>OZ038374.1:18915469-20172999 GCA_964036015.1 Leptarthrus brevirostris
GGTTCCATACCTTGGAAGGTTATTTATTTCTAAAAAGCTGCGCTAGTTATAGACATCGTTTTTCGCTTTGCACACTTCGATGATAAGGAGAGGGGGTGGCAGTTTTCTAGATATTTTTCATCATAACTCGAGAACTATGCAGCGTAAAAGGAAATGAAGATAAATTTTTTAATGTGCAAATGAAGCTCTTTTATATGATACCCCACGTGACCTAGAAAACCCACTTAAAAATTTGGACACCCCCCCCCCCCCCCCCCTCCCTACCAACATTCCCTTCGAGACCCTTTGCATTAAAATAAAAAATATTTTTTTATTTTGTTTATTTGCACTAACGTTGGGCAAGCATTATTTAAAACTATTCCAAATTACAAGTCGATAGAAATAGTAGTTCCTGAAATAAGGAACTGTGACAGACAGACAGACGTAAAAAAAATTCTTTACACAATCGGCAGTTCTGGTAGCTTCTGAAGAGGAAAACATTTCAAGGATCAAAAGTCTTAGTGGGATTCAACATAGGTCTCGGTTCGGAAGAAAAATTCGTTGGATAGCCAAAAGCAACATCCACGACATGCGACAGTCTCTAATCCAGATCCTTTAAGATGTTTAGTTCAATAGCCAGAGGATTCGGGCCATATCAGCTCGCAGCCAAAATGGTTGGCAAAGCCATCTGCGTAGCTAGGCTACCTGACAACACCAAGAAAGTAAAAAAAAGTAAATGGTTGGTAAAGGAGCGCCGGAAAAAGGGGCGCAAGATCAGTACTACCCTGTTGTGCTACAGCTTTCATCAGCAGCCACCTGCGTAGCTAGGCTACCTGACAACACCAAGAAAGTAGTTAAAGAGCAGGAAGTTTACAGATGTACCTGGAATAATGTTAATATTAACAGTTTCGGATTGCTCGAATGAATTAGCGGTGTGACTATCCGCTGAATGCTAGAATATCCTGGATAACCCGCCAAAAATATTAAGTACCGCTCGCTGTTGGACAATTCGATGAAGTTTACCAAGATTTCATTGAATTTTTTGTAAGTGGTATTGTGAAAAGTAATTGATATTCTGCAGTGCGCTGTGGTTGTTTAATTACTGTACCCATTACATGAGTATCTGCTGTTCTCTGGGTTGTTGAAAATAATTCTAAACTTTGAGCATACACCAAGTTGAAATCTGTTGATTTTTCATATTCGCAAATAATGAAGGAATGTCCTTTCGTTTTACCCGGGGAGAATTTTGAGCCTCCGGTGCACGTGTAACCTTGTGTTTTCAAAATTTTGGCATCTGCTCAAGTTGAAATTTTACTGAACTTCGGTTCGCTTCTTTGTTTTCCTTTCGACTCTTTACATTAATTAAAATTTTGATTTAAATTACTTCATGAAAATATCCGGCATGTGAATTTTCATATACGAAAATTAAGAATGTTTTTCAGTGTGGAAATCCTTTTTTCCATTAGGTGAATGTAACAAGAGAAATATTTTTTTCAATTCTATTTTCTTCCTGGAAAACTTGATCTGTACGCTCAGTTGAATCCCCTGAATCCACAACATGACAGCTTTTCATTTTTCAGCTTTACCATACTAGGTTCTTTGGTACACACGTTCATTGTGTAAAAAAAGATACTAAGGGATTTTGAAAATCCGCCGATGATAGGATAGTCTCAGATCAAATACTCTCTTGGGGTGATGCGAGCTTTAGCGTCCTTTTCTCGGTTGTGTTGGGATTTCGGTGTGGTCTGAATTGCTGTATAGGCTGCGTAAATTGATGCTCCGCATTTAGATAATCTTCTTTGTTTTATATAACAAAACGTTGGAGAATTTGATAGAGTCCTTAAATTGGATTAAGTGGAATATTGATGGAAATTTTTGAATTTCAAAATAAAGGGGATGGAAATACAGTCGGTATGTCTGATCCTACAGATTTTCTTTAAGTGGTTATTTTGCCAGCTTGTCACACATTACGGAACTTGCAAAGAAAAGTATTTTTTATTCCTAGAAGATTAGTGAAAAATTATTTGGAATCCTCCGTTCTTTATTCAAGAGAGCCTTTAAAAGGAGATGCAAATTTCTTCTGTTGAATATCCGGCTGCAAAAGAATGTAAGTATATGAACCTCTGCAGGATATTTGTATCTTAACGTTAATGAATAAGACCGATAAGTTTTTGATGTTCATATCAGTAATATTCTTAGAAATTGTGGTCTTCTGTCAATCTGCTGTGGCAACAGCAGATGTGCCAGTTAGAAATTAGATCGAATTCAAACGTCTTTAAATAATCGCAAGAAGTTCTAAGGCATATCGATTGAAGATAGTATAACTTAATGTTGACCTAGAAAATTATCCAATTCCTAATACCGACAATATGACGATTGAATGAATTTCAAATGTAGACAAGAGCAGTATGAATTTGGGTTAAATAGGTGGATAGGTATGGATGGACGTCCAATGAAAGGACACGCTTAGGCCTCAAATACGTTCATTGTGATGCCACAGGAGTAAGATACCCTGAAATCATCTGGAGGCAATGAAGAGCCGGAGATCTCTTACGTCAGTCGTCTCGAGATCGCAGAGGTTATTCAAGAAATAGTCGCCCAGAAAGGCCTTCTGCATACATACAAAGGCTAAACACGAGGAGGTGAGGTATAGTCTCTTCGTCCACTTCGCCCTTGCTTGCTAGGGGCCTACCTACAGAAGTAGTGCCATATCTAGCGAGCTCATCCGCCGCACAGCTCCCTGGAATGTCACTGTGTCCAGGAACCAGGCAAAGGTGGATAGGGTACTGCTCTGCCACCTTAGTTAGGAATGTACGTCAGCGCAGCATACAATTTTTGATGTCGAGGAGAAACATTCTAGGTATATCACACCGGTTTGACTATCAGGATACAAATTTATTTTTCAAATATGTTGTTAACTTTCTGCCAATCCAGAGCCTCCCAAATTGCCATTATTTCCGCTTGGAACACTCTGCAGTAGAGAATGCTCCGCAGTTTGAAACCATCCGTGTCGATCTGCATGGCTTCCCCAAAAGGCTCTGCCTCGCGTTTCTATTCTTGTCTGGTTGGGACCATCTAAGAGAGGTAGATGAAAGAGTATTTCTAGAGAAGCAGTGGCTATCGTCTGCAGTGGTCCGCTTAAAGAGAGGCAGACTGATGTTTGAACCTTATCTAGGATACTGAGATTCGTGGAATTCCTCTTATGACCGCCACATAAAGCCAGTGTGTTAACTTAGAGTAGATCCATATTTTGCACTAATAGAATTTTACAAGAGTACGTAGGTGCTGTTGCTTTCTATGTAATCTGCTGGATGTGCGGTTTCCGGCTTAATGTAAATGGGATAATGCCCAAAAGACGAAGACGTCTAGCAGCTACAGAAAAGCTAACCCTTTGGTGCTGCTATTGAAGACGAGCTAAAGGAATTTAGTTTTTCTGTGTCAGAAACATCGATCGTGTTAAGGAATATTTATATTTCATTTGCATATTATTGTGTATATTTTGACTTAGCTTTAGGTGTAAACGCCAGACGGATGCCGTTTAAAGACGGAGGGTATACATTAGGAATTCTATATTTTCTAGCTCGACCTCTTTAGGGTGTCGCGTCAAAACGTTTTGTATAATCTCCCTGAGCATCGACAAGTATTTTCCGGAGACAGCTACATCATTGTCGTCCACATAAGAAATCACCAGATTCTAAAGAAGAGGCGGCAGGACACCACCTTGCGGTGCAAATGAAGTCGCAGTCATAGTAGCAGGAACCTCTTGCAATTTTGCGCTGATAGTCCAGATAGTACCAGAGAGGGCATTTTCTATAGACTTCGCTTTACAGTATGGGTATTGAAATACCGATATTGGGTGCTGTTAAATACTACAAAGTAGATGTACGCTAGCTAATCTCTCTAACGTTTTGAGGAGAACAGATGATAAACTGGGAGAAAATAGGGGGGGGGGGGGAGGGGGGGGGGTGGAAAATGAGTGTTAACCCACTTTGAGAATAAACGTTACTTTAACGTATCCACAGCCTTGAGATGTTGACCAAGGCACATGGAGGTTACGTTAAAGCTCAGCAAGAATTAAACCATCAATCCCAGTTGAATGGTTTAAAACGAAGTTTGGTCTACGTAAGCAATTCAGCCAACTTCGGAGAGGGGAAGAAGGCGTCCTTCTTCCCACCTAGTGCTTCCTGGAAAATAGTTTTGAAACAGAATCCCGAGAGACTTTACACTCGATGAAATCCAAGTACCATCCGCTGGTATGTGGGTCTACTAGGGTTCGTCGATAGAATCTTTCTGATTCTAGAGGTTAGGGGTTTCAGAAATTCAATCGCAATACATTTTGCACGATTTCCTCTACGCTTTTCTGAGTTCCTTTAGTCTTCCTTTATAACGAGTGCATGTCCCTATTGGTTTATGCTAAATTAAAAAGTTGTTTGCACCCTTATCTAAGAGTACTATGTTGATTATTTCATCATGGTAGTTTCTGCTTTCCCTTGGGTCTTCAAAGGGGTCAGCATTGAGCATCGCTCCATTTAGGGTCTTGGAAAGTTTACCCGCGAACTCGTTTATATCCACTTTATTGTTAAAAGGATTTAGTGGGTCTGACGGTGATCTCAACAATAGTCCTTAAATTATCTCAATTGGTCTTCCGGTTATTACTAAAAATTGCTGTTTTCGAGGGACAATCGTCCCGATCAAATTGAATATATCTGTGATCGGATATTTATTGTACTTATTTGGAAGCTGGTCAATTTTTAAAAAGGGGTCTGATGTTCGAGGGAAGGGTTAAATCTAAAATCTCCTGTCTGCTTCTAATTACAAAGGTAGATTGAATACCTCAATTACAGAGAAGGATTAGTAAAAAAATAGTACCTCACCTCGCTTGTTGATGACAGAGCTGCTCCCACATTGTAGGATGTGCGCTGCTATCGCATCCTAAACTAAGGCCAGTAGGATCTTGAGCCAATCTTCTTGTCAGTGTAGGTTGGAAAAGTGCCTAATTTCGTCTTTACGATAATGCAAGATCTTGGCCTGATGCCCGTCTTGTAACGTCGTATATCCCGGTCTTTATGTAAGAGGATAAGAACAGGAGATGTTCCTTTGAAGTAGTGGATATTAATTTCAGTCACCCACAATGAACGCGAGCCTTCTAAACTGTGTCATTGAGCATCTCTGGTTCGAAGCAAAAGCTCGTCCTCATCCAGCGAAGCATTTAGGAGCTTGCACTAGAGCACCGTCTCAGACAGACGTCCTTCACAAGAGCGCAGGCTGAGTCTTGGTACTAGAGGGGGGCTTCTTAATCGTGAGTTCGTTCGTCAATTTTATACATCTCTAGGGTGCCAGAGGTGAAACCGTTTCCCACTACCACGTTTGCCTTGGCTGTAGATACCTGGGATACCTTATTCAGCTAATAAATCGCTGATTCCTTGCTTCACAAGAGCCTGTGCAGGCTGATCCTTGGTACTAGAAGGAACCTTCTTAATCGTGAGGTCGTTCGTCATTTTTATACATCTCTAGGGTGCCAGAGGTGAAACCGTTTCCCACTACCACGTTTTCTTTGGCTGTAGATACCTGGGACTTCTTATTCAGCACATTAATCGCTGATTCCAGCTTGTCAATCTTCTAATTTGAGGTTGGTAGATTAGGGTCGCTGTACATCATTATTTCAAGAACAGTAGCGGAATCTGAGGGTTTGGAGGGTATCCTATCCGTAGCTTCTGGCCTATTCGGGATTTCCCCCGCGGGATGGCTTCGATCTTAGCACCTTGCCAGACCACCCTACTATAGCTATCGCCAGTTTATAAAGATATACAGAAAGCACCTTCTATGTCAAGAAAAACACATAAAACTATTTTGTGTGGTGAAAACTTTCTGAATTTTGATAGCAAGACTATGTAAAGCAATTTCTGTTTGTTAACGTGTTGTACAGGCAAACTGAGTAAAGTAAAGAGGCGATAATTGGTCCAGTTTACATCTTATGTGAAGGAAGTAGAAAAGAGCTTCGACTGATTGTTCTACGTATATTATTTAGGCAAAATCAAAAAATAATGAACTAACTTGCTTTTTGCTTTCTTGTTTCCTTATAAAATTAATATTTGCACGCATCAAGTAGTGGATAATTCATTTCTAAACATAGTGCCAAAATTAGTAACTACTTGCAAAAAGGAACAAAACTGGACCTACATGGATTCCTTGTGGGACATTATGTCAAAGATAACCGTTCCATTATAAAACGAGGGTCAGAATTTCGTTGTAATTCAAGAAAATGCGATTAATTGAACGTTTATTATCTATTCTTCGTATTTTTTAAATTTCCTTAAAATGTCGTTTTCATTAAGCTTTTAAACTCTTCTCCGATACTGATCAGATTTCGCGTATCCCATTTACGTTTACTTGCCTTTAAATTCTCGATAATAATTACGGTAGACCCCAAATTTGTAGGAGTAGTATATAACAGAATTTTTGGGGCACGAACCCATACATTCCTGTAGAAGCATTCATAGTATATTAAAGTTCAAGCTCCGATAAGATATTTTTTACAACAAAGAGTCTGTATTGCAAACTCTTCAAACTGTTATATAAGTTATCTGCAAGAATATAACAGTTTTCGTCCAGTTTTTTATGTCGAAAAGTAACACGACCACAATAACGTTTTAAACGTGTTTAAACTTAGAGTAATGCAGGTTTTTTTAATAGTCCTGTTATTTCGTATAACACTTTTGAATCTGATAAAATTTCGAACCCATCCAGTAGTCCATAAGATGAGACAGTAATGCCGTAATAAATTGTTATGATGTGATTATAATTTGGTTCCAGTTAGTGAGGATATTCAGTCATTTCCTCAATCGACAGACACTATTACGTAAAGGACGCTATAAATCTCTTAATGTAACAGAAATCAAGGAAAGAGTTCCTTTAAGTCGCTTAGTTATTTCCCTTCATTGCCACATAAAAGTCAATTTTTGCTCTGATAAACATTTCAAGCCAATCTCAGAGACATCTTAACGACATAGGCTTTAAACGAATAAAATGACACATTATGTTATCGGGGCATATCCCATGAATATTTCAGGGGTAATTTGAAGCCACTTATGGGAGTATAAAAATTTATTATGCCAATTAGATTTTTGATAAAGGAGAAATCGAAGCGCACAAACATACGAACTTCAATCGAAATTCCTGCCTGGTAACAGGACGCATGTTGTACTCCATCTTAATATTGTCCTTTTTATGCAAAACTTTGAACTTTGATCGGACGAATAATTCATTTGGTCTGGAAATGATATTCCGAAAATGTCAGTCGATTCCTGTTGAATTACCTTATTCATGTAGATTAGATGAATGATGAAACTTTTATCAGCGAGGGTGGACTAGATCCGTCCTCTAGACTGTGTACATTCAACAAATCCTCGTGTCCAGATAATATGCTAATGAGTCAATTGCAAACAACTCCTCCTCGAAAGTATATAAAACACCCATGTCCAGTCTAACAGCATTCAAGACAAATGCTATCCAACTCATCATTTCAGAATATACCCCCAATACCAATGGATCCTCGTCCTAGCTAGCCGAGCATCACAAATCTCTTTCGAGGAGAAATAATCGAAATTTCTAGCTCGAGATTGAGTTGGGTAATTTCGTGGACGATGTCGCCTTAATTTTATACGATTTTTTGCTTGTCACGGAGTTTTATATCCTGAAAGGAATCTGAAAAAAAGTAGCTTACATTTCGGATGGATACAATATCGTTTGCATTAAATGTTCTTCTCCCCTGCCTGGATGAATGCTTAATATTCGATTAGAAGACGGAGATTTCCATTAAATTTTACGTGCGTCGAGTGGACCACTTATCCGTTTCTGATGACCAATTCCAAACTCAAACAGAAATCTACTGACTCCATAATAAAAATTTAATAAGGACATGAATATTTAGAGGTGATTCTGTATGGAAAATATTACAGTTCTTCGAAATTGAATTTTTATGGAAATTTTCATTCGTCAGTCGAGCATAAAACCTGAGCTCCGACTTTCGAGGTAATCCTGAGATTTTAATTGAAACGAGCAAATCTTCTTGGTTTTTTCGAACTTTGTTTTGAGTGCTAATTGAAACGTTTCATGTATAATCCACTTTCCAATTGGAATTTCTAAAAAGGACGTTGCAGTTGCGTAATATCCTGGGAATAAACAAAATTAAAACTGAAAAACTTTCAATAGAGCCCAGCCAAACAAGGCTTCTAGAGTTCAGATAAGTTAAAATTTGTTAAAAATTTTCTTACGACTTCATTGGGATTTAAAATTTTTTTATTTGAATAAAAAGATTTTTTTAACCCATCCAATCATAGACGGAGTTAGATCTGATTCCTCCGTAAGAAATATTGATATACATACATACCTCAGGGTTCAGTTCTCTCACCAACCTGGTTTCTTATTTTTCTTCTTGGTTCTTAAAACAACGACATACCTACGATCGCTTGGGGACGGTGCAAATCGTTTACCACATCCAAAATTCAAAACTGTTTAATGTCGCTTAAAAATCAGGCAGCCCACCCTCAACCTATTTCAGTCCCTTAAAAAACGCTCAGTCCAACCTCAACCTATTTCGACCGAGTGAATATACCCAATTCACGCTCTGTAAACATCTCGGATATTGAGATGTGCAGCAATCTTAGATAGACCGATCATATATTTGCTTTCGCTAAAAATGCTATGGATTGCTTGGGTTTTCTACAGGGAAGTAAGAATTACTCCACTCCGTCTGACTCCGTCGACAAATTTTATTCAGACTCGAATATAATTCCTAAATTTGGTCAGCGGCCGGACATATCACCCACGTTAGAATTTAAGTTCAAAGAAACGCAATTAAACATATTGGTTATCCCACAAACTCTCTTGAGCATCGGCGGAATGTCGATTGTACCCTCACTCTTCTATTTCTAAGGTCATTATTCAAGGGAAATTCCCAGCCTGATTCCTTGTAGACAAATAATAACGCGTAATACGAGATCTTTATGTTGCTCCCACCCCTATATACTCTCCAGGTCAAATTTGGAGGTATCGTCAAATTTCAGAAGTATTTCCTAAGCAAAACAACACGAATGTGGAACAGTTTATCATCTTCGGTTCTTCCTTTATCTAATGAGACGGAAAATTTCAAGCCAGGCTTACAATGTCACCTCTTGCGCTCAATCTTAGGGCTCTAAAAGAAGGGTCCTACCTGGGACCTCAATTTCACGTGCCATACAAAGGAAAACACTCGGTGCTTTTCTAAGTGTTTAGAGGAATATTATTATTACTAATACGGTGGGTGTAACAACCAAGAAGGCCTTCTGTGCCAATACCGCTTCTATTGTAAAAGACGCTCAGCTACCCTCAGGTATGCAAGAAGGTCTTTAACAGAGAAGGATAAAATTCCCAACTTTTGAAATTCTTCTTCACAGTCATTCTAATCGGTGTAGATGAAATCTCAGCCCATGTCGACCGTTGTTGAACTTTTGGGAACCAGATTAAGGCGGCGTAGGGAACAATCGGTTTTACAATCATTTTGTATAACCAGAAAATCACCTTCGGGGATCATGTAGCCTTATTTAGGGTAGAGTAAAGGTGATAGTTCCAATTAAGTTTTCTTTCGAGCATAATTGGAGTAATCTATCGAGCAGCATTGGAGTAATCAATAACCACGCCATGAATCGAAACGACAACTGTTGCCTTCTGATGAACGGCACAAGGAGGCAGGGATAATAGTGAGATCTTCGTTTGCGTCAGTAACTGTAGCTTTTCCTGTAACAATGAAACTCTAAGTCATCCGTATAGCTGATTGCCGGATAACCGAGCTCACATAGATTACTTAAGAGGTTATCTACTACTAAAGACGAAAACAGCGGCGGCGGTATCCCGTCTTATGGGCACTCCTAAGCCGCCCTAATATACACAGAGGTCTTACCCAGAGTGGATATAATTTCTCGCTCCTTTAGTATAGCATCCACCAAATTTACAGTATGGGAATTAAGAATCTTCATTGTGAGAGCTCTAGATATGGATACATACCTGGTGTTGCCGAAAGCACCGTCTATGTCAAAAAAAGCACATAAAGCTATTTTCTTATGTTAAAGGGCTTTCTTTATCTTGCTAAAAAGATAAAGTTAGGCAATCTCTGTTGATCTACCTTTTGTATAGGCAAATGGAGTAAAGTGGAGAGGTGATGATTGGTCCAGTTTGCACCTGATGTAGAGGTCTAGCAGTCTCTGCGTTGTCTTATTTACTAAGGAGGTAAGTCTGATTGGCCTATATAATTGCCTTGTTTAGGGATAAATACCAGCAATACTTTCCACCATGAGAGTAGTATGCGGCCCCAAATAAAGCTTGGTCTAATCAAATTGATCAATGGAACAAGGATAGTATCCAGGCAGTTGGAGGAGGGCTGGGAAGATACCGTCGCCCTAGCGGATTAAAAGTGTTGAAAGGAGGCCACTGCCCATCTAACCTTATCATTATTAAAAATGACGAAAGACAAACTTCAGGTCCTACGGTTCCACGGGGACTCTTCGTCACCGGTCAAGTCTGGTCGTATTGTTGACTCAGGTAAGTGCACCTTTAACAAGTATTCCGGGTTTCCCTTTAGGTTTCGGTTTAGGTGTTGTCTTACTACCTAAGAAGCTCTACCCCATTTGAGGCATCCTTGTCTAGTATCTTTTGAAGGCGAGCTGCCTCTGGCAAAGATTCTATGCTTTCACAGCGCATTCTCCAGGACTTTGGCGTTTGAAGCGTCTTATTTCTTTAATTTATTCAGTGAGTGCGAACCTGCATTCATCACAGTGTTGGGACGGTTTTTTTCTATTAAATAGTCGACTCACTTGCCTACGCATTTCAGATAGCCGTTTGCTTCACTAGGCTATCATGGTAGGAGGATGTGAGCACAAAATTTAGCTGGCTAGCCACCACTTCTAGGTTACCATTTGAGCTGATTGTGGTGACCAGCATGTCAGCCTTTGAGGTCACAACAGCTTTAAAAGTATCTTTCTTTGTTTTTCGGTGAATAGTGGCAATAGATAAAATCCCAGAATGCACCGGAATGTCGAATCAGATGTGCTGATGGTCCGACAACAAAGTTTCATCTGAGACTCTCCAGTTCCTTATGAACTCGGAGACGACTCAGCTTGATATAGTGAGATCTAACACTCATTCGCTAGCTGCAGTGAGAAAGGTAGGTTTAGCGGAGTTAGGCAAGGAAACTATTTCTCGTGGTCACTTATGACGCAATGTGTAGATGGAAAAAAAACTGGTTTAACACTTTACACACCTGAGCTTTGCTGACTATGAATGGCTTCCATCCCACTTAGCAAGTCATAGAGCTCAAATGTAAGAAACACAGAAGTTCGCAGAGTAGTACTTAAGATAAATCCTGTCAGAATAAAATTTATAAGCTAGTACCCCAGGATGAAGCACGGAATTTGTCTCGAACAGCAGCGGATAGAAGTAGACGGTGGAGTAATTGTTAACATATTGGCCCCTTATCATCAGGATCCCAAGATAAAGGACATTGTGCGGTGCAGAGTAATATCGGTGGTTCGGAGGCAAACTTAAATTGTAGATACACTTACAATATAGAATTAAGTTGCAATTTGGGAACTAGGTTAGGATAGGTTATAGTGGCAGCTTTGAAAGCCTCGCGAATACCGCACCGAGTCCATAGCGACCTTCAGAGAGCTGCATTTTTTTTAAGTTAAAGTTAAGTTAGTGGCAAATTTAAGGATACTTCTTATGTTGAGAAGCGTGCTCTAGATCCTTAAAGAAGTTCCTATATAGCATAGATGATATTCCATCATTTTCTTTTTGTCGGGCTCGTGGCAGTACCTGCCTGGTGTTCGAGACCCCATGCATGCGCACACACCCATGAGACAGCCGACGGTGTTGACTCCTACCAGAGTTCTTGATTGAATTCTAGTTAGCCTAAGTAAGCTGTCTGTGATGAGAAGTCTGTAGGACGAGTTAACATTCAGTTCCTGGCAGTACACTGCTGCCCCTACCCCTGATGCCGTTTTAGGTCCATCTGTATAAATGTTAGCAATGTTGGTCTGGTCTAGATTTCCAGAACGGCTTGTCTAGTGTTACTACTCTAAACTTGTTACTGAAGACTGTAATGGGTAGTATATAGTCAGTAATACAGATGAGACTTTCTCCGAGGCTGCTGCGGTCGTACTTCTGCGCCCTGAGGAATTATGATTCCTTAAGAAAGAGCATATCCCTCTTTGTGGCGCTCCTAGCATACATAGAGGGAGGTGTAGGACACTGTTTACAGCACGGGAGGGCGTAGATTTGGTTGCATCAGTTTAAAACCCTTTGGTTCTTCCGCTGGAGCTTAGCTTTCTTAGAGCTTTCTTCTTGAGTTCGTTAATTGTGTTTAGAGATACTCTCCTGATACTAATAAATCGACATCATCAGCGTAGCGTCCACTTTACGCCCTCTTTATTTGTACCTTTGACCATTAAGTATTTCATATAGGATGACTGGTATTATCCCGTCTAGCACCGTCGAGTTCCCTGGATCAAAGAAGTTTATTGTTCATCTGACTCTGTGTTCGTAAATAATCCCTGCGGTGTTGAATCTTCGCTTTCTACTGGCATTGCTTATGGACGGTTCTGGATCTGTACAACCAGTGTTGCGCGTGTCTAACAGGATCTATCATATATCCCTGCTGTCCTTGGTCCAGATTGCACTGCTTTTCGCAGCTCTTCCTCTCGGCAGCTTTTGAACTTGAACTTTCAGAAAATGCAAACAATTTTTTTAAAAATTTACAGTGGTTTCCGCTCTTAACTTGTAACTGTCTTACCTTGATACGTTTCTTATAAGGCATCGCAAAACAATTCCTTTTCTGAATGGATTTGAGTTTTTGTCCTTCGATAGATATTAAGAACCAATCGTTTCCATGCTAACTCCTTTAGGAATAGTTCAATATGAAGACGGTTAGGAAAAGATGTTTTACTTAGACGAATGTTGTTTCAATTTATTTGCTCTATTCAGTTGTCACCGTATTAGAGAGCAAATGGACCTTTTTCTTTTATGCTTCACTTAGACCGTCGTAGAGTTTGTTTTCCGTTGCTTTAGGTTAGTATAAGTGTTTTGACTTTCTTCATTCTAGACGGGGAAAAATATTGATAATTCAGTGTCTTAGGGCCAATAATAGCTTATTTTAAATAAAACAGGACGTATGACGTGTAACTTCTGGGAAAGGTAAATAACATCATTAACTTTATCGAATTGAATAAAATCAGAAGTACCATAAACTTCAGCAATACAAATAAATGAATCTAAAAAATGGCGACCGTCTTGAAAATAATTCTAGGAACTGCTTTCTAAGTCCAAATTAATTCAATGGTCACATCAGTAAACAGAGCAGTCATCCATCACGTGTTAATTTGGTGAAATGTGACAAACAGATCGACACCGTAGGTGTTTTTACCTTTCGAATTAAAGCAATTCATCCTTGACAGAATACTTATAAGGGCACCTAGCAACCGTGCAAAAACTGGGACATGTATCCCTTAAATTCGGATAGACAGCAGGACTTTAATAGAATCCAATCAATTTCATGAAACATTTGCGACGTAAGGTCAATTTCGGTCAATTCAATTTCAATTAGGAAAAAACAAGGCCTTAGGAGTCCGAGACTTTTTCATCCTTATTTTGTTTAGGTCTTCTTTCTACGTGCGGTGTTATATTATTGTTGGATGATAATTATTCACCTGTGAATTCATGAGATTCTTTGCCGATGTTCATTCGTTTCGTATTGAATTGGCATCTCATCTTACCTAGAGTGCTCCTGTTATGATTATCTTAATGCTTACGTAGCCCAATTAGGTGCTTAATTTATATTCGAAAATTGGTTGAAATGTTTCACCTGATCAACTGTGAAACTATGGTGGGAAATTCTTGTTTGGGCTTCCTAGGAGGATGTGTAGGTGTATGATGCAATATTCATCGAAATGCGTAGGATGTATGTATGTACGTTGGCAAGACGATATTCAATTCATATATCTAATTAAACATTTCTGATTAAATATTTTGCTGGTAATATGTTTGGGAAATGCCATTGCACAGATTTGACTTTCTAGTCATAATACCAGTAGAATTGGTGAAGCCACAAATTGAGTTTAAGCGTAAAGCATTCGAAATATTTCACGGAATGATATAACTATGGTGTGAGCTGCAAACGAGTTCTGTATACGTAATAATTATATTCAATGAAGATAAATTGTATAGTTACTTTGCCGTGGTTCACTACCTTCTTTAGATACACGCCCGAAATACATAACAGTTAGGCCATTTTACCACCAAGCGTACCTTGCACACATATAAAAGTGCACACTGTCTTAACCAAAACTAAGATGATGATGTTATTGACGCATTCTAACCTCAATACTTCAACAAAACAAACACAGGAGTCTTCCAATTAAAACACATGAAAATTTTAAAATGAAAAATTTTTAATCGCAACTACAATGTTCAGAACATTTGTAGGTTCACGTCAAATAAATTCCAAGTTGAGCCTTTTAAAGAACTGCGAGAAATACTACGAAAAAGTCGAATTCGCCAACCTTTCCCTATTCTTTACTGTAGCAAGTTTTGGTTTATTTACACCACTAATGCTCAGCTGTTCGTGTCACCTTCCGGGCTTGTATCTAGCTAGAGTAGGCTGTGCCTGGTTGCGTACTGGCTATTTTACAAATGAGCCTTCTCTATCTCTAGTTCCTTAATCCGCTGACGTCTGTTGAGCTATTACGATGAAAAGTTGCCCAGTTGTGTCCTAACAGAACCCTTGTTTTCCGCGAAAAGGAGTCACCGTAAAACCGTTTTAAGTAACCCGAGTTTCATAGGTGTTTCGGAGATACTTCAAAGGAGTAGATTACTGTGTCTATATACCTCTGGTAGGGACACAGTAGTATCGCGTGGATGTATATGGATGATTACCCTTACCGCTAGTAAAGGCGTAATTGATGAAGTATTTTAATGAAAACTCAGTGGTGTACTAACTTCTGCTCTTAACTGAGTTCCTGAGTTTATTCAGTTTTGGCACCATGTAGTTTGAGAGTCTACGAACTCGCAAAGTTGCCGACGAACTCAAAATAATTTAAAATTTATTATCAAAAAGGAAATGAAAAAATTACTTTTGAAAGAAAAAGGAGGCAATTAAATTAAAATAAACAACTTCTACCTTATAAAATAATTGCCAATAAATTATAAATTCGTCGATGCACACGCACTATCCAGGGTATTTCACAGAACGCGTGTGCAAAATTGAAGGATCTGGTTGGTCTAGGTGAAAAACGAAAAAAAAATGTATGTGGGGGGGGGTCTACATCCACTCCCCTTCCAGCTACAGGAGTTTGAAATTTCTTTTTACGATGAAAAAACCCGTCTTACATTTTAACATGTATCTTCTAAAGTTTTAGTTCCAGAGACGTCATTAATACCTCGGTTGACAGGAAACACAATGGTGTTAAAGACTGTGTACTGCCTCCTAGGCTATTGATTTTTTTTACTCTTCTGTTAGAATTTGGTTGAAATTTTGCTTAATATGGCAGGTATTAGATGTACGTTTGGTCATGTAACTTGAGAACGGTAAAAGACTTTGGTTTACTTTAAGCTTTCAATGAAAGAGAACACATTAGCCACTATTAAAGCTAAAAATAAAAAATAGGAAAATTTTTCAACATATTTCCCTTTGAAATGAATTCTGAAAATTTGAAAGTTTTTTTTAAAGTATTAGCAGTGAATAAAGTTACAATGTCTTTAGTACCATTGTGTTACCTGTCAACTGAGGGATTAATAACGTCTGTAGCTCTAAAACTTAAGAAGATATACGTTAAAATGTAAGACTGATTTTTTTTCATCGTAAACAAATTTCAAACCCCTATACCTGGGAGGGAGGGCGGTAGATAGACCCCCTTCCATAAAATGAAACACGCTGTATATATATAAATAAATTCAAAATAATCAAAATCCGTTTACTTAAGGTGCTGTTCAAGTATTGCGTAATGCAGTGTGAGGGGGGGGGGGTACTTTCGAAACGTTACGATGCATTATAGTGGGGAGGGAGGGGATCAAGCAACGCGTTACGTAACATTAAGTTTTTCTTAACTCGTGACTCACGGCGACTCGAAATGTTACGGCGCGTTACAAGGGTTCGGGGGGGGGGGGGGGGGGGGGGGGTCAGAAATCGTTCTTCCTCTTTAATATATGCAAATACCTTTCTTGCTACTTGTTTACATCACTACCTCGTTTTTTATTTTTTTTAACCCCTTTTCTATTTTCACTCTTTTCTATATAAAAACGAAAAGGTGCGGCCTGAAATATTCCACAAATGGTGTGAAAATCCGTTGCACTCTTATAAAACTTTAGAAAACAAGTCGGGACAAGTTATCACACGGTTCGAATAACAATTTTAAAGTTCACGGTAGACCAGCCGATAAAAGACAAACCACGAAAGAGACTCCAACGGGTCCTGGAGATAAAAAATCGTAGACAAAAGTGGTCAACTTAATAAAAGCCAATAAAAGCATGTCTACTCAAGATCTTTCAAAAAACAGCCAGAACTTCCCAACAGATGATTGTGAAAATCAAAAGACGTTTAAGAAGCAGAAAGTATCATAACGAGCCTAAAGCAAAGAATAATAAAATAGTTTTTAAAAAAAAGTTGAACTGACTTTACAAAATAAAACACAAAACTACCTGAACGTTTCAGCTGACGGGATCATAAGGAAAGACGATTAAGCACTTTTGTTGTAATTGTTTGGTTTGTGTGCATATTCTACACATCAAAAGAAGAATCACCCAAATCGGTCTACGCGTTAAAAAGTTGACTTCCAGTTCTTCCGCCACGCCAACCTCAACATTTAAAATTTTGTCGCGGTACCAATGTGGTAATATACCCTATACGTCAGTAAAAGAATCAACCAAACCGGTCCACGCGTTACGAAGTTGGGCTACCATCCCCCTTTCCCGCCCCAACACAGATTTTTTTCCATTATTAACAACAGGCGATCATATTCTATACAACAAGATCCATCCACGCATTAGGAAGTTAGGTTCCACCCCTACCTCGCACGCCCACACCACCCTCTAGCCAAAAAAAAAAATAGTGCCTATCCCTAAGAAATCTGCAAATCTTGTGAAATATCGTCCGATATCTATCTAACCATTGGTCAATATCATTGATAACATACGAATTTCCTGTGACAATGATGATTTTACAGCACTGGTTCTGCTTAACTTCTCGAAGGCCTTCGACAAAGTTAATCACTTGTTGTTGTTGTTCTTGTACTGGAAACTTGGTTCGTTATTTAACTTCTGTAATGTCGCATGTAAATTGATATTTTCATATTTGAGGGGAAAACAAACGGTTATCTGCAATGATAAGTTATCTGGTTATCTTCCAATCTTAAGCGGGGTACCTTAGGGATCTATCCTCGGTCCTCTTTTATTCTCAATGTTTATTAATGATCTTCCAACTCGTCTTCTGCTTGATATTTGCTGATTCCGTTGATTTCATATGGCTGTGAAGTTTTTATTAAATTGGATTCGATGTCAGATCGTAAGCTGAATGTGGCTTTCAATTCCGCTGTGCGGCACATTTTTGGACTACGACGATTTGATCCTGTATCTTCTTTCTCGAATGCTGTATTGGGTTGTCCCCTTGATGTGTACTTGAATTTTCGTGCAATAATGTTTCTACGTAATTTAATTCTAACTAAAGAGCCATCCTACTTGTATACAAAACTAGAAATCTCTCAGTCTAGAAGAACCTTTTCACTAAATATACCGCGATTTTCCTCTCAACCTCGCGAACGCCAGTTTTTCGTTCAATCCATTAGGCTGTAGAACTCTTTGATGCGTTAGCATGGTTTTGGCCGGAATGGAATTAGGGTAAGGGAGGTGAGGAAACTTTAGTCTTGTTTTTGCATTGCTGCGAGCTAGACAACAGCCCAGAGACGGAGTGGATTATTTAAATTTCTTAATAAAAGCGTACGCTGTCATCTGGTCTCGAACCCGGGACCCATGAGATGTTGGTCTTGCCGCTCAATGTATTGATCATTGAATGCGTCAATTGGAGTTCCGTGAGATTTAGTTTAAGGTTATCTTCGTTATTAAAGTGTTTTCGTCAACGCCAGGAAAACTTCAGGACAGGTAAGTGACAATTAATTTACAGAGTCGTGTGCATGATCTTTTAAGGGATCATTCTGGTTTAGACGCTTGCAAAAAAGGCTATTTTTATGAATTCTTTATGAAAATTTTTTTTATAGATATTGATATAAGGTTATTTCAGCTCAATAAATAAACTTTTGAAAATTATTAAAAATATCGGTATTTATAGTTTTTTACACTTTTTATATACATAAACAACGGGTGAACGGAACTCCTCAAAAAGTTCGTATGTCGCTAGTGACCTTGATAACGGCTCATCTAAAATACAAAAACCAAAAATATTTAAGTTCAGTATAACAGTGGCTCTATCGCATTCTCAAAATGGCGGACATTAAAATAAAAGAAACACAAAAATGAAAAAAAAAGAATCAAAACTCGAGCCAGAAATATAAAATAATTTCTCAACACGATCAGCATTTCCGATAAAGAAAAACTAAACTCCCTTGGCTCTTCCTCAACAGCAGCACCAAAGGGTTAGCTTTTTTAAGCTGCTGGACGCTTTGGCATGAAACCGAAAACTAGATGATAATCCAGAAAAATTTTATCATCGATCTAGACAGCTGGATCATATTCTAATCACTTATACTGTCACATTCAGCAAGTCTCTTTCGCGGGGCCATTTCCCAGCAATCTGGAAGACATCCTTTTTAATTCCTATTTTCAAGAGTGGCAGCACAAGAGACATTTCCAATTACAGGCCACTTGCTAAATTGTCCTGTATTCCTAAGCTTTTAGAACTATTAATACATTTCCAACTATCCGAAGTGTGTAAAGGCTTAATCTCCACTCGGCAGCATGTTTTTTTTCAAGGTAGGTCCACGGTTTCAAACTTGGTTAAGTTTGTTTCTTGCACTGTGAGCGGATTCATGGATGGTTGCCAAACTGACTGTATTTACACTGATCTTAGTAAGGCCTTTGATAAGCTGTCTCACTCTATCATTACTTTTAAATTGGCTTAGTTGGGTTTCCCACCCTTGCTTATTGTTTAGATTAAGTCATATTTATCTAATAGGACTTATAGAGTACGTTTTCGTGGCGAACTCTCTGATGATTTTGTGGCTCATTCTGGTGTTCCCCAGGGCAGTCATCTGGGTCCATTGTTATTCATTTTATCTATGGATGATATTTAATATTTGCTTCAAAGATGTAAAATTTTTATATACTTTTTTCTACCAATCAAATCTATTGCTGATTGTGAGATTTTGCAATCAGAGTTGCACATTTTGTATGAGTTGTGCTGTAACAATAATCTTAAGCTGAACATTGAGAAATGTCAGATTATGTTCTCCTCAAGGTCTCGCAGCTTCCTTATTTTTCAGTATATGTTTGAGGGTACTGGTATAAAACGGGTGGAAGGAGTGAGAGACTTGGAAGTGTATCTTGATGTTCGATTGAACTTCATCTCCCAGTTGCTAGGGCAAACTCTATGCTTGTAGTTATTCTTCGATGGTCCAAGAAATTTCCAAGCCCTCATATAAGACTCCATTTTTATACGTCCCTGGTTAGCCCCTGTCTGAATATGCTAGTCAGGTTTGATCTCCGTTTTACGCATCCCATATTAAACATATCGAGTCCGTCCAGAGCAGATTTACGCGATCGGCCCTACGTTCTTTGCCTTGAAATTACCCTCTTATTCTACCACCTTATGAAGAGCGCTTAGGGTTTCTGCAACTTGTTACACCCGAGAAGCGACGTTGGGTTGCTGATTTGATATTTTTGCATCAGCTTCTGCAGGGAAAGCTAGACAGCTCTGAGCTAGCTTCCGAAATATTGCCTATCACCTTTATTAATCGCATGTGTATGTCTGCTAATAATATTGGAGACGTTTTTAATACTAATGTGGACAAAGTGACACTTAAAAGGAGCATCTACAAATTGTAATTCATTCTTTTGCTTCCTCTCACTTATAAACCTATTACTATTACCAAAGCGACCCCCCAATCTAATTTCTAAACTATTGTTGCAAAATATCTAAAAAATTTTCTAAATGCAACCTTTCCTTGGTACTTTCAATGAAGACTATAACTAATACTGTCGCAAATATACTTTATGAAAATTTTACACATAATTCTATGCAACCCTATAAGGTGCGTGTACAATATGCTCGTGCAACCAGGAACTTTCTTTAGACACAGCGAGTAGAAGAAATCCATTGTCAGTTTTAATTATAACTTCTAAAATCATCTTATAAAGTCTTATATAATCCTTTATTTTCTCAGTAGGCAACAGCATAGAGCAAATATTAACTGTTACTAAGAGTATAACAATACTAATATAAAGGTTAAAAAAAAGTTCCTCAATAGGCAACAGTACAGAGCAAATATTAACTGTTACTAAGAGTATAACAATACCTACTAACATAAGAGGTAAAAAAATGTTTCAAAACAGAGCCACTTAAGTAAATTTACATTTTCAATTAATTGAAAACTTGAAACAGTTGTTTTTTAATTAAATTCAAATTGAGTTGGAAGCACCAAGACTTTTCTTTAAATAAAGCGATTAGAAGCAAGTCTATTATCAGTTTTAAAAAATTGTTTCGAGTAGTCTTTCAATTGTACCTTCTTAAATACGGCGATTAGAAGCAAGTTCATTGTTGGTTTTAAAAAAATTCATAGAAGCAAAAAGATGGTTTTCGAGTGGGCTTCCAAATTATACCTTTTTATATTCTTAAGTGTAGTAGCGGCAATTAAAGACAAAGTTACTATTCAGACTGAAAATGAATTGAAAGTAATAATGAATCAGAATGCGAATCCTTGTGAAGATTTTTACAAATACGCTTGTGGAAATTGGGAGACTCTTCATCCAATACCTGATTATATGGCAAATTACAATTTGCAACAAGTAATGACTGAAAGAAATTATGAAATTGCACGAGAGCTTTTGAGTGAAAATATTGAAGAAGCTAAACGAAAAGTAAATCCATCAGCTGAGGACAAAGCAAAAATTTTCATGGCATCCTGCCTAGACATAGAAGCTATCAACAAAAGAGGAGTGCAGCCGATGTTGACTTTGGTAAAGACACTTGGTGGATGGCCAGTTTTAGATGAAAATTGGACCGATACAAATTTTGATTGGATTCAGTTGGCAATCAACGCAAAATTGTTGGTAAATTGGAATTATTTATTTCACACAGTAATATACAAAGATATTTTCAACAATTCGGGAAAAATGATTCCTTCTTTTGGCGGGATAGGGGCAATACCATCGCTACATGGCTTTAATGATACAGTTTACAAATATAGGGTGTTTGAAACTCTTAAAAAGTTTGACGTGAACGAGGCAGTTGCAAGAAGTACAACAATCGAAATTCTTCAGTACATAAAGGATTTGCAGAGCCTGAGTAATAAAGGTTTTATAGCCAAGACCATTGAAGAACTTGAAGAAGATATACCTGAAATGCAATGGACTCGTTTTTTGTCTTCAGTGTACAATCGCAATTTTTCCTCTTCAGAGATAGTAGGTATTTACGGGATAGAATACTTCAAAGAGTTGCCGCACGTAGTGAAGAAGAAAGGCCCCAGAGCTACCGCAAATTATGTCGTATGGAGTGTTATTGATAAACTTCTAGTAGCTATGGGTGACGAATTTCTAGAAATCATTAACAATTACAATAAAATTTCGCAAGGTTTGGAAAAACCAGTGCCACGTTGGAGAGCTTGCATGGATATACTGTTCGATACAATGAATACTGCAGCTTCAGCACTATTTATACATTTAACATTACCACAAAAGAGTGGAGCTGCTATTCTTGAAATGACAGAAGAACTTAAGTCAAGCACATATGAGTTTTTGGTTAACAGAAGTTGGCCAGGTCCGGATACAAAAGCCAAAATTTTCGAAAAGCTCAACACTTTCTGGGCTGATTTAAGGTATGAAAATTTATTACATAACAACTCATTAGTAAGCACTGAGTTCGAAAATGTCACCGTCGATTATGATCGGTTTTTTGAAACCTATTTAAAAGTTAAGGTTCTTTTTATAGCCAGAGACGCCCAAATATATGACACCCAAGTCTTGCCAGCTATTTGGTTAAAATCCTTAGTAATGGCGGAGGCCATACATGTCCGAGAAGAAAACAAATTGACGCTTCATCCGGGAATTCTGCAACCTCCACTTTATCATCACAGTTTCTCAAAATACCTTGACTACAGCGGAATTGGTAACGTGGTGGCGCATGAAATTTTTCATTCGTTTGATAACACAGGTGCGAATTATAATGCTCAAGGTCAATTGGAATCTTGGTGGAATGAAACTGACTTGAAAGAATTCGAAAAACGAGCAAATTGTTTCGTGAAGCAATATACCAATTACACGTTAAATGGAATACCTGTAAATATAGGACAATACGGGAACGCGGAAAATATAGCGGACAATTTGGGACTGAAATTTGCATACAAAGCTTATGAGACTTGGTTACAGGAAAATGAAGAATCTTTAGAAAATGAAGTTGTTGAAGGCTTAAATTTGACTAGCCAACAGCTGTTTTTTGTTAGAACTGCGCAATTATATTGCACAACTTTAAGACCTACCGCAACAGCTCACGAAATGGCTACGAATGTTCATGCTCCTGGACCTTATCGTGTAATTGGAATGTTAGTGAATTCGGAAGAATTTGCTGAGCAATTTAATTGTCCCATCAACTCTCCCATGAATCCGACAAAAAAATGTAGGATTTGGTAATTTTAGTTTATAAAATAAAATAATAAAATAAAAAGTTTTTAGAATAAGAGGTCTTGTGGGGAAATCCCAAATTATTTTATTTAGTAGTTATGTGTGGAGAGACTCTAAAGGTGGAGATCAAGATAAGTGTAACCAGTTCGAACCTCAGTAAATTCAGTAAAAATAATTCAGACTGAAAAATGTATTCTTCTTTATTCTTACTTTTATTCTTTGCAGTTGTAAGTCCCATCTCAATTTCAAAACAGTACAGAGCTCTGTAATTTTGGATTAGTAATAAATCGAATACCACTTACACTTTCGTTTTATTTCGTTTCATTTAATTTTTAGACTTTTGACCCTTCAAACATTAATCCCAAAAACGCTTGATCACACACTTTAAGTAACTTTGGAAGACTTCTGTTTTGATCCCGCTCCATAAGAAGGGAAGCAAATCTGACGGTTCCAACTATCGACCGATTGCCAGCCTGTGCCATACTGCGAAGGTCTTTGAGTCTTTCGTCAGCGACAAACTCCGATTTCACTGCAGTCCATTTTTGCGGTCTTTCCAGCACGGCTTCCTTAAAGGTAAATCAGCGACTACAAACCGTCTTGAATTCGTTAACCATTCTCTGCCGACGATCGAAGCGGGGAAGCAGGTGGACTGCGTGTTTACGGATTTTAGTAAAGCCTTCGATATTATTGACCATGGAATCCTGATCTACAAACTGTCTATTCTTGGGCTTCCTCATGGCTTCGTGGATTGGCTGTCCTTTTACCTGTCTGGTCGTACACAGCTGGTCCTATTCCGTGATGCTCTGTCCAACCAAATCATTGTCACCTCCGGAGTGCCTCAGGGTAGTATTCTTGGCCCCCTCCTGTTCATCATATATATTAACGATGTTTCGCTTCTACTATCCCATAGTAAAATTTTGTGTTATGCAGACGATGCCAAGATTTTTCGCACTGTTACCCGCGAAATAGTCTGTGGTCTCCTGAACTCTGACTTGGCTTCGTTCTGTGATTGGTGTTCACGCAAGCGCCTTCCTTTAAACACAGACACTGTCGATGGTGTTGTCTTGGGTAGGGTGGACAGGATGAAGGATTTGGGCGTGGTCCTTAACTATCGTCTTTCTTTCGAGGATCATGTGGACTCGATCGTTGCTAAGGCTAGTTCGATGTTGGGTTTTGTTAAAAGATGGTCTAAGGAGCTTGATGATCCCTACTTAACCTAACTTCTCTACTGCACCTTCGTTAGGCCATTTTTGGAATACGCTAGCCCTGTGTGGTCCCCCTACTTTGCCGTGCACGTCCACCGCGTTGAGGCAGTGCAGCGTAGATGCCTTAGGTTTGCTCTCCGCGGACTTCCCTGGATTAATGCTTTGCTTCTCCCCTCCACACCGATCGTTTGTGTCTGATTTCCCTCTCGGCGGATCTTCCCATGTGTTGCGCGGTCATCTAATTTGGCGTCTTCCTTGGATTCCAATCTAGAGCCTGATGTGCGATGTTGTTTGGCCCTTTTCTTAGGGTGTGGCCATTCTATTGCCACATTCATCCGCGAATACTGGTATCTATCCCATCTTAGTATGTAAGTCTGTGTAGGTTTTCGTTGGTAATGACCTCCAGCCAATGGATGTTAAGGATGCAGGGAGACACCGGTTGACAAAGGCTAGTGTAGCTTATCTGTTATTTGACAAGTTACTTTCCGTGTTGAGCAGCAGTACAATAGACTAGACTTTCGCGTAATGCTAATGCTTCTGGTATGTTAATTGTATCTGTTATGACTTAAGACATAACTCGTCGATTCTCCTTTTTTATTTTATGGTATCTTCGGGGGATGCCTTATGATGCTAAAACCCAGCCTTACCATACCCTACTAGTCTCCTTAATGCCAGGTGGGATATAGAGCGGAAACAGTCGCCCTCCAACGGACGGAATCTTTTATTTTATGGTATCTTCGGGGGATGCCTTATGATGCTAAAACCCAGCCTTACCATACCTTACCAGTCTCCTTAATGCCGGGTGGGATATACAGCGGAAACAGTCACCCTCCAACGGACGGGATCTTCCAATTACTGCGGCCTTTGCTAACATCGTTCTCCCACACACGTCTGCCTACTCGACGAGTAGAGTACCTTGTGGGTACCTAGTCGATCACCTGCTTTGCTAAGTTTTCATTATCGCGTCTCAGGATATGGCCAATCCAGAACCACTTCCTTTGGCGAATCTTGTCGTCAATCCTTTCAGGGCCGGCACGGAGCTAGAATTTTTCATTTCTTGCAAGTCAATGTTTAGGATGGGGTGTAGGTATCTACTGATGAATGGACTTGAAGATGAACTGAGTGGCCTTACATGATTCGCAACCGTACAAAATAGTTGTAGTTGAACAGCCGTTATTTAGTTTCACCGGAGCTCTCTGCCGATCTCTACATCCGGTACAGCTGTGTATATGCGCTTCTTGTTTGTTTAACCGGGAACTGACGTCTTTCTCTGCTCCACCATCTTTGATAATTACATTACTGAGGTCACAGAAATTTTTAACTACCTTCACGTCTTGATTATCTAGCGCCGTGGGCGAAATTGTGTTTGTGTTAATCCGCATTTATTTTGTTTTTGATGGATTAAGTCTCAATTCTGCCGACGTACTCACTGTCGTTGTTGTTGTTTTAACCGGTCTTGATTTCGGTACCGAAATTTAAACCGAAATTTAAAGTGTACCGAAATAGAGCGACTGAAATGGAAGGTGGAAAGGGGTGGGAAGGGGGAAGGGAGAGAAAGGAAGGAGAGGAGAAGGGGAAGGACAGGGGAAGGGGAAGGAAGGGGAAGGAGAAGGGGAAGGATAGAGAAAGGGGAAGGAGAGTGGAAGGGGAAAGGGTGGGGTGGGGTGGGGTGGTGAAGAGGAAGGGGGTAAATGTCTAGATGAAGTGAGGGTGGTAGGGAGTAGAGGGGAGTCGGATGACTTCATTATATTATATAGAAATCCCAACGACAGCAATTTAACTCTAACTCTAACGTTTCAGTTGTATAAAGAAAGCCGAAAATTTTATATCTACGTGGTTTTTAACCGAAACCGAAAATGAAATCTTTCGTTTCGGTTCTAACCGAAACCGAATTGAAGAAAATTAATTACGGTTAAGGTTGTTGCAATTGCGGTTTAAAAAACCCAATTTGGTTTCGGTTGACCGTAACCGATTTATAATTTCGGTTGTGGTCCCATTTCGACTCCCTGGCTCCAGCAAACAGATGTCATCAGCGTAGTTCAGGTTTTTGTGGTGATCTAACAGTCGTCATTTCATTCCGCCTGATCCTCTATCAAGAGTGCTGACAAGGGTGCCGTTTAGTACGAGTAGAAACAGAAACGGTCTTTATTAATTTGATTATTTTGTCTGGTAAATCGCGTTGCTGCGAAGCCTACCATATAAGCCGAGTCGCCTTTTCATAATCCACAAAGGCAAAGTAGAGGAAGATTGTAATTCTGTAGATTGTTCCACAATAATCCTGTGTTAATATGGTCTATGTATATAGAAGCGACCCTTTCTAAACCAGGCCTGCTGCCTTCTAATTTATCGATCTACTGTCTCCTTTATCCTAGACAGTATTATGTGCGAGAGGACTTTATCCACAGTTGATAGTAGACATATGGCTCTCCAGTCATCGCTCACGGTTTAGTCCCACTTTTTCGGTATTTTTACTATGAAAAAATCGTCCAATCCTCCGGAAATGTACAGTTGTTCCAGAAAAATTTTAGGATTGGGTGTTGTGCACCTGCTGAGAAGTTTTAATCGGCCTTTAAAAATTCGGGCGGGATAACATCTTTACCAGCTGCTTCATTGCTGGCCATTGCAAAACGGGTGTTGATTCTTAAAGGCGTATTTCTGTCTACAAACCCTCGTATAAAGAATCTATTTAGGACTTTGAGGAAATATTCTTTCCATCTCTGGAGTTACTCTACATCACTGCACAGCCTTCCGCACTCTTTACTACATGTTCCCTTTACTGTAATTGCCGTGTTTTCCGCGAGTTCATTTATCGATCAGATTTTATCGCCGGACGCTTCTCTTAACATCCACGCTACTTTTCAAGGCCATTCTGTGTTCCATTATTTATCAGGTTACAGTCGAAATTCGCTGTTGCTTTTTTAGACGTAACCTATTTTGTCCGAAAAGTTTTGCTCAGATTTTGCTGGAACTTTTCTACATATACCAACTTGCACTTAAAAAAATCACACATTAAACCGCTTACATTATGTTGGCCGTTTCTGACAGTGAAGGCGAATATTATCTATTACCAACTGATTTTCATTTCCAGTGTCACTTTCCCTAAAGCATCTTCAACAATCGTTTTCCATCTGCGACTGACACTAGTTTCTCTTTCTACTATCCGGCGATACCCAGGTCTCAGTTGTATCTTCTTCTGACATAAGTAGGTTATCCCCACCATAAGTTTCGCGGTGTTGTTAGGGCCGATTTGAGCGTGTATAGGTGAAATAGGTGAAAGATTGCTGACTTAGTTTTACTAAATTTAACTCTCTCTAACCCCTACAGTTTTAAGGTAGATTCCGAACCATCGACATTACTTTGAAAACCAAGGGCATAAATTCTTACAAATTGTGTATTTCAGTTTGCAGAGTATTTTAGTAAAGCTGAAGTACCACGTACCTGTCTTTTATTTATTCATTCTCAATGATTTATACCTCTGAAGTATTATTGTTTTAGCAGAATACGTGAGCACAGTTATACTGTGCCTATTGTTTATTGGTACCAAGAGTAATGACCGTATTTTGTAATAGATTGTAGGAATATGAGATTAATGATGAATAGCCCCTATCCACCCACTCTCGCCTTTTCTTTCTCCCTCATATTAAATGACAAATTGCATTCGTTGCTAACACCAAAAATTTTCAATATTACAACAAAAAATTGCTCTATCTTGACTAATTTGATTGGTCGGATATGGTTAACTTAGCACCACATATGTTTTCTGCAACTAGACACGTTTTTCAACAATGTTAACAATTTTAACAGACTCTAAATATTTAAAATAACTTAAACAGCTGTTAAAAGCACCAAACCCCGTCAAGAGCAAACAATTTGAGAATAAGAATTGCTTAATTGTTTTAATATAAACAAGATTGGGAAAATCCCAATGTTATTCAATTGTTATCGCGTTCAAACAGTCAGTTGAAAGTAAAATAAAATTGTTATACTACGTAAAACGTGCGAAAGGAACAATGCTATTGTATTTTAAGAGGTTTGAGGTAAATTACCTACTAACGGACAGAAAGACAGACAGTTCTTTTTAATATGATACCTAAGATTCCGTGGTGTCCTAGACTGGAAAGAAATTAAGGGTTTTGGAAAATAAATTAGGAGTTTCTCCTGCAGCGATCACATCAACACCCTCTGAATAATCATCGAGCAATCTGCCGAACAAGGGGAAACTGACGGACCCCTGCCAAGTGCTGAGCGGAGTGACTCAAGGATACATACTGTCACCTTTGCTTTTCCAGATCGTCCATTACGAGGGATAAGATGGAAACTTTTTGACCACCTTACGCACCTGGACTATGCCGACGATGTATGTCTCCTATCTAACAAACAGAGTAATGTAGCTATAACGAACGAAGAGCTCAGTAGAGAAGGTTGCAGAGCTGCTATAACCAATCTTATGAGCTCTTACTTTAGGAAAGAAATATTTATCTTTAAGAGCAGCAAATAGAGCAAGTGAATAAATTTTGGTATCTCGGAAGAACGTAGATTGGAACCGACGGGACGGGCCTCAAGGAAGACGCTGAATTGGACGACCGCGCAACCTCCATGTGAAGGAAAGTTAGTTTAGTGGGTGAAGGATTGATTTGAGTGGGTGTTTTCCTTTCCTTTCGTAGACATGTTGTACTTTGTTACATGAATTGTGTATTAGTTACATGAATTTAGGAAAAAAATTTGGAAAATGCTGTTTTTTTTAGTAATTTCAAAACATTTGTTTCACTTTTGAAAGTGACTGTATCTGCTTAGAGAATTTTGGAAAGGTCATTGGGATAGTGTTGTTTTAGCGTTTGTTTGATGTCGCTGCGTTGAGTAGATCAAAAGATAAAAGGAGTGATGTGCATATCATTTTCAAATTTATGAATCACCCTGTAACTCCGAAACTACCTTCCTGTCATACAATTTTTTGTTTGTCAAGCTGAGACCTATCACCCCTTTTATTTTGGCACACCAGATCTGAAACACCATGTATGTTGAAACACTTTCCTACAAGTCACCCTGTATAGATATGAACAAAACTATGGTGTAAATAATGTGTGGGTACAGCCCCTTTAGCGTTGACCGCCTCAATTTAAATGGTCTATATCTATCTTTTTCAAAAGCATGGCATGCGTAATGGAGAATATAGTCATATATTTACTTACTGTATAACATTAAAGATATCATATATGCAGCACCTGCAATGTTTTATATTATTGCAATGTATATGAGATAAGCCTGAAAATCGATTTGTTTAAAATTGAATACCATTAAATTTGATATTTACTTAGGTGCTTCGAAACTAATACGCAACACAAGGTGTTGATTTTCCAATATATAGGTAAGTGTAAGCTGCTTGTGCTTGGCAAAAAATTTTAGTTTAAAATTCAGAAGAAATCGCGAAAAGTTTCAGTTTTAAATTGTAGGTGAAATCTAGTGCAATGGTACCCAAAAACTGTTGTGTTTTTCTTATCTTGATTCGTTTAAGCTTTATGGGAGCAGAGGAGGATGCTGTAGGTACGTTGAAAGCGATAATGGATGTCAGTCAAAATCCGTGCGAAAACTTCTATGAGTACGCCTGCGGAAATTGGGATAAAGTCCATCCTATTCCAACGTATATTGCAAACTTTAATACCGAACAGATGTTGACTGAGAAAAATCTCGAACGTTTAAAGGATTTGCTAACGATTGGAGTTGAAGAGGCTCGAAATGCAGCTAATCCTTCCGACATAGATAAAGCAAAAGTTTTCTATGCGTCGTGCATGAATTCGAAAAAAATCAACGAAAATGGTGTTCAGTCTCTCTTAGGCCTGTTGGACTCATTTGGAGGATGGCCGGTTCTAGATAAAAATTGGTCCAATTCAACTTTCGATTGGATTCGACTTTCTACAGATCTTCAATTCTTGTTGCACACCAACTTTCTGTTTACATCGTCGATGGAAAAAAATTATTTTAATAAAGAAGCAAACAATACGGTTATTCCATATTTCCGTCAAAAGTCAGGTAATCCCGACATAAGCACGCCTGCCTATAGAGAAAGAATTCGGAGCACATTGAAACTCTTCAATGTAAGTGAAACCCTTACAGAAAAAGCAACTGCAGAAATTGTTGATTTCGAAAATGGATTGCTAGAATTACGTGGAGGCTTAAAAATCAAAAGAAATAACTTCAAAAATATTACAAATGACTTGCCACACTTTCCATGGCTAGGATATTTAATTGAAGTATATAATCGGACCTTTCACGAAGACGATTTCGCGGTAATTTACGGTCTTAATTACTTTAAGGAGCTGCCGAACTTTATTCAAGAAAAAGGCCCAAGGGAGGTAATGAACTACGTTTTGTGGCGTGTTGTTGATACCTTGTTAATTAGTTTAAGCGGTGACTTTGTAAAAGTCATCGATGACTATAATACAAAAACTCAGGGATTTGAAACTGCAATGCCTAGATGGCGGTTTTGTATGAACATTGTGACGGACGTGATGAATATAGCGACTGCATCAATTTTTATGAAAAAATTCTTCTCTAAAAATAGCATATCCGCTATTGGGAAAATAGCAAAAACTCTAAAAGAATATACTCCGACATTTTTGAAAAGTACATGGTTTAGTTCTGACACACTTAACAAGTCAATCGAAAAAATCAACACTTTCGAGATATTTACGGACTACGAAAGTATCGCCAACGAGCAGAATTTAAACAACGAATTCAGCAGTGCCTTTATTGACTATGATGATTTTTTCACGTCATATGTGGGCCTTAAGCGTTTATCAGTCCTTCGAGAGGTCAGAGCTTACGACATTCAATCACGAAGAGATATTTGGAATGGCCCTTTAGTACATGCCGACAAACAGCGTGATTATCAAGAAAATGTTTTAAGATTATATCCAGGAATTTTACAGCCTCCATTCTATGTCGAAACTAAATCAAAATTTCCCTACTTCAGTCAACTGGGACTCATTGTGGCTCAGGACGTGGTTCATTTGTTTGACAGGCTAGGTGCTCTATTTAACAGTCAAGGGAAGTTCGATCCATGGTGGAGTGAGGAGGACTATGACAAGTTTGACGAAAAAGAAACATGTTTCCATGATCAATATACTAAATACTCGATAAATGGGACCAATCTTATCGTAGGCTTTCAAATGATTGATGAGATTATTGCTCAACATGCAGCACTTAGCTTAACTTTCAAAATTTATGAAAATTTGTTAAATAAAAATTCTGAATTGCGCTCACTTGAAGTTGTTGGGGGATTGAATTTGACAAGTGAACAGCTGTTCTTTGTTAGAGCAGCGCAATCACATTGCACAACTTTGAGACCCGAAGCAACTAAATCTCAAATTGAAGATGCACAAATTCTTTCTGGACCGTATCAAGTTATTGGATTGATGGCTAACTCAGAAGATTTCGCCAAGCAATTTAATTGCCCAGCAAATTCAACAATGAATCCCGTGCAGAAATGTAGTGTGTGGTGAATATTTATAATAATAAGAAACAGTTTAGTTTTAGGAGAAATCAACTTGTAAGAGTTTAAACAAATATAATCGATTACTCTTTAATGCGTTTGCTCTCTCTCTCTAGTTCCCGTAACCCCCTTGTGGGGTACAATTTAAAGTGGATTCCGTACCACTGCCGTTTTCGCTGGCCTCATGGCCTTTCTATTGCAATCCGCTGTTATGGGTCGCCGCCGGTGGGATTGGAACCTGAGACTCCAAATTGATAGTCCGACACATTATCACCTACTTCACCGACGACTTTTGAAAGTTGTTTCATATTTCTGAAACACCATTTTTATAAGGCGACATCTCTTGACGGAATATGTAATTTCAACAAACAGTTTTGTGCTCTGGTGAAATAATTTCGTACTGTCTAAGATACTCGAAACACACCTCTTGTTTAAAATAACGCTTTACAGTATTTTTAATTGACGATCCCCTTGAATAATTTTTGATGTAAGACTTTGCCGAAAATATAGTAATAATATTAACAACTGAATATTTGGAGAGTTGTGAACGGAGTGAGTCGAGGATCCTTACTGTCACCTTTGTGGTCACGATAAAAAATTTCTCATTTACAATTTTCATGTGTTTTAATGGAAACACGCTCTTGTGTTCGTTTTGTTGAAGTGTTGAGGTTAGAATGCGTCAATGACATTGAATTTATCTTTAGTTTTGGTTAAGACAGTGTGTAGTTTTATATGTGTGCAAGGATTGGTTAATCTGTGGTACAAACATAAATGAAATAATGGTGGTGAAATGGCCGAACGAACATGTTTTCCGGGCTGTACTTACCCACTTCTACGTTCAAATTTTTTTAATAATTTTTTTAGCGACGCTTATCAGAAAAAGACTCGTTGTTAATTCCATTAAAACAAATTATTATGTTTTAAATATATGATGACCCTAGAAACTATGCATAAACTACTTACAACCGAAAACATTATATAACCTTACACGAACATACATATATCCTTCTTCCTCAAATTGAGCTTGTGAAGTATTGCATTGGGCACATTAATAACTTAACGTTAACTTACGACATGTCAATAAATCGTCGCAGTTGATGGAGCAAGGGATAATGTGTTGGCCTTCAATGATGAGGGTCCCAGCTTTCAACCCCATCGACGGCAACCTATGATTGTTTTGAGTGACAGCAGATTATGCTGTCATTTAATGTTACAGAGTAATGTCGAAGGTTTGGAATTCACCTTAAATTGTAACTTGACTTGTAATAGCTGCCGTCGGATCGAATGAAGTTTTTCTTCCATGCAATGTCCGAAAAAGAGTTACGAGGATTATAGAGTCAATTATGCCGTACAAGCAAAATTCGGTAAGTACTATTATTTTATATTTTAACAAAAGTAAGCATTGTCTTGGAGCAAAAAGTTTGAAATCGTTAATTTGAAGCTTAACAAAATTTAATAAGGACTGCGCAAGCTTTGAGTGTCGGCGAATATCTTACCGGGAAATACTCGCCTAAAATTAATAAATTTTGTAATTGCAAGCTTGGATTAAGGTTGCTTATTTTCTGGTTTTTTAATGATACGTCTCCTTCTACTATGCCAATGCAACCGAGTTGCGCTCCAAAGCCTCCCAATTATATTCCACCTCCAGCTCTGCTGACTTCGACGTTATTTGTCAGTTTGCGACCTGTTTATGTGTCGGCATGTCCGACGCCGAGCTCTTTGAACCTAGATTCCAGGTTTTTTGGCGTGAGCTTCACCCTGATTTATATGCTCGAGTTGGTGGTGGGGTGTTTTATGCTGTCAGGACTTCAATTCTGTACCCGGAGTTTTTATGCGTCACCTTAAAATTCGCTCAGAGAAGCTTGCATGTTTTCACTATCTACAGCCCCCCCCCCCTCATTGGCTCATCTTCACGTGTATTTGATCACCTCTTTGCATCTATTGACAGACTGAGTGATGCTCCGTTGTCTTCCGGTGAAGCTGCTGTTTTTGGCGACTTTAACCTTCCCACTATTGGTTGGATTCAGTCATCTGAGACCGAGGAGCTGTTACCTTCATATTCGTGTGCTCCGCAGCACGTTCTATTCTTTCTCGACTCCAGCGCCTCCGTCTTTTACAGTGCAGCACGTCTTGAACGACTTGGAAAGGTCATTGGACCTTGTTTTCTAGACGGATCCAGGTGGTTCGTTGGAAAGAAGGTGCCTAACTCTCTCTCTCTCTCTTGATCCCGGAGTCAAAGGGGTTGATTACTCTACTCTAAACAATTGGCTTTTGGGCTATGATCGGGCGAACGTATTTGCCGAAACTGACATTGACCTGGTCTCGCCAGATTAAAGGTCCTTCTGCACTCCTTCCTAAGAGTGCCTAGGTGTGCATTCCACCACGGAGGCTTCTGTTTGCCCTTGGGTATCCTATGGAGACAGGATTGAGCCAAAGCTCCATTTAGTCCGTCCAGTCCCTATTTGTTATTTGGAGGGATAGGCGGGTCAGAAGCTAGTGACGCCTCTACAATGTCCCTGTATAAGTTCGAAACAGTATTTCTGTAATTCCTAAAGACTGGTGTTTTCGAAGGACGGTCATCCAGATCCTGTAAGGCATGTAACAGGATTAATCAAAAGTTCCTTTTTTAAAGTCTTACGTATTGGGTTTTCCATTCTCTTTTGTCAACTGTTTACTATCTTACTTATCGAACTGTATATAATGTTATCTTTCAATGATATTCACAACAGGTTCGGGGTACCACAAGGTAGCCATCTAGGACCACTTTTGTTTATAATTTATATTAACAAATTAATGCTTTTAATGATTATATAAGTAGGAGTGGATTGTCCGGAGTTGACGGTTCTAACGTTTCTTTTAATTCTTGTTTTCTCAGAGCTGTCCACCTTGTCTGGTTTCACACCAACCCCTTCAACTGTTGTAACAATTTATTGATCTGGGTACCTTCCATTAAACATGTGTTGCGTGTTCTCCAATGCTCTAGACTCTCTCTCTCTGGCTCTATCCCATGCTAGAATTGTTACTTCGTAAAGAAGGGAATCCCACAGTCTTTCGGACGCATATCGCCTGTTTTTTTGAAATAATTGGACACCGTGCCATTACAGCAACGTAGAACGGTCAATCAGTTTTTCGCCAGAAGTTTTCGGGAAAGTAAGGGAAAAAAAATCGCAGGCGATTCTCCACCACGACTATGCAAGCACTCACACATCGGCTTAAGCAATTAATTTTTGAGCATTAAAAATATCGAATTGCTGATGGGTCATCCACCGTACAATCCTGATTTGGCACCCAATTCTTTCTTCTTATTCCCGCAGATCAACAATAAAAGAAAGTGTCTATTTACCACTCTCAAATTGCCGTGTAATTTCCGTATACACGTAAATACACAGAAATACACGTAAGTACACGATAAGTGCAAATAGTCATTTCTATAGTAATATTTTATCACAGCCTGTTCTAGGTACAAACCTGGCGGTTAACAAAGCAACGTAAAGCCTGATTAATACACCTCTTCCTCCCAGAAAGTCTAATAAAAATTTGACGTACTTTCCGTGTATTTCCGTGTACTTCGTGTACACAGGTGGGAAATAGACACTGCCAAAATAAAATGCTAGGTCAACGTTTTCCGACGCCCGAAGAAGCGGTTGATGCGTTCAAATCACATATTTTGAAGGTACCCCAATCGGAGTGTCAAAAGTGCTTCGAAAATTGGTTCAAACGCATGCAAAAGTGTATTGCCCTTCATGGAGAATATTTTGAAAAACAATAAAGCCATTTTCGATTATAAATATTTATTTTTACTTGTCTATCTCAAAACTTAAGTAGCAACCCTCGTAGTAGTTTTTTGGTGCTGGTTTGATGTCACTGTGTGAAAAGGACAAAAGATAAAAATAAAAGAGTGATTTACCATGAAAATTTCAAATTTATGAATCACACTGTAACGAAAGGTTGAAATTGCAACCCGCCACCCCCAACCCCCGCCATACAAGTTTTTGGTTGGTTATGTGAGATCTATCATCCCACTCATTTCCGTAATTAGATCTCAAACACCCCGTATACTTCGAATTACCTGTACAAAAGTACCACCATTATATTCGAATTTAGCTATAGAAACAGGTAGGAGCATTACATAATAACTAGAGCTCTGTTTAGCTTTGAAAATTCTACCCTGTATGATGCGCCCACGTCAGCTAGAGCGCCAAAGTTTCATTCTATATCACTTGTATTGGCGAAGCAGATATTTTGTACCACACTACACCATACGAAAAATATGTGCGACGCAAAAACATGGCACTTTGAATAGATTTGTCAATTGATTCGGAACAATATTGACATAAGTGTTGCTTTTTAAATTTATAATTAGGAAAAAATTGCTTTAAAAGCAATCGCCAAGGTTGACAGATATATGTATTAAATCGATATAGTTAGTGAATATAGTGAGTGAAATCGTTAAGAAGCAAGAATGATTCTAAATATTTTCGGAATCCTGTTTTTCGGTATTGTGACTTCGTTGAAAGATTCAGTGACATTGCAACGTGAAAATGAAGTAAAATCACTCATGAATCAGTCTGCTGATCCCTGTGTTGATTTTCATGAATACGCTTGCGGAAATTTCGGCAATATCTATCCAATTCCGGACTATAAAGGAAAATTCGAGATGATGACGAGGTTGTCCGAAAAAAATTTCAAAACGGTAGATCGAACTCTAAGTACAAATCTCAAAGAGGCGCGTGGACAGTCTGATCCGCAAATTATTGATAAAGCAAAAATATTTTACGCATCTTGTCAAAATATTACTGAAATCAATAGAAGAGGAGTTGAACCGCTTCTGGAATTGCTGAATTCGTTAGGAGGATGGCCGGCTTTAGACCAGACATGGTCGAAACCAGATTTTGATTGGCTTCAGTTTACGATTAACGTTTCACTAAAGCTTGGCAATAATTACTTGTTTGATTCATATCTTGCTTATGACATTTTCAACACTACCGGAAAACGTATATTTCATTTTGGTACACCACAAACAGCGATTTCTGGCAAAAATGCCACAATGTACCGCGTACGAGTGAGCAACACTTTAAAAAAGTTCAATTTAACTGACATGGTTGCTGAGAGAATTGCTGAGGATATTATTGCTTTCGAGAAAGCTCTAATGAATTTAGGAGGAAACGATCAAGGACCTGCCGTCAAGACTATTGCAGATATGAATGCCAGCAACAACAAGATGAATTGGACAAGATTTCTGTCTGGAGTTTATAGGCAAAATTTCGCATCATCAGACATGATTGGTGTTAGTGACCCACAGTTTTTTGACCAGCTTTCAAATTTCTTAGAACGCAAAGGTGCAAAAAGAATTGTTACGTTTGTATTGTGGAATGTTGTTGATCAGCTATTGGCCGTTTTGAATGACCAATTTGTGGATGTCATCAATAAGTACAATGAAGAAGCACAAGGTTATCAGAGCGCCGCGCCTAGATGGAGGGCCTGTATGGATATTATGACAGATGTTATGAACACTGTTACTGGTTCGATTCTATTTCGAAAAATATTGCCGAGACATAGTAAAAGAGATACTGAACATATGACAGATATTATAAAGTCAACAATTCGTGAGTTTTTGTTGAAAAGTAGTTGGCCTGGAGTAGAAACACGCAATCAAAGTTTGAAAAAGCTGAACAAATTCGGCATAGACACAAGTTATGTGAATTTTCTCTACAACGATTCGATTCTAGAGGAAGAATACCGAAACGCTAAAATCGACTATGATAAGTTTTTCGAATCATATTTAAGTTTACAAGCGCTCAAAATTGAAAAATTGGCAAGAGTTTATAGAACAAAGTCGAAAGAAACTTTATGGCCATATCCTTTGATAAATGCCGATGGCTTTTACGATAGAAGCCAAAATACAATGGCCTTACATCCAGGTATCTTGCAGTCACCTTACTATCATGAAAATTTCACTAAAACACTTCAATATTCCGGCCTAGGAATGGTAATTTCGCACGAAATATTTCATTCGTTCGACGACAATGGAGCCTTTTTCGATGCAAATAAGCGTTACAAACTTTGGTGGAAAGACGAAGATTTCACAGAATTTGTAAACCGTACAAAATGTTTCGATCAACAATACAAAAATTATTCATTAAATGGAATTAAGGTTAACTTACTGGAATACGGAAATTCGGAAAATATCGCGGATAATATGGCATTGAAGTTCGCATACATGGCGTACGATAAATGGTTGCAAAACAATCCGCAATTGTCGAAAAACGATATTATTTCGGAACTGCAACTGTCAAACAGACAAATATTTTTTGTTTCGCTTGCACAGTCGTTTTGTGTTACACTAAGGCCGGAAGCAATTGAATATGAATTGTCTACCGATCCTCATGCTCCTGGAAAATATCGAGTAATTGGTCTAATTGTTAATTCTCCCGAATTTGCGGAACAATTTCAGTGTGCAAAGGATTCACCTATGAATCCTAATAAGAAGTGTAGTATATGGTGAACGTGTTAAAAATTACTTTTTAGTCTCAAAAATAAAGTTTTGCAAAAGAAAATGTTTTTTTTTATTTGCCTATTAAGCTAGTATTGGTGCTTGTATCAAAAGCAAACATCTCTTGACTCCCCATATTGAAGGTGTGTAGGAGATTTTAATGTAAGGTTAGGAGAAGAACAGCTGTTACCGGATCTAATAACCGAAGAGTGTCCACACGAAGATTGCGCTATCTTACCTCCTCCTTCTGACCCTCTGGATGGCTCGGACTCTTTGCCAGCTTTCGTCTCTCCGAACGAGCCCAACGATGGAGACGGAGTTGGATCAATTCGTTTAGGCGGCACGGCCACCATGCTACGGGTCCCGGGTTCGAGACCAGGTCTCCCCGTGAGCTTTTATTAAGAAATTAAAATAATCCACTCCGTCTCTGGGCTGATGTCTAGCTCGCAGCAAGACATTCAAGATTCCTCACTTCCCTTACCCTAATTCCCTTCCGGCCAAAAACATGCTTACGCATCCATGTGTTGTCTCCTAGGCTTTGGCCACATGGTATAAAAAACTCTTTCTCAAGAACGCAGTGCCGATCTCGGCCTAATGGCAAGCGAAGGAATCGTGTGAAGGGCCGTGCTACACTACCTATACCGTCAACTGACAGCGTGACACATTATCCCCGCGGGCTTTACATCAGCTCGTCCTACTCGAAGTGGTGCTGTTGCCGTGGAATAAGCTAAACTTCGTCGAACTGATTTTATTTCGATAGTATGTCCAGAAACTACCGAGAATGACATTGCTGCCTACATATCATCTCACACAGTGGTTTTACGTAGCTCTCTAGGCTGTAGGAGGATCACCTCTTCTTCGTGCAAGATTTTTGTTCGTAAATTTGTTCCATATGCTCGATCCAACACTGGTGCCACTTCTGCACAGTGAATGATCGCTCTACTGTGCCAATGTAACATGTCTTCGTTCAAAATTGATTCATAGGTTCGACGGACACTTGGTTTGACGTGGTCTGCTTGACTGAAGCTTGGTTTTATGGTAGAATATCAGACGTGGAACTCTTCAGCCTTGAGTTTCTGGTTTTTCGACTTAATCGACATATTTCTGCTCAGGACACTTCTGTGGAGGTGGAGTTTTATGCGCTGTTCAACGTGACATACCGTGTTCGATTTTCGATGTTGCTGTTTCTGACGTGCTGGAATTCTTGTGTGTAGTATTTAAGCTTCATCACATGAGGGTGTTTGTTGCTACCGCTTATATCCCGCCTAGCTCTCCTTCTGGCGTTTACGATCTTTCCGCACGAATTGACAAGATTACTGATGCTTTGCTGCCTTCTGAGAAAATAAAGTTTGGAAGGGGTTTTGTTCCCCTCGTAGTGACGCAGATTATTTATCTTACTCCGATTTACGCAATCAATTTATATTTTGTTTAGAGTCCTCTTACACCGATTATTTGGATAGAATTTAGTCTACATTGCGCAGTGAGCCGAGGCGGGTCTGGAGAATTGTGAACTCGACGCGTAACTGTGGCGGATATCCCTCTACGTTCAACATGGAAGATTGTGAGACTGGCGACCCCCTGCTATTTTCTAATCTCTTCGGTCGCTTTTTCAAAATTGCTTTTCTTTACAATGACTGATATTAGTAATAAAAATTTTACTCATTTGACGAAGTATTCGCCAACTGGAGGATCTTGTATTTGATGAGGCTGCCATTTTAAAGTACATCTCGAATTTGACAAATAGCTTGTCGAGCGGTCCAGATGATATCCCAGCCTTCTTTTTGAAAGCATGTAGCTCGTCCCTTGTTTCCGTTCTTTGTTATTTCTATAATTTTTCTATTCGTTCTTGCATCTTTCCAAGACCGTGGAAGCATTCTGTGATTATTCCCCTTTATAAAAAGGGCAATAAGTGCGACATTGTGAATTATAGACCTACCCCTAATTTATGTCGTATTGTCCAGATTTTTGAAGCTTTAGTTTGTGATATTTTTCAGTTTCACTGTAAACTATTTCTTGTTTTGTTTCAGCATGGTTTTATGCGTTTCCTTCCTTGAAGCCAGTAAGCAAGTTGATTGCATTTTGATTGACTTTAGTGCTTTCGACAGAATCAATCACGGAATCCTCATTCATAAGTTACACGTTCTAGGTTTTCCTTCTGTTTTCGTAAACTGAGTATTTTTGTATCTCTCAGATCATACACAGCGTGTTTTGTTTTGAGTGGTGCTTTCAAATGAAATACTTCACACCTCAGGGGTGCCACAGGGTAGACATCTTGGGCCATTGCTATTTGTCACTTTCATCAATGTTATATCGATGATCCTAAATAACTCGCGAACTCTTTGCTATGCTGATGATGCTGAAATTGTTCATATTGTTGCTAATGAACATGAGTGTTCACTTTTAAACTTTCATAAATGGTGTTATATTAACTATCTCCCTCTGAACATCTTCAAGTGTACCACTGTGTCATTTTCACGCAAAAGGTCTCCTCTGCACTTGAACTTTCTTTTTGATGGAAGCTCTATAATTAAACTTGAAAGGACCAGGGATTTTGGGTTCATGCTTGACACTCACTTTTCCTTTGATGACCCCATATATTCTCTTGGTAATAATACTAATGCGACCTTAGATTATATTAAACGATGGTCAAAAGAGTTTGATGATCCTTATACATATATCGAAACTTCTCTATTGTATTATTGTTAGGCCGATTCACAAAAAAAGATGAGCTGGGAAGTGCAACATACATCGTGGAAAACCGTTGTTGAGAAATGGATTTCGAGAGCAATTAACAGCTTTTCGCCGTATGAATCCCCTGACAGACGTGGAGCATGCTTTAGAAGTTACATGATTTAGTAATCCGAGGGTTGTATTGATTGTCAGAGCTGCATTCTACTGAACTATATCCACCAGTCGTGAAGATAGATTCGGGTAGTTTTTATCTCGAAATTTAGCAAAAGTGGGTCTGAATTCGCTAAGTATTTCAGGCCAAGAAGTTTCACCTCTTTTGCGGTTAAGATGCTGGAACGAGTCATAGATAATCACATCATATCACCAATCACATCATGCTTATCTAAATCACCAATCACATCATGCTTATCTAAAGGATAGATCCACAGACGCGGCTCTGCACGATTAAGTGCGAACTGCTTAGGAATCACATTATAAGCAATACACCCTGGCTGCCTTTCTAGATAGTGAAGAAGCCTTCAATAACGTTAACACTGAGTCTATTTAAGAATCACTCGTCGACTTGGAAGTTGAGGAGGGGCTTAGCAATTGGTATATATTATTATAAGGACTTTAAAGTGGACCTCGGAAACATGTATCTGTCCAGATTTGTACGTAGAGATATCTTTCCACTTCTTTGGCTAATGGTTATGAATAAACTCCTGAGCTAGAGAGAAAAGGGGTCAAAGTAGTCAAGTATTCGGATGACGTGTGAATCCTTAGATGACGTGTGAATCCTTATTCCTTTCGTATAAGTTGTGGAAAATTTCAATCCACAAAAAGTCGATGTTGTTTATCACTAAAACCAAGAAACCCTTCGAAAACTGAATGAATAAACTTCCAGCGTAACGGATCTGACTGTTAAACTGAATACAAAGGTAAATTGAAAAATAAACGTGGAGAAAACGGGTCATAGTAGGTGGGTTCTTTAACCAAGAGTGGAAAGAACTGCAGGGTAAGAAAAGCGGGCTCTTTGCAGTCTTGCCCCACGAAAGCCTTGAATGTGATCCTTCACTTATTGACCCTTATATTAAAAATATAACATCTGACGGTATAGCTAAGTTCCCTTTTCAATAACAAAGTACTTCAAGAAAATTTGAAAGGAAAATTATGGTCTTAATTGGCGGGAAAGGGGAAGGAGTGTGAATCCGATACTGATAATATCACCATCTCAGCAAAAACTTCCCACAATGACGGTTGAAGGACTGCGCGTAGGGAAACCCTGATATAGAAATATTCACGGGCGGCTCCTAAATGGACTGCTGAGTTGGCGGTATATTTTACGAAAGCTGAAATACATATCGACATCCAAAATATGCCATTGTCTATAAGGCAGAGCTGCTGGATGTTCTGAAGGGCATACCGTCAGTGTGAGTGAGTAAAAAAGGAGATCTCGAGGAGAAAAATCGGAGAATTTGTAGCAGGGGCTACACATTTTTTTTTATTACTTTTTATTAAAACAGACGGAGATAGAGTTGGATCAATTCGTTGAGCGGCACGACCACTATGCCAAGGGTCCCGGGTTCGAGACCAGGTCTCCCTGTGAGCTTTTATTAAGAATTTAAAATAATCCATTCCGTCTCTGGGCCGTTGTTTAGCTCGCAGTGCTGCAAAAACAAGACTCAAGCTTCATCCCTTCCTTTACCCTATTTCCGTACCGCCAAAATCTATGCTATCGCATCAAAGGGTTGTCCCCTAGACTTTGACCATATCGTATAAAAAAAAATTTATTTAAACAACTATCTTGAATATTTAATATAGACTGGGCGCGCCTTCAAACGACTTCGGTAGGAGTTGTCATGAAGAAGAGGAAGAGGAAACCATACTTCACCTCATCGGTAACTGTCCGGCCCTAGCCAACCGTAGGAACCGGTTTCTGTGCTCCTCCTTCTTTGCAGAGTTAACCGAACTAGGCTCCACTAATCTCAGGGCCCTGGCTCGATTTATCAGGAGTTCCAAATGGTTCCCGACGACGAGTTAGGGCTGTACACCCTTCCCAACCTAGTCAATTCTATTTTGACTTCCCGAGAGCTGGCCCCATTGAAGACAGTGAACTGGCTCGGTGCACAGGGGGCAACATGTCCACCCTCCTATTTCTTACGTTATTTTTATGGAGTTTGCTAAAGTTTTTGTAGCCTCAACGTGGTATCACAATGGGCCTCTTTGGCCTAAGTGTGCCTCCTTAGGCAGCCACTTTAACCTAACCTATCTTGAATATTTCAGTCATTTTAGTCAGATTGAGTATGAGTAATTTAAATACTTTGAAAGCAAAAACAGCTTTCAATCATATTTACATTACAGTATACTCACATAAAGCAGTATTTCTTAGACTTTAATGTATTGAATTTTTGATATACTATATAATTTAAATGATTAGCAGTAGTTAGTCTGAACTTCTTAGAATAAGGACAAAAAAACGAGCGAGCCGTCGCGGGACGCCTCTCAGATGTGAAACATCAAAACTATTATGTTTGGATAATATACATGAAAGGATTGTTTATTAAAGGAAATACATATGGCATAATCCAAAACAAAATCTTTAGATTTTTGGTAAAGAGTCGGCCTTGACTTCATACGACATCTCACGTTTTCCTGGTTTCCGAAATTCGAGACATGTGCATTGCACAACTTGATTCCGTTTTCATCACGTTGCCTTTGCCAGACTACAGTGCATATTACAGTATGTTACAAAAGTATTGGACAAAATGTTATTAGGGTATTTTATAAATACTGCACTTTTCGCCACGCCAGAGCTGGCGAGAGAGAGAGAGAGGGGATATCCGGTAACCGAGCGGATAGGGCCGATCTCACCCGCCGCATAATATTTAATAATTAACCTCAATCTCAAGTGGCTCCCTACTTTTATTGATTTGCAAAAACTAATGTGGACACGCCTAAGAGTAGGAAATTTCGTGTGGCGAGCTTCACCCCGCTAACAGCTGGTCTTACCCGCCGCATTAGATATTTTACATCAAAAAAATTAATAATAAAAAGTGTTGGGTTTGTAAAATAAAATAATTTCCAGAAAGAATATTAACTTTTACCCATTCAATAAATGGGTCAATGACACTTTTTGCCTGCAACAGGGTGGATCTTATACATACCCTCCTCTTGATCGCTAGGCTCACGCCATATTCCCTATATTTTTAAACAATGGGGTTACGAGTTTCTGTGGTGTAAAAACGGCACTGTGTGCTAATTAGGCTTCCGACATAGTAACTGTAAGTAACTAAAAAAAAGACAGCGTGAGAACTGTGACAATACATAGACCTAAGAAACGCCCCTTGTGCTATCACATCCGTAGTACCGACCCTGAGTATTACTATAGAGTTTATTTAGAAGCAGACACAACTGTTATTAAACCTGAAAAGCAGCTTCGGCCCTACAGTCTGTGCAACAAATCAAAGTACGCCATTTTTTAAAGAAATTGTTGTTTTATTGAAACAGTTTTTTTTGACATGAAGGCTACTGTAAAATGCAAGTGCGCGTTGTTTTTAGTAGGTCGTGTAGTACCCATTGTTGTCCAAAATGGCCTGGCACCTTCTTGGCATACTTTCCAATCACGATTGGTATTCTGCAGCCCAAAATAAGCGTTTCGCTTTGTGCTTTTCGGAAAGAAGAGGCTTTATGCTCGTAGATCGGTATTTCACTTTAAACTCTAATAGACTATTATTAATTTTTTAGCCAATCGCACTTTGGCCTGGCAAAGTGTAATAGTTGGGTGAAAACACAGGAAGACAGCTTCGAAACGTTTATGGTATACCGCACTCATTGTTAAAACCTTCTCTCTCTAAGACAGATCGAGTGACACTGAAGTGAATGAGCAATAGCGCCGTAGCTATGAGACCATAAAAACATATCGCGAAAGATGGCACCACACGTATTTTTTTTTCTTCAAATTATTGCGTATCTTGTTTTGTTGCATAGATTAGTAACATCGTTCAGCCGTCCAAAGAAGTAAGCGCCTAAAGCCTTGTACCTTCTCTTGGCCAGGCCCAGGCGATCGCAGAGTAAATGCCGAATGCTTTCCACCTCTTCCTCTGCTAGACAACTTCTACGAAAATCGTTGGCGGGGATGCGTAAACATTCTGCGTGTCTTCATTCCGAAAAAACAGCGGCCAACAATGCCTGCCACAATATTTCGGAGAACGGTGCGGTTCCTTCTTAGCTGGAAAGCCGCTTTCTTTACGTTCCAAATAGGCCACAGCTGCCTTGATATACCCCATGTTGTCAGATTACTGCATCTTTCCTTAGCAAGCTGAATAGCCGTGATGCTAGCTTCTAATTTTATTGACTCTAGAAGCCGGCCGATAGATGTGATTCTTTTATTTTAATTAAATTGTTTTAAACAATTATTTAAGTTCACGATGAATGATGTTTTCGATTATCGTTAATTGTTGTCACAGGTTTTGTAGCTCGCTAGGTGTTGCTGGAGCATCTTTTCGTGGTGGCATTCTTTCGTTAATTGCATCAAGACCCTTTGCCTCAGCGAATGATGTAATTTTGTGATTTGGCGAGAATCCTTGTAGAGCATTTTTAAGTGATGTTTTGCGACCAGATAATGCGCCAAGCGGCAAAGCTTCAGTGGGTGTTAAACCTTTTAGCTGAAGAACAGATTCTGATTCTTCTCTTAGCACAGAGAATACCCGAGCCATCTTTCCAATTGCACGGATTTTGTTGCGTATCATTTCTTTGCGCAAATTGGCTTCTTCGAGGGCATCATCACTCTCCGACATCAGTTTATCATCGGAACAAATATTTAACACGTTTACAAGCATCTCCGTAACCTTTTCACCAACAAATGGTAAAGACAATGTAAAAACATCCATCAAATTTGGAAGCCTATACGGATGAGATGAACTGTCGAATATTCATCACATTATTTTCATATTTGAGAACAGCAGCTTTATTACTATAAACATCCAGAAAATATCGTTACAAGGGAAGGAAACCCTGTTGTTTGACTTTTTCTATACATTCTAGAGCGTGTAACGTTTCTAAAGGTCAAAACGAATACAAATGATAGCTCTCACCTAGCCAAACAAAAAACTGTTTGGCAGGGGGGGAGGGGGGAAGTCTCAACCATTTGGGAGTTACAGGGTGATTCATAAATTTCAGTTTTCCATGGTATGCACGTTACTCTTTTATTTTTATCTTTTGATCTACTTAACATAGCGACATCAAACAAACGCTAAACAACTTCTATCCCAATGGCCTTTCTAAAATTGTCAACAATGTTGATCTCACTACTACCACTGCAGGTACAGTCACGGCCAAAATTTAAAAAAATGTTTTGAAATTACCAAAATTTCAGCATTTTCCCAAATTTTATGTAACTAGTATACGTTTTTTATTTTTATTGGATTGCCCATCTTATTACCTTTCCAAAAAGGTGCAACATGGCAAGGTAAACAAAGAATTAGAAAAACCGCATCCTTAGAAATCTCTGACTACCTAATTAGTTTATTGCACTTTAGGTAGCAAATTCTTTAAGTAAACAAATTTTTTATAATAGAGGGTCAAAAATGTTGGTTTTGGGTTAACAGGTAATTAATTTTAATTATTGCTGCAAAAAAGTTATAAAAAAATTAGTCCAATTTTGGTTTATTGCCGATATTAGTATGTGTTAGCCAGAATTCACATCCATGTATCCCGACGTTTTGTTACTCGTACCTGATGGAAATGTTGCTATAAAAACGGGTCAGTCAGCAAGAATACCTATCATAGTTGAAAAACCAATCAATAAGTGCGGGTGTTTTTAAGCAAACATTAGTAAAAAATGGTAAAATTTACATTTGAGGAATACGCGGATATTATTTACATTTATGGTGTAGTAGACGGAAAAGAGAGAGCGGCAGTACTAGAATACCAAAGGAGATTCCCTAATCGGCGAGCACCCCAAAGAAGGGTATACATACGGACTTTCCAAAGGTTAAGAGAAACAGGAAGTGTAACTTCACCTGACCTGGATATATGACCCGAAACTTTGGGAACTTCTGCTGACGTCGAGCACTAAATAATCACCATCGTGAGGCAGGACCCTGAGAAGAGCACGAAGCGAGTCGCAATGTGATTAGGAGTGTCGTCATCTAAGGTTTACAGAGTAACTCATCGAGGGGGATTACGTCCATATCACCATCACCCATCCTAAGGAATACTGGAACTAGATTCTGAGAGAAGACTGAAATTTTGCACTTGGCTTCTTAAACGTGACATTGACGACAAAGCGTTTGTGGACCGAATTCTGTGGACATATAAATGTCAATTGACCAGGAAGATATCACGAACTTTCATAACCTCCACACCTGGTCGAACACTGCCCCACACAGGGCAAAGGTGATCTCATTCCAGCAGAGATTCAGTGTCAATGTTTGGGCTGGTATCATCGGCAACCATTTGGTAGGACCATTCATTTTGCCGCAAGTGCTATATAGTGAATTTTATGCGGACTTTTTGGACAATACACTGCCAGATCTTATAGAGGAGAACCCTATGGATAGTCTTAGGAGAATGTTTCACCAATACGATGGAGTATCAGCGCATATGGCTAACATTGTGAAGGTAATACTAAGTGAAAAATTTCCTAACCGCTGGATTGGAGGAGGTGCACTGATTCCTTGGCCTGCTAGATCTCCAGACCTTACCCTATTGGAGTTATGGGGAACAATGAAGGGTGAAGTTTATTCAAGCCCAGTTAACACTAGGGAGGATTTAGTTAGCCGAATTCAGCGACGAAAACACGGGAGAGGCTGGCTGCAATACGCCTTAAGCAGGGACTTAGAAGGAGATTGTTGAAATGCATCGAAAGTGGCGGTGAACATTTTTAACGGCTTTTGTTACTTATCAAGATTAATTGTAATTATTTTTAAATTCAATAAAAAGCATTTTAGAATTAATTTGAGTTTAATTTCTTTTAATTCTGGATTTTATAATAGTCTCCGATAGAATTTCTACGTATAAATTTCGAAATATTTTCCCTACGTGAACATATTGCACCTTTTTGAAAAGGTAATAAGACGGGAAATCCAATAAAAATAAAAAAGAAGTATAATAATATACTATACTATTAATTCGGAGAAAATTTGGAAAAATGCTGAAATTTTGGTAATTTCTGAACATTTTTTTCACTTCAACATTGTTTACAATTTTGAAAAGGCCATTGGGATAGAAGTTGTTTAGCGTTTGTTTGATGTCGCTATGTTGAGTAGATGAAAAGATAAAAATAAAAGAATAACGTGCATACCATGAAAACCTGAAATTTATGAATCACCCTGTAACTCCCAAACGGTTGAGATCTCCCCCCCTGCCATTCAATATTTTATTTGGCTAGGTGAGAGCTATCATTTGTATTCGTATTGACCTCTAGAAACGTTACACCCTGTATACCCAGCGTCCTGCGCTTCGTGGGCTCTAATGATCGATAATAAATTATTGTTTTGTAAGAAATCACAACAGGCTGCATAGCTATAAAAATATGAGCAACCTCTGTCTGACTGAGTTATGTGAGTAGAAATCGGCATTTTTCTCATTACCAAAATCTTCTAGGGGATCTGACCGGTTCTTTAAACCTATCAAGCGTTCGAATATCGTCTAAGTCCTGAATTACACGAGAGGGATTTTACCCCATAACTCACGGCAATTCTCTTTTGTGCAAAAGTAGAAAAACCCTCGGAGTGTTGCTACGAAAGGGGCTTTGACTGACGTTAAAAAACCGGTTTATAAGTGTTTTGCAGGGTTGAAAATTTGTATTCACCGGCTCAAGCAATACTAAATCAACCTGACACCAAAAATTTTTCGAACCCTGATGAGGAAGTTACGAAAATGGACAGAAGCAAATCAGAAAAACTCAAGCAAAACCCCAACGATTCGTGATTGACACTCACGGATGACCCTCTTGCTACCTCACTTCTCTCACCAAGAAAAAAACAGGTTTTCGTCACTAATGGGGTAAAATCCCTCTCGTGTAATTCAGGACTAACTCATGAATTTCTGGTGATAGTCCTCCGTGAACGCAGAGAAATTGTTGATTCAGAAGAGCGGCTAATGGAAGGCAATGGAATGCTTCCATGCAAGCATCGTAAACCCGTTCTGAATACTTTATTTTGCATTCTTGTGTAAAAGTGAAATATTCTGTAAGATGTCGACATTCGTGATTACTTCATAATAAAAACAATGTCCAACAACAAAAATGCCAATAAATATAGAACACACTCAATGCTAAAATAACCTCGATCTACGTAGTCACTAAGAAAAATATATTTTGTGGTCGAAGGCGTCCCACCAACTTCGAACAATTTCATTAAATCATAAAATTGTCCATGAATATCTGTTACTGGAACTGAAATTGTTACTGGAGCTTCAATATCTATTATAGTTTTTTCTGCCTTAAGTAATGCTGCTCCTTTCTGAATAATTCGCAGGGCAGGAGCCTCCTCGATTCTTCCTTCAAGTATAAAATGCTGTTTAAGTACATCTGGATGAACTTTACCCGTTCGTGCGTCAAAAACTTCTGCTACTGTAAGTTTATGGCTTGGTGGAAAAGGAACACTGTCCATGACTCGATCTGTTGCTGATTTCTTTTTCTGTTGATTTTGGTTCTGTGGGGGTGACTGCTGTTGACTAATCTGCTGATTCTGTGATTGCTGTTGGGTGGGCTGATTTTGAGAGGACATGGTGGATGATTTTGTTTTTTTTGTCCTTGTTTTCTATTTAAATTTCACTAAATTATAATTTTTTTTATAACTTATATATTTCCTCTACTATTTATATCACTTTTTTGTGTTCTGGATTGATTCACTTAATTCTGTTGTAAGTGTATTGAGAACAATTCACTGTTTACTTTTAAGATTTTTTTCTATTGAGAGTTACCCATAAGGCGACAACACCGTTCAATAAAACGCAGAAGGAGCAGCTAAAAGATCAGAGTGCGAGAGTCTAGCAAAAGCCTCTAGAATCTGAAATATGTAAATAACTCGCCTTCTTCGAAAAATCATGTTGTTCAGTCTATTGAAAGATCGAAGTGATTGATGACGGGTGGGAACTCACCGAATCCATCACCTAAATACATGTAAATATCGGTATTATAAACGAAGAAAATAAGACTTTAATTAAAATTTTTGAATTTTTGAGTTCGCCCCGCAACTAGATTTTGAATCATTGTTTGATGTCTATATACTGTTTGTGTAACCTGAAAACCTTTCAGAACTTGCTCGTGGAGAGCTTAAATAAAGAATTTAAAAAGTGTTTTAATCGGTTTTCAAGTAAATACTGAAACGTGCAGTATAATTTACATCGCAAACGCTAGTAAAACACCTTAGCAACGTGATATTTGTATTGATCCAAGTGTTTTACCAAAGTGTTGTAGATTTATCTTTTTAATTTTTGAAAATTGAATTGTATTTAAGGTCCAGTAGAGTTAGCAAATGTCTTCAGTTTAAGTTCTTCAACATGAAGTTGATGATACGTTTTGTGGGCGCAATTATTTTGGTGGCAAGTGAAGTGAGTACAGAGAAAGATGCCATTACAATATCTCGAGAAATTGAAATGAAAGCATTAATGAACCAGGACGCGGATCCATGTGTTGATTTTTACGATTATGCCTGTGGAAACTGGGAAAAGTTACATCCGATTCCGGACTATTTGAGAAATTACTCTCCGCTAGAGATGGTGACAGAAGAACTATTTAAGACAATGGATAGATTCTTAAGTGACAACATTGATGGGATTCGAAATAAATCTGTTCTGAATTTCGATGATAAAGTTAAAATGCTTTACGCATCCTGTAAAAACACAGAAGTTATAAATCGACGAGGTGTTACGCCTCTTCTAGAATTGTTGCATTCTCTTGGAGGATGGCCTGTACTGAATGAAACTTGGTCAAATCCAAAATTTGATTGGATGCAACTTGCAATTGATGTTGAATTGCGGCTTGGTCAAAATTTTCTTTTTGTATCGATGGTAAAACCATATACTTCAAATGGCACTTCTCGATGGATCCCGTATTTTTTGCACCCAAAAGAGCTGTTCGCCGAAACGGATTCCGGCATATACAAGACCAAAATCACGCAAACCTTAAAGTTATTCAATGTAAGCCAAGACGTTATTGAAACTTTTGCAACGGAAATTATTAATTTTCACGATGAATTGAAAACTCTCTTCACATCTTCTATACATTTTCATTTACCAGTCCACATTTCAATATTCGAACCTTTCATTCCCGAAATAAATTGGGGACGATACCTCTATGAAATGTTTAGACGGAACTTTACTACCTCAGACACGATTTTCATTTATTCAGTGAACTATTTTATGAATCTGACCAATTTTCTAAAAGCAAAAGGTCCAAGATTAGTTACTAATTATGTATTATGGTGTGTGGTTGATGAATTGTCGTCAGTTTTGGAAGAAACATTTACAGAAGTTGTGCAAAATTACAAGGAAAAAGAAAAGGGTCATGTTAGAAGTCCTGCGCCCAGATGGCGAACTTGTATGGACGTAACGATAAATCTTATGAATTCTGCAACTGCATCAATTTTTATTAAAAGAACTTCACTTGCAAATAGAAAGGATGAAGTTGAGATAATTGTTTCGGAATTACGAAGTAGTTTTTCAACGCACTTAAGAAATTCTTCTTGGCTATCACCTAGCTCTCGGGAAGATATAATCGAAAAGTTGGAAGATCTTCAAGTTAGTTTAGGTGCTCAAAACATATATCAAAATTACAATATTATCGAAAAGGAGTACCAGGAGGTTTACATCGATTACGATAAATTTTTCGAGTCTTACTTAAATTTGAAACGTCTTGCAGTTCGCAGAATGGTCAGCGTGTACTCTCTACAGTCCAGCCAGTTTGAATACAAGTATCCTATACTTTATGCCAATGCCTACTATAACCCTTGGGAAAATCAAATGAATCTTAATACAGGTATTTTCAAATATCCGATATATCAGGAAAATTTTCCAAAATTTTTCAATTACGGCAGTTTAGGGTTTATAACAGCCCATGAATTTTTCCACGCCTGTGACGCGGGCAACATTTTGCGTAAAGTTCGAAATAAAACTGGAACTGCGTTAAATTTCTTAGAGTTTCTGGAATACATGAATAAAATGGAGTGTTTTCAATATCAGTATGGAAATTATTCAATAAATGGAACCTTTTTTCAAACAAACAAGGTCGGAAATAATGAAAATGTTGCTGATAATTTGGCGCTCAAGTTTCTCTACAAAGCTTACGATAATTGGTTACAGCAAAATCCACAGGAATTAGAAAATGAAAGAGTCGATGGTTTGAAACTGACTAGTAGACAGGTATTTTTCGTGACTGTGGCACAAACTTTGTGCAGTACGGTCAGACCTACAGCAGCAAAAATTGCACTAAGAACTGTTCCTCATGCTCCGGCAAGATATCGAGTTATTGGAAAAATTGTAAATTCTGAAGATTTTGCGGAACAATTTAAGTGCAGAAAAGGAGCTCCTATGAATCCTATCACAAAGTGTAGTTTGTTTTGAATGGAATACTTATGTGGAATGTAAAATTGCAGTATTAATACCATCTTAGAATAAAACAAATAGATGTAAAAATAAAACAAAATTTTCTTAACAAGTTTTTAATTTTAATTTTAATTACACTTTAAGTTTGGAACGAATGTAGAACGTAAATTAAACAACAATTAGATTGTCTTTAAAGATTCAAATTCAAATGTTTCACATTAGAAGACTATAAGAGTTGCAAGAACCTACCATAATAGGATCCAATATCTTCTAAAGTGAAGTAATTTTGGGTCACTGGCTAAGGCGGATCTCTCAAGTATTTCTAATTTGGACTTATGAAGTTATTATACATATAATGGCTCAGAGCTTTAATTAATTAAATCCCACCAAAAACATTACATGCAAAGTATGTTGCCAGCACTCACAAGCTCATAACGATTTCGCTGTTAAAAAGTTATCAGATCTCATCCGTAACCCTACAAGGCCTAACTCTCCAAGCCCTAGCTCTACAAACCCTACATCTTGGTCAAAATGTATAGCTTGGCCGTTTCATGATATTATGATATCATGATTATGATATTTATGATTAGTGACTTAATTTCCAAACTTTTCGACCAAGGAGGACCAAGGTTTGTAGAGCTAGGGCTTGGAGAGTTAGGCCTTGTAGAGTAAGGGCTGCTTGACTCTACGTTTCAACAGAATTTAATTTTACTATGCGGAAGTGACTGGACTTCACTTTAAAACGACTACCCTCTTCAACAACTCTTCTGGCTCCGGTTTTGACCTGATTTCCTTGACTGGAACCTGGTTGTGTGGAAATATTGAAGACGCCGAGATTTTCAGTTCTAAGTTCCTGGTTTTCCGTCAAGACCGGCGTTTTTCTTATATGGATGCGCCTGTCGGAAGTGGTGTTCTTTATGTTGCTCATCGTGACATTCCCGTTTCTGACAATCTAGAGCTGCTGTGTGCTGTTCTCAGGTTGCCTAATAAAACTATTTACGTGACCTCTATATTCCTTCCACAATCACGTCTTCAAATCTACGAAGGAATCGCTTGCTGCATTGGTGATTTTGTCGACGACTTACCGCCAACTTGTTGCTTTTGGTGACTTCAATGTGAGGACTATAGCGTTGATCATGGTCTACTACAATCTTTTTTATCTGCCTCGCTAGTGGTATCGTGTCATACGACCACGGTAGATTCCTCGGCCTGGTGTTTTATACAGATCTTAGTGCTGTTGTAGTTAGGCGTTGCTCGTGGCCGCGGGTTCCCCAGTTTGGTTAACACCATGCTTTTCACGCTGCGCTATTTTTGGATCCTGCTGTTTTGCTGATTTCTTCTTATAACGATATTTGCTACAACTTTAAAAAAGTCGACCTCTCTATACTTAACTTATACTTGGCTTTCAAATTGTATTGAGGTGGTATTCTTGGGAGTGTGACGTTGAGAATGATCTATGATCATGGCTATGTGCTTTGCTCACTGTGTTCCGGTTTCTAAGTCTTGCAACTTGGGGTCCCTACTTACCTTAGTTTGTGCCTTCATAAAGGATTTAAAGCATTCTGGCGGCTTCCAAGTGGCGCAGCAGTCGTAAAATCTCTAAAATATGGTCCTCTCCAGAAAATTCATCACAGATTTTTATCAGATTTGGAACTATACCACGAAGTTCTTCTTCTGTTGACGTAAGCAGAAGCTTAGGCTGCACAACACCAAATGTTATGAGGATGTCATCCATTGCTATGTAACGATGGTCTAGTTCTTCGTAAAATCTATCAATACACTCTAAGATTGGTCTTCTTCAGATCTACTGGTAATATTAGTCCCTCATCTCTGGCTTCTTCTCCTGGCATACGTTTTCAGAATCTCCTCGTTCCTCTTCTTTCAATTGAAATATCGAAGTCCTCACACTTTTTAGTTGCTTAGGAAATAGCTCTTTCCACGTTGGATACGTTGGCTTTGAAGAAAAAATTTTAAGGGCTTTGATTTTTATCACACTTCTCCAACGATAGTCCAGATTTCTGTATATACTTCTGCGTCTGGTTCACTTCTTCTGGGACTTCCCACCAAAAAGGAAAGGTAGCATAAAAAACTAAAGTCACACAAAGCCAGTAAGAGTGTGTGGATGCTGCTTCTCTTTTATCGATGTTTCCTCTGATGCTGCTGGGATCACACACCTCTTCAAGAATGGCACGCGGTAAATATGTGCAGTGAGAGTGAACTGCTCCTATGATCAAAGAAGTTGCGGACGGTTTCCTTTGCTAAAATGCGTGATACTGTCGGTGCTTGGCACCCGGAGCGAATCGCCCCCCCCCCTTACGCCGTCACTGGCTATTGTCATACATTCTGATTCGTGTGTGATCCCTGTCATCTCTCTGGCATTGCCCCAGACCCTTTCTGCAACAAACCATCGTCGTAGGGGCAATGCCAGCCGCCGGAAGGTTGTTATTACTGGTTCTTCCCCGATCTCGGAGGACCGTGTTGTTATTCCTGATGCTGTGTCCGTTGTTGACCAGTTGAACCCTGAGCCTGCTAATGGTGTACCTAGCACATCGGGTGCTGTTTCAAGCCCTGCTATTGTTGCTTCCAGTACTACCTTGCAGGCCGATCTTTCTTCCCGACAGGGCGCACCTCCGGTTGGGTCATTTGACCTAGCGCAGAGCACAGTCTTCACTCTGAGCGTTGCCCCAATGCCTAAGTTTTTTTTTGTCTCTCGGCTAGATCCTTCTACCTCTACTGATGACATTCCAAATTATGTGAGAATGAGGTCCAAGATTGATGACTCTGTACTACTTCGTTGTCAGCGTCTCAATTCTCGCCTGTCTCAGGGATAGGTATCGTCTTTCAAGTTGACAACTTCCCCGGCTCTTTTTGAGATTATTTCTTCTCCGGACTTCTGGCCCAAGAATACTATCGCACACTAATTTATGCCTCGAGGCAGGTTTACTAACGGAACACATGACAGAGTATTAACAAATGCTCCAAAATCTAAGTACGCTGTCCCTTTACTATCAGAATGTAAGGGGACTAAGAACTAAAACTAATCATATATTTCAGGCATCCCTTGCCTGCTGCTACGATGTAATCATGTTGACTGAGACTTGGCTTCATCATGGTTTTAGTGATGCAGAGATTCTTCAGGATTCTTATCAGATTTTTCGTAGGGACAGGTACACTGAATTTCTGTGTCGTGGTAGAGGAGTGCCGGTTGCTTGCAGATCAAACTTTAATTGCAGTTTTGTTGATGTTCCTGCCTTCTCTAGTTCACTTACTATTGAACTTTTGGTTCTTAAGCTATTGCTGCCTAAGCTTAATATCTTTTTGCTCTGTTGCTATATTCCGCCTAACCTGACAAACTTCGTTGATACTGAAGAGCGCAATCTCTATGATATTCTAAGCCTAAGTTTAGACTTCATCCTTAATATGACGAACCCTGAAGATGAAATTCTTCTTCTTGGTGACTTGAACTTATCCAATGTTCAATGGGTACCTAACTGTGATGACGATGACTTCCTTCCCTCAGGTTATCCCACAGCTATGGTTTCTAAATTTCCTTGACACCATTACTTCCTCTGGTTTGCACCGTCTTTGTCTCTTTCTGTTACGATGGTACTAGTATTGCGGATCCCAATTTCGAACACCTTGCGTTTGACTTTAAGAGATTGAAGATGTCGATATGAGATATCTGGACAATAATGATATTGATGTCTGCGCCTCCCTGTTTTATAATAAGATATATGATTTGTTTTACTCCTTTGTTCCATTAAAACGGATAAGGTCTACATACTCATCTTCCCCGTGATATAATGCTGAACTCCGCAGTCTTTGGAACAGAAAGAACAGACTCTGGAAGAATTACTTGCGTTGTAATTGCGCAATAGCGTATTCTGACTTTGTGACCTGTTATGAAGACTTTAAGGCACTATCCTCTTCGCTCTATAAGGAATACCTTGTTAGTGTTCGTAATGATTTGCATAATAACCCTTGTAATTTCTTTAAATTCGTCAATATGAAAAAGAAATCGAGTAACTATAAATCTACGATGTGGTATAAGGGGTCTTCTAGAAATAACGTGTCCGACATAGCTAACAATTTTGCTTCATTTTTCGAGAGTGCCTTTTCTTCGGATAACTTTGAGCCTTGTGAAAATAATTTTGATCATATTCTTGATCGTCCCGCTTAATCGGATTTTTTGCCGTTCAGAATCTTATTATTTAGAAAATCAATGAACTCAAATCAGACTTTTCCTCTTCATTAAGTCCTGTTCCGATGCCCTTCTTACTTCATTAGCGATTCTCTTCAACAAGTCCCTTATAGCGGGTAAATTTCCTGCATTGTGGAAAAGCTCTTTTACAGTCCCTGTTCATAAGAAGAGCCATAAAATGTTATAACTAATTATAGACCAATCGCGAAGTTATCTTGCATACCTAAACTATTTGAATCAATTGTGTATTCGCAGCTTATGGAGCGTTGTATTGGCTTGATCTCTCCCAATCAGCACGGGTTCTTGCCCGGTAAATCAACGACTACTTACTTACTAGAATTTACCTCCCACATTATTTCTGGCTTTCAGAGAGGCATGCAAACTGACTGTATATGCACGGATTTCACTAAAGCCTTTGATAAACTCCCTCACTCCGTAATTTTATTTAAACTCGGGAGGTTGGGTTTCCCCCCTGTTCTTCCTGACTGTATTTCTTCCTATCTAAGAGACAGGACATACCGTGTGTCGTTCCGTGGCTCTACCTCTCAAATCTTCAGAGCTTCATCTGGTGTACCACAAGGCAGTCATCTCGGGCCTCTACTATTCGTTCTTGCCATTGATGACATTGTCTGTCTGATCTCGCACTCTAATGTTCTAATCTACGCTGATGACATGAAGATCTTCTCTTATGTAAAGGATGGTAGGGACGCTGCCCTTATTCAAAGGGACTTAGATACGTTTCTTGAGTGGTGCGAGCATAATGGCTTATACCTCAATTTTGAGAAATGTGAGGCTATGACTTTTTCTCGGAGCCCTAATCCACAAGCTTGGGATTACAACTTCGCGGGGAATGGTCTCCGTCGCGTACTGTCCGTAACCGATCTTGGGGTGAAACTTGATAGGAAACTTGAATTTACTCTGCATATAAATTATATCGTGTCTAGAGGTAGTTTAGTCCCGGGCTTTGTTAAGCGTTGGTCTAGAGAGTTCTCGGAGATACCAACATTGATTCATTTGTACTGCTCCTTAGTTAGACCTATTCTTGAGTATGCATCTCAGGTCTGGTCCCCGTACTACGTTGTTCATTCCAAGCGTATCGAATCGGTGCAGCGTAATTTTCTTAGATTTGCGCTAAGAGGGCTCCCATGGGACGATCCGTTCAGACTCCCGCCTTATACCGATCGCCTTCGGTTGCTCGGTTTGCCCTCGCTGGAGAAAAGGCGCAAAGTCGCTGACTTGGTCTTTATTCACCAGCTCTTGAACTCTAATATAGACTCAGGTTCGCTTGTTAGCATGGTTTCCTTCTCAACATAACCTTCGAATATTGCATGTTGAACCATCTAGATCAAATTATGTCATGCATGAGCCAATTAATCGTTTATGTAAGACTGTTAATGCATGTCCTAATTTTGATTTAACTCTCAGCAAGGAGTTGTTTAAGAATTATCTATTGTCCGTCCTCACGTGACTTTCTGTTTTGCATGTTGTGTGCTGGGTTCCCTTATTTGTTTTCTTCCTGCTCCTTTCTTTTACTTGTTATTTTTTCCTTTGCATGTTGGTGTGGGAGCCTTATTTCATTTTTGATGGAATAGTTGAATTAATTCTGGGCTCCTGCCTAAGAAGTTTGCCTTCTGTGTTAGACGGCTAAATTCTATTGCGTTCCTGAAGGAAAATGAAAGATCTTGGAAGGTTTATGAAGGTAAACTTGATAAAAATTAAATCAAGGACTCAACGCGACATCTGGTGGAAATATTATATTAAAACGGAACTTTATAACACTTGAATTATATACGTAAAACAATGTAATGTGAGCTCCGTGACACCTTCGAATCGTAAAACTATTTGATAAATGTGACAGTCGTTAGCTTTCTAATGGTACGCAACATAGGAGTGTTACTAAAGTGTTACATAAAAACACGTGGTAAAGGACTACGGTAAGTATGAGATAAAAACACAATGGTAAGTCTATTAAAAGACTTCAATCACCTCTTCTTAGAAATTGCTTTCCAAAGTCACCTAACGCAAGGCCAATCTATAGTAAAGCAACCTTTTATATAACAACTGCTTGCCACAATGAAACACAATTTTTATTTTTCCTATCACATAACGACGCTAGAAAAACGCTAAGTCAGAAAGTGATAAATTTTTTATCGAATCTCCTTAATAGATGGTTTTTTTCACCAACTTCCTTCACGACAAGGAAACATCCAACTCCAATTTTTTAAAATCCCTTTAACAAAGTTCTGACAAAGAAGTTCCGACGATAAAAATGTTGCATGAGCCGAGTGTTGGTGCAATAAATCAACACGCTAAGCCAGAGTATGGCGCGAAAGGTAACGTTAGGTAAAACATATATATTTTGGCTTCGGGAAAGTAAACAGGAACAGGACATGTAGCTGCAATAAAAATCTGAAGGTAAAACGTGTGTACCTGGAAAACTTTTCCTAGCATTCGTCACACTGTTGAGAAATGAGATCTTTCTTAAGAACGAAGTATAAGAAACCTACACAAGTGGCTCGTGATGGCTATTTTCGACATATAAAATATTCTCTGATGCCGCGTAAGACCGAGAAAATTATGTTATGGCTTCGCGAAGCTTTCCTGAACAAAATTGATTCTGGAAATAAATTTCCTTTCCAAGAAACGGATGGAATCGCAATTTGAGAATAATAGAGAAGAAGTGATACAGAGTTTGTTGCAGCATCATTATGCGGAGATGATTTAGAGTTCACAAATTTGTAGGAACGTAACGAGGTGATTTATTGAGAGGATAAAACTGGTTTATGACTTTTAGAATTGGTTAGTTTTGCGTTCGACAAGCGCAGGTAGGTATAAAGAAGCGTATCTCAGATTAATACTGTGAAAATATTTACATTACTTTCTAACAGAGTCCAAACATTACGCTTGGAGGTCCAAAAGAACGTTTTTTTTCAAAACCTAAGAGATCCTAGAGAAAGACTAATTAACTTCTTATGTATCCTAACGAAAGGAACTCCTTTACACAAGGCTTGGCTGACAAGATTATGATCGTGAAAATTCTAGACGCTGTAACAGACCTATTGAACCTATGCTTGGGCTGATGAATGGTGTCGAGAGGTAGAACTCAAAATCAACCACTATAATACTATACACATTTTTTTCACCAGGAAAAGGGTTTTGGAAGGGTTAGTTGAATTTAGCTTGCTAGAAACTAGAGAGTTAGTATATAAAGCAAAGAGGAATATACACCTAGGCAATATAGTGCAAGGAGCGAAAAAATCCTTCTGGGCTTCTATCAGAGCAACCTGGTGTTTGAAGCACAAGTCTATTTACTGGATTTATACAACGGTCGCAAAGAGCTGAGCTCAATACTGCCAGAGCCAAATTGAGCAGCATACAGACGCCATGTCTAAGTATCACTGGAGTAATGTGTATCTCACGGACTGCAGCACTTAATAACTTGCTACCTCACCTCTGAAAAGGTGAAAGGTGTGGCTGTCAATGGTGCTTACAGATTAGAAGGGTCATGGGACACTACCATGCAGTACATCCGTCACTTCTACTATATCCAGACCATGAGTATCGCCTTGTCAAGAAAGTGGTCGATTATGAATTATGTGTTCTCTATAAAAAAAACCTTGCCTCGTATAAATCTGAGGTTACAATATCCTCTCCCAGCCAGAAAAGGAGGCAAGCAGCCGTTAAGGCTAACTTATTTCATGGGGTAGCTGCTCCATTCCTCTCATGGTATTGTCATTAGCCGCCAAACCTGGACCCATCTCCATCAGCGCGACTGTCAGGACATTTCAATCCACCTACAAGCGGAGCGTGAGTGCCTCACCGGCGTCCTTTAGGGAGAGATGGACTGTCCATAAGATACTCCGCAGACTTGACACCGTCTCTCAGGAAAAGGACCTCTGTGGATTAGACAAAAAACTTCTTTGCCCGAAATAAGACTTCGACCTTAGGAGGCACCCTCACCCACCACTGTTCTGCATATACAAAGGTAGTTTGCCCCTTTCCTTTTAAGGCTAAGTTTTTTAGCTATGTCCTGAAAGACAGCTTCACCCGGGCGGTCATATACCGAAGCAACGTTGATGGAACCATTTCATCGAGTAATTGGAAGTTGGTGGAAATCGCGTTGCTCAAGGCTTGTAAGGATGTTCTCTTGAAGAACCCTGGACCTGCACCTTGGTGAGGAAACGATGGTTGGCATAAAGCTCGTTGATTGCTCTGAGCAAAGGTCTGCGGAGCTTTATAGCCGGGCGATCTCTCTTTTAGGGGAAGTCTCGTCGGATGCTAGGATCGTAAATGTTCTGAAGGACCAGATCCCGAACAGACCGAGGTCTAGAACCTGGATCCCAGTGGTACCCTCTTACGAAAGAGAATACAAATACAATACAAATAAGTAATCCTGGTCTATCCAACCAAGATTGAAAGCTAGCGCAGGTATGTACCATTAAGGGCAGCTAAAGGCAGGCTATTGTTGTCGTGAATGAGAAATCCTTCGCCCCTCTTTCTGAGTGTAATGACATCATTAGCTTTGGGTTCGGCTCAATCAGCCTTAACGTCTATCAATGGTATACCATGGAGTTACGGTGTGTCCCGTCGTTTGGAGGGCGACTTTATTCTCAATGGCGAGAAGTGAAGAAGAACTTCGGCTTATATCTGCTTTAGAAGACTTCTGTGACAAAGAGGAGGACGCCGACGATGTAATAATGGAGGCATCCTCTTTCAGCACTAGTAATGTTGAGGGCAGTGCAAATTAATCTTCTTTATTCCAAAACAACTTTAACTGCGCCTGTTACGGAAAGGAGAAGAGTTCGTTATTGTCCAAGAACTTTGGGTCATCAGAGACAGGATTTGCGGGCTCAATCTAAAGAGCTACAAGCTCTTTTATGTGCAGGCTGCAGGTAAACCCGTATCCTGTATTCTCATAAAAAATGACTTGAATGAATTAATCCTCTATCAATGTAGCGATGAAGACACCGTTGCAGTTAAGCTGGAGCTCCAATCTCAATCCTTATCCAAGCGACCACGCGTATATTGAATTTGAACTAACATTATATAAGCAGGTCTGTTCTCCTTACAAAAATAGGAAAAGTACAAACTGAGGCATAAAACTACACTAACAAATAGTCTACCTCATGAAGACCCTCCATCGACCCTCGATATTATGGTAGGCACTATAACGCTTGCTAGTACGAAGGCGACTTAGATTTCTTATCCCGACCGGCATCCTAGAGGTAAGCCCAGACTTCGGTGTGTCTTTCAAGCAGAAAGTATGGCTATAAAGGAAGCATTAGATTGAAATGTGAACAGTGTCTTGAGATGATTTCTTTATCTTCACAGACAGTCAGGCTGCTATTAAATCCCTCACGAGGGTGTACATGACCTCTAATACTGCCACTATATGCTACTCAATCCTGAGCGCCTTAACATAGGCCTTGTATGGGTGCCTGGTCATAGTGACATAGAGAGCTAGCGAGAATCGGCAATACTCCACTAGCCTGGGACATAACTCGCCAGCTTGGTAAGTCGCTAGCCCATGCGCGCTGGAAATTAAACAAGCAAAGACTGCTAATGGTAATTGGTAAAAGGGCACAACTGCCTAATTAGCCGGCAGATCTGGCTGGTCCTTACCTATAGCGGTCAGGATTGTCATTGTGGGCAATTGGCTTCTACATATAGTTAGACTCGGTGCACACGAAACTTACTAGGGAAAGTGTGGATCGCAGAGAACATAAAATTGTTAGAAATAAAATTAATAGTTTAGTAAACCGAGCTAAGAAAAGTTACTTTGGCAGAACTCTAGATACCGCTCTTCCTTCCAAACAATTGTGGCGCAATCTTCGACGAAACAATTGCAATATCGACTCGGATGCTTTGAACAGCTTTTTCGTTCCTGCACATCCTCATATATACCCAGTCAGACACTTTTGATACCACGACAGAATTATACGACTCCGATGGCGGTGGTTTCTGCTTTCGTTGTATCTCAGCAGATGAAGTCCTTAAAGCCTTAAAAACTATCAAGTCAGCGGCTGTTGGAACAGATGGTATCTCACCGAAAATTTTCAGGTTATTGCTCCCAATAATCCTCTAGCCTGTAACATACATCTTCAGTTGCTGCATTACATTAGTCTCTTGTGTTATTTATCTAAAGTGTTAGAAAAGCTCATGAGTATTCCAATAAGTGAATTTGTTACAACGAACATTCGTTATAAGCTTGACATTGATCACCTAGTAATTTTGACATTACTAGACTTTTCAAAGGCCTTTGATAGTGTGTCAATCACAGGCTCTTGATCCCAAAACTTCTTAATAAGTTTCGGTTCGGTATAACAGGGGCCAAGTTCATAAAAAACTTTTTATCATATCGGTGGCAGCAAGTTAAAACTTCTCATGATATATTTAATCCTGTACCTGTTTTCTCAGGGAATCCCCAAGGATCCATATTAGGGCCGCTGTTGTTTGCATTATTTATAAATGATCTTCCTGATGTTATCGAGGATGCGAATATACACAGGTACGCTGTTGATGTCCAGATCTATCTTTCTAGACTCATTTGGTTAACAGAAGACTGCATTGAGCGTACAAACAGCGATATTGGTCGCATATTTGTTTGGTGTACAACAAACAAGCTAACAAGTCTTGCTTTGTACAAAACATAACTAGATATTTCCAGTTTACCATCCATACATCTAAATAATGCAGTACTGCCGTATGTAAACAAAGTGGAAAACCTAGGGATTTATTGTAAACAACAAGTTCTCCCGTTGTAACCAGATCTCAATTACGTTACAGAAGATCTATGGCGGTCTTCGATAGCTATGGTTTTCAGCTTACCTTCTACCAATTGAACTCCGAAAAAAGCTCATATTATAGCTTATAGTTCCTTATTTTACTTATTGCAGCTCCTTTTATGCAGTACTTGATGCCGAGGGCATCCGGTTACTAAACAAAGCGTTTAATGACTTCATTAGATTTATATATGGCTTAAGGCGTTTCGATTATGTAAGCCAATTTACCAACTCAATATTGGATTACTCATTGAGAACGTATCTGAATTCGAATTCCGCTTTAGACTTATAACGATGCGTTCGCCAGCATATCTGAATGAGTATCTTGGGTTCTTGCACTCCATGCGCTCTTTGACAATATTGAAGCCTAGAAGTGACTACTTGTTAAAGCAGCGTTCTTACTTAGTGTATGTTGCGAGAGAATGGAATTTCAGGCCTATTAAATCAACATTTCTGTCCAAGTTAGTTCTTATTTATCTTCCTGGTCTTGTCAAGCACAAGCATTATATTTGAATCTTTTGCAATTAGTTTTCGCTTAACTTCGTATTTGTGTAGGGGACTTTCGCCATGGTCATAATCATTTACCTAACTTTTTTTTTATTATTTTTTATCCTTTGATGTTGTATGAAGTACCTAATAATAATAAATGAAAATGGAATGTAAAATAAAATACTAAGTGTACGTACACATAAATACATATAGTAAGTAGTGGATCAAAAAAAATGTCTGTACCAAAGCGATAAAAAAATGGTCTCCAATATTTATTCCTTGTGTGCTTTCCAGCTTTCATAGCGAATTTTTCGTTCGGCGAAAATGATTTATAACGCCGCAACCACTAATTCATTGCTGATTGACTGCCCGAACAGCGTTTTCCACTAAAGTTCAAGTTTATTTTCCGGAAAAAAGCGTTCTATTTAAACATAGTGGCTTTTGTGGAAAACACTTTAGCTTGATAGGTTAAGTTTCGTGCAAAAAAAAGGACCTTTTAAGCTCTCGAAATCGCTGCCATCCAAAATCCATTCAACAGACCATCGATTATGTGTCAAAACCACATCGTTGAATAAATAAGTGTTATCCCCTGAATTAACCACAACCGAGGAGGGTTCCATGCAGCATTTTTCACATATCATGTTGTGTCATTTAGTCCTTAATCGTCTTCAATTTTCCACAGAAAACCATTTTAACTAATCACAGTCGAGGCAGAAAAACGAATTTACGCAATCAATAACAAAATCTCATGTCCTTTCCATTTTTGGGATGACCAACTGCTTTTCCTAGGACACTGCTTTCATTTATTTTTGTCAACAAATTATTACGATCCTGACGAGATTTCCGCTATGACGGGATAACTTTCCTTCTGCATTGTCCAGTCGCTTTTGTTAATCATCCTTTAGGGCAAATATTTGTTCTTTCAAAAAGTTTTTGAAATGGTAAAGAACAACAGCTTAAGACGACAGAGATGTATGAATATCACTGAAAGGACTTTTTAACACTTCATCCGGCACTTGACAGCTTCGCAGTTGGGAACCAACCGTTTACAACGGAAATGAACAAAATTCAATTGAACTTTGTGGAACTTTGTCCACGTCCGGTAAAATTTTGGATTGAACCTTTAAGCAAGTTTTGCACTAAGAGTGACATTAACTAACAAATTCCTCGCCATTGCATCGCTTTTAGTTTTATTTACCGACAGGTTAAGGTTTGCAGAGATTTTTAGGTTCTGGTTAATTTTAAAGTTTTTTAATTTGGCGTAAGAGCAGTTTTCAGTGTAATAATTTCCCCCGTTTTTATTTGTTTTTTAAGTTTCTTTACTGTACACTTCCTTAAGATCCCTTAAAATTGAATTTCTCTATCAAGTCCTGCTCTTGCACAATATTCCTAGAGAGTTTGAAACGACGTTGCCAACTATAGAAAGAAAGTCTACATAAATTCGTAGACATTTGTACGATAAGGCGAAAACACTTGTTCACGAAGGTTTGCGGTTAGGCAGTGACTATTTAGCACCCTCAAATTGTCATGTAAATTCCGTGTACACGTAAAGTACATGGAAGTGCACGAAAATACACGGAAAGTACGCGGAAATACACGGCAAGTACACAGAAATACATAGAAAGTACACGAAAAGTACACGAAAATTACACGGAAAGTACACGGAAATTACATGGAAATAACGCAGAAGTACACGGAAAGTACACGGAAAATACACGGAAGTTCACGGAAAGTACATGGAAAGTACACGAAAAGTACACGGAACTACACGTAAGTACAAGATAACTGCAAATAGTCCCTTCTATATTCATATTACTGGTAATAGTTTATCACAGCCTGTTCTAGATACAAACCTGCACCCCCCCCCCCCCCCAAGTTAATAAAGCAACTAAAATCCTGATTAATACACCTCTTGCACAATATTCCTAGAGAGTTTGAAATGATGTTGCTATAGAAAGAAAACCAACATAGATTCGTAGATATTTGTACGATAAGGCGCAAACACTTGTTCACGAAGGTTTGCGATTGGGCAGTGACTATTTACCACATTAAAATTGTCATGTAATTCCTGTGTACACGGAAAGTACACGGAAGTGCACGAAAATACACGGAAAGTACGCGGAAATACATGGCAAGTACACAGAAAGACACGGAAAGTACACGGAACTACACGTAAGTACACGATGCAAATAGTCCCTTCTATATTCATATTACTGGTAATAGTTTATCACAGCCTGTACTAGATACAAAACTGCCCCCCCTCCCCCAGTTAATAAAGCAACTAAAATCCTGATTAATACACCTCTTCTTCCCAGAAAGACTACACGCACACGTTCCGTCAAATGTTTATTAGAATATATGGGAGGAAGAGGTGTATTAATCAGGATTTTAGTTGCTTTATTATCTGGGGGGGGGGGGGGCTGAAGCCCCTCCTTCCCCTTGCCAGATTTGTAACTACAACAGGCTGTGATAAACTATTACCAATAATATGAAGATAGAAGTGACTTTTTGCACTTATCGTATACTTACGTGTAGCCCGTGAAATTAGTACTTGTACTTTCCGTGTGCTTCCGTGTACTTTCCGTGTACTTCCGTGCAATTCCCTGTACTTCCGCGTACTTTCCGTGTACTTTACGCGTACTTTTCGTGTATTTCCGTGTATTTCCGTGTACTTCCGTGTACATAACATAACGCCTCAAAACTAGTTATTGCTGGTGATGATTCTTACCGAATTGAGGCAAATATAATAATGTAAACAAGAGCGGATTTATCACGGGGCCCCAGCAAGTCTTACATCTTCTCAGCCTATCTGATTCGCTCTCTACACGTTAGCTTGGTGCTTTTCGCTAATTTTAACTGACTTCCCAAAAAAAAACAACGTTACCAGGTTATATGCTCGACCCGTATTTTTAAATTTTATTGTTATTCTATTATTTTATTTTATATATGAGCGGGCATAATTTCCCCCATTGTTAATAATGGAAATAAATTGTCCTAGGGTGCGGTGGGGAGAAGTAGACGTAGTCTAGCTTCGTAACGCGTAGGCCATCTTTGGTTGATTCTTTTTCTGATGTATAGAGTATGTTCCCCTATTGGTACTGCAACAAAAATTTAAATAGTTGGGTTCTAGTGGGGAAGGGGGTGGATGCCGTAACCCGTAGACCGATTTGGATGATTCTTTTGTTTTTATACAGGGTGTATCGTTTCTAGAGGTCAACACGAGCTTGAATAATAGCTCTCACAGGCAAATAGAAAATCGTTTGAGGTGGGGGGCAATTTTCACCGCTTAGGAGTTACAGGGTGATTATTAAATTTCGGAATTTGTAGGTAATAAATAAAATTCCATTTCCACCAAAGTCAAACATTTCATTTTCGTACAGTACTGTTTAAAAGTTAAATTTTTAGTATTAAATTTTCATAAAGGCGACTTTGAAAAATTAAATCACTTGCTCCTCAACTTTAACATTGGCACTATCTCTCAATATCTTCCAATTGACGTTGCTTTAGAGGCATTCTATTCGGAAATACACGCCTGTCTTACACAATCTATCCCTCTTCTTCCTCGTAAGAACTACTCCTCATATCCCGTATGGTACGACAAAGAATTACGCTCTCTCCGAAACAGGAGAAATAAACTTTGGCAAACCTTTCTTCTAACCCAGACCGAGTAGATAGGTAGGAATAATAGCTACCTATCTACTATGAGTACCTCCAACGGATGGAAACTAACCTTATATTATAAGCGTTTTTATAACTTTATTAATTCCAAGAAGAAATCCAATGGTTACCCCTCCACCTTAAAGCTCGAGAATACCTCTTCGTCTGATCCTAAGGTTATCGCCAACCTTTTTGCACACTTCTTCAGGAAATCTTACAGCGACAAATCCCTACAACCAGACCTTAACTACTTTTCTTTCATGGACAAATGCACTCAAACATCATTTACATCCTTCGACTCTGATTCTGAACTAATCGCCGCCAGTATCAACGGGCTTGAGGACGACTTTCTCCCAGCTCCAGTTGGCATTCCGGCCATCGTTCTGAAAAAGTTTGCCATGCATCTAGTTCAACCCCTTACCTTGCTTTTCCGCCTCTCGATTACTCAAGGGGTTTTCCCTCAATTATGGAAAAACTCGTATATTATTCCCATCTTCGAAAAAGGCTGCAAGAACGATGTGTCCAACTACAGACCCATTGCTAAATTATCATCCATACCTAAACTATTCGAAAAATTGGTCTATGATTCCATGTTCTTCCACTGTAAGTCTATCTTCTCCCTCTCCCAGCATGGCTTCCTCAAAGGAAGATCAACAAACACCAGCCTTACTGACTTCGTCTCTACGACACTATGTGCCCTGGAAAACGGTAAAGATGTTGATGTTATCGCCACCGATTTTAGTTAAGCATTCGACAAGATCTTCCATTACGTTATCTTGTTCAAACTTGATCGCCTAGGCTTCTCCTCCCAATTCAATAAATGATGTTGAATGTGTCATCAATCACTCAGACCTATCCATTTATGCTGATGACATGAAAATAATTAAACACATCTCCTGCTTAACCACCTGCAAAAAGACCTCGATTCGTTCACCACATGGTGAATGAAGAACTTTCTTGAGCGCAATGTCTCCAAATGCCAGTCCACCTCTTATTCCAGCAAGCGTATTACCACCAACCCGAGAGTGTTTGTGTTAACCGATGTACCAGTCCCTATCGTTACTTCTTTCTGTGACCTAGGAATAATCTGTGATAGCGAACTCAATTTCCGTTCCCACATTGACAGCATAATTAACAAAGCTAACTCCGTGCTAGGGTTTGTGAAAGTCTAGAGAGTTCTCCAATCCTTAAGTTTTCAAATCTCTCTATACCTCTTTCGTTAGACCTCTCCTTGAATATGCCAGCCAGGCATGGTCACCTAGAAAAACAACTCACATTAACAAGATTGAATCCGTCCAGCGTGGGTTCATTCGCTTCGCTCTACGTGATCTTCCGTGGGTAGACAGATACTACCTTCCACCTTATAAAAACCGTCTGAAACTGGTCGACTTACAACCTCTAAGTAAATATCGTGATGTTTACGACATTCTCTTCATTTAACAGTTATTAACTGGTGCCATAGACTGCCCTTCAATCCTGCAATCTTTACCCATCTATACCAATCCCCGCAACCTCAGGTCCACTCCCCTTTTCCGACTCGACCGCCATCGCACAAACTACGGTCAAAGTGAGCCAATTACCAGGATGCTACGAAAAGTCAGCGACTTTTCCTCCTTTGACTTCCATCTGAGTAAATCATCCCTTCACAAAGTCTTATATCTTGATCCCGCCCATCTTGATCGCCTTTCTTAATTCTTCTTCCTTCCAGCCCGTATCTACTTTAATTTGAGCTCATATTGTAGCTTTTACTATTTATTTATTATGTCTTATCATTTATTATAGGTTGTAGTTTTAGTATTATTATGTAATAGCTTGTATTAAGCTTAAATAAACAAAAAAACCTAAATGACCTAGTAGCAATTATTTGTACAAAAAAATCACTTAACCTAAAAAATTCAGATAACTGAGTACTATTCCTACTAATTCGGCTACATACTGTAACTCAAACCCATTGGTGCATTGTGGATGGACATTCTCTACAAGCCGGTCAGCAGAAAGTTATTTGCGATTTGACTGGATGGACAAAATCTCTTAATTTACTTAAATATAAAGTAAAACCTGAATTAAAAAAAGAATAATTAAAAAGATAATTCTTCATACGGAGGGAAACTTACGGAGACGAGAAAAGAATATTTTACTTGCTACCAAAAATTTTACCATAAAAAGTCGTTTAACTTGAACTTGAGAAAATGCCGCCACAAAAATTCTCAAGGGGTTCTTTAGGCCTTGAAATGTAACCTTCTGCCCGTGAGGTGGAAGATTATTTCAATATTTTCCTAATTTCAAATTCAATTCAAGACTTGTATCGAAAACGTTTGCTGATCAAACATGAAACACCTTCGCCAAGTCGTTGGTTGTCATCCCTTGATAATTAATGATATTTCGAACAATTTCGGGTGAGTGCTAAAAAGTTGTTATTGATCCCAATAACAATCAAAAAACAAATTTGAAATATTTATGACATGCTTCTAGGAACCCCCCCGTTACGGTTCCTTGGTCGGATCAACACCATCATACAACTCGAAACGGGAAAGACCCAACTTTCTGGCGAATCAATATGGAGCGGAACACAAGCAAAAGAAAACTTTATTTGAAGGAAGAAGAGAATTTCCTTTTTATGGTTTCTGACGTTTCATAATTCACTTAACATGCCGGAGGGTGAACCTGAACCCGCTGTGACATGTTGTTCTCATATATTCCTTATATTTCTACGATGGATACCCTTATAGTGTCAAAAGTTCACGGTCCAAGGAGTATCGTGAAGGATATGACAAGGTTCATCATTTCGATAATTTGCCACGAAAAATTAATTGCGACGACGAGAAATAAGGGCCAAGTCACAACAACTTTGCCAATCAAGAGGGTGCCACAACTAATAAAGTTATGATGAAATATAAGACTGTCAGGGATAATCAAATCAAGCCTTACACGCTTCTTAGGCCTTCCAGGCCAGCTATATATGCTATCATGCTAAATAACGAGTTATCTTCTCTTTGTGTTGCCAGAATCCTACAGGTAGGACCTTATCTCGTGAAAGTTTTAAAACAAGCACTACTCATTGTGATGTAAGGATTTATTGGTGGTGCTTTCGGGTTTCATTTGCAGGATATTGTGCCGTAAAAATTGTTTATTTACAGACTTTAAGGCTCTGACTTTGGAGCTTTAGACAAGATATTATTAAGGTGTAGATAGAGATAAAATTCATCACAAGTCTTTATTACATTTACAATGGTGTTTAGGAATAGATGTGTCTAGTCGGAACGTTGATTTTTGCGAATATTTTCAAGGACAACGAAAATGTGGGCACAAATTGCACGAAGTAAACCTTATGGTAAATGCCAGGGAATAGACCCAATTTTGATATGATAGAATAAGAATTGTGGAAGTAATTTTGGTTATCGGCGTGAGCAGGTGGAGGCGAAAGGAGCAAGAAAATTTAAAAGGATTAGATCAGTTGTATGGCTGTTGATCGTTTATCGGACAAAAGAAGAAAAAGAAGATAATTAAGTTAATGAACAGTTTCGCTAGCTTATACGAGCATGCCGTGCAATAGTCAAAAGCTGTAAGTGAAATCGAATCGAGGAAATTGAGTATTGTTCTCAAACGATGCATTTTTAATAAATATCTACACACAAACCTCTAAACTGGACAGTCAAACTAAACTCCCACCAATATTTTATGTAATAGAGGATTATTTCATCGTCAAAAATTCGTACAAGTATCGAAGCAGGTTTTAACAAGAACCACATTAATATTCTATCAGATTTCGAAATTGTTGATAAGAATTTGGTAGACTTAACAGCTTTTCCAGTCGCAGTCTGCGGAAGCAGTGACTGATGCCAAAGCTTCTGCGGCGACTCGAGTTTATTGATTTTATGGCATATCTCAGGGATCAGTCTTGGCTCCTTTCTTGTTTTTTGATATACCCCACGAAATTAAGATTGTAGAAGGCTGATTTGAATACATCAGTGCAGGCAGAATTTTTTGAAAACTGGGCAAACTTGCATCGACAAGTTTTACATCTTAAGGGCCCAGTCCTAGACAAATATAGGTATGCTGATGTAAGCTGCCCAATAACTTTAGCATAGGACTTTTCCCTTCTAACACAGAAAGCGCACTTCTTGGCAGAAGAAACCAATTCCATTAAAATCGGTGGAATGAACAAGGAGATATAAGGAGATTAGAAGGAAAGACAATGTGCAACACAGGGAGTCACTGGAGTACAGATAATTAAAAGATTTTTAGTGATTCCTTGCTAAGAGTGAGATCGAAATTGGGACATGCACTAATAGCCCTACATAATCGGTTAATTGGTTTATGCGTGCCATAATTTAATATGGAGGGATCAACATGCAATAAAGGCAGTCTTTGAAGGCTATGTTGGGTTTGCCTATAGGACACTCTGTTAATAAAAGAGTCAATATTTGAATTAAAGAACTGGTGAATAAAGCAAAAGTCAGCGACTTTGCGCCATTTTTCAAGTGAGGGCAAACAGGAGTTTAAGTAGATCGTGCAATGGGAGCTCTCTTAACGAAAATCTAACAAAATTACGTTGCAATGATTCGAAACATTTGAAAGGAATAGCGTAGTACGGCGACCAGAACTGAAATGCATATACGAGAATAGGTTTTACTAAACATACAATATAATTAATATGCAAAGTAAAATCTGGTTTCCTATTGAATTTGGTTATGGACAACACTCATTCTCCATTTAGTTATGGACAACACTCATTCTTCATTCTCCGGAAGGTTATAGTAAAAACTTGTGAATTGAGGCTCCTAAAAAAGGACATAGCCTCATATTTCTTAAAATTAAGCTGTAAGCCATTGTGTCCACATCAGCCCAAGACCGTGTCTAAGTGCTCTTGAGAAAGGGCGGAGTCCCCACTATCCTTAATAAAGGAAAAGATCTTCAAGATTCTTCGTCTGCGTAAATCTGAACATTACAGTGGTATATTAGATGAACAATATCATCAAAGGCAATAAAAAACAGTAGTGAACTGAGATAGCTACCTTGCGGTATACCAGATGACGCTCGACATATATAAATGAAGTAGAGCAACATCAGGGGAACCAAGCCTTTCAAGTGTAAACAAAATTACGGAGCGAGAAAGGTTGTCAAAATCCGTCTGCATGCCTCGTTATAAGCCTGAAATAACGTAGGAGGAAAATTCCAGCAGGTTAATAGTCGTTGATCTATAGAGCAAGAACCCATGCTCAATGGAGCAGATTAAGATCTTACAACGCTCAATAAGCTGCAAATACCACATCGCCTTAAATAACTTGGGTATGCAGGATAACTTCGCGATTGGTCTGCAATTGGTTATATGATTCTTATAGCCCTCTTCGTGCTTCTTCTTATAAAGGAGTCCTTTCACACTTCAGGAAATTTACTAGAGTGAGGAGGGAATCGGAATAGGACTTAACGAGTGCAGGAGGGATAACATCCCGGAAAACTCGGACACGTTATTACTGTAAGACCCCTCATCACATCGTAGATGGATAGTTGCTTGATTTTTTTTTGTCATATTCACGCATTTACAATTTTTAACAGAGACCTGCTGCGCTATAAAACTAGACTCCGAAGTTGTAGGGAAGTCTTTCTTTATTCAGAATTCATATGTTTTATATCGCTGCAAAATTTTGCTAAGCTTCTTTAAGACACAGGTTCCGGGATGCCTGTTGTATTTGACGTTTAAAGTTACTTAAGGACGTTGACTAAGAACACTTGCAAATGGCGAATTATTTTCTATCGCATTATGAACCCGAAGAGAAACGACAGAACTTCAACTACGTTCTGTAAAGCTGCTACCTGTGAGCATATTAACTTCCCCTCCATCATCTACCATTAAACCAGAAACCGGGTCTCTTGTCAAACGCAGAACATTCTTAATTAACCCTAGACAAGTGAGCCAACAATAAGCAAAAAGTCACTAAGAGGCAAAAGGTATCAAGAGAACCAGATACGTCAATAATTATGCGAGCCGAATACAGAATTCTAATTGTTAGCGTCGGTTTTATTGCTAGCCAAAAACAGCCATCCCAAACATATTTCCAAGTAAAAGTTACACGATCGTGGAAAAAACCTCTATTTATGTAAACCGAAGCTGGGCGAAAAAATATCTGTTTCATATTAACAATAGCCAAAGCAAGTAGTAGGAGATGGGAGCGGCCAAATCATATTTTCTATAACATACAGTCCTTACCCTTCATTCTCTTCCTGACAAGACTGTACCTGAGCTTTGGCATTATTATAAAAAAGGGGTTTACATTTAAGCAGGATAATACTCCATATCACAAAACTCAAACACAAACAAAACTCACTCATGCTTAATCCTGTATACCTTTTCTGCGCAAATGTTTTTCTGAACTTTAAAATATATCATAAACTATGCCTTATGTGAAAATATACCTATATAAGGCCAAATTTCTGGTTGAAAGATTCTGAAATATCTGTATCTTACGGCAAAAATACGGGTAAAACTTAAACTTTATGGATAAAACAGCGCCACCTATAACAAAACATACAACGACATCTGGTGGTCCCTTTGAGACAAAAAAATTTGGTTGTAAGCATTTTTTTATAGGACGTATTTGTAGCAAGGCATTGCACTAGTTGTGATTATGAATGAACCGCCCTGTAAATGTAGAATTCAAGAGTTTTCATAACAAGAAATTTAGAACGGCAAATCGATAGATATTTAAATTTTCAGAGAATATTCATGATGATGGGTTTGATTTTCTGCCAGAGCCGTTTTTGCGTAAGGAGAGATTAAAACTTCTTCTTCTTCCTGCCTTGGTGGCTACTCCTTCAATTTCAAATAGGCTGACTTCTCTATCCTTAATTATTGGCTCCTGGGCGAATGTGTTTGCCAAGCCGGACATTGATCAGACCTTCTATAACCTCTTCTATACCTGTTTCACTCAATGTATGTCTCCTTTACTGGCTTCCCCCTATTCGTCCCAGCCCTGGATGAATTGAGACACTTGAAAAACTTAAAGAGAAAGGCCTCGAAAAGGTTCTGCTTCTGTAGGTGCTACGAAGACTACCAGGCCTACTATGACCTCTACCTTCAGTTCTCTCTCGAATTACAGTCGTCCTACAACAGATATCTGTCTTATACAAGATACACACTGCATTTCAACTTAAGACAGTTAGGGATTTATAAACTCTAAACGACATAGTGATGGCTACCTTTCCGCTCATAGGATTGGTGATCGCTATAGCAACGACCCCGATGTGGTGTCCAATTTTCTTTTATTTTTTCTTTCTTAATTCGTTTTGTGATTCAGACTGTGATGCCGTCGCTACTGATTTCACCAATTTGACTACGCTTCCCCACACTTCCTTTGAACCCAAAGACTTAGTTTTTGACGATCTTACCATGTCACTGAATACTCGTTGAATTTACCTGCCAGATTTCTTTGTAAACCCAATGGTGTCCCCTCATCGTTTTGGAAAGGTGCTGCTCATCATTCTTTTGTTATTTGTTTAACCTGTCTCTGCGCAGTGACCGTTTCCCTGGGTTCTGGAAGGATTCTGTGATAATTCCCCTTCACGAGAAGGGAGATAAGCCTGATAGCTTCAATTATAGTCGCATCGCGTACTTATGCCATTTTGACATGAGCCCCTTTATCAGCTCCTTTCAGCATGGGCTTCGTTAAAGGTAACTCTACCACCACCAACTTACTCGAATTCGTGCATCACTGTTTGCCTCTGATTGAGACAGACTTGCAGATTGATTGCATATTCGCTGATTTTAGTAAGGCTTTCGACAAGATAGATCACTGGTTTCTTATTGATAAGCTAGGCCGCTCGAGTTTCTACCGCGTTTTGTTGATTGTATATCCTCCTACCTGTCCGGCCGCACTCAGCCTGTCTTGTTCCGTAGTGCCCTATTCAATGAAATCTCTGTTTTTTCCGGGATGCTTTAGCTCTTTATCGCTTTTATTAATGATGTCTCGTTGCTTCTGACGAGTTCTACACTTTTGTGGTATGGCGATGATGCCAAAATATTCCGCGTCGAATCTTGCAACGATGACTACGCTCTGTTAAGTTCGACGTTCACATTTTCCATGACTGGTGCTCCAGTAGCGTCGGATTTTCTTTGACTAATATTTGCATGGATGTGTCTTGTGCAGGCTTTACAGAGTCAAGGACCTGCGGGTAGTCCTTAATTCCCGTCTATCCTTTGAGGATCACACGGACTTCGTGGTGGGTATGGCTAATTCCACGCTCAGCTTTGTGAAAAGGTGGTCCAGGGATCTCGATGATCCCTACTTACGTTGGCTGATTTTTTGCACATTCGTTAGACCCATTCTACAATACGCTTGTCCGGTATAGAATCCTTAGTTCGCTGTCCACATCAATCGGATCGAGGCTATTAAGCGAAGATTTCTTAGATACGCACTTCGCGGCTTTCCCTGGCGCGAACCTTTATTCCATCCATCGTATCCTGCTAGGCACGATTTCTCTCAACTCCCTTGAAAATAGACGTATGGCTTATAAAATCTTTTTTGCGTATGATTTATTGAAGGGGACAACCAACTCCTCCGAATCGCTGAACGATGTAGGCATTGCCATCACGGGCCGGTTCTTGAGTAACGTCGACTTTTTCCACAATACCTACCAAGGAATGCTTAAGGAAAACATCAGCCTTTTATAATTACAACCAGGGCCGCCGAGGCGAAGGGGGTAAGCTACCCGGGCCCGGGCTTTCAAAAGGGACCCCGTCATCTAAGTCATCAACAGAAAATTTTTTCCAATTTAATTATATATACAAAAAAATGTTTCACGATCGAAAAAGTGTAATATACTAGACAGAGTTCAAATTGAAAGTAACTCATTCGATTGTATATGGGCCCGTAAACTCTTAGTCCCGGGCCCGAAATTCCTTTCGCGGGGGGGCCGGTATGTGGTACCCCCGGGCCCGAATTTTGTCTCTACGGGCCTGATTACAACTGGGTTGTTTTAGTCGGCAGCTGTAGAGCCAACCGAGGTTAATTATTTGAACAAGTTCGTCTAGTCTTAGCTTTAATATTTTGTATTTTTATTGTATTGGCAAATCTGTTGAAAAAACTATAACTGATTTCCTGATATACGAGGGGGGACCCAAAAATAACCGGAAATTCTTGATCGTTAGCATTTACTGTAATGTTTTTCAAATACAACCTTAATCTCCTTCAAAGTACTCGCCATCAGCATTAATGCACTTGTCCAAACGTTCATTCCAGTGTTGGAAGCACCTTTTAAATTCGTCCTCCTTGATACCTGCTAGCACCTTCGTGACATTGCATTTTATGTCTTCGACATCGGCAAAACGCTTCCCTTTCAAGTCCCTTTTCATCCTCGGGAGCAGGAAGAAGTCCGAGGAGGCTAAATATGGCGAATAGGGCGCGTGGGTCAAGGTAGCCGTCTCCGTTGAGGACAAAAACTGGCGAACACAGAGAGCCGTTTGCGCGGAAGCGTTGTCATGATGCAGGAACCACTCGCGGGAGTTCCACAGAGCCGGACGTTTTCGCGCCAAACTTCTGCGCAGCCTTTTCATAACCTCCAAATAGAATTGTTTGTTTACTGTCTGCTTCTGAGGGACAAATTCTGAGTGTATGATCCCTTTGATGTCAAAAAAAAAAGAGATCAATATCATCTTCGAGCAGTTGAAGGGCAACCGGAACGGTGCTGATCTTCAATGGCCATTTCTTCTTTTTTAAACCGAGAAAACCATTCGTACACTTGCGTTTTACTAACAACATGTTCTACCGACTTCAGTTACAAAGTTTTGCTATTATCCCTCACTTCTAGCTTACGACCCTCTTTTCAAAGGGGTCTCAAAATAATTTCTTTTAAATAAATAAACGACAGTCGCAAGTTTATTAGTACGGACTAGTCAAGTCTACAGTACGGACACTATCCGTATTCGTAAATTATGGCCCAAGTAATCCATTAAGACTGAAAATTGCACTTGCAGTTCATTCAACCAGGATTTGAGGTAACTTCTAAATCCGATTAAATTGAAGTAACAATCTTCTATTAAATTTAGTTTATAGGTTAAATATGATAAACCAGTTCCATAATGATGCTTTCCAATTAAGTTAATTACAAACCATAAATTTCTAATAAGCCTTAGGGGTTTGTTTTTGCTTTCAACTACTTTGATAGTTGATAAATTCTAAAGATAATCCATAACTAATTCCATTATGCCCTTTTCCAGTCCCGAATATAGATGGCAAGTGTTTTCCACATCGTAAGTGTAATTAACCAGAAAATATGAATCGACCGCTATGACATGATTACACCAGCACCAGAGATTACTACTGATGTGTCAAGAGGATTTAATTCTAACTAATCGGCTTTTGCTGTAGGTGTGGTACACCCAAAATTTAATGCGACATAACGAACTTAAGAAGTTACGGTTAAGCCACTAAAGGGGCCATATAAAGGATGACATGACAAAGATGAAAGATTGTTGGCACACACGTCTTGAGCTGTGGAACACTATACATGTTGAAAGCAAATTAAACCTAATGCGTTCAAATATAGCAACAGGAAGTTATAAGGTCGTCTGAATGGAGCAATAAAGTAACCAGAAAGTGCTGAATAGGATAAATCTGCATAAACCTCTGTTGGACGTTTATTTTGTCTTTAAGGCTAATCACACAAAGTATATCGTGAAAGTCTTTAAGTTTTGCCCTAAAAGTGTGGTAGTAACTGAGAGAAAAGGAACAATTTGTGATTTAAGGTTGTTCAGATCTTTGTGAAAGTACATATTTGTCAAGCTCAAATTCGACAGATAACAAACCTGATGGACAAAATGGATGGTTCCTGTAGGAGATTAATGGTAGAGATGGTAAGGGTATTGGCGAAGAGTACCTTTTACATTGTTGAATTTTTATGATATTTTTCTAGTACTTTAATTTTGAATGAATTCAATTCAATATTAAAGTATAAAAATGAAAGTGTCACCAAATAGAAAGCTAACAAAGGGACAGTTTTAGTGATTTACTAAAGGGGAGCACCGTATTGCCTTAAATATTAATTTATTCGGTTTCTCAGAGATTACTAGACTGAAAATCCTATAAAAGGTTCCCAAAATGAGGTTTCTATAGCAATTTTAGGTCGATAGTTTAGAAATTAGAGGAGGGACTCAAAGTGCTAAAACAGAGACCTATTTGTGTATGTACGGGGAAGTGAAACAAAATGGGGAGGGGGGGGGGCGACGGCATAAACAATTGCTTTTCAAAAAATCTTATAATTTCTGTTTTTGGGTCATCAATCTACGTTCGTATACAAAATATCATGTTAATGTATATAAATAATAAGATAAGAGTGCTGCGATATACAGACGGGCAGGCCGAAATTAGTATAGTTCCTAGTTGCTACGGAACCCTCTTTTTTTGGACAATTTTGTAAATAAAAATTAACTGCTTGCGAATGAGGAAAATAGTTATAGAACATCCAAGGATATGGAACCGAAATGGCGATATGTGTTCAAATCGCCTCAACCCAAATACAAATCTCGTGCAATCATTGAAAGCGATCTCCAGTTTTTGGGCACAGGAAGAATTCAAATGAGGAAAAATAAAACTTCCGCTAGTAAAATGTGGCAATAGAAGCGTTTTGACAAGTTTAGTTCGAGCTGGCTTCGATAAAATTCCAGTCGACAGCCACAGTCTACGAAGACCACCATAGATTTTGCGCATGATACCGTTTATGTGATCACAACAGCTCATGAACGAATTCAGAGTAACGCAAAGACTTTTTACAGTATCAACAAAAATCATCATTGATTGAGACTTATTGGGGTTTAATATGAGGTAGTTTTTTGACGCCTATTGTGAAACTCGATTTAAGTCAGAGTTAAGACGATCCACACATTTCTCCATAAAACCGATAGACCTGCATACAGATGAATGTTACAGTCTTGAATAACATCAGGGAGGTCATTAATATACAGGCGGAATAAGAGTGGACCGAGAAGTGATCCTTGAGTCACTCCACAACCTAGAGCTAGTGCCACAGTAAAACAGTTCCCAACCTTCACCTGTTGTGTCCTACAATTCAAAAAACTGTAAATCAAGACGGTTGCTGATGAAGAAAAATTAAATTTAGAAACCAACTTATTTAGCAAATTGGTGTGGTTGACCCTATCAAAAACCTAAGAGAAGTCCAGAAAAGCCAAAACTCCAAAGTTGTCTCTATCCAAAAACTTTCTATTGTCATTGGTGATTTTTAAAAGAGTAGTTTCGCAACTGTGGAAAGCACGGAAGCCTGACTGCCATCTGATTAAGAAATTACGCCCCATTCAAGTATTCCAATATCTGGGTATAAATAATTTTTTTGAAAACCTTTGATAGTTAGCACAATAGATCTGAAGTCACTTAAACTCTTGGGGCTCTTAAGCTTGGCGATTGCCAATACAAGCGCAATCTCCCAACATTTTGGATATACAGAAGTGGTCAAGCATGTATTGAAAATGTGCAAGACAACAGGCATTATAGGAACATGCATTGAGGAACTTAGGAGGAATTTCATCTGATCCAGTCGCATCCGATTTGATTGAGTAACAAGCTCTAATATGGGAATGGGAAAACCGTCCTCCCCAACGGGGGGAGTCAGTGCATCTTTACACTGACGGCTCCAAATTAGAAGGCAAAGTAGGTGGAGGTATCTTCTCGGAAAATTTGGACCTCGATATCTCATTCCGCTTACCGGACTACTGCAACGTGTTTCAGGCGGAAATCATAGCTATAAAGGTTGCCGCGGACCGTCTGAATCATCTAACGCTACCTATAGACAGCATATGTATTTTCACAGATAGTCAGGCCGCTATTAAATCCCTCACGGGAGTATACACCACCTCCAAAACGGTTATAACATGTCGCTCAACACTAAATGACATAGCTGAGCATCTGAAAGTACGGCTCATCTGGGTGCCTGGACGTAGTGATATTCCGGGTTACTGCAGAGCCAACGAACTAGCGAGAATCGGTATTACTCGCCCTGATTCGGACATTAACCATCAGCTGGGTAAACCGCTGGCCACTTGCAAACTGGAACTCTTACAGGAATCTCTCAGGATTGCAAACATTTATTGGCAGGAGGAACACACCTGCCTGATTACCCGACAAATTTGGCTAAAGCTTGACCCTAAACGGTCAAGAGAGCTCATCCTACTCGAAGGCAAAACAATTAGTAGTACCTTAGCCGTTATCGCGGGCCACTGCCTCATAGGTAAATATGCTGATAGACTGGACGCGCCTTCAAACGCCTTTTGTAGGAGTTGCCATGACGAAGAGGAAGTGGAAACCATACTTAACCTCCTGGGAAACTGCCCGGCCCTAGCCAAACGTAGGAACCGGTTTTTGGGCTCCCACTTCTTTGAAGAGCTAACCGAATTAGGCTCCACTGATGTCAGAGACCTAGCTCGATTTATCAGGAGTTCAAATTGGTTCCCGACGACGAGTTAAAGCTGAACACCTTTCCATCCCAGTCAAATTTATTTTGATTTCCCGTGAACTGGTTCCACTGGTGACAAGGAACTGGCTCGGTGCACAGGCGGTAACAGGTGCACCCTCTTTTTCTCAGGTATTTTTATAGGGTTTGTAAAATTTGTGTAGCCTCAACATGGTATCACAATGGGCCTCCTTGGCCTAAGTGTGCCTTTTTAGGCAGCCACTTTAACCTGACCTAACCTAACTTTCTACGCAGACGGGAACACTCTAGTTAAGTACGACAGGTGAAAAACTTTGCGCAACGACTTAGCCAAAGAAGAGGCGAAGCATTTTAAAACAAGGGACGAGAAACCATCAGGTCCAGTAGCTGCAGTCACGCAGAGTTTAGAGAATACCGCAAATATTCTATATTAACCATGACAAATTCAGAAAATTCCAAATATTAAATTTTTGTTGATGTTTTCGAGCCACATGCTTCACCGTTCAGTAATTCAAATGAGTTATTGATATACACGGATTCTGAGAGACCGCGAATTTGCATAAGATAATAAATGAGTTCTTGATGAAACAACAAAGTTACAAAAATTACCGAGACAGCTCCCGGCTCAATCTTTTACATTATCTCTGGCACAAGTTTACGTTGGAAGGAACACTGATTTATTTCCTTGATAAAAGCACATCCATCCTTCCATAATCTGAATTATTTATGAACTTGTCTCGTGTAACTCCTCAGAAGTTGCATAAATCCTTCAAACAATAATTTCAGATGCGAAGATTCCACGTCTGCAATATTCTTCTATTACATCGACATTAAGGGGAGTAATCATATTCTTTATCGCCCGAAAGAACGTAGTGTACGTCCTTTTTGAATGGTTTTGTTATTGCTTTTTTAAACACATTGTAGTCGTTTTATGACTGTTGGTTGCCTTACACTGGGACCGCAAGGATGTGATTCTGGAATGCTGTAAACTTTCCTTTCATCGAAGTGGTGTTGAAAGTAATATCATTTTAACGGGTATCTTTTCGCTCTGCAGATTTTTGTAAAATTTTCACATGTCAATTATACTAAAAGGCGTTCTATGGCCTGTCAGAATACGACGTTGAATAGGTTCACAAATTTTTATTGGCCTAATTGCTCTCGCCGAGACGACGGATTCTGTTGGGTAAGATTGCAAAAATACGATTTTATTGCATCCCTCACTATCTGGATGGCTGCGATAACAATCTGAGAAAACATTAAAACAACTGGAGAATTATGAGGCAAACCAATTGCCAAATGGAGGCATTAGTTTCCTGCTTATATTTTATAGTTGGCCTGACCTTTTATTGGGCTTCCAACGAATACTTTCATTTTAAAGGCCTAATAAAATTTAAGGACTGAAATTACATAGAGTGAAACTCAACTCCTACTCCAACCCTCGCATTAAAATTTAAATCGTTGAAATTGTTGAAATTTTTCTATCCATTTACTCGTATATAGAGCAAGTGTGGGTTATTGACGAATCCGAGGGATTTTTTAAGGAGCTCTGGTCTTTCTTAAATATGCATGAAGGAGATCTGGTAGCATTCAGTTTATAGAGCCTGAGGCTTTTTCCCGTTTTTCAATTCAAATTAGACTCAGATTCATGCGAACGGTAAGGATCTTGTGAGCATTACGGTGAAGGGAATAAATTACCTTTGAAATTTAAGCGTTCATCGTCCAAGAGGTTTAGAATTAATGCGCTCTTCGGCATCTTGTAATTTATAGCCTATCTTAAGTTCACATCGTTGAATTTCGCTTGAGAATGGCTTTGAAGATCAAAATATATTTTCGTCAAGAGAAACCTTTTATACCACGCGCCGAAAGAGGATTTACTTTAAACGTCCTTAAGCTACCATTTGAGTATTTTCAGTACTTTTTCTTGTCATAATTTCGAATACAATATAATCCTGTTTCTAGGTAGCACTCGCATTGTAAGAATCTTATTTGGCACGCCACCAAAACATTATTAATTTTTGGCTTCTACCACGTTCGAGATGAGTTCATGTGTATTCACACAGACGTTGGCAGGATACAGAGGATCACGAAAAAAACTGAATAAAACCGTACAAGTTGCATGACATTGCGCCATAAATGTCAGTTCAGTCCTTGAATTATCCTCATTTGTACCATCTGAAACTATTGTTGGCATTACATCCACCCACGTTGACAATATAAGTGGAACAACTGCAACAGCCAGAAGGACAAGGGAAGCTGTAATTACTCCGGAAAGTATCAGAATAATATTTTCAAGTTGCAACTTTTCATTTTCTGCATAAAATTTTGCATTTTGAAGGAAGGTGAGCTCAGGATGGATAAAAGGTATTTAATGACGTCAGTTGGTGAGGAGGTAAACACTGACAGCAGAGTCTCACAATTACATCAAATTAGTTTTAATGTAATAGACAAAAGTTTTAATCTTTTCGCAAGAGAGCACATCATTAGGATTTTCCAAAAAGGACTCGTTGATCTCTGCGAATTGTGTTCTGAGAACTTTCCTTATAACTCATTTGATGGAATTATAATGGTCGCAACTATGGAAAACTTTTGCAGTTTAATATGAATTTATTAAGTTAACTCAATTTTGAATGGATTCTTATATCTATGACCCAGCGAAATAGTATACATTTAAATTAAGGACTTCTTATGCAGGGATGAAAATGGGTATGTAATACAAGAAAGCGCAGCGGTGTATCTAATTCCAGAAGACCCTCATTGCATTGGCTTTCTGAAATTGAGGATTGGAGGGATATATTGAAGGAATTCTATTTCTTTCTCTGGCAACATATGTACAGATTATCTTTTCTCTGTCTAAGAACGTTATAACTCGGCCGCTGCAGGTCCAAGCCAGGGAAACCTACGTGCTAGCCAGAATATGTTGGCTAAGGGGAATGTATGAGCTGTACAAATACCATCTCGGTGAATCCCAGGACGCCTCAAGGAACAACTCTCTTCTACAATGAGATAGGTAGGTTTGTAATCCTCTTATTTGGAAAACCAAACCATATACACGAAACGTAGACTTTTGGTAATAAACATCGGAAACTCTGTGAGACGAATGTGGATGTACGAAGATGATGATGGATGGAGGTGAAGCGAGAAATGGTATAATATAAAATAAGTATTTTAGGTTTAAGTGCAACTAGATGGAGAGGAAGTGTAGAGTTTACATCACCCACATCTGATACCGTCCTGCTATACTCTGTCCAGAAGGAATCAGTTTATTGCTAGAAATCCTTGACAACAGAGCGCTATTGGACTTTGCCAATACCTGACCGAAATATCATTCTCTCCGGTTTCGAAACAGGGTAAGCGGATATAACAACCAAGGTGGTCTTATATCAGCTCATTGCGACACCTTTGATAAGGATCCTAAAGGTGATATTAAAAAAAACTTAAGGGATATCTCAACACTATGTTTGGCTCTAACAATATTGGTATGGAAAATATAGTGGGACAACTTAGAATGGGAAACAGGAACGCCAATGGGGGGTTGTTTCTTCCGATAACTTTGAGCCTTCTCAGAATAATTTTGATCATTTTTTGGATAGGTTCTTTTCTTCCGATTTTTTGCTCTTCATATCTGAGGATCTTATTTTGGAAAAAAATCAAAGAACTTATATCGGCCTTTTCCTCCAGCGCTGACGGTATCCCTCGAGCAATCGTTAAGTGCCATTAGCGATTTTCTTCAATAAGTTCCTTCAAGCTGGTAAATTTTCAGCATTGTGGGAGGACTGCTTTATAGTCCCTGTTCATAAAAGCGCCATCAGAATATTATAACTAATTATAGACGCGAAGTTATCCTACATACCCAAGTTATTTGAATCGATAGTGTATTCGCAGCTTATTGAGCATTGTCCAGGTTTAATCTTCCCCAATCAGAATGGGTTTTTTTCCCGGTAGATCAACGACTTCTAACTTACTTGAATTTACCCTCCACGTTATTTCAGGTTTCCAACGAGGCATGCAGACATACTGTATATGCACGGATTTCAGTAAAACCTTTGATTGTATTTAAACTCAAAAGGCTGGGTTTTCCCCTATTCTTCTCGACTTAATTTCTTCCTATATGAGACATATCGTGTGTCGCTCCGTGGCTCTATCTCAAGAATTTTCAGAGCTTCATCTGGTATACCATAAGGTAGTCATCTCGGCCCTCTACTATTCGTTCTCGCCCTTAATGACATTGTCCATCTGATCTTGCTCTGTAGTGTTCTGTTCTACGCTGACGACATGAAGATCTTCTCCTATGTTAATGGCGGTGGTGATGCCGCCCTCATTCAAAAGGACTTAGACACGTTACTGGAGTGGTGCGAGTGCAACAGGAGCCTTAATCCACAAGTTTTCGACTACAGATTTGTGGGGAATGAGCTCCGTCGCGTGCTGTCCGCAACTGACCTTGGGGTAAAACTTGATAGGAAACTTTGTTTTGCTCTACATATTAATTATATTATGTCTAGAGGCAGTTTAACTTTGATTCTTTTGTACTGCTCCTTAGTTAGAACTATTCTAGAATATGCACTACTACGCTATTCATTCCAAGCAGGTCGAATCGGTGCATTATAATTTCGTCAGATTTTCACTAAGAGGGCTCCATTGGGACGATTCGCTACACCGACCGACACCGTTTACTCACACTTAAGAAAAGACGCAAAGTCGCTGACTTGGTCTTTATTCACCAACTCTTGAACTCTAACACAGACTCGGGTACCCTTGCTGAAGGTTTCCTTTATACAGTCCCAACATAATCTCCCAAGACTGCCTTTATTGCATGTTGATCCATCCAGATCAAATTATGGGATGCATGAACCAATTAACCGTTTATGTAGGCCTGTTAATGGATGTCATAATTTCGATTTAACTCTTAGCAAGGAGGCACTTATTTATTCTCTGTGCTTCCTTGACTATTTACGCATGACATGTGCTGGGTTTCCTTACTCGTTTTCTTCCTATTCTTTCCCATTTGCTTGTTTTTTTTCCTATGCATGTTGTTGTGGAAGCCTCATTCCACTGTTTTGATAGAATTGATGGTCAATTGATTCTTGGCCCTTACCAAGAAGTGTGCCTTCTGTGTTAGAAGGGTTAATTTTATTTGTTGGATTTTGTAATTCGCAGTAACTCGTCATCCCCCATCCCATTTAAAGAAAAAAAATTACATCTAATGGGAAAGGTCGAAGGAATGCTGTACGAGCTGTGGTACGGAACAGGTGCAAAAGACAACAACTGAAGCAGATTAAAGAACGCATTAATTCTGTTACCGACTGTTACGACTTAAACGGAGTTGGACCAATTGGTGACTAAGTTGACCGTGTTTTTGCGTGTTGAGCGGCACGACCACCATGTCATGGTTCCTGTGTTTGAGACCAGGTCTCCCCGCGGGGTTTTGAATTAAAGAATCCACTCCGTCTCTGGGCTGTTGTCCAGCTCGCAGCAATGCAAAAAAAAAAGACATTCAAGTTTCCTCACTACCCTTACCCTAATTCCCTTCCGGAAAAAGTCATGCTAACGCATAAAAGGGTTGTCCCCTGCACTTTAGCCACATCGTACAAAAAAAAATTACCGCAGTAACAGTAGAGGTTTATATAAGATTGCCAAGACACTGGAGGAAAGACTCTTACAATTGAACATTCTTCAAGACATACCAAGGGATTACTAGTTGTTATTGGAAGCATCAACTGCGGAGGTGTATAGACTATTTTGTTGAACTCTTATTATTGTCATTGATTCTTTATTGTCATTGATTCCGTATTGTGCAGCGTCCTAGATGACAACTAATTGCGAGCGACTAGGTGAACATTTTTAAACCACCTTACGTAACGGAACTACACCGACGATGTTTTCTATTCAACAAACAGAGTCATGTAGCGCTTATGTTCGAAGCCCTCAGTAGAGGAGGTCACAGAGCTAGTCTTAAGATCATTGTTGCTAAAACTAAACTTAGGAGCTTTAATTTCAGGTGATAAAATGAAATTTATTTTGAAAAGCGACAAATAGAGCAAGAGAATAGGTTTTATTATCTCGGAAGAATAAACTGAAAGCTGATGTACAGGCTTGCATCAATTAGACTTGAGTAGCATTTAATACTCTTACTGAAATGTAGCGGAATAACAACTTCTCCAGATGCACAAAACTTAGTATCTCCAGTTATTCATGAAAAGTGACCTGACAAATAACATCTAAGCTACAAGCCTTTGTCAACCGGTGTCTCCGGCACATCCTTAACAACCATTGGTCGGAGGTCAATACCAACCTGCACAGATGTACAATCCAAGACAAGATAGACATCAGTGTTCAAAGGAATAGGAAAAGATATGCGATACACTGAGAAAAGAGCCAAACAACATCGCTCATCCAGCTCTATATTGGAACCCGCAATTTTGTGGTATATTGGAAAAAATGATGGCAATGCAAACTTAAAATTCATCTTGTAATCTTGTAGGGACTCTTCGAGAACGATAAATGTTAAGACCATTGTTCAACAGTAGCGAATTGGCCACACAGGTCATCATAAGCCGCATCATGTGACAATTTACAGGGAATACCTTGATAATGTTCGCGACAACTTGCACAATGATCCTCGTACCTTTTTTAAATTTGTAAATATGAAGCAGAAAACTGATAATTATCCATCTACAATGTGGTACAATGGATCCTCTAGTTGCAGCGCGCCCGATATAGCCGACAACTTTGCATTATTTTTCGAGGGCGCCTTTTCATCAGGCAATTTTTGTGCCTTCCCTGGAAGAGTTTGATCATATCCACGATCGTCTCGCTGCCTCCATTGCTTTGCCCATTATATCTCGTGATATTATTATAGATCGTATCAAGGAACTTAGAATGGACTTTTCTTTTGGTCCTGATGGTGTTCCACCTTCATTCTTGAGATGCTGTTCTGACTCCACACTGACTACTCACTCCACTGGAACTTATCTTCAACAAATCTCTTCAGGCCGGTAGATTTCCTATGTTATGGAAGAGCTCCTTAATAATTCCTGTTTATAAAAAGGGGCATAAAAACAAAATAACAAATTATAGGCCAATCGCAAAGCTTTCCTGCATACCCAAGTTGTTCGAATCTATTTTATATTAACAGCTTGTTGGACAGTGTAAGGGACTAATCTCATCAAATCAACATGGCTTTCTGCTTTCTGGTAGATCGACGACAACTGACCTGCTTGAATTTACATCCCACATAATCGCTGGTTTCCGGCGAGGTCTCCAGACTGACTGCGTCTACACCGACTTTAGCAAGGCATTTGATAAACTTCCTCACTCTGTGATTATGCTTTAGCCTGAAAAGTTGGGTTTTACGCCTTTATTGCTCGATTGGATCTTCTCTTACTTAAAAGACAGGATTTATCGAGTATCTTTCCGTAATACTTTATCCAGAGTCGTTAGGGCTACATCTGGCGTACCGCAGGGTAGCCATCTTGGGCCGTTGTTGTTTATTCTTGCCATTGACGACATTGTTACTCTGATTAAGCACTCTAAAGTTGTAATCTACGCAGACGATATGAAGATTTTCTCATGCGTTAGGAACAGTTATGATTCTTCCTGCATTCAGGATAATTTAAATACCTTCAAGAACTGGTGTGGATCTAATGGTCTGCATCTTAACTTGGATAAATGTGAAGTTATGTCATTCTCTAGGAACTAAAATCAGCTCGTCTTTGATTATTCCTTTGCGGAAACTAATATCTGTCGTGTGCAGTTCGTCACTGACCTTGGAGTGAAGCTTGACCGTAAACTCGATTTCACTCTGCACATTAACTACATTGTTTCTAAGAGTAATTCAGTTCTTGGCTATGTAAAGCGGTGGTCAAGGAAGTTTTTTGATCGGAAGACCTTAATTCACTTATTCTTTTCTTTAGTCAGGCCAATTCTTGAGTATGCATCTCAGGTTTGGTCTCCCTGCTATGCTGTTCATTCCAGATGTATTGAGTCGGTGCAGCGGAACTTTGCTAGGTTCGCACTAAGAGACCTTCAATGGAATGATCCACTTAGGCTTCCTCCTTATGTGGATCGCCTCCTATTGCATCAGTTAGAAGTAACCAAAATAAACATGACGACAAGCTCCTTTATTGGTTCCAACCGTTTGATATGTGCCTGAATAACCTTAAAAAGTAATTTTCTTAATCTTCAGTTGGTGTTGATGCTAATTTTAAAAATTGCTCTAAGATTTTTAAGTAATTCGAGATAAGACGCAGCAATAATTCACCAGAGCATTTCGTTTAAAAGGATCAAGTGTAAAAGTCTTTGAGGATCTTAGTTATTAGTCGCATTTTGAAAGGCCTAAAAGATTACTCTTACCGACGACTATTAATCAAAGAGCAATACCATGAATAATTGAGCTGTTTCGATACGAGAAAAATTGAAGGATAAGAAAAAATAAGTTTATACGTCCATCCGAGACCGAGACAACTTTCATCAAATCTTACATATCCGCTTCCTCCCACTACTTTGAGAAAGAATCTCCATTCTACGACAGTCTTTAGCCGGTAAAGTTCCCATCATTAATTTCTTAAGATTTATTTGCACATGAAATGGCCTAATCAAATTACTTAACTACAATCTCTCAGGACATCCATCAAAAGTCAGCGGTTGTTATTGTTTCTTTTCACTTACTTACGAAGATAAGAAAATAAAATCCTTTCAGGCAGGACCATACGAGCGCTTGTTGAGCTAATTCTTCCAGACAACTCCCTTGTCTTTGAATGCAATATTACTAGATTTGATTATCTGCCATATACCCTTTCAGTGAAATGAGGAAGCTTTTATCCAGAATTAGGTATTGGGTAGACTTACGATTACGACCCATTGTGAGGAATCCGGTTCCAGAATGGACTTTGTGTAAGATGGCAACTCGAAGACAATGATATTCTTGCGTGTCGTCCGCTGTCCTTGATGGGACACATTTTCTCTGGACGTATTTGTGCTCTATTAGCCCTAATACGTCCCTAGGGTTGTTTATTTCTTGACTTTTAAATCAAGCCCGTATAAAAGGTTTTTGTCTTAATAAAGCTCTGAGAAAACTTCCGTACATTTCAGGTAGATTAGGATTCTGGAAAAGTAAGAAATTTTTTGAAGTTTGCCGGCATAAGCCCATTCATGTTTTCGGATACAATTCTTTGGTTGTCCTTTAATTGAAATTGATAGTTTTTAACTTATTAGTTTTACTAGGTAACAGTTTAAAGATTGGTTTTTATTGACCAGAAACATCTTTAACATGTACTCAAAAACGTCGGTAACATGGCAGTTGTAGATTGGGTCTAGATGTATATAACTTCATTATTTGAATACTCGCAAACAATTCAGGTTAATGAATAACTTTAGGATTTCATCTTATTTGAAAATGGCGCCACACAAAGTTTAAATTTGTCTCCAATATTGTTTTTTTTTTCGTTGTTCAGATCTATGAAAACTACAGCCACCAATTATTAAGCATGAATTGCGTTATCCAGTAGCACAGAACTAGATAAAACCCGATTTTTACTTGCGTCGCTGTCATCCAGAAAACAGGTTAGCCTGTCTGTGTAGTTTCATTCCATCTAGTGCATCCCATCCTAAGGACTGTGCATGGTGTTCCATCCCTCGACCTTCTGTGGTGTTAGCCTCGTTCCATAGACGTTCTGTGGCTTTAGCCTGTCAGTCTATTTCATGCTCTCTAACTTCTGTGGTGTAAGTTTGTTGGTCATTCCGTTCCATAGCCATTCTATGGTGTTAGTCTATCAGCCTATTTCCGTCCTTCGACCTTCTGTGCTTGATAGTCATTCCGTTCCATATACTTTCTGCGGTGTTAGCATGTAAGTCTATTTCGGTCTCTCGACTTTCTATGGTTTTAGCCTTTCCTTCGACTTTTTGTGGTACTAGTATGTTGGTCATTCCTTTCTATAGACTTCCTGTGGGATTAACCTGTCAGTACATTTCCGTCCCTCGAAATTCTATGATGTTAGCCTGTCAGTCTATTTTGATCTCTCGACTTTCTGTGGTGGTAACCTGTCAGTCTATTGTCCTACCCCGACCTTCTGTGGTGTTATCCTGTTCATAGACTTTCTGTGGTGTTAGTTTGTCAGGTCATTATCGTTCCTCCACTTACTGTGGTATTTGCTTGCTGATTATTCCGTTCGATAAGGGGCCGTTCAAGTTTAACGTAATGCAGTTAGGGGGGGAGGGGTGTCTTAAGAAACGTTACGGTGCGTTATGAGGGAAGGGGGGGGGGTCCTAACTCTTAACTCGTGACTCACGGCTCAGTTTATATGGTGGAAGTGTGCACATTTTAATTTGTAAATGGATCTTTTCACTCGTCTTAAACCTTGGACAATTGTAGAAGTCCCGGTAACCCTTTATTTTTAGATTTCAGCAGAAAAGATCACTACAAGCTACCGTCATCTCGTTGGTATTGAGTGGGTATTTACATTGCCTATTTTAGTTTTAAACTGCGCTAATGTTGACAATTTAGTTGTAAGATTTTTCTACTTTACGTTTTCTTAACTTATTCTTCTTCTTCTCCTGCTATTTAGAGCTGTTGAATAATTTAAGACGGAATTTGGAATTTTCTAGGAATTTATTTACCACAACGGAACGGAAGCCTCGTCTTTTACTGAGAATAACACGCCGCAGACTTGCATCAGCTTGTCCTCTTCGTTTTGGTATTGCTGCAAGTGCTGCGGGAAGGACAAGTCTCACATTATAATCGTGGAACTTGGAGGATGATGGGAGCAGTTTGCAGACGTCAATGACTCTGCAGACTGGTCCCGCGGGACTCTAATCAGTTCGAAATTTTTGTGTATTCGCTTAGGACATGTTTAGATGAGTGCTCCCGGAGGACTAAAAAAGTGGCAAACGGTTCTACGGAGAGGGCATTTGCTGGGGAGCAGTGGTTTCCGAAGTAGGAACTTCGCCCGGTGCTGCATCTACCCTCTGGGAACACTCAAACATGTTCAAGTTTGATTTTTCGGTTTTTGTTCATTTTGATTGTTCGTTTTAGGTTTAGCTCTAGGTTTTGTTTCAGATTTTTTTCAAAATTTGTGGGAACTTTTCTTGCCTTCGTTAGGTCTCGTCCATGTGAGTTTTCTCATCCATACACAAGTATTCTGCGTTAGTTAGACCAATTCTTGAATATTGTTCGGTTGTGTGTGATCCATGCAATGCTATTTATTCAAAAGAAATTTTCTAGATTTGCTTTGAGAAAACTGAACTAGACGGTTTGAAGATCAGCCTTATAACCCTAAAAGAAGCTTTATCTTCGCCGTAAGATTCGCAACATAATGTTTATAAAAGACTTAGCTAAATACAGAATTGTTTCTCTTTTGCTTCTTGAATCTATTTCGTTCTACGTTCAAGAAGTTTAAGGCTTTGTCCCATATTACTTAAACAGTTTCATCGAACAAATTATGGCCTCAGCAATCCTTTGTGTCGATGTATAAGAGAGGTGTAGTGCCTTCAATCTGACTTCAATCTCAATAGAAATTTGTTTAAAGCTTATTATCTTTATTTATATAAAATTAGTCTTTTGTTTATTTGTTGAACTCAGTCTCTATGATGAATTGCAGACGTAGACAAAGCCAGATAAATACTGTTTTTGAAAATTGTAGTAGTCTGTAAGAAAATAGTTCCGTAGACGAACGAATGAATAAATACTTTAGTAGAAATAGACTTGGCAAAACTAATGATTTCTGTTTTTTACAGCATTATCTTCGACATTAAAGTTTGTTAAAGGATAGGTTAGGTTAGGTTAAAATGGCTGCCTTAGAAAGGTACACTTAGGCCAAGGAGGCCCATTGTGATACCACGTTGAGGCTACAAAAACTTTAGCAACCCCCATAGAAATAACCTAAGTAATAGCAGAGTGGATATGTTCCCCCCTGTGCACCGAGCCAGCTCCCTGTTTCCAGTGTGACCAGCTCTAGGGAAACCAAACTAGATTTGCTAGGTTGGGAAGGGTGTACTGCCCTAATTCGTCGTCGGGAACCATTTTGAACTTCTGATAAATCGAGCCAGGTCCTTGACACCAGTGGAGCTTAGCTCGGTTAACTCTTCAAAGTAGGAGGAGCCCAGAAATTGGTTTCTAGGGCTGGTTGGCTAGGGCCGGACAGTTGCCGAGGAGGTGGAGTATGGTTTCCCCTTCCTCTTCGTCACGGATATTTAACGTATTTATTAAATGTGACACGTCTGCAGTGTGCATACGTGTAAGATATCTATTATATACGGTGTTGCCAAGTTGCGGCTCAACATTCCTATACAAAGCAGTCTCTTTGAAAACGTTTTACGAAAATTTGATGTTACTCGTCCACTGAAATGCAGCTCGTTCGTGTTTTCTAGCAGAGTTGTATAAACATAAAACACATTCGCTACAAAGTATTTTCGAAAATGGTTCTGAACACATTCAAAGTCATTGCTTGGAAAAGAAACTTATGCAATTCCGAAAGAACCATAAAAACGACATGACTATGATGTAAACACGAGAAAATCGTGTAAGAGTTCAAATGGGTCCACGTGACTTCGAAATTTGTCCAGAAATAAATGCATTTAACCTTCAGCTATTTCAGAGATAATTCATATCTAGAAAAACTTTATAGCTTAATCATAAATTCATTGCCAACTTCAAGTTGTTGTGGAAGAACTCCTCGACTTTCAAAACAAGTCATAGCAAAATCATCATGGCGTGGCGACTTCACAATCCCCCAAGGCCAGAACATTTATATCCTTCTGTCATCTTATCTTATACAAAATAGAGTGCCACTTTGCAACATGTTAAAACTTTTAAATTGACTTAAAAGTAAACCTCTTAGGTCCTTGGTGTGACGAGTACCACGCAAAGAAATGACGTTTATTGGAATCACATTATCAACTTTGTCCTGCACAGAAGAGTTGTTGCACGCGAATCTTCTTAATCTCAGCATTTTTACTCCTGCGATTAATTAATGAAATTGTTAACCTTAAAGTTTTGCATTTTGGTTATCCGCAGCCGCAGGGTAGATAAAATCGTTGAATCTTTTATCTTTTGTGAAAGTTTAAAGACGCAAACGTACTTTAGCAACTTTGAGATGAAAGCTCTGGGAAAGGGCAGAAATTACTGGAATGATATAAAATTCTTTATGTGCACCCATCAAATCATTCCAAATTAATCGACGGATTTTGTAAATAGCTAGTGAGATGGAAGACTGAGTACTTACGGGAAACTTTAGATTAATTAACTAGCCGTAATCCAACTTTTGCAAGGCTGAGATATCTTTAAAAGTAAATTGGATAGATGGAAATTAAAACTTTTAATTAAGGGTGAAATGACGTTAGGGTATACCCTTAGTTTGAAATGAGGAACACTAACGTCATGTCAATAAGAAGCAAAAATACTCTTAAAAATAACAAAAAGGATTTTGTTAATAAAAGCGGTAACATACAATGACGTGAAGCATGTACGTACGGAAAGCAGTATCGAAAAAGTTTTAATTTAAGTGAAAGGTAAGCATCTGCTTGTGCATAAATTACATATAAAGTTTTAGACTTTTCTTCAATCTTCATCCAGTGGTTATGTTCTTTTTTATCTCATCGCACACAACGGGTTTTATATTGTGGTGCATTCTCCGAAGAAATTAATAACACTTCTGGGGTGCCCCGGGGTAGCCATTTAGGTCCTTTGCTTTTCAATGATGTATTTTTTGATAATTTTTTTATCTCATTCCTCTGTCGATGCCAAAATTTGTCGTGTTGCCTCAAATGATAATGACCGTGCCCTTTTAACCTCTGACTTAGAGGTCTTCCGTAATTCGTGCTCTATTAATTTCCTTCCTTATAAAATTTACAAGTAAACGGTTATGTCATTCCTTCGAAAAGGAATCCTTTGCTTCGTAATTTTACTATTGGCGGTAGCCCACTGGACAGACTTGATAAAACTAGAGATTTGGGCGTTGCCATTAATACCAAATTTTCATTCGAGGATCATATTGACGTTATTATCGGTACGGCTAATATGACCCTAAGCTTCGTTAAAAGATGATGACCCCTATATAAAGAAGTTAGGTCGCCGGTGGAGTATGTGAGAACGTGTCTGTCTTCCTACCAATCAGGAGGTCTCAGGTTCGAATCCCATCGTCGGCCAAACATGGTTGTTTGCTGCTGACAACAGATTACGATAAAAATGCCATGGGGGTTGCAGAGAAAAATTGTAATTGGTTCGAAATCCACTTTAAATAGCAGGTCCACTTGTAATCGTTATCTCGAATCGGGTGGAGTTGTTCACCCTCCCAATGCCCCACAAGGGTTTACGGGAACTGCAGAGATATAACGAAGCTGCTTTATTGCGCTTTTATTCGACCAATCTTAGAATGTGTTTCATCGGTGTTGTCGTCTTTCTACGTGGGTTAGATTGATCGCATTGAGTCTGTCTGGGGCAGATTTCTGAGATTCTCGCTTATTGGCCTTCCCTGGGCTGATTTTCTTGGTCTGCCTCCATATGCTCATCGACTTTTGCTCTTATCTTGACCGCCGCATTTATGAAAACGTACGTCTATTTCTAGCCTATCTGCACGACAAACCGACTTCCGTCTGTATTGACGGTAAAACCATCACCAACGTCATGTTAAGTATACATGAAGAAGGCCTGCCCACAGACCCAATCGTCTTACACCAACTTTTCACTAAGTACCATTAATCATTCAATATCCCTTCCCATAAGGTTTCAGAAGATATATCCACCTATGCTGCGTACGTCACGCATTTCCCATCTCCAAAAAAAGTCACAACGACTCCTTAAACTGCTTTCGCTCCTAACTATTTCTGATCTCCCCCTAATGCACCTGCGGTCTCCGATCAAGATCAACCACCTCTCCCCAGCAGCTTGTCAGTCTATTACCAGAACGTAGGAGGACTTCGCACAAAAACATCCAATATTTCCCTAACGCCCACAAATTCCCGATACGATATCTTTGCCTTAACTAAAACCAATCTAACACCAGGAATTCTCGACAACGAACTATTCGCTTCAAACTATATCATTTTCCGTGCCGATGGTTGTGTAGGCACCAATGATCCACCAGGTCGTGGGGTTCTCACAGCTGCTCACAACCGTAATGATGCCACCCTGCTTAAGACCTCCGACTCTTCAATATCAGAATTTGTATGTATCAAATTAACACTTAATAAGTGTATTCGTCCCTCTCAAACTCTAGAAGCCTAAGAGCCCATAATTGAAACGATCGACACCATGCTTGAGAACGCTAACGCCTCCGATGAATTCATTGTACTGGGTGACTTTAACCTCCCCCGTATTCAATGGTCATTGTCTGAGGACTGTTCACACTTTGTCCCCCTGAACGCCTCTTCCGCCAAAGCCAAGCTCCGAGTCTTCTCTTTTCTTCAATTTTCGTAAAGGCGACTTTGAAAAATTAAATCATTTGCTCCTCAACTCCAACATTGGCACTATCGCTCAACATCTTCCAATTGACGTTGCCTTAGAGGCGTTTTATTCGGAAATACACGCTTGTCTTACACAATCTATCCCTCTTCTTCCTCGTAAAAACTGCTCCTCCTCCCCCGTTTGGTACGACAAAGTATTACGCTCTCTTCGCAACAGGAGAAATAAACGTTGGCAAACTTTTCTTCTAACCCAGACTGAGTCTGCCTATTCTTCATACCTATCTGCTTATACATCTTTTTCTGAACGTTGTGATACCCTCTACCATGAGTACCTCCACCGGATGGAAACATGCCTCATATCCGACCCCAAGCGTTTTATAACTTTATTAATTCCAAGAAGAAATCCAATGGTAACCCCTCTACCCTAAAGCTCGAGAATACCTCTTCGTCTGATCCTAAGGTTATCGCTAACCTCTTTGCACACTTTTCAGTAAATCTTTCAGCGACATTTCCCTACAACCTGACCTTAACTACTTTTCATTCTTTTACAAATGCACTCAAACGTCGTTTACATCTTTCGACCCTGACCCCGAACTAAGCGCCGCTAGTATTAACAGGCTTGATGATGACTTTCACCCCGGTCCTGACGGCATTCCGACCATCGTTCTGAAAAAGTGTGCCATACATCTAGTTCAACCCCTTACTTTGCTTTTCCGCCTCTCGGTCACTCAAGGGGTTTTCCCTCAATTATGGAAAACTCTTATATTATTCCCATCTTCAAAAAAGGTTGCAAGAACGATGTATCCAACTACAGACCCATTGCTAAATTATCATCCATATCTAAACTATTCGAAAAATTGGTTTATGATTTCATGTTCTTCCACTGTAAGTCTATCTTCTCCCCCTCACAGCATGGTCTACAACCACCAACCTTACCGAATTCGTCTTCAAAACACTATGTGCCCTAGAAAACGGTTTGTTGATGTTATCGCCACCGATTTTAGTAAAGCTTTTGACAAGATCTCCCATAACGTTATCCTGTTCAAACTTGATCGCCTAGGCTTCCCGCCTCGATTTATCTCCTGGATTCAATTCTACCTCATCAACCGTCAGTACATTGTTCTTTTCAGCTCATCCATTTCTAACCCTATTGTCGCTCGTTCCGGCGTCCCTCAGGGCAGCCACCTCGGCCCATTAATTTGCATCCTTACAATTAATGATGTTGATTATGTCATCAAACACTCAGAGCTGTCCATTTATGCTGATGAAATGAAAATAATTAAACATATCTCCTCCACAACCGACTCTCGTCTCTCCAAAGAGACCTCGATTCGTTCACCACATGGTGCATGAACAACTTTTTTGAGCTCAATGTCTTCAAATGCCAGTCCTTCTCTTATTCCCGCAAGCGTCTTAACACCACCTCGAGAATCTATATGTTAACCAACGTATCAGTTCCTATTAGGAATAATCTGTGATAGCGAACTCAATTTCCGTTCCCATATTGACAGCATAATTAACAGAGCTACCTCCGCGCTAGGGTTTGTGGAGCGCTGGTCTTGAGAGTTCTCCAATCCTTATGTTTCCAAATCTCTCTATATCTCCTTCCTTAGACCTCTCCTTGAATATGCCAGCCAGGTATGGTCAAACAACCCACAGAATTGAATCTGTCCAGCGTAGGTTCATTCGATTTGCTCAACGTGATCTTCCGTGGGTAGACATATTCAACCTTTCACCTTATGAAGACCGTCTGAAACTGATCGACTTACAACCCTTAAGTAAACGTCGTGATATTTCCGACATTCTCTTCATTCATCAGTTATTAGCTGGTGCCATAGACTGCCCTTCAGTCCTGCAATCTTTACCCATCTATACCAATCCTCGCAACCTTAGGTCCACTCCCCTTTTCCGACTCGACCGCCATCGCACGAACTACGGTCAACGCGAACAAATTACCAGGATGCTACGAAAAAACAACGACCTTTCCTCCTTTGACTTCCATCTGAGTAAATCATCCCTTCACAAAGCCTTATATCTAGATCCCGCCCATCTTGATCGCCTTTCTTTATTTTTCTTCCTCCCAGTTTGTATTTACCATAATCATAGCTCATATTGTAGCTTACACTCTTTGTTATGACTTAGTATTTATTATAGCTTGTAGAATTAGTATTATGTTATATCTAAAATGCGTATATCAATTTCATACTGACAATCCACCAAAATGTAAATACGAAAGAATGTTTTCCTTTTCATGATCTAAAAGACAACAAAAATTTATTCTCACTTATTCCCCAATAGTCCCATTTTGTAATGAATCCACTTAATCAGTTCAATTCAAACAAAAACTCACCCAACGCCGAACAGGACGAAGCAGGATACTTACGACTTCTATAAGTGGTTATCCAAACACACACACACACACACATACACAACCGCATACTCCACTAAATTAAATTTATTACTTTCTCCTGGAGTCGGGTCATACAGAATAAACTTGATCCTTCGAGTCTATCAAAACTTTGACGGATGCCCTCCTTCTGGCTGGTTAATTTCACTACAGCGGTAGCTTGGCATATTCATAGAGCTTTTTGCCTTAGGCAAGGACGTGCTTATTTTACACGGCAAATTATTATTAATATTCAAGCGGAATATCAATTTTGTGTGAATTGAAGACAAACTTTGGAGGTAATTAAAATGGATGGCATCCATGAATAACGTCATTCCGAAGTAACCGAATTTGGGAATAATACTACTAGAGCTGTACTTGCATTTGAGTTGTTTGAGATGAAAGGATGCAAGTTGTATACGGAGTAAATTACCTGGCATGCAGGGTGGGTATATTAAGTCTGGATAACTTCACTTAGAATTCTACTGATTGAGATTATATATGCACTAAAAGATAGTTTCCTTGTTGTGTATTTTCAGCAAAAGCAATTACCATAAGATAAGACAATTATTGGAATTGGCAGGAATTTTGTAGTGGTCTCATTTGCATAGTGCTAAAAATACGCTCAATCTACATCAGTTTTCATGCTTGCAGTTTCGATTGTTATGCGCTTTAACGTTTACAGTATCACCTGCCAACAAAGGGGGTTTTTACTCTTTACAGCTTGCAAACGAAAGCAAATCACAGGTACTCGTATAAAAATTATTCCTGAAAATTGCAGGTTGAATGTTTTCCATTGTTACATTCCATTGTTTCGTGTGAAAAAACGGAATTAAAATGGTGGTGCTGAGTGCAGTGGGGGGGGGGGGGGGGGGTTTCACAAAAAGGCGTATACCATAACAATGGCTGTTGGTTTTTTCGTGCGACCGCAGCACATTTTAAATTTCACTTTAAAATAATTATTACGTCAATGTGAAACCACTGTTAAAACATTGACCTCTCACGCAGTTGAATTAATTTCTGGACATTTAATCAATTTAAATGTCTTTTACAGGATTAACGCATTTTTATTAAATTTCGTAAACAACGTTAATGTTTTAACATTTCTTTAAAATACAGTGTAGTTAGATGTTTATCTAAAATATCAAATTTGAACTCAAAAATGTATTTGATTTATGCATTTGTGCGTAATTCTAACAATTAATAATTTTTTTTATGTATAGTGGCACTTAATTTGGCACAATCGTTCTAAACAAAAAAATCCTAAAAAACTCTAGCTACCCTTAAAAATGTACAATATTCAAAACAAAAAAAACACAATAGTTAACGATCAAAAAGAACATAAGAAATGACACGGTACGTTACTCTAAAAATGTTTTGTAAAAACGACTCTAAAACTTGAAGGCAAAAAACAAATAGTAAAAAACCTGTAAAAAAGAAAATACAAGAGATTTTAAAATGCCTCCTGCTTTTGAAAAAAATTCCTAGCACTAAACAAAAATAACCGAAACCGTGAAGAAACTTAAACAAGAACATGATTGTCTGAGTGTTCCCAGAGGATAGATGCAGCACCGGGCGAAGTTCCTACTTCGGGAACCACTGCTCCCAAGCAAATGCCCTCTCCGTAGAGCCGTTCTCCACTTTTCTAGTCCACCGGGAGCACACATCCAAACATGTTATAAACGAACGCACAAACATTTCGAACCGATTAGAGTCCCGCGGGACCAGTCTGCAGAGTCACTGACGTCTTCGAAATTCTCTTTGACAGAACACTCGTTGGAATGCCCGTACCTGAAGACAACGAAATTTCACGACCATGTCTGTAAGACCCAAACCACCCTCCGCTACTGGTCGGCAGAGCGTGCTTTCAGCGACCCATCGTCTCCCCCCCCCCAGAAGGCGTCAACGACCTTTGCCTGTAAAAGTTTCACGAAGGCTTCTTCGAAGCACTCCGATTTTAACAGGTGCACGATGGACGAGGTAATCAAATAATTGACAACGAATGCATGTCCTTTCAGCGAAAGTGTTTGTAGTCTAGTCCGCCACGAATTCACAGCTCCAGTGAGTTTCTTCAGAGCCATGCGGCTATTAGATGTTTTACCATCGATCCCCACATATACACCTAAATATTTCAGGCAAGTATTCGTCCATTGTATGCCGAGGGGAGAATCTGAACGATTCCGCCATCTCCCACACCATAGGCCTTGGCTTTTCCTTAGGTTAACCTTAGCGCCCGCTAATCGCTCATATTGTTCGAAAACCCTACGAGCGACTGGAAATGCATCATCTTTCGTTACAAATATAGACAGGTCGTCCGCATACGGTAGAATAAGTGGCCTTATAGTAGTGTATGGTAAGTGAATTGAATATTGTCTCAACGATTGACGAAGATTTACAAACAGCGGCTCCAGTGAAAAGTCATAAAGCATTCCTGACAATGGGCATCCCTGCCTGATACCCCGACGAAACGGAATAGGAGACAATATATGCCCATTATGCTTTATGAGAATCACTTAGTCTCTATACAGACCACTGAGATCTCAATCCATCTGGACGGAAGCCCAAAGTTAACGAGCACTCTCAGTAGATACTCATGCGAGACGCTATTAAACGCCTTTTCTTGATCCAAAGAGATCATGGCCATTTGCGAACCAGTTTTTTCATGGTAGGCGAAAAGATGCTTTGCTACGGCGATGTTGTCGTAGATACTACGACCTGGAATGCAGTAGAACTGTGACGGGTGTATTACTGAGGCAATCACTGAGCGAAGTTGAGTTCCCAGTGTTTTGCAAACTATTTTGTAGTCGACATTACACAGAGTAACTGGCCTCCAGTTTCCCATCCTCTGACGATCTCCCTTCTTAGGTATTAGACGCATAATGGATCTCCGCCAACTTGAGGGAAATTCGGTATGTCCAACCACTGCAGAATTAGAGACATCCAAAAGGTCCGGAATCAAAAGATTCATAACACGATCAAAAAATTCTGTAGTTAGACCATCATAACCAGGAGAAGTATGACGTCGCAGATCCTTCGTTGCGGTAAGCATATCATCGAGAGTAAGCGTTTTGTCCAGGAATTCTCTACTTTCATCAGTTATATTCTTCTATTAGTATTTGTCTATATTTCCAGGCTAGTTTTGCGTATAAATAAAGAGCATCAAAGTTCTCTCCGTTTAAAATTAATATCGCTTCACTTTCAGTAAGATAAGTTCTATTAAAAGCCATAACCCTGAATTCTCTAAGTACTGGGCATACTGCCAGGTAGTCGGTGAAGTCCTCATCTTCCTCAAGATTACCCAAGGAGCATGTAGGTTTACCTTCTGTACGTCACGTACTTGCGTTTAATGCGAGCATACCACTTCGGTACATCAGGAGGAGTTTTATTTTCTTTATTGAAAAGTTATCTTTAAAATAATTTAGCGTTCCTAGATTATAATTTAATTTATCATAAAGTCCATGTCGTACAGTCTGCCTCGCTTTCTCTTCTTCCCTTGCTCTCTGCCATTGGTCCTCCTTCTCTAGGATTTCGTATAGTGCTGCGGAGACATATTCTACGTTTGCACTGCCCCAGGTTGATCCCAACTCAACACTGTGCTTTTCCGCTAGTGTTAACCATTCTTGGAACCTATAACCATTTTTCTCAATGGCTTTTAGCGCTAACGTATGAGGTAACCTATTTTCTGAATATGAGGATAGAACTTTAATGGAGCTTAAGGGTTGAGATATAGAGACCGGGTAACCCAGTTTCTGTAGCGAGTATATAATTAGGCGTTCTTTTTGGAAGCAGACAAAGTTTTTTGATAAAGAAGCGCTGTAATTTTTCGACCTCTTCATACTCTTTAAAACCCCACACTTGAGCACCGTAGCACATCAGCGACTTGGAGACGACTGTATAGATGCGGAACTTCGAGGAGTGGCTTATTTCCTTATTTCTAATAAAGTTACTCCAGGTACTATTTAAAGTTCCTTTTGCGGCGTTCAATCTCTCTCTTAAGTGGTATTTCATCGACAGTTTAGGTGTTAAGTTTATCCCGAGATATTTATATTTCTTAACCACTTCCACGTTTGTACCCTGATATACCCAATTTTCAGTTCTGGCTGTCCTACCACCCCCTTTTTTAGTTATCATTATTTTGGATTTTTCTAAGTTGACAATCAGATTCCACCTTTGGCAATATTCTTCCAGTTTGGCTATCATCCTTTGCAATTCGTCTGACTCCTGAGAAAGTAGCACTAGGTCATCAGCATATAATAGGTTCTTAATTATAAATCCGTCTATATTTACCCCTCCCTCCATGTCATCCACAATATCAATAATGAATTATGAGAATAACATAGGACTTAATAAGCACCCTTGTCTTAGGCCAACATTCGTAGTGAAACTTTCGGATAAGGTTTCACCATTCCATACTTGAAAACACGTTTGCTTGTACAATCCCTGAAGAAATCTAGTAAACTTAGCTGATACGCCAAGTTGACACAGTTTGTAGAAGAGTGCCGCCCTGTCAATTGTGTCAAACGCAGCCTTGAAATCTACGAAGAAGGCACAGACTTTTCCTCTTTTTTCCGCTAATTTAATCTTAATAATATTGAGGAGGTTAAAAATATTGTCGACTGTGGAGTAGCCTGGCCTAAACCCAGCGTGACATTTGTGTAGCACATTATTTCTTTGCTCCCATGAAACCAGTATATTATTTGCAATACCTGTTAGTAGTTTGGCAGCAGCATCCATAAAGGAAATCCCTGTAATTTTCAGTAAGATTAATATCTTCCTTTTCGTGAATCGGGAATATAATTGAACTTCCAATACTGTCAGGAAAGGTCTCGCTCTCATAAATATCGTTGAACACTCGAAACAGCAGGTGTAAAAAATTTAGTGGGGCATTCTTGAAAAATTCATAATGTACGCGATCTGGTCCGGGTGCCTTATTATTCTTGGCCTTTTTTAATACAGTAAGAAGCTCATTCAAAGATATTTCACTATCAAGAGTTAAATCATCGAGACAAGGGGCTGCGTATAATATTGCATTTGCTTTGATAGGGGGGTTCAGAAGCTTTTTAAAGTAATTTTTAAAATCTTCTATAGTAATACTTTTGCCTTTGGTAAAACCATGACCAAAGTATTTACTGTACTTGTCTTTATCGTCCTCAACAACGTGGGTTTTAAAAAGAAAGAAAATTTCGTATTTATGAATATGCTCCAAAAAGCCAGGAAATATGACCTTACTCTTTAAACCTGAAATATTATACGCTAAAACATTAAATTCAAAAAAGTTTCTAACAGCATTATCTAAGTGTATTTCCTGAATTCTACTTAAATCTACATCTCAACAGACCTCGTAATGCTAAATTTCTCTGTGTACACTATCATTTTTCCTTTGCTAATTCTAACAATTACATAAATGCAATAAAACCATTTTATGTAATTAAGGAATGTTAAAGTTACACCTACAATATAGATCTGGATATCATCAGTGTACATGTGTTAGTTCGTAACCTCAATTACATCAGGGAGATCATTTATAAATAATGCAAACAGCAGCGGGCCTAATATAGATCTTTGAGGAACCTCAAAGAAAATAGGTAGAGGATTACATATATTATAAGGAGTTTTACCTTACTCCAACGGTCTGATAAAATGTTTTTAATGTTAAAATGTAGATCGTCCGTTTTTCCCTTCTTTGTTATTTATTTAATAAATGTATTAGTTGTGGCATCTTTCCGAGACTGTGGCTTTCTAATGAAATACATAACATCTCAGGGATGCCACAGGGTAGCCATTTAGGGACATTGCTTTTTATCAGTTACATCAATGATGTATCGATGATACTTCATAACTCGCCGACGATGCTAAATGGCTAATGAACATGGGTGTTCACTTTTAAACTCTGGCTTGGAACCTTTCATAAATGTTGTTCTATTAACTTCTCTTCTTCTGAAAATCCTCAAGTGCATACTATGTCATTTTCACACAAAACGACTCCCCTGTATAAAAGGACTCCACTTTAACTAGACATTAACTAGACTTGACAATACCAGAAATTTGAGAGTCATGCTTGACACACATTTTTTCCTTTGACGACCACAGAGACTCTCTTGTAAATAGGGTTAATGCGACCTTAGATTTTATTAAACGATGATCAATAGAGTTTGATGATCCTAATATAGTATATCGAAACTTCTCAATTGAACTTAGGCCCATTCTCTTTGGTTACCCTATTACCGAACCTACATTTTTGAGATTTGCTTGTAACACAGAAGGCGAATTTCTTTGGCAGGAGCCCAGAATCAATTCACCTATTTCATCAAATTGATAAAATGAGGCTCCCACACCAGCATGCAGAGGAAGAAATAACAAAAAAAAACAAAAAAGAAAAGAAAGGAAGGATAAGAAAACAAGCAAGGAAACCCCGCATGCACCATGCAAACAGAGAGTCACGGGAGCACAGAAAATAGATAGTTCTTAAACAACACCTTACTAAGAGTTAAATCAAAATTAGGACATGCATTAACAGCCCTATATAAATGGTTAATAGGTTCATGCATGCCATAATTAGATCTCGATGGTTCAACATGCAGTAAAGGCAGTCTTCGAAGGTTATGTTGGGATTGTCTGAAGGAAACCATTCTAAAAAGCAAACCTGAGTCAATATTGGAGTTCAAGAGCTGGTGAATAAACACCCAGTCAGCAACCCTGCGCCTTTTACCAAGCGAGTGCAAACCAATCAACTGGAGGCGGTCAGTGTAGGGCGGGAGCCTAAGTGGATCGTCCCATGGGAGCCCTCGAAACGCAAATCTAAGAAAATTACGCTGCGCTGATTCGATACGCTTGGAATGAACAGGGTAGTAGGGCGACCAGATCTGAGATGCATACTCAAGAATAGGTCTAACTAAGGAGCAGTATAAAAGCATCAATGTTGGTATATCCGACAAGTTTCTAGACCAACGCTTAACAAAGCCCAAGATTAAGCTGCTACTAGACACGATATAGTTAATATGCACAGTAAAGTCAAGTTTCCTATCAAGTTTTACCCCAAGGTCAGTTACGGACAGCACGCGACGGAGACCATTCCTCGGAAAGTTGTTAATCATAAACTTGTGGATTAGGGCTCCTGGAGAAAGTCATAGATTCACATTTCTCAAAATTGAGGTGTAAGCCATTATACTCGCACCACTCAAGAAACGTACCTAAGTCCTTTTGAATAAGGGCGGCGTTACCACTATCCTTAATACAAGAGAAGATCTTAGAGTACGGGATCAGACGGACCATGTCGTCAATGGCAAGAACGAATAGTAGAGGACCGAGATGACTGCCTTGTGGTACACGAGGTGAAGCCTTGAAGATTCTAGAGGTAGAGCCACGGAGCGACACACGATAAGACCTGTCTCTTAGATAAGAAGAAACCCAGTTGAGAAGAACAGGGGGGGGTCAGCCCCCGAGTTTAAATATAATTAGGGAGTGAGGAAGTCTATCAATGACTTTACTAAAATCCGTGTATATGAAGTCAGTTTGCATGCCTCGCTGAAAGCCAGAAATAAAGTAGGAGGTAAATTCTAGTAAGTTAGTAGTCGTTGATCTACTGGGCAAAACCCCGTGCTGATTAGGAGAGATTAAGCCAATACAACGCTCTATAAGCTGCGAATATACTATTGATTCAAATAATTTAGGTATGGAAGATAACTTTGCGATAGGTCTATAATTAGTTATAGTATTCTTATGGCGCTTTTTATGATTAGGGACTATAAAAGAGCACTTAAAAAATGTAGGAAATTTACCACCTTGAAGGAACCAATTGAAGAGAATCGCTAATGGGGTAAGAAGGGCATCGGAACAGGACTTGACGAAGGCTGGAGGGATGCCGTCAGGACCAGAGGAAAAGTCCGATTTAAGTTCATTGATTTTTTCCGAAATATGATCCCGTGATATAAACGGCAAAAAATCGGATGAAGCGGGACGATCCAGAATATGATCAGTTTTATCCGCACATGGCTCGAAGTTATCCGAAGAAAAGGCACTCTCAAAATCTGAAGCAAAATTAGTTTGCTATATCGGACAGGTTATTACTAGAAGACCCCTCATACCACATCGTAGATGGATAGTTTCTCGATTTATTTTTCATATTGACGAATTTAAAGAAATTGCGAGGGTTATATATATTATCGCGAACACTAACAAGGTTTTCTTGAAAAAAAACCCAGGAACCTTTTTGAATTTTCTAAAAATATAATACATAATTTTAGCTGAGAAAGTACAACAATTGAAAGTTCTTTTTTTGTAATCTTAAGAATGATTAGAGGTCAATGAGATGTAACTTTGGCAGTTTAAACGATGGTGCTACCATAACGCGTTAACGAAATTTTGAAAGTATCCCAACATGCAGGACTCTACCCTATAAAGGATCCAGGAAATTGTACTTGTCTTAAATACCATTCCTTATTTAAAAAAGGCTAGAGCACAGCACCAATACCTTGAAATTTTCAATTTATTTTTTGGATAATAAGTGACAAAAAGTCATTTGCATAAAGTGCCCACAAAACGACTTAATTCTGTAAAAATATGGATAGCATTATACCTACCAATCGCGAAATGAAATCACCTTCGATTTATTATTCATAAAATTTGCCATGATCTACAAAAAAGGTCGTTCCAATTTGTAATTTACGTCATTGAAAATGTCAACAAAATCAAAGCACTGTTGACACGCTGACACTAAACACCGTCATAAGGCACACGATGGCACTCCAATAAAGTTGATTTTTTCCACAATAGTATGAAATGGTGTTGTGTAGAAGTGTTTGATACAAATAACTAAATTTACCTGAATGATATTAAATACTTGAGCCAGGTACTTTCAAGTTTGTTGCGTGCTTAAAGCCATATCACCTGTCATCGAAATAGGAAGGGGAAAACGGCCAGGAAACTCTTCCGTAATATCCGGATTCCGATGATGGGGATCAAACTGCTCAATTTTCTGGCAGGAAATCAAATTTTTCCGACCTTGCATGAAATTCTTGTGTGGAATTTGCTGAAAATATGCTAGTAAAGGTATGCACAAAGATGGATTGTCGTTTTTTATGGCAAGGAGCGAGAGGAAAATGTATTGACACCGCTTCAATCTGGTAGTGCTTGTTTAACGTCCGGTCTGATTTTTTATCGGAATTTAAACGTACGGAGAAGGAAATAGCTATTAGCGAAGCTCTCAGGGAATCATGAGGAATTTCAAAAGACAGGAAAATGGGACCCTTTGAATGGAATCAGACAAAGTGGTTTCGGTGATTGTTACCTGTGAGATTGAGTTCGTCCAAATGGTGGAAGGGAACGAACATGTTGTAAAATTTTGAAAGGACTTTCGTGTACAAAAAAGTATTTATTATTTTGACTCAATTGTGAAATTTCACCCCAAAGACGTATTTAAGAGCAGGAACAGCTTTTTTACGACTTTTTCACATAAAATGACAAAAAGTTTTGGGACGGTAGAATCATGTGTACTTGTGGAAATCAGTCGATTTTCAACAACGTCCTCGGTTTTCGCGTGTTTGTAAAATTTACCACTCAAAATCTATTAATTATATTTAATTCTTAACAGAAAAGTATTAGAAACGAGAAATTACTAGTAGGTACAAAAGCACGTCTATAGCAGGGTCTTACGGCACCGGTGATGCCTATTTCTGCAGATCTCTGAATCCTACTCAGCTTCTTTATGCTATATTCTTTTGGCCCGCACCGCACCAACGACCCGTAGGTGAGGATCGGACGTACCATAGCAGTGTAGGTACGTCTATATAGTCATCCTTGGTTGGAGACCCCACGTCCTACCAAAGGTTCTCTTACAAGCATAGTCCCAAATTACAGGAGAGAGTTTTACCTCATGAGCCGAAAAACCCTCAGAGTGTTGCTACGAGAGGGGCTTTGATTTACGTTAAAAAACTGGTTCATTAAGTGTTTTGCAGGGTTCAGTCACATTTGTATGAGGAAATTACAAAAATGGATAAAAGCAAATCAGGAAAAACCCAAGCGAAAACCGTACGATTCGTGATTAACATCCTTCCTACCTCACTTCTCTCACCAAGAAAAAAACAGGTTTTAATCAATCATGCTGGAAAACCCCTCTCGTGTAATTTAGGACATAGGCAGCAATGCAGACTTTCTTAACTCGCTTTTCTCCGTTAAGTTTCCATCCAGGAACGTGGCGCTGGAGGATAGCAAGAGTGTCTGTCCGTTTAGTTTATTGAGATTTAAGACTAAGTCCACAGCTGGTAGACCAAGCGTTTGTTTGTCCAAAGCACCTTTCATAATTTCGTTTAACACGGATGGAAACCTTTCTGAAACCAAAATTACAACATCATCCGCATACACCACTGCCTCAATCCCATTTCTGTACAATATGGACAGGATCTTATTCATTGTAATTATCCAAAGTAGTGGAGAGATAACACCATCCTGGGGAGTCCCTTTGTGCTGGCTTTAGTCAGAAGGGAATTACGGTAAGGCGAGTGAGGAAACTTAAAGCCTTGTTTTTGCATTGCTGCTGACTAGTGTGAGGTGCAGTACAAGCTCCGATTGAAAGATCTCACATTCAATCGTCCGCATATATACTCCAGAAGTAACATCGTCGGTAGATAACAAAGGACCCAGATGACTACTCTGAGGAACACCAGAAGGAGCTAAAAAAGCATCAGAAAGTGTGCAACGAAAACGTTCTCTATAAGTTCTATTAGATAAATATGACTTAATCCATACCACGAGCGAGAGCGGGAAATTCAACTTACCTAATTTGAAAACAATGTTAGAGTAAGGTAGTCTAAAAAAGGCCTTACTAAAATTAGTATAAATGCACTTAGTTTGGCAACCATCCAATAATCCAGCCCCAGTGTAAGAAACAAACTCAAGAAAATTAGAAACCGTGGGTCTTCCCTAAAGTAAACCGTGATCCGGCTGGAGATGAAGCCTTTATACCCTTGGGACAATTTGGATTGAATCATTAGTTCGAAGTTTAGCACAACAATTTAGCAAGTGGTATGCAATTGGAAATGTCTTGCTTATTGCCACTTTTGAAAATAAGGATTAAAGACGATGTCTTTCAGAGTGCAGGGAAATGGCTCTGCGAGAGAGAACTTTGGAATAGTCAAAGTCAGCTGGAAGATCAGCAATATGCTTCAACAAGGTCTCCTCCGTGATAGATTTTGCTGGAAACTTTGCCAAATTCCATAACGAATGGATAGTTATAAACCTTTCTCTTCAGGTTGATATACTTCAAAAATACACAGGAGTCAGAAAATAAGCTGCCTCTTAAGTTCTAAAGGTATTTTTTCATATAGAGAACAAGAAAGGCTTATCAAATGTTTATGGCATAAAATAAATTTATACCTGGAGTCAACACTGTTAACACGTAGGTACTTTTTCCAAAGTTTATTTTTCTTATTTCTAAAAGTTTTCAATTCTATGTTAAAACAGAGGAGCTGTGTCTAACCTGGACATAGGGAACAAAGCTCCCCAAAGCTTCATATCAAACATTCTAGAGACCTGATATGTTCCTATCAATCACTATCGTCACTAGAAAAAACAGGTGTGGAATTCATGTTTCCAAGATATTCGCTCAGAGCCTAATAATCGGCCGCTCTTAAGTTAAAACGATGCTCGCTTTCGAGTTTATCGACAAGCAAGTCCGAGAGACTATGAAAAGCGACAGTCCATAGTGCAGGGTTAGGTTAGGTTAGGTTAGTTGGTGGTCACCGGTAATAACCCAGTCGACCTCACATAGACCATGATATGGTCCGTTGTTATACCACTACGAAGGAACCGCACCTGGATCGACTTAGCACTGCCATGCAGTGATTAGTCGAATAAGCCGTAGCTATTGAGAAACCTGGTTAGGTTTTTTAGCTCCGCGCTGGCAAACTCCTCTAGTTAGTTAAGGAAGTGCTTGCCGAAGGCCTGAAACCTTCTTCTGGCTAGTCGCAAAGTAAATGTTTAATGCTCTGAGCTTCAAGACTGCCCCACTAAACCAGGCTTCCGTAAGTCCGAATCGGCCTCACTATTGATGTGAACATTCAGAGAACTACGAGGACTAATTCCCCATTTCTTCGTTATTATTTTTTTTGCAGAATGATTCCCACTGCCGGATGAAACACGTCAAGATTTATCAGCAGAAGAAGTCTGTGGTCAACAAAAGTGAGAGTGGAGTTCGTAGAGAATACCAAAGCTAGCTATCTTCTCATATTGTTAACTATATTGCTCATTTGGCAAAGTCCGAAGCTAGTCAATATGTCTAGGAACTTAGATTGTCCTTCAATCAAGTAAGTCATGGGGAAAAATGCAATCGTCATCATCATTCGCTACTCATCATTTGTTCGGTAAGTTGAAGTTCCCCACGAGGATAATTTCGTCCTTGGAACCCAATCGACCAAAATATGCTAAATAAAAATATCATTCCGAATCCGACCATTACTATCAACGGATTTAGACATATCAAGAGGTATGTAACAACAAATTAAAACGAGGTTGCCATGAGGTATTAGTAACAGTGCCAACACTAGGTTTACAGATATTCACGGGTACGACGAAAGGAGAGGCCAGGGAACTCCAGGTCCCCAGGTGCACTATCCTCTCCGAGTACATCATTCCCGTCACCATCGCTACTACCAACATTGATGTCACCCGGCATACCAGTAGTAACCACCGGCTCAGGAAGGCCAGAGCACCCCACACCGCCACGACGCCTTGCTTTTGATTTAGATTTAGGTTGTGATATCAAGAGTTAGTTACCCCACCACTAGCCCATCCGTCCGTCACTGTGAACGAAGCAGCACTCGAAGGATATTGAATAGATGGGAGAGGGGAGAGAACCAGCCTCGGAACACTAAGAGTGGGGGAACCAGCCGCCGAAGCAGAATAAGACGAAGCGAGAGTAGAGCCAACTGTACCCCGCGAAACAAGAAGTTTAATGTCGGAGGCAATAGAATCACAAACCTCGTTAAGAAGTAAATGATTGTAATTGAAGGCCCCCTCAGTCAGAGTTGGTAGCTTTAGAATTGTTTTGAATTAGAACATGTAATAAATGTGATTTGATCCCAATCCCCCTCTATTTCCTGCCACAATAATAATTTCTCTTTGCGTATATTTCTCTGGAAATTTTAATAGCATATTGTTCACTATGATGGTTTTGAGAATTAATGGCTTAAAGCATTTGTGCAATCCTTTGTCCTTCACCAAGAAATGTATTCAATTTTCATCTCTGCAATACCGTTTCTGATGCACATGCTTCGCATTCATACTAGCAGACAAAACTAATGTTCGAATTACAGAAATAGGATAATTTATCTTAAATTGTGGGGCACTTATGTGCTGAAATAGTGAAAATATTTTCACCAGACTGTCCTCTGACTATCTATGATCAGCATGCGGAGCACGAAAACTTCACTTGAAATATACTCGTATAAATACCCGACCTCTGGTGGTAATCTCGTCGTGTTATGTATGAAATTGCACTGAAGTGTAATTATACATAAGTTTATCTATCTTTTGCGTAGAAACTAGCAAGACGATACTATACATCTAGAAATCCTTAAAATTTCCTTTTAATGTTCAATGCAGCTTATGTGCTGTACCATTTCAGTACTTGTAAACCGCGACAGGTTGAAAGTCTTTGGAATAGAAAATATGGTAGTTGCCTTGGTGAAGCTTGCATAAATTGAACTAATGCAATATTTATGCAAATTGGAAATGTTAAAAGCTTGCCATTAAAGTAAAACCGTCGTTTGCCCCATATCCACGTGCACGCAATGAAAACGAAAAGCATCTCGAATGTGACGGCATGAAATTAATGTCCTGAAATGGTTGACATTAATATTCTCAACGAGACCCATTGCTAATTGCCACAGACTTTATCTCTCACGTATCTAGTTGCTGGTGTTGCAAAGGATTTTGGAAAGGATAATTTGCATTCGGACAAGTCCTGGATAAATCGGTGAAGTTTAGCTTTTGAGTTTGAGCCTGAATAGACTTTGTATTGCAATTTATCACTGTTGCTGTTAATTAATTTTCTGTTGTTGATTAATCGTTAACTTTTGGAATTGTCATTTATATTGGGCTTTGAGTATAAACCCGATTTCATTTCGATGTGCTATTCTTCCAATTAATTTGGTCATTTACTTACACTAGTGAAGTAGGTACTTTGAGAATTTGGTTAGAGCAGATGTTTTGTAAAGAAGAGTTTTGACCTATCCTAGAATGCCTTCTTTTAATGGTACGCCCCATATGAGATAGGCGAAGAAGTTTACTTATAACTGATAATATTTATACTGTTTTAAACGCAGGCACACACAAATATAATTTTTCGGTACACTTACGGTTATTGACTTGGCAGCAAGGACGCCACGTGTTGGACGGATTTAAGTGGGTTGCTAGTGAAGTGAAGTGAAAGGAGTTGTTGAACGAAAGTCTACGAAGAGTGAAATAAACAATTCGGCACTTGACAGCCTTAACGCGATTAATATGAATATTGTCAAACAGAGACGAAACATAACAATGATATTAGATAATTGGCCTTACAAAAGTACAATAAAAAAGCTGCGTGATAAAAAAATCATCGAGTTCTTTAGTATACCTTTTAACAAAATCCGAAGTTGAATTCGTTTTATTTACGATCGCATCAATATGATCGTCAAATGTAAAGTGACTGTTCAGTTAGACATTTAAATCATTTGTTGTGTCAAGTCCTTCCAGTACGCAACCACTGATAGTAAAACATTAATATATTGGTATCCTATTGCGAGAGTACGACGAAAGTGAATACCACATTATAAAATCATATTTAAACACTATTTAAAAAAAAGTTTCAATTTCACAGACGCATTAACATTAAAAATATTGGCATCTTCACTTATCATAAAATTGTAGGTAAGATAAAAACATTATTAATATCAACAATAACTAGGAGAGGACCAAGATGTCTCCTCTGAGGTATCCCGAGATGTTGAATTATTCTCTTGATAAATATTCAAAGTTTACCATCAATTTATTAAGCTAAAACTTAGAGGATGTATTGGTAATAAAGGTTGTAACGATGTGGGCCTCGTTTGAAAGCTTCGGGTTTATGAAAAGATAATGTTTCATGAAAAGGTTCCCGAAATGTGAGGAATCAAACTAACAAGGGCCTTTGCTTAAGGGGGTATTCTCATGTGACAACTTCGAAAAATCGAGTTTTTTTCATATTTCGACAGTAAAACCTATCGAAAATATGCTGTGAAAAATTTAGACCGAAATTTCTGGTATTAAATAACTTACAACTCATAGTCGCCGACGCGCCGTAAGCGACTTGTCTGCCGCGCTCCAGGTCTCCCGCCGCTACATTTCTATTGTTTTCACCGGTGCTTTATACCTGCGTACGGAGTTTCTGACGATCAACTTTAGTGGTATTACATACCTGTGTATATGTGGAATAGTGTATATAAATTTTTGTCGTGAATATACATAAAATCCTAGAACAAATTTAGCAGTACACTTTAGATGCTCTGTGTGTCAACATCAAACAGGAAAATAAAAAAATAAAAATGGATCGAAAAGGCTCGAGAAGCTCCAGGGCAAAAAGAAAGAAAAAGGAGTTTTCGAGGGAATCAGTATACTGCTGAAACCGATACCGAGTTGGTGAACACATCAGCTGAAAAATTAAAAGACAAGAGTGATTTTGATGTACCGATTGACGAAGGATTCAGCTACAACATTCTGTGTTTCTCGCTAGTGTTAACAGCTTTGCAATCAATTTTAGTGCAAGGTGTGCGATAGTGACGTCAAATTTTTGAAAAAATCACCGCGAGGACTAGGATTCAGGTTGTGTGTAAAGTGTTCGTGCCAAGAATTTGACATCAATTCTTCTCCTATGATTAAAAATGCTTACGAAATCAATAGACGTTTTGTGTTTATCATGCGACTAGTTGGAGTCGGTCTTGCTGGAATAAATTTATTTTGTTCGCTAATGGACTTATGTAATGGAATTACTAATAATTGATATTATGGTATGCTCGACCAAATTAATATTGCTGTAAAGTCTGTAGTTGATACTGTTTTCAAAAAAGCCGTTGCAGAAGAAAAAAATTAAATGTTGAAAACGGTTGTGCTAAAGATAAAATCACGGTTTCTGGTGATAGATCATGGACCAAGCGTGGTTTTACCTCACTGCTGGGTGTTGTTTCTTTGATAGGGAAATATTGTAATAAAATTGTAGATTTAATTGTCAAATCAAAAGTGTGTAAAGCATGCGAGCAATGGATTGGCAGGGAAGAGTCAGACGAGTTTTTGGAGTGGCATGAAAATCACATTGAGCATTGTGTAGCAAATCATGAAGGAAGTTCCGGTAAAAGGGAAGTTGACGGTGTAATCGAAATGTTTCAGCGGTCTGTCGAATACTTTAAAGTAAAATATAGTAAATACATTGGATTACAACGGCAATCCTGTGGTAGAAAAAAAAGAGTGCCTCTTGCACGTCAAAAAAAGAATGTAAATACGAGTGAAAGAAGCTAAAAAAACACATAACCAGTATTTAAAAGCTAAAAAAGGCTTGGAAGAAGTTGAAAAAAAGAAGGTCAAAAATAATCAAAAAGATGAAGCAAGTTAAGATGCTGTCACAAAACGTACATCGGAAAAAAAATCATCCACTAATGCTGCAACAAAGAAGTCGACTCTTGCATTGACTAATGCCATGATGGTTAAGCTAATTACATACTATGCGGTTCGGCTATTTTGAGAAATCCAGATTCTCAAGAAGAAATGAAGAAAGCAGTGTGAGCTACATACTATCATTACATTTCAACCGATGAAAACTCCCAGCACTCGTACTGTTCAATTGCATGTTGCAAGTATTTACAACATACGGCAGAGAATACAGACGAAAACTACACACATCCTCCAGCATTTGATGAAGAAACAGCAAGTTTTTTGATGCCAATTTACGAAGAATTATCATCTGATGATCTGATACAAAGGTGCTTGGGAAGAAACACTCAGAACAACATCGAGTCGTTTAATAGTTGCATCTGGAACTTGGTTCCAAAGCATCATTTTAATGGAAAAAAGACGCTGGAAATTGCGTCATGGACAGCTGTGTGTATGTTTAATGAAGGATTTTCACCCATCCTTAAAATAATGGAGATTTTTGGTACGCAAATTGGCCGAAACGCCTACTCGTATGCTGAGGAGTACGATGAACGACGAATAACCCGTGCAGAGCGATCCACGTCCGAGGCATCCAAAAAGGCAAGGGCTTCCCTCATGTCACAAAAACTGGCAGAAAATTATGCGTATGAAGCCACCGAAGGATTATTGCATGGTCCAAGTATAGCAGATTAGTGTAAGTATAAATTTTTCACGAAAATTCTGCTCTTGAAACTTTAAACGCATTTTTCTCGAAACATCATTTTCTAAAACTGTCATGGTCCTAAAAAAAACTATTCAACCGATTGCTTTGAAATTCATATATGTTCTTCTTCTCATTAATAGTTATCGTCCGTACCAAAATTGCTCATTTTCGAAAATATTTTCTTATTTTTTTTAAACGATTTTTAACAAAAAAACAAGATTTTCGTAACTTTTTTTCTACAGTAATTTTTTTTCAATGAAATTGATTAATTTTGGTAGGGACGATAGCGACAGAACCAAAGAACCAATGCAGAAACTGGGGTAGGAGCAGCTATAGCTGGCGGCAATCATGAAGAAAATGGAATTTGGGCTCTCTTTGTTATAGCCGCCAACATAACTAAAAAAGAAATAATTTGTATATAAAACTCATTTTTCATAATATCAATACAAAAAATATAATTCCATCTACCATAATTTAATATTCAATAATATTTTATATTCTTTTTTTATTTCAGACAACATGAACAGCCGCTATTACCATGACCAGTGAACTGCTTTTTTTGTGTCTAATTTAATTAAAAAAATATATATAAAAAATGTAAAATAAGAAAAAAAATTTTTTTTATACAGTTTAAGATACAAATAAAAACATATAAAAAATTAAAATGATTGAATTTTATTGTCTTATAAAAAAAAATTACCTAAAAAGAGGTAAAATTTATGCGTTCACATGAGAATACCCCCTTAACGCGGGCATTCCGACTCTTGCCCAAATATGGGAATCATATTCGGGTTAACCCCTGATGTGGGACTTTTAGAACAGCGTCAGTCAGATGGACTGAGGTATTTTTTAAAACTCTGCTGACAACTTAAGAATTTCGGCTTTCGCCAAATTTTGCGGCTGAAAATATATCTAGAGAATTTAATATTTTTTTTGAAAATATATGCTCCAGCCAGCTAAGGTTACTGGGTATTTCTATACCCGAATTGTTCTGGGAGGGCGAATTGAGTATATTCACTCCCTCAATTAACATAGGTGGATGGTGAACTGAAAGTTTTTCAGTGACATTAAAAAGCATGGATGTTTATACGATTTCCATTTTCGATTGATTTCAGTAAAATTCCAACGAGAATTTATTATAGCATCAAAGTAGTACCTACGTGAAATAAAATATGCCATCGCCGGTGAAGCTATGAACAGGATTGACTGTTATTAATAAAAAGAAAACATACACGAGTAAAAATTATTGAGTTGGTATATTCACGCCCAAAGCAAGAACAGACGTAAATATTTTTAGAAGTATATATGCGCCCGTTGCGAGCACACATAGCGAACAAATTCGCTCGGTAGTATTATGCAAGCTCCCGCTACAGGCCCAAAAATTGAAAAATATGCCGGCCACAGGGGTATGCACGCTCCCACTACGGGCACAAAAAGCTAAAAATACGCTCGCCATAAATGCACGCTTCTGTTATTACGTTCTGGATTTAACACATTCGAGACTGTTGACTCACCGCGTGGGTTATGTACAAGGATGCTCATGATAATAATAATGATAGCAATTACCTGCAATATTTGTTTTTTCAAAGACTAGGGGCTTTTTCCTGACGGGGATTAGAACAAGGGGAATGAGGAAACTTGAATGTCTTATTGTTGCATTGCTGCGAGTGAGACAACAGCCCAGAGACGGAGTGGATTTTTTAATTCAATTTTAAAGAGGAAGACCTGATCTCGAACCCGGGAACCATGGCATGGTGGTCGTGCCGCTCAACCAATTGATCCAACTTCGTTATTTTTATTCTTATCTATTTTAAAGTTTCAGTTATAATCTTAATTAACTCGAGTCAAAATAAGACTTTACTACACAAATGTTGCCGACTATGTTTGGCTATTTCAGAAGTTGGTCTCGAATGAGTTAATAATTTTATTGTTTTTGTTTTAAACTTTAGTCTACAAAAAGTGTGATCGTATCGGGTTTAGTTTGGACTATTTCGAGCGTCTTTTATTGAAACGTGTCCGCAGCGGGTTTGCATTTAGAAAGGTATAATTTTTACTCAGGCGTATCGTGCCTCATTTGAGTGCCATTTAGGCGTTTTCGCGCTATACGTGCCTGTTTTAGAGTAAGATAGGTGAAAGAACTGAACCCTGAGGTGCACAGGCATTTGTTTCCAAGGGTACAGATGAATGTATGTAACTCCGTCTATTATTACACGGATTAAGCGGCCTGATAAAAACCTGCGTGCAAACCAAATGCTTCAATTTTGGCTGGGAGGGCAGTATGCCAGATATTATCGAAATATCAATACCGACGAATTTAGGATCTCAAAAGTTATGAAGACAATGATTCTAACTTCAGAGTCGTGAGTAAGTCTGCGGGTTGCCGGCCATCGTTAATAAGTTGGTTTTTGTTGCAGATATTTCATCAACTGAGAGTTAATGAATAATTGAAAAATTTAAATAAAACCGATGTTAATGTAATTGGTCTGTTATTAGCGGGGTACCATGCCTCTCCTTTTGTGGATACCCGCTGAGCAATGGCACCTTACCTAGCTTTGAACCGGTTTGGACAAGTCCTTTCCGTCGCATAGAGTGTATTTTAATATCACGGCACCAAAGTTGCATAAAGTGCCATGCCCCATTAGAACCATGATAAAAATTCTGGCCCTACGCTGGGGGTGGGGGATGTGGCGGCATCTAGTTGCGTAACTCGTGGACCGATCTTGCAAATGTTTATTCTGTTCTACAAAGTACGTACTATTATAATTTTTTTTTGCCAAGGATGGGTATAAAGAGGAGAGGAAGAAGTAGCGTTACTTCGTGACGCATGGACCAATTTGGCTTCTAACTTAATATTGATACTAACACTTCGGTATTTCAATATTTTTTCAGAAAAAACCTAACTTGTAATTTCACAGTTTGAGGAGAAACGAATACCTTAAGCAGAATCAATATCTCGAGCCTGTAAGTCAGCATTTAAAATTATATGACTCAGTTCGAAATTCTGTATATAAAATATTTGTTATTGATTGACAGGTCCACCATAAGGAACTGCTTTCGCTCTCAGTTTCGTATATGATCAACTCTACCAAAAATATTACAACAACAACAACAACAACATTTAAATAAAATTCAAATCAGTTTTACTCACATGAATAGGCAGCCAACATACTGCAAATGCTAAAACGACAACGACTACCATCCTAGTGACCCTCCGCTTTCCTTTCCTGTTAAGAATAAAAACAAAACATAAATGCAAAATCAGCAAAAATAAATCAATTTGATCTCACAAGCAATTTGAAAGTCAATTTTGCTTATGGTTGTATCCCAAAATTGTATACCATGAATAAAGGCTGTGCTTGAATGGGCTACCACTAACCCATCCATTAAAAGGGCTTCGATACTCGATATAATCGATTCTAAGCGGCCAACAACAACTACTTCACACAGTTAAGTTATATTTTTCTGTTACAATCATGACAGGTGGCGATTATATCGAGTAAACAAAATGCTCCACTTATTTTCCTATCTCAATTTTCTAAGATACAAAATTGAACTCACCTGGACTCCGCAGAAGGTTTACAACCGGGCGCACTCTTCCACAGTCGGGCCAACATACCCATGTACAGGAACGATATCAGAGTCAATGGCACTACGTAGGACGACAGGAAGAAGGAAACCTGTTGCAATCAAAAGTTATTCAATTGGGTTAGAGTTTAGTTACAGGATGTCTGCGGTAGTGGCTATCGGTGGGTTTAAAATCTTACACAGCACCCATCCGTGACCTCGTCACTGACGAATCGTTTATGTATTTTTTCAGCTTTATAGGGACTGATGTTGACACTTTTTTATATCCACTTCAAAAGTCATCAGTTCTTGTTACCGTCTATGTGTTCACGTTTCTGCGGAAGAAACGGTCTTTCTACGTGGGTACGTGACTATGTATTCAAAAGTTGCAGACTTTCAAAGCGAAACCTTTCAGGAAATATCTTATGCAGAAATTTTCACAAAAAACCAAGTAGCATTTTCAAACATTAGAGATTCTTTTCTTTCAACTCCTTCATTTAAAATCGAATGCATTCCTGCTGAGTTTGTCAAGTTAAATGGAAAATAGGATTGGAAATTGCGAAAAGGGGATTCCCCCTTTAAGGCCTTAGAAATTGAAAGTACGAACGAATTTCATTATAGAAAATTTCTTAGAAAATCTTTTTATAGATACACATTCCTGCTTCTGCTAGAAATGAGGATTGTACACAGATTTGTTGCGTTTGGTTTGATACTTTGTAGGGTAGAAAGCTTCTATAAAGCTATTTAATTATTTATCACAACCCTCGTTCGAGTTTGTTGCACAGCATTAAAAAATGAATGCATTATAATTCATTAAAAATATAAAATATAAAAGTTGAAGGAAAGCGGTGGATTTACAATAAAAGAAAAATGTTAAATCTTGAGAATTCTTTGTTAACTTGCACCAGAGTCTTCTATTGTTTCCATTATCTGCCGCTCAAGAAATCCATTTGAGCTCGACAAAGCCAACGACAATAGTAAGTCAGTACCACCTGACAATGACACAAGTCTCTAAGGACAATCTCTAGGTTGTCGGTGCGTGGTAATTGCGGAAACAAATTATGGAAGATTGCTGCGGAGAGATAGCTGAAGCTGTTTGTAACGAAAAAGTTGTTTGAGGAGTTGGTAAAATAGCTAATTGTTAACCACGCGGGTTTAACATCTTAAAACGACACATGTGGCTGGCAGAAAGAAGTGAATATGATAAATTGTAGAGATGAATTTCTCAGAAGTTCCATGAAACCACGAAAGCAGGCAAAACCCGTTGGATTTCTCGTTCGAAAATCCCAATTTCTGAGAATGTATTCCTCACAGTGCTGAACACGCTGAGCCCCAGCATTCTCTGTAAGAACTGTAACGTCATGAAATCTAAGGCGCCTAATATTTCGTTTGTTGGCAATCTTGTATAAGAGGTGTGTCCGAAAAGTATCCAACCTGCGTTCATATCTTCGCGCCAGACCGCTCGAGCGGCCTTTGCGGGATATGAGCGTAACCAGTAGTCCCTCACGAACTCTCAGGATGCCGTAGTTACCGGCCGGACGCCTCGGGTCGCGCGCAGCGTGTGTTTATGTCCAATGTGTTTTTTTCGTTTGTCCCATTTGTTAACTGGTCGTTTTGGCAGACCTTCGCTGACAAAAACACCGGAAAACATCGAGCGTGTGCGACTTGCGAATGAAGGTAATCCTCGATTGATTCGTGAACTAGAAAATGATCTCGGAATACCGAAAACTACTGTTTGGGAAATTTTAACCGAGAATTTGGGAATGACTCGCGTGTGTGCGAAATTCGCATTCCGAAATTGCTCACGACCGAACAGAAAGACCTTCGCTCTGAAATCGCTCAGGACAACTTGGAAATGGTCAGTGATGATGAAAATGTCCTTAAGAAGATTATAACTGGCTCAAATGGGGACTACTTCGAAGGATTCCACGGCCCGGATGACGAAGAATAGCACCAGCGTGAAGATATGAATGCAGGTCGGATACTTTTCGGACACACCTCGTAGTAGATGTAGTTGCGCTTGTTACATCTTACACCTCTTTGGATGCCTTTCGGTATGCAGTCCTGAGATATTGTTTAACTGCAACGTCGGTAGCAGAATTGATTCAGTCTTTATTCTGCTTCCGTTCCTGTAGTTTGGACCATATAGCGTCAATGATCCGTGGTCATCGTCCGCTTCCTAATCGTCCTACGAGTTCTGTACATAAGTACACAAAACATTCCTTCGCCCTTTCCTATTTTTGGTCGATGCAGTCGTCGGTGTTATGTTGCAGTATATCAGCTTTTTGGCGCACTATGGTTGTATATCCGCTGCGGACGTGCGGCGTTTTAAACCTCTATACATTGAGCCGTGGCATATTAGATCTTGTGTTACATGGGCGTACTAATGCCGTACATAAGCGACGCTTAACTCTTACAAAATGATGATTGCTACCTACATCAGCGCTGCGCTTACACCTTACATCGAGAAGACACTTTTTCCAACTCTTCGAAACAGCAATGTAGTTAATTTGATTCTCAGTTCTGGCATCTAAGGAAACCCAGGATGTTAAGTGGTATTTTTTGTGTTTAAATTAGGATCCACCGATGACAAGTTGCTGCGAGTTATAACAATTTTACAAACAACTCCCCATTTTCGTTCCTGTTTCCGCGTCCAGTCTTCCTCATTTCATGTTTCAGGCAGACCTGTAAAGTAATTAAATACATTTGGACTGAAGTACAGCTTAAGTACAATAACCTTGTACTTAGAATTTTTTTTAAGTATAAGTACAATTCCTTGGTACTTGTATTTGAAAATTTCAAGTACCTGTACCGGGACTTGTACTTGTACTTTCAGTTCCCACAAAAGTACTTTAATATCTGATCTTAATTACTTTAGTACTTAAAAATTGTACTTTTCAATTCTTTTTAAGTATTTGCAATTACTTTTAATTCCTTTTAAGTACTTTTATTTCTTTTAAGTACTTTTAATTCTAAAACACTGTAGTCTAAAAGGCAAACTACGGAATTATGCATAACAATATTAAAAATAAAAAAGTAATAATAAACAGTGTTTTAATGAGCGAATACTTGTATTGAAATTTGATATTTTAAAGGAATTAAAAGTACTTAAAAGAAATAAAAGTACTAAAAGGAACTGAAAGTACTGAAAAGGAATTAAAAGTACTTAAAAGTAATTGAACAAACTTAGAAAGAATTGAAAAGTACTTAAGTACAATTTGTAAGTACTAAAGTAATTAAGATCAGATATTAAAGTACTTTTGTGGGAATGGTAAGTATAAGTACAAGTCCCGGTACTGGTACTTGAAATTTTCAAATACAAGTACCAAGGAATAGTACTTGTACTTAAAAAATTCTAAGTACAATAAGGTAATTATACTTTTACTGGTGCTTGTACTTTCAGTTTACAGGTCTGGTTTCAGGACGGTGTTGTCGGAGCCAAGCTTAGCGTTGAGGTTCCACATAACTATTTTGATATCACCTTTAGTGTCGCCAAGGATCTGGTAGAACTCCCTAGCTGTTATATCCCCCTGCTCGGTCGGCTCATAGCATTCAATTACTGAGATGCTGAGAATCTGGCGATGATAATTCGGTAAACTTAGAAAGAATTGAAAAGTACTTAAGTACAATTTGTAAGTACTAAAGTAATTAAGATCAGATATTAAAGTACTTTTGTGGGAATGGTAAGTACAAGTACAAGTCCCGGTACTGGTACTTGAAATTTTCAAATACAAGTACCAAGAAATAGTACTTGTACTTAAAAAATTCTAAGTACAATAAGGTAATTATACTTTTACTGGTGCTTGTACTTTCAGTTTACAGGTCTGGTTTCAGGACGGTGTTGTCGGAGCCAAGCTTAGCGTTGAGGTTCCACATAACTATTTTGATATCACCTTTAGTGTCGCCAAGGATCTGGTAGAACTCCCTAGCTGTTATATCCCCCTGCTCGGTCGGCTCATAGCATTCAATTACTGAGATGCTGAGAATCTGGCGATGATAATTCGGTCGGATATTGGTGGCCAGTCCATTAGTACTAAGCTACGATGACTGTGATGCTCCACAGATTCAAAAATGTTCAAGATTGATTTGAAATAAGTAAGAGGGGTAACAAAATAAATTCAACACACTTATTGTGTACATTTTTATTTATTCGCTTAACAGCTGCATTAACAGAAGTACATATGTCAGGACTAAATGAATTAATAACAGTAAAAGGTTATTTGAGAATTCTATTGAATTGTAAATGTTTAGATTAAAATCCTCCACAGCCTTCCGCAAAAAAAATCCTTCCACCTGTTCAAATAGTAAATCATCAGTAATATTGAAGAAAATAAAATGGTAATGAATCTTCAATAACTTGTTTGACTTTCGACGGATCTACTAAGATTTCGAATAAAAGTAAACCATTGACAACTGTAATATTAAGGATGTCAATTAATAACGTGAACAACAAGCCAATGAAGATACGAAATATAGTTTGGTTTGCAACTTACACATTTGTTAAGCCTTTCACTAGCCTTGCAGTATATTACTGTGAAATTGATTCGAATTCTGGCATTTCTCTTTACAAAATCTGCCAAAAAAATGCTGAAAACTATGTCTATATAAACCAGGAAAAGCATGCCAATATTCGCGGAAAAGAAGAATGTTTCAATATTGATAATATATGTATTGAAGTTGTTGTAAAAATCAAAGAAGCGATTAATGACGTTCAATCCAATACTAAAAACTGAGACAATAATTTGAAATTGCAAGAAATTCTTAAAGTTATCACAGTTTTTTAATATGTGAAAATATATTTCGAAAATTGCACTGATTTGATTATTGTAAAAGTTGGTTTCTTGCATTAATATTATTCGATTTTCTTGAACTGTTAATAATTTATTGAAGGCATCTGAAATCTTCAATAGATATTTGTTTAACTTTTTACATTGAGAGTGTACAATAAGGAGGTAAATCGGAAATGCCGTGTTGCAAGGAAAAAAAATGAATGTCCAAAAATGAAATTTCATAGCATATGAGTACCAATTTATTGAAGCAATTGTATTTTTTTTCACCAATAATGGTAAATATGTAAAGGACAAGAATAATCACGAATAGACTAAACTTCAGAATTAAAAGGATTGACACCTGTTTTGTGAAGATATTGTCATTTTGTGTTAGCTCACGAACTTTTATAAATGAACTAATAGAACTTTTTATTATTTCAGTTAATGTATGACGATAAATCAGGAGATTAATTGCGGATATAAATCCTGCAATATCACCAACATTGTGGGTGTACACGTAGATTTTGCCGGTTAAATAGACATTGTTTATCCAAAGGTTATCCTTTGACTCCTCATTTAGGGTCTTACACGTAGCGTAGCCGAAAACTATGAATTGAAGTAATGACCACAATACTAGCTTCTTTGAATATTGAACTGTTGCTTGTTTTTTATTGAAGTTAAACGAAATTAACCCGAAAGTCTTTGAAAAGTAATAAATGAATAAAAGCACATAACACACAACCATATTCTCTCGATTCATTTTCGTTTGTACGATTTCAATACATTTAATGGTGCTTCGAGGATATTACTCAAATGAAGGAGTACTTCAGTTTCTTTAAATATTTAATTTAATTGCTAGTTTTAATATTTCCATTGCAATCAGAAAGAATTGAATCCGTCCATTATAATTTAAGGTAAGATTAAATCTAAATTAAATTCTGTGGGGCAGAGGTAAGCCCCAGTTATAAACTAAAGGGTTTACTTACTTCGTAAAGCAGGTAAGAACAATTTAATCGTTGTAATAGTTCGAATGACAAATTAATAAATTAAATTTTAAAGTAATTTTTAGTGAAAATATTTAAGTTTGTGGCGATTTACTGTCCCAAAGCCATTTGTCCCAACAAACTAAAATAATGAAAAAGTATTAAAAAAAAGATAGATGAAATTTTAACAGATTTTTGGGGGTTGTTTTTCGTCTTCCAATTGTTTTTCTTGTATCAATTGCAGCTGCTTTCAGAAGATTCCATAGAAAAAAGCTCAAGCTTAGCTTTGTTCATGGAAGGTCCCGATGAGGAAATCGAGGGTACTGTCATCTGTGAAACTATACAGAAGTTTGAAAGAGTTGGCCGTTAGTGTACGTTAGTGTAAAACACCCGGACATACATCCTCCAGCGCGCCTCTCAGGACATCCCAGTCTAACCCTACGACCACCAAGCAGAAGGGAAAAGCCTTAACGGTGGCCTTCAAAGAGAGACGGACTGCGCTCAGAATCATCCGCAAACTGAGCTCCGGGTCTCAGGAGAAACTCGCAGAGAAGGATAAAGCCTCTCTGCAATGGGCTAATAAGATTATTGCTCAAGGTAGCGCGTCGGCCTCCAAAGGCCCTTTGCAAGCTACCCCGAAGAGGTTGCGCTCGCCTAACGAGCAGCAGCCATCTTCCAAAAGGATTAAGGCGGTAAGCCCCCTTTCCTCCACCGCTAAGTCCTTCAACGAGATAGCGAAGGACAGCTTAGTAAGGGCGATTATAGATCGTAGCAACGCGGAGGATTCCATCACGCCAGACAAATGGAAGATGGCGGAGGTCGCGTTGCTGAAGGTGTATATGGAAGTTCTCTCGTTGAACCCTGGCCCTCCTCCACGTTGTCTTGATGCTGGATGGCATCAAGGTCACATTAAACTACTTGCCTGCTCGAACCAGAGGTCATTGGAGCTTCTTGGGCAGGCAGTTTCCTGTCTTGGCGAAATCTGGACTGGCGCAAGAATTGAAGCCGTTCCCAGTTAGGTTTAGTACCAGATAGAAAACTTACCTGGAAGCTTAACATCCAAGAAAGATATGGCTCTATACAAGTGTCATACGGCCTATACTCATGTATGGGGTGATTGTCTGGTGGCCAGCACTAAATATAGCAACCCATCTCAAAGCAATGGACAAAGTTCAGAGGATGGCAGCAGTGCTGATAACAGGTGCCCTGAGAACCACACCTTCTAAAGCCCTGAACACTATTCTCCACCTTCTACCGTTGGATCGCTTTGGTAAGCAAACCGCATCATCAGCCGCCATTAGGCTGAACTCAATCCTGACCTGGAACCGAACTGATTTCGGTCACTCCAAAATATTGCACAGTAGAACTGCCAGGAATATCTTTCCCACCAGATCGGAATGGGAGAAAGGTCCTCCCCGATTGGGGGAGGCAGTGCATCTCTACACTGACAGCTCCAAATTGGATGGCAAAGTGGGTGGGGTAATATTCTCGGAACATTTGGACCTCGATGTCTCATTCCGCTTACCTGACTACTGCAGCGTGTTTCAAGCAGAAATCATGACTATGAAGTTAGCTGCGGACCGCCTGAATCAACTAACGCTACCTACAGACAATGTATGTATTTTCACAGATAGTCACGCAGCTATTAAATCCCTTTCGGGAGTATACACAACCTCCAAAACGGTTATAATATGTCGCTCAACACTAAATGACATAGCTGAGTATCTGAAAGTACGGCTAATCTGGGTGCCTGGACATAGTGATATTCCGGGCAATTGCAGAGCTGACGAACTACCGAGAATCGGTACCACTCGTCCTAATTCGGACATTAACCACCAGCCGGGTAAACCGCTAGCTACATGCAAACTGAAGCTCTCACAGGAGGCTCTCAAGATTGCTAACACTAACTGGCAAGAGGCACACACCTGCCTGATTACCCGACAGATATGGCCAAAGCTTGACCCTAAGCGGTCAAGAGGGCTCATCCTACTCGCCGATAGGCTGGGCTTGCCCTCAAAAGACTTCTGTAGGAGTTGCCACGACGAAGAGGAAGAGGAAACCATACTTCACCTCCTCGGTAAGTGCCCGGTCCAAGCCAACCGTAGGAACCCGTTTTTGGACTCCCCCTACTTTGAAGAGTTAACCGAGCTGGGCTCTACGGATGTCAGAGACCTGACTCGATTTATCAGGAGTTCAAAATGGTTCCCGACGACGAATTAAGGATGAACACCCTTCACAACCCAGTCAAAATTATTTTGACTTCCCGTGAACTGGTTCCACTGCATACAAGAAATTGGTTCGGTGCACAGGGGGCAACATGTTAACCCTCTTATTCCTTAGGTATTTCTATGGGGTTGTTACATTCAAGCCTCAATGTGGTAGCACAAAGGCCCTCTTAGGCCTAAGTGTGCCTTCTTAGGCAGTCACTTTAACCTAACCTAACCTAGTGTACGCAACAATTTGGTGTACTGACAGAAGTGAGATTGCACGGAGAAAACTCTTTCAAATAAAATACCCCATTCTAGTATGGAACATCTTACGCCAATGGGGAGCTTCGTCTATAATATGGGAACTCTGGGTACCTATCTGTGGTGTTGTTGTATCTCTCTCTCTCTCTCTCTCTTTCTCTCTCTCTTTCAGAATAAATAAGTAGGGATTTAATTGGATCAACGAAATTTGCAGCCAATCTTGGCTGGATCAGGAAATAAAAAGAAGACTTTGAATATCTTAATAAATTTTTACAGGTTTTGGACAAATTTAGGAAAAGTATTTGATTTCTCTAGTAAACAATACCAAGTCGCTCTCAATTACATCGCCTCGCAGAGTTTCTCTACCATTAGAAAACGAAATAAAAGACGATTTACAACGAATGTTGGCCAAGGAATCCTATGTCAAATTGATGAGCCAACCGAATAATGCACCGGAATGGTAGTTGTTAACAAAAAGGATTCAGTTGCAGTAAGAAATTTGTGTAGATTACATACAGTCTAACAAATATATTCGCAGATAATGGATGAAGCTATCAGCAGTAGAAGAAGGTTTAAGGAATCTCGGAAGAGCCGCAGTTTTCTCAAAAATTCGGCAGTCTGGCTGGTACTACAGAGCAAAAATTTCAGAAAACTTACGCCATTTATTACAGATTTTGGCCGTTTCGTTATTATTCGAGTACCATTCGGAGTAACGAAGTCGTCGGTGGAGTAAGTGATAACGTGTCGGCATACCAATCCGGAGGTCCCAGGTTCGAATCCCGCCGACAACGACCCAGGGGATTATCGGCAATTAAATATTGTCACAATCTTTGATAAATATCCTTTACCGAACATTCAAGACTGTAACATCAACCTTCATGACTGCACAATTTTCTCAAAAATCGATTTAGTCAGGGTATATCATCAGATCCCGGTCGCCCCTGAGCACATCTACAAAACAGCAGTCATCACTCCTTTTGGACTGTTTGAGTTCCTCCGCATGCCTTTCGGCGTTAGAAACGGAACTCAAACATTTCAACGTTTCGTAAACCAGGTTTTGGAGGGCCTTAGCTTTATCTTCGCATATGTCGACGACATTCTAGTAGGCGGTCGTGATTTAAAGGAACATAAGGAACATTTAAGATTATTATTCTTGCGGTTACAAGAGTATGGTTTGAACATTAATCCAGGGAAATGTACTTTTGGTGCAAAACAACTAGAATTTCTTGGACACAACATTTCTGCAGAGGGAATCGCACCTTCAGAAGAAAGAATTCAAGCAATCAGCCACTTTCCCATTCCAGCATCTTTCAAAAAATTGCAACGATTCTTAGGAATGGTGAATTTTTACCATCGCTTCATCCCTAAATTAGCGGAACTCGCCATCCCGTTGTATGACCTTATAAAGGACTCTTCTCAAAAAATCAAATTCAAACAACACCGTGATTTCTGATGGCTTGAAATACACAACGCAGCATTTAATCAGATCAAAAGTTCTTTGGAGAATTGCACATTACTCGCTCACCCACTTCCTAACGCAAAACTAAGCATATGGGTGGACGCCTCGAGCGACGCAGTGGGAGCTGTCGTGCAACAATACTCTGATAGCAAGTGGACACCGTTAAGCTTATTTTCAAAAAGATTGCAACCGAGCGAAAAGAAATGCTCTACCTTCGATAGGGAACTACTTGCAATTTTCCTCGCCATCAAACTTACTCCCTTTCGAAGAAAACGAAATCTGGTGCGAAACGAGCACTAGTAGAAAAAGACCTTACATTCCCAGTAACCTATGGCGTACAGTATTCGACGCTCTGCATAGTCTATCACATCCTGGAATCAGAGCAACCCGGAAGCTCGTCCATAGCAAAATACTTCTGGCCTAATATAAACATCAAAAGTAAATCAGTGGGCCAAAACCTGTACAGCCTGCCAAAAGGCAAAGATATCTCGCCATACCACCTCTCCACACGGTACATTTAAAATTCCCAGAGGTAGATTTGAATATTTACAGATGGATATAGTCGGACCATTACCGCCATCCAACGGTTATACGTATATATTAACGATTAAAGACAGATTTCCTCATTGGCCCGTAGCGATTCCACTTAAAAATATATCGACCAATGTCATCACGACCACGTTCTTGCCAGATACGGAGTTCCTCGAACTCTAACTACAGACCAAGGAACTCAGTTTCAGTCACAATTGTTTCAGGAGCTTTCAAACATGCTAGGGACTAATCGAGTTCGCACGACTACATATCATCCTCAGTCAAACGGATTAGTCGAACGATTCCACCATTAGAGCCACAAATGCACCTCACAAGTGGTTTCATAACTCAACAACATCAGATCAGCCATAATGTCTGACTTAGATTCGACTCCAGCAGAACTCCTTTACGGACAGTCTTTACGCTTACCCGGTGAATTAAAAACTTCACCAACAAATGCTAATTCCGTCATCACTACTTTCCTAGTCAAAGATATTAAAAGTTATGACTTTTTAGGCTTTCGCGGTTGCTCACTGACATTTTTTATGTTTTCCGGATTATCCGCGTAAAATTATGCGGATAATCCGGAAAACATAAAAAATGATATTAAAAGTTGCTTAAATGAAATTAAACCTCAACTTTCGAGAGAGAGAAAACAAAGTAACATTTTTGTGCCGCAAGATTTATCTAATTGTTCACACGTTTTCATTAGAGAAGGAAAGTAAAAGACTACCGAACCACCATATTCTGGTCCCTATAAAGTCCTAACAAGATCAAAGAAATATTTCAAATTGCAAATGATCAACAAGCGTGAGTATATATCAATAGATCGCATCAAACCAGCAGTTATCTTACGTTTAATATAATAATTATTCCATAAAGAGACATCAATTATGGAATAATTATTTGATAATCGAATAAGAAATATTGATTTGAAATTCGAATAAAAGCACCAAATAACAAATAATTATTTGCGAATAATTCTACAAATAACAAATAATTTTGGTAATCAAATAAATTTTTATTTCATTTTTCAATTTATTTCAGTTTTTAGCTTTTATCTTTATTCGAATAAAAAATGCTCATCTCTGGTTTAATTTCGGCTAAAAACCAGTTATTGCTACATTCAATTCAGCCAACATATTATTAATTAATCTTGACAAATAAAGACCAATTAAATAACAAAAGCCCTAGTACCTGTAGTGATCAGGTTTATATTGCCCTTCTTTTGGTATTCAAATTCAGTACTTAGACTGCCTGTCGCTTAGCTGGGTGAGTTTTACCCCTAATTTGTCCAAGTGTAAGCGAGAAACTTCTTCATCCAAAACCTTAGGCAAAATATGAACGCCAACAGGATACTGTCCTCACTTCGTATAAAGTTCGATTTGGGCAAGCACTTGATTCGTGAAAGAATTTTACATTACAAAGCTTGGATGGCCATGTGCACATATTAAATTGACTAAACGGCCTTCAGCTAGAAGGATAATGTGTTTGCCACTGGGAAGAGTGTACCTATCAACTTGTGGTTTTACATTAATTTTTTCCATGGCATTTATATTCAGCCAGTCGACATCGATCTCGCAATCAAAGTGACCAATATTACAAACAATCGCGTCATCCTTCATATTTGAAAAGTGCTCCCCTAAAATGATTTGCTCACAACCTGTAGTGGTTACGAAAATTGTGGCCTCCTTGCTACCTTCTTCCGTTGTTGTAACTTCGTATCCTTTCATAGCAGCTTGTAGAGCGATAATAGGATCGAATTCTGTTATTATAACCCGACCACCAAACGCACGCATTGATTGTGCGCATCCTTTTCCAACATCACCATATCCGGCCACGCAGCAAACCTTTCCTGCAATCAATACATCTGTGGCCCTTTTGATGCAATCAATAAGACATTCACGGCATCCGTACAAGTTGTCGAACTTACTCTTTGTGACGGAATCGTTAACGTTAATTGCGGGAATGATTAGCTTCTTTTCTTTTAGCATTTTGTATAAATTGTGGACTCCTGTTGTCGTTTCTTTGCTTAAGCCATAGATTCCCTTAAGGTACTGAGGATATTTTTCGTCTACAAGATTGGTTAGATCGCCACCATCGTCCAGGATCATGTTCAAGGGCCCATCTTTGAAAACTAACGTTTGCTCAATACACTAGATATATTTTTCATCGGTTTCGCCTTTCCAAGCATAAACGGGAATACCCTTGGCAGCGATCGCAGCGGTAGCATGGTCTTGTGTACTGAATATATTACAACTTGACCAATGGACTTCAGCTCCGAGCTCGATACTTCTTTCGACATGCCATTAATCCGGCATTTCATTTTCAGCAATTATTATGGCTTTACGTCCCCATTCAGCCAGAGAAATGTCGGCGACTTTATTTGCTGGTTTCGACATATTAGAACTAACTAATTCATTTTTAATTAGAAAACACTATAAAATTACAGAAAATTGCGGATTAAACGATGTCGAAATACCGGCAACCGACGGGAACACCAAGAATGTATATTATCTTACGAATCTAATTACAATTATATTTTCTTCCCAAAACGTTCGATTTTATTTCTGGCAAATTATGTTTATGTCCTGTCACATTTCAAGTCCGATTTTAATTAAGTAAAACTTTTCTTGAAGAATTGAATAATTGCATAGTAACAAACTTCAAGTTATCTAAAAAGGAGGAGCAAAAGAAAGAAAGAAAAACTCACCAATTTGTAATCAGTATGATTTCCTTTGTTCTTGTCTCAAAGAAAAGTTCAGGACACGAAAATCACTGTCACTTGAAAGTTTTACTTCGATCACAGAATAAATAGAATTATTGGAGTTAATCCGGTTCCTCCATACAACAAATTGCTTTAAAAAGAAAGTAGAAAAAACAAAAACGAAAATTATGATACATTAAAGCTATATATCCGCGTATATATTACTAATATTGCAAAATTAGCAGCATATGTTCTGTGCAACTTTTCAGATCGCGGCAAATTAAAATAGCTAAGCAATTGTCAAAACGTCAATGTTACTTTAGATGGTGACGCCAGCGCCACCTGAACAAATAATTTTCTATTACTTTCTGGCTTAAGAATTATTTTGTTGCGGTCGGTAATGCAGTTACGTACTGAAAGTAAATTTTTATTTTTTTAAAGTTTTTGCACGTGGAATTAAAATAAAAGTGTGTTTTTACATATCATTAAGTTTTAATTAATGTTTCTGTATAAGTTTATGCTTAAAATAAATATATATATTTATATATAAAATAAATTTAACGTGATATTCAGTGCGTGAGATCTCCACGATGTTTGGGATGACGTTTTCAGCCGAACGTTCGTCACATCCTAACATCAGCGCCACCTTAGTATTTCAGGCCTGTGAAGTTAGCCACCGAATCCAACAAAAGTTCGATTTTAAATAGCTCATTCGTTTGACCAGGGAGCGACCGTGTTGACCCACCAATTAGTTAACGATTTATTGAAAAAGGAAATATCTGGGGTAACTTCACGCTCGAAAATTCACACGCGGAGTGCCAGTAGCGTGTTTTTAGAGTGCCGATTGGGTGCCTGTGAGTGCCTTTAGGGAGCCGATTTAGCGTGCATTTATAGTGCTTTAGGGTGGCTTAAGGTTCGGCGTCTTACTTTATGTACTTTTATGTACTACTATACAAATGCGAGGGGGGGGGGGGGGTTAATAAAGCAACTAAAAGCTTTATTAATACGCCTTTTCCTCCTATTTCCCTATTTTTTCGCTTTAACTCTAATCCACCATATCGGTACTCACATGCACATAATCGGCACTATAAATACGCTGTAAAATCGTAACCTTAAGCGGGTGGGGGGGGGGGTGGGGGGGGGGGTAAGGGTTTCACTTTTTTGTGAATTTTGGTTTTGAAGGAATGGATTGAGCAAATTTATTGAAACCTTTTGTACATTATTAAGCATACTTTTAACAATATTCTGTAATTTTTTCATGCAGAAATATTGCAAAACAAGCCGGTGACAGAGCTTACCCCAGAACGTCTTTGATAAAATACAATTTGCGGTGTTCACTGTATCTCGGTCGAAAATTGTCTGAAATCAACCATTAAAATTTAGTCAAGTATTATCAAATCCCCCCCCCCCCCCCCCCCCCCCCCTCCCCAACGTTCTCCGATAATATTTTTTTTTCATTTAAAAATTTTTGGCGGCCATCTAAAGTGTAAACTGCTATTTTCCACGAAAAATTCCGCCATTTTGTGGGTAAAAAAAAATTTTAACTAAACGTTGGGGGGAGGTATTTTATATGTAGGAAATGTGTATCAAGTTTCAAATGAATCGGTTTAGTAGTTTTTAAATGGCAGTGAACACGGAATTTGAAAAAGTAGTTTTGAGAAAAAGGCGTTTAAAGTTTATGAGCTAAAAAAGTGAAGAAAAAAATTTACAGCGTATAGTATACATACAAATATAAAATATGTCTTTAAGCTTTACCTACCTGGCTATACTAAATAGTATATTCTCGAAACCCTCGAAGCTAAATAGAATATTCACGAAACAGGATAGTTGACCAGAACAATAGAAGTGAATAAGCTGTATACCTGCTCGAGAGCTGCACTAAAGGACAGGGACTAACTATAGACCATAACTTCAAGAGTTTTGCTCAGATCGACTTAAAATTTTAAGAATATATTCTTGAAATGTTTAACAATAAGATAAGACAAAAAATCCATTTTTTCTAAAGTGTAAACCCTTACCCCCCCCCCTAGCTATCTTCACACCCCCCCCGGAGCCTTAATTAGAGCGAAATTGGACAATGAGATTTTCGCCCAAATTTGACCAATTCTCGAAAACTTTAACCCACCCTCAATTTGTTGGTCCACAATCTTAAATTTTGTAAATCGAAGGTTCAAGTTTTTTAAAATTTTCTCCGTAAGGGCTAACTTCACACCTCTCTCTAGAGCCATTATTAGAGCTATACAGAGTATGATATACACAAAAGAGATATTACAACTCGATTTGGATTATTTGAATTTACAAGAATGCATTTCGGTCTGATCTTTCAACCAGGATCCTCTCAATCGATTTCCCATCTTTTTTTTATGGTAGCGATATCGACGATTGCGTTTCCGTGTTTTATGATAGGATTTATGGTCTGTTTAATTCGTGTGTACCACTCAAATGGTCGAGATCATCTTGTCATTCCCCCGTGGTAGACTAGAGAATTACGGAGCCTTAACAATAAAAAAAATAGACTATGGAAAAATTACTTACGCTGTAGAAACACGTCAGCATATTGTGATTTCGTTTATTGTCATGACAGTTTTTTAGCGCTATTTTCATCTTTATACAGGGAATACCTTGATAATGTTTGCGATAACTTACATAAACGATCCTCGTACCTTGTTTATATTTGTAAATATGAAGAAGAAAATTGATAATTATCCATCTACAATGTGGTAGAATGGATCCTTTAGTTGGCTGAGCTGAGTTTTCCAAGGCGCCTTTTCATCTGACAATTTTGTGCCTTCCCTGGAAGAGTTTGGTCATATCCATATATCCGCTGCCTCCATTGCTTTACCCATAATATCTCGTGATATTAGGTGCGCAACTAAGTTCTCGCTGTTTTTTTTTTGATGAAAATGCATCTTTATTGTATAAAAAATGGTTACAAATGAATCATTCAAAGTATTGCCCATAGCGAATTACAACTTTTTCCCATCTTTTCAGGCAGAGCTCGAATACCGTTACGGTAAATGTGTTCATCTTTTAAGGCTATCCACTAATCAAGCCATTTTTTGATGTCTTCATATGAGTGAAACTGCTGATCAGCCATACCATGTGCCATCGAACGGAACAAGTAATAATCGGAAGGCGCAATATCTGGGGAATATGGCCGGGTGGGGTAGGACTTCCCATTTCAGCGTTTCCAGGTAGGTTTTAACGGATTTGACAACGTGAGGCCGAGCGTTGTCATGCTGCAGAATTATATTTTCGTGCTTCTGATCGTATTGTAGCCGTTTTTCGCGCAATGCTCGGCTTAATCGCATCAATTGAAGTCGATACCGTTCTCCAGTGACGGTTTCGTTCAGTTTCAACTGCTCATAATAAATAACACCGACCTGGTCCCACCAAATACACAGCATAACCTTCGCAGCGTTAATATTCGGCCGAGCCGACGACGTAGAAGCATCACCGGCAAGTCCCCATGACTTTCTTTTCTTTGGGTTGCTGTAATGAATCCATTTTTCATCACCCGTCACGATGCGATGAAGAAAATTCTTCCTTTTTTGTCGCTGGAGCAGTTGTTCACAGGTGAAAAACGACGTCCCTTGGCTTCAAATCATAAGGAACCCAATTTCCTTGCTTGTTAATCATTCCGAACGCATGCAGTCGCTTGGAGATGGATTGGTGGGTAACTGCTAATGCTGAAGCAAGCTCTTCTTGCGTCTTCGAAGGTTTTCGGCCTTCCTTCATGCGGACGATCTTCAACATCGAAATCACCGTCTTTGAAGTGACGAAACCAATTACGGCACTTTGTTTTACTTAGAGCAGCATCACCGTAAACTTTTTCAAGCTCTCGATGCGCTTCAGCTGCCGTTTTTTTCGAATGAAGGAAGAAAATCAACACTTCCCGCAAATGACAAAATCAGCCATTTTCACTCAACTAAAGCATATCACGCAAAAAAAAATCACTAATGCGTCAAAACGGTTTGTTTACCATATGTCTAAGCTTATTTCATGACGTTTTTGATATGTCAAAATCGACCAGCCCTTACTGATGGAGCCATTTATTTAAAAACAGCAAGAACCTTAGTTGCGCACCTAATATTATCATGGATGGATCAAGAAATTTAAATTTAAACTAGACTTTTCTTTTCGTCCTGAATTCTTAAGATCCTGTTCTGACGACTTACTCACTCCACTGGAACTTATGCTTAACAAATCTCTTCAGGCCGGTAGATTTCCTACATTATGGAAGAGCTCCTTTATAATTCCAGTTTATAAAAAGGGGCATAAAAACTTAAAACCAAATTATAAGCCAATTGCGAAGCTTTCCTGCATACCCAAGTTGTTCGAACCTGTTATATATTCACAGCTTGTAGGGCAGTGTAAGGGGGTTAAACTCATCTAATCAACATGGCTTTCTGCCTGGTAGATCAACGACAACTAACCTGCTTGAATTTACATCCCGCATAATCTCTTGAAAAGTTGGGTTTTCCGCCCAACTGTTTCTGCTCTTACTTAAAAGATAGGACATACCGAGTATCTTTCCGTAATATTTTATCCAGAGTCGTTAGGCCTTCATCTGGTGTACCGCAGGGAAGCCATCTGGGGCCGCTGTTGCTTATTCTTGTCATTGATTCACTTAAGCACTTCAAAGTCTTAATCTACACAGACGATATGAATATTATATATTAGAAACAGTTATGATTCTTCCTGCATTCAGGATGATTTAAATACCTTTAAGAACTGGTGTGGATCTAATGGCCTGTAGCTTAGCTTGGATAAATGTGAAGTTGTGTCATTCTATAGAAACCAAAATCAGCTCGTCTTTGATTATACCTTTGCGGAAACTAATATTTGTCGCGTGCAGTCCGTTACTGACATTGGTCTGAAGCTTGACCGGAAATTCGATTTCACTCTGCACATAAACTACATTGTTTCTAAGAGTAATTCAGTTCTGGGTTATATAAAGCGGTGGTCAAGGGAGTTTTCTTATCGGAAGAACTTAATTCATTCTTTGGTTAGGCCAATTCTCGAGTATGTATGTATAATTAAACTGGTTGGATATGACATAAAAACGTTTCTCCTTGTGTTACCTATTTTTACTGAATTCAGAATGAACAATTATAGCAATTTGTTACCAAGTGGGGCTTGCCTCTCTTTTAAAGAATTTAATTTAGATTTTATCTTACTTTGAATTGTAATGGATGGATTCAATTCTTTCTGATTGCGATGGAAATATTAGCAATTAAATTAAATATTTAAAGAAACTGAAGTACTCCTTCATTTGAGTAATATCCTCGAAGCACCAGTAAATGTTCTGTAGTCGCACAAACGAAAATGAATCGAGAGAATACGGTTGTGTATTATGTGCTTTTATTCATTTATTACATTTCAAAGACTTTCGGATTAATTTCGTTTTTCTTCAATAAAAATCGCGCAACAGTTCAGTATTCAAAGAAACTAGCAATGTGGTCATTTTTTCAATTAATAGTTTTCGCCTGGGGTTTGTACAAAATACTAAAAGGCAAAGCAAAAGGGGATCTTTTTAAAAACAACTTTAATTTGAGGGAAAAAGTAAAAGTGTATACTGCGTGCATTTACAATATTGAAGCAATCATATCTGCAGCTAGTCTCTTCATTTGTCGTCACACTTTGGCTGATATCATACAAAGTTCTATCAATACATTTATTAAAGTTCGTAAGCTTACAAGAAATGACAATATTTTCACAAAACATACGTCAATCCTTCTAACTCTTAAACTTACTATATTCGTGATTATTATTGTCGTTGAGATAGTTACCCATATTGCTGAAGGAATTAAACTAGGGTCAATAAATTGGTACTTGTGGGCTATGATACTTCGATCTTGGTTTTTCGTTTATTTTCCTTATTGTGTGATATTTCCAATTTACCTGGGTATTGTACACGCTCAATATGAAAAGTTAAATCAACATCTATTGACGATTTCGCAAGACTTTAACAAAATATTGAAAGGTCAACCAAGTCGACGGCTATTAATGCAAGAAACTAATTCTTTCAATAAGCAAATAAGTGACATTTTTGAAATATATTTGGACATATCAAAGAACTGTGGGAAACTTAATAATTTATTGCAACAACAAATAATGTTCTCAGTTGTTAACATTATAGTACACATAATTAATCGTTTCTTTGATATTAACAATTACACCAATCCATCTACTGTCAATACTGAAAAGTATATTGAAAAGCTCATTCTAGTTTGTATAGACGAAATTTTTATTATTTTATTGGCCGATTTTGTGAAGAGAAATGCTCGAATTCGAATCGATTTCAAAATAATATTCTGCACGGCTAGTGAAAGGCTTAAAAAAAGTGTAAGTAGACAATCAACTGTAATTATTGTATCTTCATTAACTTGTTGTTTAGTTTATTAATTTGGTAGCTAAGATTCATACTAGAGTTGTCAATGCTTTCACTTCTAGCCAAAACTTTACTAAAAAATCGTATGCGGCGAAAGTCAAACAAGTTATTGAAGATACCTTAGTTTTCGTTTTGTTTAATATTATTGACGTTTTTCTATTTGAACAGATTGAAATGTTTTCTCTGAGGAATGCTGTTGAGGATTTCAATTTAATTGTTTGCAATGCGATAGATTTCACAAATAATTTGCTACTGTTATTAATTCATTTAATTTTAACATACATACTTTTGTTAATACAATTATTACGTGATTAAATGATACTAAATGCAATCTGTGTTTCTCATTCTAACAGCAAAAAAATTAGCACTTTGGTTTTTATTTTTTCTCGTCGCATAATAGATAGCGTCATCTCTCATCCAAAAGTCGATTTTTTTCTCATTACTTGAATAAAATTCTCCTAAAATTTCAAATTGATTTTATATGATGTTACCAAAACTCAGGGGATGCCCTATGATGCTAAAGTACAGCCTTGCAAAGAAAGGAATAAGGGATGGGGGAAATGGGTTAGGAGGTGGAGTGAAGGAGATGTCGATGTACACCCTGAAAACAGAAGATGGTAAAATGTTCCACAAATTTGACGGTACGTTCAAATTTGACGTGTAGAGTATAGGGGTGGGAGCGACCTGTAGCTCTGGCATCGCGCGTTGTAATGTGTCTACAAGGAATCAGGCTAGCAATTTCGTTAGAACAATGGCGATGGAAATAGCTATAGAAGAGAGAAGAGTGAGAGCCAACCGACATTCCGTCGATGGTCCAGAGAGTCAAGGCCCTCAGAGCCAATATGTTTAATATCCTTACGCTGGACTTTGTCTAACGCGGACAATGCGGTGTGTTCGGCCCCTGCCCAAATATGGGAATTATATTCAAGTCTAGGCCTAATGTGGGATTTGTAGATCAGCGCTAAGTCAGGTGGGGTGATATATTTCTTACATCTCTGTAGAAAACCCAAGAATTTCATCGATTGCCAATATATGATCAGTCCAGCTAAGATTGCTGGATATCTCAATACCCAAGATGTTTAGTGAGGGCGAATAAGGTAGATTCACTCCGTCGACTGAAATGGGTTAGGGGTGAACTCAGCGTTTTTAAGGGACATTAAACAGCATTGAGTTTTGAATGTATTAAACGAAACACGATTTGCTCTGTCCCAAGCGAGGACCATAGAAATATCGTTGTTTAATGATCTAAACATGCGTTTTTGATTGACTTCTGTAGCATTTCCACGTGAACTCATTACAGAATCAAATGAGTACGCGAAATCAAGGGTGCTGTCGTCGGCGAAACTATGAATAGGATTGAGAGTAAGGGATAAAAGATCATTAATAAAAGGAAGAAATAAGGTTGGTGAAAGAACTGAACCCTGAGGTACACCAGAATTTATTTCGTAGGAATCAGATGTAACTCCGTCAATTACTACAAGGATTGAATGGTCTGACAAAAAACTTTCTATCCATTTAACGGTAGGGTGCAGACTAACTGTTTGAAGTTTGGCTAAAAGGGCAGCATGCCAGACTCTATCAAAAGCCTTTGAAATATCAAGAGCGACGATTTCGGACTCACCAAAATTATGGAGATAATGATTCCAACGCTCCGTTAGAGCCGTTAGTAAGTCTCCGGTTGAGCGGCCAGCGCGGAAACCGTACTGGCAATCGTTGATAAGATGGTTATTTTCTAGATATTTCATCAACTGAGAGTTGATGAGTGTTTCCAAAACCTATTATTAAACCGAAGTGAGTGTAGTTAGAGGGGTCGCATGCCTCTACTTCTTTAGGTATTGGCTGAATATTAGCAAGTTTTCATGCACTTGGAAACATTCCTGCTAAATATGACAGGTGAAAAATGTTACGCAGAGGTTAAGCCAAAGTAGAGGCGCAGCATTTTAAAACTAGGAGCGAGAAACCATCAGGCCCAGTAGCTTTGGACACGTCGAGTTTCGAAAGTACCCTAAAAACTTCCCGAGTGCGAAAGTGTAGCGGCTTTTATTTGCTAGTGAACTGTTGTGGCAGTGGCTGCGATGCAGGTGACAAGTACGAATTAGCAGCAAAATTAGCAGCAAACAGGTTGGCCTTGTCCAATGAATCAGTAAAAACATTCCCATTATAAATGAGTGGTTGTGTTGACGAACAGGTGAAATTACGGTCTTTACTAGAGACCTGAAGCCCTTACTACCCTTTTGAGTAGAAAATACCTTCCGTCTAACCCTCTGGTCGAAATTAAACTTTGGTTTAAGTTATAATCGGTGGTTTTGTTAACGTCTCTCATAGAAAAGCAATCAGACCAATCCAGCTCTCTGAGGTATTTATTATGTCCCGCCCAATCAGCATTTTTATAATACCACACTATTCCACTAAAAGGGCTGGAATTTAGGTTAGTGGTAGTCAGAGAGGAGCTGGAGAATTGGATGGAGATTAGACTGATCCAAATTGCCAAAGGGAGCAGTTACCGAAACCGAGTACTTATCTAGATGCAATGCGAAATATATCCAAAATATGTGCGTTGTGCCCCAAAGTATCAGGAATACGAGTCGGACACTGAACCAGTTGTTATAAATTAAAGGACTCACTAAATAACTCGACGTGCCTTCCAGTCGGGCTTGTGGTAGAAGAATGCCTGAGCCACTGTGTGTTGTGGACGTTAAAATCCCCAGCAAGAAAGATTTCAGAAGAGGGGTTTATTTCTAAAATCTTATCAATATCGGAAGACAGCTTATCGATGAAACATAGTGTCAGTGTCACACATATTCGGCCCGATTTAGTTTAGATCTAATCTAGACATAATTAAGTCCTGGAATAGTAGAAGAGAATTAAGGGAGATGGAGAATGGCACATCATATCTAATATAAACCGCGATTCCCCTCTGAGGAGAGAAGAGCGGCACTAAGTGATATCCAGGAATGTGATACTGATTAATATCAGAATCGGAAACAACCTTCGTTTCGCTTAGTGCAAAAACTGCCGGATTTTCCGTGATCAAGTGGCCGTTTACCGAAAAATGGTTCCGAATGTTGCAAAAATTAAATAAAAATTTTTGCATACTCCAGGTCTTAATTTGACCAAAACAAAACGACATCATCGCTCTGACCGATACCTGGTTTCATCACGTATTTAATGACGCAGAAATTCTTGACGGGTCCTATCAGATTTTTCGTAGTGATAGATACTCTGTCTCCACGGCTCATGGTGGCAGTGTGTTGATTGCATGCAAATAGTATTTGGATTGCAGCTTGGCTGATACATATATCTGCTTTCTCTGACACGTACACAATTGCTCTTAGCTCTTAAGATCTCTCTGGTGTTAGGTATATTCCTTCAAGCTTGACAAACTATGCTGACGGTGGAAGTATTTTCGACATTTTAATTGTTAGCTTAGATTTTATTAATAATTGACGAACTCGGAGGAAGACTTGGTGGTTTTTGACTGGTGACTTTTATTTTCCCAAAGCTCAGTGGGTATTTAATGTTGATGACGACGACTACCTTCCCTTAAATTGTCTTACTGTCATAGACACCTATTTTTTTGACGCCATCTCCTCCTCCGGTTCATACTAAATGAGTGATCCAAAGAACTCTATCGGAAGACAGGTTAGGTTTGGGTTAGGGTTGTGGCTATCGAAAAGTCGATCAGCTTCACATAGACTTAAGAAAAGTTCGTTGTGTTACCACATCCGCGGGACCGCAATCGATGTCAGTTTAGGGTTTTATTTGTAATCAGCCACAACTGTTAGTAAATCAGAGAAGATCCTTTAGCCCAATTTACTGTAGAAGTACGCGCCTAACGCTTTCTGTCTTCTCTTGGATAGGTCCGGGTAATTGCTTTGAACGCTTTCCACTTCTTCCTCGTCCATACAACATCTTCAAGAATCGTTGGTGGAGATGCGTAAGCGTTCTGCGCGTCTTCCGAAGAAAGTGGCAAGTAATAACTGCCACAATATTTCGGAGATCTCTGCGCTTTCTCTTTAGCAGGAAAGCCGTTTACTTAATCTCAAAACTTGCCACAGCTGCGTTGACATACCGCATGTTGTTAAATTGCTCCATATTTCCTTAGCAAGCTGAACAGCCTTAAGGTCAACTTCTCTATTCACTGAATCTAGAGGTCGGCCCATCGACCTGTCTATACAGGAAGTGTTCAGTTGAGAACCTTCCTTTAAATTCGTGTCTTTGCCCAGTATCCCACTATGATCCGGGATCCAGCAAAGAGTTATCTGTGACCTTAACACGTTTGAGTCCAGAGGCTTTATTGCTGTTTGGTTGTCTATACAAATTCCTATATCACTACCATTAGGTAGATTTGGGCGTGATAATAAGATCCTTGCCGCTCTTTCTGTGGCCAAAATCTCTGCTGGAAACACAGTGCAGTATTCCGGCAACCGATACTGACTACGTATGTTTAGGCTATCCGAGTGCCCACCAGCTTCCACCCTATCCACTACTTTCGATCCATGAGTAAACAACGCTATATCTGCCATGGTGACACCACCATCCTCCTACCACTCCGCTCTGCCTGAGATTTTGGTCGAGAATTGGAAGGTAATTAAATCTAATCTTTTCTCCTCATTGGAGTGACACTATAGTCGACCAGCTTATCCGCTATCGACAATTTACACCCGCCCATTTTTTTTTCTTTCTGCTGCGATGGTTCTGATATTGCTGATCACAACTTAGTTTTTGACCTTAATAGGGCGGACTTTTCTGATCTTACAGATAGGATCTTCGACGAATGCGAATGATAGGATTTACGACCTGTTTAACTCGTGTGTACCACTCAAACTGTCGAGATCATCCTGTTGTTTCCCCTGTGGTATGTTAAAAATTTCGGAGCCTTAAGAATAAAAAAAAATTACTCTGGTAAACCTACTTACGCTGTAGAGATACGTCAGCTTACCAGTCTTACTTACTTAGCTCAAAACTGGACTGCGTTCGTGAAGTTCTACTCTGACGCCTTACTCACTCCACGGGACGGAGTTGGATCAATTGGTGGAGCGGCTTGAACATCGTGCCATGGTTCCCGGGTTCGAGACCAGGTCTCCCCGTGGGGTTTTACAATTGAACTTCCCTTAACTTAATTCTTTATTTTTTCAATAGATTAAATTTATTCTTGTATTCTCAATTATGTCTTACTGATCCCGAGAAAAATTTCTAGAACAATGGCTCACACTACGGAATACCCCCTTAATACTATAAGTGCAATTTTTTTTAATATCAAGTTCAATTTTAGACTTTTTTAATTCAATTAGACTTCTTTCGCCCTCCCGTTTTAAAAATAAAATTTGCAGTTCCAATTTTTCATTTTTAACCGCCCTAAGTCGTCGCTTTTATCAGAACTTTCCGTGATGGCTCTTCGTAGGTGACCGCTAAGTTATTTTGAAGGGTAAGCGTAGTACTAAATGATGCAATTGGAAAAGAACAACCAACAAAATTTTAAGCATTCTGTACGTAACCTCACAAATAGCCAAAAACCCACTTTGTGAGTATATACCTCAAATATAACCTCAAATATCTCAAAATCCTGACCAATTTTGACCTCGGATTCGGATTCGGATTCTACGCAGCAAATTACATCGGAAATGACCCCCATCTGCCCAACAGCAGAAGCTTGTAGACCTGCGTAATTAATTTAAATTATTGCTGCAAAAACAGACTGAAACGAAAAAGCGGCTATACTGTAATATGAAAGGAGGTTCTCTGATCGACGTGCACCCCAAAGAGGGGAATTTTCGTGAACTTTCCGAAGGTTCATCCAAGAGGATGACGTTCATCCAACAGGATGACGTTCATCCAAGAGGATGACGTTCATCCAAGAGGATGACGTTCATCCAACAGGATGACATTCATATCATCATATCCTAGTCCAAGGGCTACTGGAAGGAGATTTCGTGAGAGGATTCAAACTTTTCATTTGGGTTCTGAAATACGACATTGAGAATGGGGCGTTTCTGGGCCGAATTCTGTAGACGGATGAATCACAGTTCACAGCGGATGGTATCAGAAACTTCTATAGCCTCCATAGCTGGTCGGATACTAACCCACATAGAACAACCGACCTCCTTCCTGCCGAAATTCTGAACCAATGTTTGGGCTGGTATCATCGGTACTCATTTAATAGGAACATTCATTTTGCCATAAGTGCTCAAATGCCAAATTTAAGCGGACTCTTTGGGAAATATACTACTAAATCTATTAGAGGATATCCCTCCGGATAACCTTAGGGCAAGGTGTTACCAAATAGATGCAGCCCCAGTGCATAAAAAAGTTAAGGCAGCCCTATTATGGTCGGGACCGGATCAGGTTGTACTTGGGTATGCCTTAGTAGGGCAAGTTGCATCTGGGCCTGATCTGGAACGGAACAGAAAAAAACTTTCAGGGGGTTCCCAATGTTGCCATATCCGTCCCTGATAAGATTGCCTGATTACGGTCTTATTAGGGAATACCTGAATTAAATCGCATCCGGCCCTGATAATATTTCCCTACTTCAGCCGTAATAGGGCATGCCTTATTTTACCCTATCAGGCCCTGATAATATTCCCCTACTTCAGCCTTAATAGGGCATTAATTTTATAATACGTTGAAAAAGCCATCATTCGTTTTTCCGTTGTATTGTCGATTGTTTGTTTACCGTAGTTCTTCGAATTTCAAACCCGTACATGCTTGTCTTAACCTCGAGAGTGTGATTGCGGATTACGTCACTGTGTCACGTTAGTACCAAAGAATATCGCGGGTGGATGAAACGCGTCTGATTTGTGTTAATTTTAAGAATTTTAGTGCAGTGGCTTTCTTAATGTAGAAAGTATTTTGACGAGTTTCACTTGAACGAGGGCTGTTGTTATAAATCTGTCATCATAGAGTATGGTTTTGTGAAGTGCGCAGCGATGGAGCGGTTTCATGGAGTGAGATCTGGTTCCTAAGAATTGTTTGTATTAACGAACAATAATTAGTCATGAAATGGGACAAGAAACTATGATGCTCGATGCGGATGAAAAAGAAGCTGTCGTACTAGCAACATCAAAATTACTCAGCATCTTTAATATTGTCTAATTAAAAGACTAATTCAAAGTCTTTGTAAAAGATAGTATATATAGGATATAGTAACCTGAATGGGACCATCAGGACCATCAGGACCGGCTGTGGCCACCTGATACTTGGCCTTATCCGGCAAAGTTGATCAGGCCCGGTTTGGGTTCTAGATTGGGGCCATGTCCGAAAAAATTTACCAGGCCCGACTGTGGTAACCCGCTTGGGACCTGCTCCGGGTGCCTGATTCGGCCCAAAAGTTTTTAGGCGTTACATTTCGGATCCGTGTCGGATCAGATTTTCAGCATCAGGGCCCAACTTTATTTCAGGCATCCTGGATCAGGTCCTAACTGGAGCCTTATCTTTTTTCTACTAGGGATGTTGAATGAAAGATTTCCTAACCGCTGGATTGGACAAGGTGCACCGATTCATTGGCCTGCTAGAGCTTCAGTACTTACTTCAATGAACTCTTTTGATGGAAAACAATGAGGGGTGAAGTTTATTCAAGGTCTGTTAACAATAGAGACGAATTAGTTAGCAGACTAAGGACTATAGCGAAGAAAATACGGAAGAGGTTGGCTACAATACACCTCAAAGACAGAATTATAAGGAGGTTGTTGGAATGCATAAAAAATGGTGGAAGACATTTTGAACAGCTTTTGTAGCATAATAGCATTAATTGTAATAAGTTTTAGCAGCCTTTCGGTTTTCGAGACAATTAATTAGGTTTGCCTCCCTTGGTATAGCATTGATGTTATTTGTTTTGTACCACTGTATAGTTAATTAAGCATAATGGCAGGTAGCCAAATCCGGCCAGAAGATCACAGAGCCATCATGCTGTTGAATGAAAGCTTCTATTCGTTCATCCAAATACTTTTTGATGTAAATCTGCGAATTTATGTTTGCCTGTAGGGCCAATTCTTTACTTTTCTATCCGCATTCACATATCAGTTGCCAAACAATATACTGCTTGCGAAGCTTACTAATTTTTGTAGGCCATTGATTCTTGCTGACTCCACCTGCTTCCTCGCCGTATAAAATGAATATTGAGGTAACTGTTTGAAGTCGCTTTTACTATATGCCTCATCGTCCATCACATTATTATTATTACCTAACTTTTTTTTCCTGCCAGTAGAGAATCCCTTCTTATACATGGAAATTCTCCGCCCACCATTGACATGCATTCTGCGAGGGTTGCTACTTAAGTTTTGAGATAGACAAGTAAAAATAAATATTTATAGTCGAAAATGGCTTTATTGTTATTCAAAATATTCTCCATGAAGATCAATGCACTTTTGTATGCGTTTGAACCAATTTTCGAAGCACTTTTCCAACTCCGATAGAGGTACCTCAAAAACATGTGGTTTGAACGCATCAGCCGCTTTTTCAGGCGTCGGAAAACGTTGACCTCGCATTTTAGTTTTGATCTGCGAGAATTAGAAAAAATCATTGGGTGCCAAATCAGGACGGATGACCCATCAATTCGATGTTTTGAATGCTCTAAAATTCACTTGTTTGAGCTGATGTGTGAGAGCTTGCATTGTCTTGGTGAAGAATAATTCGTCGCCTGCGATTGCTTTTCCCTTATTTTTCCGAACACTTCTGGTGGTGTACCATTCAGAATTGACCGTTCTACATTGCTGTAATGGCACGATGGCGATATGTACAATTATTCCAAAAAAACAGGCGACCATTTGCTTCGAAGTTTCGGGTTCATATGCATAAATCCATGATTGTTCGCCTGTGACGGTGTTATATATGAAGCACCGCGATTGAATGTTTTCAACATTTCTTTGCACCAATCGGCACGAGCGATTGTTAAACTATGCGGTATCCAACGCGAACAAATCTTTTTGACGGCCAAATGTTCATGCAATACTGAATGTGTGCGAGTGGAACTAATGCTCAGAGATGGTAGACTCTAACGAGTTGGCTATCTCTGCGGTACACGCATCAGTATAAGATGCAGACCTGCCTTCCGAAGGGTTAGATACGGTTAATCCGGAGGAGGTTACTTGTCCTGGCTCTGTGCTAAAGCGTCATGACCCGGCACTTTTCAATGCCGTTGGCAGAGAAGGGGTGGAGGTTATGATTAACGAATGGACTACATACGAAGGAACACTGGAGACGATGGAACAATATGGATTCCTGCGGATAGGCTAGCATTCCAGCATTGACCCAGGAAAGCGTATTTAGCGGCACCAGGGGGATAACTCAGTTGCTCCCGCTAAGGAAGACTGTAAGGGGACGAAAAGGGACCCGCTTCTATGTGGTTTTTTCGGCTAATCCTCGGAGGTATTTTTGCTAAGTAAGGATCTCACACTACCGGAGGTCACGGGTTGTCCGGTGTATGTGGAAAGATATTCACCTCTTGCGCTAAAAAAAACAAAAACTGTGATTTTAATGGTTCATATGGTTAATTACTTGATACTTTTACAATTTTTGTCTTTTTGTCCGGGCTTATCTCGGAAACGCCTTATTCGCTTTCGATTTACTTTTATGGGAAGGTTTTGTATTTTCTTAGGCATAGTTTGGCCTACCTTCGAACGGAGGGATGGTTGGGGAAGGAGGAAGTATGACAAATAATCATTACTTTTCGGCGTGTTTGAGTAATGACACTCTTGATGCCGTTAAATAATTTGGCGATAAAACACCCCTGAGATGAGGGTGGGAAGAGAGTGTAATGTACAAATAATCTAAAACGACCAATATTTGTGTCAAATCCATAGTTTTCAGTGTACGATAGAAAGAAACTCCTGGGCGTGGGGATGAGAAGAAAAGGACAAAAAAAAGTAATCAAAATCGACCGATGTTTATGTTGAATTCATAGTTTTCGGTATCACTGGGTTAAGACATATCTAGTACCCCTAGGCGTGGTTGTCTGAAGGGTGTGACATGTAAAAATAATCGGAAATGACACCTACTTACAAAAAGTCTGAGCAACGGCGAGCAGGAGAAGCTAGTCCAGATCAAAAATAAATGTGGACAATTTAAAGGGAATTAACATAATCGTACTACAAGTGGAAACTTCGGCAATACCCAACCTAAGTAACAGTAAGAAAAATACTCAGATGGGTGAAATAAATTCTATAGTATCGCAGTCTGATCAACTACGCATTCTAGGGAAAATATCTCAAACAAAAAACCTGTGATCTCCGGGATGGTCGACACGCTATCACTTACTCAGTAACGACAATCTGAATTAGAAATAAGATAATACGAGATCTCCTTGCACTCTTTAGGAAAAATTTAATTTGAAGGCGTTACGTAAAATAAAAGGACAAAAATTAATATTTGGTTTTATATATTTATTGCATAGCATCTTTTGCAACAATATCAGTATTGATGATATTTTTCCAGTAGTCACGTAAAGAGGTTTTCACACTGCACACTCTCATTAATTTTATTTTTATATTGTGAAAGCTAATCAGCAATAGTTAAATGTTTCAAAGTGCTAGGTCGGTGTTTATGGTAAATAGCATTAATATTAATTGGTTGTACAGGTGAGTAGCAAAGAAAATCTCTTAACTTATTTACTCATTTCTAGTTGTACTAAAAGAACAATAGTTAAAGTAATTGTGTGAAGTATTGTTGTAAGTAACTCATTTCCAAATTTGAACGTGTTGTGAATATTGAAAAAAGATCTGTTAATAGTTTTCCTTATTAAAAATATTTCGATCTGTAAAAACAAGGACATATTAACCATAATACATGTTAGTTAGTAGGGTTAGTACTTTCATTAACTTCTTATATTTTATTTTGTGGTAGTAAGGCTGTTTTAATTTAAATATTACTATATAAGAAGTTAATGAAGTTAAATACTTTGCATTCGAACTTACGCTCCTTTCAAGCCGATCATCTTTATGAAGTATTGAAGTAAAATCGACATCAATTTTAGATTTTCGCATTACAAAATCTGCTATCAATATGCTGATAATTGTATTCAACGGAATGAAGAAATTTCGGACGATTGTTTGAAAATTAATCTCATTTATAAAAATTGTATTTGAACTAAAGAAATTGTATATAATGCGCGTGATAATTGGTGTATCAAGGAAAAGACTAATAAGGAGCTGCTCTTCGAATAAATCCATACAATTTTGAACATTGCTGATAACTTCAGAATGCATTTCATACACTTTATTGATTTGACTATTGTAGAAGGTGTACTGTTGTTTTAATAGCAAAATGTTTGTTTTTTTTCTAACTAAACTCTTAAGATTGTCAATAGTTCTGGATAAATATCGATTTAGTTCCTTGCATTCAGCATACACAATGATATTGTTTACACTAAATACGAGTTTGATTATTAACACTGCGACAAGATAGACTCGTAGTATTACAACTGCTGTACAGGTACCATAAAAATCACTGTCACTAATTCGCATCAATATCTTATAAGTCAAAATCATAACAATGTTTCCAAACATTAACATTTTTATAATAAGCAGAATTAACATTTCTTTGCTAAATATATTGTCATTCCCGGTAAGTATTTGAATATTTCTGAAAGTATTAATCGACTTCTGAATAACATTAATCAATTTGCGACGACTGCGAAAAAGGAAGGCTGGATATATTAAACCATCAATAATAGAAGCGACATTATAAATAGCATAAATAAATTCGCCAACAAAATCAGGATCATTCATTCGCATTGGAATTTGTGTGATGATTTCGTATAGCGTGCGAAGACCGATACTAAAAGCAACGATCTGGAATAACGAAAATACTGCTAGTTTTTTTGAATATTGAACTGATATTCCATTTTTAATGCGAAAAGATACCAATCCGGTTACTATCGCAAAGAAATAAATAACCAGAAGTAGATGACGAAAAACTGTATTCACTCGATTCAACATTTTTCAGTACTGCCGCACTCTATTATGAATTTTAATATCCTCAATGTAAGGTTAAATAATCAATAACCACACGATTGTATTAAATATTGATAGTAATTATAAGTCTCTAGACTTTTTGACGTAATGTTTTTAAATTGAAATTACATTAAAATTACTAAGTGTAATAATAGTGATTGAAAGTGTTAAATATTAATGTAATATAAAATGAAGAATTGTATTAATCAATAAAGTGGTTGCGACAATGTACGCAATCAATTCATACGTCACAAACTAGACAGTTTGATGCTGAAGTGTACCGATACCAATTGCAAATTTTCAGGTTTAGATCACTGATACTAAACATACAGTATGATCAAAAAGTACCGGGAATTTGTAAATAAAACAAGTGTTAAGTAAGCGGCGGAAAATAATGTAGTTCGTTTAAATAAAAGGCGACTATTTATTACAATTCAACAACTTTATTTTTTGTAAGAGATATTCTCGGATTTTAGATTTCACGCTGGTATTCGGAGCGTGCGAGAGGGGGCGGAAAAAAGCTGCTCGCAGGGTTGACCATCTTAGCGACTTCTCATGGCTGGGCTACCAACATCGCAGTATCTAATGAAGTAGGTCGCGTTCGGCTATCATCTCGACCATCCTGAGCGGCGGGATCGCCCTCCATACTGTCATCTTCTTCCTCGCTATCACTTAGAGGCGCCCCTGTATATGGACTGTACCACTCCTTCATCTTGTCGGACAAATAAACGGAGGAGAATTTTCTTCTCGACGCCTGTGCACCTGGGATATCTTCTATGAGGTAGCGGTCGTTACCTAATGCCACCTTCACAATATAGGGTCCCTTGAACTTCGGATCCAACTTCCTCTATTCGCCTGTTGAAATGGATACCCTCTCGATTAAAACCAAATCGCCTTCCGTGTAACTTTTTGGTTTTTTGTGACCGTCATCAAAACGATGTTTTTGTTGTTTTTGGTCATCTTAGATTTGAAGCGCTGCAGCTTGACGTAATTGGGTAAGATCGATCTCGCCTGAAAGTACATCATTATTTTATAAAGCTAATAATATTTTGTTACCAAGTGCGTTTCTGGGGTGAAACCCAAACAGCAACTCATGAGTGCCTTCTTCGTAGTAGCGTTTCGCGTAGAATTCATACCCCATTGGATAGCACGTATGTTTTGGTCCCATCTCTTATCTTCAGTTGTCATCGTGGCTAGCGCAGACAGGAGAGTGCGGTTGCACTGCTCGATCTGACCATTGGCCTTTGGAGTACGTACCGCTGTCATAATATGACGAATGTCGTTATTATCGCAAAAACGTTGCAACTCCCGGGAGGAGAAGGCAGTTCCTCTATCAGTTATCACTCGCGTTACTACACCGAAGTATCCGCTTACTTCGTGCATCATTCGGATAGCTGGTCCAGACTTCGTATTCTTTACGGCCTTCAGTATAACGTATTTCGTAAAGCCATCAATCATCGCTACCACATGCGTGTTCCCTCCGGTACTTCGCTGGAAAGGACCCAAGTGATCCACATGTACTGTGTGGAATGGGATAGGAAGCTTCTCAATGCAATGTACTTCGCCCTCAATTTTTCCACCCGGCCTTTTGTGATAAGCGCAATCCGTACAGGACTTTATGTAACTTTTAACGTGTTGACGCATCCGTGGGAACCAGAAGAAGCAGATCCAGGGTCCGTTCTACTCCGTAATGTCCAATGTCATCATGATTCGATTTTATAATACGCCATATAATATTTCGAGGTACGACCCATCGTTTTTCTCCATCTGCCTTTCTAAATAGCCTGCCGTTCTCTAACACATAGTCGACGTGTAACTGTTGTTCAGTTGGACTGACCGGTTGGTGCTTTAGAGCTTCCATAATCTCCTTCGAATTCTGGTCCTGCAATTGCATAGTCACCAGCCAGCCCTCGGCATCTAACTCCACTTTCAAAATCTGTAATCCCGCTGTATCCCTTGGTGGTTCCGTTGGGCTTCGGCTCAGTGCCGATATTTAACGTCGAAATCATACTCTAACAGCTTGAGCCACCATCGGGCAATTAGTGGGATAAGATCCTTTTTCCTCAGTGCCGATTTTAGTGCTTCGCAGTCCGTTACCACCTTGATATGTTTTCCTAGTAGGTAAACACGAAAACGTTAAACGTAAACGAAAATGTTAAACGTAACTCTGCGGACTTCAAGGATCCTTATACCCTAAAAGTTTTATACATGTCGTTAGTCCGATCGATTCTGGAGTACGCGTCTATCGTATGGTGCCCCTACACACAGATCCTCAATAGTAGGGTTGAATTGATTCAAAAACATTTCAGTTCGATAATATGCCTTCATACATTTCTAGCTGCAATTATTCGAGGATCGCAGGATAATAGCTAGTATATTCCTTGTAAAAGACATTATGTGCTATTAAATTCGTTCGCCAGACTTGGTTTTATTGTTTTGTATTTATGTAGTTGGTAGCTAACTTAGATCTCGCAATTTATTATACATATATTCAACCATATCGTATATGTTATGGCCAGCACGAACCTATAACATATTGTTCCAGGAAATTTAATGAAATGGATTTAGATTTTGATTGTCAGAAATTTAAGGACATTGCTGCTACCAGCTTTAAATCTATTTAGTTTATGTAACATGTAGTAGATAATGTTCATTATTTTAATTCGTTATTACTTCTATTTCATTTATTTTTATTTACTTATTTCTTGCAAATTTATAAATTTAATTTTGAATGATTTGGCTGGTATAGTCTGTAAGAGTCCTATCTGTAGACTAATTAATTAAATAAATAAATAAATTATTCCTGCACTACTAAAACACTTTTTATTTTTTTTATACGATGTGGCCAAATCCTAGGGGACAACCCTATGATCTGTTAGCATGGCTTTGGCCGGAAGGGAAATTAGGGTAAGGGAAGTGAGGAAATTTAGAAGTCTTGTTTGTGCATTGCTGCGAGCTAGACAACAGACCAGCGACAGAGTGGATTATTTTAATTTCTTAATAAAAGCTCACGGGGGGACCTGGTCTCGAACCCGGGACCTATGGCATGGTCTTAATTGTGTGCGGTCGATTTAGATAATAAATAAATTTTATGGAAATCTTAAAATTCGATGAGGCACCCATAAAATAATATCATTTTACTGCGTGATAATTTCTTTTATCTGATATTCTAACATACTTTTTTGTATAAACTAAATAAAAACTAATACCCATTAAATTTGGCCCATCGTAATATTTATATAATATTTTTACTCAAATGCTGCCACTTCTTGCATTATCAAAAGTAGATTTTAACAAAATATTGTCAATATTTAAAAAATATTGAACTTGATAATGTTTTGTGCAATTTATACTGCAAATGACTGGGCGTATCAGTGCATTTAGATGGCTATTGAGAGTAATTTTCATGCTTTTAGTACTAAAAGCTATCTCCAATTAAGGTGATTTTGTTAAGACGATAAGTAAACTGAAAATAGGAACGAAAACTAAAAGCAAGCACCACAATAATTGCGCATTTTTGTGGAAATATAAAGTCTCTCGATAGCGTTGTAACACAAGTTTTCAGTACAGAAAATGTTGAATCGTGTGAATACGGTTTTTCTTAAATTGATTTTACTAATATTTTACGTATCTAAAACTTGGGGATTAGTATCCTTTGAAGTAAACCGGATGTCTGTTCAATTTTCAAAAAAACTAGCGTTTCGTATAGTGATTCAAACTGTTGTCTGCGCTCTTATGTCCTGCATTGCACTGCGTATACTTTTCGTTAAGTCCTTTAAATATTATGGCAGGAATCCCACAGTATTTGTATTTGATGCCCACCGTTGCGTTCTAACAATTGACGGACTTACATATCCAATAATCCTTCTATTAAGCCGAAAAATATTGATTGATATCATTCAGGAGTCAATAAATACCATCAATAAAATTCGAAGATTAACAAGGAATGACAATATCTTCAGTAAGCAAATGCTAATCCTGCTCGCTGTAAAGCTCTTAATATTCGCGACCGGGCTTTGTTTTATGGTCGTCTACTATCTCACAGAGAGCCCGGAAAAACTATTTGGACTTTTTTCATTAATATGCTATTCGATTCCTATATATTTTGCTAAGAGTGTAATATTTCCGGCATGTGTCATCATTACTTATGCTCAATACGAAGAGATTAATAAGTATATTGTCAAGATTTCACAAAATCTGAGTCTTTTGCACTGCGGACGACGGAACCGATTGCTTGTATTGCAAAAATGCAGTTTCTACAACGATCAAATTGACAAAGTGTTTGAAATGTATTTCGAAATATCACAAAATTTTGAAAACTTTAAGAATTTCATTCGACGACGTCTGATTTTCAGTTTCTACTACAGTGCCATTTCTATTATTAAACTTTTTGATGTATTTACAAATTTGAGAACTGGAGACATTTATAATTTCTCCGCTGCTGTCCTTTCTGTACTAGTCCTGATAGACACATTTACCAGCATTCTTATAGCAGATTTTGTGATGCGAAAATTTAGCCGCCCAACAGATTTATTAACAATAATTCGTTACGATCGGCGACTTGAAAATAGTGTAAGTTTAAACTCGAATTGATTGATCGTATATTCAAAAACTTTTTCTATGAGATAAGCATTATTCTTTTATTGGAATACAGCCTTAATAACTAAGCGTTTCTTAATTGGCACACATTCTTAATACTAAAACATGTTTAACATAAGACGAGTTGTTGAATATACATAATATTTTATTGTGAGGTTGTATTTAGTTTGTATATGTTTGTAGGTGGACAGATTTTTCATCCGAAACATTGTGCAACATTTCAACCTTAATATTACAAAATCGTTGAAATTTACAAATGAGCTTATTGCATCATTATTTCAAACAATTCTGTTAAATATATTACTGTTAATACAATTGGAATTAGAAGAAAAATAAAGAAATGTGTTGGAATGCTCGGATTTTATCTATTTGAACTATATTTGAATTGCGATTTATTATGTAACATAAGACTTTGTATTATTCAATAAATATATAACACAATAGTTAGTCCTCTGCAGCTAACCCTAACTTAAATACTAATAAACCAAATACCACACACTAACGACCTTTTCCCATACATATATCTAGTATTCAGCCTAATCGTAAGAACCTTAGCACTAGTAATAACATAATCTCTCATCACTCTTCCGCACCTCTCACTTTTAGCCCTAAAGCTAGTGATCCAAACTCCAATTAACAGCTCAAAATAGGAGTATTTCAAAACTTTAATCTAAATACCCCAGACAAGTATCCTAACTTTATATATTCTCACACCCTAAACCCTCTGTTTGACTTACACCGAAGCCCTTGAACACGTCCATTCCAACCGAAGACTTTGCGTTGTGCTGATTCCAACGATGGACGATACCTCTTGTCCCGTTTACGGGACCGCCGCATTTATGACAACCTACGTCTATTTGTAGCCTACCTTCACGACAAACCGAATTCCGTCTGTGTTGACGGTAAAACCAGCACCAACGAAGGCCTGCCCACAGACCCAACCGTCTTACACCAACTTTTCACTAAGTACCATGAATCATTCAATATCCCTTCTCATAAGGTTTCAGAAGATCTATCCACCTATGCTGCGTACGTCAGTTCTCGCCGCATTTCCCATCTCCGAAAAAGTCGGAACAACTCCCTACACAATTTTCGCTTCTACCCCTCCCCGCCCCTAGCTTTCACCATTTCAAGTACCTCTCCCCAGCAGCTTGTCAGTCTATTACCAGAACGAAAGAGGACTTCGCGCAAAAACATCCAATATCCTTATCTCCCGCAAATTCCCGCACGATATCTTCGCCTTAACTGAAACCAATCTAACACCAGGAATTTGCCACAACGAACTATTCCGTGCAAACTATACCATTTGCCGTGTTGACGGTTGTGTAGGCACCAATGATCCACCAGGTCGCGGGGTTCTTATAGCTGCTAACAACCGTTATGACGCCACCCTGCTCAAGACTACAATATCAGAATTTGTATGTATCAAATTAACACTAAATAAGTGTCTTTGGTACATTCTCTGTTGTTACATTCGCCCCTCTCAACCTCTAGATGACTACGATCCCATAATTGAAGCGATCGTCATCCTGCTTGAAAACGTTAACGCCTCTGATGCATTTATTTTACTGGGTGACTTTAGACTCCGCCGTATTCAATGGTCACTGTCTGAGGACTGTTCTCACTTTAAACCCCTGAACGCATCTTCCACCAAATAAGCCATTTTTACCGATCAGCTCTCCGTTTCTGGTCTCTTTAAAGTTAGCGGAGACAGGAACTTCCTGGAAAGACAATTAGACTTATTTTTTTCTTCAGACCCAGTTAACTCGGCTGTCGCGGAAAGCAACCATCTCCTCTCCTCGCTCGATCGTCACCATCCTCCCCTGCTCCTTGTTTTCTCCTACGAACACCCTAATGCACTTTCAAGCTCCAAGTTTTCTCTTTCCTTAAATTTTCGTTAAGGCGACTTTGAGAAATTAAATCACTTGCTCCTCAACTCCAACATTGGCACTATCCCTCAACATCTTCCAATTGACGTTGCTTTAGAGGCATTCTATGCGGAAGTACTCGCTTGTCTTATACAATCGATCCCTCTGCTTCCTCGTAAAAACTGCTCCTCATCCCCCGTATGGTACGACAAAGAATTGCGCTCTCTCCGCAACAGGAGAAATAAATGTAGGCAAACTTTTCTTCTAACCTAGCTTATACCTCTTTTTCTGAACGTTGTGATACTTTCTACTATGAGTACCTCCAACACATGGAAACCAGCCTCATATCCGACCCCAAACGTTTTTCTAACTTTATAAATTCCAAGAATAAATCCAATGGTTACCCCTCCACCCTGAAGCTCGAGAATACCTCTTCGTCTGATCCTAAGGTTTTCGCCAACCTCTTTGCACACTTCTTCAGTAAACCTTTCAGCGACAATTCTCTACAATCTGACCTTAACTACTTTTCATGCCTGGGCGAATGCACTCAAACGTCAATTACATCTTTCGACCCTGATTTCGAAGTAATCGCCACGAGTATCAGCGGGCTTGAGGACGACTTCAACCCAGGTCCTGACGGCATTCCGTCCATCGTTCTGAAAAAGTATGCCATGCATCTAATTATCTTGCTTTTCCGCCTCTCGGTTACTCCAGGGGTTTTCCCTCATTTATGGAAAAACTCGTATATTATTCCCATCTTCAAGAAAGGTTACAAGAACGATGTGTTCAACTAACCATGTTCTTCCACTGTATGTCTATCTTCTCCCTCTCCCAGCATGGCTTCCTCAAAGGAAGATCTACAACCTCCAACCTTACCGACCTGATGACATGAAAATATTTAAACATATCTCCTCCACAACCGACACTTTTCTCTTGCAAAAAGATCTCGATTCCTTCACCACATGGTGCACGAAACACTTTCTTGAACTCAATGTCTCCAAATGCCAGTCCATCTCTTATTCCCGCAAACGTCTTACCACTACCCCGAGAGTCTACATGCTAACCGACGTATCTGTAATAGTAAACTCAATTGCCGTTCCCACATTGACAGCATAATAAACAGAGCTAACGCCGCGCTAGGGTTTGTGAAGCGCTGCTCCAGAGAGTTCTACAATCCTTATGTTTCCAAATCTCTCTATATTTCCTTCGTTAGACCTCTCCTTGAATATGTCAGCCAGGTATGGTCACCTACACAAACAACCCACATTAACAGGATTGAATCCGTCTAGCGTAGGTTCATTCGTTTCGCTCTACGTAATCTTCCGTAGGTAGACAGATTCAACCTTCCACCTTATGAAAACCGTCTGAAACTGATAGACTTACAACCTTTAAGTAAACGTCGTGATGAATCCGACATTGTCTTCATTCATCAGCTATTAAGTGGTGCCATAGACTGACCTTCAATCCTGCAATCTTTACCCATCTATGCCAATCCCCGCAACCTTAGGTCCACTCCCCTTTTCCGACTCGACCGCCATCGCACAAACTACGGTCAAAGTGAGCCAATTACCAGGATGCTACGAAAAGCCAACGACCTCTCCTCCTTTGACTTCCATCTGAGTAAATCATCCCGTCACAAAGCCTTATATCTTGATCCCGCCCATCTTGATCGCCTTTCTTAATTCTTCTTCCTTCCAGCCCGTATCTACTTCAATTAGAGCTCATATTGTAGTTTTTACTATTTATTTATTATTTCATCATTTATTATAGCTTGGAGTATTAGTATTATGTTATTGCTTGTAATTGTAGTATTGTTATGTAATAGCTTGTATTAATCTTAAATAAATAAATAAATCCCATGGCTTCTTTCGATAGTCTTTTTGCATGAAGTTGAGCTCTTTCGGCACAAGCCCTGCCGGCAACGTGTCGCATGCCTAAAATATCTACAACAATATCCTGAACGGTTCCGCATGAGATGTTAAGATCACTAGCAATCTCTCTAATACTCACATGACGATTTTCATGCACAGTTGTCTTCACAATTTTAACGTTTTCATCGGTATTCGATGTAGAAGGGCGTCCAGAACGGGATAAGTCTTCAACCACTTCACGAACACTTTTAAACACTTTATACCATTCGTATGCTCTCTTTTTTATAGAGCAGACTCCCCAAAGGCTTTCTACAACATTTTCAAGGATTCAGCACAAGAAATTCCGTTCAAAACACAAAATTTCAAGCAAAATCTTTGCTCAATAAAATTGTTCATGTTAAAATGCGACAAAACACAAAACCTTTTCTATTGTGAACAGCTGACAAACAAACACTAATCATTTGCTCCCACTCAAGTTACACACAGATCTCAGTATAGGGTCTACCAACTTAAAAAAAAACGAATCAGTCGAGAGCGGTTCATTTAAATTACAAATTCCCGGTAATTTTTGATCATACTGCATGTAGCATGATTCAAAGCCACTGGTCTAATCTTATGTATGTATATAATGGCAATGCCTTTAGATTTAATTCCTATTACAAAAAAAAATCTACCTATAGATTAACCCAACCCCTTCACCTCTTACAAATAAGTATTGAAAGTTTACATTGACAATATCGTGGACAACCAAAATAAACTTCAGTAACATTTAATTCGCACGAAACAGATATTGTATACAACTTAACCTCTCTTTGTTTAGTTTTCTCCAACCCCATGTAAGATATATAGCAGCTCCTACACGAATCTCTTCCCTAATCTGGTTTAAAACTTTTGTTTAAACTTATACTGATATTGCCAAAGCTAAGCAGATGACATATGATGCTAAAGCGCAGCCTTGGTAGTAATTAAAGCTAAGGGAAATTGGTTAAGGAGTTGAGTGAAGGAGTACGCCTCACTTGAAAGTTTCGGACTCATAAGATAAGGGAAAAACAGAAAATGGTAAACTGTTCCGCACTCGTGTTGTTCTGCTTAGAAAATATTAATGGTACGTCTAACTTTGACCTTACGAATATAAGGGTGGGAGCGACTTGAAGCTCTTATACTGCGCATTCCGATTTGTCTGGAAGGAATCACGCTATCAATTTCGTTAGAGCAATGGTTGTGGAAATAGCGATTGAAGAGTGAGAGACAACTGACATTCCGTGGGTGCTGCATAGAGAGAGATTGATGGATCGCCAATGAGTTTAATATTCTTCTGGACATTGTCTAACGCGGACAATGCGGTGTGTCCGGCCCCTGCCCAAATATGGGAACTATATTTTGAGTATAGGCCTGATGTTTGATTTGTAGATCAGCGCCAAGTCAGTAGGGGTGAAGTATTTCTTATATATCTGCAGTAAACCGAAGCATCATTCATCGCATTTTCTAAAGATATAATCAGTCTAGCTAAAATTGCTGGATATTTCAATACCCAAGATATTTAAACAGGGCGAAATAGGTATATTCACTCCGTCGACCGAAACAGGTTGAAAGTGGACTGGGTCTTTTTGGAGGGACATTTAACAACATTGAGTTTGGGATGCATTAAACAAACGGTTTGCTCTGTCCCAAGCTAGGATCGTAGAAATGTCGTCGATCTAAACATACGTTCTCGGTTGATTTCTGTAGTATTCCCAAAAGAAATTATTACAGAATCAAAAGAGTATGCGAAATCCAGCTTGCTGTCGCCGGCGAAACTATGAATAGGATTGCAAGCGAGAGATAAAATATTATTGGTAAAAAGAAGAAGAAATAAGGTTGGTCGGTGAACTGAACCCTGAGGTATACCAGCATTGATTTCGCAGGAACCAGACGTCACTCTTTCTATTATTACATGAATTGAAGGGCCTTAAAAAAACTCTCTATTCGTTTTAAAAGGTGTGGGTGCAGACCAAGCGCTTGAAGTTTGGCCAAAAGAGCAGCATGTCAGATTCTATCAAAAGCTTTGAAAATATCAAGAGTGAAGATCTAGTAGAAACTGTACAGAAACAATTCAATTAGGTTAACTATATGTAAATTCATTAACTTTATTTAAATGTGAAAACTGCAAGTACAGCTGAGTTAGTCACATTGAAACCAAAAAATCAAAACTTTTCTCTGCTATACAATTTTCTATTGAATGGAACCGAATTGTTGTGCTGTGGCTGGACAATTTTTTTAAAAAAAGTAAACTTATTAAGTATTGAAACGTCACTTAAAGTGTGTCTCCAAAAGCTAAAGCGGTCCGCACCGGCGATAACCACTTTTAACCAAAAGCAATTTGCAAAATTTTTCCTAAATTCCTACAAAGTAAATACACGAAAAGAGGAAATCGTACATGGTCCTTCGAGCCGGATTTTAACCAGATTTCAAAATCCGGAATTAAGAGCTCCAGTAATACATATATTTATCATATAACAGCGAGATTAATGTCAACTGCAGCCTGATTGATGAAAACCTATACATCACCTTCAGGTACGTCACCTGTTATTGTTGTGTTCTCTTATTAACAAAATTTATCTATTTATTCAACCTGCCGATGGTCGAGACAAATTTTATTCTGCCATCACTAGTCGAAGCTGATAGGTTTGTTTATCTGTTTTTTTGTTTTGTTTATAAGATGTGGGCAAAGCCTAGGTGACAATTTGATGCGTTAACATGGTTTTGTCGGGAAGGGTATTCGGGTAAGGAAAGTCTTGAGTCTTGTTTTTGCCCAACCAAGAGATAGAGTGGATTATTTTAATATCTTAATAAAAGCTCACGGGGGGACCTGGTCTCGAACCCGAGACCCATGGCATGATGGTCGTGCGGTTCAACGAATTGATCCAACTCCGTCTGTCTTAATTGTGTGCGGTCAATTTAGATAATAAATAAATTTTATGGAAATCTTAAAATTCGATGATTCACCCATAAAATAATATCATTTTACTGCGTGATAATTTCTTTTATCTGATATTCTAACATACTTTTTTGTATAAACTAAATAAAAACTAATACCCATTAAATTTGGACCATCGTAATATTTATATAATATTTTTACTCAAATGCTGCCACTTCTTGCATCATCAAAAGTAGATTTTAACAAAATATTGTCAATATTTGAAAAATATTGAACTTGATAATATCTTGTGCAATTTATACTGCAAATGACTGGGCGTATCAGTGCATTTAGATGGCTATTGAGAGTAATTTTCATGCTTTTAGTACTAAAAGCTATCTACAATTAAGGTGATTTTGTTAAGACGATAAGTAAACTGAAAATAGAACCGAAAACTAAAAGCAAGCACAATAATGGTGGTAAATGTTTGTGGAAATATATAGTCTCTCGATAGCGTTGTAACACAAGTTTTCAGTACAGAAAATGTTGAATGGCGTGAATACGGTTTTTCTTAAATTGATTGTACTAATATTTTACGTATCTAAAACTTGGGGATTAGTATCCTTTGAAGTAAACCGGATGTCTGTTCAATTTTCAAAAAAACTAGCGTTTCGTATAGTGATTCAAACTGTTGTCTGCGCTCTTATGTCCTGCATCGCACTTCGTATACTTCTCGTGAAATCCTTTAAATATTATGGCAGAAATCCGAAAGTATTTGTATTTGATGCCCACCGTTGCGTTCTAACAATTGACGGACTTACATATCCAATAATCCTTCTATTAAGCCGAAAAATATTGATTGATATCACTCAGAAGTCAATAAATACCATCAACAAAATTCGAAGATTAACAAGGAATGACAATATCTTCAGTAAGCAAATGCTAATCCTGCTCGCTGTAAAGCTCTTAATATTCGCAACCGTGCTGTGTCTTAAGGTCGTCTATTATCTCACAGAGAGCCCGGAAAAACTATTTGGATTTTTTTCATTAATATGCCATTCGATTCCTATATATTTTGCTAGGAGTGTAATATTTCCGGCATGTCTCATCATTACTTATGCTCAATACGAAGAGATTAATAAGTATCTTGTCAAAATATCACAAAATCTGAGTCTTTTGCACTGCGGACGACGGAACCGGTTGCTTGTATTGCAACAATGCAGATTCTACAACGATCAAATTGACAAAGTGTTTGAAATGTATTTCGAAATATTACAAAATTTTGAAAATTTTAAAAATTTCTCACGACGACGTCTGTTTTTCAGTTTCTACTACAGTACCATTTCCATTATTAACCTTTTTGATGTATTTACAAATTTAAGAAAAGGAAACATTTATAATTTTTCCACTGCTGTCCTTCCCATACTAGTCCTGATAGACACCTTTACCAGCATTCTTATAGCAGATTTTGTGATGCGAAAATTTAGCCGCCCAACAGATTTATTAACAATAATTCGTTACGATCGACGACTTGATAATAGTGTAAGTTTAAACTCAAATTGTTTGATCGTATATTCAAAAACTTTTTCTATGAGATAAGCATTATTCTTTTGTTGGAACACAGCCTTAATAACTAAGCGTTTCTTAATTGGCACACATTCTTAATACTAAAACATGTTTAACATAAGACGAGTTGTTGAATATACATAATATTTTATTGTGAGGTTGTATTTAGTTTGTATATGTTTGTAGGTGGACAGATTTTTCATCCGAAACATTGTGCAACATTTCAACCTTAATATTGGAAAATCGTTGAAATTTACAAATGAGCTTATTACATCATTATTTCAAACAATTCTGTTAAATATATTACTGTTAATACAATTGGAATTAGAAGAAAAATAAAGAAATGTGTTGGTATGCTCGGATTTTATCTATTTGAACTATATTTGAATTGCGATTTATTATGTAATACAAGACTTTGTATTATTCAATAAATATATAACACAATAGTTAATAGTAAGTCCTTTGCACCTAACCCTAAATGAAATACTAATAAACTGCTTCGATTTCCGTTTGTCCCACCCTCCTCTGTATACACCAAACCTTGAACCCGCTTCTTCCTTCACATGCCCACCTAATTGCAAGCCATTATCTTCCTTCACTGTTGCCCCGTCTCAAACAACTTTTACCTCCGCTAACCCGTCCATTCCGCTAACCCGTCCATTCCGTTAACCAAAACTCCTTCATCCGAACATCACTCTAATTCTCTAATCCCACCTACAGTTAAATTGACATTGCATTCTGCTGATTTCTACGATGGACAATACCTCTTGTCCTTGCATTTATGGCAACGTACGTCTATTTCTAGCCTACCTTCACGACAAACCGAATTCCGTCTGTGTTGACGGTAAAGCCAGCACCAACGAAGGCCTGCCCACAGACCCAACCGTCTTACACCAACTTTTCACTAAGTACCATGAATCATTCAATATCTCTTCTCATAAGGTTTCAGAAGATCTATTCACCTATGCTGTGTACGTCAGTTCTCGCCGCATTTCGCTTCTCCAAAACAGCCGCAACGACTCCTTAAACTACTTCCGTTCTTAGGGAAAGAGGTCAGGGATCGCCAATCTTGTTAGTGGAGTGCCTCAGGGTTCGATTCTTGGACTTCTTCTACTTTCTTTATTCATTAATGATTTCCCTGTTGTTATTGAAGATATTAACATTACAGATGAATGCTGATGATGTTCAAATATATTTGTCCAGGCCCATTGGCCTAGTGGAGGATTGTATTTTTAGAGTCAACAACGACTTGAGAAATATTTCTTCGTGGGGGAGAAGTAATCGTCTTATATTAAACTCTGCTTGTTTTTCTACAGAAATGATCTCGATTTGATGTGTGCTCTTGGTGTTCATCTCAATGGTCTAAGTGTACCCTTTGTGAGCAAGGTGAAAAGTCTTGGAGAGTACTTTAGCAGTAAAATGGAGTGCTATGATCATGTAAGTTATACCTTATAGAAAATTTATGGTGAGCAACGGCAGCTTAAGCTGTCTGGAAGCTTATTTTCTATTGATCTTAAATTACAACTTGTTAGATCGTTGTTGATTCCCCATTTTACCTACTGTAGAACAATTTACCCAGAACTTGATGCTAAATGCAATCGTAGAATTAATGTCTCATTAAGTTACTGTATCCGATTTGTTTATGGTTTGAGGCGGACCCAGTTATATATTATATAGACACTAGAGCGTTGTTATTTTTGCACAACTTACTTGTTTCGAAATCATCTTCTTATCTCTATGAACACTTGCACTTTCTGCATTCATCCCGTCACGTTGGTTTCCGTATTCCTCCCACGCAGTTTATCATTGGGCAGCGTTCTTTTTTTGTTGTAATTTCCCGCCTATGGAATTCTCTTCCTATTAATGTAAGGTTGACGAGCAGGACATCTGAGTTTAAAGGCATGTTGAAGCGGTATTTCTTTTCGTGGTTTTGGATTGGCTTTGCTGACGCCGCAGTTTGCTATTCTTTTCCTAGCTTTGTAGTATACTATAAAAAGATATTAATCTTGTGTATACTTGCCTAAATAAATTATTATTATTATTTGTAAGAGTGCCCAGAGCCGTCAGGAGAGAACACAAAGTTCAAAAACCTACCAGAGTCATTAACCACGCTCGTTACCTGCGACAATGCAGAGGAGGCAATGCTGTCAAACAAGGCAAGCATGTGTTTCAGAGAAGTCGGAAAAGATGGCAACATATAGTCATCGCCATAAATATATGGAGGAGAGCCAGGTGAAATATAATCTGTGGAAATGTTAAGGTTTTTATGAGGGAGCCGCAAAACGACGTAAAGGACTTCCAAAAATTCACCACCAGCAACGCCAACAATCGCACAGGGCAAGTAATGGCGTACAAAACACCATCACCAAGAGGTGAGTTCAAAGTGGAGAGGTGACGGTCACGGCAGAAAACCAATTAGTTGGGGCGAAAAATCTCGACCTCAGCAATCTCTCTCACAAAGCCAAGTTTCAGTCAAACAGACCACGTCAAAACAAGATTCCGTCGTGCCCAAGAGAAGGCGGATCGTTTTCGAGCGTAGTTCAGGTACGTTGGAGTAGTTAAGAGAGATATCGGCAACAAGTTTTTTGAAACAGCAAATGAACTCAGACGATATCTCGGAAGAAACTCCTGGACGATAGAGTTACTCGGCCAAAACATGCGGTTCATCATTGTATGAAATATGCTGTCCGGCACAAGGACCCTAAAAGAAGCCGAAAAAGACGCGGTGAGCGTCAATCCGTTTACAGACAATCGGGTTACGGTCAGTTCCTGTTCCACAGAAATAACCTCATATTTGGTGGCGTCGTGATAAACTCGAAAAACAAAGAATTAACGTGGAAGTGCAGTAGATGTCGAAGCGGTGGGGACGATTGAAGGGCCCGTATTGGTGTCAACAGAAGCAGCAGGTCTCAAAGCGATGGGGGAGATTGAAGAGACCATGTTGGCATCATCATAAGAAGCACTATTGTAGGTCGGGATAGTGGAAACGGGCTGGAAAACAACCATAGATCCATCTCAAGTATTTCCAGTCAGACGCCGACGCGATGCAGAGCGATTGTTGCGTTTTGTCAATCAAGCATTAATACGAAAACATCAAATTTTGCGAAAATATCAATTATTGATTTATTTGCTTTCCAATTTTAATTGTAATAACAATAATATATTTAGCAGAATTATGTGAAATAATGATGTAATAAGATCATTTGTAAATTTCAACGATGCTCCAATATTAAGGTTGAAATCTTGCACAATATTACTGATGAAAAATCTGTCTACCTACAAATACATGCAAATTAAATCCACCCTCACAATTAAATGTTATGCATATAACTCGTTCTATGCTAAACATGTTTAATTACTAAGACTGTGTGCCAATTAACAAACGCTTGGTTATTAAGGCTGTGTCTCAACTATAAGTCAGCTTAGAACAAGTTTTTGAATATGCGATCAAACAATTCGAATTTCAACTTACAATATTTTCAAGTCTTCGGTCCAAACGAATTATTGTCAATAAATCTTTTGGACCGCTAAATTTTCGCATCACAAAATCTGATATAAGAATGCTGACAATTGTATCGATCGGAATTAATATGGCGAGGATAGCATTGGTAAAATTATAAATATCGCTTCCTTCTCTCAAATTTGAAAAGTCATCAAAAAGGTTAATAACTGCCATTATATAGTAGTAGAGACCGAAAAACAAACGTAGGCGAATGAAATTCTTAAAATTTTCAAAATTTTGTGATATTTCGAAATACATTTCAAACACTTTGGCGATTTGATCGTTGTAGAAACTGCATTGTTGCAATGCCAGCAATCGGTTCCGTCGTCCGCAGTGCAAAATACTCCGATTTTGTGAAATCTTGACAAGATACTTATTAAGTTCTTCGTATTGAGCATAAGTAACAAGAATATATGCTGGAAATATTACAGCGTTAGTTAAAAATATACCAAACGAATACCATATCATTAAAAAAGCTACAACAAATTCTTCCGAGCTCACTGTGAAAACACAGACGACGAGAAAACTAACTACGGTCGCGAATATTAACAACTTTACAACGAGCAGGATTAGCATTTGCTTACTGAAGATATTGTCATTCCTTGTTAATCTTCGAATTTTGTTGATGGTATTTATTGACTTTTGAGTGATATCAATCAATATTTTTCGACTTAATAGAAGGATTATTGGATACGTAAGTCCGTCAATTATCAGGACGCAATGACCGACATCAAATACAAATACTTTGGGATTTCTGCCATAATATTTAAAAGATTTCACGAAAAGCATACGAAGTACGTTCCAGGTCATAAGAGCGCAGCCAACAGTTTGAATCACTATACGAAACGCTAGTTTTTTTGAAAATTGAACAGACATCCGGTTTATTTCAAAGGATACTAATCCGCAAGTTTTAGATACGTAAAATATTAGTAAAATCAATTTAAGAAAAACCGTATTCACGCGATTCAACATTTTCTGTACTGAAAACTTGTGTTACAATGCTATCGAGAGACTGTGTATTTCCACAAAAATTTACAACCAGCTTACAGCTTTTAGTACTAAAAGCAAGAAAATTACTGTCAATATCTGTGCTAATGGCACTGATACGCCCATTCATTTGCACCGTAGTTGTGCTAGACATTATCAAGTTCACTATTTTATTTATGCTCATAAGCCAAGGATTCCGTACATGCATTATTTAAATAATTGTTTTTCTTTCGATTTTTTTCAAAACTTAATCTTTGGAAAGCTCCCTAGACCACCTTTTAACAAAGCCAAGTGTGGAATTGGCTCGACCAACCAGGATGACCACCTGGTACTCGAAGGAGAGGCGGAAGTTAGGAATTACCCCAGGTCATTGACCAAGTGGAGCTTACTCAAGGCATAATTGCCCATGGAGTAACTCAAAATTCAAGAATTCAAAAATAATTTATAAAAATTCTACACTAACAAGATTATACATCTTAAAGCTAAGTGTAGGAAGTAATTAAGAAATAGGCTAACTGAACAGTACTAATTATAAAGAGAAATATCGGTTGTAAACAGTCGTAAATGGTTGCATATATCACGCTTAACTCCAACTACTTCTCCTGAGTCCATGGTGAAATTTGTGTGCTCGACTTGTTAAAAATGGTGATGATCTATTAAAATTAAAATTCGTTACATTCAAGCCGGGTATTCCTGTTCAAATTTTCTCTAAGCTGTACAGTGCGGAATTCTGGCCGGCTGGGGTACATGTTCGCAGGTTTGTTTTTACCCCAAAAAACATGCAGAGCTGGAGTTGCGTGGTACAGGTATGAATCAGAGATGGGCATTTTTTATTGTAATAAAGATAAAAGCTCAAATAAATTGAAAAATCGAATAAAAATTTATTTTATTACAAAAATTATTTGTTATTTGGTGCTTTTTATTCGAACTTCAAATAATTATGTAATGCGTCGTCGAAAATCAAATTGTTTGATTCAGGGAATGTGAATATTAGGGTTGTCAAGTGCGAGAAGTCAATGAAATGGATATCACAGTAAGGATCACAGAAATGGGCACTAAAGAAGTCAGCGAATGCCTCAGCGAGGAAGAGTATCCGTCGTTGCGTCACTTAGAGTTAATGAACTTCCAAAACTATCTGGCAGTAAGTTGGATCTCAAGTTAGACAGAAATCTGGTGAATGACGCTTGTAGATCGGAAGAGAACCGAAGGTTAAGTTCATAATAAACAAGGTAGTTCTCTCCGTGCTTAGAGTAGCAGAATATTTTCCTCTTAGATTTTTAAGGTGTTTCATGGTCACCATTTCAGGGCTGCGACGAACAAGAAAAGCAAGAAGAGGAAAATAAGATCGGCACACACTGTGTGAAACAGGTATAAGGGAGATTGTAAAGAGAGTAGACAGCCCGATCAAGATCCAGTCAGAACAGCAGCCCAGTCATAGTCCGAAAGGGAATCATTGACAATGAAAAAATTTGCAGATCTGAAGTTGACGGAACAGCCATATATGGTGGAGGTAAAGCTCTCGACAGCATCAAAATATAAAAGAACCTGCAGTGCAGGATGGTAGCAGGACTCAGGGACCAGCGGATTTCGGCAACCACACACGAACGAACCATTTGGATTGGTCTAGAAAAGTCGGTCGAGAAGTCTGCCCAAATTTTTTGTGACGCCATTGCACTTTGTAAGGCCAGTGGAGACACAGGTGTCCTGGAAGGACAACACATAATAAGAAGCCACAGAATGGGACGTCAAAAGCTTCTCAGTCTCGGAAGTCCAGATCTAACCGACATCCGGAAGGGTGAAATAGCCAAGAATGACAACCTCTTCGGAGGACGAGAGGACGCTTCTTTAGCCATCAATTGAAATGGACAGATGGTCCAGAGGGTCCACCAGGGGGAATGTATGCAGTGAAAATGTACAGAGTTCCGTAAAGGAACCTCCATGGCAACGCAAAGAAGCTCCAAGATGCCAGAGTGAGCAACATGTACGATTAAACAGGCGATGCCGGTTCTGACAGCGCAAAACACACCATCACACTGGAAATACTACCTACCAGATTTCAGTGAGACAGATGATGTCAAAATTAGAGGCGTTTTGTATCCCAGCACGGTTACGTTGGCGTAAAAGAGGGAAACCTCACATACACGTTTTTTTAATGCTGAGCCAAGCCTGGACTTACTCTTGAGACGATCTCACGAACGTTTGAGCCGGAAACCCATAAGTTCGGGCGGATAGTCCCTAAGAAATAATTTTCGAAGACCTTAAAAGAGGCCGTGAAGGCGCATTTACCCATGCGAGTAGCTTTGCTGATTCTCCGCCAGGAAATTATGCCGACAGGGATGGAAGTGTGAGTGGCAATAAGGGTGAATTCCGGAGACAAACACGCAATGAGGACATCAAGCAGGCCTTAGGGCAACTACGCCAGAACGAGAAGCAACATCTGGTTCAACATCAGAGGCGACATCCACAGTCACCTCAGTTGAGTATTGGGCCTGGTCATTAATAGGGGTTCCTAGGGCAGTCAAGATCAAGGGAAAAATCGATCCACCCGAAGCAGCATCACCAATTAAACTCCCGAGGTGACGAGATGGAACTGAATCCTGGTACTCAGCGACTGCAGGTGAAATAATGGCGGCGACGCTGTGACTCTGCATGTAGTTATTATAAGAAGATACCAACTTGGATATAAATTTGCGAATAGAATATAATAACAGTGTAGAAGAATGTTTGATGGGATGGGGGACATCTCACCAAAGGCCATATAGTGTATCTACACTATGGTGGTAAGGCCCATTATCTCAGATGCCTAAGTTCTCTAGTGGCAGAGTGGCCATCGACGGTTTTTTTATAATATAGCCAAAGCCCAGTTGATAACCCTATGATGCGTTAGCATGTTTTTTTGGCTGGCAGGGAATTAGGGTAAGTGGAATGAAGGCAATCGAATGCCATGTTTTTGCATTACTGTGAGCTAGTCAATATAGCCCAGAGAAGAAGTGGATTTTTAATTTATTGCAATTGAAAATTAAAAACTCACAGAGAGGTCGAGGCTCGAACCAAAATCTGTAGTGTGGGGATCGTGCCACTCAACCATCTCTGCAAGGGTATTGGTAGATGTAATGAAACGCTTATAGTTGATGAGTCGTTCTCTGAAAACAGTATTAATGGCATCACAATTTTCACAGATAGGTCTAAAATTTATGGAAGGACAGGATCAGAAATATTTAGTACTTGAATATGAACACCCATTTAAGTCTGTAATCGAACACCTCAAGCGGAGATGCTAGCTTCGATCTGCGCGATGGATTATCTGCTGGAGAGTCATGTCAGTGATCAGAAATAGCGATGGCACTCGACAATCAGGCTTTGATCAAGTCTATGGATAGTACAGAGTTCAATACAACTCTAACCTTAGTGCGTGTCCGCAAACTCAACGAGTGTGCTACACTGAACGAGATCACGCTCGCTTGGGTAAGGGGATACATAAGTATAAGAATCAAAGGAAATAAAAGAGCAGATAAACTCGATAAACTAAGGCTACTTCGAATTTTCAAGGTGCGACACCGTTCATTACTTTGGACAGACGAACGGCGGCGGGCCTGTTGTAGACGTTGTAAATTGCTGACGGCATTAGTGACAGAACATGGAGATTTCAGATGTCATCTAAGAAGGATGAACATCCTTGAGGATGTTATCTTTAGGCGGTGCCTGGTGCAGCAGGAGACTGGTGTAAATAGTGCCAGTGTCCTGCCTCAGAAAGCAGAAAAGGGATGCTGCTGGGACACCACTGAATGAAGGCCGAAAGGCTCGGAGAGGTGTCTCATAAGTAAGTGCTTATGTCATTTAAGCCTGGGGGTACACCACAGCATATCAAGATGAAATGTTGGTCCAGTTGTATGAATAGGAATGGTGGCTGAAAAATGGACGTCGATCCTGATCTGGACATTCTGAAGTGTTAGTTACACCTCCAAGCGGTAGCAATCGGGAAATGCATCCTAGAACGTAGTCAAGTAACTAATGCGGGAGGAGATAACCTCTTGAAAAATCCCCCTAACTCTAAGGTAGTGGTAGGCCATGCCAAGGCAGTCTGCAGTGTTGTCGTCCCCACTGCAGGACCCAGGGGTAATTGGGTCGCGAATGGCGTTTCCTCAGGCTTTACTCACGGTACCCACAACACAACAGAAGCAGCTTTGGGAAAATTACCTTTCGAAGGTTCTGCGGCGGTGCCATTGGCAAAATAATAACTAGCACTTCCTCAGATGCGGCGGTGGCAGAGATGGTAGACTGTAACGAATTGGCTATCTCCGCGGTACACGCACCAGTAGAAGATGCAGACCTGCCTTCCGAAGGGTTAGTTACAGTTAATCCGGAGGAGGTTACTTGTCAATGCTCTGGACTAAAGCTTTATGGCTTATAACACTTCAATACCGTAGATAGAAAAGGGGTGATGGTTGTAAATAACGCATGGACCAAGAAGGAACACTGAAGACGGTGGGACAACATGGATTCCTGCAGATAGGCTAGGATTCTAGCAGTGACCCAGGAAAATGAGATTAGTGGCGACAGTGGGATAACTGGATACTCAGTTGCCCCCCCCCCCCCCACCAAAGGAGACTGGTAGGGGACGAAAAGGAACCCGATTCTATGTGGGCTGTTTCGGCTAATCCACAGACAGGTATTTTTAGTGAGTAAACATCTCACACTACCACGGGCTGTCCGGTGTCTTTTGGAAGATTTTCACTTCTCTTGCTAAAAAAAAAATTTATAGGATTACTTGAAGGAGAATCGAGATTAGGTGCATAAAAAAAGGAGTTTCAGCATATCTGAATTTAGAATGTCTTCTTAAACTTAATGAGTGTGCCCTGGTAAGCAGGATGACAATGCTTTGGATAACGTGACACTGGTTGAGAAAAGTGACTGGAGACAATAGGACGAATTTGTGTAACCAACCAAAATGGGGATGGGAACGTCGTACTGTGCTGCCGGAAGGAATATTCTAATTTTAGGAAAAAGAAACTCTGAAATAATGGGCGGCACACTTGACATGGTAGTTTTGGGTGAAATTTAAAAAAAATGATTGTGTACTATGCCTGGATGTGACGGCGGTCACACATTGGCTTGGAGCCAAAGAGCTTGGGACAGGATCCTACAAATATATGCTTGCAATAACCAAGCGAATTGAGTTGAGGATGAAAAACTGGAAGAGTATAGTCAATCCTTGGTAAATTGCATAGGTGACAAAAAGGAACCCAATAAAAAGTTGGTTCGATGTTTCCAGGGGAGGGTGTTTTAGTGGATAGAGACACTTTGGAGTATAGGGTCCTGAGTGACTTTTAAAGATATCCACCTTCTCATGTAATAAAAACGATACCTTGGTAGGTGTTAACAAAAATCAAAATATCGTATAGAGAACGATATTATCAATATCACTTTTCGATATATCTAAGCTTACTTTTTATAATTCTTCCTGGAACACAATGAATATAATATCGCACTGCACTTTACGCTCTAAATTGTATAGGATTACTTATCGAGGCTATTATAGATAATTCGTTTGCTTTTAACATTAGAAGCATTAGCTAAGGTGCAGCGAATTTAGATTTTGTTAAAAAGATAAACAAAATGCAAACATAAATGAAAGGTAATGGCTTAAGAGCCGCTGTTCGTTTGGTGCAACAAAAACATTTTCAGTACGGAAAAATGTTGAATCGCGTGAATAGGGTTTTCCATAAACTGCTTCTACTTATTTACTACGTGTCGAAAATGTCAGGATTGGCATTTTTTGAAGTAAATCAGTTGTCTATTCGGTTTTCGAAAAAATTAGCGGTTTGGTCGGTGTTACAAACAGTATTTAGTTGTTTTCTTGTCTTTGATATATTTGAAACAATTTTATCGGAATTTTCTATCATGTTTAAGAAGTTTCCACCAAGAGCAATTATGCACATTTTCTACTGTTGTGTTGTCGTATTTGACGGATTTACATATCATACCGTTCTTCTATTCGGACGACACGCATTAATTGATGTCATGCAGAAATCGATCAATACCATTGTAAAAGTTCGCAATCTTACACAAAATGACAATATCTTCAGTAAGAAAATGTTAATCCTTCTAACTTTTATAATCACTATTTTTTTGGGTTCGAATTTGTCCTACAATATTTGGTCTATAAAACGAATGCCTCAATTAAATTCCAAACAAATCTTGGCAAAAATTGTCCTATATCGAGCCGGATTTATCTTGAATTTCGTCAATAACGTAGTAGTTCCGATGTACTTAATTGTTACATATGCTCAATTCGAAAAACTGGAAAAACATCTTTCCAAGATCTCCGAAAATCTGAAAATTTTACAAAACCAACGACGAAACCGATTGCTTCTACTGGAACAGTGCACTTTCTACAACAATCAAATTGACAAAGTGTTTGAAATTTATTACGAAATATTAACAAATTTTGGAAACTTTAAAATCTTCTGGCAACGACGATTTATTTGCGGCTGCTATATCGCTGCTGTGTTTGTTGTTGCCAATTGTTATGACTCTTTTAATAGAAATAAACTGGGAATTCCATTTTCTGTTAATCATACCATTACTGCATTGATAGTTCCACTAGAGCGAGTATTTGGCATTTTAATTGCAAATTTCGTTAATCGAAAATCTCAACTTGGAACAGATATATTGACAACATTTTGTAATGACAGTAGGATTGAAAGAACTGTAAGTACAAATATTCATTGTATGCTCATTTTTTCAATAACGTGTTTTATGATCTCTTGTAACATATTGAATTGGAATACAGTCTTTATACCTATAATTTTGAAAACTCCTCAAACCAAAAGACTTGGTGTAAAAATTTATTTAATTTTCTTTTATTTTGCAGGTTGAAACGTTTTTAGTAAGGCAAATGGTGGATAAATTCAATATTACTATTTACAATACATTCAAATTGGCTAATGAGTACGTTACTGTATTGTTTCAGACAACTTTATTAACGATAATTCTATTGTTACAAATACATCTTGAAAATTAATAAAACAATATTTCGTGTTATGCAAAAATAAGTTAGTAATTTCTTAATACAATTTACAGGGTGTCTTTTGAGAATGCCTCAGCAGCTGTATCGCACTCTTTACAAAAAACAAAAACAAACAAAATTAATTGACAAAGCTTTACGATTTAGAAAAACCTTTCTATCGCTTTTAAGGTGTGAGGGTTCAGACCAAGTGTTTCAGATTTAGTTAAAAGGGCAGTATGCCAAACTCTATCGAAAGCTTTTGAAATATCAAGAATGCCGAGATTTTGGATTTTTCAAAGTTTTGGAGGCAGTGATCCCAACGCTCCGTCAGAGCCGTTAGTAATCCGTTTAGGCAGTGTCTATTTACTACCCTCAAATAGCCGTGTAATTTCCGCGTACACGAAAATACACGGAAAGTTCATGGAAATACACGGAAATACATGGAATGTACACAGATAGTGCACGGAAAGTACACGGATATTACACGGAAGTACATGGAAAGTACACGGAAACTACACGGAAGTACACGTAAAGTACAAGTACAAATTTCACGGACTACGCGGAACTACACGTGTGAATGCAAAGAGAAAAGAATAGGGGGGGGGGGCGGGTTCCCCCTAGTTAATAACGCAACTAAAAGCCTGATTAATACAACTGTTCCTCCCAGAAAGTCTAATAAACATTTGTTATTAGTAACAACACGTTTCGTCAAATTGTTATTACACTTTCTGAGAGGAAGAGGTGTATTAATCAGGCTTGTAGTTGCTTTATTAACTCCCCCCGCCAGCTTTGTATTTATAACAGGCTGTTGTAAGCTATTACCAGTAATATAAATATGGAAGTGACTATTTGCACTTATCGTGTAATAAGCTGTAGTTCCGTGTAGTCCATGAAATTTGTACTTGTACTTTCCGTGTACTTTTCGTGTACTTTCCGTGTATTTCCACATTTTTTCCGTGTATTTCTTTGTACTTTCCGTATACAAGGCAATTTAAGGGTGGTAATTAGACACTGCCATCCGTTTAACCAGTCAGCTGTGTTTGACGACTATATCCATCACAGAGAAATATCAGTATTTTGTGTCATGACGACTATATTCGTCATACGTAAAATTAAGTTATCATTTGCTATTTAAATTATATGTGAATGAGTAAATATTAATAAGAAAATTGTTTATTTTATAAAATAAAGCCTCTCACACATAGGTGCGCTCCCTGAAAAAGGTCACCACAGCGCAGCTAGAGCAGAGCCAGCACAGAAACCGAATTGGCGATAAAGTGGTTATTTCTTAGATATTTCATCCCTTGAGAATTGAAGAGCGGTTCAAGACCCTTATACATAACCAATTTCGACCTAAGGCACGGTTATTGAGAACTTATTATAATCAAATAACTGGGCATTACACTCGATAAAAAACTTAATTGGAACGCTCACCTTTACTCCAGCCTTAGCTACAAGAGCCCTATTGGTCTGATCATTTTCTGGTAATACGATTGTCAAACTGACTGCTTCTTACGCCGCCATGTTTTAGTGGACTTCAGTTCAACAAAGGCTGGTAATTGCTAAATATAGTAAGCTACAGTGGCTTACTTGTCTGCTCACAACAGGAGCAATGAGTACCTGTAGAACAGCTATCATGAAGGCGTTAATCGGCCGCACCATCCTGGACATCTCTATCATGACATCTGCTGCAATTAGCGCTCCAATAATAGCACTCACGTCTAATATGTCGGTTGGTGAAAAGGGTCGAATAAGCATTCTTCAATGCATTCCTGGCAAAGGTGTATACATCGTAATAGATCAGACGACCAAGGAACTGCAGTTTAGTAGAGGGTTTAGGACTGTCTTTCCTGAATGATCAGTCTGGGACAGCGGTGCCCTCCCTTTAGATCCGTCAATCACATGTGGGGTATATGGCGTTTACTACAGCAATTGTCCACCTGGTCCGGTTTTCCGGAGTTTTCAACTGTTGCCATGATTTGTTGATCTGAGCACCTTCAGTCTCTATGAAGGAGTTCGAACCAAGAGCCTGTTGAGTGATGTTGTTTGGCTCTTTCCTCAGTTTGTGGCCTTTCCATTGCCACCTTAGCCTTTGAACACTAATGTCTAGCCCGCTCTGTCCTGTAGGTCTATGTTGGTCCTCGTTCATAATGACCGCCGGCCAATGGAGGGTGCGTAGGAGACACCTGTTAAAAGAGGCTGGTAGTTTCGATTTTATTTGATAGCTCATTTTCCATATTGAAGAGACGCATAACAGAACAAATATTACGATCGATTTGAAATTCTGGAGTTATGTGGCTCTGGAGATTGGTTGTTATTGCGCCATATCTCATCGAGAGTATTTAATACAACTCGCACCTTGATAAAGCTAGCCTGTATACAGGGTGTTTCACGCCGCGTGTGCAAAAATGAAGGATCTGGTAAGGATCTGGTGGATCTAGGTGAGATTTTTTTACGATGAAAAAAGCCAGTTTAACAATCTAAATTATATCTTCTCAAGTTTTAGGGCTACATACGATATTAATATCTCAGTTAATAGGTATCAAAGTGATGCTGAAAACAGTGTATTTTTTTTTACTGTTAATAGTTTTAAAAGAATTGATTTTCAAACTTAAATTTTCGGAAAAAATAAACCAATCTTTTCATTTCAAAGGGAAATAGTTTGAAAAATTAGTCTTTTTTTTTATTTTTGTGTTTAAAGTAGTGGCTAATATGTTCTCTTTCAAACGAAACATAAAGCGAACAAAACTCTTTTACTGTTCTCAAGTTACATGACCAAACGTCAAGCAAATTTTTTTTTTCATTGTATAAAAATGTCTAACCTCCATAACTGGAAGGGGGTTTAAAATAGCCCCCCCCACCCCGCGCCGATACAATTCTTTTCGTGTCTCACTTAGATCTACAAGATCCTTCATTTTTGCATTCGCGCTGTCAAACACCCTATATAAGCTTCAGCTATGCCATCAGTCTCAACCCTAAAAGCCTTAAATGATGGATCACATGGTTCAAAAATGGAACCTTTGGACCCAGTACTACGGGTAGATAGTCCAGTTTTTTCAAGCTTTAATTCACGCCACCGAAATCTTTCGCTCTTTCTCTTCGGCAGTCGGCCACCCAAATACGGTCAGCCTCTGCTGGATACGAGGTCGGGAATAAAGGTTAACTACATTGCTTAAGAACTAGCCAGGAAGGGTTCATCCTCTTGGTGTGAACATCTCGAGTCCTATTGGAGGCTCAGTTGGCCGTCGGCAAGAGGTTTGATTGAAGACTGGGCTAACAGGCAACAATTGCTATTCTAGAGAAATGTCCGCGGGCTTAGCCAAGCCACGTCGGTCTTGTAAGACCCTATGCTTACAATAATGCCACCGCTTTAAGTAAATCGGATCTCAGGTGCCTCTCAGGCTACCTATCTGGCCACTTTATATCACCAATACCGGATAAATCTGTGTAATGTGACGGGGTGTCGGTTTCTTTTATGACGTATATAAGCAAATCGGATCTCAGGTGCCTATCAGTCTACCTATCTAGCCACTGTGAGCTATACCGGATTAGTCTGTCTAGTGTGACGGAGTGTCGGTTTCTTTAATGACATTGCCATGTCGACGGTGGAGTAAGTGATAATGTGTCGGGCTAACAATTCGGAGGTCCCAGGTTCGAACCCCACCGGTGGCGACCCATGGTTTTTAAATTCTAGGTCAACTTTTAATCTTTGTATCGAATCGGTTGAAGTTCCTCTTTCGCCCCTTACCCCATAAGGGGTAACGAGAACTAGAGAGAGCCGAAGCCCGGGGGCAACCTGAAAATGCGTTAAGCATAGCTTCGTCCATAGGGGAATTAGGGTAAGGGGAATGAGGGAACTTGAATGTCTTGTTTTTGCATTCCTACGAGCTCTACTACAGCCAAGAGAAAAAGTGAATTTTTTAATTTCTTATTAAAAACTTACTGGGAGACCGAGGCGTGAACCCTGCAACCATGGCGTGACGATTATGCCCGAATCTAAGGGGACAGCGTTATTTATGGTGTACGATGTGATTAAAAATCATGTAATTAGTACTACGAGTATTTAATTTGCAATTCCAATAAATTAAAAAAAACATTCACTCCGCTTCTGAACTGTTGTCTAGCTCACAAGACTAGACAATAAATTTCCCTTACCCTAATTCCCTTCCGACCTAGCAATATATCAGCATAGGCTCTTCCCCTGGGCTTTCAATAAATCATAAAAAAAGAAAGCCAACAATTTGAGATATTTTACCACTATGGTTCGTAAGCTAATACAGACTTTACTGACCACTTCACCTTAAAGCATTAATTTATTTTCGATCACTTTTCCAACAAATTATTCCAAATGAATTATGACTAGCAGATTGTAACGTAACCTCAGCCTGAGGGTTCAAATACGGATAAAGTTAACATGTATTATTTCCAAATGTTTCTAATAACATCTGAATTGTATTTATTTCAAATACTCAAAACAACAATACGCAATGAGAGAAAATTAAATAAAAATACATATATCACTCCTGCGGCGACAGAAAATCTATAAATGTCCTGAGGAAATTCGAATATTTTCCACAATTTAATCCTTCTCGTTTCGCTTTTTCAAACTAAAGTTAATAATAAAAATTGAAAGCTGACGTTCCCATTGAAAGCAGCAAAAACTACTTTGGCAGTCTCTCCGAATGGGTTTTCCATGTCTGCATACTATTTCGAGATATGGAGTAGAGAATGATTTATAGTTTGGCTAGTGATAGCAGAAGTGTCATCAGTTCACACAAGAGAAGTCAGATACCATTTCGTTCTGTGACTAATGGTCGAACTGGTGTAGAGGTTAAACTGGATACTTTTTTCGGGACAGTCAAAATTGGTTTTTCGTTGCTTGAGTTATTGCATAATTTTGCTGATTTTATTAAAATTCGAAGAGATTTTGTTTTCAATTTTTGTCAATGGATTGATGCAGTACTTGTTTTATGACCCACCGATAGTACAATAAATTCATAAAAAAAGGAAGTTTTATTACATACCTGAAATCCAACAAGACTCCAAATTTCCTGTTGTGATGAAAAGACACATGCTGTATAGCTGTGGCCTCGAAAGTGGTATATTCGTACGCCATGCGACAAGGCAACTGGAATGGCGGTCGTCACAATTAGCACCCATGCAGACAATATTGCTCTATAGTAGAAAAATTAATACAAAAAAAAATACATTGTTAGAATCACATCAACATATTCATTTCGTATCCTTACAACGTTGCATTCCTTTCTGTCCGTAGCGACATACTGGTAACCGGATGAACTACCGCCAGGAAACGATCAAAGGACATCAGCACGAGAGTGTAAACGCTACAGTGGCAGGTAACTACTATCATGTACTGTACGAACTTGCACCAAAGATTGCCGAACGGCCATTCCGGTAGGACGTAATCGGTTGCAGTAAATGGAACACAAAATATCACAAAAAGGATGTCCGAAATCGCTAAGTTTATAATTAGAAGATTTGTCGTTGAACGCATTTGTTGATTAGCTACGACCACTGGAAAAAATAAGAAGAAAATTTGTTTATTAGTAACCTTTCTTAAAACAATTTGTGATTTTTAGTTTATCTTGGCACTGATTCTTAAATATATGCATAGTATAAAATTGGAATACCACAAAAAGACATGTTAAATTTGAGGAAAGAAATATTAAAATATTTTTACACGACTGGCTTTTCTGATTTAGAAAAGTCAAACTCTTTTGGCTCTTCCTCAACAGCAGCATCAAATAATTAACTTTTCTTTAGCAGCTGGACGTCTTCACGAAAAGCTGAAAACTAGATGTAACGCCAACTAAACTTAACAAAAACAACAACATCTGGATAACCTCCAGTTATATGGCGCACGATGTGTAGGACATTGCTGGTTCAATACTCAGGAATGCGGTCAAGGAAGCCACTATACAAAAGTAGACGCTGGTGATCGCAGCAGACGCCAACTCCATCATATAGTCTGGGGCAGCTCGGACGTCAACGAAAGAGGTGAGTTACGACAGGATTGGATCAATTTGTAGAATAACACGATCACCACGTCATGGTTGAAGGGTTCGAATCCATCGCTCTCCGTGAGTTTTTAACAACAAACTAAAACAAAATCCACTCCGTCCTGTGTTGTTGCCTAGCTCGCAGCAATGCAAAATCAAGACATTAAATTTCCCTCATTCCCCTTACTTTAAGTCTCTTCGGGCGAAAGCCATGCTAAACGCAGCATAGGCTTGTCCCCTCGGTTTTGGCTACATCGTAAAAAATTGATCTAAAGTTCATAGGTGCACCGCGTCCGACACTGCCGATAACTTTGCGTTGTTCTTCGAGAGCGCCTTTTCTTCTAGCAATTTTGCGCCTTCCCTGGAAGAGTTTGATCAGATCCAGGAGCGTCCTGCTGCCTTTATTCCCTTGCCCAATATATCTCGTGATATGATCTTGGATAGTATCAGGGAACTTAAAATGGACTTTTCCTTTGGTCCTAATGGCGTTCCACTTGCGTTCGTGAGGTCCTGCTCTGACGCATTACTCACTCCACTGGAACTCATCTTCAGCAAATCTCTTTAGTCCGGTAGATTTCCCACGCTATGGAAGAGTTCATTTATATTTTCTGTTTAAAAAAGTGTCATAAACACGTGATTAAAAATTATACGCCAATCGTGAAGCTTTCCTGCACACCCAAGTTGTTCGAGTCTCTTACATATTCACAGCTTGTGGGGCCGTGTAAGGGGCTATTCTTGTCTAATCAACATGGCTTTCTGCCTGATAGATCGACGATAACTAACCTGCTTGAATTTACCCCCCACATAATTTGTGCCTTTCAACGCGGTCTCCACATCGACTGCGTATACACCGATTTTAGCAAGGCATTTGATAAACTCCCTCAACTCTGTGATTATGCTCAAACTTAGAAAGTTTGGTTTCCCACCTTTGATGCTTGACTGGATCTCTTTGTACTTAAAAACATATCGAGTATCTTTTCGTAACACTTTATCTAGAGTCGTTAGAGCTTCTTCTGTTGTACCTCAGGGCAGCCATCTTGGTCCGCTGCTGTTTATTCTTGCCATTGACGACATTGTCTCCCTGATTAAACACTCCAAAGTCCTAATCTATGCGGACGATGTAAAAATTTTCTCTTGCGTTAGAAACGGTTATGATTCTTCCTGCATTCAGGATGATTTAAACACCTTCAAGGTTTGGTGTGAATCGAATTGCCTGCAACTTAACCTGGATAAATGTGAAGTTATGTCATTCTCTAGGAACCTCAGTCAGCTCATCTTTGATTATATTTTTATAGATCTTACTTTCCGTCGTGTGCGGTACGTTACAGATCTTGGTGTGAAGCTAGACGAAAAGCTAGATTTCACTCTGCACATACACTATATTGTATATAGGAGTAATTCAGGTCTGAGTTATGTCAAGCGGTGGTCAAGAGAGTTTTCTGATCAACAGACCTTAATTCAGTTATATTTTTCCTTGGTTAGACCAATTTTGCTGTTCATTCTAGACGCGTCGAGTCGGTACAGTGGAACTTTGTAAGGTTCGCACTAAGAGACTTTCCGTGGAATGATCCATTAAGGCTTCCTCCTTATGAGGATCGCCTCCGATTGCTTAATATGCACTCTTTAGAGGTACGAGATAGAGTTGCTGACTTGGTCTTTATTCACCAGCTTTTGAACTCGAACATAGATTCTCGTGTCCTCGCAGATAAGGTTTCTAATAGACATACCCCGTATAGCTTTAGGAGACTGCCTTTACTAAATGTCGTTCAATCTCGGTCTAACTATGGTATGCACGAGCCCATAAATTGCATGTGCAGAGGGTTTTTCGACTTAACCCTTACTCTCTGTTCTCTGTACACTCCTGATTGTTATGTTGTGCGTAGTCTAGTTTTGATTATTTATGTTTTTTTACATGTTGGTGTGGGAACCTCATTCACCTCAATATATTCTTTATTCTGGTGAGTAGGTGAACTGATTCTAGGCTCCTGCCTGAGAAGTGCGCCTTCTGCGTTAGAAGGGTTGATTCTATAAAAAAACAATTGCTAGTAGATTTGGTAGTAAAACGCATACTGTAGATCATAAAATAATTGTTTTGTGAACATTCGCACGACAATATTCTAATGATTTACTGGAATGGAAATCCTATGATCTCCAGGTATAAAATGAAATGCAAACGCAGTGCCATTTTTAATAACACGTAATATTTCACAATGAGAAGTCGTTTTGATAGATTGATAGTTAATAATGGTAGAATTTACAAGAATACGCGGACATAGTGTTCTGTTACGAATTTAGCAACGGAAATTCCCTCGAATCAAAGCGTGAATATCACCGCAGATTCACAGAAAGAAGACAACTGTCGAGAGGTGGTTTTCAAAGAGGGTTTTTTTTATACGATGGGGCCAAATCCTAGGGGACAACCCCTTGATGCGTTAGCATGGTTTTGGCCGGAAGGGAATTAGGGTAAGGGAAGTGAGGAAACTTGAGTCTTGTTTTTTGCATTGCTGCGAGCTAGACAACAGCCCAGAGAGGGCTTCTTAATAAAAGCTCACGGGGTCATCTGGTCTCGAACCCGGGACCTATGGCATGTTGGTCTTGCCGCACAACGTATTGATCCAACTCCGTTTAAAAGGCTTTGAGAAACTGGAAGTGATCATACATTTTTTCTATTCATCGAAAACTTGTCACTGTTTAATGGATTCATTTAAGAATTACCCGATGAATTTGCTCCTTTACGTACAGCAGCGATTTAGGTAGAAACGAATCAATGTTTTGCTAGTGAAATTAAATCATTGATTAGTGAAAGAGAATTTCTCTACCAGGAATACGATGGGGGATCCAAAATAACCTGAATTTCTTTATCGTAAGCATTTACTTTTTTTATTTTTCAAATACAACCTTAAACTCCCTCGAAATAGTTGCAATATACAGGCCACAAAAGAAAGGAAGCACAAGTTGATAAATCGTATTAGGAGTTGAGAGCCTAATAGCGTGAAACCTTATCAGCTATTGAGTCGATGGTACTCTGCGCCCTTTTCCATTAAGGGGTTAAAGAAAACAGAGATAAAACGCTACATTAAAATCAATTTTCTATCAAAACACATGCAAAATGTACAACCAACTTTTTCAATAAATCAAAAGACAAAATTCTTTTGATACTATAATCTTTAGAGGTTTTTAACTAAAACCTAATCTATAAGCCCCATTTTTAAATCCATAATAATTCCGTAAACAACTACCAAAACGTAAACTCCAGGAAATGTTTAAAGTTATTCCTGTCGACTGTGTTTCATGTTATACTGAAATTTGGTTTCGTGACCAAATCCTGTAAATATATGTAAGTATGAGGGTCACTCTTTCTTATTTGTAGCCAGAAATTACTTGTTGAATGCATTCAACATGTCCATACAAGAAGAAAGGTACTGAAAATTATAATATCTCCCCTCAGGTGAATAATGTAATTGCTGCTTGCAGTGCTATTACGAGTTTAAAATATGTGCAGCAAGAGTCAGCTGATGTATTGCCTTGCAATTACGATTTTTGTATTCAAATTTAAAGCGACTTACTACATAGTTATCGTACTCAATTTTGTTGTGAGTTGAAATGACTTGGATTATATTGCCGGGGAGTGTAAAAAAAATGGTATACCCCTTAAAATCGCAGACGAGCAGGACGTTACTTTTCCTAAAACGAAGGGTAAGTGAAAGCGAATTATATAAATTGTTTAATATGTAGTCTTGCTGTGAACTCAAAATCGTATGAGCTGCCTACACGGGACTCCGCGCTGAGTGAATAACTAGACATTCGCTCAGACAGCAAGAATTCTGGCCAGCGCTATGATAACTTAACCGTACCACAATTGATAGGCTGAGAGAAAAAATAGTTTTTAAAAAAAAGTTGAACCGGCTTCACAAAAAGCGCTAAAAAGCATAAAATAATTTTTAATTTTATATCTATTACGACATTTTGAAGTCGGTGCAAACCAAACAGCTACAACAAAACTATTTAATGGTCATTTCTTATGATCCCGTAAGCTGAATCGTTCAGATAGTATTATGTATTATTTTCAATTGTGGTTCTGTAGTTGTTTTATTTGTTTAATTTGCACCGACTTCAAAATGTCGTAATAGATATAAAATTAAAAATTATTTTATGCTTTTTAGCGCTTTTGTGAAGTCGGTTCAACTTTTTTTTTAAAAACTATTTTATTTTTCACTTTTTAGTGTCTTCGACTCTATACAACGAAGAAAGAACCATCCAAATCGGACTACTGGTATCAATCAAGGAACATACTCTACCGAACAGAAAAGGAATCATCGAAATCGGTCCACGCGTTACGAAGTTACTACCCCTCCCCCTCCCCCACCACCACTATAGGACCAAATTATTCTCCTATTAGCAATGGGGGATCACACTCTATACAACAGCAAAAGAACCATCCAAATCGGTCCACGTGTTACAAAGTTAGGTTCAACCCTCCCCCTCCCCCCACCACAGCAACATTTGTTTTCTCGTGGTATCAACCTAGGATCATATTCTACTCAATAGAAAAACAATTATCCAAATCGGTCCACGCGTTACGAAGTTAGACTACCCCCCCCCCCCCCCCCCCCGCACCCACACCTTTCACCATAGGACCAAATTATTCTCCTATTAGCAATGGGGGATCATACTCTATACAACAGAAAAAGAAGCATCGAAATCGGACCACGCGTTACAAAGTTAGGTTCCACCCCCACCCCCCTCCATCACAAAATGTTTTTCTCCTGGTATCAACCACGGAACATACAGAAAAAGAATTATCCAAATAGGTCCACGCGTTACAAAGTTAGACTACCCCTCCCCCCTCCCCCCATCCTAGGCCAAAATTTTTTTCTCCTATTAGCAATGGGGGATCATACTCTGTACAACAAAAAAAGAACCATCCAAATCGGACCACGCGTTACAAAGTTAGGTTTCACCCCCCCCCCCCCCCCCACCCACCCTACCAAAAATTTTTTTGACATGGTACCAATCGGTGAACATACTCTTTCCAACAAAAAAAGAATCATCAAAATCGGTCGACGCGTTACGAAGTTATGCCCGGTCAGACATAAAAAAAAAATAAATACGCGTCGAACTTAAAACCTCTTTGTTTTTGGGAAGTCGGTTAAAAATGACTTATCTACAAGGTCCGAGCAAAAGTGGCTTAGGAAAATTACTGCGCAAAAACGAACCGCGTGAGATTCCGGCTAAAAACGAATCAATGAAAAACTGCAAGCAGAAACGACTGAACTATGAAAAGTAATGCAAAGTTAATGCAGGTAAGTAGTTAATTCGATTTTACACGGAGTTTTTCTCTGGTTCTAAGCCACTTTTACTCGGACCTTGTAGATAAGTAATTTTTACTCCCAGACTTTCAAATATACACTAGATAATAGTTTCATGTTAAAAAAAAGATTAGCGGGAGTCATTTAAAACCTACATTTATAGAGAAAAGTACTGGAAACCTTGGAGACGGCTTCAGTCAGTGGATTATATCACCATTTGTGCGATTAAGATTAATAAAAAAATATGTTGACCTTAAAAATAAGCAAAAACTAAATTCAAAAATTTACTAACAAAATAAAAGACAATTGTCTGGAGCTCTAGACCTTACGTGAAAGTAAAAAAAAACTTGCCTAAGTTAAAGCAATCTATACGAGTTAGAATGCTTTAATTTGAGCAAGTTTGACGCGTCAGCTCTAGAAGAGAAAATGAGAAACTGTTAATTGGCAAGGTATTTCAATTTCCAATCCAGGTAACCTGCAGAAGAACTCTGTGCTCGACAAATAGTTGCTCGTTTTCAGCCCCTTCCGGAGTGCCTCTTCAAGAGGATATGTTCCTGGTGACGGTCCCTTTGCCTGATTCTTATGCTAGTAACTATGTTATCCATATAAGGTGATGACCTTTGTGTCAGAGCATTATGTGTGCGAGGATATCATCCTAAAGAGGCTGAGGACCTAAAAATCCTGCATTAAAGGTACCTGAAAGTGGGAAGTGCCTCGTGTAGATAGGTATAAGGAGAAGATAAAAAAAGCGCGGGGAATGGAAAGAGGGGAACTCAACTGCGTACTCGAACCTCAGCCTTCATCAAGTTTCAGTCGGATAGCACAGGTCAGGCAGAAAAGCCCTTAATCGGTAGGCGACTAGCAGTCAACCTAAGGAGGGAGGTGGGCCTATATCGACGGAGATGGATGGAATCGGCCTGAAATTTTCGCAACTAAATTTGCATCACTGTAGGGCGGCATCATATATGGATTCGCGTTGCTTTATGGAGGAGTAGCTGGGCATAGCGCTGCTGCAAGAACCCTCTGTATTTAGGAATAAAATAAGAACGCTTCCGAAGCGTATGGATAAAATCTGTTTTGCGTAAACTTAGATAGCACATTTAGATTCTGCATTCTAGTAAAGCGAGGAGTTCACAATGCAGTATGCCAGAACTCACAGTGGCTCGTATGGGAACAGATACATCTTTTTTGGTCTCGAGCTACCTTCCATACAACTCAGCTTCGCGCCCAGGGAGGGAAGTGAAGATTCTAGTGAAGTATTGCAAGGACAGATATGAGGAGTAGCACAAACGACAATCGTAGGGGCTAAGATATACTTAAATGCAATAGTAGAACCGAAGCAACTTTCGTATATGGAAGACTTAAGGAAGTTATTCGTGTAACCCTCAGCAACACGAAACTGTTGGATTGGGTACTTTACCCATTATTAGAGAGTGACTGATGTGGAGACGCTGTCAAACCACAGATCCATAACTTTTGACAATTGTTATGTCGCAAATGAGAGGCGTCATCGGAGGCTGATCAGGTTCACTAATAACACAAATACTAAAACGTACCTGGAGGTGTTAAGAGAAAAACTATTGACATAAACGCCTGGAAAACCCAAAATTAGAGTGCACGTAGAAAGATAATTATACACTCTACAGAAGTTTAAATTACAGAAGAAGGAGAGTAGCAAGGCTTTCGAACGTGCCCTAAGGAATAAGCATATGGAAGCCTGGGAGAGATAAAATACCTTAGAGAAAAAGATGAAGAAAACTTTACGAATAAAAAAGAGAGATTCGTGGAGGGACTTCTAGTCGAGCACGAGAAATATCTCTGGCGTCTGGTGACTGCAAAAGAAGGTCGCAATTGACCCCATCTCCCGACACGGACTAGTTCGGGATAAAACGGGAAATATTTCGGATACCTGGGACGAAACAAATAAGATCATACTGGAAAATCACTTTGAGAAACATACAGATGGATCATGCCATGGATTCTGGATTAGATGATATATTCCCAGCCTTACTCCAGTGGGGCACTGATATGTTAGCACCAATAATCAGGGAAATATACATTCCATACTTAGAAATATGTTTCATCCCGATTTCGTAGAGAAAGACTAAGGTTATATCTGTCTTTCAGAACAGTAAGCTTGACGTCCTTTTTGTTAAAAGTAATTGAGAGGATTATAGCTTACCACATTGAAAGGATCACACTGCTGAAATATCCACTAAGTAGAAACCAGCGCGCGCACTGACCTGGCAAATCTACCGAAACGGGACTCAACCAAATGGTGCGAGTAGCAGAAGAGGAGCTTAATAACAAAGGCATAACAGTGTCCGCCATCATGGATATTGAAGGGGCCTTTGATAATATAGACTTCGGAAGACTGGAGGGTGCTGTTATTGGATGTGGAATTAATCCTACCGTGAGAAGATGCATTAGAAACATGTTAAAGACGAGAGCAGTGAATATACAGAGAGGACAATTTAGACTGCGCGGGAGGTTGAGCAAAGGATGCCCGCAGGGAGGAGGTTTATTCCCCCATTCTGTCGAACATTATTAACGACCCATTACTACGTAAACTTGACGAAGACGGCATACGCAACGTTGGTTATGTCGATGACATAGAAATTATGGTAAGAGGTAAGTTCATGTGCACCGTAGCAGATACCATAAGGAGAGGTCTACCAATAGCAGCTTCCAACAGCTTTCTTGAATTCATTAGATTTGCCAAAAATGCTACCGCACAATTTGCAGGTCAAGGTGGGCAGCCGGTGATAATCATGTTACGTAATCTGAACCAACCGCAATGGAACAAGACTCTCTGTTAAGAAGCTGATGAACAAAGTGATTGAAGCAACGATAACCATAGGAAAGTTTAAAGACGAGGATGTTCTGATTCCAAGAAAACCACTGATTCCAACCGACTTGCTGTTCCAATTTAAGCCTACCCAGTTTCCTGTTCATCTTACTGCCGAACAGCTTCCCTGTCAACTACAAACTACAGTTGCTCAAAATACATCTTATATAAAATCCAAAAGAATATTAACTGGAACATTTTAATGACTTAGGAATTGTCATTACAAATAGCCCTCTCAAATTTATCTCAAAATGTCCATTGTCCATCACATTTGTCTAAAGCATTCTATCAATCCTCTTAGACATATTGATTGAAGGGTATTTCATCTTGAAAATATTTCTCTAAGAGGATTTATCTAAAACTCCCACAAAATGGAACTTAATACCTCTTAATGTAGTTTCTCTACAGACAAAATGGGTCCTTAGACAACAAGAATATTATCCGTCACTTCAATTGCTTAAATTCACTTGTTCGCTTGGACTTCTGAAAGTTGCCAGTCCCATCGAATCTAATACTATTTTATCTCTTTATTTATGATAACTTGACAAGAATGAGCCTTTCGGGAGTACAGTCAAACGATTTTATCCTTGTAATAGCAGTTTCTAGTTCAAAGGCACTGCTGCAAGCCTTTATAGTACACGTTCATATGTCATCGGTAAGGGACTAGAGGAAACTTTATATCCTATTCTATATTATGTTGCTTGAGGTTATATATGCTTTTATATGCGAACCAGACAAAAGATTTATGAACTTATTTCCAGCTGAGGTTGATACATTTTGTATCGTCGACCTAACCATAAAAAGACTTCTTCTTCGCGAATTCTATTCCAGCATGCTGTGCATTGAAATTATTTCTGGGCGAAAAAAAATGGCAAGCACATGATAGGATTCGGTAGCCACTTCGTAGTGATTTCAAAACTTTCCAGAAAGTTCATTTCATTGGAAATGATAACTGAAAGTTACATTTGTGACTACCTTTCGATTTGTCCCATCGATAGTTTAGAAATGAAAGCAGGGGACGCTTTGATAACGACTTCGAAAGCAAATATTTGACGAAGCGGATTAAAGTCAAAAGGTCCTAAAACATTTATTGGTGCATTTTAGGAGACCTATCCAACGACACCCTACTTGATGGTGAAAGTGTAAATATTTTTGAATACACTTTTTACTCGACGAGAGAGAAGAGCATTGATGTAAAACTTTTATTACTCTTACTTAAAAATGAGTATTTCTTGACTCCAATTAATATTTTGAACAAAAGGCAAGTGTTGAAATACTATCCATTTTATTCCTTGGAATATTTACATAATATATGATAATAAAATATAGCAAAGGTGAGAGAATGGATCCTTGTCGCGCTCCTTTTAGTATTTAAAAGCGCGCCACTGGTCTCAGGATAATAATTCAGTAGTAGAAAAAATCGTCACGAAAGTACCCGTTTATTATTAAGGAAATGCTCGATTTTTTGCATTAAAATAAGTCTTAGCATCATCAAACTTAACTTAGAAATCTAGTGACCCACCCATTTTATAACTCGTTAGGTATAATTTTTTTGTTATTCTTCGCAATTACGCCCACTTTTTTACCAATGGGCCAATGTCGATTTACCAATATTCCTGAATTACCGAAAAAAGAACATCACCCTAGTAAAAATATAGATATATTCACGCCCAAAGCAATATTTCTAAAATCATATACGCGCCTATTGCGAGCACGCATAGCGAACAAATCTTGCATAATAGTGCACGCTCCCGCTACAGGCCCAATATTTGAAAATATATACGCGATACGAGAATGTCCGCTTCCCCTATAGGCAGAAAAATCTAAGAACACGCCCGCCATAACTGCACGCTTCTGTTGCTACGTTCTGGTTTTAACACATTCAAGACTAGTGACGCACCGCGAGGGTTATGTAAAATCTCACCCGTATAGACGCGTGTTCACCGTGTGGATCATCGGCCACCTGATATTAATTGTTCACAATAGCCGATCACAATTACCTGAAATTTGTTATTTAAATTTTTCCAGTTTCAGTTATAATCTTTGTTAACCCAAGTATAAATGACGGGCTGAGAGTAAAAGTGACCTATTTATAAGGTTCGGGGAAAAGTGGTTTAGAAAATGTTCCGCGCAAAAACGAATCGTAGAAAATTTCCGGGCAAAAACGATTTAACTACAAAAAGTAATGCAAAGTTAATGCAGTTAAGTAGTTAAGTCGTTTTTGCCCGGAACTTTTCTACGATTCGTTTTTACCCGGAATCTCACGCGATTCGTTTTTGCGCGGAACATTTTCTAAGCCATTTTTGCCCGAACCTTATAAATAGGTCACTTTTACTCTCAGCCCGTCAAATGAGACTCAACAGCACAAAAGTTGCCGGCTATTGCAGATACCGGTCTCGAGCGAGTTAATGTTCCAAAATAATTTTTTTGTTTTCATTCCAAATTTTAATCTAGAAAAATGTGAGCGAGTCGTGCTTGCTTTGGACTATTTCGTAATTTTGATGTAGGCGTATCGTGCCTTATTTGAGTGACCGAATTGGTTTTAACGGTGTACATGCCTATTTCAGGCTAGGAATGGGCGAGTCTTATTTCTGCTTGGGCAGATACAGCAATGGGTCCCACTTGATTAGTTTCGCTGGTATTTTGTCTATTCTTGCACGTCTGCAATCCTGTCAAAGGTCTGATATTAATGTTGGCTACAGCCGGCCGTTCTTCAGGTTAGGATGAGAGGTATACCACGGTTTGAAGATGTTTTCTAGGTCTTCAGTTAAGTATTCCCTTCATCTGCACAATCGATTCTCCTTCGTAATAAGTAGGGATCCGTCGGCGTCTTTTATAGGATGTTCAGTTGCAAGAGCCTTTCGTGCCAGTTTTATGGCAATCTTGTATAGATCTTCACTGTCCCCGCGATAGGCCGCCTCTTCTGCATTTTCTGCTAGCGCTTTGACGTAGTTGCGCTTGTTACGTCTTACACTTTTTTAGATGCCTTTCCAAAACTTCCTCATAACATTTGCCATGCTATTATATTATTAGAGGCAATTTTGACGTTGAATCTAATATTTTTGATATCATTGATTTGTTAGTAAGACAAGATTTAAGTTTTATGATTTATGGGACATATAAGTATACTCTGCTTTCCTCATTCTATTTTACCTGCATTATTTCCTTGTTTAATATTTGCATTTTATATCAAAGAAGATCCGTTGCTACCTTATTCAGAGAGAAATTCCCTTTTTTATCTCGCCGAGAGAGTATATCAGTAGCAGCATCGTTTCGGATGTGGGTGATGTAAACTCATCACTTTCTTTTCAACTAGGTTAGCTTAAACCTAAGGTGTTCACTTTATACTTGATCCTTTCTCGCCCCACCTCCATTATGTTAGCTAGTCCTATCCGTTCCACAGATTTCTTACGTTCCACAGGAAGAAGGCGACACCTGCCATGCGGATTGCTTCGGATTCTTCCTGACCAGAGCATAACAGCACGGTTTGCGATGATGGTGATGTAAAATTGCCACTTTCTCTCCAACTAAGTTAGCTTAAATCTAAGGTGTTCACCTTATATTTGTTCCTTTCCTGCCCCACATTCATGATGCTAGCATGCCCATACTCCTCTCACAGAGTTCTCACGTATCACAGACAGATCATAGTCCGATGGTTATGGCCAAAGGTCATCATTACAAAATTAGTGCTAAGTATCCGAGTTGTACCTTACGTTTCGTTATATTCACTGAGGTTCAAATAAGTGGGTTACAAGCTCACCTACTCTATCTCAAAAGAAGGACTGTTCCTTGAGTGTCCTAGGAATTACCGAGAGTACAATGACGCATCCTTCACAAAGAAATACTGTCGGAGTCTTTCCAAGTGCTGAATGGAGCGAGCTAAGGAAGGATACTATCATCACCTTTGCTTTTCCTGATTGTCATTAATGTATTGCGCAAGGACTAGATGGAAACTTTTTAAACACCTGATATACCTGGACTATGCCGATGATATTTGTCTTCTATCAATGCCCTCACGACGGAAGGTCGCAGAACAGTTTTAAGATAAACGCTGCTAAAACTAAGCTTATGAACAGTTTGTTTTGAATTTTTTCGTAAGCTTATGAGCTTGAACTCCAGGAGACATAATGAAATGTATCTTGAAGAGCAGGAAATAGAGCAAGTGGATAAATTTTGCTATCTCGGAAGCATAGTTGCAGCCGACGGAGCTAAAACTGATATACAAGCTGGCATCAATTAGGCTCGAGTTGTATTTAATACTCATCCTGAGATATGAGGCAATAAAGACATCTCCAGACTCACAAAACTGCGAATCTTTGAAACAATCGTAAAATCTGTTCTATTGTATGGCTCTTCAATATGGAAAATTATCGGCTAAATAACATCTAAGCTACATTCCTTTGTCAACCGGATGTCATTACCAGCGAAGACATATATAAACCCATAGGCCAAGGCAAGATAAACCTTGGTGCTCCAAGATGAAAGTGGCAGTAGATATGCCACATTCTGAGAATATAGTCAAACAAAATCGTTCAGTAGGCTCTAGATTGGAACCCACACGGGACCCAAGGAAGACGCCGAATTGAAGGACCGCCCAACACGTGGAGCAGATCCGTAGAAAAGGAAGGAACCCTGATCAGAAAATCGTGGCAAGAGATGAAAACGTTTTCGCAGAACCGGAGCAGGTGTGAAGTCGATGGATTACGCCCAATGTCCCACAAAGGGTCACGGCAATCAGAGACGAAGTTGCGTTAGGTCGGTTTTCAAGTTTTTTATGATGTTGTGTATTTTGGACCATTTCATGTCTCTCTCATTATTGCACTCATTTTATAACATATTTTGTTAAGCATTCCTTGGATCTTTCCGTTTAGTATTTGGAAGTTATTTTCGATTTATATTATTTTATTGTCGTCCTTCGAGCTTAGACTACTTCGACATGTGGAGTAGCTCACGACTCCTACCTAGGTAGGTAGTCGGCTCGAATTGGAATGAAAAGGACAACACTTGTTGTTTGATACTTAACGTAAGAAAAGTAATTTCTGACAGAAAACTGGCGGTCCTTTTGAAATTACGAAATCAATTCCTTTTGCAATCTGTATGAAAAGACAATATTAAAAAGACATCAAGTTCCAATTAATTGGATTGAATTGGACACACAATATGTGAGATAGAACCCACTTATCGCAAAAATAATAACGCAATACACCAATATTCGCTGTTGCCTTTCTGGGAATTTAATATCCACTCAATTAGGACTCAGTAATTAGGTGCATTCAGGTAATAAAGAATCCACAGCTGTACTTTAATTTGCATAAGTCTGTCAACGAGATCACGCACCAAGGCCAGCTGAGTGTTTACACCCTGGTGAATAATGTATTCACCGGATAATTCCCGAAAACCAAATTGGTTAAGTGTGACCAGTTCTAATGACGACGAGAAAATGTGGGCGTTGACTGGAAAACCTTAATTTAACCGGGAAATGAAATTAGAGCGAAGCAAATTAGTTTATTCCTGTAGTGAAATTAATGGAAAACTGCTCCGTATAATTTTCGCTCCCTTTTTTTGGTAAGTTAATTTTAATATTTATCACCGTGGATGAGTTACAACAGAAGCTAGTATTCCTTGCTTTCCGGGTTTAATGAAATAATGTAATTTGAGTTAGTTAGTAAGCAGGAGCTGGACAACAAAACCCCATTCACACTACAACAAAAATTATATTTATGTCCTTGCAGGACTACAAAGGATTCTACGTGATGAATACGTAATACAAGTTCAGAGCCACATTAACTTAATAAGATTAGTTTACTTAAAATATATTTAGTACTTACCTAAAATAACTAAAGCGTTGCCTAAGAGTCCTGCTAATCCGATTAGGCCGAAAAATACTGGCACCACCATAGACACAACCCTTTCGAGCGGCCACTGTTCATCGATTTCCGTTGATGAATTTGTGCAGTCCGTAAAGTTTGACCCTTTATGAAAGTCACCCGCCACTGTACTTACACCGTCCATGCAGTGATCAAACATTTTGGTGCATCACAGACGTACCGCCTCCACAAACCCCATGTACCGGGGTTCGCAAATATTGGTTACCTTACAGCTGCCAGAGAGTCTAAAACTTTCCGTTTTCGTTTATTTATTTTTCGAAAATTTTCCCCAATGGATGGCGTAAGTGTTCTGGATAAAGTTCAAACTAGTTTTATGGTGTTTGTGTAACGTTGAAATTTCTTTAAAATATGTTCGCACTTTCCGTGCACAAACTTTTCACAAACAAAAACAATAGTGACGGCAGGTCCTGTAAAAGAGAAAGAAATAAAGTTAGAGTTTAAGTAGATGCTTAAATTTAAATTGGTAAATTATGTAAATCGCTTCTAAGAATTTTGTTAAAACATGAGTCCATTCGGCGAAAACACTATACTATTGCGTTACGTGGGAATAACGTTTAGATTTGTATGGATATAATCCAAAATTACTCATTATAAATAAAACATGTATGTAGGTGGTGACGTGATGTTGCCTCCTTTATTTTGTTTCGAGTTCTGAACAGGCATCCTCCTACACTTGTAAAAATAAATAAAAGTGGTTGAATTGTTCAGGGATGTTTTTCAAATCCTTCAGTAACATACGATATTTTTAGGGTATTTTCTCAACCGCAGTGGATAGACGAGTTTTATCTCTATAAACTCTAGCACAGGAGAACCGTAGGGGGTACTTTTCCTCCTTATTCAATAACTTGAAAGATACATAGCGGACGTAACCTTAATAAATTTATCATGCCAATTTATAGCAAGACCAGAATTAGAAAGACGTAGGTGTGCCTATTTATGGCAGGCAAAGCAATTTTCTAAAAAATCGATAAATAAAAAAAATTTGCATAATACTCGCCATTGATCGTTTGGCCCTTTTCAAGGCCACGACTTTATTGGCTGAAAAATTCGCCTTGGCCTTCTTTAACGCCGGTTTATACCGGAAAACCCACTGTTTGGGTTATTCTTTAGTCTGTAGATTCGTCACAAATGACCAATACAGCAGTATATACATATATAAATTATTAAACTAAAATTAAAAGTGAAAGTGAACAAGTCATAAAAATAACTGTGGGGCAACAGTCAACAGAATTCATATCACCCGCATCAACCTAGGCACTGCCTGAGTAAGCCCTTCAACCGCAGCCTAGAGAAGTCCATGTCGAGACATCGACATGATGGGCTCGTGCATCCCATATAGAGTTCGATGACCAGGGACGTACAGGAAGTCTCGATTTCTTAAGGAGCGTTGCGGGATCGAGATGTTGAAGGTCTTCAGTAATTCGGGCGAGTTTACCGTTCTCTGCAATATATCGAACAAAAATACTATTTTGGCAATATTCTGCATCTTTTCACGGGAGTCGAGATAAATCAGACACAAACGTTCGGCATAGGAGGGAAGAAGTAAACGATTAATCCAGGGAAGTCCGCGGAGAGCAAACCTAAGGAATCTGCGCTGCACTGCTTCGACGCGGTTGACGTGAACGGTAAAGTAGGGGGACCACACAGGGCTAGCGTATTCCAAAAATGGCCGAACGAAGGTGCAGTAAAGTAGTTCGGTTAAGTAGGGATCATCGAGCTCCTTAGACCATATTTTAACAAAACCCAGCATCGAATAAGCACTAGCAACGATCGAGTCCACATGATCCTCGAAAGAAAGACGAGAGTTAAGGACCACGCCGAAGAAGGCGGTTGCGTGAGCACCAGTCACAGAACGAAGCCAAGTCAGAGTTCAGGAGACCGCAGTCTGATTCACGGGTAACAGTACGAAAAATCTTAGCATCGTCTGCATAACACAGAATATCAGCAGAAGCGAAGCATTAATATATATGATAAACAGGAGTAAGCCAAGGATACTACCCTGAGGCATCCCCGAGGTGACAATGACTTGGTCGGAAAGAGCAGCACGAAATAGGACTCGCTGTGTACGACCAGCTAGGTAAGAGGACAGCCAATCGACGAATCAATGAGGAAACCCAAGAATAGGCAGTTTATAGATTAGGATTCCATGGTGAATCCTATCGAAGGCCTTACTAAAATCCGTAAACACACAGTCCACCTGCTTGCCCGCTTCGATGGTCGGCAGAGAGTAATTAACGAATTCAAGAAGGTTTGTAGTCGTCGATTTTCCTTTAAGGAAGCCATGCTGGAAAGACAGCAAAACAGGACTACAGTCAAATCGGAGTACGTCACTGACGAGGGACTCAAAAACCTTCGCTGGAGCTGCCAATGAACAAAACAATGTCCCTGGTGTCAGCGGATATTAGTTCGGCTAGTTACTCAGAAAAACGGCACCCCAAATATCAGCTCTATATTTGACTAGAGCCAAAAGGCAAGTCCTACAAAAGGGGTTCGAGGACACGCCGAGTCCGCTTAGGCGAAGTAAGGTCTTTGACTGCTTAAGGTCCGAGGCCTTAGCTTATTTGAAATTTTACTATGTCGCCGTACCCATAAGAGGTGTATGTTTAAGGGTTCATCTAAATCTTTTAAAGCTGAGTGATATTTTGGCCAGTTTTAGAGGTCGCACACATTCCCGCGAGAGATTTAATAGCACCATGGCCATCTGTAAAGATACAAATGTCACTTAGTGACACTATTCTTCCCTCTAGCCATGCTAGCACTACCTGTGTAGCCACAACTTCCGCTTGAAAAATGCTGCAGTGTTTTGGTAAACGAAAATAAATTCCATGTTGAACAGCCTTACAACAGAATATTTATTTTCGAATTGAAGGTCGGGAGTTTTGTGAGTCTGGAGATGTTGTTATTGCGCCAGATCTCGCCATTGCTGATGCAAACGCGTGCACAAGCTTCAGCTCCGCCGTCTACTACAACTATGCTTCCGAAATAGCAAAATGTATTCACTTGTTTGCTATATTTGTGCTTTTCAAAAAAAAAAAAATAATTTTGTCACCTGTCCAAGTTCATGAATTTGGTTTTAGCAGAATTGATTTTAAGCCCTGCTCTGCGACCTTCTCTGCTTAGGGCTTCGAACATTTGGGCTACAGGACTCCGTTTGTTGGATAGGGGACATACATCGTCGGCATAATCCAGAGTTTCTGTCTTATCAATCGCGATGGGAGGTCGCCTAGGGCGTTGTACAATACGTCATTAATTACGATCCAGGAAAAGAAAAGGTGACAGTATGCATCCTTGTCTCACTCCCTTCAGCACTTGGAAGGCTTCGATAGTTTTCCCTTATGCACGACTTGATATAGGGTTCCTGAGTTGGACTCCTTTATGATGGTAATAATTTTTTTCGGGAAGCCCATATATACATGCGATCAACGCTATCAAATGCCTTCACATGCCATCGGCGGATTGCTCGCTGCAGGAGAAAATATCACGAAAGCCCGCCTCCTCATCATTTAAAGCACGTTCGACAGTTTGCTAGGTTCGCATTAAGATGACTTTTGCCATCAACTAGATGGAGAATACAGTTAAAAGACAGATACCGGGATCCGTCTTAAGTAATTCCACTGGTATTTCAACAATCCCTGGAGCTTTACCGAGGTCCATCGCCTTAATTGCGTCAATCAACTTCAATCTTGTCAGAGTTCTGATGTTAATGTTGGCCACAGCCGGCGGGTGTTCAAGCTCGTGTGAAGAGGTATTCGACGGTCCAAAAGCATTGCTTAGGACTTCAGCAAAATATTTTCTGCACCTCCGTAAATGATGTTTCTCCATGACAAGAAGGGATTTATTAGTATCTCTTACAGGATGTTCAGTTGTATGAGTCTTTCCTGCCATTTTTTTTAAAACATTTATAAATCTCCACAGTCACCACGGTTGGCAACTTCTTCTGCCTTTTCTGCTAGCTTGTTGCTGTAGTTCCCCTTATCACGTTTTATAACTCTTTGGACGCTTCTCTCTCTGGAGATGGGTATGCAGTTCTGAGATGTTGTTTAACTGCAACGTCGGTAGCAGAATTGATACGGTCTTTAATCTGCTTCCGTTCCTGTATTTTGGACCATGTAGGGTCACTGATCCATTGTCGTCTCAAGGCCCCTAATTGTCCCAAGTCTTCTGTACTGCAACTCGCAAAACATTCGTTCGCCCTTTCCCGTTTTGTGACGATGGAGTCGTCGGTTTTACGATGCAATGTGGTGGAATATGCGCATCGGAAGTTCGGTGTTTTAAGCCTCTGCACATTAAGTTGTACCAAATTAGATGCTGTGTTGTTTCAATAATTAGATAGACTTCAATTATTCTCCAGGGTACAACGAATTCTCCAGAGCTGTCAGGGTCTCTGAATATCTCCGTTCCGGCTCGCTCCCAGCAGACTCACACCTTTTTTTAATTTCTCTATCATCGCACTAAGTATAGTATGACTGATCATCAATAAATTGACGGATCTTTGAATAATAAATAAATCTAAAGTCCCTACACGTTTTATTCATTTTTTATTTATTATTGTTTCTCTAAGAAAACCTCTGGACAGAAAAAAAATACTTGAAAATGCTCTGCCGTCAATGACTTATTTTAGGGTCCTTTAAGTCACTTAAGATAAGTTTCGTCAAATTTTGACTTTCTTAACACAAAAAATGTAAATTCAGATATTAAGTGTAATACATTTTTAATTCCACCAAAATTGGCTTTGGACTCAAACTCACTATTTAAGTTGTTATCAGAAAAAGGATCAGAACAATTTAAATCAACAAGACGGTTTCAAAAACATGTCTGCAGTTACACCTAATTATTCTCAATGTATTAAACTAAAAAAAGCTTTCTTAACACCATAACAACAAGGATCGAAATGACGAGAACAAATTTTATGTTTGACGAACCATTTTGGCATCAAAAACGTAAACGAAGCGAAGACCCTTAATTCCCCATTGAAGAAAGCTCATGCGATATCAACTGGAAATCCTTAAACAACTCAAAAAAAATTATTTCAATTTCATTCATTATGGCTCATTGCAGGGATAACAAGTAAAAATTTTGGAAGGACCTAGTGTCTTCGCAGTAGGACAAGAAAGGTTCATTTAATTCTCTTTATGGTGTTTACGTTTATTACGTTTTCCTTCTAGACGAGAACACCATTAATTCGAGTACAAATAGGCAGTCATCGGCCTCTCTTGACATAATCAAGAGGTTAAATGAACAGAGTCGAGTGAAGTCGAGTGAAAAAAATTACCAACATAGTGGAAAATATTATCGGATGGCAAGGGAATAATCGTTGGCTATTAAGTAGGTACCAATGACGTTCAATACTTGCTTAATTTAACAACTCATGTGTAAAGGAATTTCTGAAACAGTTCATTATTGTCTTTTGATTCTTTTCCGCAAGAATAAACATGTAATGATTTCAATGTGGAAGGATTTAAAGGATGTGGAAAACGATTGGACAGTAAGCTCAAAGAGGGTGCCACAGGGTTCTTTATTTTCAGTTGTCACGTTTTTATTGTTTTGGTTTTTCTTTTTTTGCATCGAGAAGTGTGTTTAAATATATTGTACAATCTGAACGCTTAAAGTTACAAATCAGATGTATAACCTCAAAGGACTATTACTAGCAATTACGAAATGCTGAAATACAACAAATGAGTCACATGTACGATACGCATCCATTCCTTTCTAGACTTATGTTATTTCCCCTGTGTAAATGTACCTTGTTTTGCTGTCTACATAGAAATGTATAAATTGTTACAAACAGTACTCAGCAGGGAGCAGATTGTGAACAAATTTGTGCTGTTAATTGGAAAGACATTTAATCCTTGTTTATGTATCACAAAGTTATTTACGAGGATATTCTGAGAACACCCGCCAATGTTATTGATTTTACATCCGAACCATGAACGTTAAGTATTACGTTGAAAGATGATTTAATCTAGAAATCCTTTCCAATGGTCTACTTATTGCTAAGTCCTCGTAAGGGGTCATCTCATGGCAAAGCAATTAAGCGAGGATAATGTGTCTTTGTGTCAACTTGTATACGTTTTTTCTAAAGTCTTGGTTGTGCTTTATTTTCAAGAAAATTACATTTTGCACTTAACGTATTTTATAGCAAATTGATTTTGAGTAATGCAATGCTGAAATTAGTGTTAATTCAAAATATATAATATATAAATCTCAGGTTTAAGTGGCAAGTGCAGGTCAGCGAGGCCAGCTCTACAATTAGCGCTAAAACGCAATGTTTTATTTCCACGACCTGTAAGAGCAGGTTGTTGTTCACGGCATATTATACGCAACAAGGTAGGATACAGAGACGCCGACGAGGCATGAAGGATGTGCTAAAGCCAACTCGCGGGCAGTTACAGAGAAGATGAAATATGGTTTTCTTTTCACTGCTGATGCCGCTGTGGCAGTACGTTTTGTAGAGAGCTCCTAGCCCGTATGTATGCCTATAAGACAGTGACCCATGCAGACGACTATTTTCACAATGAGATCACGAAATCTGTTAAGTAGCTCCGATATTCTCTTTCTGCTAAAGCTTAGCCAAGTCACTCAAGAGATGACACAGGCTGAGGAAACGCTCCATTTAATAAAGTTAGCCTTTACTAAGAAGTGCTGGAAAAGCTCGCATTGAAAGGGGTTGAGCTTCCGCTCTAGAGCGGTGGAAGGCAGAACCGTTCCTCACATTCCCTAGAATATTCCTTTAATCTGGAACCCAGAAAAGGGTGATATTGAACCTGTCCCTTAGAGAAATGAGTTTTTCTTTACAGCCTAGCTTTTTTATTAAGTCAAGTGCCTTTATAGCAGCCTAGCTGTACGTAAAAATGCCAACGTTCGTGATAGGTACTTCATTGAGTCCCAGCAAACTGCATGCCTTCAGGATCGCAAGCACCTCTGCTTGGAATAAGATTGCGCTGTCGGGCAGTCTGTACGACTCCAAAATATGTAGTGTATCAGAAAAGATGCCCGCACCGATACCACAGTCCATATTGTAGTTGTTAGTGAACAGAACAGTGTCATAGCCATTGAGGAGTTCAGTATTTGTCCATTCATCTTAGACGGAATTCTGACACTGAAGCTCTTCATGAGATTAGATAGAGTGTAATCAGACACTGTAGTGGAAAATCTCCTCGGTGTTAAGTCAAGGATAGATCTGTGGCCATAGGGCTTAGCAACCCAGCAACCAATTTTTTTCAGTGTGTTTGCTTCGCCTGACACCTGATATTTGATGTTGAGAGCCTCCGTTGCGGTAATGCGTATAGTTGCACCAATGCAAGCGGCTCTTTGAAACTTATTTATTTTGGCTTTGTTAATGTAGTCGCCACCAAACTGGGGAGCCTTGCGTTAGGATAGGGCGTACCACAGCTGTATACATCGGCAGGGTCATTCTAGCCTGCAGCCCCAACCTTTTAATAAAAGTGAAGTTACCTACTTTTGGTTTTAATGGTGAAGAGCATCAGCTCGGCCTTTTACAAGTTCACAGACAGTCCACAATTTCGGACTATCTGTTGACTTTGCTTAACACTATGTTTCTAATTACCGGAAGAATTTTTCCGATATCAGTATCGCCAACTCGTCAGCATATACGAGAATATTAATTCTGCCCTGGCTGAGTATTTTATTTATTACGATCCACCAAAGTAGAGAAAACAGAACTCAACCCTGTGCCGTACCCTTAAAGATATGTCTGATAACACGGTTATTACCCTAGTTTGGAACTGAATATCGTTAAAATTCAACGACGAAGACACTGTTCTACGAACGCTATTGAATGCCTCTTCTATGGCTTAAACAGAGTACATATTCGTTATATATTCTGAGTGGTTTGAGCCATATCTGTGAATCTTCCCTTTTAGTAAGTGTGCCGGTATCGTGAAAACGGCTACCATCAAAAGCTTTTCTAAGATAATGTAAAGCAACGCTCCAAGTTCTTCAATGAAAAGGTAGTCAGACTGATTGGTCTAAAGCCTTTGCCAGTTCATGACTCCCTCTGCCAGTCCATAATTTATTTTGCCAACCTTAAGCACGATTGGGATGATTCCATGACAGTGGTATTATGCTTCCAGCTGATTATGTCCGATGTAGAGCAATTTTTGTTTTATACGAAAAAAAATTGTTTTACTTAAATATATCAAAGTTAAGTACTTTAATTGAATCATTTATTTACAAAATTCATCAAGACTGGTCATAAAAGCAATTTAAAAGGCATGACATTGAGGTTACACCATAGCTAGTGCGGCAAAACGAAGCTTACAGAAACTTTCTATGTCTAGCGGAGCAAATAGGAACCCGGATGTTCAGCGGCAACAGTTCTAGTAAATCGACAAAACGCTGTATGATATCATAAATAAAAGAAAGCCGAGACCTATTACACCTATTCTCAAGCCTGTCCAAATAGAGCAAGCCTACCCTTATATGCAGGAATAGTCAAAGCGTTATTATACTGAAGACCACGAAATGCAAATCTGAGAAAACCTGCGCTGAACAGCCTCAATTTGGGCAATCTGTATCACATATAATAGAGAATAAACATGACAGACATACTCCAATATAAAAGAAGTGTTCTAGTTCTTGATTCTCATTCGTGAGATTGGGGTAAATCGAATGGATAAAGGATCCTTAGGGGACAATCTGTTGGACACTCGGGTATTGAGATCAGGCCAGGTGTACCAAAGAATTAGTTCCAGTAGCCCATCCACGAAACTACAAAGAAGTGGGTTACAGAACCAAGATACACTAGTGTCGCATGGTCAAGCCACGGTTATTGCTGCCGTGTCAAAACAAGACAAAGGCTTGATAGTTGGGATACGTAATTCTCCTGTGTGGACGGAGCTGCAAAAAGCTAGGAACATATTGACAAAATCTGGGAGACAGTGGGGCAAGCCGCAGACATTAGACGGAATATTTTTGGCAAAGAGGGTAAAGCAAAAATCCCGGACATGCATCAAGAAAGCCGCTGAGATGGAGACTTTAGAAAACTAAAGTCAGACACCCTTTAGTTTTCCAGTACAATATCTTTTTATGAATTTAACATTACCATTAACCAACCAATCCCTATCACAATCCATTCCAGTGAAGTTTTCAAATTTTTCGAGAGCATCCGCAAATCGCACAACAGTTCACGCCGTTGACCAACAAAATCGACAAACAAACCTGTCAAGTAAGACGGAAAATAACCAAGAAAACACAGGTTTACCTGTGACCGGTGGCACTGCCAGCTGGAGGGAGGAGAGAAGGAACATTACATGTTTTAGATGTAGGCAACCAAACCTTATATGTCGGGAGTGCAGAAACACAAAGCAGGGACTGCTGGTCCAGAAACCGCAATATTCAGGTTTATGCAAGGGCAAATGCGCGGGTGCTTAGAAGGATACGGGCCCCCGCAGCATGTAAATTCTGTCAGAGAGGAGGTCACTCGATGGAGCAATGCGACGCAAAGAGCCGATGGGATCAGCGCAGAAGGGAGACCAACTTTACGTGAAACGGGTCGATGCCGGTCGACAATCGGAACGCCTGGCTAAAAACCGAGACTGTACACTCGTCCAAAGTTGGGAGGAAAAACGGTAGCCGTTAATGACGCTTCTTCTCAACATAGCAAAAAGAAATAAATCCTCAATGGGGTGGTTCACAGGTGAGTTTAATAAAAGGAAAAAGTTTAAAAAAGGGGTAAAAGTGAATAAAAACAGGGGTACAGCGATCAACTCGATTCACGGGCAAGGAAAAAGTAAAAACAAAAGGTACGTGCGAAGGTAAGTTGCTGGGATGGTCAGATCTCAGCTGTGAATTCGGAGTAATAGGCAAGGACGAAAACATCCCCGAAGACGGACTTTTTGGGAACGATTTTTAGGGAAACATTGCAGTGAGGCAGGACCAAAAAAGTGTTTGGAATTTCCAAAATTTAAGGAAAAGGGCGGGACTTTAATCATTTCACTAGACAACAGGCAAGACGACGAAGCAAAAACAATAGTGAAAAGAGAGACAAGAGGGGTGAATAATAAGATCCAGCGGATAGCAGAGAAGCATGGGGACAGCTTTGAAATTACAATGGGAGTCAGTGAACATGATAGCACAAAAAAACCGGGAGTAAGAAAGGGGTTAGACCCAAGGGGTACAGATAAAGCTCACATAAGTAGTCAAATCGGTAAGATACAAGCAAGAGTAGAAACCTATTTGAAGATACCATGCGCAAAGGAAACTGAGCAACTATGCCACGCAGTGTTGCCAAGTCGTCGATGAAGAATGTCACTAGATAGGGACTAAAAACGTCACCAGATACAAAATAATACATTTTTTTTCAAAATTGCTTCCAATATAATGTAAGAAATTTCTAAGTAACAAAAATATAAATACTACTACTCAATTAAATACTGTATTCACCTGAATCACAAGCGTATTTACCTTTAATTGGTGCTCATTAAAAACTTAAGTGCACTTTGATTTGATCCACAGCTGATCTCATGTACTTAAGCGTCGTGTAATTTCTTCTTTTCAATTTGTAAAAGGAAAAACGGAGAACTATTAGAATGTGATAAAGTTCTAATTTTGTGGGCGATCCTCTTATCGTAAGCGACAGAAAATGAGTATCGTTAAAAGTTTAAGGGTCCCGTTAGAAGGTCATGAACTTTCGCAGGAAATTGTTCGAGTTGTCTTACACATGCGTTTAGCTTAGCAACAAAAGCATTAAATGGGCCCGCTCGAATGTGTGGTGCAACACCGGTTGTAACTGAATTAAGTGGTAACCCAGCAAATATGTACAAAAATAGACAAAAACAATGAGAAATGCCGAAGATCTACGTTAAACCGTTAAAAAGTCTCAGCGCATTTGGTGTCATCAGAAGAGGTTCGAAATCATAGTGTCGCAGAACAAAAATCAGTCACTAGGAAGGTATTCGAAAACACCAGATTTGGTGACAAAGTCCCTAAATTGGCATCACTGCATCAAAAGTCACCAGAAGTCACCGCGGTGGAAGTTAAAAAACACCAACTTTTAGATGTGTCTGAGAAAAAAAATTCTGTCACTAGGGAGGTGTTCGAAAACACCAGATTTGGTGACAAAATCACTGAATTGGCATCACTGATGCCACGCTAAAGAAATAGTGCCAGGGATATATACAGCCAAACTGGTGAAGCCAAACGTACATCATCTAAAACCGGGAACACCGGAAATTAACAAAGGGCAGCGGACAGGCCCACAGAATTCTAACGAAGGACAATGAAGAAGAAATGGAGATTATAGAGCGCCTGTGTAAGGAATACGAAGATATTTTCTACTTCAGCGGCGATAAAGTGCCACACACAGATGCTCTGATTACATAAGAAAGCCCGATCAAGCCCTAATAAACCGTAAGATGTATAGGTTGCTATAAATTCAAAAGGAAGTGATAAATCTGCAGGTAATAGGCTGAAAAGTGACATAATACGCTCTAGCAAGAGTCCCTGGAACTCCCCACTTCTAGTAGTACCTAAAAAGCCGGGACCCGATGGGGAAATACGCTGGAGAGTAGTGGTTGACTTCCGCCATCTAAATAAAGTAACGGTGAGAGACATGTTCCCGTTACCAAGAATAGAGAATATTCCAGATCAGCTAGGTCACAGTCGTTATTTTACAATTTTAGATCTGACAAACAGATCTTGTGGCAGCGAAAGACCGGAAAAAACCGCTTTCAGGGTATGGTCATTTTGAATTTAATCGACTGCCTTTTGGTCTGACTGAAGCCCCTGCAACGCTTCAGCGATTTATGATTCACATCCTCACAGGACTACAAGGCTTCCGGTGCAACAATGAAAGGCTGAGGCAAGTGTTCGAAAGACTGAGTCGAAACAATTTAAAGTTAAACGGGAACTGATATACCTGGGGCACAAGTGCTCTAGTCAAGGTGCACTTCCCGATCCGGCGTGTCACCAAATTTCCGGCCCCAAGGACCATAATCATTTTTAGGATTGGTTAATTATTATAGGAAATTTATACCTAATTTTTCAAAGGTAACTGCAGAATTTCTACTAATTGTTACTGTCACATTTATAATGTAGTTTTATGTTTAATTTGGTTGATGCATTTCTGCAAAATCACTTTTCTAATAAATTTGTAGAATTTATAGCACTTGCACACAACTGCGAAAATAAAATTGGTAAATTCGGCATAAACAAGTCAAGTTAACCAATTAAATGAAAATAAGTAAGACAGGATACTTCTACACGTGAAAAAATGGACTTGATCCAGCCTATTTAACAAACTCCTTCAGGAGTCCATTAAATAGAATGAAGCACTGGAAGCTTTTCGACCTTTTTGCATAAAAATACAATCCTGCGGATAAGCCCTTACTTAATTTCGTACAATTTATTTTTTACCGCACCTTAATCCGCTTTGTTGCCATGAGCTTACAAGGATCGGTCCTATAATTAAAATTTAAACATTTTCAAGCTCCTAGGATCCGTAACGGGTACTAAGAATGGTACAGCACTGTCATGAAGAGGACAAGGAAAAATTCAAATCATAACGTACTGTAGCCTTTTAATTAAGTTTTTTCCCAAAAAGGATAAACCATTAATTCTAGAAGTTTAGGATTAAAAGATGAGTACTGTCCTTGATGTAGACGCACTGAAATAGATTATCAAAATTAAGATGCGAGTTAAGGGTACATCCGTCATCGTGTCAAGAAGACTAAAATTTCTTTGCGCCCAATGTGTCCGGGAAAGATACTGGTCGTCTATCCCAATATTTTCTCAGGTAAATCTACAAAGAATTGAAGAGAACATAGGGTCGGTTACGTTTTAATGGGATGGAATTAATTAAGAGCTTGTAGTTCTTCGTGGTGAAAGTGTCAGGATAATTAAACGAAGCTGTTTCAGTTGATTGCGGTAACTAGGAGGTCGAAAAAATAAGTAAAAGAAAATGTCTGAGGTGCACGAAAATCGGTATATTTTAATGGGAGGGGAGCAAGCACAAATTGCGACCCAGCAGTTTCCAGCTTTTACCTGCGGAGAATAATTGCTATTTGGTGAGGATGCATGAGGGCTAATTAAGTTATAAATCACAACATTATTTTACGAGCAACACCATATTCTGGAGAGGTGTGTAATATTTGCTCGTGATGAATTCGGAGTACTTAGCCTGAATTTCGTATTCTTGGTCGATTTAAATTGCGAAGGCAATTAGGGAGGAGTGGCAAGTGAATTTCTCTACTACTGGCACTGAAATGTAACACTATTTTTATTTTAACTTATTATACTTCTCAAAAGGTTAGAATAAAAGTGGGAGCTTGAAAGACGCCTCAAGCATTAAAATGCAAAAAGCAGTAGCCTCGCTAATCTTTTCCTTCTCTATTCTCTGGCCTGAGAAGAGAAGAGCGAGGATAGTAGCCAGTATCCTCGCTCTTCTCAAAGTGGTAATTTTTCTATTCGTCCGCTTTATCGACATCCTTCTTCTTTTGTCGGTTCTTCTTCTCTTTCTCATCCTCGACGTCCAAACCTATTTTTTTCAAATTAGTTAATGATATTCTGATTACTACAAAGCTACAACGTGCCTAATGTTGACGAAACATTAACCCAAACTGAACGGATTATTTATTTGCTTTTTAGACAAGTGCAAGCCAATAGAATCAAAATGGCTGTTGAAGAGACGAGCTATTGATGATGTTGGGAGACTTCCACCTTGAAAAAAGATTTCTTGAAATTCGGTCATTTTCGGTTCTTTAAATGCGTTTAAATTCGGCACGGTCCCGTCTGAGTACTTACGTTGCAAAACTTCAAAGGAGTTTTTCTCGAAACCACGTATTTGACCGATCGACTTGAAAATTGTCCCAGATACTCGGAAACATGAATTCATGGAATGATGCAAAATTCTCTATATTTGTTGATTTTTCAACAAAAAATTAAATTATGGGTACCTGGAAAATGGTACTCCAAGGTAAAAGTCCTCCTTAAGTGACATGCCTTATTTAGTGCAAGTCATAGTCATTCAAAATCATACGGAAAATCTTGGGGTTGTAATCATAATAGAGAATTCTCGAATTAGACAGAAAGATATACACATCATTGATATAAACAATAAAAAGTATGGGGCCGAGATGATTGCCTTGCGGTACATCAAACCTTTTACTTATTAAATTATAAAGACACCACGAAATAAAACGCGTCAGGTTCGACCAGATAAGTAGAATGGCAACCAGTTAACAAAACCAGGAGGAAACCCCAAAAGAGACAGTTTGTGATCGAGAATTCTGTGATGAAGTGTAACCGCTACCTGATTCAATAGCAGATATACAACAATTGGAAAATTCTAATAGGTTGGTCGCAGTCGACTTACCTGTCGTGAAAAAAGCTGAGAAAAGATTTGCAATGAAAGTAACGTAGATTGCAAACTAAAGCAAGCCTTAGGTATGAAATATAAATTAGGAATAAGTTTGTAATTCAGTATGTCGCTCTTATTGCGTTTCTTATATAAAGGAATAATCACAGAAAGCTTTCAAAGTATTTGGAAGGAAAAAGAGCGAATTTATAAGTTGTGAATGTACCCAATTCGCCGTCCCTAAACATCTTGGGTATTTAGATATACAGCAATTTTAGCTGGGCTGATCATATATTTGCAATCGCCAAAAGTGCGATGAAATGCTTGAGTTTTCTGCAGAGATGTAAGAAATATTTCACCCACCTGACTTAGTGGTGATCTACAAGTCCCACATTAGGCCTAGCCTTGAATATAATTCGCATATTTGGGCAGAGGCCGGACCCACCGCATTGTCCGCGTTAGAGAAAGTTAAACTGATTGGCGATTCCTCAATCTCTAATCGCCTTGACTCTCTGGAGCATCAACGGAATGTCGGTTGTCTATAACTCTTCTATCGCTATATCCATGGCCATTGTTCTAACGAAATTCTTAGCCTGATTCCTTGTAGACACATGAAAACTCGCGATACAAGAGCTACAAGTCGCTCCCACCCATATACTCTCTAGGTCAAATTTGGACGTACCGTAAAATTTCGGGAATCTTTTCTAAGCAGAACAACACGAATGTGGAACGGTTTACCATCTTCTGTTTTTCCCTCGTCATATGATCCCGGAACTTTTAAACGGGGCGTACATCGACAGCTCCTTCACCGTCGAACCTCCTAACTCATTTCCCTCATCCTTAATTCCTTTCCTGCCAAGGCTGTGCTTTAGCATCACAGGGCATCCGCTAAGCTTTCAAACAGACTAACATTACAGTTAGAATCCAAGAACGTAGTTTTAAAAAAGTTCCCAAAGAGATTGGTAACGAGCAAAAGGATCACTACTTTCTTTGTCATGTAGAATCAGCGAAAAGAAACGTTTCCACTATCATTATAAGAAGCTTCAAGGCCGAAAATGGATTGATAGTGCGAATTACATCAAACCTCCCCAAAGAACAGATGATGCTATAAAGAGTTGTTAAGCCATGGATGGTATCGTATACCACTTAATTTGGAAATTGGTACACAATGTGTAAAGCAAATAGCGAAATTATCATAAAAGTATCTAACATCCTTATCCTTATCCTTAATGTAACGCTCGTCAAAAATATTAGACCAATAACAGGCAGGGAGCTAGTCGTTACCCTGTATACAGTCAGCTTTTTTTAAGGTTATAACAATAATTACTTATATCTAACGATGATACTGCTGCAGGATTAAAATACAGGGCAATTTGAAGAGCAGGATGATGACGAGAATCAGTATACCTAAAGGAAACTAGAATCGCCTAACAAAGGTGACACTGAAATCTGTAAAAAAAAATAAGTCTAAAATCTTGCCTGAGTCGTTTGTAATGTAGCTGGACCCCATTAGACCACAAGTCGTCAAGAAAGAAGAATGCTGAGGAACAGCTGGCTGAGAACGATATCATCATCAGTAGTCTAGTCTGCATCAGGCATGCCGAAATCATCACCAAGCACAAGGTCATTAGAAGGCAGCATGGCATTAGTAAACCTGTTGTTGTAAGCAGCAAGAGATTTGTAAACGTCGGAATGTAATCCAGGTGGAACGTTTGCTACAGCTTACGTTCTTCTGCAACAACTTCAGGACGACACACAAGAACTCCAGTTTAGTGAACATGATAGACATGCAGGTATTTTATAGACTTTGGAACTCTCGGAGTCAACATTCCAGAGATTCAACATCCTTGGATTAAACATTCTAGAGACGTTCTTATACAAGAATGTCTTGGATTTCAAACCATCCTTGGATTCAATATTCTGTAGAAGAATAGAATCGCTTGGCTCTTCGGATTCAATATCCTAGGAAAGTTCATGACCTCCTGGGTGCAAGATTTCAAATGTTATCTTGGTTTTAATACTCTTGTCTCTATTTATCTTGGCCACTGCCTTATAGGTAGACACGCCGATAGACTAGGCGAACCTTCAAACGACTTCTGTAGGAGTTGCCATGACGAGGAGGATGTGGAAACCATACTCCACCTCCTCTGCAACTACCCCGGCCCTAGCCAACCGTAGAAACCGATTTTTCGGCTCCCCCTTCTTTGAAGAGCTAACCGAAGTAGGCTCCACTGACGTTAGGGACCTAGCTTGATTTATCAGAAGCTCCAAATGGTTCCCGGTAACGGGTTAAGGTTAATTCCTTTCCGTTCCAGCCAATATTTATATTAACTCCTCGAGAACTAGATTCCACTGGAGACAGGGAACTGGCTCGATGCAGATAGTGTAATAGGTTTACCCTCTTCTTCTCTAGGGATTTTTATGGGGTCTAATTGCAGCGTCAATTGTGGTATCACAATGGGCCTCGTGGACCTAAGTGTGCCTTTTTGGGCAACCACTCTAACCTAACCTAACCCAACCTCTATTTAGCTTAGTTTGGCTAATCAAGTCTTTGGACCTCTCGAGTCTAACAATTCAAGATTTAGAAAAGTATCTTGGTTTTACCGTTCTTGACTGTAATGATATTGGTTTTGCTATTCAAGTCTTTGAGTCTCTTGAACAAGAAGGTAATCCTATATTTGTCAACTACCCAATATCAGATCTTTATTGCAGGTACGCTAATTCTGAATTTGGAATCGTGCCTTGGCACGACTGTTTCTGTCTCTACTGTCCTAGTCTTGGTTATTCATGTCTTAGGAACTACTAGCACAAGAAAAACATCTCTAACCGCTGTCAACTTCGCAACAGCAGAATGCAACATCTGTATTCAACATAATTCTCAATAGAAGTTCTGGATTTAAACATACCAGTTCCCTTACTTAATATTAATCTCTACTTTATTCAGCACATGGAAGAGTAATGAATCGATGCAAAAATAAACATCTATACAGTTACGTTGGCTTAGTACAGTGATAGCTCACAGATGTGTTTTTTGAACTTGACTTATTTTTCGAAACCGTGATATTTCTAGACCGGGCTCTGAGTGTCAACTCACCAACAGTTGCACCAAAGAGTCAGATATCCGGAAAAACAGCCCGAAAATACGAGTCTTGAGAGATGCCGTAAAAGCATAACCATTTCGTCTGTGAGCTGGGCTAATTCTCCCGCAAAAGACCATATGATCCGGAACAGCAGCTATCGAAGAAATATGACAGACGATTTCCAATTTGGTAATATCAGGGTGAACTCAGAGACCTCAGATTTTCAAGGCCGGAAAGTACGGGTGCCACAATCGGAACGGTTATCTAAGCGTCAGTAGTCGACCTGACAAAATGATTTACCATTTACCGCAGATGACCCCACGAGAGATCCCGGGCAAATCGGTGAGACAGCAGGACAAACAGAGTCGATGGATGCCAGGAATACTGCGAAGGGTACCTAGTACTCGGTGCCGCCGGAGTCGAAGCTTCCTAAAAGATGCATTTGCCGAGGAAGAATCACCAGTCTTGCGCGAACCGAAGCTCTCTATATCACGAGCCACATAGTGGAGCGCTTGAGTTGTTATCGGCAGTTGAAGACCAGGCCTCAATCTCACCCTTAAGTCGACTAACAATTCGCTGGATATTCTTATCCGGAGACAAAGACTAAACCATAATTATTGGGGTTGGCTGTGCAAGTTATCAGAAACTTTTTGAAAAAATTTTAGCTTCGATTTAAAGCAATTAATTTTATCAATTAAACGTGATTGGCCGTCTGAGAACCTTTTTAACGGACTTCCCAAAAACAAAGAGGTTCTAAGTTCGACGTGTATTTTTTTTAATTTTAAATTTTTTTTTTTTTTTATTTTTATTTTTTTTTTATTTTTTTTTTTTTTATGTCTGACCTTGCATAACTTCGTCGACCGATTTTGATGATTCTTTTTTTGTTGGGTAGAGTATGTTCACCGATTGGTATCATGTCAAAAAAAATTTTGGTAGGGTGGGGGGGGGGTGGGGGGTGGGGGGTGGGGGGGGAGGGGGTGAAACCTAACTTTGTAACGCGTGGTCCGATTTGGATGGTTCTTTTTTGTTGTACAGAGTTGTTTGGTTTGTTTGATTTGCACCGACTTCAAAATGTCGTATTATTATTTTATGCTTTTTAGCGCTTTTTGTGAAGTCGGTTCAACTTTTTTTTAAAAAACTATTTTATTATAAATCTCAAGACGTGACACAATTTAACTTCGCAACACTTGATGTAGGTCGTAGTTTTCGATGATACGTAGCTCTTGTATTCCGCTTTTGGAGTGAAAGACATCGCAAATTCCATCGCACAGGACCTTATTCCCCGAAAATCCAGATAAATAGATCTTGCAGGGTATCTTGATAAATATTTATTTATTTAAGGCGTATAAATCCGTACATAAATGGCGCAAAAAACCACTATTGTCAATAAAACCATAGCAAATAAAGTATATGCACCAAAACAGCAAAAACGCAGTAATTTCATAGTACGTATATGTATATGGGGACATTCTGTGGAATTTTTTATGAAATTGGTTTAATACAACAACAACCCCGTCGTGATGACCAGTAGGATATTTTCCAATTTTACTAATGTCGTGGTTGCCAACCTTTGTCACATAAAACAGTAGGAAGGAAGAGAAAAATAAATGAAAATTTTTAATTAAATTGTAGTCCTAAATTAACTATAACGCTATTGCTGATGTTATTTTATGTTTTCAAAAAGCTCCAATAAATTTTACATAGAATTCCCTTTTCACGAAAGGCTGGAAAACAATTATCCCAGCAGGATCTTTACTGTTGCTCCTGCTCGAACTTAATTATTTTCACATTGATTGGAAGTTTCTATTAAAGAAGTCTAGTATCCTTCCGAATAGCTGGGAAGCTGAAAGTAAGTCTTAGAAGAATGCCCAGCCAGGGTGTCATTAATTTTACTCTTAGACGACATCGATACAAGCTGCAAAACAAGCTCGGTCGAATATCTCCACAACAATTTTTGCTCGACATCTTCTTTCTAATTTTTTGTGGATATTACTTCTGGTAGGTTATTCTGCCCTTTTGTATTTCCTTGGTATCCATAAGAGTAGCTTGGTGAGAAACTGTACGTGTTTTGTGGTGGAAAAACCTATGGGAAAAATATTTTTTCTCCTTTCACCTCGTTTGGTAATAATGAGAAAATAAATCTTGCCACATAAAACTTATGATATCATAGGTCTAATGGAGTTTCTTTCACATAATTACGTATGGGATTTCCTCTGGTTTTTGTGTTATCTTGCTTGTTCACTTTCATTTAATTAATAGAAGGAAAACCAGGGCAAAAAAAAATTACTGGAAGTTAGGAAAAGTTACTATCAAATGAAAGAACCTTTTAAATTGATAATACTCCAGTCTAGCAACGATATGCGATTATGGTCCTAGAACTTCTCTTGCGATGCTTTGTACTAGCACTCCGATAGAAATCCAAAATAGTCAACTTTAACCGGTAAGGATTTATTAGTGCAAATAATGGGTATACCTTATCCAATAAATTTGTCACGACAAATATTTCTGGTCTTACTACGTCCAGATGTAAAAATAATGATATCCAATAAATATAATTTAGAGCTTAATTATCGCCTCATAAGCACTTTTAATTGAGTCCTTATTTGACGGGCTGAGAGTAAAAGTGACCTATTTATAAGGTTCGGGCAAAAGTGGCTTAGAAAATGTTTCGCGCAAAAACGAATCGTGTGAGATTCCGGGCAAAAACGAATCGTAGAAAATTTCTGGGCAAAAACGACTTAACTACTTAACTGCATTAACTTTGCATTCCTTTTTGTAGTTAAATCGTTTGTGCCCGGAAATTTTCTACGATTCGTTTTTGTCCGGAATCTCACGCGATTCGTTTTTGCGCGGAACATTTCCTAAGCCACTTTTGCCCGAACCTTATAAATAGGTCACTTTTACTCTCAGCCCGTCATTTTTTCTTAAAGAACTGTTAAAAAAATTGTTTAACAGATTTGGCGGCCCTATTTTAAACAAGGTGGCAAGGAGTTCCTTTTCGAACCCAGGTTGCAGATTTTGAGAAGGGATTGAAAGAACGTAACCATGTAACACTGTTATTGTTCGGGGATAGAATACGTGTTGAGCGGAACGACCTAGTGAAATCTTAGCAAGTAAACGGGCTTAGTGCAATGTGGATGTAGGGTAGATGTGCTTCTCTAAAATTCATCGCGTTAAAAACAAAAGGTCATTAACATTCTCAAACCAAAAACAACGGTCCCTCTGATGGAGAAGCTGCATCATCTATACCAAATTCAGAACGGACAATTCCCGTAAAGCCGCCGTTAAGTAAAGTCAAACACAAGTAAAGTTCTCGTTAAGAAATCAAATTTTTCTATTAATATTAAATCGTATTTTGCTAAGCATCACTCTTTGATTATCTGTTAATATTTAATTCTCTTATTAATTATCTTATTTGAACTCTTAAACCTGTGAATGGATTATTTTAATATAATAATTTTTGCTTAATCTGACTTTTTATGTATCAAACCCACATATACATATATTTTTAACAATGTGGAAATGCTGTGGCGCAGTTTCCCGACTAAAACACCTCTCTAGCTCTCTGGACACTATTCGTCAAGATTCTTTCCCTTCTGGCGAAATACGCCTTCTTTATACTTGATTGTGCAGTTCCACTTCCACGTTTCTTCTTTGGCGATCATTTCCTAAACTATAGTCCCTAGAAAGACCGTCCGTCCCTCCAAGATGAACTCTCAGCGTCACTCTCTCGAAAGGCCATCTATGGCACTCAAGGAGAGTGTGCTCTCCGGTGTCAGTTCGGTCTTGGTAGTAGCGATATGCCGGCGATGCTGTTCTTCCCATTTGGTAGAGGAACCTGCGGAAGTTCCCATGGCCCCTCACGAACTGAGCTAGGTGGTAACCTACTTTTCCATGATTTCTGTCTACACAGGAGCCTCGTTTTTCATCGTCCCTGCTGTATTCGTTTAGCGTTTGATGTCACCTGTCAGTAGGCCTATATCCTTTTCTCTCGACGCACTACTGCTTTGTCCGTTTCTACCTTCCTGAAGTATATTGCCCTTCGTTCCTTGGCTAGCAAGTCGATAGAAATGATCCCCGCCATTATCAAAACGGCTGGTTCGGAGACGGTGCGATATACTCGGCCTCCTTTATTCTCCTTTATTATTCAACAAAAATCCATGCCATCATGTAATGAAATATAACAGACAAAACCCTTAATTGTGACACCCCCGCTAGAAATTTACCGCCACCACATTTTGAATAAGCCTTTTAGACTACAGTGTTGTAGTGAGTAAATATCTTTACTGGAATTAGGTACTTAGAAGGAATTAAAAGTACTTAAAAAAATTTAAAGTTCTTTAAATGAATTGAAAAGTACTTAAGTACAATTTTTAAGTACTAAAGTAATTAAGATCAAATATTAAAGTACTAGTACTTAAAATTTTCAAAAACAAGTACCAAGGACTAGTACTTGTACTTAAAAATTTTTAAGTACCAGGTAATTGTACTTAAGCTGTTCTTCAGTCCTAATGTATTTAATTACTTTACAGGTCTGCTTATAAATTTCAACTACGAAATTTAACAGTAAAACACATTCATTGTGTTGATGGTAACAATTAAAAGTTTCAATTATACGAGAATTAAATAATCCACAGACATATATTGACATAACATCAATTCCGCCACTGTTAACAGCCAACAATGAACTATTTCACGTTACCTTGCGAAGTCCATTTAAATTACTCACTTGAAAATTCAATTGTATGCCTGTTTGGCTTCCACGTTAAGGTATTAATGATCAATTAATGTTTCATTTCATTTCTACAGCACTAACATGTTTGCAAACGATAACGCTAAAAGAATTTCCATTCCATTTCAATTAGTTCTTGTATTAGCCTGTCTACACGTGTTCACTTACTAAAACGAATACACCTGTCGCGCCATCTGCTGGTCAACCTAAGCACCTGTCGTGTTAGGGCTTAAATTTGGTGGCAGTTCGCGTTGAATGATTGATTATTGCATTGTGGTGTTGTATTGCATTTCCCGTAAAGGATGTAATAAAAAGTGACGTTGGTTAAACAATTATTGAAGGACTTTGCCACACATTTTAAGGAACTCAATTGAACTTAAGCAAATGAAATGTAAGAGACACCTACTAAAAGACTTTATTAGCACCCTTTAGAATTTCACACATTAAGCAGAATGATAAGAAAGTGTGGTAATCGACAAAATTGAATGTCTTAACCTCCACTTCGACACAAGAATGTCAGCTGAAGGGATTGTGCAATCAAATTAATTGTCACCTTCTGTAGTTTTCCCTACCAAAGTTGCTATCGATTGATAAATAATGGCGTTGGTGGCAATTTCTACTGTCTTATTCTAAAGTAATTGTTAGGAAAACTAACTCCTCGTTAAAACTAAAATAGATTTAGTTTTACTCTCGTCTACAGTGAAAGATGCTCGGATAAGCACTTGTGGAATTGACGGAATAAAACTTTAAGAGCACGTGCAATATTTGCAATCTTGACGACATCTAACTAATTAAAGTTTCCAAGTGCGAAATCAATTAATTGTCACGTGACATACAGTTCGCTTGAATTAAGTTTATCTGAAGTTGCAAGACAATTAAGTATTTGTGATATACAGAAATGGCATTCCTGTATACCCAGAGGTATATAATAAGAAAAATTCTTGACGCAGCTAATATGTATATACAGAGTGTTCACAGCACGTGTGCAAAAATGATGGATCTGGTAGATCTAGGTGAGAAACGTAAAAACTTGTATAGGCGTGGTGTCTATCTCCTCTGTACAAACAAAAATTAAAGTGCGACCATGCTCCTTTTAAGTGTCACTTTGTCCAAATAAGTATTAAAAACGTCTACAATATCACATGCGGTTAATAGGCTCGAACATGCCGTAATTAGTGCGCGAAAAAGCAATCTGTAAAGGTGATAGGCAATATTTTGGAAGCTAGTTCAGCGCTGTCTAGCTTTCCCTGCAGAAGCTGATGCAAAAATATCAAATCAGCAACCGAACGTCGCTTTTCGAGTTTAACAAGTTGCAGTAACCCTAAGCACTCCCCATGTTTTTCTCCTATGAACACCCTCACGCCCTTTCAAGCTCCGAGTCTCTTTCCTTCAATTTTCGTAAAGGCGACTTTGAAAAATTAAATTACTTGCTCCTCAACTCCAACATTGGCACTACCCCTCAACATCTTCCAATAGACGTTGCTGTAGAGACGTTTTATTCGGAAATACACGCTTGTCTTACACAATCTATCCTTCTTCTTTCTCGTAAAAACTACTCCTCATCCCCCGTATGGTACGACAAAGAATTACACTCTCTCCGCAACAGGAGAAATAAACGTTGGCAAACTTTTCTTCTGACCCAGACTGAGTCTGACTATTCTTCCTACTTGTCTGCTTACACCTCTTTTTCTGAACGTTGTGATACCCTCTACCATGAGTACCTCCAACGGATGGAAACAAGCCTCATATCCGACCCCAAGCGTTTTTATAACTTTATTAATTCCAAGAAGAAATCCAATGGTTACCCTTCCACCCTAAAGCTCGAGAATACCTCTTCATCTGATCCTAAGGTTATCGCTAACCTCTTTGCACACTTCTTCAGTAAATCTTTCAGTGACAATTCTCTTCAACCCGACCTTAACTATTTTGCATTCATGGCCAAATGCACTCAAACGTCGTTTACATCTTTCGACCCTGACCCTGAACAAATTGCCGCCAGTATTAACGGGATGACTTTCACCCCGGTCCTGACGGCATTCCGGCCATCGTTCTGAAAAAGTGTGCCATGCATCTAATTCAACCCCTTACTTTGCTTTTCCGCCTCTTGATCACTCAAGGGGTTTTCCCTCAATTATGGAAAAACTCTTATATTATTCCCATATTCAAAAAAGGCTGCAAGAACGATGTATCCAACTACAGACCCATTGCTAAACTATCATCCATACCTAAACTATTCGAAAAATTGGTCTATGATTCCATGTTCTTCCACTGTAAGTCTATTTTCTCCCTCTCCCAGCATGGCTTCCTCAAAGGAAGATTTACAACCATCAACCTTACCGAATTCGTCTCCAAAACACTATGTGCCCTGGAAAACGGTAAAGATGTTGATGTTATCGCCACCGATTTTAGTAAAGCCTTTGACAAGATCTCCCATAGCGTTATCCTGTTTAAACTTGATCGCCTAGGCTTCCACCCTCGATTCATCTCCTGGATTCAATCCTACCTCAACAACCGTCAATACAATATTCTTTTCAGCACATCTATTTCTAACCCCATTGTCGCTCGTTCCGGCGTCCCTCAGGGCAGCTACCTTGGTCCATTAATTTTCATCCTTACAATTAATGATGTTGATTGTGTCATCAAATACTCAGAGCTGTCCATTTATGCTGATGACATGAAAATAATTAAACATATCTCCTCCACAACCGACTCTCTTCTTCTCCAAAATGACCTCGATTCGTTCACCACATGGTGCATGAAAAACTTTCTTGAGCTCAATGTCTCCAAATGCCAGTCCAACTCTTATTCCCGCAAGCGTCTTACCTCCACCACAAGAACCTACATGTTAACCAACTTTCCAGTCCATATCGTTACCTCTTTGTGTGACCTAGGAATAATCTGTGATAGTGAACTAAATTTCCGTTCTCATATTGATAGCATAATTAACAGAGCTAACTGCGCGCTAGGGTTTGTGAAGCGCTGATCTAGAGAGTTCTCCAATCCTTACGTTTCCAAATCTCCCTATATTTCCTTCGTTAGACATCTCCTTGAATATGCCAGCCAGGTATGGTCACTTTCGCAAACAACCCACATTAACAGAATTGAATCTGTCCAGTGTAGGTTCATTCGCTTTGCTCTACGTGATCTTCCGTGGGTAGACAGATTCAACCTTCCACCTTATGAAGACCGTCTGAAACTGATCGACTTACAACCCCTTAGTAAACGTCGTGATGTTTCCGACGTTCTCTTCATTCATCAGCTACTAGCTGGTGCCATAGACTGCCCATCAATCCTGCAGTCTTTACCCATCTATACCAACCCTCGCAACCTTAGGTCCACTCCCCTTTTCCGACTCGACCGCCATCGCACGAACTACGGTCAACGCGAACCAATTACTAGGATGCTAAGAAAAGTCAACGACCTTCCCTCCTTTGACTTCCATCTGAGTAAATCATCCCTTCACAAAGCCTTATATCTTTATCCCGCCCATCTTGATCGCCTTTCCTAATTCTGCTTCCTCCCAGTTTATATTTACCATAATCATAGCTCATATTGTAGTAGTAGAAGAAGAGGGACAGACTCGATACGTTTAATGTGGGATCCGTAAAACGCGGACCAAACCTGACCACACCGTCACCCCTTCCACCTGTTTTATATCAGTACCCTTAAACATGTACTGAAAAGTACGGACGCTGCGAGACCACGAGAAGGACATAACCTGACATTTCCCAATGTTTAGTTTAAGATTATTGTTGCAAAACCCACCCATAGAAAATGTGCAACTCTAATTGCAAAATCTCACAATCACCATTAGATTTGATTGGTAGAAAAATCTTAGTATCGTCAGCATATATAAGAATTTTACATCTTTGAAGTAAATACGAAATATCATCAATAGATAAAATGAATAAGAATGGACCCAGATGACTGCCCTGAGGAACACCAGAATGAGCCACAAAATCATCAGAGAGTGCGCTACGAAAACGTAACCTATAAATCCTATTAGATAAATATGACTTAATCCAAACAATAAGCGAGGGCGGGAAACCCAACTTAGCCAATTTAGAAGCAATGATAGAGTAAGACAGCTTATCAAAGGACTTACTAAAATCAGTCTAAATACAGTCAGTTTGGCAACCATCCATGAATCCGCCCGCAGTGCAAGAAACAAACTCAACCAAGTTTGAAACCGTAGAGCTACCTTAAAGAAAACCATGCTGTGGAGATTAAACCTTTACACATTTCGGATAATTGGGAATGAATTAATAGTTTGAAAAGCTTAGGAATACAGGACAATTTAGCAATTAGCCTGTAATTGGAAATGTCTCTTCTATTGCCACTCTTGAAAATAGGAATTAAAAAGGATGTCTTCCAGAGTGCTGGGACATGGATTCGCGAAAGAGACTTCTTGAATAGGAAAAGTACAGGCCATAGTAACACCGAAGAACATTTCTTTATGACTGCAGCAGGGACTCCGTCAGGACCACTACAAAAGTCAGTTGGGAGTTCAGTAATATGCTTCAAAAAGATTTCCTCCGTAATAGATAGAGCTGGTACCATGGGTAAAATTCGGTTATTATATGATAATGGTGGGGGGGGGGGGGGGGGCTAGTCTAACTTCGTAACGCGTGGGTCAATTTATATGATTCTCTCTCTGTATAGAATATGTACTACGATAAAAATTTAAATTTTTGGTTTCTGATGGAACTGAATGCATTGACTTATTTGGATGATTCTTTTTTTTTTTGTATAAAATACGATCGCCAATTGCTACTAGTGGACGGTTAGGGGGTAGGCTAATTTCTTAGTTGTAGACGATTGTCTTAAGTAGTTGTTTTGTTTGTTTAAATTGCACTGACTTCAAAAAGTTTTAGTATTTATAAATTTAAATTTTATGCTGAACTTTTCTTAAACCATTTTATTAATCTTACGTATTATTGCCATTATAGTTGTACGCATCTGTGATCTTTATGAAATTCCGTTTTATTTATTTTTTTGTTTTTTCCATATTTTAAGATTCCCTTGCCATTTTAATAAAGTTAAGTCGGAGTTTTTACACTACTTGTGCGTGGGATATGGCTCGGAATATTGCCCATGTTTCCTTACTATTGCCTTGCCCTTTTTGGGGAAACCATGATGTTCAGGTCAAGTTATCGCTAACAATATATTTAGTACTAACGGCCCGTCCAGTTCACGTTGAAATAAATTTTTTTTTCTGATATAAAGCCCAGAGGACAACCGGGGATGTGTTAGCATGGCTACTGCCGGAAGGAATTAGGTTAAGGAAGAAATAGTGTGGTGTTTTTTCTATGACGTGACGTGTTTTTGATAATTATCCAAAGACAAAAATTATAAAAAAAATCAACACTATTTTTGAATTAGTATCTACTTTTTTTTATTTTATAAATTTTTTTTGAAAATATATTGCACCCCCCCCCTCCACCCCCCCTGCACCACCCCCCCCCCCCCCCCCCCCCCGGCCGAAACCCTGGATACACGCTTGACAAGATATTTCGCATCATAGTTTGGTTTGGTCCCTATCAGTCTCTTAAAAGCCTACCTAAGGCTAAGCTGCCATAAACAGCTTAAACAAAGAGTCAACCTAAACAAGTAATTAGAGATTACTTGCTCAACAAAAAGATATTCTTAAAATTACTTTGAATTTTTTAAATCTCCTAATGCTCTTAACTGGGGTGATTCTTCTTTATTTAAAGTTCTTTAATCCCACCAGAAAGCATCCGACAAATAATTTTCCGCAGATTAGTCTTAGGGGAAATAAACCCACAACTAAATTACACACGTGGTCCTGCGTGAGATTATATAATAAACCTCTATCCCGGTTAAAGGCAAAAGTCCTTCAACCGTACCACAGTTTTGCTTTTCTCATTTTATGGGATATAATTTGGGGGGGAGGGGGAGGCTAATACGATACCTCATTAGGAAGGCAGTCAAGCATTTCTATCTCAGCATTATGTATAGAATCACATATGGCCCACCTTTCTGTACCAGATAGATAACGTCAAAAAGGACATTTGTTTTGTAGAAACAAACGGCAAAGTTTAATTCTTGAGGGAAATAAAGAATCAATAAAAAGCACGTTCAGTTTAATTGCGAAATAGTCCTTAAATCCACCATTTGAAGACACCATTTCGAGCAGAACAAATGTAGTCCTTTTTGCTTATGTTAATAAGGGCGAAACAAAGGCTGTTCGGTAATTGTTGCTGTGCAAAGCCGGTCGGAGTTTATGTATTCTTAAAGGAGAAAAACTAAATTCTCCAGGTAAATGAGGCAGGAAATTAAACGTAAAGGATTTTTTACAAACCTCAGAATTTAGCACTTCTGAGAATAACGACCGAGTTAAAGTCATTAGTGTTTTCTGGTTTTCTGGTCCTCTGATTTATTGAGTTCTACAAAAAAAAAAAGTTAATTTATGAGAGATTATTCTTGAAAAGCAGAGATTGTGTAGTATAAGAACCGCAATGAGTGCCATATGGAGTCACAAAACCTTCACATGTGCACATGAGTTAATGGAAAATTTGGACAACCCCTATACACTCCTTATCAGATTAAAACATATTCATTTACACATAAATAGATATCCTCTGATCTTCCTTTCTCATCTGTCTTATTTCTTTTAGGAAGAGAAGTAAAACTTGCCTCCCTAAATCAACAGGACAGTCAACACATTTCTTATATAGAGTAGAGTGCATTAGCGTGTTAGGACTGAAGGAGTAAACATCTGCACGGGCAATGATAGGTACGCTTGTGTTTTTTTATACTTTCTCTTTTTTCTCAGCTTCCTGTTACCCAGTGTGGATCATGATTCGAAAAAGCATCTAACCGTATTTGATGAACAAGATTGCACCTATATTACTCTGCAGTTCCCATTGGCCTTTAAAGGTGATCTATTGTTAGCGGATATCAACCATGGGATGCCACCGGCTGGATTAGCACCTGAGATTCGCATAATAACAAGCTGGTGTTTTTAAATTACAATGCCTTCGAGTTGTAAACTAGTTTTCTAAAACTTCTACATACAAAACGTATGTATTCTGACTGAATTTATAAAAAATATAGCCCAGAGAAATTGGGCTATGGATCATGAGAACACTGGAGATTTAAAGCAAGAGCCCGACTAAAAGTTATTATCGGCGGCTACTCGGCTTTTCGGCTTTCGGCTAAAACGACTTGCCTGGAGTTTTTCTCTGATTCGTTTTTTCCCGGAATCGTACATGGTTCGTTTTTGCCCGAAACATTTATTTTCTAAGCCACTTTTGTTCGGACCTAGTAGATAGGTCACTTTTACTCTCAGGTTGTAATTTATTCAGAAGAATCTGTAAAATAGCAATACATATATATATAAGGTGGACTAACCTGCTCTAAGTCGTCGGGGGTAAGAAATAACGTGTCGGCCTACCCTACTTATCCAGAGGTCCCAGGTTCGAATCTCACCGGTGGCAATCCGTGGTTGTTTTCTGCTGACAACAGATCACGATAACAAGGTAGTGGGGTTTGCAGAGAAAATGCTGATAGGTTGGAATCCACTGTATGTTCACTTGCAATAGTTGTCTCGAATTAGGTGAAGAAGAAAGAGAAAAACTCCGGTCAAAAACGATTTAACTTTGCATTACTTCTTGTATTTAAATGGTTTTACCCGGAGTTTTTCTCTGATTCGTTTTCGCCCGGAATCTCACGTGGTTCGTTTTTGCGCAGAACATTGTCTAAGCCACTTTTGCCCTGACCTTGTGGATAGGTCATTTTTACTCTCAGCCTGTCAAATCATATTCTGAATATGTAGCCTTTAGCCGTTGCCATTACACAAGGCGTTACTTAGAATCGCAGAACAGCACGATTCTAAGTGACACCTTGTGTAATATTAAGCTCTCTTTGGTTCTTCGAGAATCTATTCTGCTAGGCTTTAGGGATGCATTTGTCAGACACTGCGATTGGTAATTGGTGTGTTCTCTTGTTAACACCTCGGAGTTATAGTAAGTCCCCAAATGCAGACTGCCTATTACAATCCCAACCCTAATCCGATCTGTTATCCTGATACTCTGAGCTGATACTCCAACTATCGAAATAATCCCAGTTCAAAATCTTATACTAACTTAAAATATAATTTTAATTCCAATCCCAACCTCTCCTCGATTTCAATATGCGATTGGAACTGCAGTTGGTGTTGCAATTGAGATTAGAATTTGAGATTGTTTGATATTCTGATTTGGAGATTAAAATGAATTTGGAAATGGGATTGGGGTCGTAAATGGGATTTAAATTGTATTGGGCTTCGCCGCTGTCGCTGACACTAAATAATACACTTTCTCATCTAAACAATGTCTTGATATGGTTGATCGTTTTTTAATTCAACTTGCACCACATATATCTAGGTAGGTCGAAAACTTGAACCGGATCAACATCGCTACTAATCAGAACATTTCATCACATCTTCCTATATTTCGTTCTGACATTGAAATTTATATGACACAATAAAGCAGTTAACTGATCTCAATGTGGTAGCGGATAGGTAAGTCAGAACTTTGTCTACTCTACCAGCCGTGCTAGATAGCGTCTATGGTACTTGCGAGTAATGTTGTTTACGTCACACAGGCGAGGCGTGGGTATGTGAAGTGGAACTGTGCTTATTTTCTTAGAGTAAGAGTCTGTTGAGCCATACTGGAGAGACATATTTACCTATTCCGCATACCACATCTTGAATAGTTTACCAGGCATACCATGACTTAAAAGGCGCACGCTTGCCAGTCTGCTGATATAATAAAAGAAAGAAAAGTTCGTTGTACTCATGATTGGTATAAGTCTTCGCTGTTGGAAGTACATACACGAACAGAAAAATTCTGGAAGTGTTTTACAAAATTTCCGGTAAAAATTACGGTTCTTTACTGTCATCTAGTTGCAACTCTCAGCTACCTTAATTTTAAGGAAGAGCACTGCAAATTCTTCTGTACGATGAATCCATAGTGTCACCGAAGAGTTCGAGAAAAATTACGATGCGGAACCGTAAAATTTGCCGGTTATTGAATTGGGCGTTCAAAATTTCCGCAATCACACAGTATATATTACAAATAATTTTAGGTTGCTATTCTGTAATAATTGTATATGAATATTTATTTAGTGTTAGGCATCTGTCGCTAGATGGATTTTATGATGTAATTTTTAGAGAGTTTACGCATATGTTACGCATGAAAAAATTTAAGGGGCTAGCGCTGAACCTTTAAGTAGGCCATTGTTTAGTTTCATATTCTCCTATGCACACTTCGCAAAATCAGACTGTGAGCACGTACTTAACCAGATTATTATCATATTAATAGTTGGTTTTTTCTTGTAGTTTCCTTTCAAAAACAGTGTCAGTGTAGGTTTTAAAGGACAGGAATTAATCAATCAACCAGTCAAAATCCAACATACTCGTGCATCTTCTATCTTTGGAACATTTATTGCAATCAATATAGAAATAAAAGAGCTTACCGCTCTGCGTCGATTCTTATCTACTTTCTCGGTGACGCATTAAGCCGCTTTGTTCTTTTCGGCAGCAAAACCACAATTTTTACCAACACTTAAAGAAACTGAGAAAGCTTTTTGAACACGATTCCAGCAATACTAATTATATTAATTATAAAATGGTCAATCGCAGTTGGCTTTTCAGCGTTTACCTTGTTTGAGGGTTTCGCGTGTTTTTAATACAATCGACAAATGACAAATCTCGTTAAGTGAAAATGTCCAAACTTAAAAAGCCATCATGCGAACAGAAGCCACAACTACAACCCTTTCGAAAGTGAACAAGAAAACCTTCTTAAGTTACAATTATCGATCACACTTTCCCCCCATCCATCATTATCCCTAAAAGGTAGAAAAAGGACTGTTTGCGAATGCCGCCACTATAAGATTGAAAGGGATCCGGATCCTTTAAGAAAAAAAAGATAAAATTTCGCTCGTATTAGAACTTGTACTTCACAGGCTTACCGGCAACAGGTTTATGGTATACAAAATCTTTAGGGAAAAATCATCCCGTCTGGTAGAAGGGGAACAAACTCCTTAAGCTTTTCATGTTTAGAAAACATTGCCATGTTCGAGCTCTTCTCGCCTGATGGGGCTGGAAAATGATGGAGCCCCAGAAACGTGATTGTGAAACTTAATATTTGCCAGAACCGTTTAAAATCAGCTCAAGAATGGAGCGGGAATATGAAAATTTAGCTTAAGGTGGATACGAAATGCTTTCCTTTTTCCATGCGGGTTGTTTTAAGTCGTTTCCTTTTCGTTGATTTTTATATCAGGATTTTTCTTCGCCTAGCCTTGTAATTTTAACCGCGTCATGAATTTTTTACGAAATTTATATTACCTGCAAAATGTGCTGTTTTAAAAATGCTTACTCTGCTAAAAAAAACATATTTCCTCGGGAATTTTTATGAAAACATTTGCTCAAATTGTTATGTTGGTAGTACCAAATTGAATGTGGATGGCAATGCCAGAGCGGTGGGTCCGAACGTTTTAGGAAAATTATTCAAATGTGAAATTTCCCTGAAGTGCATTTCTTTTGAATACTTTATTAACAGAAACAGCAACTTTCAATATATCAAGTGTTCAGGATTTTAATTAAATTGCTGGCAATACCATAAGGAGGAAATTTTCCAGTTAATTTACAATTCAAGCTTTAAGTGGTACTCACTAACTGTGAGCAATATTTGCGCAGCTCTACCATCTACACTTGAACACGTTTCGAATAAATATCACCGAATTAAAATTCAATTTCGCATTGGCTCTTCACGAGCGGTTAATCGTATATTTATGTGAAGCACATAATTATGTGCTTCATTTAACTTTCAATTAATGGGTCTAAAAATTTGCGTTTTATCAAAATAATGAATGGCGACATTAAATCCCGTCCACGCTCCTCAGATAAATCTGTAGTTTTCATTGTTTTGTTTAATTATGATTTTTGCAAAAAGAGAGAGTGCCGTCCTACACTTGACGGGCTGAGCGTAAAAGTGACCTATTTATAAAGTTCGGGCAAAATTGGCTTAGAAAATGTTCCGCGCAAAAGAATCGCGTGAGATTCCGGGCAAAAACGAATCGTAGAAAATTTTAGGGCAAAAACGACTTAACTACTTAACTGCAATAACTTTGCATTACTTTTTGTAGTTAAATCGTTTTTGCCCGGAAATTTTTTACGATTCGTTTTTGCCCGGAATCTTACGCGATTCGCTTTTGCGCGCAACATTTTCTAAGCCACTTTTGCCCGAACCTTATAAAAACGTCACTTGTCGGATTTTGTGTAGAAAACACAATGTAGCGTGTGTAGTGGTAACATTAAAGCATTTGTCGAAACCAAATAAACCTTGCTTTGAATGTATGCGTGCCGATGCGACGATAAATAGGTAAGTTCCGTGCGGATTCACCTATACACCTCTGCACGCCCTCTCTCCTGCAAACTGCGATGAAGCAGGACAAGTGTGGAACGGCACATAGGGCTGTAGTTTAGCATAGTGAGAGTTTATTGCGAATTAACAGCACTTCAACGCTATTTAACCAATTGGTGCATTTGCATTCGGTGATGTACCGTGTTTCACTGTAAAGGCAACGAGCAGGGTTCCGAATCAATGAAAATATCGCTCCTGGAACGTTATGAAAATATCGGACCGCTTTGGAGCGGATCGGTTTTTTCAAATCTGATAACGATCCACTCCGTTCGATCCGAATCGCTCCTGAAACGATATTAAATCGATTCGGACCGATTAGAATATCGATCCACTGAATCAAAGAAAGAAACCTGGTAATCACAAGAAGATGAAGATAAAGTAGCGCTCCCTTTGTTTAAGTCTAATACCGAGTTACCTTAATTGTATTCTTCAAACATTATAGTATTAGGTGATTTAAATGTGAGGATTGGACAACTTCAGGTTTTATCGGAAGAGATATATATTGGGTCAAAAATTAATTATACAAGGAACTCAAAAGACGACATTATTAATTTTAAAGGTAGAAGGTTCCTGGAGTTTTGTGATGACTTCGGGCTTGCAATATTGAATGGTCGTACTGAGGGTGACTATTGTGGCGATTACACATTTATTGGAAGAAATGGTTCCGCTGTATCATATAACGTATGTCCCTTGGTTCAAGGTTTTCAGGTCATGTCCCAAATATTCTCAGATCACCTGCCAGTATATATATATATATATATATATATATATATATATATATATATATATATATATATATATATATATATATATATATATATATATATATATATATATATATATATATATATATATATATATAAGCCTCTGACTTTGCTTCCGAAACTGAACTGGGGGATGCAAGAGCCTGATGCTTATAAAAATAAAATAACTTCTCTATGTAATGATTTTAGCCCGAATATTTCAATTAATACGATTGATAACTTAACAAATATTATTAAGAGTGCTACTGTAGGAAATTCCATCACTAAACCTGCATTTAAACAGTAATGGTTTGACAACGAATGTCTTCGAGCAAGAAAAATGTCCTTTAAGTGGCTTAATAATTATCGAAAAATGAACACGATATATGCCCATATATGTAACAGAAAAGAAACGATAGAAAGAGTTATAAAGGAGGAAAAAGATCTCCTGGTGGAGTCTACCAAGAGAAACATGTGGTGGAAAATTCTTCATCTTCGGGCTGGACGGATTAATTAAGACAATTATTTTTAATCACAAATGTTCACAAGTTTATTCAGTTCGTTTAACAATTTCCTTCACAATATTACGTTTCACTTTACTTATTTACACTTCTCACTTCACTGGTTAAAATTCAACTGACTATTCCCATTATCACATGTAAACGCTTCGCAGTCTAAATCACGACTAAAACTACCTAGGCTACTGCTCAGCCCTATTTAACTACTTAGCTTAATTCTAGAAAGTTCAATCACTTAGTTCTAGATATTTCCGTTACAGATTTTCACCTCACATATTCACCATGGGTTCGAGTCGTCCTTGACTTTCCCCGTTTGACATTTCCTTTTCTTGATTTCTGGCCACCTGGAACATGGGCATTACACGGTTGACTATTTATTTCCCTTTTCGTGGCCTACCTCGTGCACGTTACAATATTTAAAGAGGGCGAATTGGGTATATTCACTCCGTCGACAGGTTGAGGGTGGCCTAGGTGTTTTTAAAGGAACATTAAATAGCATTGAGTTTTGGATGCATTAAACATAAAACGGTTTGCGCTGCCCCAAGGGAGAATCGTTGAAATGTCGTTATTTACGTTCCCACGAGAATTCATTATATAATCAAAAGGTATGCGAAATCAAGGGTTCTGTAAACGGCGAAAATATCAATGAAATTGCAAGTAAGAGGCAAAAGACAAAAAGAAGAAATAAGACTGGTGAGAGAACTGAACCCTGAGGTACACCGGTATTTATTTCGTAGGGATCAGATGTAACTCCGTCTATTATTACACGGATTGAACGGCATGACACAAAACTTTCTATACACTTTAAGAGGTGAAGGTTCAGACCAAATGCTTGCAGCTTGGCTAAAAGGGCAGCATGGCAGACTCCATCCAAGCTTTTGAAATATAAAGAGAGATGATTTCGGACTCACCAAAGTTATGGAGACAATGGTTACAACGCTTCGTTAGAGCCGTTAGTAAGTCTTCTGACCGACCAGCCAGCGCAGAAACCCTACTGACAATCGTTGAGAACATGGTTGTTTTCTAGATATTTCATAAACTGAGAGTTGATGAGTGATTCAAAAACCTTCTTTTGGTATCAGCTGAACATGAGCTAGTTTCCATACAGCGGAAGCACTCTTTTTGAGTACGGTAGGTAAAGGAGTTTGCACGCAGGTTTAGCCAAAGCAGAGGCGCAGTATTTTAAACCCAGGTGCGAAAAACCATCAGTAGTTTTCGACACGTTGAGTTTAGTGAGTACCTTAAAAACTTCTGGACTGCGAAAGTGTGGCGATTTTTGCCCGCGGGTGCACTGCGGCGGAGATGGAAGAGGCTGCGATGAAGGTAATAAGTAAGAATGGAGGATGGTTTTGTCCAAAGAGCCAGTGCAAACATTTCCATTATGGATAAGTGAAAGTAATGCTTGACGGTTTTGCTAAGAGACCAGAAGCCCTTGGTTGTTTGGTTGGCTTGTAAGAAGGGAATGATGTGTATCTTCCTTGCACTGTGGCCTTTTGTGGCCCGTTGTTCGCCCCTCCTCGGCAGCGTACCCTAAAGTCCACTGTCGAATCAACTTCTCCAAGTAATGAATTGGATAGTTTGATTATATCTGCTAAATCTTCGCAGAAGTAAGTTTCAAAGATTCCAAATCTTCTTTGCACGTTAGGACTAGGCATTGTCCGAGAACATGTAGGATGGTCTCGTCTTCTTCCAGAAGCCCTTATTATCCTTTTGGGTGGCAAATACCTTGTGTCTAACACTCTGGCCGAAGTTGATCTTAGCCCGACATATCAATGATTTGCATATATTTTGGGCAGGTTTATAGATACGTCTTAATTCCTCTGAAATATAAAAAACCGCATTATTTCTGACCTAAAAATTTTAAATTGGACTTTCTGCACGTTTTTTCTCCTGTCAAAATAAAAGTGTGTTCGAAAAATCAATAACAAAAATGATTTTAAAGAATTGAAATTGGATTATATGCTCTTAAAAATAAATGATGCCTTTAGAAAACCGATTAAAATGGTGATTTTTTTTTTTAAATATTTTTTAACATGTTTCGCCCCACATTAACTTTTCGCTGTTCACCCTCGGAGAAAAGCAATGAAATTAAAGTAAAATGCACGCAATAACCCGCTGGGGAATCGATTAAAAAATCTCTTGTCAGTGCAATGAAATTACGTTGCACTCTGTATTTATATTGCCAGATAAAGAGTATAATCAAAAACCGTCCCCTGCAGATACGGCAAAATTAAAAATAAAACATAATTCGAACAGAACTACCCTGTAAATGAGGACTGAACGATTTCATGTCGAGATATACCTTTTTAATTAAGGATATAATTTCAACCTATAATTGTGCGATTGTGCTTATAATTGTGTCGGTTGAGATAAGCAAAAAATCTGATAGGCAAAATATACGATCACAGAGTCATAAATAAAAGCTGGGTCCACCCTGTGACCTGATTATTCGCTGTATTTTCAGTTATATCAAATTCCTCATTACTATATAACGCAATCGGAGCACTATCGTATGACGTAAAGAGCACATAGATTGAAGTGTTCAAAAGTCATTATCCTTGACGTTACTCAAGCATTATTCTCAGTTGCTATTCTTTTGTACGATTTGCCTGAGGGGATGTTGACAATGACAATTTATGCATACAACTGAGAAATGCAATAAAACGAATCCTTTGGACTCGTTTATTTCTCGACAACTTTTTGGAGCGAAGTTGTTCCAGTAAATATCAAGAGGATACACAAGTATGCAGCAATCCTACGGACAATAATAATCCAGAAGATGACCCTGTCTGTGCATCAAAGCATTCATAAATATGCTCCCTACATGGTGCAATGACTTGATTCTGACTTATACGTAGTGACCTTATCAGTTTGGATTGTCTGCAGAATACTTGTTTCAGCTCGAAATTGTTCACTTCAAGTGTATTTTGTGACACCTTCATCCTGGTATTGTACGATGGCTCCCAACAGAGATTTCTGCATTAGGACAACTCAACAGGAGGCAGGGGGACAAGGGGCAAGGGGTAGTAAACAACAAAACCAATGGAACGAGAATTCTGCATCCTTTGAAGGATCCTTATATTGCCAAAAACGCCGCATACTATCACTGACGTTTGTTCTCGTCTAGTGCAATGGAGCGAGAATAACAGCTACGAATGTGTACTTATCAATTGTTTACAGTCAAGTGAATTTTAGAGCAAGGAGGTGTATAGTGCTTTTGAGAGTATATCGGATACCAAGAAGCAATTATGCAAATAAACACAATTGAAATGCAGCAAATATCTCAGGAACGAAACTGACAAATTTTCAGGATTCCAAACAAACCTATCTTTCGCGTAAAGGAAAAAATTTAAAAATAAGACAACCAAAAAAGTTTGGAAAACATGCTATGAACACAAGTGGTGTTGTTGCCATAAATATTCCGGCAAAATTTATGCTTTTTATGGGTAACTTCAATTTTCGGGCACTTTAGCTTACAAAATGTGGTAGAGCAGGTGTTACAAGAAATTCTGGAAAAAAAAAGTGAAAAAAATGTGAAAAAAGTTTAGTTGCACGAGCAGGATGATAGAGAAATTTTTAGTAAGATAAGTAAATAAAAAAAATAATTACAGAAAATAGCACTCTATGAAGGAAGTGGAAATTCATACAACGAATGCAGGTGTTGGTAGGTTCTATGAAAACTTTACCTCAGCATTCTCAGTCAATGGGGTCGAGGAAGTTCCCAATGAAAATTAATAGCCTTAGTACGAACTTTTGTTTTTTTATGATAATGTAAAAGCTCAGATGATGATACTGAAGCACAGCCTTGGCAGGAAAGTAATTAGAGGTAAGAGAAAAAAGGTTGAGTAAAGAATGTGTCGTTGTACGCCTCGCTTGAAATACTCTGGGAAAAACAGGGATAAAAACTGTTCCAAAATCGTCTTGTGCAGCTTAGGAAAGAAATTTGACGATACGACCTAATTTTACCTGGAGAGTATGAGGGTGGGAGCAAATTAAACCTATTGAACTACGCGTTGTGATGTATCCAGAAGGAAGCAAAGTGCAAAGAACAGACATATGCATATAAACACACCCAAAATATATTTTGCCAAGTCACAGATTGTCTAATTTCCATAAGAGTGGTCCCTGTGTAGTAGTGTTGGGCATTAGTCGAATAAATTTTTAATAAAAAAATTATTTTTTAACGAAAATTGAATAAATAATTATAAGAATGATTCTTTATTTGATTTTGAAGTTATTTTTAGTTATTCGCAAACAAGTATTTGTTATTTTGTGCTTCTTATTTGATTTTCAAATAATTATTTGTTTTTTCATCGTGGGTTAGGTTAAGTTATCGCGGCGGCATTGAAAGCCTCGCAAAGGCCATACATCTCAGAATCCTCTTTTCTAGAAATCTTGTACAACGATCGTCGAGGTGCAGCCCTTAGTTAAGTTAAAGGTACCCATCTCCGTTGTGAATGCCAGAATACTTCTCATATTGCTCATAGAAGCCTCCTCTAGATCCTCGAAGAAGTGCTTGTCCAACAGTTTGTGTCTTGCGTTTACAAGCGCGGGATAATGGCACAGAAGGCGTTCTATCGTTTCCTTTTTGTCCTGCTTCTGGCAGTGTCTGCGCACCTCGGTACCACAGGCCTGCGAGGTTTTCCCCCCTACAAAATGAATAGTTGTTTCCGAGGTCATTTTTCCCGCTTAAACCGAATCCGGGCTGAAAAGTTTATGGTCACCTTATTCAAGTTACCATAAAGTTTTCGTATACCGAATGCGATATCTCGGCGAAAAAAAAAGATATTTGAGCAAACTCAACGGCATTTGAAAGAGCAAGAATTGTACTATAAGATACCACACATAGTTTTTTGAAGAAAAAAAAACATCGCGGTGCAACATAACCTCAAATATGACAAAAAATAGTGTTTTTGCACTTTTAGATTAGAATATCTCAAAACCTTACGTGATAGAGCAATTCTGAGCCCGGATTCAGTTTCAGCGGGAGAAATTACTTCGGAACCAACTATTCATTGTCCAGGGGGAAACAATTTTCAAACTTTCGCCGGCCCTTGTACTCGATACACCAATTACATCCCTATGAACATCCCTGAGACCGTGACCGATTGTATGCTCCAACCAGAGTTCTGCATTAAGTCCTAGTTAGACTGAGTAACCTGCCAGTACTTTCCTGATCATAGTTTTTCCACATCCTTTTATCCTTCGTGATTCTACACATTTCCTATCTTTTTTCGCATGGGCCAGGTATTCGTCACTAAGGTGTTCGATAACAACTTATATTAGTGGTAGTATTAGCTCTTAGCCTCTTAAGTTCCCATTTTGGCACCTTTTTCGTAGGTTATTTTATAAAAAATAATTATGAGTACGATATATTAATGCACCTGATTTTCTGATGGAATCCGAAGAGGTGTGGAAGTGGAAGGTTCCAAGTGCGATCACTTGAACCTATACGACCAGATGAAATATAGCGTGCTTTTAGTTCTATTGTGACAATTAGACAAAAGGAAGCCTTTCCAGTTTACTATAAATCCTTGGCCGCGCACGGAGAGGTTGAGTAGACCAGCAGTTTAAAACTTCTGATGGTATCACGAGAGTAGGTGGACGACGAAAAGACGCGCTTATACGTTATAATGCTAAGCATCCAATGCTTATGCCAAACTCTCATACATTTGCAAGTCTGTATATAAAATTCCTTCTTGGTAGGTAAACATCTCTTCTAGTGTGGGCTTTTTGATAACAAGTTCTACAGCACACCTATGTACCTTAAGCGCGACCTAATGATACCAGGAAGTTATAGCTTTTGTTCGCTGGTAAGGAAGTCATTTCTTGGATTGGATTAGCTCTTGAATTCTACAGACAAGATTTATAATCAACACGGAAGGTTCTTTCCAGCGAATCTATTCCCTAGCACTTGAGCACGTAAAAATCTGTCCTGAAAGCAAAGCCATCGAAGACGTTTGTTCTCCAAAGATTTCATCTCGATTTGCGTGCAATCATTCCGGCCTGAAAAGAAATCTTATTCTACGAACGGCGCCATCGTTAAATTCTTTTGATTCGCTGTATTCTTTTGCGCACTTGAAGCCCTAAAATCATGTTCTGCATGGTAAAAAAGCACACACAATTTTTTTTTGCTGCCTCAGGTCGAATGCCAGAAAAAGCGTTTTGTTTTAAAGGTGAATTTGCTCAAGATAAAAGCTAAAAGCTCAAATAAATTGAAAAATCGAATAAAAATTTATTTGATTACAAAAATTATTCGTTATTTGATGAATTCGCAAATAATTATTTATTATTTGGTGCTTTTTATTCGAATTTCAAATAATTATTTGTTATTCTATTATCAAGTAATTATTCGATAGTTGATGTCTCTTTATGGAATACTTATTTTATTTATGGTATCATTTACTAAAATATTTACTGTAAACATCGAAACATAACAAGGCAGTTTTAATTTCCTAAGTACGAGACACCTTGTGATATGAAATGCGTTTACCAAGAAAAAATTTTTTGAAATTAAACTAATGGACACCAACAACAAATAATTATTTCACAAAGAGACATGAACTATCAAATAATTATTTAATAATCGAATAACAAATAATTATTTGAAATTCGAATAAAAAGCACCAAATATCAGATAATTATTTGCGAATAAGTCATCAAATAACGAATAATTATTTGATTATCGAATAACGAACGATCGAATAACAAATAATTATTTGAAATTGGATTAAGGAGCACCAAATAACAAATAATTATTTGCGAATAACTTAAAATAAATTGAAAATCGAATAAAAATTTATTTGAATAATTTTTTATTCGATTTTTTAAAAAAATCGTTATTTAATTGAAAATTTATTCGAATAATGCCCATCACTGGTGAGAAAGAATGAGCTTGGCCTCCGAGCCTTCGGCTAAAAATTGTTCTGTAAGTGATTTTTCGTTTAATTTTCATTTTAGCGAATGTCAAGTCGAGTAGACAGGAATGGGCTGACAAAGAAGAGTATTTTCTCGTAAAAGAAGAGCACTTTTACAAATTAGCACTTTTTTACCAGGTGAACGCAATGGTAGGAATCGTGCCAAAATTATCGAATTACAACAGCCGAAAAATACTCAAAATCTACAAAGAAATTATGACGCAAATTGCCGGCATGATTATAGGGCAATTTTGAAACAATTTTAACAATTTAACGATTCGTTCAATACTTAAGTGAATGTTGGTTATTGGAGCCTCCATTTCAATATAACTGACGGGCATGTGAAAGTTGTTCCATATCTTTACGTTTACTGGTGCTTTTGGGGTTTTTCATATAATCCTTTATATTTCAAAGATATAGTGCAAAAATCGAGAAAATTCTTTAGGTAATAACAGGGTTAACAACATAAACTAAATCGCATAGTTACCAAACAACAAACTTTCTTGCTTGGGTTGGGTGATCCAGACAATGAGAAGAGGAAAGCACGATAGGGTTGTTCTAGGGAAGACCACGGAATGTGAAATTAAAAAATCTGCGCTGCAACAAAAAGGTACGGTACAAAAGTTAAATGAATTAGGGTTCCTCGAGCTGCATGCGCTATATTTTCACCAAGTCAAACGTCGAATTATCCCTAACAACGATCGATTCCACATGTTCCTCGAAATAAAACGAGAGTTGAGTACAATACCCAAATCCCTTGATTTTTCATCTCTGCTCGAGACCATCCACATATTAGTCAAGAAGTAAGGGACGCTTAATGCGGGAGAAAGTCATAGTGTTGAAATTGCTGGCATTTAAGGGAAGACGATTGCAAGCATACCATTCCCGAAACACAGCCAAATCAGTGTTTAGAAGGTCACAATCGAAGTCCTGAGAAACAGTGCGAAATATTTGGGCGTCATCCGCATTACACAGAATTTAAGCATCGGAAAGAAGTATCGTAATATCGTTGATGTTCAGAATGAAAAGAAGCGGATCGACAATGCTACCTTGCGGCACTCCTGAGGTGACAGGGATTTGGTCTGAAAGAGGACGTGCTGCGTGCGACCTGACACGTAACAGGACAACAAGTTAACGAAACAAAAAGAAAACCCAAGCAGAAACAGCTTGTGATCGAGGATTCGGTGGTCAATCCTACCAAAGGGCTTGCTTAAATCCGTGAATATATAATCCTCCTGCTTGCCTTATTCAATGGCCGGTAGTTGATTTACTCTTACTTTTTACACCCCTCCATCCTGGAAAGAACCCATGAAAGCCGTGTAGTGAACTACAATTTTAATAGCTTGAAGTTTGTGTTCCGAAATCAGCCGCGCTGGTTGCTAGAAGGCAAGCCTTCGACCGAGTACTTCTTCTGGACAACACAACGACCTACCGCTTTTTGTGAAGTTGACTCGATCCTTGCCGAGTCTGGGCAATTACTACACGGAGTGTAGTATTCCGCAACTACTATATTCAGCTAACCCACGCTCAACCCAACGTTGCCAACATTAAAGCCCCCTGATGAATTCTTCCAGTATGTTCCTGTTTTTTTTTATGGAAGTAGAAAATTCCCAGACAGAGCGTTAACCCTCGATAATATGCTCGTGACTACGAAGGATCTTCGCCGGCTGGTTATGATGGTCTGACTCCAGACTTTTTTATATGTTTCAGGAATCTTTTGATTCCAGACCTGTAACTTTCATCCTGCAACCCCTCAAAAACGGGGGTCTGATTCTGTATTATGTAACAATTTATCATAAGATAATTTCGAAACTTTCAAAAGCCCTAGAAAGCTGAAATTTGGTATGCAGACTAGGATCTGCACACAAACAACGAAAATATTAAAAAAATCTATAAATTTCACCCTCCAACCCCCCATAAAGGGCGTGTAGGCAGGCCCGTAGAGACAAAATTCGGCCCGGGGGGGGGGGGGGGGTACCACATACGGGCCAAGGGATTTCGGGCCCACGACTAAGCGTTGACGGGCCCATATACAATCCAATGAGTGACTTTGAATTTAAAATCTGTCTAGTATATTACACTTTTTCGATTGTGAAACATTTTTTTATATATATAATTAAAATGGAAAAAATTTTCTGTTGACGGCTTTACCCCCTTCGCCGCCACCCCCCCCCCCCCCCCCCTCTCGTTGGCCCTGGGTGTAGGTCTGTATATAAAATATTTTCTGTGGAGGTACTTCCAAAAGTTCGAGAAAGCTGAAATTTGATATCAAACTTAAATGTTATTAGTACATAAACAACTAAAAAGTGAAAGTGCTACAAAGAAAGGAACTGCTGGCGTGCAATAAATACCTTACCCGACTACGCCAGAAGGCCCGGGGGATGATTTTTCTTTAAACTCGTCCTAGTGCCTAATCTATTGCTTCTATGAAAAGATTGTTTTATTCTACTTGAGGTTAACAAAAGAATCTTTCGAATGAAGTAAAAAGAGTCTTACCGTATTTAAGAAACTAACAAGCATTTTTAAGCCTAAAAGCGCGGAATTGTACGGAAGGAGAAATTAAAAAAAAATACAAGCACGTGACCATGGTCGGACGATGATTTACTGCTTGCGTTTTGGATCAAAATTTGGTTGCTACTTAAATTTCAGGTTTAATCAGAGATTTCGGTTAAAAAATATAATTTAGTGTGCTTTAAGTTAATATAAATGAAGCACAACAGTCAGCTACATATAGTTGAATATAATCGGTTAATAGCTAAGTACCACCCTGATTTAATTTCTTCTTGCTTATTCCAAATAATAAGCCAACAAGAAAAAGAGGCGACGATAGAGAGTCGACTATGAAAAAAATAATAGCTGGCGCACAAGAAATACAGCCCGAAAAAATAAAAAGAACTAGAGCATCTTGCAAAAAGAAATGAAATCCCACCAAAAACATTTCATATAAAGAAGGTTGCCAAGACTCACAAGCTCATACCGCTTGGACTGTTAAAATGTTATCAGATCTCATATGGAACCAAGCCCCTAACTCTACAACCCCTAACTCTACAACCCCTAACTCTAGAAACCCTAAATCTTGGTCAAAAAGTATGTCTTGGCCGTTGCATGGATCTAATACATGACACAACAGTAAAGACCAATGACTTAATTTCTTACCATAAGTCCATAGGAGTGACTGTGCGACGGCCGGGATCCTGCCAAGAGGTTCATTGACCAAGATTTAGGGGTTGTAGAGTTAGGGGCTTGGCTCCACATGAGATCTGATAACTTGTTAACAGTGAAAGCGGTATGAGCTTGTGATTCTTGGCAACCTTCTTTACATGAAATGTTTTTGGTGGGATTATAGTTACATTTATCATAAATAATTTGAGTTTAAAAATCAGTAAACTTAAGAGTTAAATGTTAAATCGTAATCATTGTGGAAAAAATCCCAAGGAACCAAAATGGGAAAGAGACAATTGCATTGGTACAAATTACGGCTTTCGTGTTCAGAAATTAAGTAGAGTAGACTGGCAGAGTAATTGTAGACAAATTTATTATTGTCATGCCTCTGATGAAAAATATTAGGAAAAACAGTAAATTTTACTTAAATATAAAAAGAAAAGCAAATTTGTGTATAAGTACCTACTTGACTTCCTTGTAAATTTCCAAGACACAAAATGAACTAAAAAGCATCTGTTTTTTCCCTTTAAGCACGATTTATAATTTCAATACATTTTTATTAATGTCAATAAGCTTAATTGATCCAAATACATTAAAAATTTAATCAATTATAGTTTATAAGACAACACAATAAATTAAATTCTCACTACTTCAATACTTGATGAAATCTGAGCACTGAAATTAATCTTCTTGACATTTGGCCGAGAAACGATAATGCAGTGCCGCATGCTTATACCAATCGACACTAGCGCACTCAATGCGATCAAAGACAAATTAACGCCATTGCCATAGCAGAGATTGACTTAAGCCACCAAAGAACACATTTTCATCGGCTAATCATTTGGCGATACACAATAGAAAAATAAGAAGAAGAATTGTCGCTTTTTATTCATATGTCGATCAGAAAGGTCAAGTGAGGTGCGTGCAATTTGCTCCGGTGAATGTTTTTTGCAATTTATTTTGTGTAGAGCAAGTTAAGTTCAATTATTATTATATATATAACATAACTGTAGATTGTTAATAATATTAAAGCAAAAGTGAAGTGAATATAACTTTGTTCTTCCTGCAAGTCAAGTGTTCAACGTCGCCAGCTACGATGGCAAAAACTTCTTCTCCGGTAAGTAATTTTCTTTTATTCTTTTAAAATAAGGTGCTTTTATAATAAATTATCTTAAGGTAAGGAATAAAAGCATTTAATTCTTATTATTATAAACGTCTTATGCAAAATTCAATCATATTTTTCGCTTCTTTCTACTCATATTTCTCGTACTTCGCAAAAGTACTCTTTTCACCGTTTCTAGACTCTCTAAAAGGATAAATTAATTTTTTTTAGCAACTGCATTTCAAATTATTGAAAAGAAATACAATATTATTGCCAAAAGAGTAAACAAACGAAGATAAAGATTTTGAGCAGAAATAGGTATTAAATAGGTCTCTGTACACTTAAGGGCTGAAACACATTCAGAGCCGCAAGTATCAAGCCGCAAGTACCAATCATTTCATATTTCTAAAGTAAAATTTGGTAAACATTTTAAAATCCGTGAAATTTATATTATGCATAAAATTCATTTCCTGCATAAATTAAAAAACTTTTATTTCCATTTCAAATTTTCAAAGTTCTCTCTCCGTTTACAGCGAAACGAAATTAATTTTAAAATTTGTTTACATTTCCTCTGTTGGCACTACTGGATCATCAGTATCAAAATTTAAATTTATTGGTACTATTTATACATTAAATAGTTCACTCTGGAAATTTTTATTGATATAGAAGGTGCCTTCAACAATCTCACCATCGAGGCTATCGTAAAAACGTTTGAAATGGCTAAGGCGGACAGAACTACGAGGGTCATTCAATAATTAAGGAGACAAATTGGTCTGGGGAAAAAATGGTTGGTAGGACAATTTTGGTACTTTTAGGACTTTAAGTTGGCATCACTGAGACGAGTCCTGAACAGCTGTTGGATCAACATTGCTGTGTTTATAACCTCAAAATTAAGTTCAAGTCCACTTGAAAATTCCACATTGTTTGAACAACGTTCTGTACTTCCTTTTTGACTTGCTGAAGGTGAAAAACCAGATAATATATACTCTAGAATCACTAAAGTGTATGGTGACAGCCAATACTACTCAGATATGCTTTTGAACAAAGAAAAGCCAACTATGAGAGAGAAACGTCGTGAATCTGAGTGATTCTCTATCAAGACAACGCACGTCCTCACACTGCTCAACTAACACGTGAAACCATCAACAAAATAGGCTGGGAGTTACTGCCTCATTCTCCTTACAGTCCCCCTTTAGCACCATGTGATTTCCATTTGTTTGCTCCATTGAAGGAGGCATTACGTGGGAAGAAGTTTCAGGATAACCAAGATGTCAAAAAATTTGTGGGAAATTGACTCAAACAACAAGACAAAGAGTTCTTTGCAGACGGTATAAAAAAGTTAATAACCCGTTGGGACGAGTGTATAAATGTTGGTGGGGATTATGTTGAAAAGTAGGAAAAGTTTTGTTTTGTAAAAATAAAAGGTCTTTTTCTCAGACCAATTTGTCTCTTTAATTATTGAATGACCCTCGTATTTGCTGTTGGATAGCCACACTGCTAAGCAATAGTGCGGATACCTTCGAGCGAGTAGCCATTTCACTCAATAAATTGGTACACCGAGGCGCACCACAGGGCGGAGTTATTTCGTCCCTTTGATGGCTACAAGTTTCGATACTTTTGAAGCTCCAAAATGAGGTCATTAAGATGGTTCCATACGCCGGTGATGTCGTTATAGTAGTATCAAGTAAGCCTTTGAGTGGAATTACCGAACTCACAAAAAGAGCCCTAAGGAAACTAAGCTCTTGGATAACCAAAGGACTCAATATTAACTCGCGTAAAACGAAATTGGTATTTTTTACAAGGAAATACCTACTTTTATAACACCAAGTATGGACGGAAAGCGGTTGGACCTCAAGTTCCATGCCAAACCTGGAACTTATTTTAGATTGTAAACTATCCTGCAAGTAAAATGTTGAAGAAAGGATTGTTAAAGTGAATAAAACTTTCTACACCAGCAAAAGTCTCTTCGACAAAAAGTGGGGATTAAGGCCCCACATAACGCACTGGGTTTATACGGAAGTTGTGCGACCAATCCTGGTTTATATGGAGTTATGGTTTGGTGGCCAGCTGTAGATAAATTAACTATCTCTCCGGACATCGGTATCACGGGGGCAATCAAATCCCCGCCCTCCCGCGCTCTAGACGCTCTCTTATACCTCCCTCCCATGGATCCTTACGCTAAAAATGCTAGGAAGAGGGTGATGCTGCGTCTTAAGGAATGAAAGTTCCTCAAGACGGGGTGGTACGGCCACAGGGAACTGAGAGAAAGCCTCACTACGGACACTGACTATATAGCACAGATTAGAGACTTCAATAAGAAGTTCAGGATAGTAAGACCACGCAGACTGTTTTGGGAATCTGGAACAAATGTAAATGTCGCTAATATCTATACGGTTGGCTCTAAAGTCTAAACCGCATTGGGATTGGAGCAGCAGTGTACTGCCAAGAGCTAAATGTTAAATTATCTCACATACTTCCCAGCGAGTTTAATGACTCGGCGGCTGAAATAACTCACAGTCTGCTTGTGATAAGCACCTCGGTGAACACCTACGTGGACAGCCGAGCAGTTCTAAAGCTCTAAGGTCCAACGAATTTAAATCTAAAATAACGCTCAACTCTGTAGCCGTGCAAAGTCTCAGCACGAATATAAAAGTGCAACTGTGTCGGGTTACAGGCCACAGAAGCATAGTTGAGAAACAAGAGGCTGATGATCTCGTCAAAAAATTGAATTGCAGGCTCTAAGATGCAAGGGAAATACTTGATGCTGAATCATCTTGGAAGACCATATCTTCAATGTCTGCTGATAATTGCTCTAAAGTTGGAATAACGCCTTCATCGATAATGTCCTGGTATTTCCTTGCATTTGCCGAACCAGTTATGAACGAAATCTGGCCTTAGATGTGATAGCTCTCCAGACCATTAAGTAAGGCGACTGTTTGACCGCCCAGAGAAGACATTCGTCACTATAACGTTCGCCCTTTCCTCGGCGCACAATCGCTGTGTTTTCTGGACCACAATGTTAAATTTGGGTTCTTCTGAGAAAATGATAGGGCTCGAATCATTTTCTCAGAAGAATCCAAATTTAACCTCTGAGAAAATGATTCGAGCCCAATCATTTTCCGTCCAAAGTTTGCGTTCTTTTGACCAAATTAGTCGTTTTTCCTTCTTTTTCTTATTTTTTTACCTTAGGACCTTAGGTAAAGATGTGATGAAGTTGCTGTTGTTGAGGAATTATATTTTATTGTTGGTTGAAATGTTGGTAATATAACACAAACCGTTGCTTACCAGGTTAAGTTGTGTCTCATTCAGTGTTCCGAATCGATACAAAATATCGCTCCGCTTCACGTATCGATTCAGTCTGGAGCGTTATGAAAATATAGAACCGCTCCGGAGCGGATCGTGGATTGCACCCATCACCCATCACCCAACACCTCTAGTACAAGAAACCTCGCTCCGGAGCGGTTCGACATCAGATTTGTAAATAACGATCTGCTCCGGAGTGGTTCGATATTATCTCTTGAAAAATAACGATCCGCTCCGGATCCTCACTTTTGGATCCGTTCTTTTGAATTATGCAAAAACATCTATTCAGCATTGTTTTAACAAGGTTTTCCAGTGTATTAATGTTCCCTTCCTTTTAAATAAATTTGGCGTGCTAATATACACCAAAGACTGAGCTTAAAGCCGGCCATTTCATTAGCAGGATGTCTTTTGATGAAAACCATTCTCTTAAGTAGGCTGAAACATGTATAGCAGCGTTATCCTGCTGGAAAATAAATGGGTTTTCTCCAAAATCTTCAATAAATGGTATTAAGTCAGCTTCTAACATCGACGTGTATATTTCGGAGTTTATTTTTGTCGGTACAATAAGAACTAAATCATGAGGCTACCACCACCAAATTTCCTACTCATTCTTGGTACCATTTTGCCATTAATTGGTCGAATGCATGTAATCTTTTGCGAACTTAAGGCGAGCTTCTTTGTGCGATTGTGTTAATTGTGGAACTTTTTTCTGTTTCCTTTAAATTATGTTGGGCAAAGAGCTTAACATTTGTTGAGAACGCCTTTTTTTAATTGGTAAATCTAGTTTTTAAGGAATTTGTGCTGAACTTTGACTATTTTTTGTCGCTTCTATCTTAATTGGATATTCCTGCCTCTTTGTAATTTTTTCGATTCCGCTTTGATTAAGAACTGCTTCCGTATAAAGGTCCCTATTTTAAGGAACGTCTTGATCGATTTTTCAGATCGTAATAACTTTAACGCTATTTCTCTGTTTGACAGTCCGATTACCTTATAAGCATCGATCTTACCTTTTCCTTCAGCCGTCAGATAAGTTCTCCTCGCCATTTTACAAAAAATACTAAATAGTGAGAAACTTTAAGAACAGATCGGCACTGCAGCAACACACAGCATGACACAAAATCGGAAAATACCGCAAAATAATTAGCTTAAGAGGTTGTGGTTGTAATAATCATATTTACAAATCTAGCAGCTGTGCTACATGAACAACATTCCCAAACTTAACGCTCATTTATCCAGTGGTGTCACTCTCCGATTAACTAATTGCGTTCACTGTAGGTTCTTTTTTCTGATTTTGAAAATTACACATTTGGTAGAATGAAAATGTCAGGAGCGCGGTGAACACGGCTCCTACTACTGGTTTCCTAGAAAAAAGCATGGAAAAGCGTCTCCTTGGCAAAAAGTTTAAATGTTGTTGTTGATGAAAAATGTGTACTTTCAATATTTTGAGTAAAAGACTTTAATCAATGAAATGTTTTCCAAATATTTTTTAAAGAAAAACATGTGATCTTAATTTCTGGAGAGGAGCGGAGGGGGGGGGGGGGGGTAAACCCGCTTGTTCCCCTCCATAGAGCCAACACTGAGCAACATGTTTATAGAAATCGAACCTTCCATTTCTGCTCTTAGTAAGATTCTTACTGAGAGTTCCTATGCCAACCAGGAACCTTATACGGTATTCGAATGTAATTAAGCTTCATTTCCGATAAAACCACCAACACACGTACAGACAAACAAAAGCCTTCTTTTTGCGTCTTATATGCTTTGCTTCCGTATCCATGCAGTTTTCTTTTGGCTAAAATTCTTGCTTGAAATATTCTATATTTCTACGAAAAAGAAATCAACCGTCACGAAATAGGCAATCACTTTCTAAGGACTTCTCAAGTTACTTAATAGCTTCAATCTGATTTGGTTGCTGCTTTAATAATATATGTATGTACTCATTTTATCGATTGACTTATCCATAATATATTACGTATACATATATCCTACGTTACTTCTACGACTTGACGTTTTAGGAAATGTCATAATGTTTTGGAAAGATTGAAAGGGCTGATTTCTCCTGCGAAATGTCTTAATTACGAATTATAATAATATGATGAAGTACAAAGCCAATTCTTCTAAAACTTGCTTTTGGCAATTTGAGTAATTTGCAAAAGTCAGAAGGAGGCACATTGTAAGCTTTACTTTGATATTACATTGCGAATGGAGAATTACCCCTATAATAAGGCATTCGAAGAGTTTATAAATTATAATGTGCTCAAAATTGAAATACGTGAGTAATTTAGAAGTTTTTGATATTTTTAATTCAATTATACTTTTCTTTTAGATGGTTAATTTCATTAAAAGTCTGTTTCCACCTTCATTTTTAATTTAAGTATTTAACTTTCTCCAGCGGCAGAACTGACATTTTAGTCATTCCTAAGAGATTCCCCATTACATCATGTCTCCTCTTTACATTATTATAAAGTTCGTATTTGACACGAAATTGTTCTTTTCCCAATTCACGTGGGAGACTATACGTTCCATATTTTAAGGGACGCCCCAATTTTTACAGATACTACGACAGGAATTGTTTTTATATGTACATATATACATATACATATAGATTTCCTACGCTATGGAAGAGTTCCTTTATATTTTCTGTTTAAAAAAGGGTCATAAACACCTTCATACCCAAGTTGTTCGAGCCTGTTACATATTCACAGCTTGTGGGGCCGTGTAAAGGGCTGCCTCCCTACCTCCCAAATAATCTTTGCTTTTCAACAGGGTCTCCACACCAACTGCGTCTACACCGACTTCAGCAAGGCATTTGATAAGCTCCCTCACTCTGTGATTATGCTAAAACTTGGAAAGTTTCGTTTCCTGCCTTTGATGCTCGACTAGAGCTCCCTCCTCTTTTCGTAACTCTTTATCTAGAGCCGTTAGGACTTCTTCTGGTGTACCTCAGGGAAGCCATCTTGGTCCGCTGCTGTTTATTCTTGCTATTGACGACATTCTCCTCTTGATTAAACACTCCAAAGTCCAGACGACATAAAGAATTTCTCTTGCGCTTGAAACAGTCATGATTCTTCCTGTATTCAGGATGATTTGAATACCTTCAAGGTTTGGTGTAGATTCTAATGGCCTGCAACTTAACCTGGATAAATGTGAATTTCAGTCAGCTCGTCTTTGATTAAACCTTTGTGGATACTACTATCCGTCGGGTGCAGTCCGTTACTGATCTTGGTGTGAAACAAAAAGCTTGATTTCACTCTACACATAAACTATATTGTGTCTATATGAGTAATTTAGTTCTGGGTTATGTCAAGTGCTGGTCAAGGGAGTTTTCTGATCGGCAGACCTTAATTCACTTATTTTTTTCTTTGGTTAGACCAATTCTCGAGTATGCATCTCAGGTTTGGTCACTTTGCTATGCTGTTCATTCTAGATGCATCAAGTCGGTACAGCGGAACTTTGTTAGGTTCGCACTAAGAGACATCCCGCGAATTGATGCATTTAGGTTTCCTCCTTATGAGGATCGCCTCCGATTGCTTAATATGGAACAGTGGATTATTTTTGTCACCGACATAGCCTAGGTATGTCCAGTTCAGGGAGTACCAGAGTGGACATCAGTATCAGTTACTAAAGAAGTGTGCTTGAACAACTTTCTCGTAATGCATATTCAGTTCTGTTATACCTCCTCTTGCAATACAGGAAAAGTTTGCCCAATCCATAATATGTCCAAACTAAATATTTTTCGGTCTGAACAGTCCATAGATCGTCGATAGATAAGAAGATTATGTTAGGTTAGAGTGGCAGAATCTGAGGGGAAAGGCACACTTAGGCCATGTTGGCTATAGCAGACGCTACAAAATTATTTTTATTATTTTTATTTAAAAAAAATAATCTTATTTAATTCACTACACAGATGACTTTGTAATTATCTTTGTGTGTAAGCACAACAGAACTTTATCTGGAAAACTGCAAAATGTCCTCAATATGGTACAGTCTTGATGCCTTAGGAAAATCCTCAAAGTAAACGCAGACAATACAACCATTGCTACCGTTAAAAGGAAAACCAGACTAGGGTTGGATGGTCCCATCCTTGAAGGAATTCGAATTGAATTCTCAAGTGAGGTCAAATATCTTGATGTATTCCTAATTCAAAGACTCACATGGAACCCCCATCTGAAAAGAGCTACAAATAAGGCTATAACTGGAATCTAGTCATGTCGAAGACTCTTCGGGAAAACCTGGGTCCTGAGGTCAAAAATGGCCTTATGGGCATATCAATTCATTACGAGGCCCTTAGTCACCTGTTCGGAACTAGCTTCGATTTGGATGGCTTAAGACTATTTTAGGATCTCTTCACAAAAGACTTCTCGGATTATTGTCCAGCTTGCATATACTTAGCGGCTTGCCCAGGTATTGAGTTATCGGAGACTGGTAGAGTGGAGACGAGTATTCAGAACATAGCGACTTACAATATCAGTATACCCCAGTACCCATATGACATTTTTGAACAGTTTTGGAAGTTATATACACTTCGCTAATTGTAAAGATTCCGATATCACTTAGCACCACTGCTTTTTCGTCCAGGCATACTGGCGCTACTTGTGTAGCCATTACTTCTGCGTTTCTATTGCTCTTTTTGGCTTGAAAAACACTACAATAGTCTGACAATCGAAAAAAAAAGGTTAAGGTATCAATATTCCGAATAGATACGCCTACCAACTTTACCTTTCAACTTAGATCCATTAGTGTATATGTGCACTGATCTTACCCTTTGAGGAAAGACCTCCCCGCTTTTCCGTCTCTCAGGAATAAATGTATGGAACTTGGCCTTGAGAGAAAGCATTGGTATGGTCTAGTCGATGTTTTTGGAATACTTACATAGAGAATTTTGGAATGTCCGTAGTCTGTCCGTGTCCATTTTTGGACTAAATTAATAACGAGGGACAATGCAATTTTCTTGTCGAAGAACTCCACCGGCATAAAGTTACACGGAAGGAAAATTCCACGAAAACTTACGGTCCTACTTACCATAATCGTGATGCAAGTAACACATTCTACCAAAATTTAAGCAGCCGCACTGTAAAATCTACGATTTTTAGGGAATAGCGTTGTGACTCATTAACTTTATCATCTGATTTAGGAAATGTTTAGGCGCCTAGTACACAATTTTTTCCGGAATAACCACCGAATTTTACGGTTCTCTACCGTAATTTTCTCAATATTCCTCGCTCATACCCAGGGCTAATCGCTCAGGAAAATGTACGGTGCTGTTTCGTGAAAATTAAGTTTGCGGCCAGTTTTATTTATTTATTTAAGCTTAATGCAAGCTATAACATAATAATACAAAAAAAAATAATACAAGCTATAACATAATACTAATACTACAAGCTATAATACATAAATAATAAGTCATAACAGATAGTGTAAGCTACAATATGAGCTATGATTATGGTAAAAACAAACTGGGAGGAAGAAGAATTAAGAAAGGCGATCAAGATGGGCGTTGCAACACGGTTACTATTGAGAACCGTAATTTTTACCAGAATTTCCATACAAAAGTTGCAAAACTTCTCTCTCTCCAGTATAAAGGCCTTCTGAGGGTATTATTTTGAGGGCACATATGAACAGTTGTGTTGACATCCACTGAACTATCTATAGCGCTCTTCCTGTGCAGGTCACTCTATGCTAACACTCTATGTGTTTACATAGAGCCAATGCAATGTGGCTTTATTTTACCTATTACAAGTCCAAGGCCGCCGTCTGTAACTTTGCGAACTTTTTCACAAATGTTGGATTTCTAACTAAGTTTTCTATTTAGAACAATTAGTATTGGAGTAGTATAGTCCAGGGCTAGTGCGCACTTAATACTCCAGGAGAATAGCTTCGAGAGGATGTGTTGCATTTCCTCAACTAGGATACTTAGGTGTTTTTTCCATTTTATCAAGGGAAGGTTTCAGCGTGGGCGACGACGTTATGTCCGAAGTATTCTTGATCGAGAAATAGATTGATGTGTGGGCGAAGTAACCTTTTATATATTTTTATAATAGATCCCTCTAAATAAATAGACAGACATAAAATTTGCCACAAAGAATATTTTTAAGAGTCTTAGACGGAAACCCACAAAAAGATGCTTGCGTTGGAAGACGACTTCCGGTTGAGATAATATTTTGCAATAAATTCAGAAAAAGTCGGGCATGATGGAGTAAAAGTTAATTTCTCTCCTAAAATTTGGTTCGTTAGACAAATACTGTTTCCGCCCGATGTGGGGGATTTGTTAGGTTTAAAGCTGGCTGCCGCACACTTCTTTTCAGTAGTTGTACGTGCAATATTCAATAAAATCAAAGTAGAAAAAGTTGCTTTAACTAAACAAAGTTGCACACCTGTGCTTTAGTGAAATCGTCAGCATTCTGCAGTACGTAGCCATTGTGTAATCTTCAGGTGTAGTCTACCTTTTTTTTATCACACCGAGACCAACGATTTATCCCAAATTGCTCAAAATAATGTAAGCAACTAATTTAAATGACTGAATTGAATGTAAGTCTTAAATTTTTGTAAAACGAGACCCAGCAAAAACTAAACAAATTGTCTCCTTTGTTACAAATTAAATCCACCCTTAAGGTAGCAAGCAATTTAAGGATTAAATACTCCTATTAAAGCTGCCTTCAATTACCACGGAGCGTCTGAAAGGTTCAATTTAAAGGTTATAAAAATTAATTGACTTACACTTTTCATTTTTCCTAGAAGCCCTTTTTTGGACTCACCTGAAAAGGTGAATCTAATTTCAAGGAGTTCAAATTTTATTGACTTTCAGGCTATTATTTAGCGATGGCTTCTGTTTGCTCGGGACCAAGTTGTCTAAAGTTAAATATATTTTCACGGTAAAGGTTAAATGCTATTCCACCCTGTTTGTGGCACCCTCCGTTTGGCTTGTTTTTTTTGCATATACTCCAAAGAAAAAAAGAATTTCTTTTGTTATTTTTTCAATTCTGCTTTTCTCTTTAACTGCTAGGGTGTGGGCACTACCGGGCAATACTAAATTACTCAAAAGGTGTGTTTGAGTAGGACTACTTCATTTTGAAATTTGCATGAACATTAAAAAAACGACTCTTGTCGTAAGGGAGAAATTCACTGGAGAAGCTTTTTTTTTTGCTTAAAGTAATCCCTGGTGAAATGAGAACTTTGTTCTCCAACTGGAAGAAATTACAAGGAGCAGTTCAGTTTATCTGTGGGAAATTTCCTACTTTTTCGCTTCAGTTAATTAAAAAAAACACAAAACAATGTGAATTCAAGTTGCTGGAGTTGATAAATTAAACTTTTTAAGCAATCGCTCAACGTATTTAAATGATTCTATTGAACCACTGAACCTTCCCAGCATTGAAATTCATTTTAATGGAATCCTTTTTTTTTGTCAATACTTTTTCTCTTCAATATTTCCCAATGGTATCCGGCCTGAAATGACCAGATTAACATGTCTACTGTTGAATTTTTTAGTGCATATCCGGATAGACTCTAAAAACGAGTGTATCCACAAATATTCATTTTTAACAGAACTCAGAGGATTTGCTATATTCAGGACATCTATCACGAAAACTAAAGCTTTGCACAGTTAAGCCCCGTGCAGTGTGATATGTAAATTGAAATATTCGTAGCAGGTGACCCGTGGAGTGCAGAATTCATGCAGAATTGGTTTTAGTATGATTTTTATGGAAAACTTTTATGTGAGAAGGTTTCTGTCGGCACTTTTAATTGTAGCGAATATTTTTCAATATTTTATAAAAAAGTATGTGAATTTTGTATGAAAACGAACTACGTGATAACATTCTTTGTGCGGCTTTGGCTGGCAAAAGCATTTGGAAAAGTTTAGTACTTTTGATTAAATTTCTATTATTAATCTAACCCAGAAAAAGCTCGGCAAAAGATCAGAGCTTGCTGCAGTTATGTCATTTAAACTGAAGGTTTTAATCCTAGCAGTGACGGCCGTTCGTGATTGCTTTTAAAGTGACAACAACAGGTTATAGTTCAGCAATGTTTGGCATGTAGGATGTAAGGCAGCAGTACGAATCAAGCAGCCAACCATTGTTGGAACATTACTGCAACATACCCTACGAAGAAAGGCAACAGTAGGCTGGTGTAAAGAACTACCCACTACCTACAGGTCTATAGGTAAAGACATGGAGCCACGCATTCTGTAATGGTTCTACACTAGCATTATATGACCTATTCTTACTTATAGAGTGGTCGTATGGTAGCTAGCACTGGATAAATCGACCCACCTAAAAGTAGGTTAAAAGGTTCAAAGGATGTCAGCACTACTGATAACCCTCTAAGGCCTCAAAACAAATGTCCAACTCCATCTGGTGGATCTTTATAGTAAAAAAACCGCATCCTTGTCTGCCATTAGGCTGAACTCAGTCCATACTTGGACGCATACCGACTGCTGACACTCCAAAATCCTGGACGGTAGAGTAATATGAAATACTGACTTTGCAACACCCAAGCCTTTCTTTAATGATAAATTTGAGTCCACCAGGAGGAAGGTCCCCCTCAATGGGAAGAGTCAGTGCATCTTTACAATGACGGTTCTAAGCTCGAAAGCTAGGTATTTTTTCGAAACACCCGGCTCGAAAGCTAGGTATTTTTTCGAAACACCCGGACCCATGCACATCTTTTCGCTTGCCTGACTATTGCAGCAATTTTCAGGCTGAAATTATTGCTATAAAGGTAGCCGTAGACCGTCTGAAGAGCTTAACGCTGCCTACGGATGATATTTGTATCTTTTGAGATAGTCAGGCTACTATTAAATCCTTCACGGGGTATATACGACTTCCAAAACGGTCATAGCATGCCGCTCAACTCTGTATGACATGGTCGAGAGTCTGAACGTACGCATCATAAGGGCATAATTACATTCCGGGTAACAGAAGAGCTGACGAGCTAGTGAGAATCTTCACTACTCCTCTCGATTCGGGCATAAAACACTAGCTTGGAAAGCCGCTAGCCACATGAAAGTTGGAAATTACATAAGCCTCTCTCAGGATTACGACCGTTAGATAGGAAAGGAAACAAACCTGCCTTATCACCTGGCAGATCTGGTCAACACAGACCTACACCGATTTACTGGCCAAGACGGTATAGGCACCAATATTCGCAGGCAAAAGTGGCAATGGATAGGCCACACACTAAGAAAAGAGGCAAACAACATAGGATGAACAGGCTCTAGGTCGGAACCCGCACGGGACCCAATGAAAACGCCGAATTGGACGACCGCGAAACACATTGAGAAGATCCGTAGAGAAGGAAAGCACCGAGTTCAACCAATCGTGGCAACAGTTAATATACATTGGCGCAAAACTGGACCAGGTGGACTCGGTGTATAGTGGATACCCTATGCTCCACAAGGGATTAAAGGTCCCAGAGAAAGACAGACAGAGAGAGAGAGAGAGAGAGAGAGAAATATTGATCTAAAGATCTAGACACGCCGACAGACTTGGCTCGCCTTCAAATAACTTTTGTTGGAATTGCCAAGATGAGGAGGAACACGAAACCGTCCTGCACTTCCTCTACAACTGACCGGCTCTAGCCAACTGCAGGAACCTTTTTCAAAGGGTTATCCGAATAGGATTCTACTGATGTCATGGTTTATCAGGGGAGTTGAGTGTGTAACCTCTACTGTGGTGTCACAGTGGCTGCTTTTGGCCACTTGCCCTTACTTGAGAAAAGGAGTAAAGTCGCTGACCTGGTCTTTATTCATTAGCTTTTGAATTTAAATATTGACTCAGGTACTCTTATTAGCAAGGTTTACTTTAGGCAATACCAATATTGTCTCCGAAGACTCCCTTTGCTGCTCCCTTCCTCCACTTGCATAAATCAAATAACGGTTTCTGTAGGGCTGTTAATGTATGCCCATATTTCGATTTAACTCTTAGCTAGAAGTCACTTAAAAACTACATATTCTCTGTGCTCCCTTGACCCCCTGTTATGTATGTTTTGTGCTGGATTTCCTTCTATATTTTCTCTACTCGTCAGTTTTGGACAGTTTTGGATTTGTATGAATGCTTCCTGTAACATAGGCTATACAGGGTGCTGCAAAAGCAAGGCAACGGTCCAATATTTTCCCAAGAATGTGAAATCTTTTCCACACAACCCCCCCCCCCCCCCCTCTCGCGGGGACTTTGAAATTTCAAATGGCAGCCCCCATTTTCTACGGCGGCTTAGAAATTCGCCGAGGAAAAATATCCTACTTTAGTCGGAAACATTTTATTATCCGAAACCTCCCTGACTCCACAAATGCCGGTAAAAACTCTTTTTATCACAAAATCTCCACGAAAATGTCAACTTGAGGAAACTGTCTGAGGTAGAAATTCCTATGATTTTTTCACCGGCATTTGTGGAGTCAGGGAGGTTTTGGATAAAAATATATTGCAGAGAAAAGTTGGATATTTTTCCTCGAAGAATTATAATCCGCGATAAAAAATGGGGGTTGCCATTTGGAATTTCAAAGTCACCCCACACCCTCCCGCGTTAAGGTGGGAGGAGGTAGTTTGTCTTCAAACGATTTCACATTCTTGGGGAAATATTGGACCGTTGCCGGGCTTTTGCCGCACCCTGTAAAGCCTATGTTACAGGGAGCATTCATACAAATCCAATGACACCTCAATTGTCCAAAACTGACGAGTGGTTTAGGAGCTACGAGGAAACAGATGAACGTTCATACAGCCAAATGCATTTGCTGCTAAACTCATAACCCTCTTTTTTCGCCGTAGTCGAGTAAAAGGGGGAAGGTTAAGATTGCGAAAAATTTCTTCCAAATTGGTCTGTTTTTCGTGGAATGACCCTATTACATTACAAGTTAATCGGCTTCACAACAACAAAATACAGTCCGGTATAGCATTATTATGGCATGTTATAGAACAGCTAAACGCGATAAACTTTTCACTTAAAACTAAATTCAGCTTTGCGTTAGAGTTATTGCGTCATTTTCTTTGAGATAGCATCATTTACGAAATTCAAGTGCATATTCCCTTTATGATTATTCTTTATGCAAAAACAGACAATTCCAATTTAACGCCATAGTTTTTCCAAAATAAATAAAATGAAACCTTCTCCATCTCCCTAACTTATTGATATCCATCGCTGAAAAACAAACCAATTTATCCGAAAGTGCTCATCGAAAATTCATTCTTCACAGGAAGTGAAGGTCCTTTAAGGCGAATGTATCGGATCCGTCAGGGAAATAAAACGACAGAAAACAAAAGCAATTTGACATCATCCGTGTTACATCACCCAAAAGAACTTTATTATATGTTCACGTGCGGTAAAGCTTTCAATGGTACCATCTTGTTCTTGCATCGTTCAGTGCCTAACATCTCAATGTCAGGACACCTTCTTTGTTCAAATGACATTTAAATGATTCAATTTAAAGGGAGGAGAGACGATGTAGCACGGTAGCACAATGACACGTGAATTTATTTCAACAAAAAGTAAGGAATCATGAAATTTCCAGGCTTGCAAAGATACCTGCTTTTATTATTGTATTATTGGGCGTCAGACAAATCCTGTAAGCGACGAAGTCAAAAATATGCCATTTGCTGCTTGTTGGCTTGTAAAAGTAAGAGTTGTTCTCGCGTTTCTGAATAATTTCATGTTTGCACCTAATTTGCGATGAATCTTTCATGACGTTTCATATTGAGATTTTTCAAAAAGGAGGATTTCAATTTGGAGTGATGTGGATATCATCCACTTGGTACACTGAATTTTAGAAATCTTCCAAGGACAATTTACATAGTTGAAGGACAGACATTTTGATTGAGCAGGCTAAGTAGTATTTGATTTTACGTGGACGACTATGTAGTTAGGACCACTCCTCGAGTGAGACGTTTTTGTATATCAGATTTTGCATAATGACTTGCGATACAGAAAATTTTATAACAATACTAATATTTAAAACTTTAACAAATATTACCTTTGGTGATTGATCATTTAGAAAATACTCATGGCATTTGCCTACCAACTAGAGTCTCTGCTTTTGCTCGTAGGAGAATATTTTTAGAAAGTCAGCTCAGGTGTGGTTTTTGCCTGAAAATTAAAGGACAGTGCTTTAGTAAATAATTCAAAATTTTTTTTAGTTAAATAACGATAACTTTCTTGAATAAAAAAAGTACAAGAAAAAATCCTGAAAACATATACGCAATTTAACTACGTGCAAGAACCGAGATAACTTTTGAGGCAAAGGAGATACTTAATACAATCTAAATCACCCTTGATTCGTCGGTGGAGTAAGTGATAACGTGTCGGCCTAACATTTCGGAGGTCCCAGGTGTGAATTTCATCGGCGGCGATCCATAGTTGTTATCTGCTGACAACAGATTACGATAAAAAAGGCCATGGGAGTTGCAGAGCAAAATGTCAGTGGTTCGGAATCCACTTTAAATTTTAGGTCCACTTTCGATCGTTGTTTCGAATGGGATGAAGTTCTTCTTAAGTCCCACTAGGCAAAACGGGAACGAAAAATTCCCCTTAAAAAGACTATAGAAACACACTTAGTTCTTTTCATCTTTAGCAATAAAAGTAGATGTCGAAATATGAGGGGAGTCTGGTGGACCCAACCCGTTAAGTGGTTGGTCTACCTGAGCGGTTTTCAAATTACATTTCGCTTAATCTCTTCGACATATCCTCAAAATGGCCCCAATAAAAGGATTTTTGAATAATTAGTTCCGTTTCCGCGATATGCGCGCATGGTCGGTTTGAATACCATCAGGTGCGTTGTAAAACTTAAAACGCGTTTTTCTCGAAACATTATTTAATCGATTTGTTTTTGTTTTTCTTTTTATTAAAAGTTCTACCATATTTTGGCGCTCGTACTAGAATAATTGAACATTTCAAATTTTTGACATCTTTTTCCGGTCTTCTAAAGGAAAAAAAAGGAAAAAAAAGTGCCGCCATTTCTCACAGAATTCGAAATTTGTAAAAAGGCCACATAGGAATCCAAGAAAAAGTGTTTATTTTAAGAATCCACACAGCCAACCACCCCCCTCCGCCCTCCTACCCTGCAAAAAAAACTAAGAGTTTTTTTTAAGCTTTACTTTTGCAACAAAGTTGGGCAAGCATTATTTAAAACTATTCCGAATTCGAAGTCAATAGCATAAGTAGTTCATGAAATAAGCAGCTGTGACAGACTGACAGATAGGCAGATAGACGAAGTCGCACCTTTTTCATTATTTTGGCTCGGAACCCCTAAACCCTTCTTACTACGAGGTTGGAAGAAAAATTACTGCAATTTTTTAAGTCCGCGTGCTTTATAAATTCAGTTGTCACAACGTTTTTTTGTTTTTGTATGTAGTATTGATACAATTGTTCCTAACGTATCTTTAATTTGTCAGCATTAGAATTTAGGTTAAATACACACCGTCCACGCGCATACCACTCCATAAATTTTTGTTGTGGTACCAATGGGTTGTACATACCCTATACATCACGAGAGAATTATCTAAATCGGTCTACGCGTTACGAAGTCAGCCCACCCCTCGAACCATCCCTACCCTAGGTCAAAATATTTCCTCATAGTAGGAATGGGGGATCATACTCTACATACAACAAAACCAGAATCATCCAAATCGGTTTACGAGTTAAGGAATTAAGTTCCGCCCCTCTACCATCCCCACTACACTCCATAAATTTTTATTACGGTCTTAACGGGGGAAAATACTCCATACATTAATCGGTCGAAATCGGCCCACGCGTTGCGAAGTTAGACTACCATTTCTCCCCCAACCCAGGCCCATCTGTTAAGGTAGCTTCAACCCCCACTCCACCAAAAAAAGTTTTCGGTTGGTACTAAATATTCTACAGGCTTCGTCCAACTTTACCCACCAAATGTGAAACCCCCACGAAATGTACGAAATCTTACGAAATACGAAATCGTACGAAATGTAATCTATCTAATTGTATTACATGAGCATGATAGAGCTGCATTCCAAATGATCCTGCGATCTGTAGGCCGCTATTTAAGCTATAGCAGTGCACCTCTTGTTCTGTAAATTATCGATTTCCTGTATATTATATTAATTTGTTAAAAATATTGCATAAGTATGGTGGGATCTGCAACTTGGGACCCTCAGGAAAGAGTGCAGAAAGCTTTTTAATTTTTCAAAGATCAATAGGGACACACACTCGTGCGACCGCTATAAATGCAGACTAAAAGTCCATAAAAATGAACTCAGAACAGTGCCGATGAAATCGTGGAGAATGTACTGCGATCAAATATTGGAAACGTCGGAGAATAGTAGCGACGAACACAAGAATAAAAAGTTATCTGCTTAAGGTGGATGGTATTTAGACTTCCTGGAGTGAAGTCTCTTTATATTCTTTAAAAAAACACATTTTCCAGGAAGCACTAGGGGAAAAGAAGTACACCCCCGAACTAACTACTTCCCCTCATCCAACTCCGTTTGCTGTAGACAGTTTCTAACCATTCAAGTCACTTGCGTCTGATGGTATTATTCCGAGCAACAACCTGGATTTAATTGCACTGTATAAAAGCTACCTTGTTAAAGTAACCACCTCAGACATATGTATCAGTTTATCAACTTTTCTCCTCAAGACTCTGGCTGGAAGGAAAATGTATACCTGAAAGGATAATTGCAGCCTAACGAACAGTTAATCGATAGTGCTAACCCTAGAATCTGTCTCATCGACATCAAAACCTGGAAATAGCAGGCAGTCATAGATAAATTAAGCGGCAGAGCAACATATCCGATTATGCTGGGCTCCTGGGCATAGTGACATTTTAGGAAACAGCGTGGCGGATAAGCTCGCTAGATATGACACTACATTAGAAATTCAACCGGATAAAACTTCTATAGGTAGACCTCTAGCCAGTGGTAAGTTATCACTTTGCACGCGGGTAACTAGTCAAATGAACCATAGAAGGATAAATGGCACTACGTGCCACATGACTAATCATTTCTGACCTAATCGGCGCTCCAAGCGCCTAGTTTCGTGGGACAGAAACAAACTAGGCGTAGTCATAGGGGTAATCATTTGTCAGTGCCTCATTGGCATACATGCAAAAAGATTGGGACTCTTTTGATATTCTTCTACAGAAACTGCAGAGGCGAGGAGTAGAAGACTATATATAACCTCCTGTGCTCATGCTAGACCTTGGCACGTATGCAGAAGATCTTTAGGGGTGACTATTTCTTTGATAATCTCTGCGATCTGGAGACAACTAACGTAAGAGTTCTACGGTGCTTCATTAACATCTCTAGATAGTTTCAATGAGGAGTTGTGGGGTATCTTACTTCCGTGGCATCACAACGGACCTATTCGAGGTCTAAGTGTGTCCTTTCAGTGGACGGGCACCCATAGCTGCGTACCTACCCTACTTAAATTATTGTTGAAAGAAGGAACTCTTACAGCTCTAAGTCCTCCTGAGATCATTCAACTATATTATTCCATGGATCAGCTCCAGACATTTTTTCTAAATAACTCCTTACTGCTGGTAGGATAGGTTGAGTTATTTTACCCAACTGTTGATTAATGAAATTTTCCGAAAAGAATTTTCAATTTATTCAACGATTGCAACGATAAAGTATAGAGTCTGTGTCAAAATTTCTATGAGGATATACGCACTTTCAACAATTTTCTTCCACTGAAGTATTTAATTTTGTCATTGTTACACAAGAGCACTTAACTATGGTATAAATTCGTCAAAACGTCTTGAACGTAATTGAGAGCGACTTAAAAGCTTCACGAACTTAATTACTTCGACAAAAATAACGATCGGATTTACAGTAGATTGACATGTTCCATTTGTATAAGCTGCTCCCGTAACAAGCCATTAACACTTATCAGCCTATAAATTATACAGAGAGCACTTCTAAATTAGCTGTAAATTTCCAGTTCATAAAATAAGTGAAGGACATAACCAAACTTGTGGAAAATTCATCCTTTCATCAGCCTTTCGAACAACTTTTCAAGGTAACGGGCGGAGGTTACCTTTAATTTTCTAAATCATTTTACCGGCAGCGTTCGGAACAACGACCACTTCGAAATAAACAGGTTGAGAAGACTAAAATGTAATTTTACAGTGCTCGTTAATTGGAACGACCCTTGTTAAAACCTTGCCGTCCTTTAATAGAAGGGCTACGAACATTTACAAATTCATGTCCTAAATTAAGATGAAATCATTTTATAACTTCATAAAGTATGCGATTATAAAGCAAATACAATAGGGCCGTATTCCAAAAAGAGTCTTTCGATTATGAAAGTTTGTCAGATTTCACAAGCAGATGGTGCGGTAAGGCTGTAAGCCGGAACTTTCTCATTTCAACGGAGGAAAGGTCGTCACATATCGTCTTGAGTTATAATACGAGGTATATATTTGGAAATTGTTTAAGGTCACATGAAGGGAGTTTCCTGATAGTTGTTTCAGGTCTAAGACTACATGGAAGCTTCACAATGAAATGTGATAATCGCAGGCAATTTTCCCTTTAATATTAGAAGTGTAAATTGACTTACACAGATGGAACAAGATAATTCTGTTGTATTTACAGCACCTGAGAAATCGTAAGGGTTAAGTAGGTCAGAAGGTATTTGAAAGGGTTGTTTTTCTTGAATACGTATGCATCTTTCCAAGATTATGAATAAATACAGTGTTCCTGATGAAATTCATTTGTTATTTTTATGGGGTGCTTATGAGAAAAGGCAATTTTCGTAAGATAAAGGTAAAAGAACTTTTAGCAAATATTATTCAAGAAATTTAACAAAAATGAATGAACGTTTAGCAGAGGTATTGCAGCCTTGGAAAAGATTTTTAATTTAGCAAAGACCGAGAGGAGAATAAAATTTCACGAGAGCCAAAAAGCTTTCGCGTTTAATTAGAAGGAAACCTTTCATGGATAAATATCTTTTACGTTTCTAAAACGTCGTTTAAATTAAAAAAAAATACTTAACGAGCGTTTTTGAAAGCCTTATTAGGAATTCTTTTGAGTTAAGATTTTAAGAAAACTTTAAAAATTCTTAAGAAAACTTTAAAGTTCCTAAACTGCTTAATTTCTTGAAACGATTTTGGTAGGTTCTCTCTAGTTGAAGAAGTTCAATATCTGTTATGGCAGTATTTCTTTGACATAGTCGAGTTCATAGAAAAAAAGTTTTATAAAAATGATCTTCACTTTAAATTATTGACAAAACATCTTTTTTGATAAACCTAATGTATTTTTATTTTAATCAAATGAACAAATTATGCGACGTATCATGGAATACAATATCTGACAAATGGTTACTTCGGTTTTCTTAGGACGATCATTCTTGAAAAAAAATTCTATCGCGAATTCGCATAATTGCGGGTCTGTTTCGCGAATAGCAGCTCTGATATTATATTTTACTATTTTAATCGTTGCTGGAGCATTTATTGTTCCTATTATATGGGTTATCCATATAATGGACATTGCGACCTAAGAGATCTTTTTGCCATTATGGAGTATTCCACAGCCTACTGTAGATACAAGCCCGGAAAACATGACAGTTCGACCATTCCACCACCAAGCGTATCATTATTTTATTTTTGTTCTACCACAGAGTAACCAATCCTTGCATACACAAATTAAACTGCACACTCTCGTTACCAAAACCAGAAACGCTGATATCACCGACGCATTTTAAGCTCAATACGTCAACAAAACGAGTACAAGATAGTTTTCCCTTTAAAACAAGTGAAAATTGTATAAGAGAGACACTTTTTATCGTCTTCACATGTTCAAAACATTTGTAGGTTAACCTCAAATAAAATCCAATTTAAGACTTAAAATATATTGGGAGAAATACTACGAGAAAGTAAACTTCCCTAAACTTTTCCTTATGTCTACTGTGGGAAGTTTCGGTTTGTTTACACCACCAATGCTCAGCTGTTAATGTCAGCTTTTGGGCTTGTATCTAGAGTAGGACGTGAGCATTCGTTGCCCTACAGGCAGAAGTCTAGAGACGTTAAATCGCAAGATCTTTGGCGTGCCATCAAATGAATTCTGTGGAAGCGGTAGGAATGAAGAACAAAATCAGTTTAAAGATCTAAACGGCTTACCTTTCTGAGAATAAGGTTGTTTGACAACTTGAATGTCTTACCTGTGAAAGCACTGGGAGATCTCAATAGATTTTTACAAACATCCGGGTGGTTTTAAGTCTAACGGTATTGATTTTTATTAAGAGGGTATTCACAATGGGTCTCTTTGGTTTCCGAGTGGAATCGCTGCACTCAGTAGCAACCAGCCCGACTAACCAACCGTACCAAAGGACTGCGATATTAGTCCTCGCTACTAATACTTCTTTTTCTGGAAATATGTCAGGTCGAATATGATAGACCACATTGCGTAGGTAGAAAGTCACGGCGAAGTAATATAGTATTTTTGTAGATTAAGAGAAATATAGTATCAAGAGAATGAGTGTTCAATTTCCTTATTGACCGCACAACACGTAGACAAAATTTAACGAATCACGAAATAAAATAAAACTAGGGCTTCACGATATTCGAGATAATTCTCGCTGCCGGTATAGGTGTGTGATTTATGGGGCATATAAGTATACACTGCTCTCCTCAATCGCTTCTTTCTACATTATTTCCTTCTTCAGATATTTGCGCTTTATCCCCAATAGCAAACGAGAGCCTTTGCTACCTTATTTTGGCGATGGAAATATGAAGAAAATGCGTAGATATCTCACTTGTGTTCGCTCCCCGTTATCCCACCAAAATACCCTTTTTTTATCTTGCCGAGAGCGAGATCGGACCGAGACTGGCCCTTATCTCGCCGAGATTGCGACGAGAGCAAGATCGTCTTCACCTTGACGAGACCAAGACCGAGATGTGCCGAAGACTCGGTCTTGGCTCGGTGCCGTGAAGCCCTAAATAAAACGTAAACAATAGGGCTGGTTTACAGGTTGTACATACTAACACCAACAAACTCTGTTTGGCTTTTTGTTCCACGAAGGTTCTCTTAAATTACACAATTAATCTTAAATTTGACTGCAATAAATTAATTTATAGAACTCAAAACAAAAACGGTTTACGCAGTCGATTAATAAATTCGTCACAAAGCTTTAAAACGATTGAGAGCTCTTCTACTTTTTTTCAGGTGATACGTGACATATTTATTATTATGGTTATTTATGTCTGACAAAATTCCAGGTATCCATTATATAAATTATTTTGAATACTCCTTTTCTGACAAGCATTGTGTGTTGGGGAAATATCATGCTTTGCTCTGACACACCTTAACTTAATGTTTGTATAAAATCCCTACTTCCTCCCAAAAGTTTTCGTATGCGGACAAAGTTTATATTTTCGTGTTTAAGGAAAAAATTCTTTTACAGGAAATGAATTTTCCTCCTGAAAACAATACTAATGTGTCCGAATTGTCTGAATAATTTCTCCTTGCTCCAGCTGACGAAAATGTTATATTTATCCGGTCAGAAGCCTTCAAAAAAACTTGAAGGGATGAAAAGAACTGGAACTTTTGACAGCAAAAGCGATTAGGGAACTTTTCCTTATTCTTCTCCTTCTGTCATTATCTGAAAGGAAATGTCTTTCAGACATTTTTCATTATTTTCCCATGAGTATTTTTGTTATCATGACAATTGGTCCCGGAAAACTTTACAATTTGTTTTTCTGTTTAGCAAATTGTAAAAAGATTAACAAATTTCCTACGTCCTCCTACGTCGAGTGGAAAATTAGTTGTTTGTAAGACTAGTTCATTAGGTTGGAAAATTTCTTTCTAATTACGCGAAATATGTTTTGCTGTTTGAACGAAACGGGGCCTGAAAATTTAAACAGCGCTATAGAGCATAGTAGAAGCGAATACATACCTATTTTGGTTTCAGAGAAACTTGATTAATGGCTATTCCATTTTATGTAGCCACTCTTGTGGAAAACTCCAAAGCGTGGAATGTAATTAAATCGAAAACAAATGCACAGAAACATAATGCACTCTTATTTCACGATTGTTTTACAAAAGAAGAAACGATTTGTTATTGTAGTTGAAGTGGCCTGTGGCTATTAATGCTCCTGAATTTAAAATTAGTTTATATTTACAGTCGAAAAGCAGATCTAACTCTATGTGATTTGCTAATAATTTAATTAAAGTCTGAACTTTATTATTGGATACCAGCTATTAGGCAGTCCAGGTTTGGGCGAGCTAAGGGTACTGAATTATATGGCATAAATTTGAATGGTCCTGTAAAATATGAAATTCCGAACGATTTTTCAATAAGTAATAGTTGAAGTTGTTGGAAAATATGAAAATGTTTACTTCTTGCCTACTCACCTAAATTGCAATAATTGGGAATATGATTTTAATGAACTGGTTGTCTTCTTTTAAAATTGCCAGGAAAAAATATTCTTTAATCTTAACTCTTAACATAAGAATAGGGGAAATGCAGGTAATTCCTGAGGAGATTGATATTGGGCTTTCAACAGAAATTCTAAAGTGAAGGTAGACATTTCAAGGGGCGAGTAATTATGGATTAATAGTACTAAATAATAGAATAAATGGCGATATCTATGGTCAATTTACATGTAACCAAGGGCAAGGGTCATTTTAATTTATTTATTCATGAAAATTCGCCAAGACTGGCTACTAACACAACGAGACATGATTAAATCTTAAACTTTAGATATATGATTTTTTTATTCAATTCATTATTTGAAGTTGGGCCTTCAGCTGCTGCCTGGAGCGTCCGAACTCAATGTGGGTGAAAAACTCATTAAACAGTCGGGACATAGAGGCGATGGGCTCGTGCATTCCGTACTACGTTCGGTGGTGAGGCACACGGAGGAAATCGTGATTCCTCAGGGTCCGGGCCGGGCCGGAGATGCTCACGTCGTTGAGTAGTTCGGTAGAGTTAATCGACCCCTGCAACAAATCAAACAAAAAAATAATCTTAGAGACCTGCGTCTCTTTTCAAGAGCGTCGAGGGAAATCACGCTAAGCCTGGCAGGATAAGGAGCAAGGTGAATGGAGTCACGCCAGGGTAGGCCGAGAAGAGCGAACCTAAGGAATCTGCGCTGGACTGATTCAATTCGGTTAATATGGACGGCGAAGTGGGGGTCCCAAACCGGACTGGCGTACTCCAGGATAGGTCATAGTAAGGATCATCAAGTTCCCTAGACCACCTCTTTGCAAAGTCAAGCATGGAATTTGCTCTACCAACCAGCATAACACAGGATTCTGGATCTAGGCAGGAGCAACGAGATGTCATTAATATAAATTATGTAGAGGAGTGGACCAAGGATGCTACCCTGAGGCACACCAGACGTGACCGAGATTTCTCTGGATAGAGCGCCACGGAATACTGGCAACGTCCGGACAGGTAGGATGATAACCACTCAACGAAGAGCAGCGGAAAACTGAGAAGGCAGAGCTTATGAGTAAAAATGCTATAGTAAATCCTGTCAAAGGCCTTGCTGAAGTCGTTGAATACGCAGTCAACCTGCACACCCGACTCAACCAGGGGCAAACAGTGATGCACGAATTCGATTAAATTGGTGGTAGTTGATTTACCCTTGATAAAGCCGTGTTGGAAAGGGCCCATGAAAGGTCTACAAAGGCTTTCGCTACATGGGACAGATAACCGATGGGTCTGTAGTTAGATATGTCTGCCTTGTCTCTCTTTTTGTTAGGGGGGATTATCCCAGTTTTTCCAGAGCCTTGGAAAACGGCCACAGCGCAGAGACAGATTAAACAGATGACAGAGGGCAGGAGTGATCGTTGAGCTGCATCTTCTCAAAAATGAGGCTGGGATGCCGTCAGGACCACAAGAGAATATATCGGGCAGGTTCGACAGGCAGTCGGAGACAGCTGCTTCATCGAAAACTAAATTATGGGATTCAAGGGAAGTGAGTGGGAGCCTTGTCAAGTGGGAGAAGTAAGCGGAAGCGATATCACAGTAAGGATCACAGAAAGCGGGACTAAAAAAGTCAACGAACGAGTTAGCCACGTCAAGAGGGTCATGACTCTCACAGTCACTCAGTCTCAATGAGGAAGGGTATCCGTCCCTGCGTCGCTTAGAATTAATAAACCTAAAAATTGTTTTGGATTATTGAGTAAGGTGGATCTCAAGTTGGAAAGAAATCTGCTGTAAGACGTCTGTAGATCGGAGGAGAACCGAAGGTGCAGATCATAGTAAACAAGATAGTCCTCCTCGCGCCTAGAGTGGCAGAACCTTTTCCCAGCCTTACTCTTTAGATTTTTCAGGTGTCTCAAATTGTCATCAATCCAGGACTGCGAAGAAGAGGAGGAGCAAGAAGAGGCAAAAGAGATCGGCACACACTGCGTGAAACAGGAATAAAGGACATTGTAAAAAGCGAGGACAGCCCGGTCAATATCCGGTTCAGTCAGAAAAGCTGCCCAGTCATAGTCAGAAAGCCAATCATTCACAGTGGCACAGGTGTCTCGTCAGAGGGCGAGGGGGTGCCGCTTAAGCTGTCGATGGAATTGGACAGATGGTCATATACACCGGGCGGAGAACTAGGGGGAATGTAGGCTATGAAAACGTACAGAGTTCTGTAAAGGAATTTCAAGCCGACGCAAAGAAGCTCCAAGGTGTCAGAGTGAGCAACCTGTACGATGCTACAAGGCACGCCGCATCTGACGGCGCACAATACCCCGCCGCCAACTTGCGCGCACAGACCTACGCCTAAAGACCTGGAAGTCAGGCCCGAATATCTCGGCTTCGGAAATATTGTCGCAAGGCCAAGTTGCACTGAGACAGATGACGTCAAAATTGGAAGCGTTAGTAGCGGACAGCAGTTGCGAGGTTTTACAGCGCAGCCCGGTTGCGTTGGCGTAGAAGGGGGATACCTTGCTGACAAGTTTTTTGACTGCTGAGACAAGCCGGGGCGAACTTTAGGGACAAACTCACGAACGATTGAGCCAAAAGGCCATAAGTTCGGGCAGATGGTTGGTAAGAAATAGTCTTCGGGAACAAAGACCTTAAAGGAGGCCGTGAAGGCGCATTCACCCGTACGATTGGCTGAGCTGAGGTTTTGACTATGTCAACCATACCAAATTATTAATAAAATTGGTTTTCAGATTTAATTTTCTTCATCATTAACCAACTTGATTGAGCAATTTTTCGAATTGTAGAACTAAACAGGTGAACGTTCTTCAGAGATATTGCCTTTTAGTTGTGGAGTGCCTCAACGATTAATACGTTGACCACTTTTATTTTACCTGAATATCAACGGACTTCCTAATGTTATTCAACACTGAAACATTCACATGTATGCAGATAACGTTTAACTCTACTGAAGCAGACCTTCCGCTCTTATATGGACCTGTGTGGACCGTCTTCACTCAGTCTTAAAGCTAGTTTCACAATAGACGTCAAAAAACCACCTAATATGAAACCCCAATACGCCTTCATCGATTATTCAGTGATATTTCATTCAGAACAAAAGCAGTAACAGAGTAAGTGACAACGTATTGGTATGTCATCATGATGATCCCAGGTTCGAACCCAACCGTCGTCAAAGCTCTTGTCACGTCAGTACTGGAATACGCTAGCTCTGTTTGGTCTCCTTTCCCCTTTCAATCGCATCGAGGCAGTCCAACGTAGATTTTTAATATTCGCCTTCCGTGGCCTTCCCTAAAGCTTTTGTTCTTCCACTTGACAGACTTAACACTTTCTCTCTATATTCTTTAAAGAAAAGATATTGCCAGAACTCTATTCACGGTAGTGATTCCCTCCAGCTCCATGCTTCTTTCTATGTCTCGTCCCGCTGCGTTCCTTTAGAGGGCACAATCTACTCTAAGTACCTTGTCATTGGACTGACCATAGTTTTCATGAGCAAGTCTCGCCGATGTCTCGTTTGCATAATCTGAGCTCTGATCATATCGATTTTTACAGATTGGGGGATGAAGTGAACACTCAGATTTGATGATGATTAGTTTTAAGTTAGAAGATCTTGCATTTAATAAATTATTTGATAAATTTCATAAATAAAGAAATCATAAATTTTGAAGATTTTCGAGGCATTGGCCAGCGAGCGGAAAAATATACAACAACCATGATGCGTCAATTGCTTCATTTTTCGTTGCCAGCAATAGAGTTGGGTGAACAGGATCATTGCAAACTCGCGGATTTTAGTACAGACTTTTTGAAAATGAGTCATGGAATCGTTATTCATAATCCTTCCTAGCACTCAACCCTCCAATCCTTCACTATAGTTGACCACTTATCTGTTGGCGTGTATTTATTTTTTGGAGCTCGGTCCGCCGATATTTCTGTCTCTTTCCGTATTCCTTAGGGCACCCTTCTTCAACCTGTCCTTTTTATATGTTACCCCAATAATTTTTAGCAACTACTTGCCAATTCTAACATATTCGCATACGCTGATAAGATGAAAATTTGATAATATATGAAAATTTTTCATTTCTCAAAAGAAGCCACTATTTTAAACATTTACATAGTAAAGTTTCATAATTAGTGTTCTTTTAATCGTAACCTAACTTTGGAACACGTGGACCGATTTGGATGGTTCTTTTTCTTTTAGGTAGAGTATGCTCCTGGTTGATACCACGAGAAAAAAATTGTTGGTGAGGTTGGGGTGGGAGAAGGGGGTGGAACCTAACTTTGTAACGTGTGAACCGATTAGGATGGTTCTTTTGCTGTTGTATAGAGTGTGATCTCCCATTGCTAATAGGAGAATAATTTGGTCCTATGGAGGTGGTGGGGGAGGGGTAGGGGTAGTAACTTCGTAACGCGTGGACCGATTTCGATGATTCCTTTTCTATTCGGTAGAGTATGTTCCTTGATTGATACCATGAGAAAAAAAAGTTTAGTGGAATTGGATGGTTCTTTCTTCGTTGTATAGAGTCGAAGACACTAAAAAGTGAAAATTAAAATAGTTTTTTAAAAAAAAAGTTGAACCCGACTTCACCAAAAGCGCTAAAAAGCATAAAATAATTTTTAATTTTATATCTATTACGACATTTTAAAGTCGGTGCAAATTAAACAAATAAAACAACTACAGAACCACAATTGAAAATAATACATAATACTACCTGAACGTTTCGGCTTACGGGATCATAAGAAATGACGATTAAATATTTTTGTTGTAGTTGTTTGGTTTGTTTGATTTGCACCGACTTCAAAATGTCGTTATAGATATAAAATTAAAAATTATTTTATGCTTTTTAGCGCTTTTTGTGAAGTCGGTTCAATTTTTTTTGAAACTATTTTATTCTCTTTGATTTACTGATGAGGGTTAAAATTGCTTAACCCCATGAACATTTTAGTTACGCTTCTTGTAGAATATTTCCGCGTCTTACCGAACTCTAAAGGATATTAAATTTATAAGTTTGTTCAAAGTGAGTTTTTGAATCTTTTAAGAAAATTTAACCAAACTGGTGATCTTCGAATACAAAAAAATATTAATCTTCTTAGAGCGATACTTCATACATAGATGTCTCTTCAAATCAATACTAGTAAAACAAAAGTATTGCAACTGAAAATAATTTCACCCAAAATAACTCTATTACACTGGATACAAAACTATCTCCGTAACATCACTAAAGCTTTATTGGCACTTTTTGTTGTTCAAAAGTCAGTACTCTGTTTGCATATTTTGATACCTTTCCTGATTGTTTAATTCAAGGATAATTAGTTTTCTACACAAACAATACGTTGGTTATATACCCTTCAACCAGGATTTTACAAGGATATGAAATTTGAAAACAAACAAAACCTGGTCAGATTATTTTCCCAAATGAAACACTTGTATCCTATTTATTTGCTAATTTCTAGTTGTTTGGTTATAAGCAAACCCGTCAATCTATTTGGATTAATTTCTGTTCCCCAATAATGGAATCAATTTACATTTACAAAATTTATCAAAAGGATTTCAAAAGCTTTTGTATTTTCATGGTGTTTCGTAGCAAAGGGTTTATAAGATTAATTTGACCCTGTTTAAGGATTCATTAGTGGGCAGTAGTATAAAAAAATATTTCATTAAATTGGCGCAGTCGAAAACAAAAGGCAAATGAAGTACAACAATATTAGTTTGCCAATACTTGAATTGGATCATGAATCCCTGAAAGAAAAACAGATTTTATAAGCTAAACAAATTCGAAGTGGAAATCGAAACGGCGCGCAATACCGAGTTGTTCATTAATTTAAAAGTCTGGAGTCTCCTCTTGCTCCTGAAACGATAGTATTTCTTAACATTCATCTGACTCTCAAAGTAGCTTTCAATTTTACTCGATTTCCCGGAAAATCAAATAAAATCGGGAAATGGCGGCAGAATGAAAATCGATTTTCGTTTTTTTTTTTGTTTATCCTGCTGACAAGCAATATCGACGGGATCACAAGTAGGAAGCATCCCTTAAAGCCATAATCACATTTTTTCAGAAGTCCTCTATTAATAAGGAAAAACAAATCGAACACTTCGAATGGGCCCCCATATCGATGTGATTGTATAATCCGGGCATCGTGATGAGGTGACTTTAGATGTTCTGTTTAACGAAAGCCATTGGGAGCTACAGATTTGTGTTCTGATCCAGTTTTTTTTTAACATCCTCCTCCCAAGGCTCCTGTAAGAATCGTTCTGAAAACGAATTGGGGCCTGTCAAATAAATTGAGTGCTGGTGATAAGAAATTTCAAAGAAAATTAAGATTCGTTTTTATTTTCTACTGTTCTCTTTCCGTATCGATTTGATGCTATTTCAAGTGGCGTGCAAAAAATTGTTATTGCCACAAAGTGGAAGCAATTTGATGTGATAAGCTACTTTTGAAGTTATTTTTATTTGACAAAAAGCTATAAGGAAACAAGATTAAAAGATGATATGCTTGAAGTATTATTCGTATGTTTTGACAGAAAATAAATAAGCGTACAATGACGCTATGGCTCGGCATCTTAAATTTAGTAAGGCAAAAATAAACTCAATCTGTTCATCTTTTTTTTTTTTGTAGGTACTTCATCGCCAGTAATTCAGTTTTGGGAACTTAAGGGGTATTCTAGTGTGGCCAATATTATTTGATTTTTTAGGGATTAACCGAAACAGACAACTTTTTTATACGGGTACCTTTTGGTGCCTGGGTTTCGAACCTCTAGGATAAAAGCCCAATCACTACCGACGACAACCGATATTATTTCATAGAATTTTTTTGTAATTTCTTTAAAAAATTGGACAAACAATATCGTTATGAAACCTTTTCCCCCTTATTATGCGACATTTAAAATATAAACGACTTCCGATAGTTGACATGTTTGCGATATTGTCTGTAGAAACCTGAAACAACAAACCAAAAATATTCTCAAAATACATGGTTGTAGCTACAGCTAGCCCTTAAGGGTTATATTACCCATGACGGCTTGTTTTTTAATGAAATTTTGGGATTTCACAGAAAAATAAATCCATCATAATATATTTTTGCATTTTTCCATTACTATTTCAGATGTTGGTTTCAAAAAAACGATATTTTTTTTTTGCATTTTTCTCATCTAAAACATGTCAGGAACATACCCTTGCAATAATATAACAGAATTCTTATTATTTCGGGATGTCAGAGACTGTCAAACAATTCTCCGCGTGCTGTTCTTGTAACACTCCGTCGCGGCAGCCCGGAAACTTATTTTACGAGGACATACCAAGGACATCCGACACAGCAGTAACTGCTCGGATTGAACAACGAGAACAGTACAGAAGTCCATGCACAAAATAAAAACAAGTGTCCAACAAAGAATAAACAAAATTTTATAAAATAAAAGCAGCACACTTCTTCTTCTTCTTTAAAAATAAGCAGTGCATAATTCGGTCGGTGGAGTAAAAGATAACGTGTAGGCCTACTCTCTCGGAGGTCCCAGGTTTGTGTCCCTCCCGCAGCAACCAATGGCTGTTTTCTGCTGACAGCAGATTACGATAAAAGGTCATTGGAGATTTCACAGTAATATCGGTGGTTCGGAGTCCTCTTTAAACTACCTACAGTTTACTGGCAATTTTCATGTTGGTGGCACGTTCTTATTTCGCCCCATGCTCTTGTGTAGCATGTAGCTTACGAGAACTGTAGAATCCAAAATGAGTTTTTTCTTCTAATTTTAAGAAAAATCAAAAGCACTCAAAAACATTTATCTGGAGTTCCGTGATGCATGTGACGCTTAAGCCAGAAACACACTCATGGAGTTGGATCAATTGGTTGAGCCGCACGACCACCAAGCCATGGTTCCCGGATTTAATACTGGGTCTCACCATGAGTTTTAAAAAAAATTAAATCCATAACTTTATTTCGTCTCTGGACTGTTGTCTGCATAGCAGCAATGCTACGTGGTAAGGATTTCAAAGCTATATCATTTTTTCCAGAAGACCCCATGGTCATTGGTTTCTACCAACTTATAGAACCTCAAGTTTGCAACCGCAAATACAGACGCTTCCATCTTACACTGTCACGATACACCTTGAGTCATCAATGCGACCATGCAACCCGTGCAGCTGCGGGGCGCCCGAAGGCACCGTTGGCGTAGTATTCAAAGGCGCAACCTCTTCACCAAGGCTTGAAACCCGTATTGTGCCTGATATACCCCGAAAGCGGGTCAACCATCGACAGGGGACCATCGAGTCACCCATGTATCTTTGGGTGGGTGGTTCATCCCGGTCAGAGAATTACACCTACCACGACATCTGCCGAAACAATCGCTTGCTCTACCCATCCACAGCCACTACGAGTACAAACCCATTTAGGCAAAGGTCTGGTAAACCGCACCAGACTGGGCTACATTTTGCCCATCCCATAGTACCAAACTTTTGCACTCAAAAACATTTATTTGGACTCCCGTGATGCATGTGACGCTTAAGCCAGAAACACTTGGACGGAGTTGGATCAATTGGTTGAGCCGGACGACCACCAAGCCATGATTCCCGGGTTCAATACTCGGTCTCTCCGTGGGTTTTAAAAAAATTTAAATTCAAAACTCCACTCCGTCTCTGGGCTGTTGTCTACCTAGCAGCAATGCTAAAACAAGGCTTTAAAGTATTCTCACTCCACTTACCCTAATTTTCTTCCGGAGAAAGCATAAAAGGGTTGCCCCTAGGCTTTGGCCACATCATAAAAAACAAGCGGTATAGTGCAGCGCAGTGCAGTGAAGTGAGGTGCAGATGCAGTTTAGGCACTGTGAAACATACTGAAACTCACTGCAGCGTTGATTTTATAGGTTTCTGCGAAAGCCGGAGTAAAAGTAATTGAGTTTTAATTAATAGTTAATTTTTTTTTAACAAATGTGCGTATTACGCACGCTCCTGTTACAATTGAAAAATACCCCCGTCACACTAGTATCCACGCTCTCGCTACAGTCACAAAAATCTAAAAATACGCCCGCTATAAATGCACGCTTCTGTTACTGCGTTCTGGCTTCAACGCATTTGATACTGCTGACTCACCGTGTGAGTTATGTAAAATCTCACCCATATAGACGCGTCTTTACCGTATGGGTCATCGGCCACCTGATATTAAAATTGTTAACAGTAGCCGATAACTCACAAGGTGTGTTATGACAATAATAATGCTAACAATTACCTGAAATTTGTTATTTTTAATCTTAAATATTTCCAGTTTCAGTTATAATCTTTATTAAACCGAGTAAAAGTAAGACTCAACTGCACAAACGTTGTCTTGTTATATCAGCCGATGGTCTCGAATGAGCTAATCTGCAAAAATTATTTTTCTTCTTTTCATTTGAAATCTTAGTCTAGAAAAAGTGTGAGCGTACCGTGCTTGATTTGGATTATTTCGTGCACCTTTTATTGATACGTGCCTGTAGCGGGCTGGCATTTGAGAAGTTATTACTTTTGCTAGGTATACAGTGTTTCAGGCGTTTTGACACTGTGCATGCCTGTTTCAGGCTAGGAATGGGCGAGTCTTATTTTTACTCGGGAGATTTGGCAATTAAAGTTTTGCCGATTTGATTTTTAAAATTATGAAGAAAAACTTTTATAAAACTAAACACTTAAAAAAAACAATTTTAATCCTTACCAACTGTCAATTTTTTTTATACGATGTGGCCAAATCCTTTGATGCGTTAGCATGGTTTTGTGACTCAATCTTTATTTTAGACATTGTTTGGTGTTTATTCTTGTTAGCATGGTTTTGGCCGGATGGAAATTAGGGTACGTGAAGTGAGGAAACTTGAATGTCTTGTTTTTTGCATTGCTGCGAGCTAAACAACAGCCCAGAGACGGAGTGGATTATTTTAATTTCTTAATAAAAACCCACGGGGATATCTGGTCTAGAACCCGGGACCCATGGCTCAACTAGTTGATCCAACTCCGTCTTGTGGCAATGTAGCAGTATAGTAGAAATTATGATAAGATAGTGCAGTGCAGTACAGTACAGCGAATGTCCATCGAAAAATTAAATTACAGCACTTCTAAATTTTCCTGCACTGTGAAATGTTGTTGCCGCATCGCAATATGTTTCAGTACTTATACTAGGGAGCCTTACTTCTCAATACTTGAACAGATCTCCAAGAAATGTATTCCTTAATTAATTTTCACTTCTATTATAAGACGTTGAGCAATATAACCAGTTTTCCATACAACCTTCAAGGTAAGTGGAACTTATCTCTAAGTTCCATTATATTTTGGTCTTAGATCATTTAACGGATGATAACTTTTTCGGTGCCATTTTGGGATTACCTGGTGAATTGAATGAGATTTCCATATTTCTAGCTTTACACAAACTTGCAGGAAAAGTGCTTTAAGAAGTGTCAGCTATAAATTTTATCTCGACACCATTTCTGAACTTAACAGGGAAAACTTGCGGAACTAAGACAATTTCCATTAATCATTTGCTTGTCAGAAAACTTTTAAGTAAACTATAATAATCTTCTCTAAGTCTGGCAATAGTATTTGACTCGGTAGAAGAAGTCCGTTAAGTAAACTGAATAGTTCGTGTAGAACCAACAAGTGGAGAAATAAATCGTTTCTACATCAGAACGTTCTCGTTCATTTCGCCCCAGAAAAACAATGTATTCCAGCCTCCAAGGATATGAGTCCAGTGGACGTTGGCTCCATAATCGAAGGGATTCTGGGATTTTGCGAAAGACTAAACGTCCTGAGTGGACTTAATAAATTTATTCACAGAAAGCAATCACTGGACATATAGCTACCATCACCAGAGAATCGGATAGCGTAATTTCCGCTTAGAAATCAATGAAGTAGTCAGCGCAATTTGTAGAAGAGATCGAGGTCAGAAGCTGAAATTAAAGGAAACTCAACCGACGTTGACTGCCATATGGCTTGGTTGGGAAATTGTTATTTATGGCAAAGAGGAGGAGAGTTTCTGGAAATATTCAAGTAAAATGGATTAAATTTTTGAATAAGTCTGCAAAAGACTTTAAACATATTGCAAGCTTGCATTTTCTTCTTGCAACGGAAGCCTGTAGTTTAACTTACGCGTTTGGACGAAAGAGTAATTTTTGAAAGTCGTTCTATTAAAGCGGTTTAGAATTGTTAATGACAGTTCAGTATGTTCGTTTTCTTTGGGGGTCGGAACTCTTTAAAGCATTATATGCAAGTTGTGTTGATTTATCCTGACAATTTGCCCTGACTTGTGATGGTACTTTAGACTTAGAGACTGAAAGTATAGCTAATAATTCTTTTTTACATTAGTATTTCCCGCTGGGTATGATATGTTCTCCAAGAAAAAATAAATAAAGAATTTTCCTCTTTGGTATCAAACCTGTAACTTTTATAACGAAAAATCCATACCTATTTAATAGACTATGGTATAGTCTATTTAAGTGAATATACCAATGCATCTTTTATAAGAAAAATTTTTTATCGTTATAGCCTTAATGATGTTTTATCAAAAACTTACGGACTATTGAAACGGTATACGTACAGAAACTAAAAAAAAGTGATGCTATAACAACCTCTTAAGATCTTTTCAACAAAAACTGTTTATTCAGTATATTTCTAAAAAATTTAATATACATTTTTATGTAACATGAACCACAAAACTCACACCAACAACAACAACACCAGTAAGGCAACTACAACAATCAGAAAAGCCACCAACACCACCAACTACTACATCAACCACAAGAACCACATATCAAAAACTACAATAGCCGCATCTATCACTTTTTAATGTAGTGGTTGTCATGACTGCTGTGGTTGGTGGTGATTTTGTGACTATGTGGTGATGTGGTTGTTATATTACTTGTTGTAGCTGGTGATGCTGCTGGTTATTGTGGTTGTGTAGTAATAGTAGTTATTGGATCAGTTTGGTCCCGGATAACCTTCCCTTTAGGCCCATTTTGGAGTCCGTCTAGAGAACAATTTTTTATAAGATCACTTAATTAATAGTAGCACGTAGAACAGAATATTGGCGGTCGCGGATATATGCGTTAATAATATAGAGTTTCCCTTCTTAGTAAGGCCCAAGAAAAATTCAGTTATCCCATCAAATCGGCAGTGACATGAGCACAGAGAATAGATGAAAGGCGGGAAGCACAAATGACCTATCTACAAGGTCCGAGCAAAAGTAAAGCGAACCGCGTGAAATTCCGGGGAAAACCGAATCAGAGAAAAGCTCCGGGCAAAAACGACTTAACTACTTAACTGCATTAACTTTGCTTTACTTTTTCTATTTAAGTTGTTTTTGGCTGGAATTTTTCTCTGATTCGTTTTTGCCCGGAATCTCACGTGGTTCCTTTTTGCGCGGAACATTTTCTAAGCTACTTTTGCTCGAACCTTGTAGATAGTTCATTTTTACTATCAGCCTGCCAAATATTTTTAGTTAGATCGAGATTGGGAAATGCATCAACAGCCCTATATAATTGGTTAATTGGTTCGTGCCTGCCATAATTTGATCTGAAGGGGTTACTATGCAACCAAGTCAGTCTTCGGAGGTTAAAGGAAATCCTATTCACAAGAGTACTTGACTTAATTCAAGAGCCGGTGAATAAAGACCATGTTAGCGACTTTGCACCCTTTCTCAAATTAGTGCAACCGGAGGCGGTTTAGGTCCGAAATTTAAGCTGGTCGTTCCATAGAAGCTCTGCTTAATATGCAGAGTTTCCTATTGAGTTTTATCCCAAGGTCAGTTACGGAGAGCACATGATGGACGCCATTATCCGCACAGATGTAATTAAAAACTTGTAAGATTCCTGGAAAAGCACATAGCATAACATTTCTCAAAATTGTAACGTGAGCTACCCAAGACCGTAAGTTCTACTGAATAAGGGCGAAATCGCTACTATCCTTAACACAGAAGAAGATCTTTATGTTGTCTGCTTAGAGTGCGAGATCAAACGTGTTATAAATGGCAAGAACAAATAGCATCGGGCCGAGATGACTACCTTGCGGCCAACCATATGAAGCCCTGAAAATTCTTGGGGTGGAGCTACGGACCGATCTCGATATGACCTGTTTTTGAGGTGGAAAGAAATTCCGTCGAGTAATACAAGTTGAAGTTTAAACAAAATTACGGAGTAAGGGAGTTTATCAGAGGCCTAACTGAAGTCAGTGTATACACAGTCTATCTGCACGTTGGCAGCTATCAACAACGTGGCAGGAAAATTTCTGCAAGCTAGTAGTCATTGATTTGTTGGGAAAAAACCCATGCTGATTGGGGGAGATTAAACAATTGCAATGTTTAATAAGCTGAAATACACTATCGACTCAAATAACCTGGGTATGCAGGATATAATATTCTTCTGGTCCTTTTCTATGAACAGAGACTATTAAGGAGACCTTCCACAATGCAGGAAATTTACCAGCTTGCAGGGGCTTGTTGAAGAGAAAATATTCCCTCCTTTATCACACTTGTTCAGGCTAAGTACCCCCCCCCCCCCCCCCCCTCATGTGTACATCTTTTGCAGGCTTGATTTAGATAAGTACTTTCTTTGAAATTATCGCTATTAAAACATAGCATTGCTGTGTGGGTCGAACTTGCATTAATACCAAAATTTTCATAAACACATCCTCTTAACTATATGGCATATAGCGTTATAATTGTGACCGTTTCCACTAGAAGACATTATGGGGTGTCTTAACAAGATGTTTGCTATTTTTGAGGTGTCAGAGTTGCATCCGTCATTCTTTGACGTTTGAGTAGTACAAACTACACGCACCTACGTATAACATTACGCTTCCTTAACATATTGAAATTATAAGAATTGTTGGCAAACATTTTCGCGGAGACAGTTCGTAAAGTTCGTACTGCATTAGGTAGAAATGCAGCGCCTTCTCATTCAGCAATTACGAACGTAATGGACAAATTATACGGTACAGCTGCGGCTTCCAAAATTCAACGCGTCGAAAATATTGTTTCTGTAACTGAAAGTTTCGCTGAAGAGCCGCGTATGTGAATTCAAAGGTGCTCAAAGCAATTGGGCGTATCAACAGCTAGCATGCACCGTATTTTGCACAAAGATCTTATTAAAAGCTGACAAAGTCCAGCTGACACATGAATCGAACCCAGTGGACTATGGATAATGCGGTGTATTTGAAAGAAGGTGAACCCAATTTTTTAAAGAAAATCATTTTCAGTGACCTACATCACAAGATATTTGCCTTCAAAGTCATTATCAAAGCGCCCCCCCCCCCCCTTATTTCTAAACTATCGATATAAAAAAAGCTATAGAATTTATAATAACTCTATGAAGCCCTATCGCTTGCGTACCCAGACCTCTCCCTAGTGCTCGTAATTCTTTGTGGAGTATGGGGGCGAAAAAAAACTTCACTTGATTCGAAAACAATATTTCCAAATGAATATATTATTGAAGGTCGATTCTGATCCACCGACAATCCTCAATTGTATTTAAGATTAATTTATTGTCAGCAGATAGTTCGGGTCGCCGCCGGTGGGGTTCAAACCAAGGACGCTCTAGTTATCACTTACTCCAATGACGACTTGAAAATGAATTAGAGGGATATAAGTTGGTTTAGAATTTCTTAGCAGTGTGTAGTCCATTTATTTTATTCATATATCATCACCTTCGCACCTGAAACTGCGAGGTTGTAAGAATTTATCCAATGAGCTTCCGTGATATTTAAAAAAAAAAAGTGGTTCTAATTTCGTCATTATAAAGGAATCCCTGCGGTATAAATGAAGGTCGAAAATGTTCCAAGTGAAAGGTCCTAAATGCTATGAAAATCACCTCATTAAAACTCATAATATGCTTTTTACACATTAATAAATTCCGCTAGAATATGCTGAATATTTTATTTGCGCCTACACTTGCGCCACAGCCATTATACATTTTTAATTTCCGCAATTCCATTTCCTCTCGCGGAACACAACTCTACATTAATATTCCTTGCAACCAATTTAATTTATTTTAATTTCGTGAGATATAATTCATTATGGCTGAGTATTATTTGCTTATATCAAAGGCATAGACATCATCACTGTGGAATTAACTCGAATAAAACTGTTTTGAATGGAAATAGATCTCGAATTCCTCAAGCGCTTCAGTATTCCTTTTATATGAATTCAAACAAGCACTCAGTTTGCATTTCGTTTTATTTTTACAGCTCAAACAATATGCCAATTACAAAGGAAAAAAAACCGTATAAATTCTAAAAAATTACAAGGATGATAGTGTCCTTGCCTTTATGGATTTGTTTCACTTTATATCGTAATTGTAAAAACTGAATCTTCAATTGCACTTTATCCAAAGTACAAGCTCTAGGATTTTGCAAACCTGAAGGAATTTTTTATAATATTGACATCCTACGAAAATACTTGTATAGATTTTATTTTCTTGTGCAATATATAACGAAATCTCTGGTAGACTGGCATCAGCATATTCATGCGATTATCACGACCCTTTACAATCCCTATTCAAAGTCCGTTCACCTAACCTATTTATATGTTGGAAAAAGTTACGTAATATGTTTGCCGCAAAGCACAAACTGTCCTACCCAATCCTTTCGCAGTAAGGTATATTCAAAGGAAAGTGCTAAATCCCAGACAGCTCCTAAAGTCGAACCAGCCCTTGTGACTTTCATAGGATCGTATCTCACCTGTTATAAAATAAGAAAACTTTTCACAGCCTCTTCTCTGTGTATCCATACATCGCATTATGGGGCAGAATATGAAATTTCAATTGACACGTGACCTACGTGGGAAAATGGTTGGCATACAACAGTGCATTTCAGTAGAAATATATTCACAACGCATAGAATTCCTTCTGTTAGAAGGATTCCATATGTAAACCTCTATTTAAAATTCAAAAGAAGTGGTAAAAAGTGTGTGCGAAAGAAACTTAAGGACTTCCGTACCGGAGAATTTCGATTCAATCTGTGGATGAACTCGAAAAGTTTTATAACATATTCCGATTGCGTACTGTATGTTTTGAATAATTGCTGTTTTATTTGTGTAACAGGTTCGAAAGGCTTTGTAAGAAAGTTCGCAACAAATGTTTCTTGGTAAAAATAAAAAATTTTCAGTTTGTAACGTAAAAAATATAAGGCCGTAATCAATTTATAATTTTTTTTATTCTTCTAATAAAAATATCGCCAGGGCTTCTTTCTATTTTCCTTTGCATTGTTTTTAAATTTTCACAAAAGTATCAAATAATCTTCTAAATTCTTCTTTGATAAATCGAGAAATTACCGAAGTACCACAAGGCTGTTATTAGGGTCCTTTGCTTTTTTCCCTTAAACAATCTCCTTCTGCAGTTCGATTAAGTTTAATTATGATAGCAGCAAAATCTAATACATGTCTATGCCTTGTATGCATACCGTTACTATAATCAAACGGCATGCATATATACCGTATGTATGAGTATTCGTGTATCATTTGTTTGTTTAAGTTAAGCAAAGCTTCTTCTAATCTTTGAGAAAATTGTTTTACAGGTGTCAGAATGTTGTTATTGCCAGCGGAGGCCATTTCGTATTACATAAATTCTTCTACTGTATTTTTTTCATCAGGTTCCTGACAATTCCTATACAGTACGTCATTTAAAAAACTGAATATGAGTGTATGATGTCTGTTTGTGTGATAACTAAGGTCCTCGCAAATCATGATTGCATGACATTTTGTATTTATTTAATTTATTTTAGACTCAAAATACTTCAAAGTTCACAATATTTTATTAAAGAGAATGTCACTTTATATGTGTCGTACAACTCAGTGCTTCCACATACCTTCTCCTAAAAGACGAATCAATTATTGCGTTGAGTGGGTTATTTCCTCCCGGCAGTATATTATATTAACGCCACCGTCCCATCTTAGACCACCTCTGTGAATTTTTATGATATTATTTGACTCTTCTAGGATCACGAGGATTATAAGATACCTACTAAAGCTGTGCAACTGTGGTACCCAATTGAAATTTGCGTCATTTTATAAGAGGCTCTTAAAACCTTTCTGCGAATCAAAAGGGAATTTTTAAATTGAGACGGAGTTGGAATAATTGGTTGAGCGGCACGACTACCATGCTATAGTTCCCGGGATCGAGACCAGATCTCTCCTTTGGTTTCTAACAATTGAACTTAAAACTCCACGCCGTCACTGCGTGCCAAAGCTATCCTAACGCATCAAAGGGTTGTCCCCTAGGCTTTGGTCACATCGTATAAAAAAAATTATTGAAGGAAGGTGGTTATCCCGTTAATTTGATTATTTTTTCCGTTACTCATGACTGAACAATTTATAAGCTCTTCCACATAAAGGTATACGGAAGTAATAAAATGTTCGCAACCAACAAGCTCTTATTCTTTGGCTATGAAATTTATAAGACATTCCACGTGAGTATATACTGAAGCAATGAGTCGTCCGACAGCAAAAAGTTTCAAAGGACAATTTTAAGACCTTAAACTCGAAGATATGTGGAAGTAATGAGATTCTTGTCAGTAAAGGGCATTCTTTCCTTGACTTATGTCTGGAAAATTTATAAGACCTTCCACGTAAAGATAATTGAAAGCAGTCAGGTGCCCGCCGCCTGTAAGCTCTCCTTCCTTAATACATATCCAAACAATTTATAATATCTTTCACGTAAGTTATGTGAAAGCAATGAGCTGCCCAACACCAAAAATTTATCTTTGCTTTACTACTGTCTGGGAAGTTTATAATACCTTCCATATAAAAGTATTGGGAAGCAATGCGACACCCTACGACTCCAACAAGCTTAATCTCTTTTCAATGAATAAATGATGAACTCGGAAGCACCTATGTAATAAATTCAAACGTTAGTCGTTTAACAAAAGCTGATCCCATGGATTTCTTCTAAGGACAAAAATTCGATTTTCATGTGGAAGATAAATAAAATCAGCAAAGTTCGAACGAGATCGAATTAAATATAGCCCCATCGAAGGCTATGTAGTGCAAACCTAAAAAATTTGAACTGCACTGCCTCAATGCCGTTGATGTTTGCAGAAAAGTACGGAGTCCATATGGGACTGACGTTTTCCAGAAGGTGGTTTCACGAAGGTGCAGTAGAGATGTTTTGTAAAATAGGGATCTCGCTTAACGATCCTTTTACAAACCCCAGTGTCGGATTAGCCCTAACAACTCTCGATTCCTCTTAACCCTTGAAAGATACACGGGAGCTGAGAACCACATCCAAATCCGTAGCCTTGCCAACTCTGCTCAAAACAATACCATCCTCAGAGTAGTCAAAGAGTAAAAGACGACTTCTATGGGAAAAAATCATAACGGTGCACTTACTGGCATTTAAGGGAAGGCGATTGCAAACAATCGAAATCGTCGGTAGAGTAACTGGTAACATGTCGGCCTAGTAATCCGGAAGTCCCAGGTTCGAATCGCACCGACGGCACCCATGGCTGTTTTGTGCTGATCAAACTGTAAAGACCATGAGGGTTGCAGAGAAAATGCCAATGGCTCGGAATCCACATTATAGTACAGGTCCACTTGCAATCGTTTTATCGAATCGGATGAAATTCTTCTATCGCCCCATGCACAACAAGGGGTTACGGGTTACGTTTGCAAAACGTAGTTAAATGAGAGTTTAAGAGATGACAGTCGGAGTCCCGACAAGCAGTGCAAAATATTTCTGCATCATCCGCCTTACAATAAATTTTAGCGTTGAAAAGAAGAAACAAAAAGTCACTGATATTCAGAACAAACAAAAAAGTGGGCTGAGAGTGCTGCCCTGCGGCACCCCTGGGGTTATAGAGACACAGAAGAAGGCAACGGTTTGGCGAAACAAAACCTAAGCAGGGATAACTTGTGGACAAGAATTCCATCGTCAATTTTATCGAAGGCCTTGCTAAAATTCTTGATTCTTAAAGCCACCTGTTTGCCTGGTTCAATTGCACAGGCTAGCAATCGGTCAATAACTAGAGACACTTATTGAATTTCTTATGAAGAGGTATAATCAAAGTACTCTTCCAAATGACCTAAACACAAGGACAGGTGGAATAAATAACAAAGATCACGGACAAAAGGCGACTGGAATTTTTTAAAGAAGCAAGCAAGAATATCATCAGCGGCCCCAGAGAAACCGTCCGACAGATTAGACAGGTGTTCAGCAACAGCTGCGTCGTCGAGTACTAGGTCGCTGGACTGAAGGGAAGTAAAAGGGAGCCTCGTTAAATGGGCAAAATTAGTAAAGGAAATATCACAGTTTGAATCACAGAAGGCAGTACTAAAAAGTCCGCAGAGAAATTGACAATTATAGAGATATTGTCACTCTCACAATTACGATAGCGCAGAGAGGAAGGATATTACTAGATAAACGGCTTCGAACAAAGTAGTGAACATTTTCTGGTTGATTTTGTATATTTCCCGTATCGGGCAACCCTGCAGTCAGAATGAAAGATTTGTTTTCCGGGAGAGTTTGCGGATAAGAGACACGTATAATTTTCATATATGCATTTACAAATATCAAATGTACTTCGCTCATTAAAAGATCAGAATACATCGACAGTTTACGCACATAAGTAACTAACTCAGTCATGTGATTCACATGAATTCTTTTTATTGGTCTTACTTTTTGATACATTTTTCTCTTCAACAAGATTTGGCGGTACTTTTTTGACAGGAGTATGTGATTCTCTCCGAATGAGAACAGAATTTTGACAGGAATAAGTGATTCTCTCAAATAATTTTGACAGGAGTAAATGACTACACACTACCTGTACTCTTTATTTGCATGTATATTCGTATGACTTTAAAATATGGTTATATTTCGTTTTACTGTGGTGACAGTGTTACTTTTTCAAGACTAGCTGGGTATTTTAGGGAGCCGGTTATCTAGTAGTAAGTAATCTTTGGTTACGCTTTGAGTTTATAAACTTCCAAAATAGCTTCGGGTCGGCTAACAACGTGGATCTTATGTGATATAAAAATTCGGCAAAGGAGTGCTTTAGCTGAGAGGGTAATATGTAACAGAGATCAGAATTTCGCAGGTAATCTTCGAGACTCATTGACGCACAGAATATCTTCCAAACTTTATCGCTAATCGTTTCTCAGATGTTTCGAGGTAAATCCAGACCTAGAAGTACCACTAGGAGGCCACTGCACCAGACTATTGAGCCGTAGCAAAGTATCGGCCTGACTATTGCTGTGTGCAAGAAATGTACCCCCTTGGGTTTTAATCCCCATTTCGCCCCAAATGTTCCCTTACACGCATAGAAGGCCACACGTTGTTTTTCTATTTGCTCTTCTGTACCTATTCCTCCTCCAGTTAAGTTTCGAGTCTAGCATTAACCCTAGGTACTTGGCTTCACACGAAAGAGTTAGGCCTCCCTTCCCCCCAGCATTGGGAGCCTGAAATCTGGCATTTCCCTCGCTCTTGTGAAAAGCAAAAGCGCCGTTCCTGAGGGGTTAACGCTCAAACCACTGTTCGAGGCGCATTTTTTCAGCTTTCCGAGCGCATACTCTCGCCTCTCGCTGATAGTTATCAAGAATCTGCCGGATATTCATATCACGAGGTCATCCGCATATGCCGAAAATGTGAAACCCTCTTTCTCCAGTATATCCAGGACTTCAAGAGTGGTAGTAGTCCCCCCCACCCCCTTCTATTTTGCTGTGTTCCTCCGTATACTGCTCTCCTCATAATTGAGTGTCGCCCATGCACGAGCTAGTTTGTCTACCCAGGAACACAGAATTTTTTTTTTTTTATTAACACCCATCCTCCTCAGCCGGTTGTAGATGACTTGCCTGAGTTGCCTCTTAACGTTATTGAACTCTCTCTCTATGTCCAGGATAGCAATTTATAGATGAGAAAGGTATGGTTATGTGTCTTGCCATTGTCACCAAATTAACGATACGCGTTTTTGCTTTGTTGACACTTGTTTACAAAAGTCTGCAGTTCAGATCATTACGAATAAATCAATTTGTTTGTCGAACATTCTTTTGGAAAAAGATTTTACAGGAACTTACAGGATAAAGCACAACCAAATTCGAACGAAATTAGCTTTAAACATTACCACAACTTAAACAAACTGACAGTAACATTGCAAACAATATTATAGTTCTTGTAAAATTACCTGAAAAACGAAGAAGAGCCAATTAATACCTGAAAATGTTATACAGCTCTGCAAAATTAGTTTATCAACATTGGTCTTCTATTAACGAAATACATTTTCTCTATCACAAGTGCAAGTAATCGTAATTAAGAGATGCAAATGACTTTAGGATCCTTCCTCTATCCTGATGTCGATCCAGAACAATGTAATCCTGTGCTCGTAAATTAATTTAAAGTTGCGGTCTACAGTTGCGGTCAAACCGAAATGTTTCGACTTCATGTAAGACAGCCCATCCAATGATGGTAGAAGTGGTTCCTTATCTAGGGTATCGTTTCAGTCCCATGCACAATACCATGTGGTATCGATGTTTACATGCCTTTAGATATGGAATTGATTCAATTGTCACCAGAACAATAGAACACGTTCCTGTACATTGTCGCACTTCGACTGAATTACAACTTTGCACTAGAATGTTATGGAACAAAGGATGCATCGCATTGCATACGGACAGCTATTAATAGCAATTCCGGTCTATAGTATCACATATGGGAACTTTCCACATGGGAAAATGAAATAAGAGGACGATTTCTTTGTTCTCTTTGCACAAAACTAATAGAGCTCTAAAGGCTTCTATCTTTACCGTAAAATGATCAAAGTACAACAAGAAATCATCAACCTATGAAATTACTAGAAATTCCAATAAAAAGGAAGAGTGCACATTACATTCACTCTAGAGGTCTTTGTGCATCTTGCGGAAAAGTATTTGATAGTTGCTTCACTTTAATGGACTTTTCTCTAAAGCTTTTATTCAGTAAATGTTTTTGAAGAATATTGAAAAGACAAAGAATTCCATGGGAGAAAAATGTTTTTGTAGATTTCGATGAAAACTGTATTCAGTCAACTCCAAAAATATTGAAAAAATTCTAAAAGCAGTGAAATATGAGGTAGTCACTGGAAAATAAAGTACAACTCAGTGTGCACTTTGAATTGAAAAATTGTTTAATGAAATTATTTTGGTCAAAGGAAAATTTTAGAATGTACCACTTTGATTCAGGGTTCCGAATCGATACAAAATTTCGCTCCAAATATCGCTCCAAATATCGCTCCAAATCGCTCCGGAACGGATCGGTGCGATATCTGGATAGATTCAGCCTGGAGCGTTATAAAAATATCGAACCGCTCCGGAGCGGATCGTTATTTTTCAAATCTGATAACGAACCGCTCCGGAGCGGATCGTTATTTTTCAAATCTGATATCGATCCGCTCCGGAGCGGATCGTTATGATTTTTAGTTTCAATCGATCTGAACCGCTCCTGGAGCGATATTGAATCGATTCGGAGCGATCAAAGAAAGAAGTATGGTAATTTTTAGAAAGTGCTCCTCACCAGCAACTTAATTACAAGGAATCTTGTCCTGAGAGGGCTTTTAGAGTTGGGTGAATGGGTGCTGGGTAGGAGTAAGTGATAGCGTGGGTATGTGGCGGTGGGTGAAGGGTGCACATTTTAAATATTACCAGACATTACCAGACCAGACAGTTGAATTTATGTGTCATTACAAAAGTGGAGGGGAGTGGACTTAAGGGAGTGGACTTAAGGTTGCGGGAATTCGTATAGATGGGTAAAGATTGCAGGATTGAAGGGCAATCTATGGCACCAGTTAATAGCTGGTTTCATCAGTTTCAGACGATTTTCATAAGGTGGAAGGTTGAATCTGTCTACCCACGGAAGATCACGTAGAGCAAAGCGAATGAACCTAACCTGGGCAGATTCAATCCTGTTAATGTGGGTTGTTTGCTTAGGTAACCATACCTGGCTGGCATATTCAAGGAGAGGTCTAACGAAGGAGATATAGAGAAATTTGGAAACATAAGGATTGGAGAACTCTCTGGACCACCGCTTCACAAACCCTAGCGCGGAGTTAGCTCTGTTAATTATACTGTCAATGTTGGAACGGAAATTGAATTCGCTATCACAGATTATGCCTAGGTCACACAAAGAGGTAACGAAAGGGATTGGTACGTCGGTTAACATGTAGACTCTTGGGGTGGCGGTAAGACGTTTGCGGGAATTAGAGATGGACTGGCATTTGGAGACATTGAGCTCAAGAAAGTTTTTCAGTACATCTTGGTCAAAAAGTATGGCTTGGCAGTTTCGCGGCCATCGCACAATCACTCCTATAGACTTATGGTAAGAAATTAAGTCACTGGTCTTTAATGTTGTGTCATTCATTAGATCCACGAAACGGTCAAGCCATACTTTTTGACCAAGAATTAGGGTTTTTAGAGTTAGGGGTGGTAGAGTTATGTCTTGTAGAGTTAGGGGCTGGGCTCCATATAAGATCTGATAACTTTTTAACAGTAAAAGTGGTATGAGCTTATGAGTCTTGGCAACCTTCTTTACATGAAATGTTTTTGGTATGATTTCATTTCTTTTTGCAATATGCTCTAGTTCTTTTTATTTTTTCGGGCGGTAGTTCTTGTGCGTCAGCTATTTTTTTTTTCACAGCCGTTTTTGGCTTATTATTTGCAATAAGCGATAAATCAGGGTGGTTTCTTAACCAAAATAACAAAAAATCTCTTTTTTTTATACGATGTGGCCAAATCCTAGGGGGACAACCCTTTGATTCGTTAGCATGGTTTTGGCCGGAAGGGAATTAAGGTAAAGGAAGTGAGGAAACGTGAAAGTCTTGTTTTGGCATTGCTGCGAGCTAGACAACAGCCCAGAGGCGGAGTGGATTATTTTAATTTCTTAATAAAAGCTCACGGGGAGACCTGGTCTAGAACCAGGGACCCATGGAATGGTGGTAGTGCGGCTCAACGAATTGATCCAACTCCGTCTCTGATTAAACCTGAAATTTTAGTCGCAAACCAAACTTTCATCCAAAACGCAAACAGTAAATCATGGTCCGACCATGGTCTGGTGCTTGTATTTTTTTTTAAATTTCTTCTTTTAGGCTTAAATATGCTTGTTAGTTTCTTAAATACGGTATGGCTATTTTTACTTCATTCGAAAAATTGTTTTGTTATTTTCAAGTAGAAAAAAACAATCTTTTCATAGAAGCAATAGATTAGGCACTAGGACGAGCTTTAAAAAAATCACCCCCCCGGCGGCCCTTCGTTCTGGCATAGTCGAGTGAAGATGGTATTTCTTGAACGCCAGCATACTCACTTTTTAGTTGTTTATATACTAATAACATCTAGCTTTGATATAAAGTTTCAGTTTTCTAGAACTTTTGAAAGTACCTACCAATAAAAAATTGTATATAAAGACCTGAACCCCCCCCCCCCTCTTTATGATGATGGAGGGTAAAAGTTACAGATTTCTTAATATTTTCGTTGTTTGTGTGCTAATCCTAGCCAGCATACCAAATTTAAGCTTTCTAAGACTTCAGGAAGTACCCCAGGGGTTTTGATGACAGAGGTTTTGATGATCATGAGTGGCGATTACAATTATTCTTTACTTTTCGAAGTGGATTCGGAGCTACATATGTATGTGAGGATATTTTGGAGTATTTTGAAAATGTTTTGAGTTTTGTATACTATTTCGGGACTCCTGTGGTTGCTTGGGATAAAACTGTATTGTAAATATTCGTGTGCTTAATAGAACTCGGCAGTAAGGTTATTACTTGATTTGAGCACACTTCCAAGATACAAAGGTGAATCTCAGAAAAGTGTGAAATTTCTTTGAGCTTTGCTAACAATATCATAAGATTCCACAGCGAAACTGGTTAAATTTTTCGTAAGTTGGGTGAAAATCACAAAAGCCTATAAAGAAGCATATCTGCTTCCATGAAAACAAGAATAGGTTGGCATATGTTAAAAATTATAAAGAATGGACGGTATACGACTGAAGAAGGCTATTCTAAGATGCGAGTCACTTTTATGTTATGGGAAGCATACATTTTTTCATAGAACCGATTTCACCACTTAGCTAAAAGTGGACACATAAAATATTAAAATTTTACTTTGACATATTTATAACTGTTTTTCGACAATAAATCATTTTTTCCATGAATTACATTTTGTTCAGATTACTTTGCACAAGGGTGTTAGGCGTCCATCGACACCAAAACTATTGTCGTAGCTTCCCTCAGTTAAAACTTATACTGATCGAAGATTTCCTAGCGCAGCGAAACGATAACAAAACAACATAAACACAACGATAACACTATGTAAAATAAATACTTTCCTTCTTACACTATTATGTGGTATAATTTGATTTCCGATATACATGGTAGTTTTTAAGCTACAACACGAAACTGTATACCCCCGATTTCGTTATCATGGGGTTTTTTGTTTCAAATAAATATGCGGAGTTTCGTACAAATATAAAAGTTTGTTTGTTTTCCAAATACAAGTACTAATACCAAATAAGCTTATGATGTATGCAGATGCATGTCCCATACATTACTTTGTTCTTGCTTTCCCGGAAAGAGAATTACTGCTAATTTAAATACGCTGGCTGCAGTCACATTATTATGTTTTCGTTTTGCAGAACGTGATCCGGAACTTCTAGCATAATTAGGCTTATCATATACTGTCTTTTAGACACATCGGTATTTATTTAACTAACTACGAAATGTCTGAAAAGTTTTAAGTTTTTTCCAATTAATGCAGTGCCGTTTGTCACTTATCAGGAAGAATACAGCACATAGGTGGTTCCTACTTAATTGTTATTCCAAATGTATTCGACACCTCTGCCTTGTGGTGAAAGCCTGTTTTTGAACTGTACAACTTTACAATTGTTCTTGCTTTATTAGAGAGGCAGTGGTAATCATAGAAAGAAGCCTAGATGGTAAGAAGTCTTAAAGAAATAAAAAAAAAAAAAAAAATTTGTTGGAAAATGGTGAAAGACTAAGTCATGGTCTATTTGACCCAACGACCTATGAGATTGTAGACCAGCGAGCTTACCGATCACTAAGGCTTCTGGCCAATGATTCAAAATGGTAATCTTAGAAATATCTTCCTGCGGTTTTTTATATAAATTTTAAGTTTTTCAGAATCAAAAGGTTTGAAGCTCTAAATGCAAACACAAACCTTAATTAATCAAGTTACTCGAAAGGAGCACAAACATTTATCTTCAGATTACAGCACAATCTTGTCTCCTTTCTCGAAAAAATTAGCTTCCTTAAGTTTTCGAAATTATTTCGTAACGCGGCAAGAAATCGCAGCTTGAGATCTCATTAGTGGCGACAAATTTTTTCACTCAACTTTTGATGTCATCCTAATGACGTTGCGGCTTAAAATCAACTTTAGTGCTTAGAACTCCTAAAACGGATAAGAATTTTGGGGGAGGCTTCTTGTCATTACCCCACACAATAAGATTCTTTTCATGCATAAATATGACAAGTGTCTAAAGTAGAAGAATACTGTAGAATCATTGTCAATGATAGTATATTTTTTCCAGTTGTATGCCGCACATATTAAGTATGTCACCGTTGTGCTGGAAACATTTTTTTATGTCATCATATTTCTAGGGTAGCCTTGGTCCATTATTTGGACTGAATTGACAAATTTCGTGATATAATGGAAAAAAAAAACTTTTTTGTTTGTAATAAATAATAGCAAGGTCTTCGCAACGAGAAGGCATAAAGTTTCGACTTTTTGCTGAGTGTACGACTAGAAAGCTTAAAAGAGAAAAATTAATTGGACCTAATTTATCCTACTCGAAAAACTTTTGGGTGGGACTATTAATGGAGAGCTTTTAAAATTAATGTTAGTACTCAAGATACTTTCAAAATGTTGCCGTTAAATCTCAGATTTGATGTCTGAGTTCGAGATCTGGAAAAACAGAACAATTTTTTATCCCTACAAATGTTGTCTCGAAGATAATGGCTTTTGCTGTTGTGCTTGTAAATACTTACTAAGTTTAAAATTTTTCTTATAACTTTAAGTCTGGTGCAAAATACTTCAAAATTTATGCTCGGAACCGAATGTTTTTGTCCCCTTCTAAATGAATGTATTATTTGTTAGTGATTAATCAAATTTTGAATGCAAATGTTGTGTAAATTGATAAATTACGATTTTCATTGTATTGTGCCAAGCAAAGTTCTTTCTTATGAAGCCAATGCTTAAGTGAAACCCTATGATTCACTTCCACAGCCGGAGAGGAAGCAAAATTTGCAAACTGTTCCATATTTCTGCTTAAGGTGATTTCAACGAAAGGGCTAAATTTTACATATAGGGTATGGTCAAGTGGGGGGGGCAGTGAAGGCCCTGGCGGATCGATCAGCATGACAACAATTTTATTTTGATATAATTCCCCTTCTTGTTCTTGTTTCTCTTGAAGCAATTACCGGTAATGAACATCGAAGTGTTAAAAAAATAAGTTTTCCCCAGCAATTTAAAAACCTACAAGTTAATGTAGACGGGATGTTTTTTTTTAACTTCGCACCCTTGTAACCTTTGAATAACGCGACCTAGAGAAAACAGTTTCGGACAAAACTTGTATGGTTCCAAGGGGGAAGTAAGTTGCACTTAAAATTTTTTCAAAAAGTGGAGGCGTTCAAGGTCAAGGTCCTCTACGTACACTCCATTTTTTTAAACGGCTACCCGCATTTTTTTATAATCGAAAATTTTTCCTTGAGTCAAAACAAACAACTTTTGTCCCAAGCATTTTTCAATTTGACCCTTAGTTTTAGTGGTTGAGGAGTGAGTTGCTAATAATAAGCTGTACAGTGGTAGAGGTGATCGCCAGTAATTAATCGGAAATTGCCCGTTAAGTTAGTCCTGCAAAGCTATTTATTAAAAAGGAAAGTAATTGTACAAACCGTAGGAAATTCTGACTCTTATTTTGAATTAGAAGAGAACAATTTTTAAGAGAACAGAAAGTAAATGTGAAAATGTATGGTGAACAAAATTAGAATAATTGTGAAACATCAAGGGCCACATGGTAGTTTAAATCTATAAACTCAAGTAAACGTAGGGAGTTACGTTGTCCCCCAGGAGAGATAGTTGTAACTCTCCCTAAACACCAACACAACAACAAAATACAACAGGATCATCTGCTCCCAAGTACTCCCTGCCACGCAGCACGACTTTGATAACAGTAAATATTGGTTTGAGATTCCTACTATACAATATACAGTATATTGGTTATATGGTTCAATGATAGGCAACTTGTAATCCGCCATCTTTAATTTTTAAGATGTGCGGCGGCGATCCATGAATGTCTACTGACAACAGATTACGAGAAAAACAATTGGGGATTGCAGAAGTGGTTTCGGTGTTTCGGATTCCATCTTATATTGTACTCTTGCAATCATTGTCTAGAATCGGTTAATCCCCCCCCCCTCCCCCACAAGGGTTTGCGGGAACTAGAGAGAGATATTTTAAGTTGTGTAGTATATTTAATTTAATATTTTTCCTTGCATTGAAACGGTGTAAATATTTTCCCGCAAGCTATCATCTAGCATTTGTGGACACATCTGCGTTTTTCCTCAATGAAATCTGATTCAATCAATGTTCTCTATCAACAATGTTAAAAGAACTTTTACAAGCATTTGCATTGCATGCAAATAGATTCCGGTGAATGTTTTTATCATACACTTTTGAAAAATGCTTTAACGACCTCGAGCTCGTATTCGTTCGACAAATTCATGATTTCCTGGATTCAGTCATTTCAAAAATTGCGCATGCTTGAACCAAAACCAGGCATGCGCATGTATACCGCACCAAATAAAGCTCTAGGCCTATGGCCAATTACTACGTTGAAAGATCATAATTTTTGATCTTTCTGAGGGCTTAAAATCCTAATATACTTTTATCACATAGGCCACATTTTCCTCTTTCTATGGATACCTTAAACTCATCTATGCAATCACCCCCCCCCCCCCCCACCAGTTCCAAAAAGTTTCAACTTTACAGCTCGGCCACAAAAATTGAAGGCTCTGAGCTGAAGACAATACCACCGATCGACAACACCATTGACTATCTATTATTTAGCAAAAACAAGTGCTTTTCACTTTATCTTCATGAAAAGCCTATTTCCAAGCGTTTTTCCTTTATCTTTCGATCCCCCTTTACCACATTAAAGTCGATCTAGTAGATCCTTCGGACTAATGCGCACAAAATATGTCTACTTTTTTCAAGCCGTAGTTTAAGTATGGCTTATTAATTTTGAAGTTTTTTGAGAATTCCCTAGGGTAAACAGTACATTTAGTGCATATTTTGTGTATATTTTGAAAATATTTTACCGCAAAGTTGGTGGTGACAGGGTTAGTGATCAAAATGTAATGTATGTATGTCTAGATCGTTGATTTAATTTGTTGGACTAACATCTAGTTTTCAGTTTCGTGCGAAAGCGTCTAGCAGCTAAAGGAACCCTAACCCTTTGGTGCTGCTGCTGAGGAAAAGCCAAAGGTATTTAGTTTTTCTTTATCAGAAGTGCTGATCGTGTTAAGAATTTTTTAATATTTCTTACGGCACTCGAGTTTTAAATAGTTTATTTTGAATGTTTGAGAAGCCTTCAGAACAAGATTACGCTCAACACTTTTGCCATCCTGAAAGACCCCCAATTAAAAATGAACAGATTTAATTTATCTTAATCAGATATACGGTGATAATTAAGCAACCGTATTCAAATTAATTAAAATGCCACCTGGTAAATGATACAAAATTACCACATCGGAACCCGAGGGTTGTGTGAATATTTTTCCTCAATTAAATCCCCCTTAGCTCCACCACCTTAAAATTGAATCTGTACAAAACCCGACAACAAGATAATTAACTGATTTTCCCTCGTATATTTAACTACCCGGAATCTACAAAATGCAAAATTCGAGAGCGCTAAAAAGTATATTAAAAGCCCCCAATAAAATGTTGCACTACGTGCAAAGCCACCCTTATAAAAAAAACGTTTATAGTCGATAATGTAGCACATAGATTTCACCCTGGGTCCCAATATTTCCGGATTACCACAGGCGGGCATCCCATTAATGACTTTTAATTAAAACATTTCTGGTTCGGATGTGAGGAGTTTTGACGTATTTCGGGCAATAAGACATAAATTCATCTAATCAAAAGCGTGCTATCTTTATTGCCCTGAGCCCGCAGCCCATGAAATTAATGATATCGGCGCGCGGGCAATTAAATATGAATTAATGCCATTTTGGGGCTGTTCCGCTTTTCCCATGTCATCTGACGTGAACATTTCAACCGAATTAAAGGACAAATATGGTTTCAAAATGTTTTCAAATAGGTTTAATTCGAAAGGGGTGAGAATCGGTCACATTTAATCTTTCAATTAAAATCCTACATTGCTAAATTAATGGGGAAAATTTAACATAGTCGAATTGTACGTATATACCACATTTATAGGCAGAGTAATAAAAACGTGCTCAGAATCCTAAATTCTAGATTTTATTATTAGGATAGAGTTCGATACTTCGGTATAATCATAAAATTATTAATCCTTTAATTAGAATTTTTGCAAAATTCCCTGGAACTATTGATCAATAGCGAATGTGCTGTAAGTGGTGGTCCTTTAGTTGAAAAATACATTTTCGTAACACGCTTGTAATTCCCATAACTATGAGGTTTTTAACTGAAACTTTGGAAATAACTGAAACTTTGGAAATATTTCCTTTGCAACCCCACGCCTAGAGGTGTCTTCTTCTCGTAGTATCTAACAGAATCAAGTGTCATTATTTTTCTCAGCGACACCGAATTCCGACACCGGATTCTCAATATAATATCGATCGATTGTACCCCCCCCCCCCCCCTTTAATTACTGAAATCGGTAAATACACAACCCACCTTTTAGCCAGCCTCAATGGTCGGAAAAGACTAGTTAATGAATTCAAGAAGGTTAGTAGTCGTCGATATTTCCTTAAGGAAACCATATTGGAAAGACCCCAAACAATTACAACGTAATCGAAGTATGTCATTAACAACGAGGGACTCAAAACCTTCGCAACATGGTACAGGCTGGCGATCGGTCGATAGTTAGAGACGTCGTACTTACAGCCCTTCTTATGGAGGGGCATTAAAAAAAAGACTTCCATAGCGGTGGAAAACGGCCAGAATTTAAGGAAAAATGGAGCAGATAACATAGTATAGATGTTTGGTAACTCTTAAAGAAGGAAGTAGGACTACCATCAGGACCACTCGAGAAACCGTCAGTCAAGTTAGAAAGGTGATCAGCAATAAGTGCATCGTCAAATACCAAGTCTTTGACCTCAAGGGAGGTTGTCGGGAGCTCGTCATGTGGTTAAAATCGGAAGCGGAAATATCACAGGAGGAATCACAGAACGAAGTTCGAAGTTCGAACCTTCCTCAGGTGACGTGAGGCACCATCGAGCCAGGGGAGAGACAACTTATGGGTTCCCGACCTAGAGATGCCAATAGGAAAACAACTGGTAAAACAGGCATAGAGAACATCGTAGAAAGCACCCACAGCCAGATCGACATCGCACTCTCCCAGCACGCCAGACAAGAAGTTACCCATAGTCAATCACAAGAAGTTAGCCACTCAAGAAGTCGGCCCACCTGTAATTGAAATAAAAGTCGGCAAGTAAAAGGGGACCAATGTCAGAAGTGTCGAAACACATGACAACTTAGAGCAAAGGGTGGTGACGCGATTCAGGAACCAATGAGGTCATGCATTTCTCCACTGTCATACTTTCAGGGTCAGATGAAAACACAAGGTCCAAAAACCTACCCGAATCGATGGCGATATCGCAATCCTGAACCAAGCCGAAAGAGACCACGGAATCCAAAAAGGACAAAGCGCATTGGGGAGCAGATGAGAAAGAGGGTAAAAGACTATCGGTGTCGTGAGGATGCACCCATCGAATAGTGGGAACACTAAAGTCACCAAAGATCAGGATTTCGTCCGTGGGAAGCAAAGACTCAAAAAAATTTTCTAAAGGCGACGTGAGCGAATCATTAACTGCAGATGGAGAACAGGGAGGAACATAAGCAGTCAAAGCAAACAAGTCTTCTGGCAGAAAGTCTCAAAACCAGGCGCAAGAGATCCAAATCAGGGGAATCAGAAATGTTAACGAATGAGCAGGAAATTCCATCCCTGATCGCATACAGGACACCACCACCGACAGGAGAGAACGGGTCCAGGTCACGATCCCAGCGAGAAACCTGGAACACGGGCCCAAATTATTCAGAGTAAGATATTCCAGCACACAGCCAAGTCTCAGTCAGGCAAACACAAGCTCATACCGCTTAAAAAGTTATCAGATCGCATGTGGAGCCAAGCTTCTAACTCTACAAGGCCTAACTCTAAAACCCCTAACTCCCGAAACCTCACATCTTGGGATATATTTCATAACTTGAAATGGCCATAACTTTGCAAGAACAAAAATTTTAGGTGACCGATTAATAACTTATTTTGGAGGATAAGAGTAGTATTAAATGATGCAGCTAGAAAAAATGACCAAAACAATTTTGTTCATCCCATACATAATCTCAAAAATAGCAAAAAAAAAAAACAAGTTTTTCGAGTTCATAACCTCAAATATCTCAAAATTATGACCGCGGATTCGGATTCAGCTGCCCAGCAACAATAATGACCCCATTTTGCGAAGACCTGTGTAATCATTGTTTACATAAAATAATATAGTTTTACGCAACACAATATCGCTTTCTCCACCAACGACATGCATTACATCAGGAATTATTATCGCTCAAACTACATTTTGGACAAGCAAAGAAATCTATTGGAATTGTTTAATGACAAAATTATGGATTTGCTTTTCTAAATAATTTTGCAACAATGAAAACACTAACCCCTGCGTTGAATTCAGTCTGATGTATGACTGACTGAGAGTAAAAATGACCTATACACAAGGTCCGAGTAAAAGTGGCTTAGAAAATGTTTCGCGCAAAACCGAATCACGTGAGATTCCGGGCAAAAACGAATGAGGGAAAAACTCCGGGCAAAAACGACTTAACCACAAAAAGTAATGCAAAGTTAATGTAGTTAAGTCGGTTTTGCCCGGAATTTTTCTGTGATTCAGTCTTTCTCGAAATTTCGGGCAAAATTTTCCAAGCAAATTTTGCTCGGAGCTTGTAGATAGGTCAATTTTTACTCTCATCATGTCATATAGTCGTCCTGCAATTACATCATACCTGAAATTACTACTACAACTACAGTTATTCTATCTGTGGTCACATATACTTTTTTCTTAACTTTATTCTCGACTTTGCTCCATTTACAATACCACCAACTTCTCTCAAACACTTGAATCCAATCGAATTTCACATAAATTTTTCATCAAATATTCAAATGGTAAGTACTCGGTGATATGATGCTATTGAACATTTTCCATTACCCTTTCTAAGATTTTCTGACAAATAGAAAAGGATGTTCCTATTTGCTTTGTAAATCTGCTTGTGATGGTTTTCAGTATAAAAAAAGGGGAACATAAATTGGCCCAAGGAATCCATTTTGGGATAGTAATCAGGTACGAAAAGAAACCGGAAGGGTTTCAAGACTCATTTCAATTCAATTTTGATAAAGGGGACATGATCCTAATAGTCAGATACTACGCACAAATCCCGACAAGGGTTCTACCATGGATTATGTATGAAGAATCTCATTGAAATTAGCAACCCAATGGGGAAGAAAAATGGGACACAACATCGATAAAATAGAATCGAACAAAATACGAGCGTGTCCCTGTGTTTTCTTTGAGGGCGGGATGGATAACAAATGGACGGTAAGGAATTTGCTTGGGGACACATTTTTTTCTTACTTAAATCATTTTAATTTATTCCCAATGGTTCTCAATTTTAAAACCAACAATGAATTTATACAAATCAGGAACGGTGAAGTATACTATATTACGAGAAACTAAAATGTGTACACAATCAGCTTAAAGTTTTTACTTTTCTTTTATAAATAACTCTAAAGCGAACGTTAAATGTTGATGAATGAGTTAAACTTTGTGTTTTACTAAAATATTTCAGTTTCACCTGGGTAACTTTGACAAGTTTCCTTCTCTAATTTCACGGAAAATTGTCATATTTCTGAGTAACTTCGTACAAGACTTTCGAGACGACTTTTAAAAGTATATTTCTCTTCGGTTCCAAATAATCTAAGTTTTGCATATCTTACAAAACTTGTCAGCGATTTTTCTTTGCTTGGATTATTAAAGGAGCAGAAAGTGCAGTAAATTGTTTGAAATGTTTTGTCTTTTTCTGTTTGTTGTAAAAGAAAAGTTACTCAAACGCTTGACTTTCGAGCAGCGTTCTGAGCTCTTCAAGAAACGTCTTTGGGGTTGAAAAAATAGAAAATAAACCTTCAGAAGTTGTCTTATTTTAAGAGGACAGTCACAATAGCTATACATTTTCTTTGGGAAAACTTTTGCAACTTATCTATATGGAAACAGTCTTGTAAGTAAGACGCTTTTGAAGATGCCACCTAGAATTGTTGTGTGATTCAAATTTCCTAATAAAATTTAATTTTAACACTTTGTGTGAGAAAAAAGTTTTTTTTTATGATACTTAAATCTTTAGAAAGTCAGAATTTTTTATGTATCAACAATACAATTCGAATTGTAGAGTTTATGAATTCGAAAGACCTTCGGTAGACAAATCAAATAGATATTCCTGGTATCGTTCACATTGCAGGTCACTAACGGACTGAATGAAACCAAGTCAAATAAAATATTGAGCATTTTCAAGTCGATGCGAATTAAACCAACAATTTAACTGCTCACACAGGATGTTAGATATTTAATCTATGAAAACATACATTAATCCTCCTTCCTTATAATCTCACTTGCTGAAATGTTTATGAAATGCTGAAATGTTGTATGCCCGACTTGTATAGCAATATAACGTGGTATTCGATATATTTGTCATCCCATACAATGTCACCACCTATGGTTTGCTTATATTTTTTACTTACTAAAAATATGTTAAAGAAGAAGATTTTTTTGACACAAAAATTCTATAAAATATTTTGAAAGTTTTACGAACATTATGCCGGATTTACAAGAGTGACATTTTCGTCATAATTTATGTCATAAATTGTCATAGCCGTGTAAACAGTCCTTTTTTATCAAAAATTCCGTCATAAAAAATGACAGCATCGTGACATCGTGTAAATGCCGTATAAACGCGTGTTGTACATTATGACTGAATAGTGACAAACTGTGCAATAAAAATGTATTTGTTCATTCTTTTATGACAAATTGGCATTGATTATTTTCAAATCGAAGAAATTTAAAATTGTTCAATGTGTGTTATAATGGTCGTCAAAATGTAATGGGTAAGTGAGTGGGTGGTGGGCGGTAGTGAAAAATGAATTGTTTTGTATCGAAATGACAAGAATAACATTAACTTTTAGAGGTTGGATAAGTAGTGGTAGGTATTGGGTGGTTGGTGGACGGAGGAGGGGTTGCAATGAGAAACCTTCGGAATACGAGAACTAATTGTTCCTTCTCCAGAAAATTACCAAACCAAACTTTTTCTTTGCTTATAAATTTTTTAAAATTCACTACAACAGATCAAATATGCACTGTTAAACTCACAGGTAATAATAAATATCTCATTTTGTAAAGTAGCTTGCTAGACAAAGGATATTTCATGTGTTGTAGTGAATTCAAAAATATCTTTGTCATACCGATATAAAGCATTTCATTTTTCACTACGAACCCTCCACTCACCCAGCACCATATTTCGACTCAACCCCCACCGTCACTTAGCGACGTTTTCTGCTGCTCACTCATCCCTACTTATGGTTAGTTGGTTGGTTGGTTAGTCATGCCGTTTGGTGCCGAAGTACCAAGTCCCCTCGGAGGCCAAGTAGGCCCTTTATGAATGCCCTTAAAAGAAAATAAGATAGCATGGTCCAAACTTAACATCCAGATCTCTGTAAGAATTTATTTAAATGCAACAGTGATATATCAGCTAAGTCTTCCCGATTGTCAAAGAACCTTGCTCCCAAGCAGGCGAGTCGTCCTTCTTTTAGAGCTGGACATTCACAAAGTAGGTGCACTATGGATTCAGTTTCCTTCTCATCTCTGCAACTTTTACAGAACAGATTCGAAGGTACGCCGAGTATCATGGCCATAATTCCTATGTGGCAATTTCCAGTGATAACACCGACGAGCGTTCGGACGAAGGATAAAAGACTAAAAGTTTCGGCCAAAGTCTTAGTCTTGTGAGACAGTAGATAACTCTTTCCCACCGTTCCAAAATCTTGATAAAGCAGTATCTTTCCCCCTAAACGTTACGTAAAACTCAGATGATTGTTTTTACCTAAAAATGTCAATTATGTTGCGCAAAATACCGGTGAGAAGCAATGTAAATTAAACGAAATTTTAGCCCACTTTGCTTGACCGCAACGGTCGGACTGTTAAAAAATGTATGTGTAGTGTTGATATACCATATAAACTGAGCCATGCGTCACGAGTTAAGAGTAAGGACTATTCATTTGACGTAACTCGTTGCTTGCAACCCCCCCCCCCCCCCCCTATAACGCACCGTAACATTTCACAAAACCCCCCTCCGCCCTAACTGCGTTGTCTCTTACTCCACTGACGACTCTTCCCTTAAACTAAAAAGCTAAGCTCCTTTGACCATTTCGCTAATCACGCGTACTAGTCCCGAACAGTAAACTACCCATATCTTGCATATGGCTAGGTAGCTACGAATTAATCTAATTCCCTGAGCCATTTCTAAGCAACATACATACATATCCCGCACTTGGCCTGAACAGTGGTCTCCTCTGAATCTAACTACTTCCTGGTATGACAACTGATATGACAGGAGTTTTGTCGAGTGGTCGGACTCCGCCTTGATCGATTCGACAACGGATTACTGGCACTGGTGAATACAAATACTGGGACAGTTTTAGTATGGGATAAATATGTATAAAGTCTAGATTAGATTGTGGCAGTTTCAATTTTAAGCCCAAACCATGTCTCAAGAGAATTGTTTTAAGAGAATATTTTCCGACTTATGTATTTCCCTATTTGGAATTTCAAATGCAAATCATATTTTAAGATAAATTCTGGACGAAATCCCTTGTTTAATCTCTAGTCTACTCAGTCTCATTTTTTGTTTATCTATGATTGTGATTACGTTCTTTACTCATTCTAAAATTTGTAAGATCTTTTTACGACCGTATGAAAGATTTACTTATAAAACTTGGTAGTTCGGTGAAAAAAAAATTATTATTACTATACTAAAAACTCTATGATGGCAATCTCTTATTTAGCCCCGCCCTTGACTATCACACCAGAAAGACTATAACGTTTTCAATCAGCCATATATTTTACGGATTTCATAGTATTGGAGTGTAGTTCTAGATGCTAGATTAACGCAATCTAGTGTCGTTTAAAATTAGTTTAACATGCAATATCACCCGTTGCTTTCACCGACAGTCAAGATTATGCAAGATTGCTGAACCCATTGGAGTCAGCTTATGGCATTAAAATTCAAAGTAGTGTGATAATAAAGCCAAGAACCTTTAGTCGTCTGTAAATCCTTAAATAAAATTGTCACTATTATTGGTAAACAGAAGTTCGACTGACGCAAACTCTTAAATCACCCCCCCCCCTCCTCCCTCCACCTCTCTCCCCTCTCTCCCCTCTCTCCCTTAACCACTTTTAGGAAGTTGTTATCGAAGTGAAAATTCACTTGCAGCTACAATTATTTTGATTAGAAAGTTTTGGTAGGACATAAAAGTAATTACAAACTTTCATCCTATGAGTGGGGGGAGGGGGGTGTTTTGACAATCCGAAACTTTCTCTTCAATCTTAAAACGTTGGGGCTGCTAATGAAGCTTATAAAAAATGCAACAAGTAATCTAAATCCATTATTTTTTCTGCCATCAACCATCAGAAAACTTGGGTGAAAGTAAATTTGGCGAAACATGCTTTGAAGTTTATTTATAAGCTACACCAAAGCCACAGGAAAACTCAATTTTCATACTTAATTCAGGAAGATGCTGACTGAGATGAAATAAGCAGTCTCAAAATTGGTTCAAAATGCATTAACTTATAACTACCACGTATTTGCGTATCATCCTTTCACGAAATTTTCTCCAGGAACCCCAAGAATTATTATGGACGTAATTACTGATGGGAAAAGACGTGGCAGCAGCAACTTCACGAAGACTAATGTCGTTTAGGATTTGGGATAATTCCAAGTTTACTGATAGCATAATTATGGTATACCCCACTATTACCATAATCCTAGCATAGCTTTAGACCTGCGCACCTTTAAAATAATACCTCTAAGAAATAATAGTGCTGGTGGGAAGGAGAAGAACTGTGAACGGATTTAGTTAACAACAGGTAGTCGAAATAGTGGATGGAAATGGGTTTCCTTGCTATCACAAGGATCATGAAGCAAGTGAAACATGAAATTCGGGCTACGCTAAGATTTTATTACCATCTAAAGGGGTAGGAGTACTTTTACAATGTGCTTGTTTTACCCGAAGTGCCATGGCCGGAAAATTTACGGAAGGTAAACCCGGTTGCAATAATCCCTCATGGCACAATTTTAATAGCGTAAACTAACAATTTTAATTAGATTTCTTGCGACGCCAGCAAAAACGTGCTGAACTAGTGCACAGCAATTTGGTGAGGCACTCTGTACTTGAAAACAACTTAGCACCAATGATATTATTCAGCATACTGTTGACTTTAGCTTGTATTTGATGGCCAAAATAAAAAACCACTTAGAGTTTTCACAAAATTTTAATATCCCTTTCTATGTCCTTTTAAATCCGGAATGACATATTGCCATCCACATTATCCACTCTCTAGAAAACCGAGGCGACACGGGCACAATTTATGTATTCGCTTTGAATTAATAAAAGAGGGTCCTTGAGGTAGGCACCGAGCTTTCCAGAACTAGCGAGTATCGTTTCTTTTGATATTCAAGGCATAAGTCTCCATGCCGAATATTGGGGCAAAAAAATCAATCTAGAGGAAGGAGAACATCTTGGAGATCCTGTGAATTATGAATGCATTAAGGGACAGGACATTGAAGACTATTGAAGTAGGTTAGAAAAAATATTCATAGAAAAGCTCAGAATTGCGCAACCTTGTAACTTCAGTTATTGGGAAAGTTTAAAACAAATTTCAAATTAATTTATTACTATGTGAGGGTCGAAATGGAAAGATAAACATACTCAATGCCCGCATACATTTAATTTGTTTATTAACGCCCAGTGAGGCGGAAACATTGCCCGCTTTTCGGATGAATACTTAAAATTGAATAATAGAATTTATTATCAGGAAATAATAGTGAATTAATTTTAATAAAATTAAAAGCCATAAATTGAACAAACCACCCGTCATAATATTATTTGACGAACTAATCATTTTGCTCATCCTGATGATTGTTTTTGTATAATTTCAAGTTATAGTTGTAATAATTTCAAGTACGTCATCTCTACTACGACATGTTCTAATTTATATTTTAAACGTCAGAAATTTTAATTAATGTAATAATGAAACTAGGATAATAGTTTGTTCCAAAAAAGAAGGATGCCCAGTTCTGATGGCCCATCAGTTAGAAGAGCTTCCAAATAAATACAACTGGTGCATAGCCGCCTCTGCCTTTACTTATAAGCCAATCAAACATGCAATATTTTCCTTTAAACCCTCAAAATCCTCGGATATAATCTCTTTTACAAAAATGGCAAACTATTCCCTCATTAAGTTGTTTGCAAAACCTCCGAAATTTCCGAGGCTTGGTTTGGTCTATAATACTAAAGAAGTATAGGCAGGTTGATAGATTTTTACCTGACTGTAGCAACGAATTCGATAGAATAGATCATAAAATTATCGTTTTCATGCAATCTCTCTATTTTTGTTTGTTTTGTTTGTATCTGTCGTTTCGCAGAGCTCGTGAGCCAAATTTTAATTCTTCTGGGCTGCCACAAGGCAGTCATTTCGGACCATATCTTTTTTTTACGTCAATGTTGTATTTTTGACTCTGTCTCATTCTAAATTTTTTGCTGAACTGACGAAGATTAGATCTTTCGTAGTATGCCGAACAGTTCTGACTATATTCTTTTAAATTCTGACTTGAACGCCTTTCTTAGATTGGTAAGTAGACATCTATGTCATTCTCTCGAAAATGAACTTCACCATCGATTGGTTGCATCTTAACGTCACTTTAACAAACCAGGGATCTAGGTGTCTGGCTGAGTTTTCGGTCCAGGATCAGCTTTATGCTACAATTCATAAGGCTATGCACACCTTGGGATTCGTCAAAACATGATCAAAAGGTTGTGATGACCCCCATATTACCAAGCTTACATACTGTCCTTTTGTCAGACCTATTTTAGAATATGCGTCTCCTGTTTATTCGCTATTCTATTCGACATAAATTTATCGAATTAAGGCGATTTAGCGGAGTTTAATTCCATTCGCCATAAGCGCCCTACCTACAATTATTTTATTTTCCAGCCATACGATGATCGGGTTAGGTTGCTTCATATAGATACTCTTGAAACAAGACGATGTGACTCCAGTGTTTTGTTTGTTATTTCACGTCAGGATGCTTACCACGCAGAGCGACCTTCGCTATTTGCACTTCACGGCCTGGTGTACGGATTAGAAGAAATCTCTTCATTAAAGAAATATCAGTAAGGAGCGTTTGACAACACATACCTGAGAGGAACACCTGGGCCATAAAATCAACCCCAATAAAACTGTACTCATTTTTTCAAGCGGAAGAGAATTTCAAAGTAATTAGTTGAACCTAGCTTGCTAGCGGCTACAGTAATCTTCTGTGAAGAGTTCGTCACTACACTAATCTTTTGTTAACATTAGATTCGAAACTATACTGGAATATCACTAGATAACCCAGAAAGTGAAAAAACCCTTCTGAGTCTGTTGAAGAGCATGCCGCTTGACGCTTATAACTATGACTAGACCCACAGTTGAGCAGCAAATAACGGATGGCCTGCCTTAATAACACTTGAGCAATGTGCACTTCATCATCTGCAGTACTTGACACCTTGTTGAATCTCCTACCCCTTCACATTAAAGTGGAGCGTTTGACTTTCAGTACTGCTTATAACTTCGATAGGGCAGGTTCTTAGGAGCAAACTTATGACAGGGGCACTTTACTATAAGCAAAATCTTAGATAGGGTACCGGAGATTAACATGGCCTACGATGCCATGCCGACCAGGCTTTCAACATTCTAACCACCCACCATCTTCAATTCAAAGAGAGGATTTATCTGGTACACAAACGGTTCGAAGACCAATGGACGCGGATATATGGAGTGACTCACCTAAATTGAACGCAGCATTGATCCTATTACACCACATTGGCTCTAACAAAATCGGCCTGAAACATATAATAGGGAAGTTTAAGCTCGGAAACAGAAACGCAAATTGGAAGCTGGTTGTTTAGTTTTGTAAGTCGCGGCAACTTTTCATCCGTGGATACTTGTATTTGTCCAAACGGAAGAACTTACAATCAGATTGACCATGCTGAATACAGAGGTTTAAAACAACCTAAAAAACACCTAAAACCTAATACACTGCATCATAACACTAACGAGGCCTTCGACCAAAAATGGGAAAGCTCAAAGTAATGCTTAGCGAACTGAAGTAGAAAACACGTCAACTATTAGAGAGCGGAAGACAGCCATGCGCCATTGACGCCACATAGTTCAAACTACCAGAATGGAATCGGATGCTACTGATGTTATAGTCAAACAAATTCTCAGAACTACATACCGTTCTCTACAGAAAGACATACAAAAACGTCCTGTAAGAGAAACCGTCGAATTACACTTGTTATGAGGTGTATTAACTGCGGAGGTGGAGGTAATAATTTGTTGAAATCCTAAACAACATCTCTGGACCGAATACCATTCAAGCCTGAAGTACCGCCAGCTGTGCCCAAAATTAACATCAGACCGAAGAAAAGATTAAAGAGAAGGATACAATTAAGTCAATGGACCTCGGCAAGGCCCCAGGGATTGACGAAATACCAGCGGAATTACTTAAATCGAATACCATTGCTGCGAATGCTATTCTTCTTCCCGTAATCCAGGAGTGTTGAGAAATCGGCACCTATTCCACCGGATGGAAAACATGTGTAATTGTGACGATTCTGAAAATTGTAGGTATTGAGGAATTGTAGTAAATGGCATGGTATCTGTCTTTTAACAAAACTGTCTTTTCAAATGAATGGCAAAAAACATCTTAAATCGAATCAAGCAAGTAATCGATCGCACCCTCAACGATGACCAGGAACGCTTTCGTGAGAGTTTCTCTTACAGCGATCATATCAACTCCCGAATTGTCATCCACTGCATTAAAGTCCTCTTTACATCTAATGTTCATCAATTTCGAGAATGCGTTTATCTGCGTTGATCACGAGTACATGTGGCCAATTTTGCGTCGGAGAGGTACCGCAGAAGGAGTCCTCACTATCCTTAAGAGGAGTCTTGTCACAGGAGCTCAATATCATGTCCACCATAAGGGAAAACTGTTGAAGCCCTTCCAGGCATTGAACGGAGTGTGGCAGGGATACATATTGTCCCCTTTGCTTTTCTTGATCGTCATCAATAACCAATTCTTGAAGACAAAGGCGTTGGCGCGGAACCAGACCAGAGAGAGAGAGAGACGGTGTAGTAGACGTTTTATGCCGCGCGAAGTGTTAAAGGAACCAGAGAAAGATTGCAGCTATGTAAACTTGCCACTGTTTTCCAGACCGAACTTAACGAACCTTAAGAGAACCAACTTGAACAAGAACATATTTGTTTTCTCCAACACTCGACAATCAAACGACTATCAAAGTAACTGTTTCCTCTGTAACCAAATAAACTGCTTAAAGGGCTATATACAATTTTGACATTTGACGATTTTAATGAGAAAAACATCGTTTTGGGCATCCTGATGTCGGCAAACATAATCTTTGCGCCTAAGGTCAGCTCTACCACTGGGTAGAGCTAAGAAACTGTTAATATTTGGCGCAACACGTATGTTGGGCTGTTCACCATTTCAATCACGGCTCATAGTTAACTAAGAAGGCGCTTAGCTATAATCTACAGAGCATGTAACCCTACCTGGACTAGACTCATGTCCTCTGCGAAGTTCAGAACATCTATCCCATTGAATACCAGAATGTTAAAAAGTAGTTCAGTCTACAAGTTTTTGTAAGTCCTCAAAGCGACCAGCGTCACTTTACGAATAGGGAGGTTTAGTACAGAGCCAGTACTTACCGAAAATAACCTTGGTCTTAGCATAACATTTTATTTTTATATTGCATCGACCAGCAGAGAAGATGAAAAGAAAGCTTTTAGATCAGTAGGAATTTGGCCGCTTTCAATCCCTGCAAAATTTAGGGGTTGTTCTGATTTTTGGGGGGGGTGAAGAAATTGAAGATATTTCTAATTTTTTTCAGAAAACCTTAATTATTTTTAGTTATAAAACTTTTCACAGAGTGTTAGGCAACTCTTAAAGTTCACTGATTTTTATTTGAAATTTTTTTTTTGCCGTTACTAGTAAATGTGGAGGACGGGCTGAAGTTGACACCTCAAAAATAACATGGCAGACGGTTCCAGCGATTAAAGAAAGAAAATATTTGTCATGATACTTAGGGGCATTTTAAGGATTACGTAACGCAGTTTTTGAAGATTTCTGACCGCATATCCTCCCCTTGTAACGCGCTATTACGTTTCGCGGTACCCCTCCTCCCCCCTCCCCATAAACGTTCGTAACACTCACATGCTTATTTTTACTGAGCCGTGAGTCACGATTTAAAAGTGAGGGCTTTCAATTTTAACAAAAACTTAATGCTACGCAACGCGTTGCATGACCCCTCCCCCTCTCTTTAACGCACCGTAACGTTTCACAAGACCCCCCCCCCCCCCCCTTTACTGGGTTACGTAATACTTCAACGGTCCCTTAAATCTTTCGGCACTTTGTAGAGAATCACTTTGTCGAGCTAGATAATGTTAAGTTTTTTTCATAAGCTTTTTTTATCCCCCCTTGTCTACCCATTTTTGGGCAGAAAATAAAGTTTTTTTTCACACGCGAAGATTTTTGTCTTTTGTTGCAATTTTGACTAATCTCGATATTAGCAAACTATAGAACATAATTTTTAACAGGAATGTTTTGGATTTTTGTGTTTAAGACCGATGGGGCGTGAGCTATTGCTGGCACCATGGCCATGTTAATTTTGAGGTGTCAACTTCAGCGCGTCCTGCACATTTATTTATGATGGAATTAGATCAATCTTTCTGCCAAAACCCTGCAAACGCATCAAAGGCTTGTTTCCTAGGCTTTGACCACATTCCAAACAAATAAAAAATATTTTTTTTTCTGAACTTTAAAAGTTGCCTAATAGTTTAACATAACTTTTGAACATAAAAATAATTTAAGTTTTCTAAGAAAAGAATTCCAAAAATCGTCAAGTGTTTGCCTCAAAAATCAGAACAAACCCTTAAGGAATTTAAAAAGAACTAACCTGTGAAGACTTTACTATTAATCTAAAAACTGTCTACCACCTTAGGGACCTTACTAAATACACCTTCCGATTGGCCATTTAGTTGTTTCAACTAGCATTAAACTGGGCCTCCAAACTAAGTATTATATTAAAATCCATTTAGGGACTATCCCATATCCATTATCATATGTTACAACATACTGAAACCGATCCGATAAGGGAATTTCGTGCTACCTTTCTCCTTGAATAGCTTTGTTGCTTAGAAACTTTAGGCCTTGTAAACCTTTTAGTCCCTCTAGCCGTAAGAAATTACGGTCTTGTCTGGCATATCCATTTTCAATTTAGTTAAAAATTTGCTTTCCAATTTGGGTCTTGCTCCCTGTCGAAGCTTAGTTTACTTTACAGAAACACAGAGTCAGGAAAACATCAGTAAGGGTAAGTAAAGAATAACCTCCATCAATTAATATTAAAATAGTAAATTTCCCTATAATAAATGCAAATCTACTTTGGATATTCCCGGCACTTTTACGAGGTGGTCACCTTTATTCAGCCCGTCACAACAACGAAGGTTTATATTGCAAGAAAAATAGCTTCTGCTGCCTTGAAAAATAAACTCCCACATCATAACCTGATTTCGTAAAACTAATAACCTTAGGGAGCACTAGCTTTCGATATACATCGTTCTTATAATAGTCCCATAGAAGGGTCCACATTCCCGGATTGTATGGATTACTTTTTGTTTTCATGAATAATGTTAGTTCTGGTCGGGAGTAGATGAAAGGTCCAAGGGTTACCTCGTCTGATGGTTTCACCTTGAGTTGGTATGTATTATTCTATGGTTAGTCAAACACATAAACTGACCGGTACAGAAATGAAATATAAACTTATCAGAAAAACTTCCAGGGAAAAACAGGAACGAATGAATATCCCCGTTGGGTGCTTGTTCCATAGGGAAAAGACGAAATAAAAATTTTTTGTTTAATCAGTATGATGGATTTTCTGGCGAGCGAATTTTTCCTTTAATTTCTTGGCAGTTTTTAGATCGTCTGAAAGAGTAAGTGGCTTCAGAATGCAGTTTTTCTCTGAATTTATAGCCTTCTTTTTTTTCTTTTTTATTTTCCTCGGTAAAGTACTTTAGCGTTCTGTTTAAATATAAAGCGAAGACTTTATAAAAACTTGTTGAGATAGCTTTCAGATTTTGTAATTTAGTTTTCTTTAGTTTTAAAAGTCTTACAATTTATAAGCTAATAAAACTATCGCATGGGATTTTGAAAAACCATTTAAATTGCTTTCTTAGAGTAAAAATTAATATTTTGATAAAAACAGACACAAACCTGAAGCATGCCAGTATAATGTTACCACCACTAACTTGTAACAAACAAGAAATCGTCAAAATCGTTACAAGCAGTTATCTATCGGACTGTACCATACCTACATATAATTTACAGACTTTGGTTGTCTCAACAAGAATGATTTTCCCTCATCAATTCAGTTTGGTTTTGATGTCCCATTAAAACAACACCACTCCTTTGGTAAATGTTCCAGAAGTTAAATCTTGAGTTCATTGTGCGACTTTGACTCCGCTTGACCGCTTTTACTCTCATAGAAGAGGCCGTTAACATTTGTTTAAAAAGAGAAAAGTTCAGGAACAGAACCTTGGGGTATTCCATAAGAAATTTCTAAAACCGTATACGATCACATCAGTTTATTTTTCGACATATAAAAGTGCTTAATGAATATATTAAGAAAGGCTTATCGGAGGGGAGGGGGGAATTTCATCCTTTGAAAGGCCAAACAATAGGGTTTTACATGGCATTATTTAGCTTCACTTTCCTATATTTCCCTCTTTCTTTCTTTCGTTCAGATAAATCTTGGAGACAGAGTTGGATCAATTCGCTGAGTGGCACGACCACCATTCCATGGGTCCCGGGTTCGATACCAGGTCCCCCGTGAGTTTTTATTAAGAAGTTAAAATAATCCACTCCCTCTCCGGGCTGTTGTCTAGCTCGCAACAATGCAAACAAGACATTCAAGTTTCCTCACTTCCTTTACGATAATTCCCTTCCGTCCAAAATCATGCTAACGCATCAAAGGGTAGTCCCCTAGGCTTTGGCCAAATGGTATAAAAAATTGACTTTTCATCAACTTCTAATTGTTGTATCGCTTTGAGATTTGCAGACATGTTCGATTCCGGTGAAAATACAATATTATGGCATAATCGAAAGGGGTAAGTTTGTGGATGACATGTACTAATAATCGAAACGACCGATATTGATGTCGAATCCATACTTTTTGATGAATTCAATCGAAAACAACTGATATTAGTGTTGAATCTATAGTTTTCGGAGTTGATGAGATGAATAATGACACATTGATTGTCAAACCACTTCTGTTTCAACCGGGAGGCTTTTCCCTTAGAAGACGCCTCAATAGAACTAACAATGACTCCCATCAAGCCTGCCAGTGTAATTGGATCGCGGTCAGTCCTTACTTCCATAGTAGCTGTCTCCCTCTGTATCTTGTTCCTTTATTTCTTCACATCTTGCTTTTTCCAATCAAATTTAAGGAGTTAAGATAGCTTTTTAGTGGCATGTGTTTGATCTCCAGCTCTAAGAGCCAAACTGATGGGCATATGATCCGAGGAGGGTTGTGCTTCAACTTGAAAGTCGATTATATCAGATCAAGTGATACCGAGGCAAAGTCGATAACTTATGAACCCAATCCCTTGACGAATGTCAGCTCACCATTTTCATCCCCTGGTGTTCTTCCATTAAGCACTACGAGTCCAAAATTGTCTACAAAATCGATAAAACTTTTTCCTCTTTTTTACTTTATCTTTAGAATTGCGCTTTTCTCTAAAACTATTTGGATTTAAGTTAACATCTGTCGTAAGGTGTTGCAGATCACCAATGCGAGTATTAATGTCTCCCATTAATATAAGGTTTCTGCCCTGAAAATTTTCAAAAAAGTCTGCCAGCGCTTCGAAATTCCCCTCCCAGTTATTGCAATTTATATACGCGGGTATTAAGTTATATAGCTTTCTTGGAGATGAAACAGTTACGATATGTATATTATATACAGTTTATATCCACTGAGAGCTCAAGCTTAACATCATATAGGCTGCCCCCCCCCCCCTTGGCTCCTCCAAATCTCGCCTCCTTTATAGAATTAACCCTTCTAACTCAGAAGGTGCACTTCACAGTCAGAGGCCTGGAATCAATTGACCTATTCACCAGAATATAACATGTATTGAGATGAGGCTCCCACAACCCATGCAATATAATATTAGGAAAGAAACAAAAAAATCCAAAACAATCCCAAACATTACAATCAGGGCTGCAAAGACAACAGAAATCGTTTGAGCAAATCCTTAGTAAGAGCCAGGTCAAAAATAGGACACATATTCACGGCTCTACACATGCGGTTAATAGGGTCATGCATACCATAGTTACAGCGAGAATGGATAACATGTAGTAAAGGCAATCTCCTTAAGCCATACGGGGATGGCTATAAGTAACCAAACTTGCGAGAGTGCGAGAATCTATATTCAAGATCAAAAGCTGATGAATAAATACTAGGTCAGCAATTCTACGACGTTCCTCTGACGAGTGCATTTTAAGCAATCGGAGGGGATCCTCATAAACAGGAAGCCTTAATGGATCATTCCACGGGAGGTCCCTTAGTGCGAACCTAACAAAGTTCCGCTGCACCGATTCAATGCGTCTAGAATGAGCAGCATAGCAAGGAGACCAATCCTGAGATGCGTACTCAAGAATTGGTCTAACTAAAGAAAAAAATAAGGGAATTAGGGTCTGTCGATCAGGAAACTCCCTTTACCACCGCTTAACAAAACGAAGGACTGAATTACTCCGAGATACTATATGGTTTATGTGCAGAGTGAAATCGAGTTTTTTGTCCAGCATTACACCGACGTCAGTAACGGACTCCACATGACGGATATTAGTTTCCGCAAAGGTATAATCAAAGACGAGCTGATTGATGTTCCTAGAAAATGACATAACTTCACATTTATCCAGGTTAAGTTGCAGTCCATTTGAGGCACCCTGAAGATATTTAAATCATCCTGAATGCAGGAAGAATCATAACTATTTCTAACGCATGAGAAAATCTTCATATCGTCTGCGTAGATTTAAACCATAGGAGCAGATGGCGTCAAGAAAATGGGAGTCTTTAGCAGTAAGACTATTTGAAGGAAGGTCATCGTCATCAGCGTTGAATACCCATTGAACGTTGGGTAAGTTAAAGTCACGAAGAAGGATTATTTCGTCCTCTGGGTTTGTCATATTATTAATAAAATCTAGGCTAAGAATTAAAATATCGTAGAGACTTCGACCATCTGCATCAGCATGGTTTGTCAAGTTTGGAGGGATATAACAACAAAGAAGGAATATATTCATCTTTCCCAGAGCTATCTTAAGAGCTAAGAGCTCGATTGTGAGCGTGACGGATGAAGCAGAGATATCAACCAAACTGCAATCCAAGTGCGATTTGCATGCAACCAACACGCCACCTCCACGAGCCATGGAGTCAGAGTATCTATCCTTTCGAAAAATCTGATAGGACTCGTCAAGAATTTCTGCATCAGTAAAACCGCAATGAAGCCAGGTTCCGGTTAGAGCGATGACGTCGTAACAGCAGGCAAGAGAAGCCTGAAATAACTGGCTTATATTAGCTTTCTTGGAGATGAAACTGTTACGATATGTCTATTATATAGATACCTACAGTTTATATCCACTCAAGAGCTCAAGCTTAACACCATATAGGCTGCCACCCTTCTCTCTTCCAAATCTCGCCTCCTATACTGCTGGTATCCAGTACAACTTGTAGCCTCCAAAAAATTTTACATATCTCTCTTGTTTATCTTCTGTTTAAAACGTTTCATGAAGAAAAAAAATATCAAAATTTGTTACATAACTGAAAAAACATGGAAAGAGTATTCAATTCCAAACACATTATATGATAATACCTTTAATTCTAATTCAGCTTTCGTTTCCCTAATTTCTCGCATATCAGCTTCTCGTTCCTCCAATTTAATAATTTAATAATAATTAATAATCTTTATTGCTGGTTACAGTACACAAGATTGACAATCTTTCCTACGTACTAACTTAAAACAGGTTATAGACGGTATGAAATTAGTTAACAAGAGTAAGAAAATAAAATTTAGATTGAATAATTGAGAAAAATTAATTTAATACTGAACAATAACCTACTGATGATTCCAGACAATGAACAAATGATAAGAATTATAATAAGTGATCTTTAGCGAGTGCCTTGAAGTTACTGATGGTGCCCGATGTTTGGATATTAAGAGGAAGATTGTTCCACAGGCAAATAATTTGGACAGGATAGGAATTTTCCATGGCGTATTTGTAGAAGCGTGGCATTAAAAAGATTTCTGTTACGCTGAGATGTTGCGAAGTTAAAGAAAACTGAGGTATTCCGGTTTATTAGATTGAAGTAGATTGTACAAGAAAGCAAGAGCCCTTTGCTTTAGACAAGCTGACAATGTACACCCAAGTATTCTGAACCGGAACGGTGAAACATGGTCGTACCTCCGTAGTCCGAAAACAAAACGAATGCAGTCGTTGAAAGCAATTTCCATTTTACTTGCACAGGTGTTATCTAGCTTCGGGTAGATCATACTACCAAAGGTAAAATGGGGCATTATTAACGCCTTAACTAATCTTAGATGCGTACTGACGGGTAAAATACGCGCCGAGAGCCACAGCCTACGAAGGCCACCATTAATCACGCCAAGCTTCCCCTTTGTATTGTCGCAGCATTTCATTTGCTGATTCATAGTAGTCCCAAGATTCTTAACTTTTTCTAGAACTGGTAGCGAATACCCGTTTAAAACCGCCGACGGAATATTAGACTGATCAATTACGCTGTTGGAGAAAATGATAAGCTGCGATTTTCTAGGGTTTAGCTGCAATCGGTTATAATCGGACCATATGCATATACTTTCAAGGTCAGAATTAATGCGAGCTATACAGTCCTCAATGAGACCTATCGGCCGGCTTGAATATAATTGTACGTCGTCCGCATAGAGATGAATAGTTGAGTCGGCGGCAGATCATTAATAAATAAACTGAACAGTAACGGACCCAAAACTGATCCTTTAGGCACGCCTCGCCTCAGATATAGCCGCGAGGAGAATGTTTTGGAATCTGAAAACAGATCTCAAAAAACTTACGTGGCCGTATCTCTGCTGACACAGTCAAAAATTGAAGCGTGACAACGTCTATTCCATAGCTCGCTTAATTAAAATCTTTTTTTAAAAGCAATCACGATTTGGAATACTAATTGCACAAGTCCAACTTGCACCTGTATTTTTGTTCTTTTGTTATTAAGCTAATAAAAATTTTTTTTTCAAAAATTGTTTGACAATTTTACGTTTTTCTAAGACTATACATGTTCGAATCGATTAAAATGCTCTTACCTTTCCGAGTGAAACCATTATCTTTTAATTATTTTATTAAGGTTTAATATTAAAGCACCCCACTCGGTTAAAAATGTTCTGTTGTGAGCGCATGCAGAACGAAGAAATTGTATGATTCGCTCATAATAAATTCATAAGTAGGTACACTCAAATTTACAGGAGAAAAATTAATTGCCTTACAATATATACGGCCAGTCAATGTTGGGAGCTAATCAATATTATTTTATTACTCCAATTAACCTGTTTTTCCTGAGGTCTATGCGATACCAACACACAAATGTATTTCGAAATAGAAATTTTAAGTGATTGGAAAAACCTTTAAAGGGACTTGTTCCTTTCGCCGCCCACAAATACAATATTCTTTATGATCCCTACGCGCTGTGGAGCATAGCAGAACTTTCCTCGTCGGCCCAGTTATGTTTCTTTAACAAACAGGCAAGCAAATTGTAGAAGTAAATACCCACGAGCCCATAAAGCAAGCCCTTTGGCACCTAGAGGGGGTATAATTTGCTTTAAAGTCAGTCAAGCTGAATGCACTTCCTCTCAAATCAATTTCAGTTATGACCACATAAATTAAGACTGAATTGAGAGGGGGAACCACTTTAATCAGAGTTACAAGTCTACGCTCGAATTGTTCCCGAAAATATATAGGAAAATCCCCAAAGTCGACCAAATAAATTTGAAAAAGGTGTCACATAGTACTCAACATGGAACGTGACGCCTGATGGATACTATGTTTAGGACTCACGACATTTTCTGACAATCCTGCTATCCGCAGTCTAGACATGATCTAACATCGTGTCGGATATATGTATTCCCAAAATGTTGGACAAATATCTCTCCTGGATGTAACTACGGTCCTTGGGGATCCTTGAAAAAGATGATTCAGTCATGTGTGTGTCATGTACCTAAGTTAAACATATTTGGGACTCGGGGTGTTTGCCTAATCAATAGTTGTCACACTGAACGTGAATTTATGTGGCCAGTAATGTTCACATCGTACAATGACACTATTCAAATATTTGTGGAAAACAAATTTGATTAAATAATTTGAGCAAGTTATGAGGTTAGCTCGAGGATACAAGTGCTGAACTTGGATAATTTGTAAATCAAATTAGTACGGGATTGTAGAAATGTTTAATTAGTGCCACGCTACTACGTAAAAGTGGATAGCTTTCATTTCTATCCTCCATCAGATGGATTCATCATTGACCCAGATGTGTACAATAAATTAACTGTTGGCAGAGGAAAGTGAACTGATTCGTTCAGAATAAAGTAAATTTACATTGCAAATGGACAATATGGTCCACCCAAATTAATGTTTGAAGATCTTTGCAATAAAGCCAGGGAAACAAATAGCTACGAAAAATTTAAGACACGTTGTTGTTATAAAAGTGATTCATACCAGAAAGTAACGACCCTTTTCTTTGAAAGTATAAGCACCCATATGTTCCGTTGTTGTCAGCAGATAACGATAGCGATTCGGCGCCGCTGGTGTTCGAATGTGGGTCCTCCAGAATTGAAGACCCCTAAAGTGCCCAAATCAGTTCTTTTCAAAGTCAAAGAACTCAGAAGTGCGACTTTATTCGGTGAGGGCATTCATTCAAAAATCTTGCCCAGTTTACTACTTTGGCGCTGTTGATGGGACGTTGAAGAAAATTTTGATGCATTTTTCTAACAACATTTTGCCTATATTGGCTGTTCGGAAAGACCTATACGATTTGTCGAATAATATTTGCCTGCTTGCTTGGTAGGTATTCTTCACTTGCGTCAACTAGATTAAAATAAAGATTCTGCAAACGTAGATTCTTGTCAAGAAATTGTCATTCACAAAGTTCTTTCGCGTACGGGCCAAGGTAGAGTGCAAGTAGAGAAGGTGAGAGTTTCCTCCTCTTCCTCGTTCGTACAGCTTTTGCAGCAGTTATTTGCGAAGAGTTCCAATCTCTTCGCGTAAGGCAATAATCACCACTATGCCTTGGTCGGTTCTGTTCAAGGAAACTAGGCACTTGGAGTGCTAAAGAATCAGTGGCATGTCTAGCGAGCTTATCTGGTACGCGTATGTCACTGGAATATCATTGAGCTTTGGGACTGCTCTGCTATTTAATGTAGGCAATGTCTACTCTTAAATTGACGTGTAATTTCTGTGTACACGGAAAGTACACGGAAGTACATGGAAGTACACGGAAGTACACGCACTGTACACGGAAAGTACACGGAGAGTACACGGAAGTACACGTAAAGTACACTGCAGTACACGGAAATTACACGGAAATATACGGAAAGTACACGGAAAGTATACGGAAAGTACACGGAAAGTACACGAAGAGTACACGGAAAGTACTAGTACAAATTTCAGAAGCGCGAGCGCGGATTAATTTCAAAATAATTCTTTTCTAAAATTTCATATTACCGTCGAAAATGTGTTGTACGTTTTTGAATCATTTCCATCTACATCTCGTATTTCGTCTTGTATATTAATTTCATCAAGATATTTTGGTTCTGAAATTTGTACCTGGACTTTCCGTGTACTTCCGGGTACTCTTCGTGTACTTTCCGTGTACTTTTCGTGTACATGTAAATTACATGGCATTTTGAGGGTGGTAAACAGACACTGCCTTTAATGTATAATTCAAAGTTTAAAAGTTTTTAAATTAAAGTCCGTGGCCTTCTTCAGGAATGGCCACCAAATGAACACACCATACAACAGGATTCACCCGTTGACTTCCACATAGAGCCAGTGGGTTATCAGCCCTCTTACAAGAGTAAAGAGCTACAGTTGCTTTCTAAACCCTCCCCCAAATGTTCAGTTTCCAGCTTATTTTCTAATCTAACCGCATAGTTTAGTGAGAGGGTACCTGAAAATATTAAAGTACATATTTTTCAGAGACTGCTACAGCGATGTCGTCCGCATAAGCAAACGCTCTGCAGCCTTCCTCTTCCAGTAATAGAAGTAGTTAATTGCCCAGGAAAGCTCGTGGTCTTTGTTTTCAAGGTAAACTTGTTACTATATTTTTCGGAAGAGATATAAAACTACGGGCCATATTTTGTTAATCGGTTCTATGATGCCGACAATTCAGCACACCGACTAAAAATAATTGAGTTAGTACATTCCCGCCCAAAGAAAGTACAGGCGTTAATATTTTTAAAAGTTTGGAGCACGTATAGGGAACAAACGCTCCCAATAATATTATGCACGCTCCCGTTACAGGCCCAACAATTGAAAAATACGCCCGCCACACGGGTATGCACGCTCCTGCTGCAGGCATAAAAATACGCCCGCCATAACTGCACGCTTCTGTTACTGCGTTCTGGATTTAACGCATTCGAGACTGGTGATTCACTACGTGGGTTATGTATAGGCCACCTGATATTAAAATGGTGGGTCATGGCAATACTTGTGATAGCAATTACCTGAAATTCGTTATTTTTATTCTTTTATATTTTCCAGTGGTTAAGACAGGCAAAGAGGGTTATAGCCTACTCAAAACGGAAAACGGAAGTGCTGCTCTCACTCAGCAGACCAGATTTAAGGCTCATAACAGGACTTCTAACTGGTCACTGCCCCGTGGACTGCCACCTAAAAAAATTAGGGTTAGCTGAAGATGACTACTGTCGCTTCTGTTTGGAAGAGGAAGAAATAGCGGAACACATCCTTTGTCACTGTGAGACCCTCAGTCGTATCAGGTTCAGGCATGTTGGTGGGGCTATCTAAGGCAGCCCCCAAAGAGATTTTAGGTCTAATTAAAAATCTAAAGCTTGACTGGGTAGCTTAAATCTGAACCTAGATCAAGTCACAAAAGATTATGTTGGTCGAAGTGACTAATACATGTTGTTAGTCCTTGATCCACACCCTAATAATAATAATAAATTCCCAATGCTGGTACAAAAATATGGCCCAAGTCTGATATTGAAACCGAATCCAAGGCTTCCTAACCCCTGGTCAGAGACTGGTTCTTAGGTACAAACCAAGCTTTGTAGTAAGAAACTAAAATGTACATTATTTATTTTATTTACTAATGAACTTAATTTATCCCTTATAATATATATTATATTATGTTACATTTTCTGACAATAGCTGACTCAAGAAGAAGGCCAATAAATGATTGAATATTCATCGAGTGTTCTGAATAACTACACATTACCAAGAAATTTACTTGAGTTTTATTATTTGTACAATATTTTTTAATCATACAAAATTAGTTTAATAATTAGATAAATAATAACACACATATTTCTCACAATTTATAAATAAATAAAAGATCTTTTCCTTATATGTAACATTATAATGTTATAAGGTTTTGGAAGACCAGGGCTGGAACGCCAAACATTGGCAGTTAAATCTTGGCTAGAGCTTAAGCGTGCACTGAAAAACCAAACCTTGACTTTTGAGTATTGGCTTAGGCTTCAGCGTGGACTAGGAACCCAGGATCGGCATTCAGTCGAAGCTTCGCCAAAACTTGCCCAGAGACTAACCCTGGGAATATTATTAAGCCAAAATTCAAAACAAGTTATCACTTTTAAACCGGAGTTAAGGCTAAGGCCTGGCTTGAGAAGTCAAAGCTTGACATACCAGCATTCGGTAAAGCTTATCGCCGTTATCAAGCCTTTTTCATAGATCCCATGAAAACAACTCCTTAGGAAAAATACCAGGCTTTGTGTTTACTGAAGATACTATAAACGATGAAATCTCTTATTTTTGGTAGCTTAGGCTCAGGACTTTTTCCTTTAAACGGTTCTTCGTACTGCCACACTTCTTTCTTCTTATAACGACTGCTTGAAAGGCCCTTTTGGTTTTTGATTGTTGGCAGGAAGGGTTTATGTCCTTACGAGTTTTACTATATCAAAATTATTCCGAAGTGATTCGGGTAATGATTTCTTTTATTTTGGTGGTATTTGCTCTAAGATTGTAAGTACTTTTCGTTATATAACTCTTTAAGGTTATCCTTCTACGACTATTGGGCTTTGATATATCACATCTTAGTAACCTTCTCAAATAAAAACAAAACTTTTCATAAAAGTTCACTTTTTCATGTTGGCATCAATTTCAATCATATCATGAGGTAGACTTCTGCAGTGGATGTGTCACGCGCCTAAATTAACAATCATTTCAATTTCCTCAAGAATCAAAGGCCAAAAACCCTATAATATTTTATCATTGTGGTTATAACACCATGGTAGGTTGTTTTTGATCAACGTCATTCCCAGCAGATTCCTGCTTTTAATAAACACAAAAGTTTATAGGCAGAGGGGCTAATTAATATTTTTTTTAAACGCTTATTGAAATAAAATGTCATTCCATTAATTTCGCCACTCCCAAGTTTTCCGTTCATTTTCCTTGTCGCTTAGAAAATTCGTGTTCTAAATTTACACATGACTTCCGTATGATGTTACGAGAAGGGCTTTTGAGTAGCTTCGGGGCCCAGGGAAGAAACTGTGAAGTGCGGCCTGGATATCAAAAGGGGATGGAATGCATATGCTTACTTTCGTAACAGTAGACCTTGTGCCGGTAGAATTTTCCACTCCACATCTTTTCCCCCCAGGGACCTCTTTCAACCCAATTTTGGGATAATGGAGCCATCTCAAAACCATATGAGCATCATAAGATGAACCTTTATCACTTGATTGAGTTTTTTTTTAAAGTTGAAATGTGTCTCATAAAGATGAATGCAAGGTGGGGGTCAAAGAGCGTACTCCTTAGGGATATTTAGGAGGGAAAATCACTTGAGATACTTACGGAATCGTAAATTTTTATAACGTTCTTTAGTTAAAGAGCAAAAAGTTTGATTTACCCTTAAAAGCTTTAATATTTATTTTTTATTTATTTTCTCGCAGTCTCTTTCATGTTTTGTGCAAGTAAGCTAAGTGCCACTTGTAGAAAATTCAATTTCCTCAGCCAATGCAAACCAATTGCCCACTCCGCTCTTATAAAACTGCCATTGGGTACTTCATCCTATTATGGGTGGTAGACAATTTTTCCTTTATTTGCAAAACAACTCCAGGGATAGGTCGGAATAAGGTGACAGCATATGTGGACCATATATTATAACTGACGGCCACATTATTGTTTAATGGTTTTTAAATTTCACCTTAAAGGATAGGATTTTCCATATACGATAGAAAGCTTCTAAAAATATTGCTTTCCACATAATTGAATACGAAAATCCTGCAAAATAAAGACACAACGAAGGATAATATCTGCGACGTCTAGGTTAATATGTTTTGATGTCCTTGTGTAGAGTATTATCTGGTCTTTTAAGTACCCACTTGAGCTGGTACTCGAAGAAATGATTACCTGCCACTTCAGCAAACAAAGTTGGTAACCATTAAATTTTTGAATTACTAAGGCAACGAACAATAAGTGTGCCCTTGTCATGCATAGGTCGTGAGTTGCTCTCTGAATTTATGTTAATATAATTTTCTGTATTTTCATTTTGTAAAAGAAAAACAGATTTAAATGGTTTGCAACAACACACAAACCACTCTGAAGCCCACGCTGAATTATAGCGTCTGAACGAACCAAAGTGCTGAATGAAATGATGCAAGGCTGTATGCTATTACCACTTTTATTTTATCAATAATGAATTAGGTTTTCATCAGCATCTTTTATTTCAAAAATGTTTTCAATATTAATACATGTCATGCAAATACGCATAAATCTGCAGACAATTCGTATTAAGGGGCCGTTCAAGTATTCCGTCACGGAGTTGGTGGGGGCAGAAATCTTCAAAAACTGCGTTAACCCCTTATATTGAAGAGCTAGAAAATGCTGTATTCATTCGTGGTAAAGTTAAACTAAGCGATGTAAACAAGTTTGGATTTTTTCCAAGTGAAAGCCTATCACCACAAAATAATCTATTCTTTAGAGAAAAACAACCGAAATGGCGGTATAAAGTTATGTACGATGCTGTTGTGCTGCATAGAGCTGGATCGTCTAAATCTGTAGCATGATGTTTACATCTGCGGGGGTGGTTTAATAAGTACCCTTGTCTGAAGGCAAATGTCGTTGCTGACGCAAGTTTGTGTTAACATCGTGGAAGAAATGCAATATCGCTCATTAATTTGCTTTTGCTTTGGATGGGAAAACGTGCGATGAGATAAAAGCGAAATTTGATGCTGGTTATGCGGACCCTTTATCATCAATGACAACAGTTCGATATTGGTACAACAAATTTAAATGTGGGTGAAAATCCGTTTTGGATGTGGATCACCCAGGACACCCGGCAGATGTGATTACCGGAGAAATTATTGAAATGTACGACTGATTCTCACTGATCGTCGAACGAAAGTGCGAGAAATAGCAGAGGCGATAAAATGTTGTCGGTCCAATGGGTGCTGATGGTGGTCAACTATATCTAAAGAGCATCTATAGTTGTTGCCGCAAAACTGCGTGAATTGCGTTATGAACTGCTGCCGCATCAACCGTATTTAACCGATCTGGCTCCTGTGATTTCTTATTGTTCCAAGTATTACGTAACGCAGTTTTTGAAGATTTCTGACCGCCCTCCCACTCCTTGTAACGCGCCGTAACGTTTCGCGTTACACCCCCCCCCCCCCCAACGTAAAACTCACATGATTATTTTGACCGTTATTTAGTTGCGCGAAATACCGGAATAAGAAAAAATGTAAATTAATGTGTCTGCGTGAAATTCGTAAGTTCATAGCTTGCAGTTTAGATGGTTTTGCTTGACCGCAACGGTCGGACTCTTACAGTCCAAACTATGGCCATATACATACCTATATACGTCTGTATACTCAACTCAATGATGCGACTCTTTTCGTATGTAAAAAAAATATGTGTAGTGTAGATATACCATATAAACTGAGCCGTGAGTCACGAGTTAAGAGTTTGGACTTTTAATTTTAACAAAAACTTAATGTTACGTAACGCGTTGCTTGACCTCCCTTCCCTCCCTATAACGCACCGTTACGTTTCACCAGACCCCCCTCCTCCCTAACTACGTTACGTAATCCTTGAACGGCTCCTAATAAAAGAAAATATAAAACACTATAGAAAGTTCCATTTGAAGTAATTAAATTAAATGGCGTAGAGACTTACTAACGACTTTGTCGGAGCGTTGGAATCGTGTCAAATCATGTCTTCATAGGTTTGGTGAGTCGGATATTATAACTCTGGATATTTCAAAAGAAAAGGAAGAAGAAGCAGAGTAAGAAGAAGTAAAAGACCAAGAACAAGAATAAAAAGAACGAACAAGAGGTATTTGGTCTGGACCTCTTAAAGTGTATAGAGATCAATCTACATCTCATCCCTACGTAATGAATTCCAGTATACCTTAGGTTTCAGTTCTTTCAACAATCTTATTTTCCCTTAGTTATTAGTGATTTTTTATCCCTCACTTAGACTGCTATTCATAGTTTCAGAGGCGGCGGCAACCTTGATTTCGCGTACTCTTTTGATTCTGTAATGAATTCTCGCATGTTTGGACCATTAAACAATGACATTTCTATGATGCTTGCTTGGGCATAGCAAACCGTGTTATATTAAATGCATCCAAAGCACAATCCTGTTTAATGTCCCTTAAGAAATATATAACGCGCCCTCAAACAATTTCTATCAGCGGAGTGAATATACCCATATCGCTCTCTCTAAATATCTTGGGTATTGAGATATCTAGTAACCTTAGCTGGACCGACCATATATTTTCTGTCGTCGAAATGCGATGAAATGCGTGGGTTTTATACAGAAATAAAAGATATAGTTCATCCAAGCTGCCTTGACGCTGACCTACAAGGCCAGCATCAGGCCTAGATTCGAATATAATTCCCATATTTGGGGAAGGGCCAAACATACCGCATTGTCAGCATTATATAAAGTCCGACGAAAGGCTATTAAGCTTATTAGCGAACCCACAATCTCTAAGAACATTGACTCTCTCGAGAATTGACATACTTAACATATCAAAATAATTGTCCGCTCTCACCATAATATGCTTACCTTGCCAAATGAAAAAGTCCGAAATGAGAAAGATGTAGAAAATAAGTCGATTGAAATGTCTTACCTGAAATAAAGAACAGTTAGAGTTTGTTAATAATTAAGTCTTTGATAATAGTATTATACAAAATTGTGAAAGTAATGAAAGTTAACAAAAAGTTAATAAAGCCAATTTTCCCTTAATTCTGTTTTTCCGTCGTCTTATGAGTCCGAAACTTTCAAACGAAGCGTAGAACGACACATCCTTCACTCAACCTTTTAACATATTTCCCTCAATCTTAGTTCCTTTTCGGCCAAGGTTGTATTTTGTCATCATAGGGCATCCCCTGAGCTTCGGCAATATCATAATAAAAAAACTTGCATTGTGAAACGACGATCAAGCAAAATAAGAACATTCATTTACGCATAATGGTTCCCAAGAATGTGATGTCATGTTGTTTAACATTTGCTGTTTAGGGGCTATTAACAACTTACGTAAGCACTTTTTTGGGGAGTGGGTTCATTTTGAAACTTTATGTTTGTATGCTGGTGGGGAAATCTTAACTAAACTATGCGAAAACTATGCGCTCACTACCTCAATTCAACAAAAACGAATACGATGAAGTTTAATTTAATGAAAGTAAGTTTTCCGCTCTATGGCAAAATTACTTAATAAGGCGTCCAACCCCAGTAAGTAACAGCTTGCCCCCCCCCCTCACCCCTCAGTAATAGCTTGACACCTTCTTGGCATGATCTCGAAAAATGCTTCAGCGTAATGTACCAGTAAAGAACGCCAAATTTTTTTGATGCGATAACACAACTGATCGACAGCAAAGACGCGTGTTCCTGCAAGCCTCCTCTTCACATAAATTCAAACATTTTCTATCCAATTAGCATCTGGGGAATGTGTCTCTATGCCTTTATGGCTTTCCACTCTCTATAGAGACGATTACAAAGTTTTGAGTCGTTGTCATCCTGCAAGATTCATTTTTAAGCTGACCCACTTTATACAGATCTCGAAGGACTATGCTGATTACTATTTTTCGGGGTTGAGACTCTCCGTAAAGAGTTCTAAACAACCGAATGTCCGCTGATTGAAGCATCTCCCCATGTCTATATTTAAGAGTCAACGCACACTTAACTCCAAATTTCTTTCCTTAAACCGGTTTGGGGATGTGAATCCAAAGTATACTTATGATATTTTGCTCCGACTCACTTTTATGTCAGAATAGGAGTTGAGTTAATATTGGTTTGATAACTCAGAAAACTACGCTGTGCTATATGACGCGTAATATCGACTCTATACTCTAGTGGTGTTTTGCACCCGAAAGATAGAAATCATTGCGGTGGAAAATGTGAGAGAACAACTACTGTTCCCTGCGATCCTTTACCAGAGAAAGCTCGTTTCTGTAAGACTTAAAATGAAAGTGTGTGTTGGCTGTAATAGTGCGCTGAAGTAAACGACGCAGGGAGAAGACCTCGCTCGAATTATCCTTTGTCAGAGAAGACAACGCTGCGAAAATCGCAATGAATGTTCTCCCCCGCCCATGGTTAACGTATATTCATGACGTATATTCATATGACCAAAAAGGTGTCTTCTGGCATGTCCATGCGCCGTATAAAATCGTACGCTGTATTCCACAGCTCTGGTCCGCGAATCAACCTTGCGCGGCTCCTGCTGCGATTTTCTTCATGCCTGGTCCTTCTGTGGTGTCATAGAGGAGAACCCTGCCATGTAGGTAGCTCTTTACCATCCGGTATTCTAAAGATGTGCTCCAGAGCGTTCAGCATGTAGCACCATTTGACGGAGTTTAAGGCGTTTTTAACATCCAGTGCCATCAGCAGGACTACTTTTCTTGAGTGGTGGTTCCTTGTTACCCCGCGTGGAAGGCGTTTACCACATTTTCTACCGCTCCAATGGTTGATCGTCCTTTCCGAAAAAAATACTGCTAGCCTGAAAGGTCTCCTGTATCCTGCATGGCTGATGCTAGGCGCGGTTTTAGCAATTTTTTCAATACTTTTCCGGCCGTATCCAGCATGCACAGGGGTGCGTACGCCGCTGGAGTTCCTGGATCTCCCTTCTCTTTGCTGATAAGTACAAGCCTCTGTGCTTTCCAGCGCTTGGGAAAGGATTCCTTTTTCAGACAGCCGTTGTACATTTTCAACTGTGGGCATGGCTATGACCTTCAGAATTTCTGTTGGGACTCCATCTGGGCCTGAGGCTTTTTGTTCTATAAGGATTTCGCTGACTCCTTGAGCTCTTCCACGCTGAAAGGCGGAACTTCTTCCATCGTAGTGGGGTGCTATGCTTGTGTTCTTTCTGGTTGGGTCGAAAACAAGGCGTCCACTATTTTCTCTGTGCGTGCTGCATCAACACATGGGCCCGTTTTGTGGGCTCCAAATTTGCGAATGGCTGTTTATTTCTGCCCTCAGTTCTTCCATTCTATTGGCGATTGCCCGCTTGAGCTGCCGTCTTGCCTCCTTTTTCTTCTTCTAGGTTTTGCCTTAGAAGAAATGCGATAATAATTATTATTGTATACAAGAAGGGTACATAAATATACAAAAGATGTAACTTCTACGTGCTTTTAACACCAATTATGTTCCTACAATACAAACACTGATTTTTACAATAACTGACCTCAATAAATTGCATTAGATTGCATAAGTAGGTACCTCCCAAAATTCAAATTTCCTAGTCCAAACCCCGACTCTGTCATTTAAGCTAATTTTAATTTATTGGGTCTCAGGCCTTTTTCATTTGGTGTTCCTCCAAATTCTTAAAGGACTAAACGTTTACTGGAACAATTAAATAACGGAAAGTTTCTTCCTCCATCTCACCCATGATTCATTTAAAATTTTGGCGAAAAGCAAAGTTTAAGTCAACAATTTGACAATTTCCAGGAAATTAAATAATTCGTCTGTGATCTGTCGAGCAGGATAGTGGGAAAGTAGTAGTCATTTATTAATTCATTACTCGTTGCCTTTTCACTGTTCCTCCGTTGCCGTGGGCAAAATGAGGGAGCCTTGAATTGCTGGGTAAAAAGATCTAAAAGCGTTTTTAATAGAGTTCTGCTCCCACTTTGCCCCAATTTTCCTAATTTGCAGAGTTCTCAAACTTTGTTTTTCTTGGACCTGTCGTCCTCTTTTGCTAAGAGAGAAAGCTTCTTATTCTGATACGTTCGATTCTAGAAACTTTTCGCTTCGGATAGCCGTCCCGCATTTTGCGTTCTATCGGAATCAATTTAATTGAAAGCTGTCAAGCACATTGGGATCCCCAAATCGTCGGCAAGTAAGTCAACGGAAACTTTTCTCGTGAATTCATAACGACATTTGAAGTGTTTAGAACTGTCATGAATCATTAATTTCTTCCCATTAATCTAAAAATTTTCGCATTACGGATAAATGACTGAAGACATTAAAAGAAATTACATCAAAAACGTATTTCATCTTTCGTCTTTGCAAAAACATTTCCTCGTCTCACCTGTACAGCCTTCACCTTTTTTTTCATTTTTTTTTAAACACATTTTCTTTAAATGTCACTTTTCTCGCGGTGTTTTCTTAAGCATTAGGCAAAGGAAAAAATCTCAGGTTTTTGATGGTTCTGTGCATTGATTGTTAATCAATAACTCAATGGAAGATTGCTTTTTGATGACAATTTGGAGCACGAGGGGATAAACAGGACTTTTAGAACATTGTTTAGCTTTCACCTTTTTTGCTGTCACTCCAAGGTGTTAAACAGTCGTTTGATTGAAAAAATCAACGGGAAGAGAAAGTAATTACCTTTTAAAGTTATTTTACCTTGTCGATGATTTATTTAAATTTGTAGCCTATAAGTTAAGAATGCAGACAGCCAAGCAAAGAAAATCAGTCATTTTTGTATTGAAACTGGAAGGCCTCTACTGTAGGACTTGTAGATACAGGACTGATCGAGTCAAAATTCAAAACATTCGAGGTTTTACCAAAAATACGCGGAATTGTTTAAGCTTACGGGCTGTTAAAGTCCTGACTAGTATAATACTATATAAAATCAATGAATAAGGAGAGAATTCACAAAATATAAAAATGCAAATGTGTATAAAATGTAAAAGTACATAAAAAGTGAAAAGTTAAAAGTAATTTTAACAAAGCTGACTTCTCACATGATTTCGCGATAGATGAAAATCAATGCGATCCAAAGAGAAATTAAAAAATCGCAACATCGATGTGATTGGCTCATTTACCCCATAATTAGTGCGATGAAAAGGTAACTGAAGGAAGTCGTGATTCCTGGAGTCACAGCGTATCTTTTCAAGTGTATCCAAGTGTAGCAGTCCAAGTCCATCAACATAAGGTGGTAGTATATGGGAGTTTTTCCAAGGAAGGCCTTGAAGAGCCAATCTAACGAACCTCCATTGAGCAGTTACAATGCGATTGATATGTGTCGCATAGAGCGGTGACCACACTGGAGAGTCATATTCCAGAATAGGCCTGACAAAAGTGCAATATAAAAGTTTTGTAATGTAGGGATCATCAAATTCCTTTAACCATCTCTTCACGAATCCCAGAGTCATATTAGCCTTGATGACTGTCGCATCAAAATGATCCTCGAAAGAAAATTGAGAATTGAGCCAGACACCTAGGTCCTTAATTTTAAAAGGATAACTCTCTATAGTAAAATTAAATTGAAAGGGAGATCTTTTCCGAGGGAAAGACAAAGATGTACACTTGCCGATATTTAGAGGAAGGTTAATGGAACACCAATTCTGAAAAGCGTCCAAGTCAGAATTTAAAAGTAGGCAATCGGCGTTGTCTGACACACTGCGAAATATTTTAGTGCCGTCGACATAACAAAGAATATTCGTGTGAGACAGAATCGTAGATACATCATTGATATAAACTATAAATAACAATGGCCCGAGGTGGGAGCCCTGCGGTACACCGGAAGTCTTGAAGGTAACATCATATAGAGCTCCACGAAAAGAAACCCCCTGAGTGCGTTCAGATAAGTACGAATGCATCCAAGTTACGAAAACCCGCTGAAACCCGAGAAGGCAGAGGTTGAGAACAAGAATTCTATGGTTTCTTCTATCGAATGCTTTGCTGAAGGTAGTAAAAAACAGTCAACTTGCTTACAACCTTCAATTTCAGAGATACAAAAGTTTGAAAATTCCAATAAATTGGTGGTAGTTGACTTACCGCTTATGAAGCCATGTTGAAACAGCTGCAAGAACGGCTTGCCGTGGAAGTAAAGAACATCGCAAATAAGTGCCTCAAAAATCTTGGATATACGGCAAAGATTAGCAATTAGTCTATAGTTCGAAATTTCGCATTTATCACCTTTTCTGTGAAGAGGTATACATAATGAGGTTTTTCAAGCTATCGGAAAAACACCGCAACGAGTTGAGATATTAAATAAATAATACAGAATAGCAGCAAGAACGAAACCACATCTTTTCACGAGTGAAGCGGGGATACCGTCAATACCAATTGAAAACTATCAGCCAAGGTAGAGATTTTCTTCAAAATCGTAGCTTCGTCAAGTAAAAGTTCTTTGAGGGAAGTCGGTGGGAAACTCGTCAAATGGGTAAAATCCTTAAACTAATATCACAGGTATCGTCCAAAACGCAGTCTTAAAAATATAGATAGCCATCAGAATTGCGCTTCAAGTTCACGAACCTCCAAAATCGCTTAGGATTGTCGCGCAAGGATGCCTTCATTTTGTTAATATAATTATTATAACAAGGCAATAAGTCAGATAAAAATCGACTGCGTAAATTTGAGTATGTTAAATAGTCACCGTCGCTTCTAGAGGAACAAAACCTCTTCCCGGCCTTAGATTTAACATTCTTTAAACGTTTTAAGAAGCTATCAAACCAAGGCTGTAAGTAAAATTGATAGACAGTAAATTATAGAAAGATCTTACGGCCACAATAATGTCTCATTCATTGAGAACGCTACTCCAATCACAAGCTGAGAACCAATTGTTAATCACGGAGAAGTTAGCCTTACTAAAGTTATAACAAACGTCATCTGGCACAAAAGAAGCGATTCAGGAACGTGTTACCAGTGTAATAGCAGGATCAGTAGAAAAAACGAGGTCGAGGAACCTTCCATGATCGTTAGATATGCTGCAGGTCTATGTTAAACCTGAAGTAGCAAGACTATCTATAAAAGAAAAAGCAAATTGATTGACAGACCGAAAAGAAAGAACCAAGTCATCATCTGAGTGAGAGAGCACCCAGCCAATTTCAGGCAGGTTAAAGTCTTCCAAAATGCAGTAATTCGTCGGAAGGCATCAAGGCGTGTGAGAGGTCATACAGGCAGGAGGCAAATCTTTCATTAACATTGGCCGGAAAATCTGGAGGAATATATGAGGTCGAAATGTACAAAATTATACCAGGCAGACCAATGGCGATGCACAAAACCTCTAATTCTTCGGAGTTCGGAATGTCAACCAGTCTGCACGGATTTTCGCGACGCACAGCGCAGAGAATACCACTTGCAACGGGCGCATCGAGCAGATCAGCTTAACGGTCAGGGCGAAAAACGATGTTCTCAGAGCTAAACAGCTCCGCATTTAAAATTCCCTGGCCAAGTTCCGGTCAAACAAATCACGTCGAAGCATAAAGCGCTGGAGCCAATAAAAAGCCTAGCCGTTTTGGAACTAAGACCAGTTACGCTTGCGTAGTAGATCGACCTTTCCGAAATCCGTTTTTTGAGGCAGCATCGGCAAAGTTAAGTCGAGTTCTTGGGACTAATTCACGAACAATGGAATTGCGGGGCCAAATCTCAGGAGAAATAACTTCATTGAATAAATCCTCCGGAACCAGCACTTTGAACGATGAAGTAAAAGAACAGCCAGACCGATTGCGTGAGGAACCAATCCTTCTACATGCAACAGTGCCCGGCGCAGCGCCAGTACGAGAAAGAAGATGGGCGATGACCTCGTCCTCAGTAGTTTCGGGATGGATTCTAGATATAAAAATATACTTGGCGATCTTAGCTGGCCATAACGTGCTGATGTTGTTGCTTGCAATCACATCCAGACCATCCGCGTTTGAGGCAGAAGCCGACTGCAAATCATTGACGACGTTACAAGACACAGGCGATGAAGAAGCACTTTAAATTACCCCCCGAGTATTCTGCGCACGAACCTGTCTAGAAGATATCCCTGACTCATATCCTTAAATCCAACTTTCATTACCAAGTTTGATCCGATTGTGTAGTTTTGGACCGTCGGTGACTTTATTTGGGAACTCCTGAGCAATTTCGTCAATGCTTTAATCGAAATTCAGCAATTTGTGAACGCATTTTTATGCTACAAATGAAATGCTCAAAACATTTTAACAAATTGTCAACATCATCAACAACCTCTCTGATAGTGATTCAGTGATATTCAGTATCATTTTCTTATCTCTTTCGACAATGTTATCGACTTATGATGTGCTGCAGCACCTAAGACGTTCGTCATCTTCACAGCGCTCTTGGACACATGGGTACCACTTACAAACGCTTGATTTTTTTTTTTAATTTAGCCAAATCCCAGGGGACAACCCTAAGATGCGTAAGCATGGCTTCAAACGGAAGGGAATTAGGGTATGGAAAATCAGGGAAGTTGAATGTCCTGTTTTTTTTTTGCATTTCTGTGAACTAGACAGCAGCACAGAGGCGAAGTGGATTTCTTTATGTAAATTCAAAGCTCATGGGAAGGCCGACGCTGGAATCCTGAAACCATGGCTTGGTGACCGTGCCACTTAACCAAATCTTCCGTCTTCAATTGGTTTAATTCATTAACTCATGGAAGAGTCACGAAAATCAACGTTCCACATTTCCAATACGGTGTTGCACTTTATTTTGTTAAAACGAAATTTTATACAAATTCTTTCTTCGGTTTTTTTGTACAAGCAAAAAATCGCCGAATCCACCAAAAAACATGAAAACTTCTTAAAGATCAATAATTAGTCAATCTGGCAATTTCAAGATACGTCAAGGACAAGTTTTGCTTTAAGAAAATAAATAAATGTAAAAAGAAAAATGGAAAATAAAAAACCTTTTACTATTCATTTGGAGGGGAGCGTCAAGAAAAGGTCTGTACCGGATGGATTTTAAGAATTATGAGTTGCATTCTGCTCATGGGTGTTCCCAGGATAGGGCCCAGCTGCATCCCCCCCCCCCCCTGCCACGCTCTAGCTTTTGGGTAACAAAAATTCAAATTATTTTTCTCTGCCTCGAATTGCTCCTTAAATCAAGAAAGGCGTCAACCAACAGTCTTCTCTCTCATTTTGTGTATATGGTCATTTGAATTATAAGCGTAATTCCAAATACTATTTTGATAAAAAACTGGTGAAAAGATGGTTGAATATGGATATCTATTAAACTATGAGAAGACCTCCCTACGATTTTACAATGTATATGTAGCGATAAGGAAAAACAATCTTATAAGTTGTAAATTCCCTCGTCTCTGTTTAGAAAAAGTGAATCATACCACCTCCATGATGTCTTGTAAAAAACTTAGTCAATGTTTTTACTTACACTTTTCATTTAACACATTAATACTTTTGCTAGGCCTGTTAATTTTTTACTGGCTTAATTTAGCGAAATCTGTTTTAACAAGTATTATCTCTTCAGACTTAGGCTTTATTTTTGTTGCACCCTGGTTCAATGATAAAAATTACATTTAATTAATTCAAAAATACAAGGATCCTTTGAGTATTACAATATTGAAAATATTATTGATGAAGCTGAAATATTGTATAACGTTTCCCTCTTAAGTTCCCGTAACCCCTTGCGGTTACTCCCATGGGGTTGGAGAAGAACTTTACCCAATTTGAGGCAACGATTGCAAGTGAATGTATAATTTAAAGTGGATTCCGAACCACTGGCATTTTCCCTACATCCTCCATGGCATTTTTATCGTAATCTGCTGTCAGCAGAAAACAACCAAGGATCACCTTTGGTGGGATTCGAACCTGATGCCTCCGGTTTAGGAAGCTGACACGTTATGACTTAATTCACCGACGACATTGATATAACATTTCGCGTGATAAAAAATGAAAAAAGAAGCCATAAATAAACTGAATTTTGTAGAAGTACTTATGGGGGCTATTACTAGGTACAAGGATATGCTTTGACGTTTGGCTTGTGGTACTATCACTAGGAAAGACACAGCGCATAAATAAATGAACCATTTTCGACACATTTTACAAAAATATTTAGGCAAGTGCGGTTTTAACGTCTACTCCAGCATCTTATGTGTGTAATAACACAGAAAAATGGCCAATAGTGTATATTAAACGGGAGGCCAAGCAATCTCCAGTACCGTATAGCATTATTTTCAGACGGAAAAAGATCATTTTAAGATTCATAGCCACGCCTCTTTAGCTTCAGCAACCTAATTATGGTCGTAATACCTAGAGAGGGGGGCGAAGGTATTACATCTATAATAAATAATCATCCTACAATTAGTAGGAAAGACACAGCATAAATAAATGGACCATTTTCGACACATTTTACAAAAATATTTACTCAAGTACGGTTTCAACCTGTGCTCCAGCATCTTAACTAACAACACAAAAGGGAAATAACCGTGTGCGTTAAATGCCAAAGTAGCCGAAAATAAGCCTCCATGCGCCTGCCGGTGTGTCCATTTATCGGATGTTAATCAATCTGTTATCAGAAGATTTTTGCCATCAATTTAGAGACTGCAGTTAAAAGACAGTTACCGCGCTAATTGCTACAACTCCTCGGGTCGTTTATCTTGGGAACCTTCACAATTAAGCCTGTTTTCAATTTAGTAGAATAGGTCTCGGTTTCCTAACACTCCTGCATTACGGAAAGAATATCAACCGCAGCAGTGGGATCCGCTTTAAGCAGTTCTACTGGTATTCCATCAATTGCGTCTGCCAACTCCAATATGGTCGGAGTCTGATACTAATGTTAACCACATTCGGCGGATATTCAGGCTCGAGTAAAGATGTATTCGAAGGTCCAAAAGTGTTGTTTAGGACTTCAACAAAATATTCCCTCCATCTCCGCGATTGATATTTCTCCATGAAATGAAGGGATTCATTACTATCTCTTACAGGATTTCCAGTTGTATGTGTCTTTCCTGCCAGTTTTTTTTTTTTGCAATCTTGTATAAATCTCCACTGTCACCGCGGTAGACCGCTTTTTTTACCTTTCTGATTGCGTATTGTCCCACGTGTTTAATACCACAACTCACAAAGCATTTCTTCGCCCTTTCCCATTTTCGGTCAATAGAAGCCTTGGTGTTATGACGCAGTGCATCAGCTTTTTAGCGCAATGCGGTTGTATATGCGATGCGGATGTTCCGCGTTTTAAGCCTCTGCACATAGAACCGTAGCATATTAAATGTTGTGTTGCGCGGTCGTTCTGCAACCGCGAAACTAAGCTGTTACAAGATGGTGATCGTTGCCAATATCAGCGCAGTGAAGAAGAGAAGACACTTCCTCCAGCTTTTCGAAACAGCAATATGGTCAATCTGATTCTCAGTTCTGCCATCTGGGGAAACCCAGGATGTTAGATGGCACTTTTCGTGTTTAAATAAGGATCCACCGATGACAAGTTTCCACGAGTACAAAATTCAACAAACAACTTCACAATTGCGTTCGTATTTTCTAGTCGAAACTTCTCCATTACATGTTCAGACTGATGTTGTTAGAGCCAGTTTTAGGGTTGAGGTTCCCCAGGACTATTTGGATACCAACTTTAGAAGCCTTATCAAAGGTGTCGCCAAAGAGCTGGTAGAATAGTTGCGCATATCATTGAATTATTGAGATGTTACGTACCCTGGTCCCGAATCTGACAATGATAATTCGGTCGGATATTTTTGGCCAGTCCAGTTGTTATTCAGTGATATCTAACTCTTCCTGGACAGAGTATATCAGCACGGTTTCAAATGTGGGTGATGCAAACTCTCTACTTCCTCTCCATATAGTTTCGCTTAATCACAAGATAGTTATTTGATAATGGGCCATTTCCCGCTCCACCTCCATTCCCATGTCCTCATGTCCGTTGTTTACAGCCAAAGGTCTTCATCAAAGAATCAATCAGAGGTATCCGAGGCGTACTAGACGTTTCGTGTATAAATTTTTAGAAAAGCGGGTTACGAGCCTACGCATCCTATCCCAGAAGGAGGGCTGCTCCTTGAGGCGTCCTGGACGTCACCGAAAGTGTATTTGTATAGCGCGTAGGTATTCTCTAAATCAATGTGTTCTGGCTGGCGCGTGGGTTTCCCTGCATCTTTTTCAACCGGGCTTGGAATCGGTTATGGCGGAGTAATTAGTATATTTGCGGAGCTATTTAATATATTTGCTTGTTCTCCGTAAAAAAAAAGAAAAATACGCAAACTTTCTAATATTCTTTTAATTAATGGATATTATTCCTGCATAGTTTCTTACAGAAGTTATCGATATATCTTAATTTTCAAGGTTCCTTCAGGATAATAGTGGAACTATTATTACTTTCTTAATTGCTATTCTGGAGCACAACTAACAAAGATGAAAACTATACCTGTGCAGGCGTTGTTTATTGAAGAAAACAAAGCAAGTCTCCATTCACTGGTCTCTAATTACTCCACTCCCTTCTGTGCTTGACATACTTAGCAGAAATAAAAAAAAACATTGATTTCTTATATCACAGGTAAATTTGCTTATTCACGACCATCTACATTATTCTAATCCCACTACATCCTGTGGATGCTTTTAAATGCTTACAGAGACACGGTTTCTCCCTTGATTCCTTTAAGGGACCGAAGTACTCCCGCAATTAAGCAGCCTTGTAACTAATTCCAGCTTTTAGTTGTTTGTTTGTTTTTTGTCTTATTTGCTCCTTGTTGGCGACATTTCAAGAATAGAAGAAAAACATTAAAAGAAGGATCTCAGATTCTTTTCCATTCAAGTGTCCTTTGTTTTTCCAACTCACTTTTCTCAAGTATTTTTATTTTTCTTTAGAAAATATTGATTTCCACGTAACAGTGGAACTAAATTTTAGCCCAGTTATTACTCTGAGTTTCGGAATCAACTACAATTTACTGATTTCCCCCAGGATGAAACTTATTCGGTCGTAAATGATTGGATTTTTCACTGGTTCATTGCAACTATTCAACTTCACCTAACAGCTGCAGGAAATGGGTCACCTATTTTTCATATATAATTCCAAACCAAAAGTACAAGTGGTTTCGATGCAACAAAACAACTTTGCAATAAAAGAGAATCCTATTATGTATCGGATACCACAAGCCATCAGGAACAATATATTCAAAAGCCAATATTTCTGAAGTGGAACAAATTTCAAAAGCCTAGAGCACCACTTCTAGAGTATTCAGTAACAATTTGTGGTAATAGACAGCCAAATTTGAATATTGTAACGCAGTGTGTAATGGATTGTTATTGTATTGTAAATTTGCGAGATATTTTGAACTTGTAAAACCACGGATTACAAAGTGTTAAAAAAAAGATCTCAATGCGTGACGATAGGATGTGGATTGATGATACTGTTTGTTATGCAATATTCATGGTATAGGTAATAAGCGTTTCTATCCCTCCTTTTTAGAATACCTACGTTAAAAGATTCGATATTTCTGCATTATATGAAACCTTTATTCTAGGAAAAGAAATTAAAAGACACTCCAAGGATTTTGGGGAATTTGAATTACACTGGATAAATGCAATTAAGACACAATCACTGTGAAGAGCTAAGGGTGGATGCATTTTCGGCATAAGAAATAGTAACCCCAATAAAATAAAATTTGAAATTCTAAATAGTAAAATCGTATTTCATGCTTTATATGGAAAATCTCAGTATCTCTTAGTCACTGTTTATTTTAATTATGTGAATTGTGCACAAGACTTCCAACAGCTTCAATGTTCTTTTGAAGTGTCATTGCAGAAAAATATAATTTTGGTAGGTGATTTCAATGCCCGAATCGGTTGTTTACAAAAATATGACAATAACACGGCTATAAACTTTAGTCTTAAAAGGATATTGAAATAAATAACAGAGATAAGAAACCCTTAGAGTTATTATCCAATAAAGGTTTAACAATATTAAACGGAAGATCTCAAGGGGACGAGGTGAGTTTACCTTCTCTGGGAGTATGGTCCTATCATGTGTGTCTATTGGCCTATTAGAGAAGAATGTTTCATTTATTTTGGATGATAAAATATACTCAGACCATTTTTCAATTTGAATAAATTTAGAATCGCAACATATTAATGAAAATCATAACCAAGTGGCACTAATGCCGAAGTTATGCTTGAGATCCAGGTTGAAGTTTAGGTTGAGTTTGCTTACAACATTAAAGTTAATATAAATTCTTTGATTGAAAGAAAAGGTACCGGCTTAGGAAGTGGTGATTTGGTTGAAGTTATACTGGCAGATAAGATTAACTCTCGAAAATTTATTATTAAAACCGACGTAAAATTAACTTCATTAAAGAACACTTTTCTGATCTTCTAAACTCAGATAAGGATACTGAAATTTTTTCATACGCCCAACCACTACACTCATGAGTTAAAGCAGCTCTTCGTTTCTGGTCTCTTTCAAGTAAGCGGTAAGAGTGTCTTCTCCTCCCCTGTTCCTCGTTTTCTCCTCCGAACACATTCATGCCCTTGCAAGCTCCGAGTATTCTCTTTCCTTCAATTTACGTTAAGGCGACTTTAAAAAATTAAATCACTTCCTCCTCAACTCTAACATTGGCACTATCCTTCAACATCTTCCAATTGACGTTGCTTTAGAGTCATTCTATTCGGAAATACACGCTTTTCTTACACAATCTATCCCTCTTCTTCCTCGTAAAAACTACTCCTCATCCCCCGTATGGTACGACAAAGAATTACGCTCTCTCCGAAACAGGAGAAATAAACTTTGGCAAACCTTTCTTCTAACCCAGACTGAGTCTGACTATTCTTTCTATCTATCTGCTCATACCTCTCTTCTGAACGTTGTGATACCCTCTACTATGAATACCTCCAAAGGATGGAAACTAGCCTCATATTCGACCCCAAGCATTTTTATAACTTTATTAATTCCAAGAAGAAATCCAATGGTTACCCCTCCATCCTAAAGCTTGAGAATACCTCTTTGTGTGATCCTAAGTTTATCGCCAACCTCTTTGCACACTTCTTCAGTAAATCTTTCCCTACAACGTGAACTGAACTACTTTTCATTCTTGGAAAAATGCACTCAAACGTCGCTTACGTCTTTCGACCCTGATCCCGAACTAATCGCCGCCAACTAACGGGCTGGAGGACAACTTTCACCCAGGTCCTAACGGCATTCCGGGTTCTGAAAAAAGTGTTGCATGCATTCAAACCCTTACTTTGCTTTTCCGCCTCTCGGTCACTCAATTGGTTTTCCTGACTTTAGGAAAAACTCGTATATTTTTCTCATCTTCAAAAAAGGTTGCAAGAACGATGTGTCCAACTACAGACCCATTGCTCCATACTTAAACTATTCGCAAATTGGTTGTTCTTCCACTGTAAGTCTATCTTCTCCCTCTTCTTGCATGGCTTCCTTAAAGGTAGATCTACAACCACCAGCCTTACCGACTTCGTCTCCAAAACACTATGTGCCCTGGAAAACGGTAAAGATGTTGATGTTATCGCCACCGATTTTAGTAAAGCCTTCGAAAAGATCTCGCATAACGTTATTTTGTTCAAACTTGATCGCCTAGACTCCCCCCCCCCCCCCCCCCCCCATTCATCTTCTGGATTCAATCCTACCTCAACAACCGTCAGTACAATGTTCTTTTCAGCTCATCCATTTCTAACCCCTTTTGTCGCTCGTTCCGGCGTCCCTCAGGACAGCCACCTCAGTCCATTCATTTTTATCTTTACAATAAATGATGTTGATTGTGTCATCAAACACTCAGAGCTGTCCATTTATGTTGATGACATGAAAATAATTAAACATATCTCCCCCACCACACCGAGAGTCTATATGTTAACCGATGTACCAGTCCCAATCGTTACCTCTTTGTGTGACCTAGGAATAATCTGTTATAGCGAACTCAACCGTGGATAGACAGATTCAATCTTTCACCTTATGAAAACCGTCTGAAACTGATCGACTTATAACCCCTAAGTAAACGTCGTGATGTTTCCGACTTTCTCTTTATTCATAAGCTATTAAATGGTGCCATAGACTGCCCTTCAATCCTGCAATCGTTACAAATCTTTACCAATCCCCGCAACCTTAGGTCCACTCCCCTTTTCCGACTCGACCACCATCGCACGAACTACTGTCAACGCGAACCAATTACCAGGATGCTACGAAAAGTCAACGAACTTTCCTCCTTTGACTTCCATCTGAGTAAATCATCCCTTCACAAAGCCTTATACCTTGATCCCGCCCATCTTGATCGCCTTTCTTAATTCTTCTTCCTTCCAGTTTGTATTTACCATAATTATAGCACATATTGTAGATTATACTATTTATTATGACTTATCATTTAGTATTAGTATTATGTTATAGCTTGTATTTTTTATTTTTTTTATTTTTGTATTAAAGTTAAATAAATAAAGAAATTTAAATTTTTAAATAGCTTTGGCGAAAATTTCCTGCATAAGTCTGGATTTAATTAAATTTATTCCTTACTAGGTTCGTTTTGCCCCTCGCTCCCCTACATTGTTGATTTCGGCGAGGATTATAGCAAACAAGAGACTGTAAGAACTTCAGTGTTAAATTCGCCCACTCCTCCTCCAGAAAAATCTTCAATTAATAAACAAATTGCGGCATTCTCTGAGGTATCCAAAACAGGCCATCACAGTAGAAATTCCTGTTAATTAAAATACACCTATCACTACGATCCTATCACTGCGACTATAGAAAGATCCTTCAATTTAAATGAAAGGTGAAATATGTATTCTAAATGATAATCTGCGCATAGGATGACTTACTTTTTAGACATGCTGCCCCCTCGTCTCCCCTCCCCACCCCTCCCCACCCCTCTCAACCCCCTCTCCACAGCTACTAACTACCGTCTCATGCAATTAAATCCATTTTTATAAATGACGTGATAGTTCAGATGGAGGACAGTTCTTCGTAACATTTAATTATAACCTCTTCGATCTTGAAGTACCAAAAAAAAATTTTAACACCAGGGCAAACATTTTCTTTAAATAAATATTTCACGCAATAGTTCTATGACCTCATTCTTTTCTGCATATTAACTCAACTCAGTTTTTCCAGGTATATAATTGTGAAATATTTATAAATAAAATTAATTTGTATAACTATAGTGCAGATTGGTTTGAATTGTTTTCGTTGTCTTCGTGTAAAAGTAACAAGATATAATTCGATCCAGCCCCACGTTGAGCGCCACGTGACTAAAAAACTGCGACAATAGTAATATAACGTCACACAGAATCGTAAACTATTTTAGAATTTCGAGGAGACTACTCTTTTTTATTTGAAAACATTTATAGCCTACACATATCCACCAGGTGAAGCAATCAAGTTTAAATCTTACCATTAGTGGACTAACCATGGAACGGCAGGATGTTGCATAAGTTCTACTTTGTTTGCCTAACCCAATTGCCACACCAAATATTTGCAGATAGCTCTTTCGGACTGCGTTTCACAATTTAAAATTCCAAAAAGCACACGTTACCTAAATTTAGTATTCATCAAGGCACTTTCGTTTGTTTGAGCAATCTCGGACATGTGTACATTTTCCGACTATTCGAGTACAACAGAGCCATTTGTGAAAACAAGTAATTATTGCTGGAAGGACTCCATATTCATGCAATAACACAACTTCCCTGCAAAAGCAATTTCAACATACTAAATGTCATCGACTGTGATATTATCCGGGCAATAATTATTTGCTAATCTCGTTTGCCTAGTCGTATACAAAAGCAAAGCGGCATTGACTCGAAATAATAGACCTGACGAATGTTAACAAGCTATTGAGATATCCTTAATTGAGCAGGCGCTTTATTACTGTTATTCTGTGAAACAGGGCTGCTATCGCTCACCCAAACAGGAGCCTATGTATATCTTCTAGTTTAACAATTTTCCATCAAACGAGCCTACATGACTTTGATATTTTTGCTATGTGGCAATATTCTCCCACTCTTCCCACGAAATATGTAAAAACCCAATTTGGTTGGTGGCTGATGCGAGAAATTAAATTTCCTCAAAAGTTGGTCCTCCAAAGCGCGATATGCCACCGGTTGGCTGACATGGATAAGCTACAATAAAGCGAAAAAGCAAACAAACTTCCCCCGAACCTCGTCGCGGTTTGTAAAAAAAATTTTGCATCCAAAATTATCTCCTTTTTAAGAAGAGACGTGAAATTTGCCGATGTGAAGATGCAAAACGATTTTGAATTTCCACTTGTATCTAGGGCGAGAAGTTTGAGAATACGTTTCTTCTATGGAACAAATCAGGTAGAGAACAGGACGTGTATACGCTTCTATAACATTGGCTTTGTGGTAAATCCTGGGTGTCTCGGTGAAAATTTATGGACGGGAAGTCTGTCATACTTTGTTACTCTTTCACTGTTCGTCTATTATCTTATTTCTTGCGGTGCTGGGTCGTTACGACCTTAACAAGTTGTTAGACGAAATCAGAGGAGGGTTGTCGTTTGGCGGTGATGTTCCAACATTACTCATGTTACTCCGCCTGGGGTGACAATAAAAACTTTCGTGAATAGATGTGTTTATGGGTTCTTTCTAGAGAGAAGGTAATTTTAGAATTGAAAAATGTTTCCTCTTTCAAAGAACTGAAATTGTTATGGTGCAATTTTGCAATATGAAACTAACGATTTTTCGAATGGAGTAATACATCAAGTCAATTTAGCAAAAATTATGAGAAAGATATAACAAAAAAAAAATTGGTAATAAGACCGTATGTGCCCTTATATCGAATAAATTTTGTATCTTGATTTCATCGCAGTTTCAAGTTTCCCTTAACTCCTTTCGTCTTCGTCAGACGTGCGACTTTGTTTCTCGTACAACCTGATATCATTATTTGTGAATTTCCCTAGAGGTACCACTCCAAATCTACTGCTCCTCCCAAGACCTAGTAACAAATATGATATGATTTCCACGTCGGATACAAAGCAACGGCCTCTACGGAGTTCATATGCACTGCCTGCACCTGAAAAAATATACCGTACAGAGCTAGAGTAATCTAAACTTTATCTGACTAAGGTACAATAGAGAAGCTTATTAAAAAACCATCGTCAAGTTCACTGAGCTATCTTCTATATTTTTATATACATTTCTCAAGTTCTGATGTTGGTTAAATTAATTATTTCTTTTTTGGATTTCGGCTTGAACCTTAACAAATCTTGGAGCTTATTAAATTAAGCAATCCCAACCTACCCACCCAAGACTGGAAAATGAAGCTAAGGGAAGCTCAAGACAGGCTATCCCGGAAGTAAGCGAAACGTCCGTGGTGATCAGCGGAAATCATTACCATCAAAAAGTAATGTCACAAATTGTTGAATCAAGTAAAACGAATTAACAATTGTGTCCCCTAAAAGGAATGCCTCAAAAACGTCAAAAGTTGTTAGAAACGCAGAGCGATGTTTGTGGAAATACTTTTGTAATAAAGTTGAAAGTCTCTCTGAGGTAGAACATTTACGTAATATTCTCTCAACAACACCAAGCTCACGTAGCCTCGTATTTAGAAAAGGATGGTATCCGGACCTAATCTAACCTAGAAACCCTGGAACTACTGATAGATACTCACTTTCACGGATTTTTAACAGCTAGCAGTATCTTCTAACAATCAGTGTCTAGGACGTAATATCCTTGGTAGAGAGAAACTGAAAGGAGATACATGCAGTTGCGAGCCTTTCAAATCCATGGGTTTGGACGCTGTAATCACCGCTGAGATTGAAACTTGTCAGGCATGCATTCTCGAAGCTACCGTCCTGGAATACTTAGTGTATTCTGAGTATAAACGCGAATGAAACGGAGATGATGCTCTTCTGAGGGAAGTACAGTGTTCCTCCCATTAACTTCCCAATACTAAATGGGGTCAGACTTGAACGAAGTGACCCAGTTTAATATCTGAGACTTAATCTGGATAAAAAAACTCGATTTACTAGAAAATCTACAAAAAGTGACGACTGCCCTGCACTTTTACTAGTATGAAGCCGCGAGTAGTGTACTGACTCTATATCAGCGTTACTATACCCATAATTACATACGGATTGGTCGCCTGGTAACCAACACTAGAAAAATTAACCCACAAGTAAGCACAAGGTAGTGTTCAGAGGATAGCGGTACTACTGATCACAAGTGCCCCCCTCACAAACAGCAGTACGGTATTGGTAACAGAAACTCCACTTGTGATTCCGGGGACTATAATGTCTGGTCCACAGAGTGGGGAAGTGGGACCACAAACAATTTCACCATTAGACATCGCCATGCCGAATTTCGGCAATAGGCTAACCTTTCCTGGGACAAGTGCGAGGTTAGTGTTAGATATTGCCTTTGTAATCAGCGCTCTGATGAAAGAATTTACTTCGAAGGTTAGCGAGCATTATACGCACAGCAACCACCATGCATTAATTTATAATCTGACGGAAGATCAGAGGAGATTAGACCCAAGCCAAAAAGTTTAGGAAAACATAGTGTAGCTCCAAAATATAATATACTTAGACAAATGCCGAAGGAAAACTGTTTGGTATCGAGAACCGCAGTGAAAAAGTCTGCGCATATAGCTGAAAATATTAGCAGAACCTATGATGCCTCAATGCCACGGCGTAATGGTGGTAATCGTAAGAAGCAAACCTACAGGTGAAACGATAAAATCAGGCAAATATGAGCTGAATACCTGTGATTCTGGCGACGATATCAGCGTGCCAGAGTCATGGACAACTCTCAGAATCGTTGCAAAAGATATAGAATCACAAGGAATAAATTCCGGGAAGAGATCCGCAATAGCAAGCATGAATGCTTCAAATAGCTGTGCAATGCGACAGGCGTAGACCTGCGGGCAAGAAAAAGTTCAAAGCACGAAAATGCTCCTTTTTTAACTGTCCGGTGCTGCTGAAGAAAATCGTGACCACGCCTTTCCCTTGCCAATCAGGATACACATCCCCCATTGAGGAGGACAAGAGAATAGAAACGATACCTACGGTAACAGCGGAGGAACTGTTCAGGACATCCGCAAGAGCCGGAAACGATAAAGATCCGGAGCTGAATGGTATCCCCAACGACGCCCCAAAAGCAATAATTAGGGCGAGACCAGATATGTTTGTATCCATTTTTAACGCATTTTTGGAAGAGGCACTATTCCCCAAGCAATAGAAAACCCAGTTTTTGGTGCTTCTCCCGAAAGGAGAAAAGACACCAGGAGAACCGTGCTCATAACGCCCAATGTGTCTGTTGGGCACAGTGGGGAAACAACTTGAGAGAATTATGTACAGCAGACTGCTTCCGATCGTCGAAGAAGCAGCTCTGTCGGAAAATCAATATGGATTTTCAGTGTGTAGTGCCACCATTGCTGCAATTGACACCCTTGTTAACCTATATGAAAACGCAATAGAGGAGAATAGGTGGAAAGGATGCAGTAAGAAGTACTGCGCTGCCATCACTCTCGAAAGGCTGAATGCCCCAGTGTATATTCGCAGGCTTATTAAAGACTACTTCACAGGTCAAAAGCTCTGCAACGACACAGAAGTGGGTCCAGAGGAATACTGTATAATCGCCGGAGTGCCGCAGAGAACGGTGCTGGGCCCACTCCTCTGAAATTAACAGCCGAAGTTGCCGAATAATATCTGAACGACGTTGAGTGGGCAACCAACCAAGAGCATAAACCGGAAGACGTGCTAATCAGAATTCGAAAAAGAAGAGAAGTTCTGAGTGGCAGAGTAGTGGAGCATGAAATGACATTATAAGAGGCCATAAAATACATCGGAGTGACAATAAGTGATAGGTTAAAATAGCGGCACTGTCGCGTATGCTGTCAAACATTGGAGGACCTAGCAAACATCTTATTTTCATCATTAAAAATTTGACTGTGTGTCACAAATTATATAATCATTAATTAGTACTGAATCATCATTTAGCTAATTAATAATTAATTTGTAGGGCTGTCTAGGATATAAGTGACTGGATTTGACCCTTTTTTTTCTGTGAGGGGTAAAAATCTTCCAAAGACACCAGGAGACCCGGTTGTCTCTGGTACTGTGAGATTTTTGCTGACTAAAACACCCCTCAAGGATTTGCTGAATCAGACCCATTTGTCCGGATCCTTTTTCGTCGCTGCCTTGCGCTCTCAGCGAGAGAGTCCCGGACAAATCCAGTTTTCTTCCCTCACCTTGATTCCTCGTGTCAGCGCAAGCATTTGCTTACAAGACACCTCTGTCACCCTTCTTTCTTCCATCCAGTGGTGTCCCATCAGCTTTCTTCTTCTGATTGCTACAGGACTGCTGTAGTGCAGGACACTGACACACTATGCGTGCCGCCGTCTCTTGTTCATCCTCGAGAATGTTTATCTTCTTTAGATGGCACCTGAAGTTACGATGTCCGGTTAGTAGTGCTGTTAGCCATCTCAAGGTCCTGTGATCCATATCCAGGACCTTCCTCTGTTCAACACTTCTAGTCGCTACAATCGTCATATTAGCCTGTCTGCACAAGTCCACGTAGTTCCACTGTTCCCAGCGTTCCCTCGTGGCCCACGTACCTAACAAGCCCTCTGCCGTGCCCCTACCTAGGGCAGTGAACGGCTCCGGACCTTAGAAACTCGAAGCATTTGACCCTTAGTATACATGGGTTGTTTTTTCGGAAAAAGTTATTCTAGGTCTTAGCCGGCCTACTCACCGACAACATTTTGGTCGCGAGCTCTCGAACTACTACTTAGTGTATCTTCTTTGGGAGAAAGTCACAGGAATGCACTTAAAAGTTAAAACAAAATATTATTGCAGAAACAGCACTCGTTTAACGCAGCTAAGAGACACATGCACAGTCGATATCTCCAGAAATAAATATTTCAGAAAATAAAAGAGAATTTCCAGAAGTAGGGAAACATACATGGGCCATTCCAAAAGAGACAAAAATCTCAGCCGAAAGAGCAAAAGACTTTTTTTTAAATGTTTACCCTCTTGCTTGAAGTCATCGCTGGAGAAAGTGATATCAAGGTTCGTATCGCACCGGCGGCGAGCTATGGTTGTTCTTTGCTGACAACAGATTACAATGAAAAGGCAATGAGGGTTGCAGAAAAACTGCCAGTGTTTCGGAATCCACTTTAAATTGTAGGTCCACTTGCAATCGTTGCCTCGAATCGGGTGAAATTCCGCTCCTTGCCCCCACACAGATTGAGATCCTTTTGCTTAGAAGTACTTTATATGGTATAGGTTTTGTTATTCAAGCATGTCAACTTGTGAAAGAGAGAGGAGCGCGGCATCTATTTATTACTCAACCCGTACTTCTCTCTCTCATAAATTTCATGCTTGAATAGCAAAAATTATACCGTGTAAAGTACATATTATCTGATTAAACTCAGCGCAAAATCCCAATAAGTCCTCGAGTTCACAGATTCATTGAATTTTTCAATGCCTGAACCAATCACCAATTATTTCGATTAACTATTATTTCGGCCATCTTAATTATCGTCATAATAAATGAACAACCTATCAGCGGGCTTATCTCCTTTCGTCCTTCATACCTGAAATTCTATAACGCGCCATTGGATCAAACTAAGTATCGTCCGCCTTTTCCAGATCAACCACCAATAGCAAACTTATAATATTTATTTAAAACGACAAAGTCAGCAAAATGTCCAGGACCGTATCATATAAAGTGTCGACCAGGACATTATGCTCAGTATCATTGTTCCTCCTAGATAAAAGAATTCCCAAAGTACTGAAATAATTTCTCGTTGTTAATTTCTCATAAAGGGGTCGTAACAGTCTCTTAGGGTCATAAAATTCTCCATTAACTCCTAATATCCTTGGAAATGCTAAGACAATGCTATTAGCTGTTATGATAACGTCTTTATCTATTCAAAATACGATGAACTTCACTCTGAATATGCGTTCGAAGCGAAGAAAGGGTAGTTTCGCAGGATTTATTTAACGATTTCTAGAACTTCCCTCAGGACACCTTTCACAAACTTCACTCTTCATTTCCAAGATAAATTTAATCAACGAATTACTTTACATCTGATCTGAGAGTGACACCAATACTAGGGGTAGATTTCCGGAAATGGCAACATGTTTTCAGTTAACAATGAATTACATAAACTTGGCTCACTTAAGGGTTTCCTAACACTTTGCATTGGGTTTTATAGACATGACACAAGTTCGCGTATGGGGGAGCCCTTAGAAAATCAGAAGTATTATCATCACAGCTCGACACCATCAGAACTGAAAGTGCTTTATCGACTCCCATAACTCTTCAGTACAGCATCCCCAATTGTCCCGATTCAACTAGAGAAATTTTACTTCGGCATTGGAGCGATAAACTTCAATTGAGATTGTTCTATTTGATGGCTTCACAACGCCACCATGAGCGCGTGGCTGCTTGTAAAGCTAAAGCGACACCTCACAATCCCACTGGAATGGGTATTATATGGATTAGGGAACTGTTGCCTTTTGTAAATGAAATTGGCGTCAAACTATACTCTAAGCGCCATCGTGCTGCGTTCCCAACATTAAAAGTCATTGCCAAGGGAAATTTTCTGGTTTCTACGTTTCAGTTCTATTCTATCACATCCCTGAACTCCGTCAACAAGAGATGTAATAAAAGTCAATTTTATGAGTCGAAATTGATGTAAAAAAAGACTTCTTCATGCTGTTTCTGGACATTTTTTTGAGTAAAGCACTTTATATCTCAATCGTAATATGTCCACTTTGACATAGAGGTTGTTTGAACGAAATTACTTCCGTGTCAAATGGATGCATTTGCCGTAAAAAGGACTGCACAGATCAATTTATTGTATTGTACTAACTGAAGGAAATAAGGTGGTGGCTCTTAACATTTTTTAAATTTTCAAATTGAGTACGGAGTTGGATCAATACGTTGAGCGGCAAGACCAACATGCCATGGGCCACGGGTTCGAGACCAGATGTCTAGCTCGCAGCAATGCAAAAACAAGACTCAAGTTTCCTCACTTTCCTTACCGTAATTCCCTTCCGGCCAAAACCATGCTAACGCATCAAAGGGTTGTCCCCTAGGATTTGGTCACATCGTATAAAATTAAAAAAACAAATTCACGGAATATAAAAGCTGAATTCTTTAAGTCGGATAATTTCAATCAAGTCAGAGTCTGTCATCTATCAGCTCCTGGTGCGCGAGTTATGTACACGCAAATTTTAATTGCACTTCAGAAAAAGAAATGACAATGGAAAATAAAGAGGATAAAAAGTAAGAATACTATATAGATTCCCAACTTTATTTACGTTACGTTAAAGTACTGCTTAGGCAGCTTACCGCGAGTTAACTAACTGAAAGCTTTTCTACAGAGAAGTGGTTAATTCGTTTTCTATGAACACAAAAGTTAAGTAAGCAGAAATGCCCAAATAGGTGTCGCCGGAATTCCATTAGAGTTTATTTATTTATTTAACATATTTGACAGTAAAGATCTGACTGTGAGAAAAAACAAAAACATGGACATATAAGGTTAGGTTAGGTTAGGGTGGCGGCTATAAGCCCTACAGCCGATCAGTCTCACATAGACCTATAGATGGTCCGTTGTGTTCCCACATCCTTGGAACCGTAGCTGATTGCCGGGTTTATCTAAAAAACCAGCCGCAGCTGTAAATAAACCTTAGGAGCTGCTTCAGCTCGATGCCGGCTATATCACCCATACCACCTAAGAAGTACACGCCCATTGCATTGTACCTTCTTTTTGCTAGGCCCGGGCATTCGCAGAGTAAGTGCTGAATGCTTTTCACCTCTTCCTCGTCCATAGAACTCTGGCAGAAATCATTCGTGGGAACGTGCAGACGTTCTGCATGTCTACCGAAAAGACAGTAGCCAGCAATAACTGCCACAATGTTTCGGAGGTTTATCCGGCTTTCGTTTAGCAGAAACGCGGTTTTTCTCAAATTCCAATCAGGCCACAGCTGCCTTGACAGGCTGCATGTGGTTAAGTTACTCCATCTTTGCTTAGCGAGCTGATTAGCCTTAAGGTCAATTTCTCTCTTCACTGATTCTAGCGGCTAACCGATCGATCTGTCAATAGAGGAATCATCCAATTGTGATCCCTCATTTGCCAGCTCATCAGCTGCCTCATTCCCTTGAACACCACTGTGACCAGGAACCCAGCAGAGAGTTACCTTGTGTATCGCCCCTATCGTCCGGAGACCAGCCAGACACCTGCCGACCAGCCGCGACCAGATTAAATTTGAGTTCAGCGCCTTGATAGCTGCTTGGCTGTCGATGTACAAACATATCCCTCTACTCCTTGGTAGGTTGGGCGCCTGTGTATTATTGCTACCGCCCTTTCTATGGCCAAGATCTCCGCTTGGAATACACTGCAGTGCTCCGTTAGCCGGTACCTACTGCGTATACTTAGGCAATCCGAGAAGACCCCCGCTCCCACCCCGTCCTCCGCCTTAGACCCATCCGTGAAGACCGATATTACTGCACCGGTGTCATCCCCCCACTCTTCTCTAGTTGGGATTCTTGTGGAGAAGGCCTTCCCCAAAACTAAGTAGTGGGGTGGTGTAGTCGGTGTTCACCTGCAGATAGCCTCCCGGATAGGTCCTTAGTATACTGCTATGGCCGTTGTCAAAGCTCTTCCAGCAATTGGACTCTTTCAGTCTTACGGCACTGCGTGCAGCTATACTTTAGCGCGTGGACGTCGAGCGGTAGGAGATGGAGCATAGTCTCCATTGCAGCCGTTGTCGTTGTGCTAATAGCTCCGGAAATGCCGAAGCAGGCAGCTCTATGAATTTTGTTTGCTTTCTTTAGATTGCTCTCCTTCTTTAGAGCAGACCATCAGACTATTATGCCATAGGTAAGAATGGGTCTTACTATTGAGGTATACATCCAGTGGACAATACGAGGGCTTATACCCCATTTCTTGCAAAACATCCTCTTGCAGGCGTAGAACGCTATCGACACTTTCTTCACGCGTTCATGTATGTTCATGCCCCAGCTTAGCTTGAAGTCGAGTATGATCCTAGATACCTAGTGTGTGTCTTTAGTGCTATGGTATTGCCCGCTAGTTTGGGTGATTCGAAGGCTTCGATCATCCCCCTCTTTGTGAATAGGATTGCCTCCCTCTTCTGAGGATTGACCGATAAACCACCTGTGGACTTTACCTAGTACTCTTTCCATCAATTCGGACATATTAACAAAGTCTGTCAAAAAATCAACAATCAATTAATAACTGTACTACGGTCGATGAAATGCGGTAAGGCCCTAGGGATTAATGGAATACCAGTGGAACTATTTAAGGCGAATCCCATTACTGCTGCTGACATTTTTCTCCCCGTAATGTTGGGAAACCGAGACCAATCACTCTGAATGTAAAACAGGCGAAACTGTGAAGATTCCCAAAACAGCCGACCTGAGGAATTGTAGTCATTGGTTCGGTATCTGTCTTTTAACTGCAGTCTCCAAATTGATGGCAAAAATCATCTTAATGCGAATCTACCAGACACACTAAATTATAACAAGGCAGGTTTCATGAAGGTTTCTGCTGTAGCGATCACATCAACACCCTCCGAATTCTCATAGAACAATCCGCCGAATGGAGGTAGATTTCGAAAAGGCGTTTGATAGCGTTGATCGCGAGTATATATGGGCAGCTTTACGTGGGAGGGGCATCCCAGAAAAGATTATCATCATCATAAAGAAGTCCTACTTACGAGCCTAAACAAAGGAAAACTGTGGGAGCCCTTTCAAGTGCTGAACGGAGTGAGATAAGGATGCGTACTGTCACCTTTACTTTAATGCGAGGGATTAGATGAAAACTTTTCAAGCACCTTACGCATCTGGACCATGCAAACGATGTATGTCTCTTATCCAACAAACAGAGTCATGTAACCCGAGCAGAGATGGGATCATCTGCAGAGGAGCAATGACTACACCGTTTCTACAATAAGCTTCGAGAAAGATTTTTCTACTAGAATACGTAGTAGGGAGAAGTGGGAAGGTTCTCAGTGGCTACCAATGCCAGGTTCAAAAGTGTTTTTTCCGACCGCCTCTACATACGGAACTCGTATCGACTGCCGGACCACTGCTGTGAGTTTCAAGCAGAGGTCCTAGCTACTGCAAGTAGGACAAGTGTATTGCTGTCGCACAAGGATCTACAAAGGCATAGCGAAATTTGCTTCTATGGCGATAGTCAAGCGGCCATTTAAGCGCTTGACTCAAACGCGATTAAATCACTACTGGTCCCCAGATGCCGGACCGATCTCCAAAGTTTGGGGGCTCTACACTTGGTAATTTTCAATTGGGTATCCAGTCATGGCGATGGGACGCGTAAATAGGCAGCCGATGTTCAAGATCAATCGGATGGCCTATAATCGCAATAAAAAGAGAGATCGACCTAAAAGCTATTCAGCTCGCCGAGTGCAGGTAGATCGGACTGTCAACCTGTGACATGTCAAGAGAAATGTGGCCGGAGTAGAATAAAAGGAGAACGGCGTTTCTACTGAAGGGAAGCCGACGAAATCTCCGAAATATTTCTGCGATTATAACAGGTCGCTCCTTTTTTGGTAGTCATGCAGTCCGCAGGAGGAGATTGAAAGCATTTACTTTGCGAATGCTCTGGACTAGCCAGGAAAAGGTTTCAGGCTTTTGGAAAGCATTTCTTTAATGGACTAGAGGCGTTTGCCGGTGCGAAGCTGAAGAACCTAATCAGGTTCGTCACTGGTTGCGACTGGTTCAATTAATCGCTGCATGGCAGGGCTAAACCGATCAAGGTTGAGATTCCTTCGTAGTAGTAACACAACGCATCATATAAAGGTGTATGTGAGGTCGACTGATTTACTACCGGTAACCGCCAACTAACCTAGCCAAACCTAACCAGAGAAGGTCGCAGAGCAGGGCTTAAGATTAAAGCTGCTTAAATCAAACTAATGGGCTTGGACTCCAGGAGACAAATTGAAATTTATCTAGAAGAGCAGAAAATAGAGCAAGTGGATACATTTTACTATCTCGGCGGATAAGGCCCGAGTTGCATTTAATACACTTGCTGAGATATGGCGCAATAGCAACATCTCAAAATGCACAAAACTCCGGATCTTTGAATCGAGCGTAAAATCTATTCTGTTGTGCGGCTGTTCAACATGGAAAATGACTTGTCACTTGTCTTGGGGGTTGAGAGATGATGGGTCGCTGAAAGCACACTCTGCCGACTAGTAGCGGAGGGTTGTCTGTCTGTCTTACAGTCATGGCCGTGAAATTTCGTTGCCTTCGGTGAGCTAGCTGTCACTTATCGATCGATGAATTCAAAAAGCCTGCACGGTTTGTGGTGGTGAGTGAGTTCTGTTCCACATTTATTTCACATGCACGTCGTTTTTGAAATTCACTCGGTTAATTCGAATGTTCGAATTCAGATGAATTAGTTAGCTTTGTCATTGCCTAAGTCAACAACTCATTTGTATTGTATTCGTATCGAGCCTGGATCAGCCCACTGACTGAGGATTACGTCTAGAATTCTTAGCAATATATGCCGAGACTTTCAACGGTTATCGCCGATGCGGAACGGAATTACAGCAGCTTGTCTACGAAGCTTCCCTTTGGTATTGCTGCAAGCACTACAGGAAGGACAAATTTCACGTTGGGATTTTATAACTGTGTGGATGATGGGAGCAGTTTGCAGACCAGTCCTGAGGGAATGTACGCAATTTCGAAATTGTCGTGCGTTTATTTAGAAAATTTTTGAATGAGTTCCCCCAGAGAATTAGAAAAGTGACGAAGGGTTCTGCGGAAAGTACTTCTTCTCACCGACAGGGGTTCCTGAAGAAGGGACTTAGCCTAATGCTGCATCTATCCTCCGCCATTTTGGGTGAAGAATAACGTCACGTAGCTCGTCGCATTCCATTGATAAAACACTTTTATTCGTTACCCATGTCAAGGGAGTTGCGAAGAAAAAGGTAGTCCGCTATCTAGGGACGTTCGACATATTGGTATTAGAATGACATCATATATTTTATCGTATTCTACTCGTCAAACCCTTTAATTTGATACCCATATCATGGAGGTTATCAAGAAAAGAATAATCCGCCGTCTATGGGCATCCGCTATATTTTATTTAAAATTTTTTTCGAACAGTTTATTTCTTATTACTTGAATAGCATTTTGCTAAAATTTTAGATCGATATTCGAAATATTTTTCGATTTATATATGACAGGCTGAGAGTAAAAAAGACCTATCTACTAGGTCCGAGCAAAAGTGGCTTAGAAAATGTTCTGCGTAAAAACGAACCGCTTGAAACCCTAGGAAAACAAGATTCAAAGAAAATCTCCGGGCAAAAACGACTTAACTAATTAACTGCATTAGCTTTGCATTACTTTTTGTATTGAAATCGTTTTTACCCGGAATCTCACGTGGTTTGTTTTTGCCAGGAACATTTTCTAAGCCACTTTTTCTCGGACCTTGTGGATAGGTCGTTTTACTCTCACTCAGCCTGTCATATATTTGTACAGTGTAAGTCAGTTTTTCGACGACATCGAACGTAGAGACAAGGTCTTCACGATACTCGCGATAACTCTCGCTGCCGGTGCCGGTCTCGACACGATACCGGGACCGGTAGCGAGACCAATATCATTCGTAACAGTGCGATACCGAGAGCGAGATTGAGGTGAAGAGAGTGGACGAGATATTAGTTTTTATTATTTTATTGTGGAATTTTTTTTAGTTGTTTCAGCTCTTATGTCGCTCCGAAAAATGTCAATTGTGTGATTAATGAGGCATATAAGTACACACTGCTTTTCTCAATAGCGTCTTTCTACATTATTTCCTTTTTCAGATATTTGCGTTTTATCCCCAATAGCAAAAAAGAGCCTTTACTACCTTATTTTGGCGAGAGGAATAAAAAAAAGATATATCACTTGTCCTCGCTCTCCGTTATACCACTGAAATTCCCTTTTTTTATCTTGCCGAGAGCGGGATCGGATTGAGACTTCACCTTCACGAGACCAAGACCGAGATGTGCCAAAGTCTCGGTCTTGTCTCGGTGCCGTGAAGCCCAAGTAGAACCAAAACTTTAGAAAAATACCTTATTATTGTAGGAAACGAGAAAAAATAAAAACTTATATGAGCCCCCTTAAGTGTTGTAATAGTAATATGCCGAACCACTTTTAATCGATTTTTAAAAAAATTACAAAATGGCGCCGAATTTTCGTCAACTATCGCTATTCTAGTCCTCCTCTTTTCAATGAAAAAAATATGAAATGTTTCAAATAAAAAAATTACTGTGGTTGGGGACAGAACTAATAGTATGGAGAACACTGTGCCAAAATTGTAGCCTAATCGCTTCAATGGCTTTCTTTTATGAACAAGGCTAGACGAAAAAGTTTGGAGTTTTAAGAAAAGGAAGTGTCTATTTACCACTCTCAAGTTGCCGTGTAATTTCCATGTACACGGAAAAACATGGAACTACACGTAAGTACACGATAAGTGAAGGAGACGGAGTTGGATCAATGCATTGAGCCGCACGACCACCATGTCATGGGCCCCGGGTTCAAAATCAGATCTCCCCGTGAGCTTTTATTAAGAAATTGAAATAATCCACTCTGTCTCTGGGCTGTTGTCTAGCTCGCAGCAATGCAAAAACAATACGCAAGTTCCTCACTCCCCTTATCCTAATTCCCTTCCGGCTAAAACCATGCTAACGTATCAAAGGATTTGGCCGCATCGTATAAAAAAAAGTGCAAATAGTCACTTCCATAGTAATAGTTGATCACAGCCTGTTCTAGATACAACAACCCCCCCCCCCCCCCCCAGTTAATTACTAAGTAACTAAAACCCTGATTAATTCACCTCTTCCTCCCAGAAAATTTAAAAAAACAAGCCAAATCGCCATTCGAATAACAGACGGAACGCCATCTGCCGATTAATAGACTCCATTCTAGTCATCAACCACTGGCGTCGGATAGACACACTTTTAATGAATGATTTTATTAAACGAACTTTTAGATTGCGTATAATCCAAACCTAAAAGTTTAGGAATTGTTTAACTATTTTCTAGCTGAAATTAATTTAATGGGGTTTGACCATTTTAAATTAGAGAATTTTTCGGTTAAATAACTCAAGAGATGTGTATCTACGTTTTATTGTGGTACAGGTAAAAGGGAAAATCAAAATAGAATTTCCATACCAATTAGCAAATTTTATCATCTTACCTACGGCAAAATGTAATATTTTCGTCTTGTTTTTCTTCATTCACTGCTAGATTAAAACAGAAATTTCCTTTTTATTGTCTCCTTCAACAAAATTATAACCTCACTTTAGGCTCTTCTCTGGCTTCCATTAATTTTTAAAAACAAAACAAAACGGATAACAATCATCTGTCCTCCGAAGATTTTCGAACATTGACTTTATTACGCCGAACTGCCCAATTATGTTAATTTGTTTCTCATTAAAATTGAATTGAATTTGCGTTGGAAATTCTCTAGATTTTCATTCAAGCGAATAAAAGCGTAGGAGTTGTTGTCAGGCGTGGGAGCAAAAGATAACACTCTTTGGCATGCAAATCAAAGAATGCCAAGACCTTCTTTGTCGGGAATTAAAAGGTTACCTATATCAAAGGAAAACTATTTTACGTGTGGTAATTTCTATTCAACAATTCAAGCTTTTGCAAATGGTTGCGCATACATATGTGTAAATTTTCCATCTTAATTCCTTATCTCAAGGTAACATACCATTTCCTTTCAAATTTTTACCTGACACAGACCATGGTGCATGTACATCTATTTCGGACTATCAAGAAAACTCTTAAAGGTTTGTTACCGGAGACGACTGAGGGTCGTTCAAAGATAAGAAGGACCCCATCTACCGGTGCCATTGTCCAATGTAGAGAGAAATTTCTTTTAACCGTATCAAGATTAGGTTTCTACTCCGTACTATAACGTACAAACTCCTTAGTTGGCACGAAATCTTATCTGGAAGAACCTAAGGCATATTCATTACCTTTCGAAAGGAATAACAAATGAGAGAACTATTTCCTCACATTACACCAGAGGGAGTTAATGTGGTTACTATCATGGTACATGGTAAATAATTTGTTAGACTGTCTCGAGGGATGGGTTACCATGGATATTACGGGCTGTTCGAATTATTGCGTTCGTTGCAAGATAAAGTTGTGAAGAACACTTTTGTTTTTACCATTCACGAAGCTTCCGGTATTGTTGGCTCAGAAAAATACAATAGATACAATTATGGCAAAATTAACAAAGTCATCTTAACGATTCCCTTGGAGTACATAGATCACACCATTATATGATGTTGTGCAAGATTGTGGGCTTTTTAAAGAGTTACGTACACATCTACTGCAAATCAAATTCTTACGACACATTCCCAACAAAGGTTTCTGGCAAGAGGAAATTACTAAAAGGAGCTGGACGACAAGTTTAAGGAAAACGACAGCAAAAGAATGTTGTTGATTCGGATTTACCATAAGAACACTTTGCTTTTCCTGTGACTGTCAGCTGCCGTGCAATCTGATATAGCCACAATTTTGTGGTTGCCATCTCGCGAGCAGTACGAACAACTTCTTACTGAACTGTCAAAAGTAATGTGCTTATTCCGCTTGAAGTTTGCTGCCATGTATGTACAGGCTGTTACAGACGACAGTTACCCTGGTTCTTCTCCAGGCATAGTCAAAGGATGTCGCTGGGCTATATTATAAAAAAAAAGGAACAGGATAAGGGAACAAAAGCTAAGAACGAGGAAAGGTCCAAAAGTCTGCGGAATGAAGGGGAAGGGCGGGGTTAAAAATTCTCACCGTACACATCGCTAATTAGAGACTCAATATTAGTATATAAGCAAAATTTCACGTCGATGACCTAAATTACACGAGACACCAAAAATTTTTCGAACCCTAATGACGAAGTTACAAAAATGGACAAAAGCAAATCAGGAAAAACTCAAGCAAAACCCCTACGATTCGTGATTAATCCTCTTCCTACTTCACTTCTCTCACCAAGAAAAAAACAGGTTTTCTTCACTCATGGGGTAAAATCCCTCTCGTGTAATTCAGGACTATGATGTCATTCGTTTAAGAGTTATCGCCGTTCGAACAAGTCAAAACGGCAACTATGGAAAAAATTGAACTTCGCGCCGTGATAAAGTTCCTGACAAAGCAAGGAAAATCTACTTAGACTATAATGAGTGAGATGGAAGTCATTTATGGTGATCAGTGCCCTGGTAAAATCATTATATACAAGTGGCATAGTCTTTTTAAACATGGTCGAGAGTGGATTGAAGACGATCCACGCCCTGGACGGCCGATAGAAACCACCTCGTCAAACATCATCGAAAAAGTCTAAAAATTAATATTAAAAGATGCTCGTCTGAAAAAAAAAAAACAGTTATCTGCATTAGTTGGTGTATCAGATGCCACCATTTTGAGAATTCTACACGATCATCTTGGTATGACTAAAGTCAGTGCAAGATCGGTGCCCAGAAAGCTCACGCAGCCGCAGAAGCAACAGCGAGTCGACGCGTCTAAGCATTTTTTGGAACTGTGAGGCGACGAACCTATCCCGATTTTAGAGAGGATTGTTACCGGGGAGGAAACCTGGGTTCATCACTTCGTACCTGAGTACAATCAAGAATCGATGAAATGGCCACCACCTGACCACCCCCTAAGAAGTTTAAGGTGTCAGAACCGGCTGGAAAGTTGATGGCTACAGGTTTATGGGACTGTGAAGGAATTTTATTGGTAGACTACAAAGAAAAAGGTACCACAATTACTGGAGAGTACTATGCTTCGATATTGGAAAAGTTGAAGGTAGCCATCAAGGAAAAACGTAAAGGATAATTGACGGCAATGCAAGACAATGCGCCCGTTCACAAGAGCAAAGTTGCAATGGCTGCTCTACACAAACAAGGGTACAAATCTTTAGTTCACCCACCCTATAGTCTAGACTTTGCTCCTAGTGATTTTTATTTGTTTCCAAATTTGAAAACAGAGCTAAATGGAAGAAAATTTTCCAACGACCATGAAGTCAAAGAGAGACAAAGAGCAAAGACAAAAAATATTTTTTTTATGGTATTGAGAAATTAATTTCTAGATCTGAAAAATGTGTTGAGTTTATAGGGAATTATATTGAAAAAGAAAAATAATTTTGTATTTTTATTTAATTTACAACCCCTCCATTCCGCGAATTTTTGGAACGTATAGTATTTGCCTATTAATGCTACCGCTAAATGTTCATGCGAATGGGGGGGGGGGGGGGGTTAAACTGCACTACTCTCGTATCTTGTAAAGTACGAGTTGTAAAATAATCGCTAAATTCTACCGTACGACCGTACTCGATCTTTAGAATGTAAGCATGCATCGGAGATGATCCACCAGGTAACAGGTTGAAGGCAGAAGTGGCAATGGAATAGGCCACACACAGAGAAAACAAGAGGCTTTAGATTGGAAACTACACAGGACACACAAGCAGACCCGTAGAGAGAAAATTCGGGACCGAGGGATACCACATACGGGCCCCCGCGAAAGGAAGTTCGGGATCGGGACTAAGCGTTTACGGGCCTATATTCAATCTAATGAGTGACTTTCAATTTAAAATCTGTCTAGTATATTGCACTTTTTTGATCGCGTAACATTTTTTTGTATATAAAATTAAAATGGAAAAAATTTTCTGTTGATGACTTAGATGACGGGCCCCTTTTGAAAGCCCGGGCCTGGGGGGTTTACCCAATTCGCCCTACCACCCCCTCCCCCTCTCGGCGGCCCTTTACACAAGGTTTTATTTATTTTTAGCGTCATCAGGCAGCAACCTTATGTTGGGAGTACTCTAGACGCAGAAGTAGGTTGTTAAGGATCTGTTTCCATAGAAGCGGCGAGAGGATCCTAACTTGGCATCTGTAAGCTCGATGACCTCTCGAAACCAAGCCCCTTCTCCGATCCACACTTTCGGGTGTATTATCTTGATATCGGTACGGTACTCAATACAGTGCTTAAATAACGGGAAATAACGGGAATTTTTAAATTTCGCGGGTTTGGATAGTCCGATTGTCAAATATTTTTTTTATTCTGTTGGTATATATTCCCCTGAAGTATGATCAATTATTTTCAGCTGTATTCATTGTTTACTTTGTCTGTGGCAAACGTAAGGTTAGAAGTGTTTTTATGTGATCGGCGATTTTCGTTTGTCAAAAGAAATGGATCAAAGATTTTGTATCAGGATGCCTGGGACGCTTTAGCCTAAGTTTCGACGTCATATCCGCAAATCCATGTTTCGTCACCTGTTATAACACGTTTGAGTAATTCTGCATCGTCGTAGACTTAATTTGGTGACTCCTGAGCAACTTCCATTCGCCGCTGTTTTTGTTCAAAATTCCACAATTTTGGAACAAATTTTGCTGCCACAAGTTTCATGCCCAAAACATTCGAAAAAATTTCATGGCATGAGCCAATCGATATGCCAACATCATCGGCGACTTCCCTGATTGTGATTCGGCGATCGTTCATAACCATTTCTTTCACTATTTCCACGTTTTCATCGGTTGTTGATGTGCTGGGGCGTCCGGGGCGTTCGTCATCTTCAACGTCTTCACGGCCATCTTTGAAACGCTTATACCACTCGTAAACTCTTGTTTTACTCATAGCAGACTCGCCATAGGCCTTTGTTAACATTTCACATACATTTTTACACTTTATTTCATTTCTTACGCAAAACTTGATATAAATTCTTTGATCCGTTTTTTTTTTCTTTGACAAAGGAAAATCGCCGAGCTCATAAAAACACGTCTAACCTTAGCGGTTGCCACAGACAAATTAAACAATGAATACAGCTGAAAATTGTATCATACTTCAGGGGCATATATACCAATATAATAAAAGAAAATTTGAAAATCTAAACCCGCGAAATTTAAAAATTACCGTTATCTTCTGAACACACCTCGTATATCGGCAAAACAAAAATAAAAATCAAAACAAGATACATGGAGCATGTTGCTGGGGCCAAAAATGACAGAGCACAATCGGTTTTATCCAAACATTTAAAAAATATGACAGATAATATAAATATTAACAACATAAAATTATTAAAACAACAAAATGGAGGCATTATTTTAGATAAATACGAACAATTTGAGATAAAAAAGCTATAGCATCAAATAAATATATTTTTAATGATCAGCTAGACGAATATTCAAATAGTTCGTTACTAGAGCCGCTAACATTTCAAAATAACTAGTGCAAGGTCATATCAGCTAAGTTAGTTAGTCATTAACCTCATAATGCCTCTGTAGGGCGAAACGCGTTAAGTTTGTAAAAACCGCGAATAAAAGTATGTTTTTGGAACAAAACAAGTGTTTTATTTTTATACAAAGTATTTTTCTATCTTACCTAAGGTTTTCTAATATCAAAACTCCCGATCTTACTAACAGGGTGTTTTTTGCTGACAATAACATACTCTAAACGCCGTTAGCAAGCGAAAAATGTTATGTGATGGTTCAAAATCTACTAGAAGTTTAAGGGAAATTTGCAATCAGTCTTTGCTGAAATTAATAATGTTTTCCATTTCGAGAAAGTGATGGAAATACTCTCACAATACTTAAGGATATTTGCCGTAAAGGAAGAAGGATATACACCCCGCGCAACAAAAAGAGCCGCACGTGGTTTGCTTTTTCATATCTTCCCGGCTCAATTCTTGCTAAATAGTCTCCAAGATGTCCAAATTGCTTTTAACGGTTGTTAATGTGCAACAGCACTCTTCTGCTACGAATATTCACTGTGCACAGTTGCATACATACATAGGGTTCGAGACGTTATTAAGGCAAAGGGCGGTACTACAAAGTACTAATTTTTTTAAACTCAATTTTAAAACTTTTAAGTTTTGAAAATACATTTTTTGGTTTAATAAAAATAAAGAGATATTGTTTTCTTACTGTATTTTTAATTTTTTATGAAATAACATTGCATTAAAAATTTGAACAAAATGACTTTTTTTTTGATTTCGAACGAAAAACTAAATTTTTTTTTGAAAACAAATTACATATGGCATAAAACATACTTTTTTAATTTGGTTATATGTGAATAATGTAAAATACAGAAAAATTACATAATAAATTGTTGTTATTTAACTTTAAACTTGCGGCTCTTTTTGTTGCACGGGGTGTAAGTAGGTGGAGTAATGAAAGAATGCCCCAGAAAGGATTAAAGGAGCAAGAGAGAGAATACTAAAAGACAAATACCAAAACAAAGGGATATGGAAAGCACTTATATTAAAATGTCAAAGGAATCTGAAATTGAAGAATTAGAGAATTTCCTATGCGAGGTTGTTACTTAAGTTTTGAGATAGACGAGTAAAATTAAATATTTATAATCCGAAATGGCTTTATTGTTTTTCAAAATATTTTCCATGCAGATCAATACAGTTTTGCATGCGTTTGAGCCAATTTTCGAAACACTTTTTCCGCTCCCATTGAGGTACCTTCAAAACATGTGATTTTAACGCATCAACCGCTTCTTCAAGCGTCGAAAAACGTTGACCTCGCATTTTATTTTTGATCTGCAGGAATAAGAAGAAATCATTGGGTGCCAAATCAGGACTGTTGGAAAGATAATTTAGTCTATATAAATAAAGTACAACATTCAGCTATAGTTGAATATAATCGGTTAATAGCTAAGTACCACCCTGATTTATCGCTTGTTGCAAATAATAGACCAACAAGGAAAAGAGTTAGGGAGTGGGCTATAAAAAAAAGCTGACGCACAAGAAATACAGCCCGAAAAAATAACAAGAACAAGACCATCTTACAAAAATAAATGAAATCCCACTAAAAACATTTCATGTAAAGAAGGCAGGGCCGCCGAGAGGGGGGGAGGGGTAAACCCTCGATCCCGGGCTTTCAAAAGGGGCCCCGTCATGAAGTCATCAACAGAAAAAATTTTCCATTTTAATTATATATATAAAAAAAAATGTTTCACGATCGAAAAAGTGTAGTATACTAGACAGATTTTAAATTGAAACTCACTCATTCGATTGTATATGGGCCCGTAAACGCTTAGTCCCGGGCCCGAAATTCCTGTCGCGGGGGCCCGTAGGTGGTACCCCCCCCCCCCCCCCGGGCCCGAATTTTGTCTCTACGGACCAGAAAGAAGATTACCAAGACTCACAAGCTCATACCACTTTCACTGTTAAAAGTTGTCAGATCTCATATGGAGCCAAGCCCCTAACTCTACAAGGCCTAACTCTACAACCCCTAACTCTAGAAACCCTACATCTTGGTCAAAAAGTATGGCTTGGCCGTTTCATGGATCCATGTCACAACATTGACAACAATGACTTAATTTCTTACCATAAGTCCATAGGAGTGTCTGTGCGACGGCCGCGAAACTGCCAAGCCATGCTTTTTGACCAAGATGTTGGGTTTCTATAGTTAGGGGTTGTAGAGTTGGGGGCTTGGCTCCACATGAGATCTGATAACTTTTTAACGGTGAAAGCGGTATGAGCTTGTGAGTCTTGGCAACCTTCTTTACATGAAATGTTTTTGGTGGGATCTTTTTGACGCGAGCAAATCTTTTCATCTTTTTCAATCTTGTAAAGAACACAAATAGCACTCGTATGACAAAACGTTCTAAGTACGATTACCATTAAGAATGTCAGACTTTACGAAGACAATGTCAGATTTGACATATTCACACTGGTGTTGCCATATCTCAAAACTTAAGTAGCAACCTACTATTATGTTTAAGGTTTTGTTTTGTACGTCCCTAGAATACAAGAATTCCAATAGCGTTCTTCTTAATCTAAACTTATATTTGAAATAAACTTATTCAATAGGAGAAAACTTTTGGTAGCCATTTAGTGTTTTCACTTAGCTATCATTAATCACATTTAGCTCACTACAAATATTTACTCCATCAATCCTGAAGAGCAATCCCTGAAACCAAACAAAAGGGCTTTGCACTTTTTTATGAACCTCCTAAAAGATAATCTATTTCAGAATTTCTTGCCAAGTATCCTCTCTAAATGCGGAAAAGCAAATACATTAAGACTTTGTTGTTCCCTATTCATAGTGGGGCGCATTTGCCCCACTCTAATCTCGTTCAGAACCTGCAGATTTGTTGTTAGTTTTCATGTGAAACGTGATTGCTGGAATTAAACGGAAAACTAGCAAACTAAAGGAAATTTTGTGAAAATGAAAGCTTTGCAGAATGGCAGAAAACGTAATGGAAATTTCTACTTCAAGATTTAAGTAGGTGAGAGTGCAGAGTAGCTTAAGGGTGGATATCTCTTGCACTTCTTTATTTAAATTTATTTCAGTGAGATTAGGAACGAGGGGTTGCTTTATGTTTGATTATTAGCCTATTCACGAAATTCTATAAGTTGCGCAAATATGCTTTTCATTTGCTTGGAGTGATGATTAGTTGTCTAAATTTTCATGCTTTCAAATTAAAACGTGGAGCTTATTAGAGATGAAGATTTGTATGGAACCTATATTATACAAGTAGTTGCTTCTGTTGCTACTTGTAACCTGACATCATACTTTTCAATACAGTTTGTCCCACAAGCAACAACTTTTGAATAGGCAACATCACTTTCCTTTCATTAGATTATTATTTTAGCCTTAAAAGAATTGGTCTAGTGGGCTGTTTTAGTCTAGTTAGTCGCTGTTTCATTTTTTAGTTTTGTTTTATGATAATGCCAAAACTCAGGGGATACCCTTTGATGCTTAAGCACAGCCTTTTAAGGAAAGGAACTAAAGGTGAGAGAAATGGGTTAAGAGGTTGAGTGAAGCAAGTGCCGATGTACGGCTTGTTTGAAAGTTTGGAGCTCATAAAATGAGAGAAAAGCAGAAGATTGTAAACTGTTCCACATTCGTGCTGTGCTGCTTAAAGAGGACTCCCGAGATTTTGCAAAACGCCCCAATTTGACCTGTATGGTCTACGGGTGGGAGCGATAGGAAGCTTTTGTATCTCGCGCTGTGGAGTGTCTACAAAGAATCAGACTAGTATTAGGCTGAGTTATAAATTACTTCTGTTTTTTATCAGACATTTATTTTGATCTTATTAAATAATAAAATTATATTATTTTTTATGTGTTCACCATTATTATGTATGACCTCCCATCTTCCCGGCAACTTACCAAGTCCTTCCTGGTAAAATTTTGTATGTTTTGGGCTGCACGAAATTTTCGACAGGCCGACTTACTTGCTCTTTAGAATTGAAAGTTTTTCCATTAAAAAAATTCTGTAAGGAACAGAAAAAGTGGTAGTCTGTCAGAGCAAGGTCCGGAGAGTAAGGTGGGTGTGGTAAAACAGACCATCCAAGCCCTGGAAATTTTTTCTTGAGTCACCCTTGCAATATGTGGTCGCACAATGTCGTGTAAAAGAATGACGTTTTTCCGATGATGAGTGCAGGACGCTTTTCATGGAGTTTCTCTTTCACTCTTTGCAGCTGCTGAACGTATGTATCCGCATTAATCGTTAAATTTAACTTCATTAACTGCGATGAATTATACATTCCACCATACATACAATAACATCTTTTTTACGTGAATGTTTGCTTTCGGAACTGGTAGGAATTGATCCTTATCAAGCCATTGTCTTTTGCGGATGATATTGTCATAGGTAACCCATTTTTCATCGCCCGTTATAATCATGTCATGGCTCGACTTTTATACTTTAGAGCAGACTTTTGGCCATTGGCATGCGATCTTCTTTGTCCCGTTCACTAAGATTGTGCGGTACCCACACTCTTAACTTGCGGGCTTTCCCTAATTTCTCCAGGTGGCGGCAAACAGTCGACTGTGATGTATTCACCCTTTCTGCTATATCTCTTGTTGATTGATGTGGATTTTGCTCAAATATTGCCTTTAAAAGCGTAATAAAGCAGCTTCGTTATGTATGGGTCATCAAACTCCTTTAACCATCTTTTGACGAAGCTCAAGTACGCATTAGCCTTACTGATAATAGCGTCAAAATGATCCTCAAAAGAAAATTTAGAACGCCCAAATCTCTGGTTTTGTCAAGTCTGTTGAATGGGCTACCACCAATAGTGAAATTGTAAAGTAAGGAATTTCTTTTACGAGAGAATGATATAACAGTGCTCTTGTCAATGTTCAAAGGAAGAAAATTAATAAAGCACTAGTTGCGGAAGGTCTCTAAGTCAGAGATTAATAGGGCACGGTCATTATGATTTTACACAACATTCCGTGCATCTTGGCATCGTCAGCATAATAGAGGATTTTCGAATGAGATATAATCAAAGATATATTGATGTAAATAATGAAAAGCAAAGGTCCTAATTTACTGCTCTGAGGCACCCGAGAAGAGTTATTGATGTCGTCAGAGAGTGCACCACAAAATAAAACCCGTTGTGTGCGAGAAATAAGAACATAACCACTGGACGAAGACTGGAGGAAAGTCCAAAACTGAAAGCTTGTAAATAATAATCTTGTGGTTTATTCTATCGAAAGGCCTTACTGAAATCGGTGAATCAACGTGCTTTCCAGCTTCAATTGCAGGTATGCAGAAGTTGGAGAAGGTGGTAGTATTGGACTTACCCTTTATGAAATCATGCTGGAAAGACATAAAGGTCATATTAGAGATGTCACGTTTGTTGCCCTTCTTTTGAAGAGGGGTAATCAAATCAAATCAATCTCCAAGATTTAGGAAACACACCAGTGCAAATAGACAAATTAAACAAGTGACAGAGAATATGAACCAGGGACAGAAAACAATTTTTCAAGAAATACGCATGAATGCCATCAGGACCACATGAGAAAGTATTAGCCAAATTCGTTATATATTTCAAGACGGTAACCTCGTCAAATACTAAGTCTTTGTAATGAAGGGAAGTTGGCGGAAGCCTCCTCAAGTGAGTAAAATCCTTAAAGCTAGTATCACAGTTGGAATCCATGGTTATTTCCTAACCTGTGCCAATTTGCATCACGGTTCATACGAAGCAATGTCAAGGCTGCCATCCTTTTGATGTCTAAATTTAGCTGCAGCAGTCCTAATATCATCTCTAATGCGTATGTTGGTGTGGTGTGGAAAGCACCTATAATACCCACACAAATCAAATCTTTCAATCTTAATCAATTTCCTCTTCGCTACACTCTGTGCGGCTCTTTCTCGCCTGAGCACCGAGGCATTTGAGATAATCGGCCTTACTATTATAATGTAGATTCAGTAGGTACGCCAGACTTTGGTGAGATGCAATATTCTTCCACATTCTAACCACACCTGGTAGATTCACCACTTTTACCTAATTGTCCTTTTAAATCAGTCTTAGGAGGAGGTTTCAAATCCACCAGCTGTAGTGGACATGGTTCGAAAAGAGCTTTAAAAATACTATTCTTATGCCGCCATTTTGGATATTTTTCCGAAAATCTGGTATTTTTTCAAGTAGAAAACCACGGTAATTTTGGTTCCCGCCACCACAAGCTTTAAAAAATATATGCGACTAGGCGACTTTGCCCAATCGGAAAAAAAGCATTTAGCTCCTTAACCAGAGTGTTCAGAGATTAAATTTGAAGGCTGCGAAACTTTCTAGAATTGCATCTAGTTAAATGGAAATGGAATGAATTCTGTCACAATCCACGCAGAGGTAGCGATTGGTAGGCCGACACGTTATCACTTAGGACCGATCCACACTATAATGCCGTTCACTGTTCGTTGTTGGTCCGATCTCGGTCTGCTAAAATATTATCAAGTAACAAATGAATGTGTGCATCCATACTATCCGTAACAGTCAAGTTCCGCTCGAATCCTATAGTAGACCGAGATCGGACAGAGAATGATCTGTGAACGGCATTATACTGCTGATCGGCCCTTACTCCACCGACGACTTATCGGTATAGGGTAACTAGTCGGTCATAAGGTGAAATGGGACAGCTAAATTTCTCTTAACTTTTATTTCGTCCAAAGACGAAATAACATTTCTAATACTCCGTCCTTTGGAGGCGGAGTTGGATCGATTCGTTGAGCGGCACGACCACCATGACGTGAGCCCCGGGTTCAAGATCAGGTCTCCCCCTAAACTTTTATTAAGAAATTAACATAATCCACTCCGTCTCTGGGCTGTTGTCTAGCTCGCAGCAATGCAAAAACAAGACTCAAGTTGCCTCACTTCCCTTACCCTAATTCCCTTCAGGAAAAAACCATGCTAACGCATCAAAGGGTTGTCCCCTAGGCTTCGACCACATCGTATATAAAAAACTATATTCGATAAACAAAATCAGTACGAGATTATCATGGATGGGACAATTAAATTTAGTTCATTGTATTTCATAAAATAAGTAAATGCCAGACCTTATACTTTCGCTCTATAAACATATTATTAAGGACTGTTCTGAAAAGTTTTGCACGTAAGGAATGAAATTACTTTCTTACTATTCTACTAATTCTATTCTATTGGACGTATTTCTGGTACGTTAAGCGGATTATCCTCGTTTTGTACATATTCGATAATCATCTCTGCATACAATTATCTCGCCCGCGCAACACTAAAGAGAATCTGCTTATTGTGGCCCTTTGTAAAGGGTAGCAACCATTTGACAAAACATTTCTTTATAATATCAATGTTCATTGTCCCTCCTGTGAAATAAGAATGACGGCGGTTGCCACGTTAACAAATCCTACCAAATAAGGACTTTGGGACCAAATTAAATCTCTTTACAGACCTCGTTATAGTCTCCTTGCTCATATTGGGGTCCAGACATACTGGAAAAATCTCATTGTTCGAGCTCAATAAAACATTGTTTAGGGCCTTAAGGCTGAAATACAATGAATGAAATGAATGAATGAAAGTACAATGATGTCATTAGCATTAATCTGCCATTTAGTGAATTTGAAATGTAATCTTATTAAGAATGGCAAAAATATCGAAAAATAAGTTTAAAAAAGTTGACTTATGCGGCAGTTATGGCGTGTTTCTGCTAATTATTTTAGTTCAAACAAACATAACAAACTTCAAGCAACATATCTGAATGTATGATATGATTGTTCATGCATCTTAGATCCTAATCCCCTGCATTATGAACCATTCATAAATGTAGTGGTAACTTTATATGATGTTTGCCTCTCCAGGATATTATCATGGAGTGATGGGTGTGCTCTGGGCATAAACCCGAACAAAACAGAGTTATTACTCTTCTCTCGGAGACATAATTCACCTCCTATGAATTGCCCGAATTGCCCTATACTAGACGGGGTTAGGCTAAAACTGTGAAATCAAGTTAAATATCTAGGTCTTGTCCTAGATAGAAAACTTACCTGGAAGCCTAACATCCAGGAAAGAGTACGAAAGGCTACAGTCGCGCTGTACCTGTTAAAAGGCAATAGGGAAAAGATTGGGTATGAAGCCACGCATTGTGCATTGGCTCTACACAAGTGTCATACGACCTATATTTACTTATGGGGTGATCGTCTGATGGTCTGCACTGGATATATCAACCCATCACACAGCAATGAATAAGGTTCAGAGGATGGCAACACTGCTACCCTTAGAACCTTCTAAAGCCCTGAACAATATTCTCCACCTTCTACCGTTAAATCTCTTTGGTAAGCAAACCGCATCCTCAGCTGCCATTAGGCTTAAATCAATCCAGACTTGTAAACGAACTTACTTTGGTCACTCCAAAATTCTGGACGGAAGCACTGCCAGCAACATCGAATTTACCACGCCCAAGCCTTTCTTTGGAACTAAATTCGACTCCTCCTTTCCCACCAGATCGGAATGGGAGGAAGGTCTACCCCCATTGGGGGGTGTCAGTACATCTCTACTCTGACGGCTCCAAACTAGAAGGCAGAGTAGGTGGAGGTATCTTCTCGGAACATTTGGACTCATCGAGCTTACCTGACTACTGCAGCATGTTTCAGGCGGAAATCATGGCTATAAAAGCAGCCGCGGACCGTCTGAATCATTTAACGCTACCTAAAGATAACATATGTATTTTGACAGATAGTCAGGCCGCTATTAAATCCCTCACGAGAGTATATACTACCTCCAAAACGGTTGTAACATATCGCTCAGCTCTGAATAGGGATGGGGGATCGAACTGAGAAAATCGATTCAGTACAGATCGATCTATAATTTTTTTCCGATTTCGAAGATCGATTAATCGCCCTAAAAAGATCGATGTTCATAGATCGATACCATTTATTTTGAGATATTAATTTTGAGAATTAATCTCACCACTGTCGTCTTACCTGTACTCTTTATTTGTACGTATATTCTTATGACTTTAAAAGCTGGATATACTTCGTTTTACTGTGGTGACAGGGTTACTTTTTCAGGACTAGCTGGGTAATTAAGGGAGCTGGTTATCTAGTTGTAAGTAATCTTTGGGACAAACAGCCACCGATGAACACAAAGTCACAAAATCACCGTACTCATTGATAAAGATAATACTTACATATTATAGAGACTCGAAACGCATTTATCTAACATTAAAAAGTTTTTAGATATAAAATTTTTCTTAAATGGATGGAAATCGGAAGTAAATAAATCGATTCGAGCTGTATCGGTCCAGCCAAAAATCGGTTCAAAAATCGGCAGATCGAGGGCTAAAAGATCTATCCGACGAGATCGAATCGAAGATCACCCATCCCTAGCTCTGAATGACATATTTAGCTGAGCATCTAAAGTATGGCTCATCTAGGTGCCTGTACATAGTATTATTCTGGGTAACTGTAGAGCCGAAGAACTAGCGAGAACCGGTACCACTCGTCCTGATGCGGAAAGCCGCTAGCTACTTGCAAACTAGAACTTTTACAAACATCTCTCAGGATTGCTAATGTTAATTAGCAGGAAGAACACACCTACCTGATCACCCGACAGATATGGCCAAAACTTTACCCTAAACGGTCAAGAGAGCTCATCCCACTCAAACGCAAAGTAATTAGCAACACCGTAGTCGTTATTACGGGCCACTGCCTCATAGGTAGACACATCGATAGACTAGGCGCACCTTCAAACGACTTCTGTAGGAGTTGTCATGACGAAGACGGAGAGGAAACCATACTTCAGCTCCTCTACAATGGCCCGGCCTCAGGCAACCATAGGAACGGGTATTTGCGCTCCCCTTTTTTGAAGAACTAACCGAATTAGGCTCCACTGACGTCAGGGACCTAGCTCGATTTAGCAGGAGCTCCAAATGGTTGACGGGTTAAGGCTGAACACTCTTTCCATCCCAGCCAATTTTATTTTGGCTCCTCCAGAACTAGTTTCCACTGGAGATAGGGAACTGGCTCGATGTAGAGAGAGTAACAGGTTTACCCTCTTCTTCTTTAGGTATTTTTATGGGGTTTAATTTTTGCAGCCACAATTGTGGTATCGCAATGGGCCTCCTTGGCCTAAGTGTGCCTTCTTAGGCAGCCACTCTAACCTAAACCTAACCTAGCTTGTATGATAAACCAAAGTAGATTAATGTACTGTTGCCATTATTATTTAATTTAATTTTGTCTCCTAATACAGTCCACATATTTTCTTTATTAAAATCGATTACATTTTTGGTCCATCAAACCGGATAAGGCAAAATTACGTGCGGTTCGTCGTGAATTCTCTTCATTTTCGCATCGCGATTAAGCATACGTGGATATAATACGTTCTATCAACCCATCGATATTTAGTGGAGTTCTATCGCAACTTTTGGAGCAACATATTTTTACCGCAGATCGCATCTCATTGGATGTTGCAGTATTCGGACCATTCAAATCTAAATTAAAAACTGAAATGAAACATGAAAAATCACTAAGCATTTACAATATCCCCAAACTTGTAACAAATACCTTTTTCGAGTCATTTACAGCGAAAAATATTACGAGTGGGTTTGCTGCACCAAGCATATAACCTTTGAACGAATTATCCTTCACTGATGACATTTTTTTAAGTAATAAGTTATGAGAAGAAAACCAAGAAATCGGGGCCAAAATGCTCGGCATCAACAATGTTCCCACAAAGCCAAGTCTCAGACAGACAACGTCAGAACAGAGTTCAGTCAATCCCAAGAAAAACCGAGTTGTTGCAGAGCGTAGTGGAATTAGAAGTTGCTCTTCCAGGGATAAATGATTACCACGTTATTTAAGTATCTTCCGGACACTATTGTAGTCCTAATCATACCTATAAGACGTTTACCGTCAGGAATCTTAAATATGTCGATATGCTTACATCAAGCTTCAGCCTCATTAGAATGCAGTCATGTTTATGGTACATCCAGTGTTGTTGCACAAGTCGAATTTCTAAATGATACCCTAACAAACTTGTATAATTCGTCTGTGCCTCCATTATTCAATGATAATGTTATGGCTTTGATGTCGGAGCGTGATTTTGCTTAAAGGTCTTGCAAGAGAAATAGTTTTTTTTATACGATTTGACCAAAGCCTAGGGGACAACCCTTTGATACGTCAGCATGGTTTTGGTCGGAAGGAAATTAGGGTAAGGGAAGTGAGGAAACTTGAATGTCTTAGTTTTTCATTGTTCCGAGCTATACAATAGCCCAGAGACGGAGTGGATTATTTTAATTTCCTAATAAAAGCTCTCGGGGAGATGTGGTCTCGAACCCGGGGCCCATGGCATGGCGGTCGTGCCACTCAACGAATTGATATAACTCCGTCCCCAGTGATGAGGAATTAAGGGGGTCTTACTATGTAATACCTCATTTCCGAGCGCTATATTCAAAAATTGATTACTAGAAAACTACAAATGATTTCGGGAAGCAGTTTTTTGTAATGTTTTGATTCATTATTGAGCTTTACATAGTTTTTTTGGTTTTACATAAAAATGACGTATGTGACCGCTACACGTCCTTCACTGCGTCCTCGTCAAAAGTGTCCAGGGCGCACGGGATGAACGATTTTGACCGATCAGATGATCTGAAACCAAAAAACCTTTAAAATTTATTTTTCTCATCCCCTTGGCTATGGATAGACACGAGCTTTATCAAAAATTCACAAAATTCTTATAGTAATAGAATTTTGAAGAAAAAAAAAAAATTTGGCACTTTTTTTGCTGCTATTCAAGGCTGTTAAAAATGTTTGAACAAGAATTTCAAAAAAAGCTCGTGTCTATCTGTTGCGACATATTTTCTGATAATAAAAATGTTTAGTATGACAAGATCGGTCAGGTAGTTTTTTCGAAAACGTTCACCCCACCTCTAAAGAGACGACTTTCGGAAAAACACGTTTAAAGATTGACAACGTAATAAAATATTGTTAAAAATTCTTACGATCAATCTGCGATCCCAGGTCCGTAGAGTTCACCTTCTTGTTCGAGGAGGAATTCGCGTTGAGCCACTTGCTCTTCTCTTTGCTCGATCCTGGCGCTTTTCGCTGCATCAGTCACCCTACGCTCCGAGTGGTCGATGCGTTGCTCGTTGCGCATGACCGTGAAAAATGCTCTGTCACTGCCAAACGAGCCCGTCCACAGTTAAATCCTTTTACCAGCGTATTTCTAACACTATTTAGATGAAAAAAATGTAAAAAAAATCGATTTTTTGAAACTGTTACATAGTAAGACCCCCTTAAGACAGAACTTCAAATCAATACGTAATTTAACTTTTGCGGTACTTAAAAGGGTAAAAAGCGATTACTACAATAAAAAACTTGCTCCTTCACTACCACTAAATGTAATTTGGAAAAATTTGAAGTAGATTGGTATTATTTCGAAGGACAATACACTTGTCTCTTTTGGTCCGAATGAAATAGAAACTTTTTTTTTTGTCAACAGCATTCCTAGTTCAGCTCCTATTATTCGACGTCATACAATTCTGGCTCAAACTAATAACCATTGCATTTACGTTCTCAAACGTAACTATGGATGATGTCATGCTTGCATTTAAGTATCTTAAATCTAATGTAGTAGGAATGGATAAACTTCACATAAGGTTTCTTAGAATTATTCTTCCTTCTTCGTTGGATCTACTTCGTACATTTTTAACACAGCTCTTACTACCTCCACATTTCGTGCTCAATGGAAAATTGTTAAGGTAATCACTGTGAAAAAGTTTTCTCTACCGCTAAATTTACAAGACTTCAGACCGGTACGTATTCTTTCTGTATTACCCAAGATCCTTGAGCGTTTACTATATAGGTGCTCAAGTTAGAAATTGCATTGATATAATTTCGTAACTAAATATCAGACCGATTTTAGACATAACGTCGTTATTATATATTCTTGAGTCTGATAGACGTAATATTGAGTTCCGTCAAATTACAATTTTATCTTTACTTGATTTTTCAAAAGCATTTGATTGTATTCATCACACCATTTTACATGAAAAATTATTAACACAATTTTATTTTAGTAGTTCGTTACTGTCATTAAAACGTGTTCCTCAAGATCTTTAGCGACTTCCACAGGAGTACCGTAGGGGTCAATTTTGGGTCCACTGCTATTTAATTGTTAATACAGTTTAGAATATTATTCTGTTTTATTGCATTCCGATGTTGTTCAGCTGCTTCTTTGTTGCAATTTATGTTGCTAAACTCAATCAAGACTTAAGGAATATTATTCTATGGGTTGATACGAATGGTCTTTTGCTAAATCTATCGATAACACAAAGCATCACGATTTTTAATCGACCATTAGATATAATGTCTGTCCCATCTCTATATCCTAATAACAACATCATTAATTATGAGGAGCACGTAAAAAATCTAGGGATGATATTTGATGCTACCTTATCTTGACAGAAGCATATAAATATGATGGTGTCGAAGGTTTACAGTGGCTTAAGAAACCATTGGCGACATGCAAAGTATACTCTACAGACGCTCCGCGTAAGGCTACTTAAAGCGTTACTTGCACCAATTCTTACCTATGAGGATTGTGTTTATTGCAATGAGGCATCCTTTCTCGTAAAAATATTAATGTTGCTTTTAATGTGTGTAGTAGGTACATATCGACGCTGGAAAGCGATCTTGTCGTATCTTGAAAATGGAAGTTTACAGTAGAGCCAAAAAACTATTTGAAAAATTCATTACTCTTTAACCAGGGAAAATAGAAAGGTAATTTTTGGATTAAAATAAGTTCTGAAATAATGGTCATTAGACAAAAAAGATGAAATTATCCTAAATTTAGTGCAACATTGATTTAATACAAGATACAACATGTATCGTGCCTCACTGAGGTTAAAGTTTTCAAAAATTGCGATTTTTAACAAAAAATCGAAGTTTTTCCTCTATAAAATGGAAACCGTACGTCCTAAAAACCTAATTCTTATCTCATTTTATAGGAAATTTTTCGCCTTTAAGTTTTATTTATATTATGTTATTGCTAAAACTTATATATTTAGTAGTATTTAGCATTTTTCAGGTCAGGTCGTGATGAATATTATCAATAGTGACTTCTCATGTAAAAGCTTAAAAACGTCACAACATTCAACTACAACTGCTTACCACATTTTCCTTTTTTTATAGAATTAACCCTTCTAACTCAGAAGGCTGTTTTTAGGTTGTTGAGGGCTCCTTTAATATCAAGGAAGGCAGACAAGGTATATATATTGTCATGGAGAGATTTCTCAATCGTTCTCGTAACCTCATGTAATGCTGTGTCCACAGACTTACCTTTAATGTACGCGTGTTGTGCATTACATAGGTACTTGGTTGACTCGAGATGTTGCCTGAGATGTAGATGTATTAGCCTCTCTAGTGTCTTCAATAGAAACGACGAGAGGCTGATTGATCTATAATCTTTGGCTGTCGTGTGACTTGGTTTTCCCGCTTTGGGAATAAAGGCCACACGCACCTCTCTTATCTTTCCGGTACGTATCCGGTGCTAAGGCATGCTTTAAAGACTGCTTTAAGCCATTGAGTGATACTCTTTACAGTATTTTGTAGCAAAGCTGGGATGATTCCATCCGGCCCTGCAGATTTGTAGGGGTGGAAGGATTTCACCGCCCACATTACTTGTCCTCGCTTATGCAGTCCCCGATGGCTGTCAAGTCTTCTATGGGAACTGGAATTGCCGAAACATCTTGTTGTTGACCTTCCAAACTTCCGTCCATGCACCATGGAAATGGGTGGAGACAAGCTGTCCAAGAATTTCCTGACTGTTCTCTGTCCAGGAGCCATCGTCTTTACAGATGTGCCCCAGAGGTGTATGGGCTTTGGCTAGGATCCTGCGGAGTCTAGCCGCTTCTGTCGTTGACTCTATGTTCGAACAATAGTTAGTCCAGGATATTCTTTTTGCAATTTTTTTTTCTTTTTGAATTCATTTAAGCTGGAGCGATATAAGTTCCTTCCTGTCTTCTTCTGCTCTAGTTTTCTTGGCCTTATTGAAGAGTTTCCTGGTCTTGCTCCTGAATAGTCGAAGTTCCTCTGTCAACCATGGTGCATGGCTTCCTTTCGGTAGTCGACTAATAGGACAGGATCTCTTGAAAGCGGCCGTTACCGTATTCGTGATGAGACTGACTAATTCATCGATTTGTGTTTTGCTCGAAATGTTTCCCTCTGGTGAGGACCTTAAGCGAATTGCTACAAAATCAGAGAATTTAGCCCAGTCAGTCTTAACACTGTTAAGAAAGGGTTTACCTATCCGCATTTCAAAATGATCCGAAAAGTAGAATTTAGGTGATACTCTCCAGTCACCAACCCTAAATTTATCTGTAGTTTGAGCTAGTATTAGATCTATTACTTCCTGTCTAGATGTGTTTTGAAAGGTAGGGTGCCTTCCTCTGTTGCAGATACTTAGTTTAGAAAGTAGAATAAACAAAGAATCGAAACATCCTATTTTACTTTCAATTACTATTGCGTTAAGAAATAAAAGCTTTAATTTTTAAGTTCTGTTTTGAAAATGATTATAATATTTATTATTTTTAGTGAAAAGTAGATTAAATACTTTTAAAAACAAATACCTGCAATTATTGCAAATTTTCACGTGCATAGCTATTTCTGTACAACTATTAGCCTGTAAATTAAAAACCATATGAGGTACGAATGGGCGGCGAAATATTTAATGGCCTAATTGTAGTGCTGCTATTTAATCATACCATGAAAACGAGCTCAAGTGGCTTTATTCCTTTTCTGCTTGAAAAAATGCATTTAGCACTATCAAAGTATGTAGTAAAAATATACTGCAGTGTAAAAGTTTTTCGTGGTAAGCAGTATTATGGATATTTTTTGGAGAGAAAGTAAAAAATTCATCAGAATTTCATAAATCTGTTCTATTTCAAGTATGCGTACGTTTAAACTTTAAAGCCTGGTTCAGTACCTTTCAATTTGTTATCGCAAATTTTTGTATAAAACAGAATCACCCGAGTAAAAATAAGCCACGCACAGCGTCAAAACGCCTGAATGGTAATCAAATGAGGCACAATACGCCTTAGTAAAAATTATACTTTTCCAAATGCCAGCCCGCTGCGGGCAAGTATCAATAAAAGGCACACGAAATAGTCCAAATCAAGCACGGTACGCTCACACTTTTTCTAGACTAAAATTTAAAATGAAACGTCTGAAATAACAAAACTATCTGCGTAGTAACCGACAACGTTTGTGCAGTTGAGCCTTATTTTTAATGGGAAAAAACCAATGGTCTACAACTATGGACGGAAGGTATCTATGCTTTTTCATTTTGAGACAACTTTTGGGATCAGTAGTGATAAACCTTTTTTGCTGCCAGTTTTATTCCGAGTATTTTGCTTATATTAGAGAGAGAAAAAACCATTATTACATACATAATTGCCTTCATCGAAATTATTTTTCATGACATAATATTCCTCTGTACTTCTCGTATTACTTAAAATAAAATTAAGAACTACTTAAATGGTTGATTTCCTCTGCAATGTGGTATATTTCTATTACATCTGCTCTCTTGTTTTAATGTGATTATAAAGTTAGAAAGAACGCAATTGTAGATGCTGGTGGGAATTTCAGAACTTTTAAAATCGATATCGAAAATTTAATCGAAAATATTTTAGAGCGCCGGAAACTCCTATATCTCACATTATTAATATAAGAAATATTGTAGTGTCTTACACTAAGTATAAGGTAGTGGTAAAAATTAAAGAAAGGAAATTAGCACTTTGAAACAAAAAATTCCCAGAGTCCGAAATTAGTCAATTTACGAATTTGCCTTTTACAGTTCAATGCAGTGTGCTTATAGGAAAAAAGATGAACATACAAAAGGGTTTCACTTTTCGGCTTGTAATTTTGACAGGTCTTTCTGTCTATATTTATAAGTCATTGAGAAAAACAGTAGATTAACTCATTCCACTTTTGAAATAAGAAAACAATCTCCGCAATAGCGCCGGCAATGTTAATAATGTGAATAAAGATTATAGCTGAAACTGGAAAATATGTATATAAGAATAAAAACTACAAATTTCAGGTAATTGTTATCAGGCGACGTAGTTGGATCAATTCGTTCAGCGGCATGTCATAGGCCCCGGGTTCGGGACGAGGTCTCCCCGTGAGCTTTTATTAAGAAATTAAAAATAATCCACTCTGCCTCTAGGCTGTTGTCTAGCCCGCAGCATTGCAAAAAACAAGAATCAAGTTTTCTCACTTCCCTCACCTTAATTCCCTTCCGGACAAAACCATGCTAACGCATCAAAGGGTTGTCCCCTAGGCTTTGGCCACAGCGTATAAAAAAATCATTATTATTCCCTTGACTCGCCTTGTGAGTCATCGTCTATTGAGAACAATTTTAATATCAGGTGGCTGACGACCCGGTGGACATGCGTCTATATCGGTGAGATTTCACATAATCCACGCCGTGAGTCACCAGTCTCGAATACGTTAAAGCCAGAACGTAGAAACAGAATCGTGCATTTATAGGCCTCTAGCGGGAATGTGCATAATACTACCGGACGCATTTGTTCGCTATGCGTGCTAGCAACGGGCGCGTATATACTTTTAAAAATATTAACGTCTGTACTTGCTTTGGGCGTGAATATACCTAATTATTTTTACTCTTGAAAATTTCCCCCTCCCCCCCTCCCCTGGGCCTAATTCGTCATTTCACTTTTCAAAAATGTACATCCCTCTTGTAATATTTTTATACAACCGAAAAGAAAAGAATTTCAAACAAATTCAAACACTTTTCTAATTGTCTTGCAAAACAATTTACAGACGTAAATCTTAACTAGTTACTGTCAAAACATTAAAGAGGGCAACATCTCTTGGCAGTTTTCCAATTCAATTAAAAGACCCTCACAACTTTTAGTGACAGAACCAAAATTCCGAAATAGTTTTGAATTGAATAAAGCTTAGTGTTTTGAAATTTTCTTCTCTATTATTTTACCACAGTTGACAAAGGTCAAATCGTTATCGTCAGTGAAAGAAAAGGATTTTCAGCTAAGCTATCTCTGCAGATTATGGAAATAACGTAAGGAACGAGTTAAAATTTTACAATTTTGAATGGTTAAAATATATACTCATTTTCAAGGTTCTTTAGAAATTAGGAACCATTACAGTTTCAGGCTCTCTGTCCGCCCGTCCGTCTGTCTCTCCGCTCCACCCATAATATGTATCTATAAATATGAAATTTGAAATACGGACGTAAATTGATGACCCAAAAGCAGAAATGATGCGATTTTTGGAAAAATAATTGAAAGTGAAAGGTGTACTAAAAATAATTTTGTCACTTACCCCATTTAGTGGTGTGGCCTTATATATATGTCTTCTAAAGAGCAGCAAAAAATATTTTATGTCCTTTTGATTTTAACCATTCAGTCACAAATTTTTTGCTCTCAAAATAGTTATCAAAGCCGCCACCCCCCCTTATTTCTAACGATACAAAATATCTGCAAAAATTCCTGAATGTTTTACTTTCAATGAACATTACAACGAACACTGTAGCAACAATACTTTATGAAAAATTGATAAATAACTCGACGGAACGCTATCATGTGCGTGTCCAATACGTTCTTAATCAATTTTCTTTTAGATGACTTGCATAAAGGATTCCTTTTATAACTCCCTAAGGTGACTCCCTGTGGGGCCCAAAGGAGAAAGGTAGTATGGTTTAGGCATTTAATTTCCAGGGTTATGTCAAGACCAAATACTTATACGCATTTTTAGTATAGATGTCCAACAATAGAACTCCATCTATAGTTTCAAGCCTTTGGAAAACTTGGTGACGACAAAAAAAAATACCTCAAACAAATGATTAATATTTTTCCCCAAGAGACTATTCAGCCAGCACAATAGCACATTCACAAAATTTTTTTATATTAGATCACTGCGTAGGGAGGGTTACATATTAGGCCAGTACTAGTTGCTCAGGGTGTGTCTTTATTTTACATTAAGGCAACTTATTCTGGATTATTTCAAAAATGGGACAGTAACATGCACGTCTATTCATTGCTGTATAACAATTGATTGCAGATTAAACGTAAACGTGTAAGTTACTAACCTGATGTTATCCTCTAAGTAGATGTTGTTAATATAACGGGATAAATAATCCCTTAATTATCCGATGGCCGTTATTTCGAACTTTATCACATAACTTTTCATTATCAAACACAAGGTGCACAACAAAAACTCACACCATATTGCCTGCAGTAATTATAGTCTATTACGGAGTAACCGGAAAACTTTTCACAACAACACACTTAAACTTAATAAAATACACAAAAAGTTTTTTAGAAAAAATAAATCCCAAAAAATATTTAAAATATTTAAAAATTAATAGATTTAGTTTGACGATCTGACGACACTGCTAATATAAATTTCCGTTACTTAATGATCAATCCTTCCATAAGGATTTAAATTTGACTTCACCAAAGAACACGTTTCGAATCGGAATAATTTCTATCGCAAAATTTCACCAAGAAAACACGACCGAACGCGCCCGTATTGGAAATCGGACTGTCCTTACGAAAATGTGCCACTGCCTGTTGGATGAAAAATCAACAGAAAAGCAACGTGGGAAGTGAAAACTGATGGTAATACTTCTTTTAGATAGTATGCTCTTGCTATCAAAAAAAAAGAGACTCCTACAATCATTTCAGTCTCCGAAGGATACTTTGCGAAGCTTTTTACATCCTTAAAGAGAAACTCACCTGAATGTCTATGCGCATGCACTCGACTATTCCTTTGAATTGTTATGAATGAAAACAGTAAAAGCTCTGTCTCGGTAAGGAAAATTAGAAAATAATAAAGCAAACGTGGGAAGAGAATCCTGTCAGCTTCAATTCACGACCCATCTAGCTTGCCGACGAAAAGAGGACTTCGTCGTGAGGTGTAGTTTTCAGGTCTGTTAAGTTATTGTGAGTCCTCTAAATTCGTGGATGCTGGATAACGTTTAAAGTTCTTTTAAGACTTTCTATCTTATAGCGAGGAAGGATAACTTTAAAATGTCCATGTAAATTGGAACAATAAAAGGTTCAAGGATACTTGGGCGTGTCCGTCCATATCTCGATAAAGCAATGTCGTATTAAAAGGATATGCGAATAAAAACAATTTTAAATACTAAGGCACCAATGCTTTCTAAAGCAAAAAAGCTAAAGCCTTTTAATTAAATTTGTAGTTGGATCTGAGGATTGTCGAGCAGTATTGATGAAAATATTTAAATTATTTAATTAATTTCGCTTGTATTTCGGTAGATGAATGCAATCTAAGGATTCAGAGGACAATATAAAAAACAATGAAGTTAAAAATGTTTCATAAAGTTTTTTTCCAGAAAATGTTAAATTTGAATGATGAAGTAAACGCATAATTTCCCTTGTCTTTAATATCAGAGCACATCACATCAAGTGGATATCTATCTGTGTCTACCTCTCTGAGACTATCCTTGCAGACAGTCAGGGTTTTCAATAAGCTTGTTATACTCATAATGACAGGCTCCCGATTTGAATATGTTCGTATATTGATAAAGCGGAATTTACACCCTTCAATTCTCTATGCTTTAGAACTCTTTGAGATTTTCAAGCGGTTTTAAAAAATTTTACTGTCCAAAGAAAAATAACAAATTAATGAGAATTTTCCAAATGGGAGATTTCAATAGATATTTTGGTTTTCTGGAATTTCTTTTAAGGTACGATTCCACGATGCCTTTTTTTCATGCGTTTAGCGCACGACGCTAGGAATAAAGTTGCATGATTTTCATGAACAAAAGGCATACCTCAAGAAGCATGCAATTTTCTATTTCAACGGTATGCTTTTTATTCCAGGGATATTTAGTTTATATTGAAATGTTGTCCTCCGAGGAAGTGTCGAACTGAAAATGGATGGGGAAAAACTTTTTAAAAATTTTACTCGAATGTGTGAAAGTGACTTCAAAATATTTACTGCAGCTGATTACCCCACGGATAGAAAAACAAAATAAAAATATGAGAGAATCTATTCCACCTCATATGAGATTAGCGGTAACACTAAGATTTCTGGCAACAGGAGAATTCTTTCAAAGCTTAATGTACCTTTTCCACATCTCGAAAACATCTATTTCTCGGATAGTTTTGGAAACTTGTACTAGCATAATAGATGCATTGAAGGATTACGTTAAGGTAATTAAACATTTAAAAAAAAAATTCATGGCTAATCTAATTCAGAGAGTTTATTTGTTAAAAGTATAAAAAAAATATTTATATATTAGTATACATATTTCGGGTCATAAGTAAAATTGCTGTTATCAGCTGAAGAACATTTTGACAAGTGCTGTCCTGAGGTTGACGACATTTGTTCAGAAGTTTGCGATAAAGATGAAGACGATTGCTGTGATTCGGAAAAAGCATTTGAAATGGAAAAATAGGTTCCGTCGCCTTCCATTGACAGCTCAAATAAAATATTATTTATCCTGTGCTCTGCAATATTCTGCAAGCGATTCGAAGTCAAATTTCTAATTTTGCACGCAATATGTTCTCCATATAGAGAAAAGTGATCCCTCATTCGCATCTTATTTTGCACACTTTTCATTAAATCAAATGCTTCATCGACGGCTTCATTAGAAGTTTTTTGTCGCTTAATTTTTTGAGTCGTACACGTAGGTCTCAAAAACGCTTCTTCTGTATCTTCACGATATGTACTTTGTTCCAATTCGTCATTTAAAGTTTCTCGGGGTTTTTTCATGATTATCCTGTAACATAAAACACACTTCAAAGAATTGAAATAATAATCCACAAACTAAAAATACTTTATCAACTACTTTTGTAGGTTCCTACTCACAGTTAAGAATGGATGGACGTTGCTAAAGGATTTCACAATATTTGGAATTTCCTACATTGCATAGGTGCAATAGATGGGAAACATGTTTTGTTGAAATGCCCAAGAAATAGCGAAAGCACTTTTTATAACTATAAGGGGACTTTTAGTATTATATTACTAGCCATTGTTGACGGCAACTATTGTTTCCGGTACGCTCATGTTGGCTGTCACGGCAGAATGTCAGATGGGGGTGTATTTAAAGAAACGGAGTTTTATGAGAAACTGATAAGAAATAAGTTAAGTTTACCAGAAGAAAATAATTTGAGGGGCCGAGAACAAAAGACGCTAGACTTTCGCACTCGCGAAGTTTTTAGAGTACTTTCAAAACTCGACGTGTCCAAAGCTACTGGGCCTGATGGTTTCTCGCCCCTTGTTTTAAAATGCTGCGCCTCTGCTTTGGCTAAATGTCTGCGCAAACTTTTTCACCTATCATATTCAACAGGAATGTTTCCAAGTGTATGGAAACTTGCTCATGTCCAGCCGATACTTAAAAAAGGAGAGGCATGCGACCCCTGTAACTACAGACCAATTGCACTAACCTCGATCATATCTAAAGTTTTTGAATCACTCATCAACTCTCAGTTGTTGAAATATCTAGAAAACAACCATCTTATCAACGCTCAACCGGAGACTTACTAACGGTTCTAACGGAACGTTGGAATCATTGTCTTCATAATTTTGGTGAGTCCGAAATCGTCGCTCTTGATATTTCAAAGGCTTTTGATAGAGTCTGGCATGCTGCCCTTTTAGCCAAATTTCAAACATTTGGTCTGCACCCTACCCTCGTTAAATGGATAGAGAGCTTTTTGTCAGGCCTTTCAATTCGTGTAGTAATTGACGGAGTTACATCTGATTCCTACGAAATAAATTCCGATGTACCTCAGGGTTCAGTTCTTTCACCAACCTTATTTCTTCTTTTTATTAATGATCTCTTATCCCTTACTCTCAATCCTATTCATAGTTTCGCCGACGACAGCACCCTTGATTTCGCGTACTCATTTGATTCTGTAATGAATTCACGTGGAAATGCTACAGAAGCCAATCAGGAACGCATGTTTAGATCATTAAACAACGACATTTCTATGGTCCTTGCTTGGGGCAGAGCAAATCGTGTTACGTTTAATGCATCCAAAACTCAATGCTGTTTATTGTCCCGTAAAAAACGCCCGGTTCTCCCCCAACCCATTAAAGTCGACGGAGTGAATATACCAAATTCGCCCTCCCTAAATATCTTAGGTATCAAGATATCCAGCAATCTTAGCTGGACTGATCATATATTTGCAATCGCTAAAAGTGCGATGACATGTTTGGGTTTTCTACAGAGATGTAAGAAATATTTCACCCCACCTGACTTAGCGTTGATCTACAAGTCCCACATTAGGCCCAGACTTGAATATAATTCCCATATTTGGGCAGGGTCCGGACACACCGCACTGTCCGCGTTAGCCAAAGTCCAGCGTAAAGCTATTAAACTTATTGGCGATCCCTCAATCTCTGAGGGCTTTGACTCTCTGGAGCATCGACGGAATGTCGGTTGTCTCTAACTCTTCTATCGTTATTTCCATGGACGTTGTTCTAACGAAATTGCTAGCCTGATTCCTTGTAGACACATGGCTACGCGTGATAAAAGATCTACAAATCGCTCCCACCCCTATACTCTCCAGGTCAAATTTGGACGTACCGTCAAATTTCGGGAATCTTTTCTAAGCAGAACAACACGAATGTGGAACAGTTTACTATCTTCTGTTTTTCCCTCGTCTTATCAGCCTGAAACTTTCAAACGGGGCGTACATCGACACCTCCTTCACCCAACCTCCATTTCCCTCATCCTTAATTCCTTTCCCGCCAAGGCTGTGCTTAAGCATCATAGGGCATCCTCTTAGCTTTGGCATCATCATGTATAAAAAAAAAAGTCTACCATACGTGTTGATAGCTGATAATGCATTTTCTCTAAACCGAAATATTATGAAACCATTTACTGTAGATCTCAGTGAAGGTTCATCGAAGACAGTCTTTAATTACAGACTATCGAGGGCTCGCCGAATAGTGGAAAACACGTTTGGTATAATGTCAGCCGTTTTTAGAATTTTTTCAAGACCAATTGATTCGAAAGTAGAAACAGCTGAAACCGTAATTTTATCTTGCATATACTTGCACAATTTTTTACGGAAAAGTGTCTCGAAAAATTTTTATAGCCCCGCAGGCACCTTTGATATGGAAGATCTGGATTCAGGTGAAATTGTTCAAGGATCATGGAGGAAACAAGTACAACATGATCGAGGCGTATTACCACTTTAAAAAACTCCACGGATACCTCGACTAGATGCTCAGCAACTAAGACAAGAATTTTGCGAGTACTTTATTTCGCAAGAAGGAAGTGTTCCGTGGCAAAATCAGTATTTATAATTCGTGTTGTTACTCTAAATCTTTTTGTTGTGATTGTGAATATATGTTTATATCTTTCAGTAATTATTGATTTATGTTGTTATATTCTTTTGGTTAATACAATTAATTTAAATTTACAACTTACTTCTTCTGTTTCATGAATTTGAGACCCTTCAGATTCCGTACTCCTGCCTTGCCGTGGAGTATCTGAATTCAAAATAAACAATAAATGATTATATCCAAACCAAGTCGACTAATAGCGTTCATCTGCTATAGCACCACTTTTTAGTTTTTTTACTTTCGCGTGTTCCTTACGAAAGTATAATCAAATACTTTTAATTTTATTTTTTACAAACCCTTTCACTCCACCCATACTTGTCACACAATTTTTGCAAAGCATCTGCTCTTTTCTGTTTATTACAATAGTCTTCTTTTTCAGCGCGCCCTAAAATTTCTGACTTTTCATAATCTTTAATGAATGAAATAGTTGTTTCTTTAATTTCTTTCGATTCCATTTTACTACCAAAGCACAGAAAAGTTTGTCTACCATTGCTGCGAATAAGGGAAATTTGAAACGAAATTGTACGCCTACTTTGATCTTTTTCCTAAATATTATCGAAATCAAACCTTCTTATCAGCTGGGATGCACGCTTTGTTGAAATTTCCTAAGGGCAAATATAATATATTTTTCAACAGGACGAATCATTCTGTCATGCAGCTAAAATCACGAAAACCTGGCTGGCTACAAACAACTTGTTTTGGTGAGCGAACAATTTTGCTTGACCTAGGTGAACTATTTTGGAGCATTCTTCACTAATATTGTTATAAGTTACAAATTGTCCTGACTTTGTTCCTAACATTTAATAAGTAACCTAAAAGCTACTCAAGTTACTCTTTTAAATACTACAGAATCGCAATGTTAAAGTGTCTTTGCAATTACTCATTCGCAAGAGTATTAGGCGAACTTTTCTGTTCCTGAGTAGTAGTTCTAATCACTCTAAATACCAAACAATGATTGAAAAAGCGCATGAAAAGAGGCAACTGTTCCCATCAACTGTGGGAATACGTGAGCTATTGAATGCGCTACTAATTTCCCGAAAAAAAGCATGCCTTTCTGCTTTTCATGCGCTATAGCGTGCGCTGTAAGGCATGCCTTAACAACAAGAGAAAAAGGCATCGTGGAACCGTACCTTTAGACTAATTTTATACTAATGTCCGTCTGTCAGTTCTTACTTTATGGGAGTACATTAGTTCTTTTCTTCTTCTTGTCTTGTTAAACTTCATGTATCCGAGATTTTATTAAAGCGGAATTTTTTATTTTCGGAATTTGTGCCGCCCCCGCAGCCGCCCGGTGTAAATTTAACCTGCGACTTTTACTATAGAAATTAAGCTCGTTATCATCTACTGCATTGTTCCATATTATCCATTTCAGCTTCTAAAATATATTAATGAAAAACCGTTTACCCCTCCACCTCCACCACCTTAAACATATTGTGTTTTGGATTCAGTCCTTGACAATATCCACTTCTTCCAATTTCAACGTAATTAAACAATTATCGCGCCCATTTGTCATCAGAATTTCAGTCACGTCTAACGATAAACGAATTAAGATCATCTCCCTCCCATTGTACGTCTACTTAAGTAACAACACTATAGCGTAGACTTCTAGTCTTGTTACGGGAGAGGCGTCTGTAACAAAGCAATTAACTTGAGCAGAGACTTGTCAGGAATTTCGATTGAGAGCCCCAGGATACTTAGATAGCACTTCAGTTTCGACCCTCTCACGACGCGCAATCAAGCTGGAATAGATGACTTTTATCACTGTGTCAAAAGCCAAGCAAATCTTAAGTTGAAAAGTTTTCTGCCTCGGAAAAGTGAGTAGAGTACTAACAAAGCCTTCAAATAAATCCAGAATGCTCCTATTAAGGACGAAGCTTCAAATTATTTTCATTGTAGGGCGGCATCTGAACTTTTAAATTTTAAAGAACAGTAAATTCCATGAAGACGCTTTACGTTGGCGAAGTGATGTAGAGATGGGAGTCAACGCACGTAAATTAAGTTTCTATCTGAGCACGATGAGCATCTTCAGGGGGGCGAATTCCAGAAACCGCTCGATGGTGTCCATCCTCATCTGTTTATTGTATAAAAATTTGCAGTTATTGAATTTCATGGTTTGGCTACTTTGGAGACCAAAGTCATTGGACGAGAAAAGCAAAAGGTAAAGTCATACGGTCAAGGCCTCTAGGTCAAGGATTTCGGAAAAGGAAACGAAAGAATGTGTGTTCAACATCGTTTCCTGGAAGGGTATTACTAATGAACAGCGTTAAATTTTCCTTTAACTTCAGGCTAGAGAAAGACACTTCTCGTACATCAAGAACGAAGACTCCATTTGATGTACAACTTCAGGTGTCAGCAGGATACAGGAGCGCCCATATTTCAAGCGGTCACATATGCTAAGTTGGTTTTTTTGATAAGGAAATTTGTGAATTGCGACATGCACAGGCGGGTACCAGTGCGACGTACTCTATGTAAAAGCACCGCACGTTGCCACGATGGTAATCTTGTTGTTGTAGAGTGTTGTCTTTTCCATTGCTGGTGTACCTATGTTTTTAGACACGGGAAGTCATCAGATGTACGTCCGGAAAACGAACTTGAATTTGTACATCATCAACAGAAAATTCAGTTAAAATTGAAATTTGTTTGCGGCAAAAAAGCCTACGGTACACGGTTGGTAGTATCAGGCGCCTTATTAAATTCCACCCTCTGTGCATCTGTCTTCCAAATGGAATTTTCGTTTTCTTACCTAGGGGGATCCCCGGATTTCCCATTCACTTGCCAGTCCCAGCTAATGGAGCTGGAATTTAGGGAATTTATTCATGGATCATGTTACAAATGATTGTGTTGTTTTGCTTAATTTAATTGCTTTATTTCCGCTTCCGGGCAAAGTACGTCAAGTTAAGGTATGGATTGTGGTATCACAATGCCCTCTTTCCCGGATGGGCAGCCACATTAACCTAACCTCAGGTATGGATGTTTCGCAATGCCGCAATATTTACAATTATTATGCCATAAGTTCGCTGTGGTGTGATTAAATGGTCAATTATGTATGGCTCTTTTGGGAATGGTGCCGCAGTTCGGTGAAGACTTTTGTACTTCTTAGTCGTTTCTTGCAAGTGAGTGGTGAAATTGAAAAACCTTTGAATATTTTACGATGGGTGTTTTTGAGGAACATTGAACAAAAATCATGTGTGATATCGTTGGCAGAACAATGAATAGAATTGAAATTGAGAGATAAATGGTGATTAATAAAACGAACAAATACAGTTGGTGAAATAACTGAACACTGAGGTACACCGATAGGTAGCCGCCTGCGTTATTTAATTTTATCAACTAGCTGGTTCCCGCACCTTCGGGTGGCAATGGTGGATAGTGTGGATATCTGAGCTCTCCCGTCATTCACTATGCGTGAACCTACATACGAGGTTACGCTAATTACTTTAGGGATTTTGAGTAAGGGTCATAAATGCTAGCAATCGAGGAACATCCTCTACCCAACAAAAAAAATCATCCAAATCGGTCCACGCGTCATAGACTACCCACGCACCCCCCTCCCCACCCTACCCTAGGTACACAATTTTTTCACTATTAGCAATGGGAGATCATACTCTACATATACAATAAAAAAAGAATTATCTAAATCGGGTAAAACATTACGAAGTCAGATTTCACCCCTTCCCCACCGAAAATTTTTTGAAATGTTACCAATCGGGTAACATATTCTACCTAACAAAAAAATAATGATCAAAATCATGTTACTATACGACAAAAAAGATTCATCCAAATTGATCCACGCCTTAGAACATTAGAGACTATTGTCTTCGGGCAAACATTTTCTCATGCGAGTTACGAAACTTGTATCCTCCTGCCCTTTATTAAGTACGACCTTTGTAGTATCCTCCCACCCCATACGAGCAAACACCGTTGTACCTGCGAACTACGACCCTTCTTTACACCCCCCCCCCCCCTCCCCACCAGGCAAGCTACGACCATTGTATCATCCCATCCTGAGCTACGACTCCTGTATTCTCCCGCTCCTTGCGAAGGCTCTTGTTGTTTCCCACTCCTTACGCACGATGAAGGGCGATACAATGCACTTTCCCATCGTTTGAGTTGACTTACCCACTAACCAATTTAGAAAATTCAAGATTTCTAGAACAGAAGAAAAAAACCCGATGAGAAAGAACCATAAAAATAGATAATCCCAAAATATTTGGTCCCTTTACGATCCTTAAAAATTACACAGGCCTACGAAATTTTTAAAATGGGGTGGGGGTGAAACCTAACTGACTAATGCGTGGACCTACATACGTGGCATCACAACGGGCCTTTTGAAGTCTAAGTGTGCCCTTTAAGGCAGCCACATAAACCTAAACCTACATACGAGGTAACGCTAATTACTTTAGGAATTTTGGGCAAGGGTCATAAATGTACGCAATTTTAAGGGAAATTCTATACATATTTACGCAAGCCGCAATGGCGCCTTTCTTATTACATTTTCCCAGAAGAGGTAAGGGTATATTTGAATTCTCCATTCATTGCGGCCTACAATAATAACACAAGCCAGCACTCCTTTAAAATAACGTACATTTACGACCCTTACCCAAAATTCCTTAAGTAATTAGCGTTACCTCGTAGGTAGATCCACCTCACCAAAAGTTTTTTTTATCTGGTAGCTATCGAGGAACATCCTCTACCCAACAAAAAAACTCATCCAAATCGGCCGACGCGTCATAAAATTAGGCTATCCACACGTCGAACTTAGAACCTCTTTGTTTTTGGAAATTCTGTTGAAAATAGCACTTACGAAACACTTGCAACACAACAGGTAGTGGATTTTGGGATTTTTCAACTCGTTTTTTACAGATTTCCAAAAAACAAAGAGGTCCTAGAGGAAGCAGGGGGTGGGTAGTCTACCTTCGTAACGCGTGGACCGATTTGGATAATTCTTTTTTAGATGTTTAGCGTATGATACCCCATTGCTTATAATGAATTAGAGTGAGGGGAGTGAGGAAACTTGAATGTCTTGTTTTTGCACTACTGCGAGCTAGGCAACAGCCCAACAACGGAATGGATTTTTTAATTCAATTTTTAAAAACCCACTTGAAGACCTGGCCTCGAACCCGGGGACCATGACATGGTGGTAGTGTCGCTCAACCAATTGATCCAACTCTTTGAATGTTTCGGGTATAATAATTATTGGACGCGAAATAATCAAGACGTTAAAATCCATCGAACTCAAATTTGTTTCAATTGCCCTTAATTGAGAGCAATTTATAAACAGAGCGTTTCCCTTTAATTTGTGGTAAAGTCTAAATTCCGAAAGTAAATTTCTAACAATTTGCTTCTTTGAAACTTGCAAACAGTTTCCATTCAAGTTCCTAATCCCTTAGCTCAGAAAATTGGTTTGGTTAAGATAAATAACTTTCGAAACTTTTCATAAAGTTATATATTTGCGTTTTGAGCTTTGGTAATTTTGTAATCGAGGGGTAGAATGACAAAAGATGATATATTCCCTGCGAAAAAGCCTTTCAAGAAAATTAAATTCGAGAAAGGTCCTTTTCCAGTCTTACGCTTACAGGGCTTTCTTAGTGGGATATTTTATCAAAAACTCTCATTTTGGTTTCAGACTTCGTTTTGATTATCCAAAACAGCGTAAATATATAATGAACTCATTTTTTAGTCATCCTAAAATGAACGAGATTGGGTCAAGCTTTCAAAGGATGCAGCCTATTTAAGGTAATTGGGTTTCTATCTTCAAGTAGCACTCCAGAGAGCTTCAAGTCAAAGCCGAATTAAAAAACATAAAATGTCATTGAAAGCTGAAAAAAACTGTTAGGAGCGGTAGTAGAAAAAACATTTCTTTTTGTGAATAAAAAGATGTGGACTTTACTCTGAGAATTTCTGGCATTTTAGAAGTTTTGGTTTATTAGTAAAATATGCAATATACCCTCTTTAAAGGAACAAGAAACAAATCTATGCTCTAACGGTGACGGGAACTAAAGGGAATATTCATCATTCTATTACTACGAAATTTTTTGGTGGGGGTGTGGGGCAGTAATTTGTTGTTGTAATTTGTGTGTGTCAGACGCGAATCTAGGTTTTTGTTGAAAGTGGAGGAGGGGGGGGGGGGGCGGGGCGGGGTAGAGTCTGATTGTGCGATTTCTGATAAAAAGTTAGTTCAATATCAATCATATTCTTCTTATATATAGGTAATGTTTACATTTTACGATTCCGTAGCAATTGGATACCATTATAGTTTCGGTCTCTCCATTTGTCACAGCCTTTCCATCCTCTCATTTATAAATCTATTAAAATAAAATTTGGTATATGAAATTTACCAAAAGTAGATTTGATGAGATTTTTGGAAAAATATTTTTCTTGGACCTTCTTCTCGTAAAGTGAAAAGTGTGCTAAACATTTTCTTTTTACTTAGATTGGTCTTTTAAAATGCAAGAATGTTTAAAGACACCTCTCCCAACTACCACAAGTAGCTTTATGCTGCATCGACGTTGCCAATATTCTCGTCCAACGATGAATTCTTTCATCGCCTACTTTCTCTGATGAAAGTAGAAACATCCTGGACAGAGAGCTTACCTTCGATGCTATGTTCACCGCAACGAAGGATGTTCGATGTCATACTTCACCTGGTTATGATTGTCTAACTCCAGAATTCCTTGTACGTTTTATAGATCTTTTTGGATGCTCCTAATTCTGCAGTGGTTGGACATTCCGAATTTTCCTCAGTTACTCTGTGCAATCTAGACTACAAGATAGTTTGTAAAATATTGGGAACTCAATTTCGCTCAGTGATTGTCTCAGTAATACACTCCACAGTCCTACGGCGCTCCAGGTTCCATAATCTACGACAACATCAAAGCAAAGCATCTTTTCGCCTACCATGAAAAAATTAGTTCGCAAATGGCCATGATCTCTTTAGATCAAGAAAAAGCGATAGCGTCTCGCGCGAGTATCTGCTGAGCGTTCTCAATGTGTTTGAGCTTCCCTTCAGGTGGATCATGATTATCAGTGGAATGTATAAGAGATTCAGTGATTCTCTCCTATTCCGGGTCTTCCGGGTGTAGTTTATGTGCAGAGTGAAATCGAGCTTTTTGTCTAGCTTCACACCAAGATCAGTAACGGACTGCACGCGAAAGATAGTAGTATCCACAAAGGTATAATCAAAGACGAGCTGACTGAGGTTCCTAAAGAATGACATAACTTCACATTTATCCAGGTTAAGTTGCAGGCCATTTGATCAACACCGAACCTTGACGGTGTTTAAATCATCCTGAGTGCAGGAAGAATCATAACTGTTTCTATTGCAAGAGAAAATCGTTATATCGTCCGCATAGATTAAGACTTTGGAGTGTTTAATCAGGGGGACGATGTTGTCAATGCCAAGAATAAACAGCATCGGACCATGATGGCTACCCTGAGGTACACCAGAAGAAGCCTTAACGACTCTAGATAAAGTATTACGAAAAGATAGTCATTATGTCGTATATGTTAAGTACGAGGAGATTAAGTCGAGCATCAAAGGCAGAAAAACCAACTTTCTAAGTTTGAGCATAATCACAGAGTGCGGGAGTTTATCAAATGCCTTGATGAAGTCGGTATAGACGCAGTCGGTCTGGAGACCCTGTTGAAAGGCAGAGATTACGTGAGAGGTGAATTCAAGCAGGTTAGTTGTCGTTGATCTACCACGCAAGAAGCCATGTTGATTAGCCCCTTACAAGGCCCCATAAGCTGTGAATATATGACAGACTCGAACAACTTGGGTATGCCGGAAATCTTCACGATTGGCCTATAATTTTTAATCAAGTTTTTGTGACCCTTTTTATAAACAGGAATTATAAAGGAACTCTTCCATAACGTGGGAAATCTACCAGCCTGAAGAGACTTGCCGAAGAGGACTTCCAGTGGAGTGAGTAAGGAGTTAGAGCAGGACCTCACGAACGCAGGTTTAATACCGTCAGGACCAAAGGAAAAGTCTATTTTAAGCTCCCTGATACTATCCATGATAATGTTACGAGATATATTGGGCAAAGTAATAGAGGCAGCAGGATGATCCTGGATATGACCAAACTCATCCAGGGAAGGCGTAAAATTGTGAGAAAAAAGGCACTCTCGAAGAACTGCGCAAAGTTATCGGCAGTATCGGGCGCGTTGAAACTTTAGTGCCCGTTGTACCACATTGTAGATGGATAATTATCAGTTTTGTTCTTCATATTTACAAATTTGAAAAAGGTGCGAGGGTCACTAATTGCACGAAATTGCGAACACTATCAAGGTATTCCATCTATAACAATGAAGACAACGCCAGAAACCTGTCATAACAATCGACGAAACCACAGTAAGCTGTGTCTCTGCAGCGTAAGTAGGTTTTACATAGTCTATTTTTTTATTGTTAATGCCCCGAAGTTCTCGAGTATACCACGGGAAAGAGCAGCAGGATGATCTCGACAGCTTGATTGGTACATATAAGTTAAACAGATCATAAATCCTACTATAAAACACGGATACGCATTCGTCGATATCTTTATTATAAAATAGAGATGGGAAATCGATTAAGAGGATGCTATCTGCAAGAACAAAGAAGTCCGCCCTTTTAAAATCAAAAACGAACTGATCCAAGTTGGGATCACTAGAATTAGAGCCATCGTAGCAGAAAGAAATGAAAGTGGGCGAATGTAAACTGTCGATAGGGGATAAGTTATGAGAAACCGACTATAGTGTTACTCGAATCAGAAGAAAATATAAGATTAAGCTGCCTTCCCATTGAGTTCTTTACATCATACATTTGGTGTAAACCAGAGAAGGAGATGGCGTAAAGAAAATGGGAGCAACACAATTTAGTAGTCGTCGTCATCAGCGTTGAATATCCACTGAACGTTGGGTAAATTGAAGTCACCAAGAAGGATGATGTCGTCCTCCGGGTTCGTCATGTTATTAATGAAATCTAAGCTAACAATTAAAATGTCGAAAAGACTTCGACCGTCTGCATCAACATAGGTTGGAGGGATATAACAACAGTGCAGGAAAATGTTCATCTTTACCAGAGAGCTCTTAAGAGCTATGAGTTCGGTTGCGAGCGTGTCGGAAAAAGTAGGTATATCAACCAAAAAAAAATTTCTGCGTCATTAAAACCGTGATGAAGCCAGATTTCGGTCAGAGCGATGGCGTCGTAAAAACAGGCAAGAGAAGCCTGAAATAATTGGCTTGTCCTTGTTCTTAGTGATAGTAAAGGAAAAGCGTACTTAGTTTTTTTGGTTGTTGACAGTGGCACTATGGTGAGTGCCACCTACGAATTTACGACGGGGCACAAACTCATGTGCGATGATATTCTCGGGCCAGAAATCGGAAGCAGACATTATCTCGAAAAAATCTGGGGAGGACGGCAACTTAAAAGACGACATGAGTCCCCGAGAATGACGAGATCCTAGAAGTTGACAACAGAGAAGTGTAGAGTCTGCAACTCCACTCCTCTCCCTCACGTAGCCAATAACATCATCAACAGAAGTCGATGGATCAAGTCGGAAAACAAAGAAAGACTTCGGCGATTGCGCAACCCGCAGAATGAAACCCTCACTGCGAGATAAATTAATAGATCTCAACGGGTATGTGCCTTGTGATGAGTGAGGATTATACTGAGAAGCGCCGGGGTCATATGTTCACAGCTGGGCCTGATGTAGGGGGGGGGGATGGGGAAGTGGAAGAAGTATGTGTGAACGAAGTGGCACCACGTCCTTTGGCAGTCATACTCGTGAGAGGCCCAGCAGCATGAACAACAGCCATAAGAGGAGGTTAGGATGGTTGCGCTGAAGGATCATCGATGGGAGATGTGCTAACAGGGCCATTGAGTACCCTAGGACGCCGGCATCTACAACGTGACTCGGACTGTCGCTTAGAGTCATCATGCCAAGGGATAACGGCAGCATGCAAGACGGAGGCACCAGAAACAACAGAGGCATCAGGCTCGCCAGAAGGATAATATAACTTTGTCTTACCCTATCTTATTAATTTTATTAATTTTACTATTTGAAAACACTGCTTATGTCCCGAAATATGTATCTCAGTACTACAGAGATGACTATGATCTCAGGACGAAATAAACAAGATGCAATGTCCAATTTGATACTCGAATTGGAAACACCTCTCGCCACTTTGCCCTGAAGCCAAATGCTTATCACACGTACAGAGCGTTTACTTGAGATAGCCTTTCCTCCCGTTCTTTGGTATGGTATGGGAATTTATAAGTACTTTGGCCATATCAAGGACACCTGTTCCTTCCTAATCCAATGTACTCCAGAACATTTCAAACTTTCAGAAAGTACTTTTTTATGATTATCTTGAATTTAAGGAGCAGAATAAAATTGTTACCTGAAGTATAAATCAGCATAAGCGTATACAATCTGCTCTTGTGTCAAGATATAAACGGAAATCCTCAATTACTTCTAGATGAGTTCCGCACTTGTAATATATACGGAAACATAATAGCAAAAAGTACGTATTGGCATCCGGACAAAATCGAATTGTTCCCAATTTTCGTAAAGAAGCCCTTTCCATAATGATACGAATATACTGCTCGCTTTATTCAAGTGATTTCACGAATCCTCCTAAAAGCAAAATCTCTGTCCTGGAAACTGAAGAACGTTGTCTAAAAATCTCTTGGTTAATATTTCCGATGTTTGTAGAATTCCAGGACCGGGGTACCTCCATTCAAATCAATTTAAAGAAATGTAACTGAGGACGAAGTTAGTCGGAAAGGCAATCACGGTATCGATTGCCATTTGGCAATGCATTCCACTATTTTTCCTTTGAATTTAAGAGGTTAACGTTTTTCTTCCAAGTGTGCTTTGCAATGACCTTTAATATGTCACAGGAATTTACATGAGGGAGGACTACTTCTCTCAGACGAAGTACTGGCTGTAATCAGAGGGCACTAGTTTACCTTTGAGGTTAAGGTTTTAATTTAAAGTATGCTCCTCATTGACCTTTAATATGCCACAGGCAAAATAAGTAGTGTCGAAGTCCTACAAACATCCTAAATTGAAATTGTCCCAATTTACGTGAATATTAACGGCTTCCATGTTTCCCTTACATCCCAAATCTCGAAGCTTATTAAGTCAATCAGTCAAATACAATCACTGCCAGGCACCCAGCTATGTGGTGAAAAGTCATATTTTCCCTTGCCGAATTTGATTCCTGTTCCGTGACAAGCTGTGATAGATTGGGAACAGGCTACATTACACCCCTGCGGTCCATACGACTCTTATATCTCCGCCAAAAATAACAAAGCTATGGCGGTTCGGGGTGGAGCTTCCATACGCACGTTTACCTCATTTCAACTGATTATACGTAAAAGACTTGTTAACCGCGTTGCGGTAAAATAAACCTGAAAAAAACTGGTGTACTGCGGTCGTTATCACATAATCTCCTTGGCGAGGAAGGCATTATCTAAAGAGAAACACTTCTGCGACTTTGAATATGCGCGAGGAATAATTCAGAAGGAGTCGCGGGAATGGGAACTACGGTCACGTCGCTTTGGTGCTTAAGGAGGACGATAATGTTAATAGATATCGATGATGATTAATGCCGTGGAGAAGAAGAGCCATTCAGGGATTTTTTCCAATTGAATAGGGAAGAGGGGATAATATTGGTTAAATGACAATTGTTGGAGCCTTTTGAAACCTTACCCTTACCTGTCGATAATTGCACCGTTTTATAATTAAGGAACTGCTGAATGGCAATTTCCGGGCTATCGATGATGATGAGATATTATAAATTAAAAAGGCAATTTGGTTTCATCATTGCTGTACGCAAAATTACCAGTTTTAATGAAAGCTTGACTATCCAAAAAATGGCAACTTTTCGCCTGGTGGTGTTTGTTTTGTGTCCCCAAGCAAGGATTTTTGCCTGAAAAGCAGTAACGATATATGAAAGGCATTGTTGGACCTGTCGGTAAGGTCCATCTTAAATTGAAGCCCCCAGCTCTTACAGAAGGTAATTTTACGGTCGTAGAGTCATGTAGCTCATATGCCCGATGCCCCGAGCAAAGAATATCGCAGAGCAGGGCCTAAGATCAACTCTGCTAAAACCAAACTGATGAGCTTGGACTCCAGTAGACAAGCTGAAATTTATCTGAAAGACCAACAAATATAGCAAGTAGATAAATATTGCTATCTCGGAAGGTGCACAAAACTCTGTTCTATTGTGCGGCTGTTCAACATGGAAAGTGAGCTCTCAAATCTCATCTAAGCTACAAGCCTTTGTCAATCGGTGTCTCCGTCTCATCCTTAACATTCATTACCAACTAAAAGCTACACAGGCTTACAGACCAATACGGGATAGACAGCAGTATTCGCAGGTTAAAGTGGCAATGGATAGGCCATACAATAAGAAGAGGGTCAAACAACATCGCACAAAATCTTCTAGAGTGAAATCCCCACGGGACCCAAGAAAGACGCCCAATTGAACGACATGGGAAAGATCCGTCGAGATAGAAGGTACCCAGAAAGCAAGTTGGGGCCACAGTTGAAGGCGTTGGCGCAGAACAGGACCAAGTGAAGAGTCGGTGTAATAGATGCCCTATGCCCCACAACGGGTTAAAGGAACGAGAGAGAGAGAGAGAAAATGGAAGGCTATAGCTGCCTTTCTAACCCGATCTTCTTTAATTTGTTTCAAGAATATAGAAAAAATACACGCTTTCTCAAGATGTGCACAGAAACTGGGTACTCACACGCTCAAGACTACTTATATAGCATGTAGTCGAATGCAAGTACAGTATGGAAAATGTTGCTTTTATCCTCATAAGATATAGAGCGATGAATTTAAACTTATTTATATACGGAAGCAGGACGAAAGAGTTGATCCAGGGTAGGAATTCTCGCAAACGCTGGTGTTTTCAGAAATCCAGGCTGCCTTAAAAGTATGCAAAAATTTATAAATGTTTAGGGGATATACTATATTTATGGTCAAACGGTTGAAGGATAATGGTCAATCGTTTTACAAAAATTTTACTCATGGCAGTCCAAGTGCTATGTATTATGAAAATGAAATGAAAAACGGCCACGTCCTTGGGGCTCTCGAGTCTTGCAATAGAGCGTCCGCCTATGACGTAGTTGAAAACCAGTCTATTCGTTTCATCTAAGAAGAAAGTAGTGATACACTTATCAATATTAAAAGGTAGGAAGTTAATAGAACACCACTTGTTGATAGTGTCAAGGTCGGAGTTCAGGAGGACACAATCAGCCCCTTCAGAAACTAAACGAAAAAGGTTGCCGACGTCAGCATAACAAAGATGCCTAGTACTATTCCAAATAGTCGGTATATCATTAATATAAATGAGTAAAAGTAGTGGTCCTAGATGGGTGCCGTGTGGAACACTTCATTTGACACATATAGTGTCAGAGCGCCCCAAAACATCAACAATTAAGACTTCAAATTATTTTAAAAGCAGCACAGGTTGGCAATAGATCTTTAGTTGATGATGTCACACTTGCTTCCCGTTTTATGCAGAGGAGGAATTACTGAAATCTATCTGGACTTAGGAAAGATGCAACGGCGGATGAATAAGTAAAGTAAATTACAAGAAATAGGGACAAGAGCCGTAGTTCGTTTTCAAAACCTACATAGGTGTGCAGTTGGAACCCGCTGAAAAACTATCAGCAACACTGTAGCTTCGTCAAACATTAGGTCTTTGAGTTCAAGAGATAATGGCGGTAACCTTAGAAAACCCGCCAAAAGAGTTGGAAGTCGTAAGAGGTTGGTTAGGTTTTTTTTGACATGGTACCAATCGGTGAACATACTCTACCCAACAAAAAAAGAATCATCAAAATCGGTCGACGCGTTACGAAGTTATGCCCGGTCAGACATAAAAAATAAAAAATTAAAAAATAACTAAATAAAACACGCGTCGAACTTGGAACCTCTTTGCTTTTGGGAAGTCGGTTAAAAAGGGTCATAAGAATAATATAACTAATTATAGACAAATCGCAAAATTATCCTGCATACCCAAGTTATTTAAATCGATAGTGTATTCGCAGCTTATTGAGCGCTGTCAGGGCTTAATCTCCCCCAATCAGCATGGGTTTTTGCCCGGTAGATCACCGACCACTAACTTACTGGAGTTCACCTCCCACGTTATTTTAAGTTTCCAACGAGGCATGCAAATGAATTTCAGTAAAGCCTTTAATAAATCACTCCGTGATTATATTTAAACTCAAGAGGGTAGGTTTCCCCGCTATTTGTCTGGACAGGATTTCCGTCTATCTTAGAGATAGGACATATCGTGTATCTCCCCGTGACTCTACCTCAAGAATTTTCAGAGCTCCATCTGGTATGCCACAAGGTAGTCATCTTGGCCCTCTATTTCGTTCTTGCCATTGATGACTTTATCCAACTAATGTTCTGATCTGCTCGGACGACATGAAGATCTTCTCCTACGTTAAAGATGGTGGTGACGCCGCCCTCATTCAAAAGGACTTAGACACGTTCCTGTAGTGGTGCGAGCACAATAGCTTACATCTCAATTTCGAGAAAGAATGTGAGGCTATGTTCTTTTTCAGGAGCCTGAATTCGCAAGTTTGTGTTTATAACTTTGCGGTAAGGTTTATTTTAGGCAATCCCAACATAATCTCTGTAGACTACCTTTATTGCATGTTAACCCATCCAGATCAAATTTTGGCATGCATGAACCGACTACTCGTTTATGTAGAGCTGTTAATGCATGTCCGAATTTTTATTTAACTCTTAAGTACTATCTATTCTCTGTGCTACCGTGACTCTCTGTTATGCATATTGTGTGCTTGTTGTTTTTCCTTTGCATGTTGGTATGGCAGCCTCATTCCACCGTTTTGGTGCAATAGGTCAATTGTTTCTTGGCTCCTACCAAGAAGTGCGCCTTCTAAGTTAGAAGAGTTAATTTTATATGAACACATTTATCCTGCTTTTAAGGGTCCACTCATCATCATTTTGCTAATAATGGCTTTCTGTCGAGGTTTTCCATCCTTTAGCAGTAGTCTCTTTTAGAGGTTATGGTCGCTATCGTTGATCCTACTGTTGACTCATCCGCCACCGATTCTTTTGCACGATCCTGCAAAATCATGCAGACTTCTGTTGGGCCTTACCCCAAATATGTTGGTATACCTCCAACGAGCTATGACCTTTCAGCCGCCTTTTACGACAAGCAGAGTATACTATGGGGGAATTTTGTCCCCCTCCTACTGAGTTACCTATCTCTAATAAGGTACTCGAAAAATAGCTTTTATAATGCTCGACACTATCGCATAACATCAAGCGTCCTCTGACGGATCATAGTTACCTGTACTGGTATTGCAGAGAAATTCCGCGCAAGGATGGAATATTAATTGAAACCATCATGCTACCAAAGTACAATTTACGGTGGATTCTGAAACGCCTACATGATGAAAGGCATTTACTCTGCCGACAATTGTCAGCCAGCTTCAACAAAGAAGGTTCTAATTGACAGAGAGTAAACTTGGTCCTGAATTTATCATCCCAACCTGCTCAAAATTCTGCATATAACAAAGGAAATGGAATTAAAACAAAACAATAAAACGTTTGAGGTACACTGGGGGTTGAATGTTTAACGTGGTTCATTGGATATAGTAACGCCTACATATAGTTTGACACATTCGGATGGTCACAATTTTCTAAAAAGTCCTCTGGAATAGAAGCAGATGATTCGACCGAATTACACATGTTGCATTTCCTCTCCGATTATTCATGCAATTGCTTACAGTAATTTAGGGTGGCACCGTACACCTGGCAATTTTCAATTCATTAGGTTTGTCAGACGCTTTCTATTCACGGTTGTCAAACTCTTGCAAATCAATGTTTGCAGCAGTGCATCAATGGAGTTACCTTTAGGGTATTTTTAAAGTTCGCCTATATAGTTTTTCAGGTACCCTGCCGAACGTATGAAGCTATTTAAATTCTTTGCTTTTCTATTGAGTTGTAATGGAAATCTCGACAAAACAGCGAAAAAGTTTATTGACAAAGACTGAGAACAAAGCATGGGAAATTTAAACTAACTCGGGCTGGACATTAATGGAATTGAAACAGACGTTCAGCGCGATTTTAAAACTACAAAAATATAGTTTTCTCACAAATTATCTAGTCTCTTTGACTAATTTGGCAACTTAAAGTCATCCATGTATGTATTTCTGGCAAGCCAGCCCTTATTTTTTCGAGAGGAGCTCAGCTATTGATCTATGTAGGTTTTAACCGATGACGCTTAATACACGAGCTCTCGTACTGTATAGTCCATAAAGGGGGTAGTCTTCAAGACAGGATTTCTATAACAGGTCAATTATGATATCTTTTCCCAATAAAAACCTACCAAATTATACGAGGTACTCATTAGTTCCTTATTTCTTGGGCTTCTAGGCATTTCCAGCCTTAACTTGAAGTTCATGTCCTCCTAGGTGTCCCTAATCTTAGCGACACACATGCAAATGAAGTTCATTAAGACCTGGTATCTGATAAGTCGTCGGTGATGTAAGTGATAACGTGTCGACCCACGAATCCGGAGGTCCCAGTTTCTTATCCCACCGACGGCAACACATGGTTGTTTTCTGCTGACAACAGATTACGATAAAAAGGCTATGGGGGATGCTGAAAAAATGTCAGTGGTTCAGAATCCACTTTAAATTGTAGGTCCCTTGCAACGGTTGTCTCGAATCAGGTGAATTTCTTCTCCCGCTGCATGCCCCACAAGGGGTTTCGGGAAATAGAGAGAGAAGGCCGGTTACTCACACTTGTATACTCAGCAACTCTTACTACTTTCAAGAAGCCAAAGCAATGCGGAGACATATAATGATTTGCAAGTAAGTTTTCTATTCCTACTGTACCATGATTCAGTTATCCATGAATAGCATACTTGTTAGTTAGTGCTATCTGAGAAGCTCACTGAGAATCCTCATGGGCTAGTCAGAATTGACAAATGAAATAACTATGTTAGGCTATTATTTAGTGATTTTGCTCATTGCTGACATGTAGTATCGGTACCATGTTATAGTAATACAACATAGTTTATCATGTATGTATCACCCCACACCAAGTCATACATGGTATTCCCACATATTCACGAAAATTCCCAAATTTGAAATTGAGTATAATATGAATCTAATGACTTCAGCGCCATCTTTCCCCTTATGATATGTTATATTTTCTATTTACTGCCAGGGGTCTACCCTAATTAGAATTTCCAAAAAATCGATTTTTTTTATTGCATTTTTCGAAAGTATACATATTTAAAAGTATCATACTAAAATTTTATAAAGATCCGAGCAGTCTATATGTATGGTGCAGGTATCACTGATTAGACGTAAGTAAGATTTTGTTCACGATTTTTCGTTAAAGAAAACTTTAAAATCGTTTTTCTCAAAATGACGTTTTTGGACGGCTTGTTGATAAAATCTCCGAAACTATTCAACCGATCCTTACCAAAATTTTACCACATGTTCTTTATGACTACAACTATAGCGCATATCATACGAATTTGAAATTTTGATTGTAACTATTTTTTTTGCAAAAAACGTGCTTTTTCGTACTTTGGAAAAATGGCCGCTATTTTGTCATTTTTGAAAAAATAAAAAAAACCATTTTTTTTTTCAGATCATCCCTTCCAGAGATTTTATCAACAGCTCACATCCATCTTATTTTTGGACCTTTCTTCTCCCCATTTTTCTGTACGAAAATTGAGTAAAATAAATATAAAAAAAAATTTTTTGTGTATTTTAAGAGTGCATTTTTTTTGGCCTAATACTTTCTATATCCATTTTTATAATTTATACCGGTCAAAAAAATTCGTGAAAATAGCCTTTTTAGGGTAGACCCCTTAACATTTTAAAGAAGTTTTTGACTCTGAAAAATATTTAAAAGTTGTTCGAACCAAGTCTTTGAAAACAATAGTCTTTTTATGACGTAGTCAATGAATTCAAGAAAAACGTTGTACGATTGTGAAGGTGTTTGAAATTTTTTTGAAAATATAAAAGAAAAAAATTTACAATATAATGACAACTGTCATTGAATGACATCTACATACCACTTATCATGTGTCAGAGGTGATTTCATACTACACTATCGTATCGATACCATATGTGTCTCTAGTGGTGTAAGTAACCAACCGCCTTCAAAAACTTGCTCCTTTCGTCCTAGTCTGTTGTAGACCTCTTTTCGTAGCATCCTTTTCTATAAGTTGCCCGTTTTTGACTACTTTGTGGTCGTTTTGGCAACTATCGCCTGGTAATATTTCTTTCTCTTAGGCTATGTTTCTGTAGTTTCATTTATTCTTGTTAAAAATTAGGCTTTCTGGTACTGATTTGGTTTGCAAAAGAGTTTCAGAGAACTTTTGTTACTTAGACAGGTTCCGATCACTATAGCTAGTGTCGTTTGCTGAAAATTTTACAGTGTCTTATTTTGAATAAATAAAAATTTAAATGAGTTATGCCTGCCTTTATTTTATGTCATATTCGAAGGGTTTTGACAAATAATTGTGAGATTAGAGTTGAAGAAAGTATTGAATTAAAGCTTGACATTTTTTTGCTAAAATTGAAAAATTATTCATTGTATATGCCGCAGGGTAGATGTGTGAAAATGTTGTAGAAATTTAAGTTTCAATGTCATTTCCAAACATCTGCTCCCTTATATCAAACGTCTATATATAATTTGTTTTTTATAAATTATTCGTAAGAAAGCTCTACATCGATATTTTTTCTTTATAGGAATAAAATCAGCTCTGATTGACACTAATCTAGTAACCAGTTGAGCGAATCAATGAGCTATGGAGCGGAAATTTGGTAAGTCAATTTATGCACATATATAAGATGTTTCCGAAGCAAATTGGTTTTACGAATAACCACTTTATCTGCACCTAAAGACTTTCTGATTACTTTCACAAGAGTAAAATTTCCACATTATTTCCATTACATTATCATTTGGTTATTATTTATATCGCAACAACAGAATCATTGCCTACATTTGATTATGCCATTATCGTCTGTTGGTCTCGTATATCCTAAACAGCCTGTCCTGCCCTTTGGAAAATAAAAAGAAACCAAAAATAAAATACAAGAAAGAAATGAAAATTAATGCAAGGAAATTTCAATAATGGCGCCAAATTCGATAGGCAGAGCATTAAACTTGGCGTTTGCTGTGTCATTTATATCTCTAAATTTGTGAAATGGTGTGATCATATTGTGGTATTTAAGGAAACCTCCACAATTTTTCATGTTTTTCCTTCCTGTTTTTTTTCCCGCATCGTTTTCTTAGCAAAACCATTATATTTCCACCACTTTCCGCATTTTCCCCTTTTACACGGCACAAGAAAAATTCTTTAAAGATTCCAGCTTTTGTGGGGATCAAACCTAAGATTTTTACAATTGTTGCCAGGAGTTCTCAGCAGCTTTACACAAAATATGCAACCTTTTCTTTACTTTAAAAGCACCCAACTCAACAGCGGAGAGTTCAACTGTCACAAACGTCAAGAGACCATTTCCCCTCACCCTTCACCAATGGAACCCAAAAAAGTATCTTTCATTTGAAAGAAAATTTGTTTTTCATGTCACGACAAAAGAGGCGAATAAAGGGGATCCAAATTTTGTGTGTTTATAAAGAATAGAAAAATATTTTCATTCCCTATCCCCTCCGTCTTTAATTTTCTTTTCAGGATTTTCTTTGGTGCTATGGTTGTTTACAAAAAAAAGGTGAAAAATTTAGACCCTTTGAGTAAACTTTTGTAAAAAATTAGCTACTGATATGGATGCCGTGCTGATGAGGAAAGCGACTCACTTAGATGTCTTCAAAGAAAAGCCGAAAACGAATGCCTTCGCATGTAAAAATTTCTACTTAAGGCGTCGGTTTTTATAGCGTCTTTGAATTATATGTCCCACTTTCCCAGCCGATTGATGTTTTTCGATCAATCAAAATAATCCCGCAAGGTACGGATTCAATAAAACTTTTTCATTTTCAATTTAAAAATTTCTAGAAACGAAACATTTTTCTGCATAAAATAAGCAATTTTTCTTTCGCATAGAATTAAACAAGATTAATGCTATATTGAGATTATATATAATTTTTCCAATTACTACAAATTGTATATAATCTCTTGTCAGAAGAAATCCAAATAATGGCACGACTTAAGTGGACTTTTGTGCAAAGTAACCGCTACAACTTAAATTCAGACAACGTAAATCATAGTAACGAGCAGTATTTTAGTTCCCTTTTTCAATCGAATTTTTTCAATATATTCGTGTAGTCGGCAGAGGGGAAACAATGTGTGCAACTGCACCCCTCCCCCCCCCCCCCCCATCCAGCCGTAATTTCGCCTTAAGTCACTGTAGAAATTACTATAAAACACCTGAGCGACAAGTGAGCTAGAAGACTTATAACGAGGAATCAATTCTTACTTTGTTGCAGTTACATCTCTTTAAATTAATTACACCAACTGAGTGGGATAGTGAACAATTCAGATAGGTAGTTTGAACTGACGAGAAGTTTTTTTTTATACGATGTGGCCAAAGCCTAGGGGACAACCCTTTGCATGGCTTTGGTCGGACAGGGATTTCGGGTAAGGTAAGTGAGAAAACTTGAATGGCTTGTTTTTGCATTGCTGCGAGCTAGACAACAGCCCAGAGACGGAGTGGATTATTTTAATTTCTTAATGAAAACTCACTGGGAGACTTCGAACCCGGGAACCATGGCATGGTGGTCGTGCCGCTCTACTAATTGATCCAACTCCGCCTCCAGCTTGAACTGACGAGAAGTTGAACTGTTTCTATTGATGAAAACTTTATACGTTCAATATTTTGAATAAAATACTGTCACCAATGACATCTATTCCGTTCTTCATGGCGGCTTACCACCCCCCCCCCCCGCCCTTCCCACTCAACGCCCGCCTCTGGACTGACAATTATAAATTCACAAGGAAGTTTTCATCTATAGATTTTTTTTCCATTCTTTCTGACGTTGAGGTTGATGTTGTTTTTATTAAAGAAGAGGTTTATGAGGGTATTGTTGCCAGCGTATTCTTTGAACGCATTTGATCATCTACCTTACCTCCGTAGTACAACGGGGAACTGCATGAACTGAGAAATAGAAGAAATACTTTTTGGAAGGCCTACTTGAGGATTGGAGACGACTTGCCTCGCTCTAACCGCGTTACTTTTTCATTTTTATTAACATGAAACGAAATTGTGATTTTTAACCTTCCTCTATGTCCTACTTCGGTTCCTGTCCTGCCGACATCTGTAACAAACGTGCTTTATTTTTTAAAAATTTGCTTGTCCTGCTTTAATGGTCTCCAGTTGAGCTACTTTTCGGGTCCTGATGGCATACCGATAACTTACTTGTCTCCTTAGGTATTATAGTCAACAAATTAATACCAATTGGCATTTCCCAGAACTGTAAAAAAATTATTTTATTATACTTATTCACAAAAAGCAGCCTAGAAAGTATAGTACTATTAGGGCTTCCATGACAAGGCCAGTGGAGCTGATTATTTACTCACATCTCTATGTGTTTTGTAAGGCTCTATTTTCAAATAATCAACATTGTTTGGCGCCTAAAATATCTACCTTAGTGTTTAGTTTCCTCTGCCGTTGGTGCGGGTTTCGAGCGGGTTCTAGAGACTGACTGCACACTGACTTCAGTAAGGCTTTCGATAGACTTCCTCTTTCCATCATTATTTTTAAGTTGCACAAGTTTGAGTTTCCCCTCATACATTTATTTCAGTCATATTCCATTCCTTTTCGTAATTTAACCTCAAGATTAACCAGTACGACATCTGGGGTTCCGCGGGGTAGTCACCTAGGTCCTTTCTTTTTATTTTAAAATCATAAGAATATACATGCAAATAAAGAGTACAGTAGTGTGCAGTCATTTACTTCTGCCAAAATTATTTGAGATAAACACGTACTCCTATCAAAATTCTGTTCTTATCCAAATCTTGTCGAAGAAGAAAAATGTACCAAAAACAACTACCAATAACAAGAATTCATGTGAAGCATATGAATGAGTTAGTTACTTGTGTGCGTGAGAAACTTTTTAAACTGTCAATGTATTCTGATCTTTTAATGAGTGAAGTACATTTGAAATTTGCAAATGCACATAAGAAAAGTATACGTGTCCCTTATCCACAAACTCTCCTGGAAAACAAATATTTAGTTCGGAGAAGTATATAAACGAACTAAAAGTTTTTCACTACTGTATTCGTAGCCGTTTATCTAGTAGTAAGTAATCTTTGACATTGGTCTTAATATATGAAGATGACATGTAAAATTTCTCAAGCATTAGGGATGCTGGTGATTTTGTTAGTGCTCAAACGTTTTTTGATGTTGATGTAATCAACAATGGTCTCTTCAGCAATGGTTCTCTTCCCTTCCCTTACACATTGACCTGGAGGTTGTCCTTCATAGGTAATTGAAGTTCGGCTCTCACATAAGCAATATTGTTTCTAACATAAAAAATCGATTTTGTGAAATTAGCAAAAAAAATATGTTTTCATCCCGGCGATAATTCTTTGTCAATAACAACGATAACCTAAAAGAAAAATGCAGACTGCTTGTTCAATTTATTCTCTAAATTATTTTTTGTATTGGCAAAGCTGCATTGTCATTATGAGAAGAAAATAGTATAGTATATATAGTAATACACCGACGACCATCAGGGAATATGTAAAAAAGGAAAGATATTACTAAAAGGGTTCTTGAGGCAAATCCTTTTTAGTTTTAGGGTAGCTTTTAAGAAAATGTTATGGAGGTAAAGGCGAGATATTCTTTAAATGATAAGTAGGTGAATGATGAGTAGTTGATAAGTGACGATCGAGAATATTTTTGATCAGCTTGTTACGTTACAATTGGTTTCGCTATTTTCACAACTTCAGTTTTTCAAGTACTTTGACCATTAATTAAAAAATATTTCACTTTTTTGCTTTATAAGGATTTATAATTTTAAGAAAAATTTGAATAAAATCATATTGTTGGTTGTAATTGGAGCTTCGATTTTTTAACGATGTTATAATTACACTAGCTATGCCGTTCCTACACTAAGCCTTGAGAAAGCTTGCTCTTCTAGATTACCTAGCAGAGAGAAATGGTAAAGTTGTCAGTGGCGCCAATGTCAGGAATACCGATCTTCATGTATGGTTCGAAAGTGGAGAGCAGAGTGGGAGCAGGAGTTCTTTCCGCCTATATATTTTGTTCGACCCCTACATATAATACGATACTCGAAAAGTATTGGTTTTAAATTGTAATTCAATGCATTCACATTTTTAAGAATTTTTCGACTCTTTTGTATTTTGGCAGTACCTCACCTACATACATAAGTGCACGGATAAGGTGATAAAGCGTTCATTCTTGTAATACAGTTAAATTTTTGAATCAAAATACGATAAAAAAAAGTTTTCATGTTCTTGTGCGTGTAGGGGGATCTGTTGCTCCAATCCTCTAGCGAGTCCAAAGAGAGTAGCCCAAGTCTTTCTTTATACGCGGGGAGAATCAATGGGTTATTCCATGGAAGGCCACGCAATGCAAATTTGAGGAACCTGCGCTGAACAGCCTCAATACGAGCACTATGAACCGCATAGGGCGGAGACCGAACGGGACAGGCATACTCTAAAACGGGCTGCACGAAAGTACAAAAAAATGCTTGGTGATAAAGGGATTTCGAAATTCCGTAGACCACCCCTTTACAAAGCCCAAGGAAACGTTGGCCTTGTTAAAAATGTAATTGATGTGAACTATGAAAGACAAATGTGGATCTAAAATAACACCAAGATCGCTTACTATATCCAGTCTGGTTAGCAACTTGCCACTGACAGAATAGTCATACATCAATGGAGCCTTCTTTCTTGAATATGAGACAAGCCTACATTTATCAACGTTCAAGGGCATATTGTTCGCAATACACCCAGAATTAAAAGATTGAAGATCAGAGTTCAGCGTAAAACAATCGTTGAAGTCAGAGACAACTCGAAAAATTTTCACACTCCCTAAAATATGAGCAAGAGCAACAGGAACTAAATAAAATTAAGGGAGAGCGTGTCGCGCGAGTTCTCAGATCTTGACTCAAACGAATAGCCCACAATCCGTGTACAACTTGTTTGTCTTAAGATGGGAGCAATCGCGAGATTAAGAGAATCGGTATGCCTTCTATATTTTTCTTAGAGATATGATATGGTGAAGTGATACGATGGATAAGTAAACGATTGACCGATATAGTAGGAAAACATTGACTCAGGTCTTTTGATTCATTTTGCACATTTTACACATCACTATTACAAAACATTGGTAGTGTAGGAGTCATCAAACTCTTTTGATCATCGCTCGACGAAACTCAAGTAAGCACTGGCGAATTAAGGTGATCTTCGAAACAAACAACGTTAAGGGTCAATGTTTAGACCACCAGGTAAGCGTTGACGTCAGACTTTAAAAGAAGAATAACATAGAATATTGAAACGAGTCATAATAAAATGCATGTCATTAATGTAAATGACAAAAGGTCCGAAATGGCTGCCTTGTGGCACCCCAGAAGTGATAAGAATTAGCTCAAATAGAGTTTCGCACAATGGAGCCTCCTTAATGCTATCAAACAGATACGAATACAACCAGGAATTTCGGGCTCGGGACGAAGCGTTTACGGACCCATATATAATCGAATGAGTGACTTTCAATTTAAAATCTGTCTAGTATATTTCACTTTTTTGATGGTGAAACATTTTTTTATATACAATATAATTAAAATGGAAAAAAATTTATGTGGATGACTTAGGTGACGGGGCCCCTTTTGAAAGCCTGGGCCCCTCCTTCTCGGCGGCCTTGAATACAACCAATTAACAAAACCAAACGGAAACCCCAGGAAAAAGAGCTTGAGAGCAACAAAATTCTCAAATAATAAATTTAAATTAAGCAGGTAAATGTTAGTTTTATCAGGTGAATAAGAAAAATAAAAAACAAATTTCTTAAGAATTATTTATTGGTCTGATACAATGGTAAGTAGCTGCTTATGCTAAATAAAGTGTGATTCGAATATTTGTGTATTTATGTACTGTAAATCCAAGATATCTGCTAAAAACAGCATCTATAGTTTGATCATCCAGCGCCTCTCATATTACCACCATGTCTTTGCTATTGTTTGCTTGCGCGAAATTCTCAAACACGTTCCGTTTAATCATTTTACAAGATAGACGAATATATATTGAACTATGGTTTCACACACACCAAACAACTTTCTTGGAAGAAAAAAGTTTCTCCCTACCCCCTGAGTGAAAACCTAGATCCGCACCAACGTGTAGTTATCGTTACGCATTGAAAGAGAACTCCATCCGTTTCTATGACAAACGTGTACGGGAAATCCGAGAATCCGTACATTTTTCTGCAACTTTTTCTAATCTATTAGTGGTAGATAACAACCATGGGTAACTGCTATAGGAATCGAACTAATGACAAGGAAAACATTTTATCAAGTTTACAGTGAGTCGTTCTGAAAATGGCGTATTGTTGTTCAAGAGTGTCTACTAACCATGGTATTATTGTAATTTTATTAACCCGAATTTCACCAAACATTCAAAGTCCATGAATTGATCTAGTCTGGTATGTAAGCTCAGTCATAAATTTTACGTGAAATGATGCCAAATGTGTCAACATTTAGATTACAAAATATAACAACACTGTCAATACCTTGATAGTTCATCAACAAAGAGGACTTGCGTTGTCGAATCGATAGAATGCCCCTTCCCTCGGCCACCTTACAACTGAATTGAACTCAGTACAATCACTTTAACGAAGCAAAAAAAAATAACTTGGTTTTCAGTTGTATCCGATTAATACAAGACACTTTTCCATTTTATATATGACTTTTCTCATTTTAATACGACAGCAAAATGGCACGCCTTCATATAGTACGATTCCACTGAAATCTCAAAGTAATTCAAAATTAGATGCTCCATAAATCTCATTTCTGTACTCCCCTTAAACGTTTCAGCTCTACGTGAAGTGAGCTACCCAAAACCACCCAAAAATATGTACGTGCTCCACCATACATTAAGGAAAGCAAAGCTAAACAGGATTAGTATTTTTTTCCAATTTAAAAAAGGAGCGTCTACCACATACCATCTTTGCCATGGCTCGTCTAAACAAATCTTGAGGTATTTCGCTGAAAGATTTTTTTGCAAGTATTTTTTTTATCATTCCTACGCGTTATACGGGCACACACTCCTTTAATGGAAGGTGCAGTACCTTAGACCTCACCTGGGGGTTCCCTGCTGCTACTTTGAATTTATATAGGTTTGTCGGCAATATGGGTCGAGCAATCACTAATGGATGTCGAGCACACACGTTTAGGTGATTTGATGCACTGCCATTCGGTGATCCCCCGACAGACACACTCATCGCTTTAAGGCTCCAGTAAGGAACTTGTCTGCTCATATTCCTGTAGCATGAATCATGTCATCATTACATCTGCCCTAGATAGAACAATTTTACACGCTTCATAGGCAATCATTTGGTGATAAGGTTGAAAGACGAAATTTCATCTTCCTTTTCTTCTGGGCATGTAATACTTTTTATCAATCTCACCATTTTACCGGCGGGGCCTACATTACAGCAGTAAATCTGTCGAGATTCAAACTGCAAACATATGATGGGATCCGACATCCACGTAATATCTCTGTCTCTTGTTTAAAGCATGTCAACTCCTGCTCCCCACCATGAAAGGTGAATATGAAATTGAAATGTTTTTCAATTTATTTTGTGACTGTAAAGAAAGGTTGAATGAAAAGGAATGTATTCATTTTCAGGGGGATTTAAGGGTAGGCTTCAAACTTATATGGGAAATTTAACGAGGCCTATCGTTTTCACGAAATATTTTCACCTTGAACTTATATGGTGATGTTCCCCCACTTACGCATGATATATACAATTTTAAAAAGCAATTATTGAGATAGAATGGTAGAAGAAGTGAGGCTTCCCACTTCAACCGATAATGATACTATTGTGCAAAGATTTTTTTCGCTTCAGAGAGTGAGCTTCTCTTATAAGTTTAATAAGTTGTAACTCTAATCTGCAGAAAATTTAAAGACAAGGGCTTCAAACTAGTAAAATTTTAGGTAAATCGATATTAAAGCTACGAACAGCTTTTCATTGTAAAGTGAAACGATTCCACTGCGCCATAATTTATCAAAGCAGACCATTATTTTATAATAATGGTTCGTTTTGAAGGGTGTTTTAGAAATATCAGATCAAGTGTCAAATATCATAATATACATTTTTTGATGTTGCTGTGTCTCATCTTTTGGAGTTTCTTTGGGTTTTTTTGCGGCTACCTCATGATAACAATACATTTGTCGCCACAACTTATATTCCACCAGGCTCGCCCCTCATATCTTTGAGCGTTTGGCTGATTCTGTCGACAATGTAGTTGATCTCATGCTCCCATCGAATGAATTCCTTCCTTTGAGCGACTTCAATATACCTGCTGTAAGTTAGGAACGCTCTGCGGATGACTTTTGTCTACAGCCTTAGCTTGCTGTTTCTCCATCGCATATACCTGCCTTCATCAATGGTATTTCTCCATCTCGAATTTTGCTGGTTAACGACGTTGTGAACGACTCTGGTTGGTTTTTGGATTTGGTCTTCCCTCCCGGCACCTGTAGCCAGGCCTGTAGAGACAAAATTCGGGACCGGGGGGAACCATATACGGGCCCCCGCGAAAGGAAGTTCGGGTCCGGGACTTTACGGACGTTTACGGGCCCATATACAATCGAATGAGTGACTTTCAATTTAAAATCTGTCTAGTATATTACACTTTTTCGATCGTAAAACATTTTTTTTATATATAATTAAAATAGAAAATTTTTTCTGTTGATGACTTAGATGACGGGACCCCTTTTGAAAGCCCGTGCCCGGGGTGATTACCCCCTTCGGCGGCCCTGCCTGTAGCACTGTCGTAAGGCAATGTCTATCTCCCCTGGTTCCTGATTCTTAATTCTTTAGCCTTTAGTAATTACTGTTATAACTTTAAAAAATCTGATCCCTGCATACTTAACGAATCGCTTTCTGCCTGTAATTGGTCGCATGTTCTGGACGAGTGCGACGTTGACCAAACTGTTGAATCGTTATATGATCTACTGCCTATTTATTTTGCTACTTGTGTTCCCATCTAAAAATCTGGAAACTCTCGCGAATTTTAACCTTGGCTCGACAAGTGTACGATGCGCTTAAAAAACTTGAACTTGTACCTCAGGGTAGAAATCTGGTACCTTTACTTTTTTTCATTTACATCAATGATATGATATGTACTGTATTATTTTAAATTCTGACTTAGACGCTTTCCGTAGATGGTGCTCTATTAATTTCCCTCCTCTGAATATTAGCAAGTGTCCTGTTATGTCGAAAGGAATCCTATGCACTTCAATTTTCCTATTTGCGGTAGCCCATTGATTAGACAAAACCAAATACTTGGGATCTGTTTTGAATACCAACTTTTCATTTGAGGACCATTTTGATCCTATTATAAGTGAGACCGGTGCGTCTCCGGCTTTGTTAAAAGATGGTTAAAGGAGTTGGACGACCGAATATTACAAAGCTTCTCTTCTGCACTTTTATCAGACCAATATTAGAGTATGCTAGCTAGTAGTACGTTGTGTGCGATTTCTATGTGGTTCATATTGAAATGTGTTAGATTCGCCCTTCATGGCCTTCCCTGGGCTGATTCTCTTCGTCTACCTCAATATGCTGACTGGCTTATGCTTCTGGGCAACATACCTGGAATCATCTTTTCTTTCGACTGCCTGTGGGATGTGATTAGTTCCTCGAAATTTTTGGGTGTTTTGAATTAGTCGGTTCCGTCTCACTCCTTAAGGAATCGCGGCTTTTTAAATATGGCAGACCATGACCTACATGGGCCCATTACCTCATTATCTGGACTGTTTAATGACCATGTTGACACAAATTTCTAAATTAGAGCACCAACAAGATCAGTATTAACCGGAAAATTAGGTTCAAAAATCAAACACCTTAAAATCTTGTTCAAATAAAACTTTCTATTTAATAACGGACGACGCGTTTCGAACAGTTGTCACTGTTCATCATCAGGCTTAACTAGAGACTAAATTTGAAATTGTGCAACAAACGATACCATAAACAAAATGCTTAGTCATACATTGAGATGCAAAAACGGTTCACAGAATGTCAAGAAATAAAAATCTTTCAGTAAAACAAAACCTGATAAATACAATAGTTTAAATTAGACATTATTATTATTAAAAATTCTTAAAAGAGTTGAATCTACTAGTCCTAAATTATCATTCAAAATTACGTCGCTATTTTTTCTGATGAAAATTGACTCCCAAATGGTTAATCTTGTGTACCCGTTTACGCTTTTCAAGAGCTGAAAATTGTTCAAGTTGATATCATGTTTTCGCTGATGCCTTCTTCCTCTTCCCAGAGATTCATTTTCAAATTTTATATGTTTGGATAATGCGGTCTTTTCTGTCTTATTATAAATATCCCTTTCATGATCCTTATATCGTTGAATTAATTTTCGTGAAGTCATGCCAATATAAGTAGCGTCACAGCCTTCACAACTGATCTTATAAATTCCTGACTTCTCTGTATTCTCTATTTTATCTTTAGTGGATTTTAAAAAAGATTTCATTTTACAATTGGAAGACCAAGCTGGTTGTATGTTGTATTTTTTAAGGATCTTACTTATGTTTCTGGTGATGGGAGGTCCATATGTAGAATTAAAAAATAACCCACTTAAAAAAATGGAAAAAGAGATTGATGATATTTTAAAAAAATATGAAACCTTTTTCTCTGACAAACACTGGAGACGTAAGTTAAGAATGAGTAACTCTTCCCTTCCACGACTTTATGGCTTACCTAAAATACACAAACCAGGACACAAAATGCGAGAAATTTCTGATAATACCACAGCGCCGTCTTATAAACTCTCCAAATGGCTTCTCCAACAGTTGGAGCAATTACCTCAACCTGATGGAAAATTCGTGAAAAACACGTTTGATTTTATTGAAAGGGTTAAAGATATCACCCTTGGGCAAGATGAGTTACTAGTTAGTTTTGACGTTTGTGCTCTTTTCCCCAGTGTACCCATTTTTAAAACGTTGGAATTAATAAAAGATTGGCTAATGGATCTCAATATTGACGATAATACTGTAGAAATGTATTATGAAATGATAAGCGTCTGCATGAATCAGAATGTATTTACATTTGATAATAGGATTTTCAAACAAACCAATGGCACCACGATGGGAAACAGCCTTTCTCCATTTTTCGCCAATTTCTTTATGTGTCATCTGGAGACCAAATTAGAGAGCGAAGAGAACTTTCCTAGAATATGGCTACGTTATGTTGACGATGTTTTCGCAGTTATCAACAAAGATAAAATAGAAGAAACTTTGAATCTCCTGAACGTGCAATTTCCATCTATCGTTTTTACCATTGAAAAGGAAACGGACAATTTTCTACCCTTCCTAGATCTAAAAGTCATAAGGAACGATAAAAATGGGATCGAATTCGACATATTCAGGAAACCTTCCCACACACCAAGGTTTATCCCCGGCAACTCTTACCACTCATTCGCCAATAAGTATGCAGCTTTCAATTCTATGGCACACCGATTAGTTAATGTTCCTTTATCCGAAGAACGCTTTATCGCGGAAAAAAACTATTTGCTAAGCCTAGCAAAATTTAACAAACTTCACTCCACGCAAATTCTAAATATAATAGAAAAGCATATTAAAAAGAAAAAACTCAAAGAAACCCGCTTGATGCCACAAAAAGAAAAAGAAAATAAAAGATTTCTAAAGCTAACATACTACCCTCCCATCACCAGAAACATAAGTAAGATCCTTAAAAAATACAACATACAACCAGCTTAGTCTTCCAATTGTAAAATGAAATCTTTTTTAAAATCCACTAAAGATAAAATAGAGAATACAGAGAAGTCAGGAATTTATAAGATCAGTTGTGAAGGCTGTGACGCTACTTATATTGGCATGACTTCACGAAAATTAATTCAACGATATAAGGATCATGAAAGGGATATTTATAATAAGACAGAAAAGACCGCATTATCCAAACATATAAAATTTGAAAATGAATCTCTGGGAAGAGGAAGAAGGCATCAGCGAAAACATGATATCAACTTGAACAATTTTCAGCTCTTGAAAAGCGTAAACGGGTACACAAGATTAACCATTTGGGAGTCAATTTTCATCAGAAAAAATAGCGACGTAATTTTGAATGATAATTTAGGACTAGTAGATTCAACTCTTTTAAGAATTTTTAATAATAATAATGTCTAATTTAAACTATTGTATTTATCAGGTTTTGTTTTACTGAAAGATTTTTATTTCTTGACATTCTGTGAACCGTTTTTGCATCTCAATGTATGACTAAGCATTTTGTTTATGGTATCGTTTGTTGCACAATTTCAAATTTAGTCTCTAGTTAAGCCTGATGATGAACAGTGACAACTGTTCGAAACGCGTCGTCCGTTATTAAATAGAAAGTTTTATTTGAACAAGATTTTAAGGTGTTTGATTTTTGAACCTAATTTTCCGACCATGTTGACTTTGTTAACTTCCACTTGTTTAAATCTTAAATTAGACACGGCTTGGTAAGAGTTCATTTTGTTTTTATTTCTTATTTTTGTTTTTTTTTTATTTTCTTTCCCCTATTATTGTTGTTTTTTTTTCTTTATTATATTTATTATTTTATTTGTTACTTGTGATTATTTTTATAAGATTGTATTATTTGGCTGTATACTTTTATTTTTGTGTTATTAATTTATAAGTTAGTAAGTTTTATTTTTTATTTCTATTTTATTTCCTTGCAGTATTATATGATTTGTTACTTGGGACTATCCTTATGTTTGTGTTAATTGGCTGTATATTTTTTATATTGTAATATTATTGATTTAGAATTTATCGTTTTATCACTCTTAAATAGATCATCTAACTCTAATCTAATCTTGTTTTACTGGGCTTTCTTGCTTTAGTTTTCTGCAAATATGTTTTCTTTTTAACCTGTAAGTAGTCAGCTATTTGACGAAATATTTAAATAAATAAATCACACAAATTCAAATATTACAGAAAAGGTATAAAATAATTGGACAAGGCTTCTCTTTTCAGCAAATTACTATCTAAGCCCACTAAATGAGACAAAAGAAGTGTAGTTACAATACAAAAAGATTCCAGATAAAGGTTTATACTATACACAAGGGGTCAGCTGCATGTAGTATAGTCGCTACATGTAGTATAGTCGCTAACTTCTTTTACTGAGTATAAGACCCAAAATTTATTTAACTGAATCGAAACATAAAAGACTAGAACAAAATTTTGTAGCTAGCGCTGTAGCTTCTTCAGAGAAGTCAAATTGGCAAAATTCGGATGCAGCACCAGGTACAGATTGAACCGCCTCTTAGAGTATACCACAGCCTACTCTAGATACAAGTCCAGAAAAAATGACAGTTCGGCGATTTTACCACCAAGCGTGTCGTCATTATTTCGTTTATTTTTGTACAACAGATTAACCAATCCTTCCACACATATAAAACTGCACACTATATTAACCAAAACTAAAGAGAAATTCTGATAACATTGACGCATTCTAACCTTAATACTTCAACAAAACGAACACAAAAGAGAGGGATTAGATGGAAACTCTTTAACCACCTTACTCACTGGAATATGCTGACGATTTATGTCTCCTATTCAACAAACGAAGTCATGTAGCCCAAATGTCTTAAACCCTGAGCAGAGAAGGTCACAAAAAAGGGATTAAGATCAATACTGCTAAAACCACACTTATGAGTTTGAGCTCTAGGAGACAAAATGAAATTTATTTTGAAGAGCAGCAAGTTGAGCAAGTGGATAAATTTTTGCTGCTTCGCAAGCATAGTTACAGCAGACGGCGGAGCTGAAGCTGATGTACAGGCTCGCATCAATAAGGCTCGAGTTGCATTTATAACTCTTGCTGAGATCTAGCGCAAGAATAGCAACTCCAGATGCACAAAACTCCAGATTTTCGAGTCGATCGTACAATATGTTCTATTTTACGACTGTTCACCATGGAAAGTGATCTGTCAAATAACAATACAAGCCTTTGTCAAAAGATGTCTCCGGCACATCCTGAACATCCATTGACCGAAAGTCATTACTAACGAAGACACAGACTTACAAGCCAGGTCGGGGTAGGCACCAGAATTCGCAGGTGAAAGTGGCAATGGATAGGCCACTCGCTTAGAAAATAGCCAATCAACATCGCACAGCAGACTCTAGATTGGAATCGCCATGTAATCCAAAGAAGACTCCGAATTTGATGACCGCGCCACACATGTAGAAGATCCGTCGAGAAGGAAGGTAACCAGATCAACAAATCGTGGCCACAGTTGAAGGCGTTAAAGGAACCAAAGAGAAAGTATTCGGCTCAATACAGCTATCCTCCCTTCTGTTCTGTTTATTTATTAATGATTTGCCATCTGTAATAAAAGATGTCTCCATTCATTTATATACTAAAGATGTCCAAATATATCTCAGTATTGGACTATTGGAAGGCTTTGTCGTTAGATTGAATGACGATTTGGGGAGCATTCATGAATAATGCCCTGTTTCTTAATCTATCAAATCAAATCAGTAATCTACAGGAATAGACTTGATAAATTAAATCTTCCACCTATTTTTCCATTCTTGAGTATGTATATTCCGTAAAAAGACTTGATAAATACGATATATGGTTGCCTTGTAGATCTCTTTCTCATCTCAAGCAGAGTATTTTCTAAGCTGATTGTTAGCTATGCTTAGGCATGTAGATGCTCCACATCATTTGTTTTTGTTATATTAGTTTTAGGGACTTTGAATTCTTTATGAAAATATAATAGGTAGGCAGAATTGAACTGTAATTTAGGTAAGTCTAATATCATATCTCCAATATCATGAAGTTCAAATTTGACCCACCTGTAGTACCTTTATAAGATTTGTAATCTTCAGTGCATATGTGGGTTAGTATCCGACCAGGTATGGAGATTGCGGAAGTTGATGATCCCCGGTGAACTACGATTCATTCGTCCTCAAAATTCGGTTCAGAAACGCCTGCTGGATGAATAATTCTATAAACTTTAACTGAAGTCAATCCTGATCGCCTTGCAACTCGTCTCGTGCTGCGCTGCGTTGAGTAGGTCAAATGTTTAAAGCAAAATAATTATGTACATACCATGAAAATCGTAAATCTATGATAATTCCCAAACAGTAAAGATTGCCCCCTCCCCCCGCCCCCTTCCGTACAATTTTTTGTTTTTCTAGGTGAGATCTATCACCCTACTTATTTTGTCACACGAAACATTTCCACGGACTACACGGATGTACACGTAGGTACACGATTAGTGCAAATAGTCACTTCCATATTCATGTAACTGGTAATAGTTTTTCACAGCCTATGTTAGATAAAAACCGAGCGGGATGGGAAGGGGACGGCAGAAACTAAAAGCCTAATTAATACACCTCTTCCTCCCAGAAAGTCTAATAAAACTGACGGAACGTGTACGCAGAACTTGTACTTCTATAGTACTTTCCGTGTACTTTCCATGTATTTTCCGTGTACTTCCGTGTACTTTCCGCGTTATTTTTTACACGGTAATTTGAGGGTGGTAAATAGACACTGCCTAAAATTAAATATTATTTTATGCTATGAAATCGGTTCAACTAAAAAAAATACTTTATTTTTCCCTTTTTTTAAGATTTTCTATTCGCAAAATGCTGCTACTATGAACAAAGTGACTACAACAGTTGCAGAGGTGTACTATGTATATTGTTTTTTTTTTAACTTGAGAGGTGAAAATCTTTCAACAGACACCGGACATCCCGTGAACTCCGGTAGTGTGAGATTCTTCCTCACTAAAACACCTCTCTGGGGTTAGCCGAAACAGACCACATAGAATCGGGTCCCAGTCTCCCTTAGTGGAGGCAACTGAGTATCCAGTTATCCCACTGTCGAGATTAAGCTCGGTTTCCTAGGTCACTCCTAGTCTATCTGCAGGAATCCATGTTTTCCCACCGTCTCCAGTGTTCCTTCTTGGTCCATGCGTTAATTAGAACCTTCACCCCTTCTCTGCCCACAGCATTGAAGGGTTCCAGGCCATAAAGCATTAGTGCAGAGCCAGGATCAGCAACCTCCTCCGGATTAACAGCAGCTAACCCTTCGGAGGGAGGTCTGCATCTTCTACTGGTGCGTGTACCGCGGAGATTGCCAACTCGTTAGAGTCTACCATCTCTGCACTGCCGCACCTGAGGAAGTGCTAGGCACCTTCTTCCAGGACTGCTACTGCACTTTCAGGCGGTGCAAGCCAGCCTCCATAGCCGACGCAGAACCTTCAACATGTAATTTTCCCCAAAGCTGCTTCTGTTGTGTTATTGGGTAACGTGGGTATAGCCAACCTGTTAGGGTCTACCATACCCTTCACCTGCACTCCTACAGAAGTGCCTGAGGAGACGCCATTCGCAACCCAATTACCCCTGGGACCTGCAGAGGCGAGGACACTACTGCAGACTCCCTTGGCATGGCCTACTACAACCTTGGAGTTAGGGGGATTTTCAATTTTAATCATGGGGAACAGAGTCAGATGCAGCCGCTCGTCTCCTGCACCCCCTCCCACCTTACCCAATGACCAAAGATAAAATCTGAACAGAATGTCTACAAACAAACTGTTTTCCTTTTCCAAAATCTGAGATTTGTTTGGCTGGGCTCTTGTACCATTGCTTCTATCCATCTATATGTGTACATTCATCCATAATACGTCTGGGTGACAAAAATTCCATGATTAAATTAATCTAATTAAGGCTCCAAGCCCATCGTCTCCAATTATCATCATATTCATGTTCCTGAATATGTCAATAGCCTACTCCTCGTGCTAATTAAGACTACATTCACAGCAATTTCAACCATTTTCTAGACAAGAAACCTGTTGAATTCCTTGTCCTGTGGAATATAAAAACAGGTAGCTTAGTAACACACATCCAAGGTCTAGTGGAAAATTCTTCAAAAAACCGAATTCAGGTTGTCGAATAGCTTCAGAATGAAACTGTCGCTTAATTCACCCTCGTAAACAATTTCCATGGAAATTTCCGCCCACTTTATTCATTTTTCCTTCTAGCTCTCCGGCATGGTATGAATGTCAGTTCCAAGAAATTTTCAGCTTTTCTTCTTAGCAACAATTTCCCTGTTTGTCCTCTCTCTCATAGGTCGCAAACTATTTTTAGTTCTGTGCCCTTAAGTGTTCTATAACAGCAACTGCTAACAATTCGCTAAGGAAATGGGAACAACTGTGTCGAAAGGAACTTAACTTCGACAACTCGACGCACTCATCCATTTCAAATAATATTTATTTCGCTAAAAGTTTCCTATTCAAAACCGGAAGTATAAAGGGAGTAAAAAAACTTGTTCGGTAATTTGTTTCTTCACCATCATCACCCCCATCTTTGTTTGGATCCTGTTCAAAGTTCACAACTTGTTCATTAGCGAAAAGCAAATTCAGAATTCTCCGCAATCCTTCCTTTTCACAGATAACAAACTTGCTCAGGCCGCTCCCACCGATGGCACTCAAGGACAATTCCAGAACAGACCGACAATATTGATAGCTTGTAGACCTTCCCAACCATAATTAAATTAATTTCGCATTTTCCTGTTTTGATTTAATTCGCCAGAGTATCGCGATTTTGGGAACCGATTAATCTTTATTAATTTTGTGCTAAAAGCAACATTTTACGGAGATCGTTACAATGGCTTTTGCCTTCTTGCAAGAAATAGCACGTTTTTGTGTCAGGATTTTCGGGTTTTAGTAAATCCGAAGATGATAACCTTAAAAAGCTGCTTACAGTGGAACCAATTTCGTTGGTGTTGTATTTGTTATTTCCCCTGATTTAATCGTATTATGTAAATATTTCTTAATGGAATTTTAAGTGTTTTCAGAAGTGTTAATTAAATGGGAATTATGGTTGAAAATAATTCGGTGGTATAAACATATTCTAGTCTGCAAAGTTTTGATGCAGAAAAAGTTTGCAGACCAGAATATGATTATTAGGCCAAATTGAGAAACCTGTAAGGTTTCAGGATAATACTTACACAATTCAAACATAGATAGCAAACTAGCCAGCAGCAAAAACATTATGATTAGGGAGAGATAAGAGTGATTGATCACACGTGCCGAAAAAATTATATTAACTTACCTCAACACCTACAATCAGTGCCGGTTTTAGCGCTACCAGTGCCCTGGGCGAGATTGCTACAGCGCCCCCTATCTGCCATTGAAACCCATACGAAAAAAGGCAAGGGATATAATGAAATAATCATTTATTAAAAAACCTATTAAAATTTTATTTTTCTAGCCTTTTTATCGGCAATCTCTTTTATTAAGACATCAAAGTCTATGTTTTCCGCAATTTCATTTTCGATTGACAAAGTTGCTAAGTTTGTCAATATAGATTGAGATATTGTCGATCGCAGATAGGTTTTACTCAGGTTAAACTTGAAAAACTCCTTTCCCCACTAGCCATAGTTACAGGTATAGTGATTAATATTCGCAATGCTATCCATACATTTGGATACAGCTCTTATCTTGTAAGTTGCGATCTTTGATAAAATTTAAAATAAAGACAGGAGTAACCACATTCTGATCAGGCAAAAAATATTTTAAACTTATGAGTTCATCGCACAACATACAACCATCTATATCTGATTTAGAGTCTACAGTTAATTTCAATTGGAGATCACTACAGAGTTGGAGAAGGTCAGGTTTTTCCGGAATCTTTTTTATAGGCTCTTCGCAGTTTCACCAGCTTGGCGTTTAACTCGTCGAATCCTTGTTGTCGCTCTAAACACAGGTTCAATTTCTAGTTCTTCAGCCAACTCCTTCGCAGTTAAAATGGCGCTTTTGAAGCCTGTAGTACTATATTCTTCCAAGAAAGCGCATCATTTTTTAACATTTCTGTGCATTTACCGAGATTGATTGATTGTAGAGATTTACTGACGACATTTATTTGAAAAAGTATATCATACCAAACAACCAATGAAATTAAGAAGCTGAAATCTTTTAACTGTTCGGCTAGAAAAGTAGCCTCATGAGAGACTTGAATATCAGTTTTCTGAGTATCAATAGCCAAAGAGACGGAGTTGGTTCAATTCGTTGAGCCGCACGACCACCATGCCATGGGTCCCAGGTTCGAGACCGGATATTCGCTTGAGCTTTTATTAAGAAATTAAAATAATCCACTCTGGGGCAGTTGCCTAGCTCGCAGCAATGCAAAAACAAGACTGAAATTTCCTCACTTCCCTTACCCTAATTCCCTACCGGCCAAAACCATGCTAACGCATCAAAGGGTTGTCCCCTAGGATTTGGCCACATCATATAACAAAAAATTATTAAAGCAAAAATTCAGAACAAACTGTTCAAAACTCGAGCGGAGCAAGAAATATAATTTTCTTGACAAGAGCGGCGTTTCTAATAAAGAAAATCTAAATCCCTTTGGCTCTTCATCAGCAGCAGCACCAAAGGGTTAGATTTTCTTAAGCTGCTGGACGCCTTCGAAATCAACCGAAAACTGGATGTTAATCCAACTAAATCACTCGGGTCAAGTGATTTTCTGTACATTATTTGTACTTTTTGAAAATTATTAAAGCGTCATGAATGGCACTGAGGCTACCACCTCAACAAGTTGGGGCTGGCTGATGATGACACCTGTCTATTCTGTTTAGAAGAGGAAGAGACACCGGAATATATCCTCTGTCACTGTGAGGCCCTCTGCCGTATCAGGCTTAGACACCTTGATGGGGCTTTCCCATCAACATCAGATATAGTCAAGGTAGCCCCCAGAAAAATTTTAGGTCTGATAAGGGAACTAAAGATTGACGGGGCGGCCTAACACTGAACCTGGATCAGGTCATAAAAGATGAAATTGGTCGTAGTGACTAAAGGATGCGGTTAGTCCTTGATCCAATCCTTAATAATAATAATAATATAATCCCAAGTGATCGGTTAGAATTTTCCATCGATGAACAGAAGCTGAGAGCAATGTGAACAACCTCCGAAGTACCCCGAACAAAGTGACTGGGACGACTTAGCGGCATCGCATAGTACAAGATTGTAGCTATGACAGCCACACGGTACATAAATAGCTAAGGGATTTAGGTCCAGAATTTTTCTTTGAACCCCAAAATTTTTTTTTCTTTCAGATTCGCCCCGTTGTCATAATCCTGACCCTTACAATTGTTCAATTCCAGTCCGTGTTTATTTAAAACATAAATAATAACTTCAATCAGTCTTTCACCAGTCGACGATTGATAGGTATAAATTCTATGAAATGCTCTTTTATTGATATTTTTTCGTCACCTGATGATAAGTCAATAAATCGTATTGTCAGTGAAAGTTGTTCTACATGACTCATGTCCGGGGCGCAGTCAGCTATAACTGAATAATATTTTGAATGGCTTTTCCGCAGTAGTGGTCTGAAACATCACCCCATAGCTAATCGTAAGTGCTCCTGCATAACTGGATCAAATTTGGCTAGTAGTTGTACTAAGCCCAAGAACTTCCCGTTATGTGGCGTGTATAGTTTCTCTGCAGTAGGTACCTCTGAACCCCATATTGTTTTCAGCTAAGTGAAGTGTAATATGCATAAATCTAGACAAAACATTATTCCATCTTGTAGTTTCCTTTCTAATCAAATGTTGTTCTTGACAATCTATTGTTCTTCCTGTTTTTAATCGTAGTTCTGCATCAATCCATGAAAGGTAAAACTTTTTATGAGAAGTGCTATTCTCATGAATTTTTAACATTTCCAGTTGTTATATCCTTCGGATACTAAACTCGACGTCGAGCTACTATCAAATAGCCGGCAACAAAAACAATAAACGCGATCTTTAGAAACGGAGTATGTTAACCAGCGATGCTGAATTGTTTATTTGTTTGCAAATCTGAATATAAAATATAATTCTCTTACAGCTTACAGTTGAGGAGTCTTGAACCTCAGCTTATTTGCACCAGCGAAGTGAGCTGGAACTATAAATATTTCTTTTTATTTTTACCAGAAAACTAATTCGTTCTTTTATTTCCACAGTTTCCACTATCGATTTATTTTGGATTCTCTTCAGTTGAATTATTATTTATTTTTGCTTTAGTTTGAATTATTTTTTTTATTTTATTACTTTATTTTTTCATTATTATTTTCTTATTATTTTGTTTTTATTATTTGAATTGTTTCTTTTTTCATTTCTTTTTTGCTTTGATTAGTTCTTTAGTTTGTGATTTGAATTTTTCAATAAAAAATATATTTACGAAACTCCAATTGTTATTATTCTTGACCCGGCAACCCCGCCTCCCCCCTTTTTCGCTTAAGCCAGTTAGGGCTTAAACAGTTGCCATCATAACGATTTTGTAGCTAGATTTAGGGAATTTACTGGTAAGTAGCACTCGCTCAATGAACAAGCAAATATAAAAGGGCCCCTTCAAATCTAGCGCCCTGGTCGGTCGCCCAACCGCGCCCTACCCTAACGCCTCTACTGCCTACAACTCTAAAACCTCTATCCTTACCTAAAGTACCTTCTTTTTTGATACAAAATGATGACTCCTTTTCAGAATCCACGGATGCGACACTGGAATTACTATGAGCACATACTTTTCCGGTAATTCGACAGGAATCGGCGCAGCGGTTGCGTTGGTCGAAAGGAGGTGCTAACAAATATCTGCACTAGAAAAAATTTATCGAGTATTGTCACATATGGTAAAATAAAATAGCCTATTGAATCATTCGACCCCTTCAAGTCGCGAGGAGCAGATGAGATTACGCCTTGTATGCTGCAGAGAGCTCATACAACGATAACCGCTGCATTCTAACGGATCCTCCCTGATTCCTCTCCACCTCAGGGAGTAATCTGGATTTGTCATGAGATGGGATACTACCAAGGATGACCACCCATTCCCCTAAAATCATAGTTAATGAATAATGAACTTAAATTATGAACAATCACCCCGCCTCGGATAAAACTGTGGTAGCAATTCTCTCGCCCACCTGGAAAAGGTGGTGATTTAGCCAATTTTATGAGCATAGCGAAAGATAAACAACGAGATGTTATCCACAGCTGTCGTAGTCCACCATATATTTTCCCCAGCATATGAGATGCCTGACTGCAGCAGCTGAAACTTGAGTTTAGAAAAATACCTAGATTCCTAACAACATCGACAAACTCGAGAACAGAATTATTTAGTAAGATGGGTGGCAGTTCCGATTTATCTAAAGGGTGTCTATAAACTACCAAATAACTTGAGTTGTTTGGATTAACTGATAGTCCTTTTAGACCACTCATAAATATTATTGAGATCCTCGTTGATTCTGCAGACGCCATCTTCAATCAGACCAATAGGTCTGCTCAGGTAGATTTGAACATCGTCAGCATATAGCAGAGTTTTTCACAGCTTGTGGTAAATCATTTAAATATAAACTGAATAGGAGTAGACCAAGGATGGAGCCTTGAGGAACGCCCGAGCGGAGTAGTTCTATACGTGAAACTGAGTCCCCAATCCTCACAAACTGGCACCGAGCAGATAAGAAGCTTTCAACCAACCTAACCGCCCGATGATGAGAATTGAAATTCATTGCTCAACTTAGAGAGTAGTTCGGAATGATTTATGAAGTCAAATGCCTTACTAAAGTCGAGAAACACTAGAAATGCTAAATGGTCGTAATCAAGAGAATCATATACTCATATACTGCATTATTTGTTTAAACATAAGTCTCTCAAGTACCTTTGAAAAGAAACTCACTAAGCTGATTGGTCTGAAATCGCAAGGATCACTCGGAGACGTCTTTTTTGGGACGGGAACAACTACAGCTTTTTTCCATTCCTTGGGGTACTGTGACGTAGTTATAGCAAAATTGAAGATATGAGTAAGTGGAATAATTATATGCTGCGCTAATAATTTAATAAAACTTGGAGTTAGATCATCAGAACCCGGCTTAATAGATTGAATAGTAAGCAAGACCTCTTCACCGTCAACACATCTAAAAGTAAATCCGTCAAGAGTGCCAGTAACACCAGGGTCTTTTGGGCAACAGACTAACGAGCGGCACACGTAAAAAAATTATTTAGAATATCAGGGTCAAAATCCGCATCTCGAGAATCACGTCTATGTATACCCAAGCTCCTAACATTTTTCCATAAAGTTTTAGGAGGGAAATAACGACATTTCTATGTTCCTAGCTTGGGGCAAAGCAAATCGTGTTTCGTTTAATGCATCCAAAACTCAATGCTGTTTAATGTCCCTTAAAAAACGCCCAATTCACCTTCAACCTATTTCAGTCGACGAGTGAATATTCCCAATTCGCCATTCCTAAACGTGCTGGATATCTCAAGGAATCTTAGCTGGACTGATCATATATTTGCAATCGCCAAAAGTGCGATGAAATGCTTGGGTTTTCTACAGAGATGTAAGAAATATTTCACCCGGCCTGACTTAGCGCTGATCTACAAGTCCCACATTATGCCTAGATTTGAATATAATTCCCATATTTAGGGAGGGGCCGGACACACCGCATTGTCCGCGTTAGACAAAGTCCTCAATATCTAAGGGGCTTGACTCTCTAGAGCATCGACGGAATGTCAGTTGTCTCTCACTCTTCTATCGATATTTCCATGGCCATTGTTCTAACGACATTGCTAGCCCTCCTATTTCTTCTCCTAACCCATTTCCCTCCTAACCCATTTCCCTCACCCTAAATTCCTTTCTTGCCAAGACTTTGCTTTAGACTCATAGGGCATCCCCTGAGCTTTGGCAACATCATATACATTATACAAAAAAAAATATGTGGCTATCTCGCTCCACTAAAAAGAAATACAGAAGAAAGTAAAATTAAGGACACCCTTTTTTGTCAGTTTTTTTTAAGGGCGCGAGAGATAAGTAGGTTCTTTTCTATGTGTAATAAAAAAAATTTAAACAAATCAACTTTGTCACTTATAACTTTATTTATTTAATTCTTTTCGTGAGGTCACGTTGTTGGCCAGCCGTGTCACATTATCTGCAGAGTCTAATTTCTTTTTTTCATTATAATTCTTCTGATAATGTGTCGCCGCTTATAAAGATTAATTTTGCCAGTATATGGGAAAATTTGTGTTCCCATGCAATAATGTAGACATTTGCACTTGCCTTGACGTAATACGAGCGTATAATGCTTCAATGACGTCATTAAATTTCTCTCTATTTAATTTGTTTTTGGATGCAAAAATTTAATGTTGTTGGTGTGTTACAATGAAATAATTACATCAAAAATTGTTGAGCGGTGGTATAAATTTGCGACACACATAAAATACAAAACAACCCATCCCTGCAAACTTTTCGAGTGAAAATCAAATCGAATTCGAGTTGCACTTATTCTTAGAATGGCACAAATAAAATTAACTACTATTTGCTAAATTTTATATAATCAGAATTTGTTTCATATAAAAATATCAATTGCCGCAGGCAATCACAATTGGAAAATACATTTCTCAAGAAAATTTTAAGTCAAAGCTGAATTCGGGTTCAACTTCAAGGACCCAACTTTTGATCAAGATGTTTAAAAAATGGAAGTCGGTTAATCGTAAAGCGGCAATTATATATCGAGCGTTAGAATTCAAAAATACGTAGGACGGTTTTCGGCTACTCTTTTCATTCAGCTCAAAGTTCTCATTAGAAGCCAACTAACTCGATGAGTCCATCACGATATCATATGTATTACTCCAGTTGAACTAAGTGCAAGGCTCTACAGAAATATTCGTAAGAGACAGAGCTCTTTACATACACAAATTCAAAGGGTAAATTCCAGAATATTTCTGCCAAATAACAGATGAGAAGGCTGCTACGAGTTAGCTAAATTGAAGGAAAAAAAATCCCAAGCCTCTGGATTGCAAAGAGGTAATACCTCAAAAGGTTCGTAAGTCCAGTGCAGAACCTTTTTGCATTCACATTGGGTTTATAAACATTTCAAGGGCAACAGATAAAATCTGAAAACGTTATTCGTTCGAAAAGGATACGTTAATAGAAGTCTGTTACAGTCGGATTTCTCCCACTTTTCACTGAAAATGATAGCTGCCCTTTGATATTAGAAATAATTTTTTATCAACTAATTAATTTTTCCTCCAGAATCGTTTTCATGTCATAAATTAAAATTGTTGATTTAAGTGAAAGTCTACGCAGTCACGTTTGTCTGTTCCTGATCCTTTTCAAAGAGTTACTATTTCTGCTACGATGTCTGAGCCAACGTATATCAAAGACGTCAGGAATTATTTGCAAATGATTTGAAAGGAAAAGTTATTAATGTTGTGGAGCTATTTTCAAAGGGGCTTTGTGTGGTGTATTGGGGTTTTTGGTTCGTTTTTATTGTGCCAGAAAATAGGCATAAAAAGCGAGAAAACAATACAAAGGAGTGAAATATGAAGAAAAATTGTGTTTTTTTTTAGAAATGGGCAAAAATTGGCAAATCATTACAAGGGATGGTTTCGGTCAAAGTCTGCTTAATACTTTTAAAGGGGGACTTTGAATTTTTATATCGATAGCGGAAAATGCTACTCCATCAACAGGAGTGTTTTGAAAAGTTAAAAGTTTACGTTGAATTCGAGTCAATCCTGATATTTAACTTTAAGATTTAATTTTATGTTATCATTTAATAAACTTACTGTGCAGCCTGGTTGATCCGCCTTGTCCATAAGTAGTTCAGAATTAAAGTGAACCAAGACTCAGATTATCGTGAAGATCAGATAACAGATAAAAAGTCCATTAAGGGTTGAGTCGTCAGTGGGGTCAGTGATGACGTGTCGCTCTTTCAATATTCCAGGTTCAAATTCCACCGGCGGCGACTCATGCTTGTTTTCTGTTAACAACAGATTACGGTAAAAAGGCGATTGAGGGTTGCAGAGAAAATGTCGATGGTTCGGACTCTCCTTTAAATTGTAAGTCTCGGATCGGGTGAAGTTCGCCCGAGTAAAAATAACTGAGTTGGTATATTCATGCCTAAATCAAGTACAAACGTTAATATTTTTAAAAGTATATACGCGGTTGTTGCGAGCACGCATAGCGAACAACTACGCCCACAACACGGGTATGCACGCCCCCGCTACAGGCACAAAAATGTAAAAATACTCCTGCTATAAATCCCACCCATATAGACGCGTGTTCACCGTGTGAATCATCGACCACATGATATTAAAATTGTTCCCAGTAAACGATGACTCACAACATGAGCCATACCAATAATAATGATAACACTCAACTGCACAAACGTTGCCGGCTACTGCAGAGGCAGTTTTGTTATTTGAGACGTCGGTCTAGAATGAGTTAATGGAATATAATTTTTTTTTTTTACATTTTAAATTTTAGTCTAGAAAAAGTGTGAGCGTAACGTGCTTGGTTTGGACTATTTCGTGCGTCTTTTCTTCATCTAGGAATGGGTTATTTTTACTCGGGAACTAGAGAGAGAGAAGGGTTGCAGAGCAATATCGGTGTTTCGGAAACCACTTTACATTATAGCTCCTTCTGCAATGGTTGTCAAGTAATCGGTTGAACGTCTTATCCCTCCCTGTTCTCAAGAAGGGGAATTAGTCAGAGAGAAATCTCAGATTATCTCAAATTTAACGAACGATTGCGAAAACTTAACAGAAGTATTTAAGCTTTTTGAACTATTTTCAGATTATTTTTAAGTAAAAAAACTTAAGGTCTTAATTTAATGAAAATACCCATTTCACTTGATTTCCTTAAATAGTGAAAAAGTAAAAGTTATATGTCTGAAAAAGTTATATAAAGACTTCGTAATGCGTACCATTGAATTCTTTAGACCATATTTTTAAGAAATCTGTTGGCATCACAAGGGTGGCATGCACCACCTGTACCTCGCCGCTTTTGAAGCTCAATTATTGAATCATATGAAGAACTTCACCCGATTTTAGACAACGATTGCAAGTTGACCTACCTGGGACTATCGTAATCTGTTATCAGCAGAAAACAACCATGGGTTGTCGTCGGTGGGATTCCACGACTATCACAGTTAGTTGATATAAAATTATATTGTATATATGTCAAAGAAATGTTTTTATCATACAGACAAATTACTCGAACTACAACATCAAACAATCCTAATAATCAAATTTTAACATGAGATTTCCTTTGTACTAAAAACCCTGAAGAGAATACTCTATACACAACTGGGGAAAATCCTTAAGGGATCGCCGCTATCTAAATCTCAGCACGCGTATCTTTAAGAGAGATCCACTGAGACAGCTTTCCACGAAGTAGTGCGCACTATTCAACAAACCTTACAGTATAAACAATACATCCTAGTCGCCTTTATGAAATAGAAGGTAATTTTAATAATGTCCGTACTGAAGCTATTCGAGAACCCCTCATCGAGTTGGGGGTAGATGTAGCCATCAGTAGCTAGTTTTAATGCTAAGGGCAAGGATTGTAAAGTCGGACCTAGGTAACAATCAAATAACCAAGTTCGTGTGCAGAGGGACACCCCAGGGAGGTGTCATCTCTTCACAGCTTTGGCTCAGTGCAATGAATAAGATCCTGTCCACATTGGACAAAGATGGGATTAAGGCAGTCGCGTATGGGGATGTTGTGGCAATTTTGGTTCAGGAAGGTTTCCAGCCGTGATAAGCGAAATCATGGAGAGCGTGTTGAGTAAAATAAGCGTTTATGCTATGAGCTTTGGACTCAGCGTTAATCCAGGCAAAATTGAACTGATCCTTTTTACCACAAAAACCAAGATACCAATCTTTAATCTCCCTAAACTAGACGGACAGATACTATCGCTGTCCTCTAGCGCCAAGTACCTGGTTATTCGTCATCCCAAACTCAACTAGAAACTTGACTTTAACGAGCATATTAAGAAAGCCTGCATTGCTTTTATGCTTGTAAGAAAACCTTTGGTATAAGGTGGTGTCTCCAGTCGTTGACTTTATGGATGTTCATCTGCTGTGGTACGTCCAATCCTAACTTACGGATCGCTGGTGTGATGGCCCGCAGTAAGTATAACATAAAGAAGTAGAGCAGGATTAAAAGATCTGTGGAAATAGCCATAAGATCCTGTCCAACAGTTGCTTTAGACGTGCTTTTTCATCTGCTAACCCTACATCAAAATCATATTAAAAATATTGTGTCAGGTGGGGCGGTCAGACTGAGAGGTAAGCTCACTAGAGAGCCAAACCTTATTGCCACAGTAGCATCCTGGATCTGCTGCCAAGAGAACTGGCCACACTTCATCACTGACTTGACTACATCATCCCAAACTAAACTTCGGAAAAAACTTCGCGGTAAAGATTCCCACCAGAGCGAAGTGGAAGAACGGCGGAGTGATGGAGGCCTTCGACACAAAGATATTTATCGACTGCTCTTAGACGAACTACGGTGTCGGTGCAGCTATTTTCTAGCAGCCACTCTGCATATCAGAGTCTTAACACCTTCAGGATCAAGCGACAGTCTTCCAGGTTGAAGTACTCACCATCCTAAAGGCTTGTCAGATCACGAAACAAACACTAACCCACGGTAGACGGGTCGTTACCTCCTCCGACAGCCAGGCCGCCATCAATGATCTCGACTCGGCTATCATATCTTCCAAGCTGGTAGAATGTTATCGCGATGATCTTTCCCTTCTCTCCACTGACATGTATTAAACTATATAAGCTATCTCATATGGGTACAATTTTACTTTCAGTGGAGGAAAACAATTTTTAATCTTCAACGTTAACTGTGAATTTGCAGCCATTCAGAGTAGAATATAATAACCAAATATATACGAAGAGACATATTTAATTTTAGTCTTCTATATTGTTGTAAGGAAAATGTAAAAATCATTGGAATTACTGGAATACAAATTATAAATAAAAGGTTGCTTTAGTCTGGATAATGCTTACCCAGAAAGAGATGTAAGGTGATTGTGAATATTGTCATCTATTTCTAACGCCAGCATTTAATAGGCGACATGACGTTCGCAATTAAGAAAACCATATTGAAAAATAAGGTGCTTACCCAGAAAGGGACAACTAGCGAAAAGTGATACCATTTTCTTGAAGAAATTTCATGGCACCAGTCACTCCAGTATTATATATCTCAGTGCTTCTCTCTGAATATCTTTAAGTCACCCTGCTCTGGTTGCCAGGTTATAGAGCGAAATAAGCGAGCACCGGTGGTATAGGGCACTGCCCGACAGGGCTCCCCTGCGGAAACTGTTCATATTTCCATGGGAGATGCAAGGATTGTCTTTCTATTGTACTACTTATCCATGGCTAAACCTAGGTGGAGAAACCTATTCACTTCTGCCATATCCAGCGCGATGTGGCCCTCATTCAACAAGGGTGAACTCATTCACAGATCCCCAAGTGACATTGCTAGGGCGGTCTCGGCAAAAACGGGACACTGGCCGGTGGTTAAGTTAGGTTAATTTAAAGTGCATAAGCCCTCAAACCCTCAATCCCAACACTTATTTCTCAACACAACCATGAGCATGGCATATTTGTAATTTCTTGTTCCGCTAGAGTTTTAATCTGTTTGTTTTGGCATTTTTTCGTAAATTTCACTCGATTCAAATGTCTTCATGTACATTTTGAAAAAAATTAACTTCCCTTGTGTAAATCGATCCACTAGTTTACACTCTACGAGGAAATATTTGAACTTGCATAGACCGATATTAAAATGCATTATAATTTTTTAGAACTTTAGATATCGAATGACATTTAATTTCTTAAAATTGGTCCAGTGGTCTAGAAATTAGGAGGTAGCATATATACATAGATTGCGAAACTAATAACACTTCGTTCTACACCAGTTTCAATCAGCACAATGAACAATCCAATAAAGTAAATTAGTTTGCTGAGTTGAGAAGCAAATGCCAGTTGTATGCAATTGCAAATATTCAGTAATGGATTTGGTAAAACTAAACAGTTGCCAACAAGTGCAACCCACACATTTCTGGATACTTGTCATGTTCATATTACCTTTGTAACAAGATGAGTTATATTCCCTTGCAATAGTCAAAATCGATGTGACAAGCTCTTATTCTATACTCTAACCAATTAACTTGAAATCTAAATACCTGTCTCTACTTTAATTAGTGATCCTTTTAATTAGTCAGGGATTACATATGACAATGTCAGTCCTTCAGATTACGATGAATTCCTTGTGTATTCATATAATTGAGATGGTTTTTGATATCCAGGACAATTCCTTCATTCTTGATTGATTTGCCACTGTCAACGTCTCAACCTATTTATCTTTTCTATATGCTGGGACTTGAAATGTCTTACTCTCTAAAGATATCGCCAAGAAACCCATATACGAGTATAAACCCTTCTGTCTTCAAAATATACATGGTTAGGCTAATGGTTTCAAATTCCTCAGATGTCATTTGTCCTCTCTAGCGTGTCTTGAAAATGAACATACCTACATATGTAACTTTGATCTATTTCAAAGCATATGGGATTTCATCCAATTCTGTTGATTTATACAATGTGAAGGATTGAGTGGCCCTATATATTCTTACCTCTATTACAATACCCTAAACTTGTGATAGGAGTATCTAGGCACTCAATGCAATTGATGTCAAGATTATCTTTTGAATTGCTGACGAAGTGGATATAATCTTTAAATTATTTTAAATTGCTTACAGTTGTCTGGAGAGAAACAGTGACTCATTTTGAACAAGGTAAGCACAAGGCAGGTCATCGGTGGTGTAAGAGCAGATAGCGTGCTAGCTTTTCACAGTGTCACAATTTCGAATTGCATAGACGGGTCCTATACTTGCTTTACGTTAACAGCGGGTTATGCTGGGGGTCGCAAAAAAAATGTCGGTGGTTCGGAGTTCGGAGTGATAACGTGTCGTTACCAACCAGCGATGCCAGGTTTAAACCTCACCAGCGGCGACCCATTTTTATTTTCTACTGAAAACAGATCAGGATAAAAAGACAATGGGGGTTGCAGAGAAAGTGCCAGTGGTTCGGAATCCACTTTAAATTGTAATTCCACTTTGAGTGTAGGTTGCAATCGTTGTCTTGAATCGGGTGAAGTTTGTATTATGTACACGTGTGTTTGCAACATGAAGTGCCGCGGGATGTGCAGGTGACATGCTTAGCTGGCAGCACTTCCGAGCTCGTCGGTCTTGGTGGAAGTTCCTTGGCCATCCAAGCCACACACAACATATTTGAAAACGCGTGCCTGTGGCGAAAAAGGGTAGCGAAATCCTTCCTTCACGTCTTGCACGAGAAAGAGAAAAACAAGAGAGTGGGGCAGTCTTGGTGGCTCCTGGTTCTTCCAGCCGCTGGACCATCTAGAGATATTAAAAGAAAAGGTAACCCTCTAAGTGATGATTCAGATAACTTAACCACGCCGTCTCTGCATCTGGCTATGATGCAGACCGAACCTATAAGATGCTGTAAAGGAAAAAGGAGAAAAATAAACAAACACAAAGAAGGTCAGGACATGGTTGATGAGGGAAGAGGGATATGGGAAGCGAGACAGAAATGCTTCATGAGGCTTCCTGAAATAAAGATAGATTCAACTCATATAATCATATTGTACTACAATTTTATATGATTATATGATAATAATCTGGTGGGATACTTGAACTTCCTTTCGCTTAAAATTATTACAGCGTTTGCTGTAGAGTCCAGGTTAATTAATCAACAGTTGAAATAAATTCTTATTTTATTAAAACAGGTCGTTCTACTGATTTTACTATCAGCGACAAGGAATAACTAACCAGCTATGAAGCGATCGATTTTGACCAAGGGTTGTAATGGGGGGTAGTCTAACTTTGTAACGCGTGAACTGATTTAGATGATTTTGAATGCATAGAGAATCGATTTGTGTTCTGAAAAAAATGTGGCTTATGGTGGGGCTCCGCCTAGCTTCGTAAGGCGTAGACCGATTTTGATGATTTTGAATCTGTTTTACAGAATACGCTTCCTGATTGGTAAATGAAAAAAATTTTCTACCTAGAATAACTACGATGATTCTCTGACTATGATGATTCTTTCTTGCTGTATAGAGTACGGTGGAAAGGAAAGGGTATAAAAGGGTGATCGTGACTAATTTCGTTATTTGTTGCCGGATTTCCTTTCTATAGGGGGCACTATCTCTGCAACTGTTAACATTTGCTTGTTCGTCTGAGCAGCATTTTTCGAGTCGTATGCTGTGATGTTCCTAATGATTCGGGTAGTTTTCTTGACCTGGTGTTTCCGTCTGATCCTGATCGCACGATTGTGAGGAGATGCCTGGTTTTTCTGGTTACTGAATCGAGTCATCACCTTTCTCTCCTGGTTGTCATGTGCTTCGATACCGCCGTTGCATCTCCTTCCCTACTCGATGAATTCTACTTCAACTTTAAATGTGCTGAATTCTCGTGCATTGATTACTGGTTACTTTCTTGTGATTGGTCGGGCGTGCTGGGAGAGCGCGACGTCGATCTGGCTCTGAGCGCTTTTTATGATGCTCTTTACGCCTATTTTACCCGATTTCCTATTAGCATTTCTAGGTCCGGCTCCCTTCATATGTTTCTTCCCTGGCTTCATGGTGCCTCAGGACATCTGAGGAACTTGAGGGGTAGAGCTTGAAAGAGTTTTTCTGCCTCAGGAAGCCATGATGACTATTTGCCGTACTCTGACCGTTGCTCCCGTTTCTCTGCTCGTCTGCAGGACTTCTATGCCAAGTACCTGTCTAACGTGAGAACTACGTTACGTGTCCACTTCTGATTTTACCCACTTGACGTGGCTCCCGCCTACCTCCCTTGAGTGTAAAGATTTCAGAAGCGTTAGACAAGGTTTTTGACGTCGATCCAGAAGTGACGGACTGAGAGTAAAAGTGACCTATTTATAAGGTTCGGGCAAAAGTGGTTTAGAAAATGTTCCGCGCAAAAACGAATCGCGTGAAGCTCCGGTCAAAAACGAATCGTAGAAAATTTCCGGGCAAAAATGACTTAACTACTTAACTGCATTAACTTTGCATTACCTTTTGTAGTTAAATCGTTTTTGCCCGGTAATTTTCTACGATTCGTTTTTGCCCGGAATCACACGCGATTCGTTTTTGCACGGAAAATTTTCTAAGCCACTTTTGCCCGAACCTTATAAATAGGTCACTTTTACTCTCAGCCCGTCAAGTGGGTGTCCCTCTCCTCCTTACAGATGAGTTAAGCGAGCTTGCCGACTTCTCCCTAACTGTATCTCCACTAACGGCTGGCGCATTATGATGCCGTTGACTTACGAAATTCCTGAATTCGGCTTTTAATGATTGAATTTCAGAGAATACATCACTGAGTTTCAAAGGCAGCATATCAATCGGCAAAGCGTCTCAGCAGTTTTACTGATTACTTTAATACGATGCTTTTTTGCATTGATTTCTTAGACGTTTACTAGGTCGGTAAGGCAAAATACAGGAAACATCATATTTTACAAACAACTTTTTCATAACCGCCATATAATTAAGCCTTGAACAAGTTTTTCGTTTCGACATCCGGTTTTTTAAACGTATATTACACGTACGTTTCGAAGTATATTACTTTAACCAACCCTGAATTGGCTAAATCATATGATATTCGATTCAATTGCAGTCAACTTCACTCACAAATAAAGAAGATTTGTTTGTCGCTGATGTGACAGCATTCCAGACTTGTTTTTCAATTTTCTTGAAGCTTTTCTCTTGGATTTGGTAATTTTTACCTGCTCAGGTAGCCCAAAACTTTTAACAATTGTTTTTTCTTGAAGTTGTTAATGCTTATATAATTCCTGGACAGAACTTTCTTCTTGACCCCAATTCTGACATTTAGCAGTACGAAGATGGATGCTATGGATATTCAGGCAGTAGAATCTAAACTAAACGATGTTACTGTTACTCCAATTCCTATGCCAATCAGGACATCAAACTTGCAAAATCATTATCAACCAGTACAGTACCAGCCGCAGCAGCCACAAATCCAAATATCACCACAATACCAACAAATATCACAAGCTCAACCAACGTCGCCTATTATAATTACAACGCAAACTTCGGCAAATATTACCACACCTATGACATCAGCTGCTAACATCCCTTCGTCATTATCCAATCTGCAAGGCTTATCGAAATACGCCCAACTCTTAGCTGTGATAGAGGAAATGGGTCGTGATATACGGCCCACTTATACCGGTTCACGGAGCTCCACAGAACGCCTGAAGCGAGGAATTGTTCATGCCCGAATTCTTGTTAGAGAATGTTTGCTGGAAACTGAACGATCGGCCAGACAGTAGGACGAGAATTATTTCAATTATTCAGTTAAACTTGTGAATATTAAGATAGCCTAGTTCTACGACAGTCAAATATCCGTAGAAGAGTTTAATTTTTGTGGAATGGTTAACATTTAAAGACCAGAAAACCCGTCCACGTTGAATTCAGGGAGTCTTCAACTTAATACTTTTTCAATTATCTTTTTTGCTTTTACCAAATAATTTCCTTAGCGTTTTCTAACACTTCCATTAGCCTGTAAATCATCTAATCCAAAACAAACTTGTCATTAAAGTACAAATTTTAAGCGTTTAACGTCTATGTTCAAAGACTACACCTGCTCCAGTTCAAGAGTAATGTAATCTATAGCTCAGGTTTTGCTACTTAATGTGTAGGCGAAAGGAATAGCGTTATTAGTCGAAGCATCTGCGTTATTCTTACGAGGAAACTTACTAGTATACCAGAACATCTGCACCATTTTACGTGCAGGTTTGTGTACATATTGTGAAGACACTATAAAGGGAAATATTTTAACTAGATCCAGAAGATTTTGTATTTTATATAAAGTGGTTTTAAAGAGTTATTTAGTACAGGTGTTCGTTTACTTTCTTATGTTGTGTATAATAATAGGACTTTGAATGTCAAAGCGTTTTAATAAAGCAAATTTTTCGCAACCGTGGTTTTTCTGTGTCATAAAGACTTTGGGACCTTCTTTTCAAGCTGAGAACATCAGTGTTGCTAAACGTTGAAAGTATCGGCATCTTTTTAATAGCCAAACATTCAATAAATAAAAGCGATAAGAACGACTTATTACAATGCAACGCATTTACACGCTTACAGAATATACAAAGCTTTCTAACTCTAAATAGCCAAAATTAATTTTATCAATCGCTGGGCCTTGCAAACCTTGAAAAATCAACCAAAAACCGTTGAAACGAGATTTCATGGCAGACTCTTTCCTGTGAAAACACTTGTGTGTCGGTATCGTTACAAAAACATTTTTCAACTCAACGTTTCATGTTGGCCAATTTGCCCTCGTTTTTATCCACACTTTTCAGATTGATCTTTAATGGGAACTCGGTACGTATCCAGCTCTAGGTAGTGTTCAGTTTAATTACTTTAAATTTTCAGTTTTAGCGATCTCTGCAGTTGTTTCTTTGGCTCTAATCTGCTATTTTTCATTTTAGGTAAAGAAACTGAATTCCATATCCTTTGCGACTGGCCAGCACTGCACTAAATTCAATTAAGACTCAAAATCTGGAAGTACGGCAATTTTGCGGCCTGTTGATAAAATGGATTGAATTTAAAAATTTCAAAGTACTTGGAACGAGTCATTAATTTGGATACCTCAGATGCAAGGTAAGATCTAAATTATTATTATTATTAAGGATTGGATCAAGAACTAACCGCATCCTTTAGTCACTACGACCAATTTGATCTTTTGTGATGTGATCCAGGTTCAGTATTAGGAAGCCCCGTCAATCTTTAGTTCCCCTATCAGTTCTTAAATTTTTCTGGAGGCTGCCTTGGCTATATCTGATGATGAGAAAGCCCCACCGAGGTGTCTAAGCCTGATTACGGCCGAGGACCTCACAGTGACGGAGGATGTGTTCCGCTGTCTCTTCCTCTTCTAGATAGAATCGACAGGTATCATCATCAGCCAGCCCCAACTTTTTTAGGTGGTAGTTCAGGTGACAGTGACCAGTTAGAAGTCCTGTTATCATCCTTAAATCTGGTCTGCTGAGTGAGAGCAGCTCCTTCGATTTCTGTTTTGATTAGGTTATAAACCCTTTTTGCTTGTCTTGACCCTAGGATATTTGCCCAGTGTGAGTGCTTGCATTCGTCCTCCCATGACCGGATACGCATTGCTATTCGGCTTTTTGAGTAGCCACAGAATGGCTCCGGTCCAATAAACTGAGAATCCGCACCTTTTTTGCTAGGTAATCCGCCTTCTCGTTGCCTTCGATGCCCTCGTGCCCTGGTACCCATACCAGCGTGATGCTGTTGCTCCGGGCCAGTTCTTTGAGAGCAGTGAGACAGTCCCAGACGATTTTAGACTCAAAGGTGTAGGATCCTAAAGCCTTAAGTGCCGCCTGACTGTCAGACATAATGTATATTTTAGCACCGCGTATTCCTTTATTGGCAATTTCGCGTGCGCAGATTTCAATGGCATGTATCTCTGCTTGGAAGATGGTTGGTGTAGAACCAAGCGATTTGTATATCCTTGATCTTGGTCCGAAGACCCCGATGCCCGTTCTGTCTTCCATCTTGGATCCATCCGTGTACCAAACCAAAAATCCCCTTTCAAAGATATGTCTATCATTGAGCCAATAATATCTGCTCTCAAGGATCAGCTTGAATGGTATATCAATCATCAATCATCGGATCACCAATGAATTCTTTAAGGATTTTCCTATGGCCAGACCAGTCGCCTGCTGAGAGTAGATTGGTGCCAGTCAGCCTTATTGCGCTTGAGACAGCCTCCTTTTTTAAATGTAAAGGGGGAGGTCTAATAGGGCCTCCATAGCTGCCGTGGGGCATGTGCGCATGGCACCAGTAACTCCTAGACATGCTGACCTCTGCAGTTTTAGCAGTGTGAATCGCGCTGTCTTTTGTTCTACTTTTGGCCACCACACGAGAGCTGCGTAGGTGACCATGGGTCTTATGATTGTTTCATATGCCCAAAGGGCCATTTTGGGCCTTAGTCCCCAGGTCTTTCCAAAGAGTCTTCGGCAGTACCATAGGGCAGTCATAGCCTTTCCTGTAACCCTATTAAGTTGAGGATTCCATGTGAGTCTTTGATCTAGAACTACTCCTAGATATTTGACCTCACTTGAGAATTCTATCCTTGTTCCTTCAAGAGTAGAAGCCTCTAGTCTTAGGTTTCTTTTTATTGTGAATAATATAATGGTTGTTTTACTAGGGTTGACTCTGAGCCGTTCCCTAGAACACCAGGATTGTAACATATTCAGAGCATTTTGCAGTCTTACTGATAGGGTTCTATCCTGCTTGCTCTTGATGGTAATGACCAGGTCATCAGCGTAGCCCTGGCAATCGTAACCAGCATTAGTAAGTTTGACCAGGAGATCGTCGATAACAAGGGATCTAAAGATCTAAATTACTTTCAAAATTAAAGGATTCTTTCATTTTAGAATAATTTTAAGTGTCTGTTCCTTGATTGTTCATAGATTGTCCGTTTACTTTTTAAAATGGCAAAAAAATATTTCAGAAACAATTTATTTATTTTCGATTCTGTCGATTGCTACTGAGTACAGACCAATTAGTTTGTTGCCATTACTTTCCAAGGCTTGGGAGACTCTTGCAAGGGAGCAGGTGACAAACTTTCTTGAATCATCGGGTCGTCTCTATGATCGCCAGTCCTGGTTCCGAAGGTCGCACAGCAATATCACTGCGCTTGTGGATGTTTGTGAGGAGATACGAATGAACATGGACAACCACAAAGCCACAATTTTGCTCCTCCTTGATTTTAGTAAGGCCTTTGATACCACATCGCGAAACTGAAATCAGGGCTCGGGTTTTCCTCGTCGGCTTGTAACTTGATTTTTTCTTATCTTACTAACAGGAGCGAATGTGTCCGTAAGGAAGAGGTCTCTTCCGGATTCCTGCCAATTTCCAGGGGCGTTCCCCAGAGCTCAGACAATCTTCCTGAGTGTGTACCGGGGTAGTCCACTTTTATGCTGAAGATGTACAAATTACCTTCTCTGAGCTGACTAAGACGCAGGCTCTGGCTTTCTATCGCTTCCCGATTCGGGATCGCGTTGGAGCTATCCGGTTAGGCAACGCTCTTATTCCTTTCAGCCAAACAGCCACTAGTTTGGGCTTAATCCTGGATGAGTTCCTTATCTAGGCTCCACATAAGCCAATTGAGAATAAGAGTGTTCTTTGCTTTTCGAAAGTTGTACTCCGCCACGTTTTACACTCCACAATGGCTAAGTGCTCTATTGGTCAGGTCACTACTCTTGCCGATCATTTGCTATGGATATGAGGCCTTTTTGTGATGCTAGCCAGCTTAATAGATTAAGGATTTGTTTTAACCCAATTATCTGTTCTGTAGGTTCAGCTTCTCCGGGTCGGTGAGATCCAGAATGCTGCTATTGCCCCCCTTCCGATCTCGCTTTATCGATTTATCCTTCCAGGTCAGAGCGGTCCGTCTGTGGAATCGATTGCCTTTGGCGCACAGGTACCTCGGGTGGCCGAATTCCTTTAAAGCGCGAGAGTCAATGCGGTTAGGTCGTCGGAATCATTTCTCAAAGGACATAGTGGTCAGGAATTTAGGCACGGTAGGAGGGTGTTAAATTCTTCAAAGGTCCAGTTAAGCTCTTCTGCGAGACACTTGAGGTGGTATTTGGTAGATTTGAACCCTGCTTTCCAGATACCTCCAAAATGAGGAGCTCCGGGAGGAATGAAATACCGAGAGACTTAAGATCAATCAATCAAATCAATTATTTAGACTATTCGAGGATTATTATCGAATACACGACATTAATATTACCGGCTTCGATTAGAAATTGTCTTTAGAAAGTCTTAATTTTGCCTTGGTATTACTTATTTGTTTAACTTAAATGTTATGATCTTATAACGCAAAAGAACTAATTCAATTTCTATCGTTTTAGGCTGCCTTTGTTGATGTTGGATGTGGAATTGGATTATTGCTTTCTCGTTGGGAATTTTGCATCCTCTTAAAAAATGGGAGAAAGGAGAGCATCGATAAGAAACTTTGTCCAGCTACTGCATCCCCAACAAACCTGTGGGGAAAGCCGTTCGAAAGAAGAGATGTGAATAAATGCCATCAACTGCAAATGCTCGAGAATATAAGTTTAGATTTAATATTTTTTGCTTATTGAGACTATGTAGATTTATTCATAAAAGTACAAAGCTAAGTTAAGCAATTTTGTAGCAAAAATTTTTATATCTCCATTTCCTTTTTTGTGTTGTATTTCTCCATATTTACTTTATTATAATTATTTAAAGAATATGAATATTTTCATTTAACAAAATCCTTTTCCCAGCCTATATATCTTTATCCAAAGAAGATCCAATCATTGTCATAGGTTAAAGAGTTCTCACCGTATTGAAAACAACAAAATTACCGAAAAAGGATCCTAACTATGAAAAATAAGCTATACAACTTCTACTGAACTTCCGTTCAAGCTAAAAATGTCCGTCCCAGTTCGATAATTTCAGGATCTTAACCTTATCCAAATTAGGATCTAACTCCATATAATGAAAGCATGAAACAAATTTTGTCGAACAAGGACCTGAATCAAGGAAATTAAAACATGAAACGATTTCAGTTCCAACCATGTTAAAATATTTATCCCTTTACGTTAATTTTGGAACCTTATCCTTGTCTAAATTAGGAATTGACTTCATATCCTGATAGAGACTTAAACGAGGAATAAATTTCAAAAAAAGTTTGGTCGAAAAAGGACCTTAATTAATAAAAATAAGTAATCAAACGATTTCTGCTTCGTTCATGTCCTTTTTTGTTTATTTCAGCACCTTATCCATGTCCAAATATGAATCTGATTTCATATCCTGGTAGAGAACACATTCTAGAATAGATTACAAAAAAAAATCCGGTCGAAAATGTCCTTAAAACAAGGAAAATAAGAACAAAAACGATTTTTCAGAAAAGAAAATTTGCTTGCTGCTGATTATGGTTGCCTGGTACAAAAGTGATTTTTAACTCCAAAAGTAGTTTGACGACCAAAAAATTTTCTACTTGAAAATCGTGTTTGCTCTTATTCTCCTTGTTTTAAGGACTTTTCAGCCGGATTTCCTTTGCAGTTCCTTGTAGGTTATTTTTTCTACCAGGAGAATCCTTATTTGGACAAGGATAAGGTCTTGAAATTAACCGAAAAGGACGAAAACTTGAACATTGGCGGAGTTAATTTTGTTGGCCTATTTTCCATAGTTAAGGTCCTTTTTTGATAATTTTTGTTGTATTTAGCAAGGACACCTAAGAATAAATATCCCAGAGACCATTCGGATGTAATTGGAGATAACCAATTTAGACAGGTGGGAAATTTTCTTGATTACTGAACTAATACATCCAAAAAGGAGGAAGGAGACGTCCGGGATGGTGGCCCTGTTCTAGTCCAGAGTTCCTGTGCCGGAGTCCTTGACGTGACGATAAAACTGATCGAAAAAGGATGTTAAGTAAAGAAATAACGCGCTTTCTACTCTATCTATTTTACAATTTTTGTCCTTATTCAGTAATTTAAGGATCTTATCCTTGTCCAAATTAGGGTATGACATCATATCCTGGTACAGAAAACATTCTAGAATAGACTACAAAAAAATCCGACCAAAAAAGTCCTTAAAACAAGGAGAATAAGAGCAAAAACCATTTTCAAATAGAAAATTTTTCGGTCGTCAACTTCAACTTTTCGAGTTAAAAATCACTTTTGTACCAGGCAACCATAATCAGCAGCAAGCAAATTTTCTTTTCTGAAAAATCGTTTTTGTTCTTATTTTCCTTGTTTTAAGGACATTTTCGACCGGATTTTTTTTGTAATCTATTCTAGAACATTTTCTCTACCAGGATATGAAATCAGATCCATATTTGGACAAGGATAAGATGCTGAAATAAACAGAAAAAGGACATGGACGGAGTAGACATCGTTTGATTATTTATTTTCTTTAATTAATGTCCTTTTCGGACTAAACTTTTTTTGAAATTTATTCCTCGTTTAAGTCTCTGCCAGGATATGAAGTCAAATCCTAATTTGGACAAGGATATGAACCTGAAAATAACGAAATTTTAATCGAATGAAATATGAATAGTTTTGCACCTTATTTTCCTTTGAAAGGGATCTTTCTTAAAAGGATTATTTTATTATTACGTTCACAAAGGGCTCCTAAATCAGGGGAAGAAACCTCAACCTATTTGGAGACTATTAAGGATAAAATTTAAAAAAGAAACGATAGAGTTACTGGGGGAATTAGGAATGAGAGAAGAATTGGATCAAAATTGAAAGAATTCTAATCATTTTAAATATTTTTTAATAAAGCTTTTCAGGAATATATCAAATAGGCCACAGTCTGATTTACTTATGATATTCTACTGAATATAGTTGTCCTTTTTAACGTTAAAGTAATGCAAATTTAGGTAAGGTCGAGTATTTACATTTGCCAAATTAAATTTATGCTACGGAGATACGCAAAAGTATTTCTTACAATTCTAAAAAGAAACGAGGAACTATCATATTTCTCTAAGTGAACTTAAATAGAGTTACAGACTAGAAATTATACTATGATATATAAATTAGGTTGACTTAAGCTAGTCCTCTTAACAGAATTTGCTGAAGCAGTCATCATATGCCCTGTTTTCGATATTTCTATCCATTGCTCGATGGTAGGTGTGGTAATGTTGCGTGTTGTTTTTCGGTACTTCAGAATATCAATTGCTACCACTCCATTGCCAAAGGAAGCATCCTAAAAATATAAAAAGTTATTAGTCTATTGCCTTAAGCAGTTAGTCAACATTAAGTTGTTTATATATGTTAAATAATTTATTTAGGAACAGTTTCGCCCATGATTAAACCTAAGTGTGATTTAAAAAAAAGCCTCAATTGGCTCTTTAGCTGTTGCCTTAAACAACCTAGCTAGATATGGGCCGAGCACTCATTAAACAGGCATGACATCGACACGATAGGCTCGTTCATTCAGTGGTACGGTACATGGCAAAATTCTGAATTCCTTAAGGATCGGGCCGGGATGGAAATGCCCACGTCGCCAGGCAGTTCGGAGGAATTGATAGGTCCCTGCAATAAATCGTATAAAAAAGTGATCTTATAAATCCAACGTCTCTTCTCAAGTGAGCCGAGAGAGATCAACCCGAGTCTAGCAGGATATGATGGAAGGGAACAAGGATCACGTCAAGGAAGGCTGAGAAGAGCGAACCTGAGGAATCTGCGCTGAACGGCATCAATCCGGTTGATGTGGACAGCAGAGTAAGGATCCCATACCGGACAAGAGTATTCCAGAATGGGTCTTACAAAAGTACAAAAATGGAGTCTAGTTACGTAGGGATCGTCGAGCTGAGCTTCACAAAATCGAGCACGAAGTCCACTTGGTTCTCGAAGGATAGACGGAAATTAAGGACAACTTTCCCAAGTTCTTCACCCTGTCAAGCCTGCTCAAGGCACCAAAGTCTAAAGAGTAGTCAAAAAGAATGGGACATCTACTGCGGCAAAAGGTCAATACCATGCATTTTTTGCATTAAGGGGGAGACGATCATTGGAATATGTGAATGTCGGAGTTTAAAAGGGCACAATCGTCTTCGCGAGAGACGACGCGGAAAATTTTGTCATCATAACACAATATTCTGGAGCCAGTTAGAAGCAACGAGACATCGTTAATAAAAATGATGAAAAGGAGAGGCACGCCGGAATAAATAAAGATTTCGTTGGAGAGGGCTCCACGGAACAGAACGCGCTGAGTGCGACCCGACAGTTATGAGAACAACTAATCAACAAAAAGTGGTGAAAAATCGAGGAGATAAAGCTTGTGAATAAGAATCGCGTGGTCAATCCTGTCGAAGACCTTGAGAAAATCAGTAAATATGCAGTCGACCTGAGAACATGCCTCAATCAAAAAGGGAGTTGGATCAATTGGTTGAGCGGCACGACCACCATGCCATGGTTCTCGGGTTTTAGACCAGGTCTCTTCGTGGGTTTTTAAAATTTAATTTAAAAATCCGCTCCGTCTCTGTAGTCTAGCTCGCAGCAATGCAAAAACAAGACTTTCCAGTTCCCTCACTTTGCTTACCCTATTTCCCTTCCGGCCAAAGCCATGCTAACGCATCAAAGAGTTGTCCCCTAGGCTTTTTGGCGCCATCGTAAAAAAAATTGAAGATTCCCAAAAAAGGCGACCTACGGAGTTTTAGCAATTGACGCAGAATCTTTCTTTTAACTGCAGTCTCGAAATTGATAGCTAAAATAATCTTAATGCGAATCAAGAATACAATCGAGCGCACTCTTAGCGATGCCTGCTCATCATTTTCGCGAGGGTTTCTCCTGCTCCGATCACATCAACACCCTCCGAATTATTATTGAGCAATGCACCGAATGGTGGTAACCTTTTCATCTAATGTTCGTCGATTTTGAGAAGGTGTTTGAAAGCATAATCCACTCCGTCTCTGGGCTGTTGTGTAGCTCTAAATGCAATGCAAAAACAAGACTCAAGCTTCCTCACTTCCCTTACCCTAATTCCCTTCCGGCCAAAACCATGCTAACGCATCAAAGGGTTGTCCCCTAGAATTTGGCCACATCGTATAAAAAAAAAAAATTAAAATTTCATCCTACACAAGGAATAACTGTCGGAGCTCTTTCAAGTGCTGAATGGAGTGAGACAACGGTGCATACTTTCACCTTTACTTTTCCTGATCGTCATTGATGACTAGACCTAGACGACAGCCCATCGCTAGGGATTAGATGGAAACTCTTTAACCACCTTACGCACCTAGACTATGCCGACGATGTATGCCCCCTATCTAACAAACAAAGTAATGTAGCCCAAATGTCCGCAGCCCCGAGCTTGAGTTGCATTTAGTATTCTTGTTGAGATCTGGCGCAATAACAACATCTCCAGACGCACAAAACTCTTCGAGTCGAACGTAAAATCTGTTCTGTTGTACGAGTGTTCAACACGGAAAGTGACCTGTCAAAAGGTGGCGAAAGTGGCACAATAAGAGAAGAGCCAACAGCATTGCATAGCAGGCTTTAGATTGGGATTCCCCCCGGAAGGAAGACGCTGAATTGGACGACCGTGCAAAACATGGAGAATATCCGTCGAGAGGGAATGTACCCAGACTTACAAATCGTGGCCACAGTTGAAGGCGTTGGCGCAGAACCAGATCAGATGTAGAGTCGAGGTAGTAAATGTCCTACACCTTATAAGGGGTTAAAAGAACCAGAGAAAGATACAAAAGCATTAAAGAATCCTGTGCCTCATTTTTTCTGAAGTAAAAACTATACAAACTTGATTAAGAATAAAATGTTATAGGATAATTGTCTCAATAGAATTGTTTCTAACCTTTTTAAGAAGTTTGTCCCGCCAATACATTTCACTGTCCGTTTCATTAGTTGGTTTCCGATGAGTACTCCTTGAAGACTGTTCATTGTTGCCTTTGTTTGGATTTCAGTATAATAGGAAAACTCGGTGGATTACCAATGATTTGTAAATATCTTAAAAATGATTTTGTTGTCTGGCAGATATAAAATGGATTTATAACATAATCTTCCTTGATGTAGCTGACGAAAATCCTTTCTTTTACTTTTCCTTAATAATTTGGCAAACTTGGTTGATGTCTGGGTTTTATTGAAGTTAAACATGCCGTTGATGGCTTTTTACTATTAATTATAAATAGTTGGGTCTAAAATTAATATTCAGAAATTTGTATTTTATTAGCAGCTATCCTACAAATGTAAAAAAAGCAATTGTCTTCATATTCTTACCATTTCATTAATCTCACGCAACAGCCTGTAATCGTAAAGTTTACTTGAGCTGGCGAAATTGTGACTCAAATATAAGTCCGTTCCTCGAAATATTCCTGCGGTAATGGGTTGAAATGTTCAGACCATTTAATTTCAATGCCATTCAAAAGTTCACGGTCAAAACCGAGGTTTTAATTATTTTCTATTTGTTGGAACCTGAAAACATCAAACAGTCCTTTGCCTCTGGTAAAGCCCACTTGAAAAATCATCATGCACGATGGTTTGATAGAGTCGTATATTTAATGCCTTCCTCTAAAGAAAACGTATCTTTTATAATTTATAGACCTGATTTTCATCTTCCCGCTGACATTTATACTGAACAAAATGACTGAAGTTATGAATTATAAAAACAGCTTTATCTCAAAAACGGCTGCATATAAGTAGAAGAACCCTGGCGCTAATTCAAGAGCCCTGGGTTTTTCATGGTCAAGTCTACGGACTCTACATCAACTCAATCAAGTTGCTTTACTTCAGGGGAGAAGATAGATCGCGTACGGCTATCTGCTGTAAACATATCTCCCGGCGCTTCTCAAAGTAATCTCCACTCGTCACAAGACACATACCCGTTGAGACATATTAATGTATCTCGAAGTGAGGGTTTCACTTTGAAGATTGCGCAATCACCGAAGTCCTTCCTTGTTTCCCGACTTCTGTTGATGACGTTATTGCTTATGTGAGGGAGAGAAGTTGAGTTGAAGACTCTACACTCCTCCGGTGTCAACTTCTAGGACTCGTCATTCTCGGGGACTCATGTCGTCTTTTAAGTTGACGTCCACCCCAGATTTTTTTTGAAATAATGTCTGCTTCCGATTTCTGGCCCGAGAATATCATCGCACACGAGTTTGTGCCCCGTCGTAAATTCGTAGGTGGCACTCACAATAGAGCCACTTTCACCAACCAAAAACACTAAGTACGCTTTCACTTTACTATCAAAATGTAAGGGGACTAACAAGTCAATTTCAGGCTTCTCTTGCCTGTTGTTACGACGTCATCGCTCTGACCGAAACCTGGCTTCATTACGGTTTTAATGACGCAGAAATTCTTGATGAGTCCTATCAAATATTTCGTAGGAATAGATACTCTGACTAAATGGCTCGTGGTGGCGGTGTATTGGTTGCTTCCGAATCGCATTTGGTTTGCAGTTTGGTTGATATACCTACTTTTTCCGACACACACGCAATCGAACTCTCGTGGCTCTTAAGATCTCTCTGGTAAAGATGAACATTTTCCTGCTCTGTTGTTATATCCCTCCAAACTTGATAAACTATGTTGATTCAGACGGTCGAAGTCTTTTCGGCATTTTAATTGTTAGCTTAGATTTCATTAATAACTTGACCAACCCGGAGGACGAAATCATCCTTCTTGGTGACTTCAATTTACCCAACGGTATTTAACGCTGATATATTTTCTTCTGATTCGAGTAACAATATAGTCGAATCGGTTTCTCATAACTTATCCATCTACAATGTGGTATAACGGGTCCTCTAGTTGCAACACGTCCGATACTGCCGATAACTTTGCGTTGTTCTTCGATAGCGCCTTTTCTTCTCGCAATTTTGCGCCTTCCCTGGAAGAGTTTGATCATATCCAGGAGCGTCCTGCTGCCTCTATTCCTTTGCCTAATATATCTGGTGATATTATCATGGATAGTATCAGGGAAATTAAAATGGACTTTCCCTTTGGTCCTGATGCTGTTCCACCTACATTCGTGAGGTCCTGCTCTTACTCCGTGTAAGGGGCTAATCTAGTCTAATCAACATGGCTTCCTGCCTGGTAGATCGACAATAACTAACCTGCTTGAATTTACCTCCAACGTAATCTCTTACTTTCAACAGGGTCTCCAGACTGACTGCGTCTACACCAACTTCCGCAAGGCATTTGATAAACTTCCTCACTCTGTGATTATGCTCAAACTTAGAATGTTTGATTTCCGGCCTTTGATGCTTGACTGGATCTCCTCGTACTTAAAAGATAGGACATATCGAGTATCTTTTCATAACACTTTATCAAGAATCGTTAGGGCTTCTTCTGGTGTACCTCAGGGAAGCCATCTTGGCCCGCTGCTGTTGTCCCCCTGATCAAACACTCCAAAGTCTTAATCTATGCAGACGATATGAAGATTTTCTCTTGCGTTAAAACAGTTACGATTCTTCCTGCATTCAGGATGATTTAAATACCTTCAAGGTTTGGTGTGGCTCAAATGGCCTGCAACTTAACCTGGATAAATGTGAAGTTATGTCATTCTCTAGGAACTTCAGTCAGCTCTTCTTTGATTATACTTTTGTGGATACTACTATCTTTCGCGTGCAGTCCGTTACTGATCTTGGTGTGAAGATAGAAAAAATGCTCGATTTCATTCTGCACATTGGGTTATGTCAAGCGAGTTTTCTGATCTGCAGACCTTATTCACTTATATTTTTCTTTGGTTAGACCAATTCTGGAGTATGCATCTCAGGTTTGCTCACTTTGCTATGCTGTTCAATCTAGACGCATCGAGTCGGTACAGCGGAACTTAGTTAGGTTCGCACTAAGAAACCTCCCGTGATCCATTAAGGCTTCCTTCTTATGAGGATCACCTCCGATTGCTTAATATGCACTCTTTAGAGGTACGACGCAGAGTCGCTGACCTGGTCTTTATTCACCACCTTTTGATCTCGAACATAGATTCTCGTGCCCTCGCATGTAAGGTTTCTTATAGATATACCCCGTATAGATTTAGAAGACTGCCTTTCCTACATGTCGTTCACTCTCGGTCTAACTATGGTATGCACGAGTCCATAAATCGCATGTGTAGAGCCGTGAATGTAGAGCACACATTTTCGACCTAACCCTTATTAAAGATTCGCTGAAACGATCTCTGTTCTCTGTGCACTCCTGATTGTTATGTTGTGCGTAGTCTAGTTTTGATTATTTATGTTTTTTGCATGTCGGTGTGGGAGCCTCATTCACCTCAATATATTCTATATTCTGGTGAATAGGTGAACTGATTCTAAGCTCCTTCCTGAGAAATGCGCCTTCTGAGTTAGAAGGGTTAATTCTATATAAAAAAAAAGTTGGTCATGTCATTAAAAGAATATTTTTCGAAGCAATTAATATATGTAATTTTCTAGCCGGAAAAGTGCAGAAAACATGGAAAATATTTAATCATAAAGTTGTAAAAAAAACGAAAGGATGGAATTGGGACAGAACTGTGTATATGGTTGGGAAAGGATCGTCATAGGACGTGGTTCGAAAAAAAATTTCCCATAATATTTCACGATAATTTTTCTTTACATTTATAACAAAAACTAAAACAAAAACAATATATAAACAAAAAATACACATGTACATATGCAAAGATTGAATTAATTGATCGGAAGGACTCCCCCTTCCCTAGGTTCACATGAGTCTGTTTTATATAAAAAGTGTTTATTGCTGCAACCTGTTATGGACCTAGTAGTAAATGTAATTCAGTTTTAAATTTTAAAGTAAGAATTATTCACATTAATGGATTGCAACGCTTTCTTTTTCAGCAGTACAATAGAAGCAGTTTGCAAAAAAATGTCACATCAACTTACAAGTCCTTTTCAGCATTAAAACAAAACATATAAATTTCAACATTCTGTTGCGTTAAATAATAGTAATAAAATTAAAAACAGAAAAATAATAGCTTACAGTTGCTCCTTCGCGCACTCTTAGTTACAGCTACAGGTTTGTTGCATTCATTTTTTTTTCGTTTTATGTCTTTTTTCTTGTTTGTTACAGCGAGAATTACTAATAATATAAGAATAACATTAAAAGTATTTACAAAGTGTTTAATATTTTACAAAAAGTGTAATAAAAACAAAAGTTTCCTTCATTTACAATATTTATAATAAAATGGAAATAAAAGGTTCCTCACGAAAAAGTATTGGAAAACAGCCTTTTTGTTTATTTTAAAGATATTTTGTGTTTAGTTTTGTTGTTTTTTATTTATTTTATTTTGCTTTATTTTTTTTTGTACACACACACATCCTAACTAACTAGGAATGATTTTACCGTGGACAGAGGAAATCAGTTGCCACTGAATTTGGGATTTAAACAAAAAAAAAACGCTTTTGGGATCCAACCGATTTCTTCTGCAAGGCAATCAACGATTTTTGGCCATTTGAACGCAATTTTGAATCGAGAATTTTGCCAATCGAAGGGAAGATAGAGAGCTATAGGGTCTGATGTAATGTTTTTTCATATGTATAAATATTTAGATGTTGACGTGTGGTGCCTTAGTAGGTACCCTACTCCAGTTGATTTCGGTGTCTATCAAGTGCATGAAAGTACTAATTACGGAACTAATGAAGTGATGTTTTGGACGTGTTCATGTGAAAATAATCACATATTTGCAAGGTCGTAATAGCAAAACTATATTTCTCAGTAAGAATCTACTTTAAAATGGACTAGAAGGACAAGATTAGTTTAACTTCCTAGTTGTAGACCTATAAAACTGTGTATAGTATTTTGAATAATATATTCTCTATCTCCAAAAGTTTATCAATTTTTTTTTTCGTAGTTCATGGAGATACCAATCTTCACTCATCCCTTGCACAAACACTTTTATAGAAAAATTTTATCTTAGTTGCGTATGCAGTGTAAAAATCATAAGTTTACACAAATTGACTGGTTCCTGTTGAATAAATAACTCCGAAAATATTTGTAAATAACAAAATAATTCCGCTTAATAGTTAAATACTTCTGTCTGTCGGACTGACCCTAGAGGTGACTTTCAATGGATGTTCATTTATCACTTGTGGTCCTCTGTATCTCCTCTAGTTCTCCACTTCGTTGAGGCCGGGTGCACTTAAATTTTTGTTCAAATGTTTTGTCTTACAAAAATCCACTTAAGAATACTAGACTACTACGAATGATGGTGTTTTACTTGTTTTTTTTCCTTAGGTCATTTTTTCTACTTTTAGTGATAAGGCTTAAGGTGCTCTACGTAATTTTCTGGTATGAGTCCAGTCTTCCCGTTTAATGTACCTTGTAACCATCCAGGCTCATGGGAGAAACGAACTGAAAAAAAAAGAAAAATATTATAATATTGACTACAAGTTACTTGTTTAAACAAATTAAGGAATAACCTGATTTGCTGAAAGGCATTAAAAAGAAAATAAAACATAGAAGAAGAATTTTACCCGCTTTGCTGGCAAAGATACCGATTGCAATCACATTATTTCTTACACCATCAACGACAACAAAGAGAGTACTCATTTTTTCGACGTCACTGACAGTAAGATATTCTTGAATTTTAATGCAACGCTTTTTGAAGCCCGATAGAAAATACAATCAAAAAGATCGAAACGAGAGTCTGTCCTCACATCTCACACGATCAGAGCGAAGATTGATTGATGATGAGGCTACTTTTCTGGACTTTCGTCAGATCAATCCTGGAGTACGACAGTTTGGGACCCTTACTTCACCGTCCGTATAACCGAATTGAATCAGTCCAGCGCAGATTCCTTAGGTTCGCTCTTCACGGCCTCCCCTGGCGCGACCCTATCCACCTTCCTCATCCTGCCAGGCTTAGTCTGATTTCCCTCGACACTCTTGACAAGAGACGCAAGTTCTCTAAAACAGTTTTATTTTTGTATGATTTGGTGCAGGGGTCGATTAACGAACTACTCAACGACGTGAGCATCTCCGACCCGGTCCGACCCTTGAGGAATTACGATTTCCTCCAGATGCCTCACCACCGAACCTTGTATGGAATGCACGAGCCCATCGCCTCTATGTCCCGACTGTTCAATGAGTTTCCCGGCCACATCAAGTTCGGACGTTCCAGGCAGCAGCTGAATGCCCAACTTCAACTAATCATTGAACAAACATATATCTTAAGTTTAGGTTTCAACTATGTATCTTTGTTGTAGTAGCCAGTCTTGGCGAATTTTCATAAATAATTGAATAACTGGAGAAACAATATAATGGTCGTTCACACCACCTATAAGTCTCTATATAGGGCGAAGGATTTCAATAAAACCCGCTACGGCTTCTGTCAACATGGTTCTTCTTCCACGATGCTTAAGATTTGTCTACTCGACAAGTTACTGTATTTATCTGTCTCTAGTTACCGTAACAAGCTGTGGGACATGTGGCGGAAGAAGTACTCAGTCCATTTGGAGATTTTAAAGTCAACCTTATGTCTCTCTCGAGTTTAGGGAGACAGGTAAGATAAGAAAAATTGTATAAACTGTAGGTACTATATTCATAAGAACGATCTTCAAGACAAATTTTGAATATTAAGGTTAGTGTAAACGCTAAAATTGTACATCAAGCTTGAAAAAAATACAAGGAAAAGCCTCACAATAACAGACGAGGCATAGTTATGATGCTTGTGGCCATATGGTGGACACTGCAATTAAGGAGAGGTGTTTTGCGCCAGAAACCCCACTACTGCAAAAGACGGTCAGCCACCCTTAGATAGGCAAGGAGTTCTTTAATAGTGAAGGATATGACATCATTAAATCAAAGCCACCTGGGGTTATTTATCATTACAGAAGAAAGAAATCATCAGCCTTCCAACCCGTAGGTCTCAGGTTCGAATCCCACCGGCGGCGACCCATGCTTGTTTTCTGTTGACAAAAGATCACGATAAAAAAGGCCATATGGATGGCAGAGAAAATATTAGTGATTTGGAATCCACTACAAATTGTAGGTACACTTGCAAACGTTACCTTGAATCGGATGAATTTTTTCTCCCGCCCCATGATCTACAAGAGGTTACGGAAACTAGAGAGAGAAAGATCTAACGTCAACCGGGCTCAGGAATTCCCGACTGAAGATCCTCCTTCTCAGTCATGCCAAGGCAGGACAAAAGCTCATTATGTGCATGGTGATTTCATCGTCTCCCAGACAGATCCTACATTCAGTCTCACTGGACAGACCTATCCGGTGTGTATGAGATCTCAGCCAACAGTGGCGACATAGGTAGCCTGAAAGCAACTTTGGATCTTTCTTACGGTGGTATCATTGTATGCATAGGGTATAACAAGTGCCTTAGCCTGGGTAAGCCGGGAACCATTTCTCCAATATAATACCTGACTCCTAGTCCAATCTTCAATCACAGCTTTTGCCGACGACCAGCTGCAAAAGGGATCAGGCCCTTGGTACCCGAAAACCGAGGGAGCAGGTATCCAACAAAGTATGACCCTGTTATGGGTGACCAGTTGTTAGAGCGTGTCGAAGCACTCTTTCGAAAGCCTCGAGAGAAACACCACGAGGAAAGAGTCTTAAGGGCTGCTTGACTAGCAGAGAAGGTAATTATCTTTCAGCCACTTTCAGTCCTTTTTTGACGTTGGAAAGCGCAAAAATTTCGATGGATTTCGGCTTGAAAGGCACAGGGTCAACTCAACTCAATGCAATCGAAATTCTAGTGTTGGGTCCACAGATACGAGCACTATATACTATTTTTCGGCCATCAGGGAACCATTTAGGCTTTTAGGGTCCAGACTTGGACCACCTCTGTCCTAGACTACTCCTTCAGAAAAGAAAGAATTGATATTTCTGCCAAAGCGCAGTTTCGTTACGATGCGTACATCTATGCCTGAGTGCATTGAAGGATGCCCCTTGTAACTCTTGTACCAGCCGGAATATTTTGTGGAAGTTGCACTAATTGGTTTCATAATAGAGATGTGCAGGCGAGTGAGTCCAATTATCGCCTTCATTGTAGCTGTTGGACAAGGATTCATTACGCCTGTTATGAAGAGGTAAGCAAGCCGTTGAAACTTGTTACATTTTGCGATTGCTGTCCGTTGTAGAATTTTAGGCCACCAGACCAAGGGGGCGTATGACGGTGTTGTTTATATTCTTACTCGGTACCTACCGCCGTTAAACAGAAAATGATTACTTTCTTAGGATTGCGCACCTATTTTTTCTACCTCTATCGAGCACTTAAACTTATTCTTAAGCTACCAGATATACCAAATTCTTACCATTTGTGATAATTTGATTTGGCTCGAACGACAATTCTCCTTCGTTTTCTCCTAAACAAGCGTACAAAGTTCTTACTCGTCTGCAAAAACAAATTTCAGTTTATGCTAAAAATATAGAAAAAACCAAAAAGAACTTACGCCGTTCCAGCGGTGAGTTCCTTCTTAATTTGATTCATATCTTTCGTTCGATGAATTTTCTTTGGCACGTATTCTGGCGTATGTGTTGCCGAGACTACGTCATCACAGGTTCCCATGAGGTTTGATAAGGAATTCACAGATGAGGGATAGTCAGTGTTTCGACTACTTGATGGTAATCGTGCACTGTTACTGCCCATACTCAAATTATGCTTTCCAGCGTCTCTACTTGAAGAGATCGAATCACAGACAGACTCATTCGAACTGCTTGTCGAATGAACACGATCATTGTCCCTAGACGGATAGTGCTTTGCACTGGCGTAGCTAAGATGTCGTGAGTGACTTTGCCCATATACGGAATCGCCTCTCATAGAGGCTGACGGTGGGGATATATTGTTTACATTAGTTGAATTGTGTCCTATCCTTTCGCGATTGTTCACATAATTGTGATTCACTGGATGCGAAGTCATTGATGACAGGAGATATTCGTTCCGCAAGCTTGATGGAGGATGATGGCCACTTAGAGTTGTATTCCCTCCACCAGGCAGTATGGAGCTGCTAACTGAAACATAAGTAGGTTCTCGTCTTATACTAATATCACTTTCCGACAGTGTCATGTGTGACATTTGGTGATGGTTTTTACTTGGATTTATTGACTTAGAAGTCGTGTTGCTGCTCACTATCCCGCCGTTCGATCCTGGTCCACTGGGTTGGTATATCATGCCATTTGGGATGCTCTGCAAACTGGACGACATCGGTTGATCCGTGTAGTTTGATTTCGCTACTACCCGATATACTTGCTGTGGTGAGTACATATTAGTTCGACCAGAACTCTGTTTCGACTGATGTGATCTGGGCGCTCGGGCTGGCGGACTTGAGTTGGCAGAGTCGGTCCCATTGCCTGGTAGTGTTTTAAAAATTAATTCGTAGTTTTCTATGAGGATATTAATGACGATATTGTTGAATTTAATATCGAGAATGGCAGCGACTGTTTCCTCCTGAGGGCGCAGGAGTGTTGGTCCAAAAACAACGCCCAAATTGAACACTGACATTTTGTTCTTTTCGTATTTCTTTGATACTCTAAATGAAAATAATTCTAATGACAAAAAAATGATTCTTAGGAAGAAAACTTACTCTGTAAGATGTCTAATTACTAAATCCAACATTTCAAAATTCCCTTTAGGCAAGCGATGGACAAGAGTATGGACGTCGTTGACTCTTTGTCTTAGGCTCTCTTGTTCTGGAAAGAAATAGTGTCAAATAAATACTACTAATGCGGTGTTAATGAATTACTTGCTGCTGCAATAAATGCATTGTGGTGTCGATATGTCATAAGAGGTTCACTTAGATTCCTCAGATACGTTTTAAGGGCACTCGCTATTGTGTTACTTTCCATAAGATCCCGGTACTGCTCCTCACTAAACACTAAATCAGTCTTTTTGCGGTCCATCCCTAATGCAAGTAGTTTTGAAATTTTCGTTCCAACACCACTTTTTCTATATAATCCTTCATCTTCGAGTCCCCTACTCTCCAGGACTTCGATACATTTTCGTACAAAAGTAAATCCTACTTCGTCCAATTGATACTCCTCAGATCCCTTTGATTTTCCGGGTGCTAAATAAGTCTAGAAATTAAGTTTTAAAAAAATTTTACATTAATTTTTAACAAGATTCGATTAGAAATTATTTACCGGTTCGGTTCCATCCATCACATTAAGCCACGCTTTTCGATCTCCTTCACTTAACGCTTGAAATGTGTAGAGGATTCCGGGTTTCTCCTTGAATGACAAATCAAAACAGAAACGCTTTTCAAACTCTGATGCTCGTCGTGTACACGATATTAAAGTTAGATTCTCTACGGACGATTCTGCACGACCGGAGATCTGGTTAAACTGTAGCATGGTAAACTCTTTCTGCAGTTTGTTGTACGTGCAATAGTACTTGGTCCATGTTGCTTTGAATGGTTCTGAAAAAAAGATGTTGAGTTTTTATATAATAAGAATGGATAAATATGAATCTAGGTCATATAGTAGTTTAGGGCAAAAAAATCAATAGGAAATATTCGTCTGCCGTGAACATAATTTTGAAAATAGTTGTGAAATTGCTTCTGAAGTTGGTTATTGTAATCATAATTCCTCTTTGAATTCTATGAATGTTAATGTTGGCTTGTGTTGAAGAAATCAGTAAGAAACAAAAATTTAAAATTCTTTCTTATAATATTGCTGGCTTAAAAAATAAGTTATTATTTCCAGGCTTTTTTGGTTACGTAAAGGGATTTGACATTTTCTGTCTATACGAGACATTTGTAACAGAACAGTATTATGATGACCTTATAAAATATTTCGGTGGATATGACCTGTGCTGGGTAAGTGCAACAAGGACTCATCTTCACGGAAGGGCGAGTGGCGGATGGCTAATGGGAGTTAAAAAGATCTATATGAAGAACAAATTATGTGAGTTTTTGAGCATTGATCGTTACCCTTATATAGAACTAAAAATGTATCCAAAAAAGTTTTTTATCATTCCTGCATATATTAATTGCTCCAATTTAATATATTTGAGAAGGCAGTCAGTAATTTTAGAGGAGAAAATATTATTATTCTAGGTGACTATAACGTCAGAATCGGCGAATCTCAAACATTCCCAAAGGAAGTAGACTTTGGAGCTAAAATTAAAAACAATAGGCAGTCAAAAGATGCTATTGCAAATAGTAAAGGGAAAAGATTTGTAGACCTTTGTGATGATTTTGGCCTCGTTGTCCTAAACGGTCGCACAGATGGTGATTATGAAGGTAAATTCACATATCTTGACACGAATGGGGCATCGGTTAATGATTTTATTGCAATGTCATATTGTCTAGCTGAAACCGTTCAGTATTTCCATGTGGAGGATGAAGTATTCTCTGATCATTTTCCTTTAAGTTTAACATTATTGAGAGATGCCGCATTAGCAAAAAGCCAAAAAACGCTCGCTCTTCTACCGAAATTAAACTGGAATATACAAAATCCAGATGAATACCAAAGCAAATTAGCGAATCTCTGCGAAAATACACCATCTGAAAGATCGGCTCACGAACTAGACCTTATAACTGGCATTATTAAACAGGCTTCAACAACCTTTAACAGCACGGTTAAGATTTTTAGGCAGAAGTGGTTCGATACAGAATGTTTATGTGCGCGTCGTGTTTGGTTTAAATGGCTAAATGTCTTCCGCGTAACTAACTCTGCAACTGCAAGAAACTATTATCTGAAGGCAAACAAAACATACAAAACCATTTGTAAAGCTAAAAAAGGGACTTACTTTGACTCTCTAGCGGTAAAACTTGATTCCATCCAAGATGCTAGAGGATGGTGGAACATAGTAAGAGAACTGCGTGGTAAAACTTTTTCAATTAGTACTTCCATTGACATAGAATCCTTTAAGGGTCATTTCCAATCATTATTAAGTCGTCCTACCGCGCACTGCCCAATCTTATATGCAGCACCTAACAGCTACTGTTCCTTATTAGATGACAAGATAGCAATGCATGAACTTATTGCTGTTCTAAGTAACGTAAAGGATAATAAAGCCCCAGGAATCGATAGAATACCTTATTAATTTTACAAAAACGCGCCGGAAGTTTTTCATACCAGACTTTTGAACTTCTTTTACAATTATATCTTTGATAGTGAGGAATTCTCTTCTAGCTTTACCCAAAGTGTTATATTCCCTATACATAAGAAGGGCAGTATTGATGAGGTCGAAGATTACCGCGGTCTTTCCTTTATAGATGCCATAGCCAAAATCTTTACTGGTATAATATATAACAGATTATCGAGTTGGGAAAAACAGAACAGAATTCTGGTAGAAAGCCAGGCAGGGTTTTGATCTGGGTATTTAACAGCAGATCATATCTTTACTCTCATCAATGTAATCAAGCTAAGTCACCATTTAAAAAAAAAGGAAGATATACGCCTTCTTCGTAGATTTTAAAGCAGCCTTTGATACCGTTTCACGTAATGCACTGTATTATAAGTTATATAATAGTGGAGCATCTTCTAAAATTGTTAGGATTATACAGAAGCTTTATGAAAATACAAAAGCTCAAATATGGAATGGGGATAATCTGTCTGATGCTATCTGCACTGATAGCGGAGTCAGGCAGGGCTATGTTTTAAGCCCTTTGCTATTTGCCTTCTTTGTTAATGATCTGGAGAGCTACCTGGAAACGGGTTTAACAATCAGGAATATTGATATTAAAGTTTTCATGTATGCGGACGACATTGCTCTTTTGTCGGATGACCCGTTAAGGCTTCAGTGAATGATCAATGAACTGGAAGGCTATTGTAGGCTATGGAATCTGGAAGTTAACATGAATAAATCGAAGGTTATGATTTTTCATAGGGGCGGGGGTGTTAGGAAGCATACTGAGCACTGGCTACATGCAGGAAACCCAATTGAAGTAGTTAATAGGTATACTATTGACACCTAAGCTATCCATCACTGAGAATTTAAAGCAACGGCTTAGAACTGCGAAGATTGGTCTTTGTACTACTTGGACACATTATCTCAAAAATAATAATGTTAAACACTCGCAAAAAATTAAAATGTTCAACTCGGTCAGCAGGTCAGTTATGTGTTATGGAGCTCAAGTGTGGGGTTTTAGTCGTTATGAAGAAGTGGAGAAACTGCAGCGTTTCTTTCTCAAAAACTTGTTTCTTTTACCACAGTTTACCCCTAACTATGCTCTTACTGTGGAAACTGACCTGTCGGACCTATATATGTACTCTCTTAAATGTCGTTTTCTGTATCTGCTTAAGGTATTGTTTATGTACAGTGCTGATAGACTGCCGCGTCGAGTTTCATAGCTGATAGTAGAAGAAGATATTTTTTGGCATGAAACGTGGAATGAATTAGCTGAGAAACATAATATATGTTTAAACATGAGAAGCGAAACATGGCAAAGTGCAAGGGATAAACTTTTCTGCATACTTGACTCTGAAGATAAATGGATCAGAAGAGCGGCTGTAGACAAAGCAAGCGGAACAGTTCGTCATGAGCTTTATGACAGATTATGCTACTCTCCGGACCTCAGCTATTTTAGAGATAGTTTTACTGTTAGGGAAATAAGCACAATTTTCAAATTTAGGTGCGGATTAATTAAACTTAATGCTAGCCCTTGGCGAACGGAAGGTAGCCCTACATGCTCACTGTGTAATACATCAGAAGATGAGAACTTGTTGCACTTTCTCGGTAACTGCCCCATTCTCTCGGAATTTCGCGTTCAATTATAAGGGGAAAAAAATTTTCAATAGATGAAGTAATATCTATGCTCAATGGTAGAAATGGCTATAAAGATTTATTGCGTTTTGTTGAGAAGACCTGGAAATATAGGATGTATCTGGTTTCCCAGTATAACTGCTAGTCATCGAATGTTTTCTGTTTACTTCTCTAGTTGTTAAAAATGTTTGTTCGCTGTTTTTGAAGTTAACTCTGAAGTTATACTTATCATTTGTTATTTATTCTTTACGATTTTGAAAGCCATATAATGTTTAATTTTTTAATTTTTTTAATTATCTTTTATTTTGTTTTATTTTTTATTTTTTTTATTTTGTAAGTCACGTATTTCTCTATGCCAATCCCGGCAGACAGCCTCGATGCCAATGTCGTAGTTTGTAGTGTAGCTTAGCTTAGCAAGAAATATTGTATGAATTTGCTAATAAACTATTATTATTATTTTTTTTTTATTATTAATAAGACATCGATTGAATCAAGGGTTCGGTTCATGCTGTATCGTTTTTTTCTTCTTAATTTAGAGCTACAGAAAAAAAAGTGAATAGTGTGACATAAAATGTCCAAAACTTACTTTTCTCCATTAAAAACAAATATCCCCGCTTCGTTAACTTATCCTCTGGCTTCTGAAAGAATGTTTATCTGTCCTTAGAATGATTTTAATAAAATATTCAATTTATTAAGCAAAAAAAATACAACATAAAAAAAAACAAAAGTACATCGCATTCTCTACTGTACTATATAACAAGAAGAAGAAGAAACATTTCTTACCGTCTTTTTTTCCATATATTTACTCTTAAGTTCATTGACTTTTTCTCTCGCTTCCTCAAAATTTTCTCTGGTCTGCAAGAAAATGCCATTCGAAAGAAAAACAAAAAATTTGTTAGTTCTAGTGGTTAGTCAAAAATAGCTAAAAAAAACATGATCAAGCTCAGAAATAAAATTCACAAGCTGCGGAACACTTGAAAAAGAAACAAATCGATTTCACACGACAAATTATCGAAAAGTGAAAAAAGTAAAATCGTTTCCTTACCTTCTGCACTTTGTGTCGCAAATCTGTCAAATATTCTTTGTTGTCCTCTCCTTGGTCATGCGCTGTATGATAGAAGACTAACCATCCTGATATAAAAGCCAAAAGTATTTCCACAAATTCAAATTTTATCCGTTCCTGAACTTCTTGTATTCGAAGGACATAACTTAGCGATTCCTGGACATACTCACGTTCGTGCATTCCTAAGCTGGCATCGGCCTAAAAAGTAAAGAAAATTCAATTTTATAATGGCGGAATGTGGAAGTATTTTTTTATGTGTAGACAATTATTTTATAATAAAAAAAACAAGCAAGCTAACTACATCTTCACTGACTTCGGTAAGACATTCGATAGGGACGAGTGGCAGGGATGAGCATCAATAGCGGTGTCCCACAAGGATCAGTATTGGGCCCAACGCTGTGGAACGTTCTATATAAGTCTCTGCTGTAGATAGAGCAACCCGCCAGTGCACTAGAGTCAACACTGCGCTGCAGAGGGTGACGAACTGGACGACCAAGCGGCAACTTCAGATTGCCCCGGAAAAAACCGAAAGACAACTGCTAAAAAGGAAAATAGCGCTGATACACTTTACTATACAAGGTAAAGATGTTAAGACGAACCCTGCAATCAGGTACCTAGGAGTTTGGGTAGACCAAAGGATGACCTCCTCACGACACATCGACAAGGTCCCACTTAAAGCAGGACGGACAATAATAACACTGTCCAGTATAATGTCCAAAATCATCTAAGAGAAGAACACTTGCGAGCGTTGTGCACTCGCAAATATTGTAAGCGGTGCCAGTCTAGTATAGCGCAACGAACAAGACAATCAAAAGAAAGATGACAAGCACACAACGAGGGATATTAATAAGAGTCGTTAGCGCGTACAGAACGATCTCAGCAGAAGTTGCCGGGGTGATAGCGGGATTATCGCCTTTTGACCCCATGGTCCAAGAGAGATCTTTAAAATATGACGGTATAGTCAGAATTAAAGCCGGGGAAAACCTGATGCGAAACTAATAAAATGGACAGGCGACCAACACGGAAGATGGACGCACAGGCTGATACCTAACATCAAGAAATGGATCAAAATACCGTACAGAGAGGTAGATTATTTCCTAACCCAGGCACTCTCTGTTCACGGCTGCTTCAGAGACTTCCTGTAAGTATCCATACCGCAGAGAAAAGGATGATGCCGAACAAACACTTTCATGTACGAGAAGTGGGCTGAAGTCCGGACAGAGTATAGGGAGGACACAGCAGAGGTATTCTGTGCAGCCAATATGACAAAGAGTTTGACTACAGAAGGGGGAAAGTGGACAACAATGTACAAAACAGTGAGATACATTATTGGAAACAAAGAGAAAGGCCTAAGGCGGGGGTATTAAAGTGGGGTAGCCAAGCTTAGCAATAGGTAAAAATTAGTGTAAATGTTGACGTATAAACAGGGAAGTAAGTACCCTACAAAGATAGGTAGGTTAGGTAGACAGTCACCACACTGTGGTGTGCATAGACGTAAAGTGGAGGTGGGTTTTAGTGGGTAGAAATGCCGCATTACCTGAGACTCCGGTGATTTTCCTCCTCTTCCTCCTCGAAAAAAAACAACATTCGATAGACTACATCACACAGTGTGTACAAACAATTTTCCCCCACTTGTTTTTTTTTAATATCACCAGTTCGACCAGGATTAGGGAAAACAGTGGAGTCCTGTATGTAGTCTTTTATTTTTTTTATGCTTCCCAATTCTTTCCTTAAAACCATTGCAAAAATGGAACAAGACGGAACTTTTCCTTTATTCTGCGTATCACCGTGTCACAATTATGCAGTCCATAGAATGGAAGCATTTTTTCCCGGCAGTAGTCTCTATTCACAGCGCAATGTCCATCCACGACCATTAAATGACGTCTGCCGTGACTACTGGTTCCCCCAGCTATCATAATCTTACGTCCTTGTTTTGACCATTGTATGTTGAATATTCTGTTCTCTCCGTACAAATCCCCAGGTGTCGACGGCATATTGCCCGCCCTGCTTCAGAAGTTACAAGATATAGTAACTCCGTAGCTACTGATTTTCAGGAGCTGTATCCTTCATAACCATGTCACACAGTCACAAAGTTGGCAAAAGAGGGCATGAATCCGCGAAGGACTTCAGACGAATCAGTCTAACCTCGTTTATACTTAAAACCCTGGAACGAGTCCTAGATATCCACCTAGGAGAGATCCTTGCCGGATCCTCCTTATACAAATCACAATACCCTTACCTAAAGGGTAGATACACCGAGACAGCTCTACATTAAGTTGAGCAAGCAATCCATAATAAAAAATGTACCATGGCAACCTTTCTAGATATTGAAGGAGCGTTCAATAACGTTCGCATTGAATCAATTCAGGAATCCCTAGTCGACCTGGGAATTGAAGAGGGTCTTAGCAATTGAAAAGTATCGTTCAAACGGATCTCGGAAACAGCCATATGATCAGATTTTTGAGCAGATATACACCACAGGTGATAAGGTGTTATATCTCCACTCCATGGTTATGAATAAACTGCTATTGAAGGTAGAAATGGAAGGGGACAAGGTACTCCCATATGCGGACGATGTTGTAAACATTATATCGGGACTGTTTCTCTCCGTTGTCAGTGAGTTAATGGGAAGGACCCTAAAGAGGGTCCGCGTCTGAGCTACAAGTTGTGGTCTGGGTATCAATCCAGGGAAGACCGATTTAATGTTGTTTACCACTAAAACCAAGATAGAGAACTTTAAGCTTCCTAAATTGAATGGACAAACTTGCACTATCCTTCAGCACAAAATATCTTGAATACAAAACTTAATTGGAAACTAAACTATGGTCACTATTTATTTTGGTGGCCTGTAGTAAGTAAGCGATATACTTATTAAAACAAAACTCAGCAGAATACAGAGAACATCAGGGGAGCATTTCGGTCTTACCCTGCGGACGCTTTGAACGTGATTCTTCACCTTATACCTATAGACCTACATATTAAAAATATCGCATCCGGCAGTGCAGTTAGCCTCAGAGAATTTAGGTGCTGGACCGCGAAATAATACGGCCACAGTAACATCCTAAATATGTTGACAGAGCAATTAACCTCCCTACCAACAGGCTATTTCATTCCAAATCTGAGTTTCAGGAAAAACCTCGCCGTCAGAATTCTAGCCAGGGAAGAGTGGAGGGACGGTGAGATGGGAAACTGTGATATAGGAATATTTACGGACAGTTTCAAAATAGACGCGGTGTCGGTGTAAGAAAATACTCCGAATCCGCCTGAGCGGCCGGTTCACCATCCACTTCATTCCTTGGGTCCCAGGACACAGAGACAACAAGGGGAATGACAGAGCTGACAAACTAGCTAGGCGGGGCTCTCGTGTTCTTCGCTCCCTTGCAGAGATGGTGCACATTCCGTTTGGGACCGTTAAGAAGAATATCTTCTCGAACTTTCTATCAACGGCAGACTCCAGATGGAGAGGCATAACCTCTTGCGCCAAATCTAGGAAGATATGGCCGAGTTATGATTAAAAAGAACAAGAGAACTCCTAACTAGGAACCGAAGGATCGTCGCCAGGACAACGGCTGTGTGCACGGGTCATTGGAAGAAGAAAGTCTTTTTTACTTCCTGTGTGAATGTCCGGCACTGGACAGGGCAAGATATCGGGGATTCGGCAGCCTGTGCTTCAGCGATTTGGGACAGATATCGGGGAGGAAAATTGGAGAAGTCATACACGTCCTGAATTCTACAGGATGGATCTGATTACCTCCTCTCGATATCACATATCTCGACTAATATCATTCTTTATCTCCGAATAATCGAGTCACGATTTTTTGTGGTATCAAAACGGCACATTGCGTGCAATTTTAACTAAATAACTGGGTCAGAAGTCCGGACTCGGTCCAGGATAGAGTTGCACGGTGGATTCATTTGTAAAAAGGAAACCTTGACCTTTGTTTCTGCCCTCTTCACTTTCTGTTGTAAATCCGTCTCGCACCAGTCGTTTATCGAAGCTCAAACAATCATTTATGTTTTTTTTTGTCAGCTGCACCCCAAAGACGACTCCTGATGTAGTCTTTTAACGTTTGGCCACCTTCCGTGCTTCTACTCCTGCCACGTCTTTTCCAGGTCTCTTACTTTTCGACTTTAATCTGTCACATTTCATTTCACGGACTCACGGTTATTCTCATAACCTTTAGTTGGCAAGACAGTGATGCGATTGTTTCGCCTCTCTGGAGAAATTCTAAAATTTTCATTTATTTTGTTTCACGTGAGCTCATTCTCAACTGACATTCGAAATAAAACATTAATTAACTTAAAATGCTAGGAAAAACTGCGAGAATTTGAAAAGCACTCCGTGTCGGTCTACAAACGGCACTAACGCGTCGGTCTGTCAATCCGGAGGTCCCAGGTTCGAATCCCACCGTCAGCATAATTGTTTTCTCCTGACAACAGATTACGATAAAAAACGAGTTTTAATCACATGGTACAAGATAGTCTGTGTGCTGAAAGCCATAGCAGTGGTAATCCACCATAGATTTTACTGAACATCACATTGACATTATCCCAGCACTTCCGTCTTTCAGTTTAATACAATTTCGAGGTTGGTAACTTTACTTGGCATATGTAGGGGAAAACAAATTGAAATCACTGACGGGATATCCGTAACATTACAATCGGTATTGTAGAAGGTAATATATTAGGATTTTTTAGGGTTAAGAAGTTATCTGTTATATTCTGCCCAGGAATGGATTCTGTCTTCTAATGTATAACTGCTCATCATCGGCATAAAGGTGGACCCTCACAAGCCCCACCACATACGGCAAGTCATTAACAGTAATGGATCTTATATCGATCCTTGAGGTACCCCAGTAAGATAGAGCAGAGGAAAATTTATTATCGATATCTGAATTTTGTTTCGTTTTACTGGAAAACTTTTATTTGTTCATTCATTATTCATTACGTACTCACCTGTTTATTTTAGTAGGTGGTAGGTGGTGGTAATCTTTTCATGTCATTAAAAGACAAAGTGGACAAATCTCGCTTTCGGAAACGAAGAATTGAGAAATTTGGTGAATAGGTAAAAAAGCTTTTTCCGAGAAGAATTTACACGTTTGACTGTATTGCAATTGCAAATAACATTTCTTTTTTAAATAAAACACTTTTCTCTCTGTAAAAACAGCAAGCACTGCTAAATAAATTTTTCAAGATAAATCTTTCACACATAGATGACGGGCTGAGAGTAAAAGTGACCTATTTATAAGGTTCGGGCAAAAGTGGCTTAGAAAATGTTCCGCGCAAAAACGAATCGCGTGAGATTTCGGGCAAAACCGAATCGTAGAAAATTTCCGGGCAAAAACGATTTAACTACAAAAAGTAATGCAAAGTTAATGCAGTTAAGTAGTTAAGTCGTTTTTGCCCGGAAATTTTCTACGATTCGTTTTTGCCCGGAATCTCACTCGATTCGTTTTTGCGCGGGACATTTTCAAAGCCACTTTTGCCCGAACCTTATAAATAGGTCACTTTTACTCTCAACCCGTCAGATGTCACTTTGTCTAAACACGGTATTTGCTTCAATATATCAGTTTGTCACTTACGCCATTTGTGTTCAATAGGGGCATGGAGTATAATACCGTAACCTTAATTAAATTAATTAAAACATTGTTCTCTGTTGTGAGTGCTGCTTCAACGAAGAGACTCTCGAAATAGGAGTAATTGTAGATTTTTTATCCCCGGTAACTGAGACATACTCAGATAGATGTCTTTCCGCTACCGATTCACAAAATCTTTCAGATTCCGAGTCAACAAGTAATCATCCTGCGTGCCTAAATAAAATAAGGAATATGTTGGTAAAAATATTTATTTGTCCTGCAACCCCCATGACATTATAGAACCCCTTAGGGAAATTAACATTATAGCAAGCAGAAATGTGAATGTGTTTCTGAACAATAACAATTGATTTCTCTCGATACGTCTTTATTCAACCTACCTTTTAGATGACTAGTCAAAAATATGAATGGAGGCAATTAGAACAATTGAGTCCCAACAGCTTCTACCTTTGGCCCTCTAGAAATCGATCACAGCCCCAAAGAGCAAATTGTAGAGCTTCAAGTCCTTAATAAATATCACTAACAACACTACAATCCTCTTAGGAGCTTAAAGTGCCACTTTCTTATGATGAGAACTTAAGAATATTTCACGGTGCCTATACGCCACCATAGATATAATAGAAACACGAGAAAATCAGTGAAACATTTTTCAATAGTTTTCTTTTTCACACGCCCGAACAAGTATTGGTGCAGAAAAGCTTTTTGGAGACATCACAATGCGACCTGAAGCAAAAGAAGGATGCATCCATCTGGACTAATAGCAAAAAGCTATGTTGAGTTCTACACCGAGAAAGGATTGAAAACGCTTTTCAAACAGGTAAGGGGAGGAATACGGAGGAAATAGGCGCCATGAATAGCAGGAGGACATGAAATTGTTTAGGGTGAGAACCTGTCACCATTGTGGTTGCTATAGACATTATTAGACTCATATGGATACAGTGGGTTACAAAATTTAAACATGAGTGATATATTTGGAGGAAAATGTTGGGATAAAGCAGAATAGAAATATATAAATAAAAAAGATAGTTAATTTGTTTAATATTTTCTTTGACCCTTTCTCCTTTCCTGCTAAGGCTGTGCACTACAGGATTTTCATCATAAAAGAAACGTTTCGTAGGTTTCGCCTCATATTTGTTCTATCCACACCCATAAATTTCTGAGCCCGCTTCCAGACCCGTCCGGCACATGCAAGATTTTTTTTCTACTAAATATCAATCGAACCGAGCTGAAGCTCTTATTGGCAATAGTCTATACCAGCATCAAGTAGTTACACTATTTACTTTGTGTCATACTAGAAGGAACAGAAAATTAGTTCGGAAATTTCATAGCTATACTTTGTATTCTAAAACATGGACAGGGCAATGAAAGCGCCACAATCCCTCAGGAAGTAGGCTTATGTTATGTTAAAACGGCGAAATGAAGTACTGAAGCTCCGCGACCCGTAAAGCATGTTGTGCTAATCATCACTATTCCTTAAATCAAACTGGTCCCTTTGAAAACTAAGTTCATATAACGAAAAGCTCTCTAACTTTTTGGGATCCAACAAGAGCTTCCCTCGTGCACTCTCGTAAGACATGAATTAGTGTTTCCTCCTCCTCCAGGCACAGCCGCAGGTGGAGTCAGTTGCTTTGCCGATGTTTTATTAGTTGACAGTGCTCGCTGATCAGACTGATGATCAGTCTCTCATTCGGTCTGCTAAACCCAAGCAACTCTTTAGTTCTACTCAGTGATTGAGCTGAAATCAAGGTTTTAGAATGCGTTTATCCTACACAGGATTCCCAATAGTATTTGTGCTTCTAGTAAAATTGTGTATTGCCCCCTTTAGCCGCATCAGGGCCCACAAGTGTCATGGCAAAGTCCAGTCTGGCTAAAAAAAGCCTCGATGCCGGTACCCAAGCCAAGTCGACTCAAATTGTTCCCAGTTCATCTAGAGCTTCCTGACATTCCCAGACCAATTTCGATTTGGTTACGGAAGCGCCGAATTCTTTGATCGCTGACTGACTGCAGAAAAAGATAAATATGTTTCTACTGAAGTAGGACCTCTTTAGGTTCTTACATGTATATGCCAATAGCTAGGCAGGCCTATGCAAACATACATTGTACAGAAGAGCAAGATTTTATTAAATCGATCCAGGCTGTGGAGGAGGCGGGGTAAAAGATTCTTTGCCAAGCTTGGCCGAAATGTCTGAGCCTTATTCCACCGAGGGCCTCGCAGTGATAGAGCATGTGTTCCGCTGTATCCTCCCCTTCAAAACAAAAGCGGCAGATGTCCTCCTCAGCTAGCCCCATCTTTTTTAGGTGGTGGCCACAACGCGCCTTTTTTGCCAGGCGGTTCGCGATCTCATTACCTTCAATGCCCTTCCGCCCTAGAACCCAAGCCAATGTGATTCTGTTGTCAAAGACCAGTTCTGTAAGTTCATTGGGACAGTCCAAGACAATTCTAGACTTAAAGGTATTAGAGCCTAGAGCCCATTATATATGTATATTGAGTAATCTCGCTTCCCAATACATACTTAAATACAAGACTTAAATTTTGGATGGCAGTATAAAACTGGCGATCATTAATGGGTGTATGTTGGTCAGAAAATGTTGTAGTTCCATCCATTAATGGGCGAATTCTTCCTGATTAATAATAACGTCAAGCTCAATGCTCCTCACCCGCACACGTCCCAGATATGAATATTACCAAAGAAACTATCCCACTTGCACAAGAGACAAGAGCTCTTCGCATTAGTCCACATATATACCTACTCGCAGCGCTGCAGATGGTTCTACAAAAGAATGAGCGGATAATATTCAACAGCAAATCAAGGACATGCAGATTGTAATCAGTTTGCAATAGGCTTCCTAATTTCGATTTTTTCAGTAGGGTAAGCGATGACGTATTGTATTACCATCATAAAAGTCGCAGAATCTTCTGCTAAAAATTACGGGTGTTAACTCTATTCCTGTTGCAACTGTTAGCTATCATAATTTTTTTTTTCCAATGGTTACACTTCCACCCTAATGCTCGAGAATACCCCTTCGTCTGATTCTAAGGTTATCGCCAACCTCTTTTCACACTTCTACAGTAAATCTTTCAGCGGCAATTCTCTACAACCCGACCTTAACTATTTTGCATTCTTGGACAAACGCACTCAAACGTCGTTTACGTCTTTCGACCCTGATCCCGAACTAATCGCAGCCAGTATCAACGGGCTTGAGGACGACTTTCACTCAGGTCCAGATGGCATTCCGGCCATCGTTCTGAAAAAGTGTGCCATGCATCTAGTTCAACCCCTTACTTTGCTTTTCCGTCTCTCGGTCACTCAAGGGTTTTTTCCTCAATTATGGAAAAACTCGTATATTATTCCCATCTTTAAAAAAGGCTGCAAGAACGATGTGTCCAACTACAGACCCATTGCTAAATTATCATCCATACCTAAACTATTCGAAAAATTGGTCTATGATTCCATGTTCTTCCACTGTAAGTCTATCTTCTCACTCTCCCAGCATGGCTTCCACGAAGGTAGATCTACAACCACAAACCTTACTAACTTCGTCTCTAAAACACTATGTGCCCTGGAAAACGGTAAAGGTGTTGATGTTATCGCCACCGATTTTAGTAAAGCCTTTGACAAGGTCTCCCATAACGCTATCTTGTTCAAACTTGATCGCCTAGGTTTCCGCCCCACAGATTCATCTCCCTGATTCAATCCTACCTCAACAACCGTCGGTACAATGTTCTTTTCAGCTCATACATTTCTAACCATATTGTCGCTCGTTCCGGAGTCCCTCGGGACTCCCACCTCGGCCCATTAATTAATGATGTTGATTGTGTCATCAAACACTCAGAGCTGTCCATTTATGCCGATGACATGAAAATAATCAAACATATCTCCTCCACTACCGACTCTCTTCTTCTGCAAATAGACCTCGATTCGTTCAACACACGTCTTATCACCACCTCGAGAGTCTATATGTTAACCGACGTACCAGTCCCTATCGTTACCTCTCTGTGTGACCTAGGAATAATCTGTGATAGCGAACTCAATTTCCGTTCCCACATTAACAGTATAATTAACAGAGCTAACTACGCGCTAGGGTTTGTGAAGCGTTGTTCTAGAGAGTTCTCCAATCCTTATGTTTCCAAATCTCTCTGCATCGGCTTCGTTAGACCTCTCCTTGAATATGCCAGCCAGGTATGGTCACCTACACAAACAACTCACATTAATAGGATTGAATCTGTCCAGTGTAGGTTCATTCGCTTCGCTCTACGTGATTCTCCGTGGGTAGACAGATTCAACCTTCCACCTTATGACAATCGTCTTAAACTGATCGACTTACAACCTTTCAGTAAACTTCGTGATGTTTCCGATATTCTCTTCATTTATCAGTTATTAAGTGGTGCCATAAACCGCCCTTCAATCCTGCAATCTTTACCCATCTATACCAATCCCCGTAACCTTAGGTCCACTTCCCTTTTGCGACTCGACCGCCATCGAATAAACTACGGTCAAAGCGAGCCAGGATACTCCGAAAAGTCAACGACTTTTCCTCCTTTGACTTCCATTTGAGTAAATCATCCCTTCACAAAGCCTTATATCTTGATCTTGATCGACTTCCTTAATTCCTCTTCCTTCCGCCTTCTGCCTGTATCTACTATATTTAAAGCACATATTGTAGCTTACACTATTTATTTATTTATTATTACTTATCATTTATTATAGTTTGTAGTATTAGTATTATGTTATAGCTTGTATTAAGCTTAAATAAAATATAAAACCCAAGCAGCTGTCAAATTCTGCCATCTAAACGCTGTTTATCGAAAACCCTAATAAATTTAATAGTTTTGTTAAAAGAGAGACAAGGTAATACAAAAATGGAAATATCATCAAGTAATTTTATAAACAAACGAAAATTCTCAACAATTTCTCGATTTCCACAGCCGTCAAATCATCACCAATCACAAGGAACTCCTTAATTACGTAACTCACTGTAATGATGTACGAACACGAATGTATAGTGTAAGGGAGGTTTCCTTGTCGACAAAAATCAATAGATGACGAAATTATGAAGTAATTCCTTACCACTGGGGAAATGCAATAAAATTTCGTAATCGATTATCCATGAAGATAACGTCCTGTTTCCAAGGCCCTAGGGAAAATGCTCCGTCAAGCGAATTTAAACTTTCGCCCCCACAATCCTTTTCTATACAATTGCACTGTTTGCACTTCTTTTAATGGTTGCTCTAAGCAAACAAAAAGCACAATTATTTCGTCCTGATAAAATACAGCGCACCACAAGACTTAATTTTTGAGGTTAATTCCTTCGATTCACTGTTTTTCGATACTACAAGCTTTGCACTGAACACAAAAGCGACAATTCTATCACCAGCGGGTATGAAAAATATCCTTAGACCGCGAAAACAATTGCTAAATGTCTTGAACTGAAAGTTATTGTGCACCAGAAAAAGGACACCACCAACACTTGAACCGAAGGGAAAACTCATCAAGTTTTTCACTGTGACCGCCGCCGACGTCGCCGTCGCCAACTTTCATCCTTTTTTCCGTAAGTTCTCCTCTTTTTTTTGTGTGAAATTTTCTTTCCTTTTTTCAACTCAACGAAAAACGAGATGGAAAAGTTATGACGAAATTTATAAACAAAGTTCTATCGATAGTCCTTGCACTTTACACTTGTAGGCCGACATTACTCTTGTTAAGGAATCAACACATAACACGAGGATTCGAACGGTCTACCCAGAGATGCGTAATTGTGGAAAATTTTCGTTTCCGACTCAACGGCAATTTTTAGGCGTATTTTATGCAATTCCGTGTAGTCAATGTGTTCACACAAAGGATGGAGGACGAAGGTGGTTTTTCTGTTTTACAGCCACATACACATACACCCAAAAGATTGGCTTGTCATAGAGCAGGCGGAAAAGTGGGTGGCAGCTGACGAAGGGTATCCTTTCCCTTTTGATGTAAAATTCATGCCACACACTACGGCGTAAATTTGAATGTACAACCGGATAGCAAAGGGCGGAATGAATGAAATTGCTTTTGAAAGAAAAAGGGTATTGCCAGAAGGAAGATTTTTTAAGTTTAAAAAAAGATTTCCGAATTGATCTACTTCGACGCGAAGGCAAACACGAACATTTAAAAAAAAACCGGACAAGTACGAGTTTGACTCTCGCACCGAGGGTTCCGTATTATTTTTTCATGTAAGATTACTACAATCTAACGAATTTCGGATTTTTTCCTTTTGCCAAATTTCATGATTTTAGGTCAACGGGAAGTACTCTACAGGTTTTGATTTATTTGCGAGTGTCTGTCTTGACAACGAAGTGATTCTATAAGGGCTCCTTCTTTCGTTTTGAGTTACGGAACCCTAAAAACATAAAAATCTTTCCTGATCAATTACTGGTCAGACGCCATTTAGCATTTGCGGAGAGTTCGTGCGTTGGCGGCTTGGTAAGTTTTTTTAAAATTTTTTTTTTATTTTATATACATATACGACTTGTAGATCTTGTATCGCGCGTTGTCATGAATCTACCCGAAATCAGGCTAGCAATTTCGTTAGCGATAGAAGAGTGAGAGACAACCGACATTCCGTCGATGCTCCAGAGAGTCAAGGCCCTCAGAGATTGAGGAATCGCCAATAAGTAAAATAGCCTTACGCTAGACTTTGTCTAATGCGGACAAAGCTGTGTGTCCTGCCCCTGCCCAAATATGGGAATTATATTCAAGTCTAGGCCTACATCAGCGCTAAGTCAGGTGGGGTGAAATATTTCTTACATCTCTGTAGAAAACCCAAACATTTCATCGCACTTTTAGCGATTGCAAATATAGGAGCAGTCCAGCTAAGATTGCTGGATATCTAAATACCCAAGATGTTTAGGGAGGTTGAATTGGGTATATTCACTCCGTCGACCGAAATGGGTTGGGGGGGGGGGGGGGGGGGGAATTGGGAGTTTTTAAAGGGACATTAAACAGCATTGAGCATTGCTGTCGTCGGCGACACTATGAATAGGATTGAGAGTAAGGGATAAGAGATCATTAATTAAAAGAAGAAATCAGGTTGGTGAAAGAACTGAACCCTGAGGTACACCGGCATTTATTTCGTAGGAATCAGATATAACTCCGTCAATTACTAAACGGATTTAACGGCCTGAGAAAATATTCTCTATCCATTTGACGAGGGTAGAGTGTAGACCAAATGTTTGAAGTTTGGTTAAAAGGGCAGCATGCCAGACTCTATCGAAAGCCTCTGAAATATCAAGAGCGACGATTTCGGACTCACCAAAATTATGGAGACAATGATTCCAACGCTCCGTTAGAGCCGTTAGTATGTCTCCGGTTGAGCGGCCAGCGCTGAAACCGTACTGACAATCGTTGATAAGATGGTTGTTTTCTAGGTATTTCAACAACTGGGAGTTGATAAGTGATTCAAAAACTTTAGATATGATCAAGGTTAGTACAATTGGTCTGTAGTTAGAGGGGTCCTTTTTTAAGTATCAGATGGACATGAGCAAGTTTCCATACACTTGGAAACATTATTGTTGAATATGACAGGTGAAAAAGTTTGCGCAGAGGTTTAGCCAAGGCAGAGGCGCAGCGTTTTAAAACAAGGGCGAGAAACCATCACTCCCAGTAGCTTTGGACACGTCGAGTTTCGAAAGTACTCTAAAAACTTCCCGAGTGCGAAAGTGTAGCGGCTTTTGCCTACTAGTGCACTATTTTGATTAACTTCTAAAGGTTGTTCAGCTTCTCTACAGCAGTCCACTAGACTACTATTGCATAAGTAAGAATTGGTCTCACAATGGAAATATACACCCAGTGTTCAATGCGAGTGTTTAAGCCCCATTTTTTGCCAAATGTTTTCTTGGAAACAACCCTATAATTCGTAAGTATGGCGCTAATTCAGTGGGAGACAAGGTTATCGGTACCACGGGATTTTCGATCGTTATGTATTGACATAGTCTCGACACTGTTGATAGGAACTCTGATTGAAATAAAAGCACGTCTTACTAGTTCTTTACGGTTCTTTATTGCGAAATGATGATTATCAACAAATGAATATTCTTCCTGGGGCGGATAGACAGACGTTAAACAATTACGAATAGTTAACCAAATGATAACTGTACAAAATATTTGTTTAAATGAATATGTATGTACAGTCGCCTACAGGTGAAAGCCCCTTCAATCTAGAACTAGTAACTAGTGCGCGAGAAAGCTATCTGAAAGCTCGAACGGCTCGAAGGGAATAGGACAGTTCTCTAGGTGATATTTTGGAAGAAAGTTCCGCACTGTCAATCTTTCCCTGCAGAAGCTGGTGTAGAAAAATTATATCGGCAACCCAGCGACGCTTCTCGAGATTAGCAAGTTGAAGCAGTCCCAACCGATCACCATATGGAGGTAGAAATAAAGGGTCACTCCACGGCAAAGCACGATCTCACACACTTAATGTGAGATCCATAAAACGCAGACCAAACCGGACTAGCATACTTCAGCAGTGGTCTTACAAGGGATGTATAAAGATGGAGTCTTATGTGAGGGCTAGGGAATTCCCTGGACCAACGGAAGATAAAACCCAGCATAGAATTGGCCATGGCAACGATATTATTAATGTGGGGGATGAAGTTAAGTTGCCTATCAAGATACACACCCAAATCCTTCACTCCTTCCACCCGTTGAATACAAGAATCTTCAAACTTGTAGTGAAGAGTGCGGGACCTCGAGAAGGTCATAACCTGACACCCAATAGACAATTGGGACTCGATCATCAGTTCGAAGAGTTTTGGAATGAAAGATAGTTTAGCAATAGGTCTATAGTTAACAATCTCTTTCCTATTGCCACTCTTAAAAATGGGGATTAAAAATGAAGCCTTTCAGAATGTAGGGAAGCGACCAACCAAGAAGGACCGTCGGAAGAGGAAAAGTAAAGGACATAATAACACCGAAGAACACTTCTTTAAGTCAACAGCAGGAACCCCGTCAGGGCCACAAAAAAAGTCATCCGGAAGATCCAAAATATGCTTGCATAAGCTCTCCCCCGTGATAGATGGAATAGGTACGGGGGATATATTATTTTATATAAAGCCTTGATTATGGCATTTTTGAGGTTATGGACTTATCGGGTTATGGGTTTGTAGTTGAAAACAAGGCCGTTGTGTTAAAACTTTAACTCGCATGCTTATACAGATACACGCTTATAAGCCTGCTGAAAAGCCTCAGTTATTAGGTTTTTCGATGTTATGTCATGATTCTGACGTGATGGGGTTAAACAGACCCCAGATTTGAATTCAGCGACCCCAAAAACATATAGAAAACATATCCTAATATCCCGGCCAGAAAAAAAAATTTTTTTTTGTGTGGCTGTATTATTATTTTCTGTAAATACTTGATTATACTTCACTCGGGTTTTTAAATAAACGATATAATCATTTCTCTAATTTCTTATTAAAAAATTTAAGCAATCCTAATTAGTTTGGATTAATATTTAAAACCCTTCTCTTTTTGCCTGAGCAAATTCTTGAAATAATCAAACACAAGCAGTATTTGCTACACTTCGACTTGACCATTAATCATTTTATAGTTTCATACAAAATTGAATATTATTTCGACCAACAAACCTAATTCCTAATGAAATATTTAATCGTCCACTTTGCATTCCACTTTAAATATGTGTGCCATTCCAATTCATTCCTATCTCCCTCGAAATAAACCTACACAATCCACCTGTCAAGTTGTGTTAATCTGGCAATTTGAAAACTTCCATTGAATTGAATGAAGTCGATAGGGGATGGAACCCTCTCAGCATCTTTCGCATGAATTTAAAAGCAGAACTTCCCAAATTCTGATGCTATGACTACAGTTCATACCTACGCTACCTTTTGTAACGCATGCGTTCTACCATTCCGTTACTATACTCTTTCAAAAATCGATATTGTAGCAAAGTGAAATATATGCAAGAATCACGCAACAAGAGAGCCACGGTAATATGTTAATTTCAGAGAGTAAAATGACTCCCCCGTTTGTGGAGATAAGCCGAGTGCAAATGATTCTTAAGAAACCGCGATTAGGTTATACAAAAAACACAAAGCTCCCCAAAACGTACCACCCTGTGAAAGGATTTCGTGCATAACGACTACCCTTTGCTGTGTATTCGGCTTTCGTGCCGTCTAGACGAGCAACAGACTGACGTAATTTATGAGGACATGAAAACAGTATGGAAGGCCCGGCCCGGTGAGTCAATGACTTCTTCCAAGGGGTGCCAAACGTTTTGCATAACTTTCCAGTAAATATTTTTTTCGGGGTCTATTGACAAAACATAGATTGTTACATAATCCCTGCACACAGCTGCTGTTTGCCAAGCAAAAAAGGATTATAAAAAAAACAAGTCGCACAAACCTCTTGAATTGTGTTTTCCGGCTTTTTTGTTGACATGTTCAGAAATCGCTCCTGGGATTGGCAAAACTTTTCCGTTTTCTTATCGAACTTTTTCTTGTTCTCCTTAACGCCTCCGATTTGTTTCTTTCGAAAATCCTCAAGAGGATCTATGATTTGGTCATGTGCCAATTGTAGCTGTGAAAGGAAACAAGTTAAATATCTATAGGAGAGCAATTTCAATTCAGGAATGCTTAGTACTACTACTATACACTTACCATTTTCTCCCTTTCTTCTTCGATGTTGTCTATCAGCTTTCCAAAGTGCCGCAAGCTGTCACTTATTACTTGTTCGTCATCTGTTTGGGCTGTGCCAATGCATTCAAAATTGAAGTCCTTAAGACTTTTTGCGAGGGTTCTTTGCCTTTGGGATAGAACTGGAAAAATAAAAGAAAAGTACGATATTATTATGGAGGAATCGTGCAATCTATTTGAATGTGAAGAAATCATGGATTTTATTAGTAGGATTAGATTTGTGCAATTTTGTTTTACGTAACATATTCAAATATTGAAAGTAATGAAAGATGGAGCGGAACTTTGGGTCAATGATCCAGCTGTTGCGAGTAAGAATAAAGGAAATGATGTTGAATTATATAATAAACATCTCTGATCACTGTTTTATCTATCCAATGTATGGCATCAACACAGTTCCAGAAAAATCGGGCAACAGCATTTGATTGCTGCCGCCATGTTTGATTTTTTTTGTAAATTGGAAGGTAGTATGGTGTGGAGGGAGGGGGGGGCAGATCTAATACAATGATAGCCGTCAAAAAAATTCGGTGATTGGTGAAGAACTTACTTTTTTTCTAGATACTTTTGGTACTTAACAACGCAACTAACTACTAGATTGTTCGAATAAGTTTGAAATAAAATGCTAATCACTAATCGTCGTCTTTTACGGGTTCAGTTCCTAAGCCCTAAGAAACCTTATTGTGAGATTTCGGTATCTGTTAGGGCCACACCTTCTAAAGCTTGGAAACACACTAACTACGGACACTCCAAAATCCTGGACGGTAGAGTCGCAACAAACACTGACTATAGCACGCCCAAGCCTTTCTTGAATGCTAAGTTTGATTACTGTTTGCCTACCAGGTCGGAAAGGGAGGAAGGGCCACCTTAATGGCGAGAGTCAGTGCATCTGTACACTGACGGTTCCAAATTGGAAGACAGAGTGGGTGGTGTTATCTTTTCGCAACACCTGGACTTCGGCATTTCATTTCGCTTTCCTGACTATTGTAGTTTTTTCCAGGCAGAAATCATGGCTATAATAGCAGGCGGTCTGAAGCAATTAACTCTGCAAGCTTCTTAAGGGGTTACATAGGTTTCAATGCTTCAAAAAATCTTATTAAATTCTACAAAATCTCTAGAATATTTTCCTAAATTTTCAAGTCGATCGGAGTAATAGTTTTAGAGATAGAGCCTTGAGAATTTGCGCGCTCAAAGCCAGTTGGGCTCAGCGCGCCGCAGGTATGCTCAGAAAAAATCTGCGAGCGAGACTCGCGAAGCCAGGATTCGTAACAGACAAGAACAAAAGGATGCCCTGGACATTGCACCTGCAGCAGGTCCTTTACTTTATGGGCCAGGAATTGATGATTCTATGTAAGTTGAAAAAAAAAATATTTTTCCCAGTTTTATTGTCACTCAAAACTTAAAACGCGTTTTTCTCGAAACTGTATTTTCAAAGTCGGTTGTCAAGATTTCTCGAAAACTATTGAACCGATCTTGATGAAATTTTACACACGTCTTCGAGATATTATTGACAAGGACTTGGAAGAAGGATTTTTTTTCAATTGAAACAATTTAAAAAAAAAATTAAGAGCAAATTTTACCGAAATTTTTAATTTTTTATAAAAAGGTCTGCCAACGATCCAATTTTCACTTCATTTTTTTTTCCTTCGTCCAAATTCTAGGTTAAGGTATTAACTAAAACACGTATTTATTTTTTTTTACTTCAGTTGATCCTGTCATGAGTTCTGCTGTCAACGCGCAAGCACCTTTTTTTCGAGGGGTCACCGGAAATGACGTAGCAATGGCAGAGTTTTAAATATTTTTAATTTTCATTTTTTATATAAAAAAAATTTTTTTAAAATAAGCCGTTTTTTACCCGAGGAAACCCATGTAACCCTTTAATATTCAGGTTGCTATTAAATCCTTTTAAGATAGTTAGGTTGCTATTAAATCCCTCACGTTAGTGTACATAATCTCCAAAACGGTTTTAGCATGCCGCTCAACGTTGAATGACATGGCTCAACGTCTGAACATAGCGTTATTTGAGTACCGGTTCATAGTAACATTCCGGGTAAGTGTATAACCGACGCTCTAACGAGAAGCGGTACTACTCGTCCCGACTCGGACATTAATCACCAACGTTAGCCACATGCGAACTGGAGATTTCACAAGCATCCTTCAGGATTGCAAATGTTAGATGGCAGATGGAACAGACCTCCTTAATTACAGAGCAGATATGACCCAAAGCGGTCATCTCTCTCGGACGAAGGATAATAGCCGTGGCCGTTATTTCGAGCCATTGTCTCATAGGCAAGTACGCCGACAGACTCGGCGCGCCTTCCCATACCCTACCTCTTCTGCAAATGGCTGACTCTCGCCAACCGCGGGAACCGGTCTTTGGCTCCCTTTTTTTGAAGAATTAACCGAATTTGGCTTCATTGATCTACAGGGATCTACTTCAGTTTATCAGGAGCTCTAAATGGTTCCCGGTTACGTGATAGGGCTACAACACTATCCGCTGACTCCCCGAAAACTAGGTTCTATTGATGAGAGGGATCCAGCTCCGCCTCTTAAACGGCTGTGCTCTGTCCATAGGGGTTTATAGGGTTGAGTTCACAGTCTCAACCGTGGTATCACAATGGGTTATTTTGTTCTAAGTGTGCCATCTTTGGCAGCCATCCTAAAATAGCCTAACCAAGGGATGTTTCTCTCAGTAACTAATATTGCTATCGAAGTGAAATTTGGCACAGTCATACAAGTCATTTGCCCAAATCTATTCCCAATGAAAGAATTTTAGAAAAATATTTTTTTAAATTAAATAGGTAGTGTGGGGTACTTAGGATAAAAAAACTAAAAGGAAAAAAAAGGTACGAGAACACCTGTGTTACTGTCAAATATTATATTGGTTTGTGGCTGCGTAGAGTTTCCGAATGCGATTATTAAGGATAGTATTAAAACAGTGTTCTTGGGAATTTAATTAAACTATATTAAATATCCAAGAAGAATTAACTACGGCTTTAGCTAGGCTATCGCACTTCCTTTTAAATTTTTTACTCTAAGCTGGGGTACCATATGAAAAGGCTTGCTTTACGCATTCAAAAAATACTTAAATTCGAACTAGGTCAAAAGTATGCGAAAAAATATAATCCCTCCCTCCTCCTTACCAACGAAGTTTGCACGCCAAAAACTCTTCGTAACTCTCGTAAACGAGGATGCAGGAGAGATGGTAATCTCTGTTACTTGTACGCGTGTGGAGAAGGGCTCCCCCAACATGTTGGTGGTTTTCCAATGCCGCATCAACTGAACCAGCCATATGTGATGTTGTTGGCGCTGTCCCACCACTCGTTTCACCCCTTTGTAGTGCTATTGACGCTGTGAGATCTTCGTGTATTGCGGTGGCTTTAAGACCGGCTGCGCCTCCTCTTCATATTTTCGTATCAGGGTTGCATCACCACCGAGACACCACTGAGGATGATATTGCTAATTTTATATTGCCAAGCACTGGGACTAACTGCAACTTAATTGTTTGTAGAAGGATTTATGCATAACGTGGTCAGCAAGGTCGTTCATTCTATGCTTTTTCCGAGGTTTTTCTGTCGGACGCCGTTTTTCTGACGGTGCTTTGCCTCGATATCTAGCCCTGCAACTCTAGTATCTGTGAATTCAATTCGAGAACGCACTTGAGTTCTGCTATATCCTACAACAAATTAATCAAAAAACGATTACGAGGTCTGCCTTTACTATACCAATGTAACTGGACTGCGCTCTAAAGCGATTCGCCTTTTCATTGGCTCGACTGACAACTGTTTCGATGTGGTCTGTTTGACTGAGACTTGGTTTTGTGGAAAGATTGTTGACGATAAGCTTTTTGGGTCGGACTATTTGGTTTTCCGCCGCGACAGCCCACCTTTCCGGTCCGCATACTCCTCTTGGCGATGGCGTTCTTTGCGCTGATGGGCGTGATCTCCCCTGTGTGGTTATTGATGTCTTTGGATCTGATCGCCTGAAGTTCCTTTATCTGGTTCCCTGGCTCGAACACAAAAACATATATCGCCATAGTCTTTATTCCACCTGGCACGCTTTTGACTAACAGGAGAGTTGTTGGGGACAATTTTTTTTTCCGCTTCCGTCAGATGTCTTCATTGGGAATGATAAAGGATGACGATTGCCTACTATCATCTTTTTCGGCTGCTCCACAGCACATTTTCGCCTTCTCGACTGCATCGTTCCTTGTGGATTGCCACAGGCCTGTGATGTAATGAATGACTTGGGCAATTTTCTGGATTTGGTGTACTCTTTCAACATGTTTTGCGAAAGGTGTTCCTGTTTGTAAATCTCGTTGCCTTTATAAAAAGGCGCCCAAGAAAGTGTAAGACGTGACGAAGAAGTGGCCTACCACAAAGACAGTGGAGATATTAACAAGGTTGACAAGAAACTGCCAGAAATGACTCTTACAACAGAGATTCCTGTAAAAGATGCCGCCGGAGCACTACTCGGTACAGAGGAGCATTAACTCCGGAGGTGAAGCTCTAAACAACACTTCTTTATCTAGGATTAAAGCACCTACCGGCTGTGGCCAACATTGACATCAAATCTCCGACAAGATTGGAGGTGGCGGACGCAACTTAGGCGATGAACCTCGCTAAAGTCCCACAGGGTTGGTTGGAATACGAGCGGACTTACTTAAAACGGATGTCATTGCTGCGACTGCTATTCAACTTCTAATAATGTTTACCATGACCTTTGCTATTCCTGATTGCCATTAAGGACGTATTGTGCAGCGCCCTAGCTAATCACCCATCGCCAGGGCGTAGATGTAAATGGACCTGGACTATGTGTCTCTTCTATTCAACAAACAGAGTTATATAGCTCAAATGTCCGAAGCCCTGAGTAGAAAAGGTCGCAGAGCAGGGCTTAAAATCAATGCTGCTAAAACGAAACTTATGAAATTGGATTCTTGAAGACAAGACAAAATCTATCTTGAAGAACATATTAATTTTGTTATCTCGGAAGCATAGTTACAGCAGACGGCGGAGCTGAAGGTGTTGACAGGCTCGCATAATTTAGGTTTGAGTTGAATTTAATACTCTTGCTGAAATCTCGCATAATAACAAGCTATCCAGACGCACAAAACTCCGGATTTTCGAATCGAACGTAAAATCGGTTCTGCTGTACGGCATGAAAAGTTATCATTTTAGCTACAAGCCTTTGTCAACCGGTGTCTCTGGAGCATCCATACCATACCTAATATACCAACGTATAACTACATAGACTCAACAGGCTAAGACTAGAAAAACATCGGTATTTTAAGGCAAACGTGGAAATTGATATGCCACACGATGAGAAAAGAGCCAAAAAGGATTGGTCAACAAGCTCGAGATTGGAACCCGCACGGGACCCAAAGAACACCCCGGGCAACGTGTAGAAGACCCGTATGGATGGAAGGTAACTAAATCCAAAAATTGTGGCGAAACTAATGGCGTTAGCACAGAACTGGGTAGAGGGTCGATGTAATAGACACCCTAAGACCAACAAGGAGTCAAAGGGACCAGAGAAATAGAGAGAGAGTTGGCCTATACACTCACCTCCTAGAATTCATTTGAAAATATTTGCATATCATAGAGATCAGTTTTTAAACCAACCCTATTTCTTCCTTTTATTAATGACCTTTCATCTCTCACTTTCAATCCCATTCACAGCTTTGCCAACGATAGCACCTTTGATTCCCCAAACTCTTGTAATTCTGTGGTGAATTCTCGTAAAATCTCTTCAGAAATAAATCAGGAAGGTATGTTTGTATCGTTTCCAGCCAACCTTCACACTTAATTCTTTTCCGGCCAGGCTGTGCTTAGCATCATCCGCTGCGCTTTGGCAGCATCTTAAAAAACGGTGTTTCTCCCTATTTCGGCAAGATCATTAAACAATAGGCGCTGAGAATTCGTTTAAATATCTTAAGAATTTTCCATCAGAAAATTGAATTCTTCTCGTTCACTTCATGGGCTATGAAAAGGCTCCGCCAAAGTATTTCATTGCACATTCAATCAATTGCTTAAAAACTGTTCATGTCCTTTGCCTTGAAGGATTTGAGCACTTAGCAAATATTCGAATGGCGAACAGTTTCTCTGATCACTTCACTCGCACCTCGTTTGCATATTGAAAAGCTTCCAAAGGACCACTCAAATTGCCACCTCTTCCATGTCATTAGTTTTCAATGGGGAACCAGGGATTCCACTTGAAAAAATGTTGGTCAGGGCAGGCGAAACTCTTTGATCTTAAAAGGCATTGTTTCGGTTCATGCAAAGTCTTTGAAGTGTAATTGTTTGCAATCTGACGATTTTAAAGGATGAGAACTAACCACCCTGATCGATTTAGGGGTGTTTGAATGTCATACGGACAGGATGACTGTGTATTCACTCGGAAACTGTCAAATTTACGAAAGCGAGAAAAAATCCATTTCTGAAATTATACAGATTTTTCTCGAGTTAATCTTCTGCTCACGAAAGTGTCACTTTTCCTGTTCACCAAAGCCCAAAATTGTAATGCATTACCCCGTCGACTATACATAAACCGTTGTCTGGCCTAATTTCAGATGCGCGCGCACGCGTATAGTTCGCAAAATCGACAGAAGAAAACAGTCGAAATTGATTCTGCGACAATTGACAAAGCATGGCTGCTGCTGCGGCGGCGGCGACGGCGACGACATGGAACGGTAAAATAATACAAGACGAGCCGAGACAGAATTGAAGCAGCCAGCCAAAGGCCAAAGTCATTTGGAATTAAATCAAAGAAGCAAACCAAAAGTGCATGCTCATCTTGTGTACACCACGAAAAGCCGCTATGGCTATCGCTGGTAAATCTTGAGAAGTTCAGCTGGGTTTATTGGCCACGTTCATGTCGAACTCATAAAGAAAAATGTCCCAACGGATCGAAGCAGAAAACTGACGTCATCCCGGTAGTGTTCATTGTCAACCTGGAAATGTATCGGCGATTGGCGAATCGATGACAAAACAGTAACTGCGAGGCCCTGAACCCACTGGGGCATGGAAAAAGTCGTGTTTGTTTGCTCAACGAGTGCCGTCGAAATTGCCCCGTCTTGTCTTGTGAGAGTCTTTTTGGGAAGAAAAACGAAGAACACGGCCAAGATCTGTCGTCTCGGCTGAAATCCGCGGAAATCGCGATATTTTTACGATTTAACGGAGCCTGTTAAGAGGGCGTTTCACGAAAACCTTTTTTGTTTTTTCAAAGTGACAGCAGGAGCAAGGTATCTCCTGTAGGAAGCCAATTCAGGTTGAAAGGAGGAAACATGACAAGCGAAATTCTGTCCCTCATTAGCCTCTGCTCTGAGACACTGACAATGCGCCACTTTTGTCGAAAAGAAAAATTTAAAATTTGTTCACGCGTCAATCATCGAAACATACGCAGTAGCGGCGGCGTAGTGCGGGAATTTGACCCTGTTTCCGCGCTGTTTGAATAATTTTTACGATTTCGCTTTCTCTCGTCGAATTGTTTTGGAAAAAAAAACAACACAAAGTGACAGCGCCACATGATGACTTTTTCGGGCTTCGTTTCTTCATTGAATTGCAAAACAAATGACGACGGAGCATGCTTCGGTTGTTCAACTCGATCTCAGGCAATTAAGTTACACAAGGCCTGACTTAGCGACGAGAGCATGGCTTTTTGTGACACACCGTAATTACAGGTAAAAAATTAATAGGTAGCCGGGGCAATTGGATTATGTCGTTTGAGCAATATTGGCGAAGAAAGTAGTGAGACAAAAAGTCATTTGACAAAATCGAACCTGTCTCTGCCCGAGATCATGTTCGACGGGATTCGGACTAATAGAGATATTTTGTATTGAATTCAAAGAGATAAAACGAAAGTAAAATTTTACGCGTTTATTATTTAATTATAATGTTTTGTAGAGCAACAAGTTTACGAGAAATTGAAAGGTAGTTGTGCAGTTGGTATTACTTATTGCGTAAAGGAAGTCACTGGATTTTTAATGGTTTTCCAACAAGACAGAAACTGTAACTGTATGTCCGGCTCATCTCGCCTCCTGACGATCTTTCTGATCTGTCACTCATGTCCGATGAGAACATCAAGGAAATCGGAAGACAAATCCGATAAGGCCGCTAACGCCTCAAGGAATTGCCCCAAGGAAGTATTGGACACTAACAGCCCCAAGAAGAAAAAACTTAGTAGAGCTGGTAAGAAAAGACAGAAATGGGTTCTGTCAAAGGAAAATGACCCTAAGGCAGCTAGTGAACTCTCTCTGTCACCTAGAGATAAACTTACCGATTCCAAGAGGAACCGATCCGAGGACTCTACCCCTAGGCCTACAGAGGGCAAAATGATAAACACTCGGAAAGACAAGTCGGAGGCTAAGCGAGAGCCACCCGTGGAGGGATGCAAGGCTTCTATGACACTCTCCTGCAAGGAAGTGCTGGTAGGAGAACGGATTGGTATCCATCCGGAAAAAGTTCGTGAGGGCACGTTCTCGACCGAGCAGCTCGTGCGTGTGCAGAGGGAGAACCAAAAAGAATCCGGGAAAACAAGGACAGCGAGATCAAGCTGGCATTACTCTAATCAACTGCGCTGACAAGATCACCTCGAAGTGGCTCAAACAGACTGTGGTGGAACTTCAGAAATGGGAGGGAGCCGACCTAAGGTCGATTGTGGAAAACGAGCTTCCTCGTTCCAAGGTCCTCCTCCCTTTACCACGCGGACAAGCAGAAATCAAAACATTAGGAAATCCTTAATCATGTTGAGGGTCAAAATCATGAGCTAAAGGGCGCCGCTTGGAAACATCTAAAAAGGGAAACAAAGGGCACTGCCTCAGTAATAATCCTTTCGGTAGATGACTTCTCAGCTGAGGCATTCACGAAAATTACAGTTTAGGCCTAGTAGTGGATTTGCAAGACACAAATCCCAGATTTCGTCGGGATCTAACTCCAAAGGAGTTAAAACCTCGACGAAGCTGTCCGGGCTACCATGAGAGGGAGTATCTGTCCCAACCACATCAGGTGAACCTATGGGGCGGGCTGCGCCGGCTCCCTCTACCTCGAGAGGTGTAAACATGGTACACACTGTACATAACTGGCAAAAGGCCGCAAAATTGTCGGGTCGCTTAGGCATTCCCCAATATCAGGAGGAACATGTTCAGCACTTGGCTCCTCCACGGCAAGCAAGATGCCAGGAAGAACTGTGGTCACAGTGGGTGGAAAAAGGCCACCAGCCACCAGTCAACCAAAAGGTGTCGAAACCCCCAGAGAATCAATGGGTCTAAAGGTAAAGGAAGCCGGTAGAGCCACTTTAAAGTTCCTCTAGGTCAATCTCCATCATGCAAAAGCTGCATCTGACGTGCTTATCAGGAGATTCATGCTGGAGGAATTATCATTTATCAATAAGGAAACGTATTCTGTACGACAGAATCAAAATCGGCCTATGCCTTACGAAGATAGAAGCCGGCCCTCCTCCAACTCTCACCACAAAACACAATTTTTGTCAGAATACAAATAATAGATTATCTGTGCATTCAGAATCATCTAAATTAGTCCACGCGTTACAAAGTTAGGCTACCCTTACCTCACATCAACCCTAGGTCAACATTATTCCTCATAGTAGCAATGGGAGGTTGTACTGTATACGACAAGAAAGAATCATCTAAATAGGTCTATGCGTTAAGAACTTGGATAACGCCCCCTCCCCTCCCCAACCCATTATTTTTGTCGTTCTACCACTGGGGCAACATATTCTACACATCAAAAGAAGAATCATCCAAATCAGTCCACACGTTACGAAGTTAGCCGGTAGGTAGCACGAAAAAAATAATGAAGTGGGGAGGGGAGGGGAGGGGGCGTTATCCAAGTTCTTAACGCTAATATGAGGATAAATTTTGCTCTATGGTGGGCTTGGGTGGAGGGTACTCGACCCACCCCCACCCTAGAGCAAAATTTATCCTCATATTAGCAATTGGGGATTATATTCTAAGATTGCACTCTATATAACATAAAAAGAATCATCCAAATGGGTTCACGCGTTATGAAGTTGGGCTACCCATCCCTCTCCCCACCACAGCCTAGGATCATATTTTTTCATTATAAGCAATGGAGTATGTATAATAGCCTATACAACAAAAAATGTATTATCCAAATCAATCCAATCAGTAACTTTGTCACCAAAGCTGGTGTTTTTTTGTACACCTGCGACACGTTCAAAACTTGGTGATTTTGAACCTCTTGTGGTGACACCAAATTTGCCCAAATGTTCTCCGATTTTTTAACGTAAATATTCGGCATTTCTAATTGTTTTTGCCTATATTTGTACATATTTGCTGGGTTATAACTGAATTCAGTTACAACCGGTTTTATACCACATAGTCTAGCGGGCCCATTTAGTGCTTTTCTTGCTAAGCTAAACGCATGTGTAGCACAATGCGAATAATTTCCTTCCTGTGAAAGTTCATGTTTTTACAGCGGGACCCTGAAACTTTTAACGATACTCATTTTCTGTCGCTTTCGATAAGAGGATCGTCCACAAAATTAGAACTTTATGCGACACGAGTAGTCCTTACTGCAGGCGTTGAACGTGTTTATAAGCAAAGGGTGAAGAGACGCTGATGGGGAAATGAACGCTTATCGATTCTTTTTTTTCGCGTTGTTTTTACGGACACACTTTCACGTTACACCACAATCGATCAGCTGAAATGTGTCAAGTTAAAGTTAAACTGTCAATTAAGACTTGTTATTTTCGTCTAGTGTTCATGAAAAAGATCACATCTCTGGACGTGCTTACTGGCAGTAATAACTAGTCGTGCCTCATTGGCCTATCATATTATAATAGTTCTCTCTTTCTCCTCCCTTCCTCTTTACAAATTGAAAGGAAGAAATTACACGACGCTTAAAATGTTGAATTGTAATTGGTCTAATGTTTTTGACGAGCGGAACATTGATGTGGCGATAAGTGATATTTATGACAATATATATGCTTGCTTTTTGCGCTGTGCTCTTATTTCTCGAACAAATAATTCTTTTTCTAATCCGCTTTGGCTGAATAGCTCAATAAAACCTCTTAAAAACATAAAAAATAAAACTTGAAAGCGGAATTGCGTGATCAATTAATATCTGACATCCAAGACTCGTACGATAATTATATTAACAGAATGAGGACTATTCTACGCGGTGAGCCTAAGCAGTTTTGGAGATTTGTGAACTCTAAGCAAAGCACCGACGGCTACCTTACTTTATTGAGGCTAGGCGATACGGAGAGTATGCGATCCTTCGACGGATCTTATGTTTGACACAGTCGCAAAACACATCAATAATTTGGCTGATAGATGGTTGTGCGCTCCTACTGGTATTCCTGTTTCCCTTTAACTACAAACCCATCGCCAACTTGGGTTGTATTGCTAAGGTTTTTAAGGTATTAATTTGCCATGTACTTCACTTCCACTGCAAACCGTTCCTTGGCATTTTTCTGTACGGCTTTGTGAAGGGTAGGTCAACCACGACAAACCTTCTGGAATTCTTTTATTTCTGTTTATCTGAAATTGAAGCTGGTAAGCAAATTGACTGTATCTTTACAGATTTTAGCAAGGAATTTGACAGAACCAATCTTGGGTGCTTTCTTACTTATTATGTCGAACCCAACGAGTCTCTTCCGTGGATATCTAAGATTATTTCCAACACCTCTGGTGTGCCTCAAGGAAGTCTTCTTGGCCCAATATTATTAATTATTTTGTACCAATGATGTATCTATATTTTTGAAATATTCCAAAGTTCTTTGTTATGCTGACGAAGCCAACATTTTCCGTGTTGTTTCCTCTGTTCGAGACTGTGAAATATTAAACTCTGACATAGACGCCTTCTACAACTGGCGTCATATTAATTAGCTTCCCTTTAATATTAGTAAGTGTACGTCTATGTCATTTACTTGTAGAAAAAATCCTCTTGACTTCAGCTACACCATGCATGATTGTGTACTGAAAAAAATTAATAAGACAAAGGACGAAGGTGTCTGGTTGAACAGCCGATTTACTTTTGACGATCACATTGATGAGATAGTTTTTAAGGCAAATTCTACATTGGGTTTTATTAAAAGATTGGCAAAGGAATTTGACAACCCTTATATCACTCCTCCTCTCCTCTATTGTACCTTTGTCAGACCTATTCTGGAGTATGTTTGTTGTGTTTTGGTACGATTTCATCATGACTATATTGAACGGGTAAAGGCAGCCCAGCGCCCTTTTGTTCGCTTTGCTCTTTGTGGGCTTCCTTGGAGCGATCCTCTTATTCTGACGCCGTACTTAGATAGGCTTAAACTCATATAAATCGACTCTCTTGAATTTAGCCGTAACATCTCTTTTTTTTATACGATGTGGAGACGGAGTTGATCAATTGGTTGAGCGGCACGACCACCATGCCATTGTTCCCGGGTTCGAGACCAGGTCTTCGCGTGGGATTTTAAAAATTGAATTAAAAAATCCACTCCGTCTCTGGGCTGTGGTCTAGCTCGCAGCAAGACATTCAAGCTTCCTCATTCCCCATGCTGACGCATCAAAGGATTGTCCCCTAGGCTTTGGTTACATCGTGTAAAAAAAATCTCTAAAACTGATTTCGCTTTTGAGTGTCGTCAAAGCAATATTGACTCCCCGGTCTTGCTATCTTCTTTTACTAAAACGATTCCGAGTCGCTCCTTGAGAAATCGATATTTTCTTACAATTCCGCAATATCGCACAAATTGCGGTTTTCACGAGCACATCACTTCAATGTCTCCGTTTTTTTTTTATTTTAATCTCTTCAAAAATTCTGTCAAGGCTACACTTTTTTGACTATTGTTTTGTAACTCTGTATTATTAACTATTTCTTATTTTTATAAATTATTGTAATTTATATTATATTTTATATTTATATTATATTAAGTAGTCAGCCTTTGATGAATCTTTAAATAATAGAAGGGCTCTCAGGAGTCGCTCAGGAATCGACCTAAGCTATGTAACGTCTTCCTACTAGATTTTCTATACATTGAGCAAAATAAAGAAGAACTGATGTAATCACAGGCTATCTAGCCTACAGACGACACATTGGTCTTTGTAAAAAACAAAAATCCGGTAATAGCAGAACGGAGACTAAAAAACCGGACAAGTGCAAGTTTGTCTAGCGCACCATGTGATATAATTACAAATTAACGATTTTGGGATTTTTTTCCTTTACTTATACTGTGAGACCTTTCATGATTCTAGGTCAACGGAAAGTACCCTATAGGTTTTGATTTATTTGCGAGTGTCCGTCTTTACAGATAGAGAGACGGACAACGAAGTGATCCTACGAGTCCAACTCACAAAGCTATTGAAATTCAATAATCATGGAAAGCATGCTTGTCTGGAAACTAGTTTTATATTTTCTCAGGTGAACTGAAAGGAGACAGAGTTGAATTAATTGGACGACCACTACGCCATGGTACTCGGGGTCGAGACCAGGTCTCCCTGTGGGTTTTTAAAAATTGAATTAAAAAATCCCCTCCGTCTCTTGGCTATTGTCCAGCTCGCAGCAATGCAAAAACAAGACATTCACATTTCCTCACTCCCCTTACCCTAATTCCCTTCCGGCAAAAGCCATGCTAACGCATCCAGCAGTAGATTACAATTCAAGGCCTACTAGAGATATACACTCTTCAATCCAGTTCTGACCAAGAATACGACGCCAACTATGTGACTGGATACTCTATCTTCTGCAACTTGACTTTTACTGCAAAAGTATAGGTACACATATCGCCTTACGACTAAAATTTTTCTATTGGTTAAACAAGTCGAGTTTGATATGCTAAGGACCTGTGTAACCAAAGCTAGGCTAGGTTAGGTTAAAGTGGCTGCCTGAGAAAGGCACACCTAGGCCAAGGAGGCCCATTGTGATACCACGTTGAGGCTACAGAAACTTTAGCAACCCCCATAAAAAATAACCTAAGTAATAGGTAAAGCTAAACTTTACACGCTCAGTTAAGCAAAACTTGGGGGTGAGGTCACGCAAGCTGACATGGAATAAACACGATACCTCAAATGTCGCTTATGGTTCACACAACTCGACGTTTTATGTGTGTCGTTTTAAAACTGTTGAAAATTTTCTCGACGCTAAATTTACTCTCGAATTCAGTTACCCAAATGTCAATGATCAGGTACTGCAAATTCAGCACGATAATCCTAGGTCAACGCAAAATTTGATAGCCTGTAGCTCTAGATGAACCTAAAGATAAAAATATTTACAATAATGTATGTATTATATTATTCAGGACTTTAAATTTCAAGACTCTATGGAAGCTTAAATCCCGGCTGAGAATCTTCAAGCTCTAACATTACAATTAAAGCCTGAGCACGAGACCCCAGTATAAAAGTTGCTTTTAAGACATAATTCGCACGAGAAATTCAAATTGGGTAAATAAAGCTAAAGATAAAATTTCTCTTGGAATATAATTCATATATGTAAATTTGGAAAATACGAAATGTGAGCCAGACCTCAGACAGACAAAATGACCTTGTTCCGATCCTTCTCCAACCGTCTTCTTTGCACTTCCCGAACCTCAGGTCGTATAAATCGGGCATAGTCCACTCATACGACAACTTCCCGTCATATACCCCGTGGTTTAGTTTTTAGTCGTAAGCAGGTTAAGGGCAGTTCACTGCTTGGGCGGAGTACACGAGTTGAGCGGAAAAGTCAAATAGTTTTAAGCCGGTAGAAAGGATAGTTTTCGATCCAAGTACGGGCAGTCAGATTCTTAGGACGGGCTCAGAGTAAGAGTAGCTTTTAGCATAAGGTTAAGTAGGTTTAAGCAGGTAACTAGGACCAGCTGTTCGAGCCAAGTACGGGCATTAAGGTGTTTAGGAACGGCTCAGGGTTGGAGTAGGTGATAGCTTTAAGCAAATATCCTTAAGCATATTAAGGACAGTTCACTGCTCGAGCCGAGTATGTGCGTTGAGCGGAAAAGTCAAAACGATGTAGTGGCTAGTGTTAGGTACTTAAAAGTAAGCGGCCAGACGAATTGTTATTCGTAAGCAGTTGAATTATATAGGTAGACAGTAAGTACCAGTCCGAATTGTTAGAGATAGGAAAATAAAGTAATTTTTTTCTGTAACTCATGATTTTTTGGAGTAATTTGTAGCCTGTAGAAAATAACAATAAGTAGTGGGCGCCGACAGGGTTTGAACCTGCGTTTCAAGTATGAAAACCCAACACGTTATCACTTATATTACTGCCGATTCAGCTAAGTACGGAAACCTTAACAGAAAATATTGACTTTGATAAGCAAAGATCGGGTAATCTGACGGCAAGACAAATGTGGTCTAATTATTTTTATTCCGTAACCTATTGCAGAGTATGGGCGGCTTAAGCGCTTCTTTTGCGTTGCTTATCAGCAAGTGAACCTCCAATTTAAGATGGATTTTAAGCTACCGACGGCTATCAGCAGCAAAAAGCTATGGCTTGCTAGTGATGGGGTTCAAATATGTCATTGTATTCTTACAATACAGTATTCTGTAAAGCTGTATAGATAAAGCAAAACATTTGGAATCAAACCGTTTAATTTCAATTGAAATCAGAAATTACAAAGTTTCGGAAACCACGAATAGTGTTTCTGATAGAGAAAAATGTCATTGTATTACCGTTCCTTCAACGACATTACCGAAGGGTTAGGTTAGGTTAGGTTATAGTGGCGGCGAAAAAGCCTCGCATAGACAATATCGGGTTCTTAGTGCTACCACAATTAGGGCAAAGCTACCCGTATCCGTGGCGATTTTCAGAATTCTTTTCATGTTAATTTCCGAGGTTTCCTTTAAACCTTCAATAAAGTTGTTGCCCAGTACAGTTTCTTTTGTAATGGGTTCCTGACAGTGCTTGCATACATCAGAATAAGAAACACCAGGGTTGGCCCCTAGGCACACCACATTGTAATTAAAAAAAAAACTCCGGAACTCTTCAAAATACGTCGAAAAAGATATCATAAACCTTTTTTGCGAAAAAAGCTGTGCTAACTTCATACGAGTGATTTCGGGTGCTTAACAAACTCCGAGTATCTACCAGCTGTACTGGATTTTATTTTTGCAGCTTTAACGTTATCATTTAAAAGAAGCATTCAATTGGAATAAATCCGTGTTATGTTTTAGTGAACTTGTCAATCTTCTTTCAATCTTGCTCTAATTCCTGTTCCAAAATTAAAAGTCAATAAAAATCGTTCACCCGTCCGAAACTCGATGACCCTCTTTACAGCCCGATTGCTCAGCCACTATCCACGAAATAGATAAAGCCAGACAATTTTTAATTGCAATAAATTGGCTACAAATTGCATTTCAAAATTCGAATTCAATGGAAACCAAAAAAAAAAAAGCTTCCGACGAAATAATCACGTTACTGATAATGGAGTGTCGTCAATCACCAGAGCTACAAATTTAGCGAGAACTTTTACTGGAGCAACTGATAACGTTTGATTGGCAACACTTTTTTCCGAATATTTAACAGTTGGCAATTGGCAATCTGAAATTAAGCGCCAGAAGATATTGATGTGACGTAGCCCCCGCAGTACACTTACTATTTTTTAGCCGAAATTCCGAATTCGTTTAATTGCAGACAGCGGAAATATCTGAAATTGAATGCGGAAGGAAATCAACCCGAGCGAGTGTATCTACGTAATAAAAGTGCAACGCTGCAATCAACGTAGCTGAAAAGTGTAAAAAGCAGAGGAGGAGGAATAGATTAATCTGGTCTGGGGCGTGATTGCTGGACAGCAGCATAATCAACAGTTGACGCTGTAATTGAACAAAATTAGTAGTCTCGTGGAGATTTTCCGTTGATATTGAAATTGTGGGGACGCCACTTATGAAAGAATTGACAAATGAAGAGCGCCGACTGCAATGACTGAGACTGACCGGAAGTGTACAGGAGAAAATGATTTGAAAGGTGAGTGAGAGATAATGCAAAGGGGAAGTTGTCATGGGCAAAAAATAAATGGTCGCCTTACCGGTAAACATCGATAAGCAATTCGAAACGATGTTGATTGATGGTTGAAGTGCGCTACTGACCTTGACCTAATTCAATCGACGGAATTATAGTTAAATTTTGATTGAAAGTTTTTCAATGTCAGAAATATTGATGTGCACAGGGGCTTATGGTTCTGTTTGATCCGAATTTGACGTGCACTTGAATTGATTGATTGAAAGAACGTAAAAAATTGCAAGATGAATCATTTCTGATTGATTTGAATTAAAGAGTTAATGTAACACTCTCTCAGGCTACTCACAGGAGCCTTAAATTATGACCAAGATCTAAAGATATTTTACATGAACTTGTTACAACGAATGAAATCTAACAAAAGAATAACATTCAAATATGCCGCCATTGTTCGGATATCTAACTAAAAAGCCATGTACCACGTGTTTCACTACCGCAGAGCAATCAGATATGCAGGAAAAAACTTAATCAGTTAATTCTCGTATGAATTAGAATCTCTGCCCAGATCCAGTATCTTGTGCTCCTCGTCGTATCTACCGAGCACGGGTATAAAGCTAGTGTTCTTTGAGGTTCCCGGTGGAGATATTAATCGCGGATCATATTTCTTCTTACTATGTTGGTATATCCAGGCCCCCTTTTTTACTCCGTTGTTTCAAGTGGATCATTTTTCATAGAGTGTGGAATCCAAATAATGGACTTATCTTGCCCAAGATGCGGAAAATAGGCACATATAAGAATATGATGGCTAATTGTCCTCATGCAGTGTTCGAGTGGTAATTGTGGTACATCATCAACAACAGAACCAGCAACAGCAGCAGCAGCATCACATTATCATCACCATCACGGACACCATATGCAGTTAAAGCAGAACAACACTACACAAAACGACTCCAGAACTAATAAACTCTGGAGATGTGATGCTGCTACAGGGAATAATACGAACAAAACGCGAGATGACGCCATAAAACGCGCTCGTGCCATTGTTATCTGAACCCTGCCGTTACTGTGACTGTCGTTTGTTTTAATTAATTTCGCGCTGTCATCTGTTTTTCACTTGCTTATTTTTCCTGGTTCTCCCATTAAGTCACCACAAAAGAAGTCCCCGTGGAGTGTCCACTCCACAGTTACTCTAGTGTCCACTTTTAATGTTTGCATGATGTACGTTATTCTCGTCGGCCGCAGAGACAGGTGATTTATGGATGATGTAACGACAAAATTCTCAATTTATTCTGAATACTTTTTGCTTTTAGGTGCTCCATTAGGTCCTTGAGGAGCCACAGAATTTAATTACAGAAGGAATCCATTTGATGATTGGTCATTTTTATGTGTTTTAGAGATTCTGTTTTGGTGATGACAGTAAAAACGTGTCCTTTTAATGGATCTCGCTAACTTCGACAATTCTGTAAGGCTTAAGTCCCCTACATGTTCTATCAGCAGCTAACTTTAATAAGTTACGAAGATTAGCATAATAGGTCTCAGTGGCTGTGGCTTGTCCATTAAGTACTTCTGGTCTGTTCCCTTCTGTAGCTGGAATTTTTTAAATTCTTCGTGTTAAATTGGTAGCGATTAATTTCTAAAAAAATACAGAAACAAAATTTTTGAAATCGGTACTCATATTAAACCGCACACTGTTTATAGCGCTGCTTATAGTCAAGATTTAAAGAGGGTTAAAGTACTGTCAACTAATGATCGGAACCGGTCAAAAAATCATATCCTGGATTTAGCAAATTCAGTTGAAACGAAATGCTATTCAACTCGGCATTGGCTTGTCTTCGAAACGTTGAAACTTTTCCAGTACATCTGTAGGTGCAGACAAACTTTCGATAAGAGAAGCTTTCCTCGAATGTTAAAAGTTCCATGGCAGAATAGAATAGTAATTGAAAAACCTAAATTATTTTACAAAACTTCTTTCCTTAAGATTTCTACTATGTCGTCGGTGAAGTAAGTGACAACGTGTCGACCTACCAATCCGGAGGTCCCAGGTTTGAATCCCACCGGCGCCGACCCATGGTTTTTTTCTGCTGACAACAGATTACGATAAAAAGATAGTGTCGGGTCTTGGTAAATAATATTGCGTTAGAGTCGTTGTTTAGTCTTTTTCTGACAGTGACAAGAAATAGCATTAACAGCGGTTTGGGTACACGGAGAGAAAAATTTCTGAAATTTTTCTCAGAAACTTCAGATTATGTTGCAACTGTTAATTCTTTCGGAACAGCACTGTAACAATATTTGGAAAATTACCGTAAAATTTACCAGTTATTTGGGGAAAAATTGTGATTTTTTCTAAATCACACAGTAAATTCAATGAGTCACGCAACTTTTAAGGAGCTGTTCCGTAAAAATTGTCTATAAACACATTGAAAATTACTGGAAGTATTTACGACTTTATGAACTTTATAATGCGGCTGCTTACATTTTGAAAGAATTTGTTGCTTGCCTACGATTACGGTGAGTGTAACCGTCCTTTTTTCTGGTGTAAAAACCTGTATTCCAAATTTTAGGATTCTACCTTTATTGCAGCTCCTGCACATCTACGCTATTATGTGATTGGAGGACGACTTGCTTGATTCGATGATTGATTAAGCGTCGCCGAAAACTACTTAAACTGCTCGCCCCATGCCGAACCTAGAGATGCAAGACTAAGGAGATACAAATTGGCAGTAGATAATAAATAAAATTAATTTGGGAAGGTTCTACGGCTCCCAATGGACCTGGCCTTTTCTTTGTATCGCCAGTAGCTTTAAAAATTACAAAAACCAAAACCTTCAAAAACATACATTACCATTGCCGATGTCGAAGTAGTCACGCAACAAGAAAGCAGAGATCTCAGGATCTAGCAGTCAAATGCCTCCTTGCATATTTCTCTTGGCTGCAAATCCCAAATGCTCCTTCTCCTCCTTATGTAAACCGACAGGTTCGCAGTGCTGTTTACCCTTGACTTTGTTTGAAAGAATTCAAGCTGCACCCCTGAGGAGCAGGAAAGATCAGCAGCAGGTGCCATCAGATATAGCGATCTTCACTGACGGATCAAAAGTTGTATCGGTTTCCGGGCGACTGCAGTGTGTTTCAAGCAGAGATTTTGGCCATGGAGAGAGCGGTAAGAATGTTATTATCACGCCCAAATCTACCTAATGGTAGCGACATAGGAATTTATATAGACAGTCAAACGGCAATAAATGCGCTGGACTTAAACATAATAAGGTCACATCTGGTACGTAGGTGAGATACGGGGCAATGAGGCGGCTGCCTCGCTTGCAAAGGAATGTTCTCAACTGAACGCTTCCTGTATAGCCAGGTTGATCGGTCGGCCTCTTGAGTCTGTAAAAAGAGAAGTTAACCTAACGGCTATTCAGCTTGCCAACGAAAGATGGAGCAGTTTGATAACATGCGGCATGTCAAGGCAGCTGTGGCCAATTTGGGACATTAAGAAAACGACTTTCCTGCTAAAGAGAAGCAGCACCGATCTCCGAAATATTGTGGCAGTCATTAGTGACTACGCTTACGCATCCCCACCAACGACTTTTGTAGAAGTTGTATGAACGAGGAAAAAGTGGAAAGCGTTCAGCATTTACTCTGCGATTGCCCGGGCCTGGCCAGGAGAAGATACAAAGTGCTAGGCGCGTACTTACTCAGTGGATCGGATATAGGGCTAAACGAGCTTCTCCGGTTTATTAACAGTTGTAGCTGGTTCTAAATAAACCCTATACTGACATTCAGGTGCGGTCCCAGATAATTATATTAATAATTATTATAAATAATAATTCGATTCTCTTTTTTTTATTTTAAAGCTGATCAAATTCAGCGTCGTTTGACATGGGCTTTTTTCGATATCTCAATTTTGTTCATTTTTTTACCACGTTTGAAGGTGAAATATTTTAAAATAAAACGCTATGTCAACTTTCAGTGTTCGCCCTTCTGTGATAAACCATCAGCACCATCAGCATGGCCTGATCGGGAACGGCAGAATTCATGGAACTGATAGGAGGTTGGGAGGCGGGAATTCTAGATAGACAAAAATTGTTCTTTAAAGACATATGTGTAAATTTACATGCACAATAAACCGTAGGTTCTTATCTTTATAAGTTGTCCCCTTAAGATTTGTCCGGCCATTCAGAATAGGTCAGACATATCTCTAAACGGCTATTAAAAAAAACTAATTTAAGCAATAAGAATAGAAATAAGAATTTACGATCACCACACCATTGTTCCAGCCTCAGCATCCCCGTGTGTTAAAAATAAATAAAATTAAAAATTAAAATTAAAAAACCCACTCCGTCTCTGGGTTGTTGCTTAAATCGCAGCAATGCAAAAACAAGATATTTATATTCCCTCATTCCCTTTACCCTAATTTCCTTTCAATCAAAAGTTATGCTAACTAAGGGTTACCCCAGAAATTTGGTATAATCGTTAAAAAGAAGTAAACCCCGTTCAACAGGGCAAAAAGGAGCGGGTGCTGGGAAGCGTACTGGCAATCCCAAACTGCTTACAACCGAGAATCAGCTGGCAAAAACGTGGAAGGTGCTCGCGATTCTGTGAGATTACACAAAGACGTTATGAAAACTACGTCAGGTGACCTGGGCAATTTGGGCATACTCCAGAAACGTAGGACTTACACTCAAAGTAGGGAAGAAACGTTAGAGATTCTGTTACAATCCCAGGTCCCTGGTTCGAGGGTGGAATATTCGAGCGAGACAGACAGGCCTAGCCTAGAAGACCAGCAAGTAAGGAGGGTTGCCAGCCCGGGTTGAAGTGTTGCCAGCTCGGTCTTTACATGTAAAGCCATCAAGGATGCCATTTCATCCTTTGAACCATTCAAGTCCCCTGGTACGGATGGTGTGTAGCCGGTGCTTCTACAGGCGGGCTACGATATTCTTGCGCCGGCGCTGTGCAGAATATACAGGGCATACTGTGAAAGTAGCCTTTATTCCGAAGCATATCCGTGCAGACTGCACACTTGCTAAGGCATACAGGCCTATTAGTTTAACATCCTTCCTGTTAAAAACGATGGAAAAATTCACTGATAGTGCAATCAGGAATAGGGTGAGTGGAGAAGGTACCTCTTCTCCACTCACCCTATGCAGATGACATTGTAGTTGTGGCATCCAACGATTTGGGGAAAAACATCACAAGACAACTCCAGAGGTGCTAGATATAGTTGCAAGCTGGTGCAATGAGGTTGACCTCAAGGTTAACCCTGTTAAAACGATCGTCATTCCTTTCACCAGAAAGAGGAACAAGGCGGGCGGGTTTGACTGAATCGACCTTCCCAGATACTGCGCTGCCCTTCAAGAATCAGGTAAGTACTTGGGGGTGATATTGGATTCCAAGCTATATTGGCACCTGCACGTAGATACAACCGTGGAGAAAGCTCGGAAGCCCTTTCGGGCATGCCGTAGATCTTGCGTGACTACATGGGGACTTAAACGCATCCTATGCATCACCGGAGCCATGCGTTTCTCGCCGACGGCTGCACTCAAAACTATGCTAAACATTAAACCTCTTCACATAGATTTTGAGGGCCTGGCTCTTTGTGCAGCCTACAAACTTGAGGGAGCAGGTCTCCATGGGAGAAACATAGGCAAAGGCCACACCTGAGTTGGCCATGGTAACCGATCAGGTGCTGGCAAAATTGTCACCATTCCAATCACCCCTAATACGGGTGGAGAATCGAAAGACTTGGACGTTTTCAGCTATTCGTTCATAAGGACTAGTATGGTACACAGATGGATCCAAGACTGAATTGGGCGTTGAGGCAGGGGACTGAAGTAACTCCCCTCGATTCAGCTCATCACTGGCCCTGGGAAAACACATCACGGTATTCCAGGCTGAGATCTTTTCTATACTAACGTGTGCTTACGGGAACCTAAGAAGAGCTTATAAGAACAAGGGCATCTTCATCTTCTCGGATAGCCAAGCCAAGCAATTGCTTCATCTATGTACTACCAGATGTAAGTTATTGTGGGAATAACAAAGGAGCCTAGATGAACTGTGTAGAATTAATCACGTCAACTTGGTTGGGCTACCGGGACATCAGGGTTACACTGGGAACGGAAAGACAGATGAACTTTCATAGGGCCAGAGCCGGTCAATGGAATTTCTCTTTGCAAAACTAAAAGTCTGAAAGCAAACCTTGCAAGTAAGGAGCATAGGTTGTATTGGAAAAACATTGAGAGGCACGCTCACTCAAGGAGCCTTATTCTTTCACTTTCACCGGGCAGATCCAGGCAGCTCCTTAAGCTGAGCAGGTTGGGTGTCAGAATTCTGGCTGGCTTGCTTACCGGACACTGTCAGCTGAAGAAGCACCTAGTAAAAATAATCAGAGTCATTTACCCCACCTGCAGACATTGTCTGGAGGATGATGAGACCCCACTGCACGTTTTATCTGAATGCCCTGCAATGGCCAGGCGCAGATTTATCCTATTCGGGAAACAAACCTTGGTACCGAGTGAGCTCAGTGACTGTCAACTGCGGGAGCTGTTGAACCTCTTCGGAGGGACAGGCTTGTTGTAAGGAGTTAAAAGGATTTGCACAATAGGCCCTAGTGCTCGAGGCGCTTGAGGACACCTCCAATTCAAACCAACCAACCAAACCCTTATGGGGTCTCAAATCTGACTTTCCTATAAAATTATATTACCGAATTGTATTAACAGTAGCACGATTTGTGTTTACCTTTCGAACTTGATCTTGCACCTGTGCAAATATGTAGAATCAACAATTCTACGTTCAGTCAATATTTTCAATGAATTCTCCTTTTATGTACGTAGTGAGGTCTTTATGTAAATTTCATGGCTCTTTTACGAATCACGTCAAAAATTCGCAAAATTTTTAAAATGATTTCTTCTAATTTCCCAGCTCCCTGTGCCCTAATGCGAGAATACCACTCACAGTGCACGGAATAAAGCAGATTTCCAATTGACTGATGTTTCGCATGAGCTCAATTATTCTATCACGAGATATTTCGATAAAAATCTAAACAGAGCGATAGGGGAATTCGTGATTCGAACTTACCTGGCGTAGCTAGTTGCCCGTTTTCATCTCGGCTAAGTGCACACAGCAGAAATTAAAGCACAATTGACGCGCAAATATCACTTTGCGGAACAGTCGCGCCCTGAGCTCGACCTTGAAAGTCTCCAATTACGCTGCGAATGACTTTGCATTGTTGCATCGAATGCAATTGCAAAAAAAAATAAAAAAAAATTTTTTTGTTGCAATCTCAACTTTCATTTGTATGTGACTATTTCAAACTTCAACTTCAAAGCGATTAGTTTTGAGCTTTCGAGTTTGGAGTTGAAGGAGTCACTTTTCACGGACTGGTAAAAGGTGACTTGCGATGACGTTCCGGTAGACGTTATCACAATGGAAGACTATCGTGGGCAAGGAACTGTTTAATTTGTTTCGAGCGTTCTGTTATTGTGGAGAGTCATAGTTGTTTACACTTGAAATACCTGAACCACACCCGGTTGTTTCGATAATTTACTTGAGTAACGTGTTTACACGCCAAACGCCCTTATTACGGATTGACTCGTTTCGTGCATGTTTCTTTCGTGTTGGTTGCTTTTTTAATTGTTCTCGCTTTAACGGTTGTAATAGCGTTTTAATCTGTTTTGAAATATACAATGATTGACTATGAAGGTAATGACATAAATGTGGAACTTTATGCCGTTCAGTAATTTTACAAAAGAATTTGAAAAAAATGAGTTATTTAAAAGGTGGAAATAGATAAGAAATTTTACTGGAGCAAACGTTGCACGCGTCGCGTTTTGGACAGAATGTACACGTTTGGATTTAATTAAAAGAATAACTCTTAAATTCGGCGAGAAATAAAAATGTTCTATCATTGCAGGACCAACTGGGTAGTGTAGTAAAACTTCGACAACTTTTGTCCCCAAAGAGTTTGTGATAATATTCCCCAGCCGATGGATGATAAAGACGCGACAACAAAGGCTTCGTAGTTTCTGCTGTACCGGCGACAAAAAAACATGAGTGGTATTGCTACGTATAGTTTGAGCTGTGTGAAGTTAGCCGCCCAAAATTAGAAATTAAAGTCGATTTGATTGACCACCGAATGACCACTATTGACCACCCTCCAATCACGAAATATGCGAGAAAATTCTTTTCAAGGTAGTCATCACCGCTGCCCCCCCCCCCCCCCCCAGGTGTTATATTTACTCGTTTTTATTACTGGATAGGATTGACCACTTTTGACCACACACTACAGTGTTTGACCACTCACTACAGTTTTTGACCAACCCTACTAGACAATAACTGCGTTCGATGTTTCATCAACTCAAAATAAAAAAAAAGTCAAAAAATCCGGTAAGCTAAAACATCTACTTTTAATCGCTATATTGAGTTTTCAGTTGTTGGGTTGTTTGGAGACGGAGTTGGATCAATACGTCGAGCGGCAAGACCAACATGCCATGGGTCGCGGGTTCGAGACCAGATGACCCCGTGAGCTTTTATTAAGAAATTAAAATAATCCACTCCGTCTCTGGGCTGTGGTCTAGCTCGCAGCAATGCAAAAACAAGACTCAACTTTCCTCACTTCCCTTACCCTAATTCCCTTCCGGCGAAAACCATGCTAACGCATCAAAGGGTTGTCCCCTAGGATTTGGCCACATCGTATAAAAAAAAAAAAAACTGAGACCTGTCCCAGTGAATGGAATCCGCCAAATGGAAGTCCTCCTTACATCTAATGTTCGTCGATTTTGACAGCGTTGATCGCGAATATATATGGGCAGCTTAACGTAAGAGAGGCATCCCAGAAAAAATTATCACCATCATAAAGGAGTCCTATTCAGAAGCCCACTGTCACGTCCTACAGAAGGGGAAACTGTCGGATCCCTTCCAAGTGCTGAATGGAGTGAGACAAGGGCCTGTTTAGACAGTTCAATCCGTCTTCACCTTTTGTCGCTCCTCAAAATGAAAATCTGTTCACACGTGTCGCTTTGAGTCGAGACGTTGCCATGGCAATCGATTCAAACGAAATGGATAATTCCAACACTTACCCAACATTCCAATCAAATGTACCAACACGCCAATAGAAACAGTCACGTGACTAGAAAAGTTGAACGTGAGTCCAGTTCATCGAAGGTGGGTCAAGCTGGCACTGTCACATATTAAAAATTAAAAAAGCGACACGGCAAAACAAGGTGCTGATTATGTGCTAATTTTGTGCCCAAATAAAAAATGTTGTGCTCGTATTTCTCCTATCCAACAAACAAGGTCATGTAGACCAAATGTCCAAAGCCCTGAGCAGAGAAAGTCGCAGAGCAGGGCTTAAGATCAATGCTGCTAAAACCAAACTTATGAGCTCGCAATCCAGGAGACAACATGAAATTTATCTGGAAGAGCAGCAAACAGACAAGTGTATTAATTTTGCTATCTCGGAAGTTTAGTTACAGTAGAAGCTGATGTACAGGCTCGCATCAATAAGGCTCAAGTTGCATTTAATATGCATTAACAACATCTCCAGAACCTGTCAAATAATATCTAAGCTACTAGCCTTTGCCAACCGGTGCCTCCGGCGCATCCTTAACATCCATTGGTCGAAGGTCATTACCAACAAAGACCTACCCAGACTTACAGGCCAAGACGGGATAGACACACTGAGAAAAGAGCCAAACAATATCGCACAGCGAACTCTAGATTGGAATCCCCACGAAATCCAAGGAAGACGCCGAATTGGATGACCGCGCAATACATGGAGAAGATCCGTCGAGAGGGAAGGTACCCAGATCAATAAATCGTGGACACAGCTGAAGGCGTTGGCGCAAAAGCGAACCAGCTGGAAAGTCGGTGTAATAGATGACCTATGCCCCACAAGGGATTAAAGGAACCAGAGAGAGAGAATAATATAATATTGGGAGGGGGGGAGGGCAGCGGTAATGACGATCTTGAAAAGATTTTTTTCGCTTAATTTTTTAATTTCGAATTTTGGGCGGTCAGCTTCACACCGCTTATAACAATTGGTATTTATGTTGTCACACTCAGATTCTCATTTCACGATGTCTTTCCAGGATAATTCATAGCATCGCCGGCGTGTCACAAGGCAGCCATTTTGAATTAATACTTATTAATAAACGATGAACCGATTTAATTTGAATGAAAAAAAAAATATTAAAATTTCTTTATAATAAGATCGGTATTTATTACAAAGAAAAACTAAATTACTTTGGCTCTTCCTCATCCTGAATATCATTGGGGCTAGATTCTCAACCATATTACATTACTAAAAACTATTTGCAGCTCCTGGTGAAACAACACCAATTCAGCAAAACTGCCAAAGAAATCCTGACCAACGACCTTGCACCTCTGAGTCGATACTGTCTGAGTTTCCAATACACGCAAATATACCCTACTCCAGAGCCAGCAGGCTAAAATCTCGGATCCCAAAATCTAATATAGCGGAGCACCTCCCGGCTAGCTACTTCGATTCTGACGACGCTTGGTTAATGAATGGATAACGAATGCCCCGGATCAGTGGTAACCTATGTTGTATCATCAACATCGCCCCGAGGGCGTTGATCTACCACGCCATACACGGTGTTCACTAAATCGCATTTCTAAGAATCATGGGCGCTGTTCGGACATCCTCTTTAGGTGCGGGCTCGCTCTTCTCTACGAACTGTTACTGTGGAGCGCCGAGAGTAAAAATGTCGGCTGCGCGCCTCAATATCAGCGGATAAAATATCCGCGACATAATATCCGATCCTTTGAATAAAAATATCCAGTGTAAAAAATTAATTTGATATTGAGGCGTGTCACCAAAAGAAAAGAACTATCTGCTGCGCAGTCTGATTACATGATACCTGATCTTAACTTTACAAGGAATTTTAGTGTCAGAATCCCAACCAGGAAGGAATGGAAGAGCACTGAACTTTTAATTGCTACGACACCGTCCTGTTCACCGACGGCTCGAAATGGGCTATGGTGTCGGGGCGGGTGTGTTCGCCGAAACTTTGAACATATCAAAGTCCTATAGGCTGCCGAACAACGCAAGCGTATTCCAAGCGGAAGTGCTTGCGATTCTGAAGGCATGCTGTCTGCTCGCACTCAGTGAATCTCCAATGACGAACGTTCGTATTTTTACGGACAGCCAGGCTGCCATAGAGGCGCTTTAGTCACCCACCACCTCCTCAAAGCTGATCAGAGAATGTAAAGAGGAACTTGCCTCTCTAGGAGATAGACTCAACATCACCATTCTTTGGGTTCCAGCGAACGAGAAGGCAAATGAACTGGCGAGGAATGGCTCTGCGCTTTACTCATCCAAAGCAGATGACGTTCTTATTCCGCTTAATTGCCTTAAAAGGGAACTATTTTAACACTTCTTACCTAAAGTTAGCCTTAGATGGAGTGAGTCCTCAAACTGTGCCATCTCTAGAACGACATAGCCAAGCTTCAAGCTGCTGTATAATAGGCGAACATGCGGCCGTACTCGGCACTCCTTATAATCACTGTCTGTCGCAGTTGCGGCGATGTAAACGAAAGAGAAACCGTGTTTCACATTCTATGCAAGTGCCCAGCTCTGGCAGCTGCCAGAAGAAGGACACTGAGATTACTTTGTGGAGAATCTTCAGACAGTTTCAGGAGTAAAAATTAGGGAGTTAGCTCAATTTCTTAGCTCCTCGAGTTGGCTCTAACACAGTAGTCTCACGCCCTGTTGGAGTGGTAATATTCTACTAACCCAAGCATAGGACAGGCAGGTGATTAACTACCGGGTTCCCTCAGGTTGTGACATGAAAACGGCGCGCAACGTGCTAATGGGAGTGTTTTCCTTGGTGGTTAGCACTCGCCACTTAAACCAACCAACCAACACTTCGTAAAGTGTCAGTTATTTTACGTGTACTCTTAGATTATTTTGAATCTTTAACGTTTTCTTATCACCAAATCTAAATTATTATCTCTCTGTCTCTAGTTCCCGTAACCCTTTGTGGGGCGCGGACCAAAAGAAGCAGTTCAACCGATTTGAAACAACGTTGCAGACCGATTTACAATTTAAAGTGGATTCCGAACCATCGACGTTACTTTGCACCCCCCCCCCCTCCCCCAATGGCCTTTTTATCACAATCTGTTGCCAGCAGTAAACCATGTGTCGCCGCCAGTGGAGCCGAACCTAGGACTTCCGGGATGGAAAGCCGACACGTTCTCACTTACTTAATTGATTAATTTTTATTGTTATTGTTATGGATGAAAAGATTGTCAATTGTACTTCAGTTTTTTGCTTGCAAATCTTTTACGTAATAAAAATTATTTTATGCTTTTTAGTGCTTTTTGTGTAGTCGGTTCAATTTTTTTTTTGTAAAAACTATTTTATTTTTCACTTTTTAGTGTCTTCTACTCTGTACAACAAAAAAGGAACCATAAAAATCGGTCCACGCGTAAAAATGTTAGGTTCAACCCCCTACCCCGCCCCCCCCCCCACCCCCATCCCACAACATTTTTCTCGCGGTATCAGTCGGGGAACATACTATACCCAACAGACAAAGAATCATCAAAATTGATCCAAGCGTTACGAAATTAGACTACCCCTCCCCTCCCCCCTCCCCAACCGTAGAAACAAATTATCCTCCTATTTGCAATGGGGCGATCATACTCTTTATAACAGCAAAGGAACCATTCAAATCGGGCAACGCGTTACGAAGCTAGACTGAATTATAATTCTCAAACTCTCCCTTCTCGGATTTCCACAAGTTTTTGTGAATTCAATTCACTCGTACTTATCTGAAGGCACTCAGCGGGTTTCTTTTCGTGGAGCTCTGTCTGATGTTATTTTCAACACTTCCGGTGTACCGCAGGGCTCCCACCTCGGGCCATTGTTATTTATAGTTTATATCAATGATGTATCTACGATTCTGTCTCACTCAAATATTCTCTATTATGCCGACGACGCTAAGATATTTCACGCTGTGTCTGACAATGCCGATTGTCGACTTTTAAATTATGACTTGGACGCCTTTCAGAATTGGTGTTCCATTAATGACCTTCCCCTAAATATCGAAAAGTGTACATTTATGTCTTTCTCACGAAAAAGGTCTCCCTTTTAATTTAACTTTACCATAGAGGGTTGTCCTTTAACAAGAGTTACTAAGACTAAGGACCTAGGTGTCAGGCTCAATTCCCAATTTTCTTTCGAGGATCATTTTGATGCCAAAGTCAACAAGGCTTATATGTCTTACATGTGTTTCGTGAAGAGGTGGTCAAAGGAATTTGATGACCATAACATTACAAAGCTTTTATACTGCAATTTGTCAGGCCTATTCTGGAATATGCCTCTCCATCTCTCGCTCTATGCGACACATATCAATTATAATAATTCCTCTTTTGATTGCATTGATTTTCATCTATCGCGAAATCAAGTGAGGAGTCAGCTTTGTTGAGTTTACTTTTTGCTTTTCACTTTTTACTTTACAATTTATGTACTTTCTGCTTTTTATATATATTTTGTACACTTTAGCACTTTTATTTTCTGTATAATTATTCTCTCATTATCTTTGATTTGATATAGTTTATTAAATTGTTCTTAATTAGTTTTTTTGTAGTGATCAGCACTTTGATGAAATATTGTAAATAAAAAAAATTTATAAATATATCTTTAAAAAAAAGCCCCTCCCCCCACCCTAGGTCTATTACCACGCGTTACAAAGTTAGGTTTCACCCCCACCCCACCAAAAATTTTTCGGACATGGTACCAATCGGTGAACATATTCTACCAAACAAAAAAAGAATCATCAAAATAAATTCATAATTGGCGGAATGATCGCGTAACAAACATACAAAAAAAAATTGAGAACCTCCTCCTTTTTTTAAGTCGGTTAAAAATACGCGACAGGTCAAGAAGAGGAAAGAAGACAGATGAAGATTTAAATTTAATTATCATTTTATTTTTGGAGAAGCTGAGTACATTTACTATCCGGTCTAAGCTTATATATAAATTTAAATTTTATTAAAGTAACCTTCATTTCTTGGATCACTTTTCGTCCCTGTTTCGGACAATTACAATTACTACAACTGAAGTCCACGTACAATTACCTAACCCTTCCTCAATTATTGGAAAATATAAATCACTTCCCAGGAAATGCTCGGTTACTGAATACGAGGACAGGTCATTACCATAAATGTTGCTGTTGTCGTAACCACAAATGTCACCTTTGAAGGCAGCCGATACTAAGTAAAAAAGTGACGCTTCTCTGGCTGGCTGGTCAGGGTGGCTAAGGCAACATAATGTTGTCGGCTCCCCATGGATGAATGTGGTGGTTCGTTTCATACGCAAATATGTCAGAACAAAAGTACTTCCTTCGGCACATCGATGACACATCAATAGGGAGTAGACCTTTTGCACCGCTACAGCACAAATTGTTCAAGACTTGTTCTCGTCTGAAGTGCACTTTTTCATGACTTATGAAATGGCGGATTAAGTGTCAACGACGCTTTACCAATCTTTGACGGGTCTAATGTCATATGCATTATCGAAATGAGTGTCTGTAGGAGGAAATGTGCGGCCGTGTGGATCTGCTTATGGTCTGTCATAATTGATTTATTGATTTACGGCTTGAAATGGAAATGTGAAAGAAAACGGACTTTAAAATTATTTCTTTATGGCCAATTTTGACGTGCAATGGTAAAATATGTGCCCACGTAAGGATTTGCCTTCAGAATGTTTTAAAATGTTCTGGAAATAATCCGAAGTCTATCTCTGACTTTATTGTGGAATTATGAACGTTTGCTGGACCCATCAAATCATATATCAGTATCAGCGCTATTGAGAATATTCCTTTGTTAAACAATATGTCTCCGTGAATACACCAATTTTTCTTTAGAAAAAAAACAAACGTATCAATTGTTGCCGTTGGCTTTTATGGTAGGTCTATATTGAACCGAAAATTTGTCGAAGTTGAAAAAATTAGTCGGTAAATTTCACGTGACGCTTTTACATACAAATGTATTCAAAAATAGACTGACGCCCAACGTAATGTAAAGCCCGTACACACGTATTTCTTTAAAAAGGAGAAAGGAGCTAACATCACAGTCAATGGGCCGCGCTACCGTGCCATGATTAACGTCCCCCCCCCCCCCCCAAACATAGACGACATTGATCCTGAAGCATTTTGGTTCTAACAGGATGGAGCTACGAGCCATACATCGACCGCTTCAACCGACTTATTGAAGATTGTCTTCGGCGACCATGTTATTTCTCGTTTTGGCCCAGTCAATTGGCCTCCTAGGTCGTGGGATCTGACGCCGCCTGACTATTTTCTGTGGGGATATGTCAAGTCTTTTGTCAGGACAATGTCGTCAACGGCAATAATAACCACCAGCAGAAAAAGATGGCTACCTCTGCGGTAAACCTGATGAAGCCCTAACGACTCTAGGTAAAGTGTTACGGAAAGATGGGGGAATTAATCAAATGCCTTGCTGAAATCGATGTAGACGCAGTTGGTCTGGAGACCTTGATGGAAGGCAGAGATTATGTGGAAAGTAAATTTAAGCATGTTAGTTGTCGACTATCTACAGTTCTATAAACTTTACAAAAAACAACTTGGGTATGCAGGAAAGCTTCACGATTGGCCTATAATTTTATATCAAGTTTTTGTGACCCTTTTTATAAACAGCAATTATAAAGGAGCTCTTCCACAGCGTGGGAAATCTATCGGCCTGAGGAGACTTGTTGAAGATGAGTTCCAGTGGAGTTAGTAAGGCTTCAGGGCAGGACCTAACGAACGCAGATGCAACACCATCAGAACCTCATGTGGATATCATTCAGACAATTACCGGCGATCAACCTCATGTCCGATGGAGCTGACCCTTTAAAATAAGCTCATTCGCCTTTTGGCTACCTTAAAAAACTTCTCGCCAGGTCAGTCTAATTTTACCAAAAATCTCACCAAATCTCTTTTTGGTGGCGTCCGTATACCATTTATACCGTTTATAAATAAGAGATTTGGAGGGTTGTTACTTAAAATCAAGGAAGACTGATTCTTACACACAAAAACCACTCCCTGGGATCCTCGAAACAGACCTCTATTGGGTTCCTTTTCGACCCGTACCCAAGCAAAATTAACGAGGAATGACTAGATTTCTCCTGTACCACATCCTTATCTCAATTCCTTTGGTTTTTGTAGTACACTGTGCCAAGCCAATGTACATCTTTTCCTAAGGCAAGACAATGGTACACTATATGTACCGCCGTATCCTCCAAACATAGTCTACATGAAATGCCCTTAGTAAGTTCTATTTTCTTCAGACGGCACCCGAAATTGCCATCTCCTATCAAAAGTGCCATCAGCCACTTCTGTCTTCTGGGCGATTCAGAATACTTCTCCCGGCAGCACATTTTGGCTTCTCTACGCGAGTCCACTTCGTCCCACAGTCTCTACTATGATCCATTTCTCAATCAGGTCTACCTCTTCTTAAGGCAACATATGAGGCCTTGAAAGTCAGCTATTTTGCTTATTCCGTCTGTTGCCATTTCCAGACTTGTTTTAATACACCGAGAATTATCTCATGCCCATGGTCATTTTCTAACCTGTACCAGTGTGCAACACGGTCCTCTCGGACCGATGTCATGGCTGCCATGTATAAAGGACGTAACAGTTGACGGGTAACGTGGCAGACGATGTTCTGGCGAAAGAATATTCGCAGATGAACGCTTCACAAATAGACAGATCAATCGAATGGCCTCTAATCTCAGTAAAAAGAGTGATGGACGTAAAAACTATTCAGCTCGCCGAGCCCAGTTGAATCGATCTGGCAACCTGCGAAATATCAAGAAGGATGTGACCAGAGTGGAATAAAAGGAGAACGGCGCTTCTACTAAAGATAAGCCGACGAAATCTCCGAAATATCGTTGCGGTTATAACAAGTCACTGCCGTTTTGGTAGTCTTGCAGTCCGCATGCGTTTTCCTGCCAATGTTTTCTGTCGGAGTTACTTGGAAGAGGAGGTTGAAAGCATTCAGCATTTTCTTCTTCTTGAATGCCCTGGACTATCCAGGAGAAGGTTTCAGTCCTTTGGCAAGCACTTCTTTATCGGACTATTGCAGTTCGCCAGCGCAGAGCAAAAAGACCTAATAAGGTTCTGCAATAGCTGCGGCTGGTTCAATTAATCACACACTAATCGATCCAGGTTGACATCCCATTGTAGTAGTAACACAACGGACCATATCAAGGTCTATGTGAGGTCGACTGTTTACTACCGATGGCCGCCAGCTAACCTAGCCTATGTACAATCTGAAAATTGTTTTCCTGTCATCCCTGCGGTTGTTGTTGCTCTTGGCTGTCGTACAATCTGATATATACAAATATAGGGGCAGCAGCCCTAACATAATCTCTAATGCTGGGCTTGGTACGCTTACGGAATGCACCCGCGATGCCGACGCAAGCCAGATTTAAATTCGGTCTTAAATTCGATCGAATTTCCTATTCACTGTACTCTGTGAGGGTTTTTCCCACCAGAATACCGAGGCATATGAGAGAATGGGCCTTACCATCATAGTAAGTGGCGATCAGGTCTTAATAAGAGCTATACTAATTATTACCGAAATATTAGGGTATAGTTGTGTCAGACAGCATCAGAAGTCCCCAGGTCGAACCACTTAAGTCAAAGGTCTAGACTTCCTAGGTCGTTCCAGGTTAGGTCCCCAAAACACACCACTGATTTTCGAAAACCGTAGCCTAGATTTCCTTAGATATTCCAGCTCGGAACATTCAAACCTCAAGCCCGAATATCCGAAGTCGTAGAACACAGAAGACTCAGAAGATACAAGTCTAACCACAGTAGTCTTTGGTCTAGACTTTGCTTAGATTTCCTTCTCGAAGACTCAGTTTTAGACCTTCATAAAATGGAACGAGTTGCCTTGGGACAAATTATGTAATGAGATAAGAGTTCCGCGATGAGTTGTCCTAGTACGAATTTTAGTTAGATTTACCTGACTAAAACTATTCCCAAATTTCTTTCGTTGAGCGGCATCACTACCATGCCATGGGTCCCGGGTTCGAGACCAGATCTCCCCGTGAGTTTTTAGTAAGAAATTAAAATAATCCACTCCGTCTCTGAGCTGTTGTCTAGCTCGCAGCAATGTAAAAACAATACATTCAAGTTTTCTCACTTCCCTTCCGGTGAAAACCATGCTAACGCATCAAAGGGTTGTCCCCTAGGCTTTGGCTACATCGTGTAAAAAAAACTTCTGCATGACTATCGCATATTTATTTCATTTCATTTATTTCATTTATTCATTGTAAATAAAAATTGTACATATAAGAAAATTTTCTTTATATTTGTACATAGCAAAGGTTGGAAAAGAAATCAAATTCATAAATTTAAATTTAAATAACTAAGAATACAATAATAATAATGAGAAGCAATCAGGCATAGGCTACAAGTGGATGACCAAGAATTAAAAAAAAAAGGAGAAAACCCTAAAAAAAATATGTTCGCCCTGAATGCCCCAAGCGAACCCGCACGCCTCACGTCCAACGGAAGCGAATTCCAGAGCATGACAGCATGAACAAAGAATGAGCGTTTCGACTGCTGACAAGTGTATCTAGGTACTTGAATATTATTCATATGAGACGACCTTAAGAAGAATAATTTCTCAGTCAAAAAAAGTGGCTTGCCTTTAAGAACTAATTTAAACAAGAACTGAATCATGCTCATTTTGGAAAAAGATGGAAAAGAGCATCCAAGGAACAAATAGACGAACTGCGAAACATGATCAAATATCCGAAGCCCGTATACATAGCGTACAATTGAATTTAAACATACGTTGAGCTTATTTCGCGAAACCGAGTCGAGGCTGCCGCAAACAATGTCGCCCTGTGTAATCAGGGGAAGAGCAGGGATTTTGCCAAGACAAAGCGCTCACTCACAGGAACGAACGAGGCACCACACCACAACCTTCGAAGACCACCATATACCCTGGAAATAATACTGTTGACATGATCCGCCCATGAGAGAGAATTAGACATGATAACTCCCAAGTTTCTTACATTCACCACGAAAGGAATTGATGTAGAACCAATCACTAGAGATGAGAAGGAGTCTGTGTTTATTGACCTTTTGAAGAAAACTATAGCTTGAGATTTGGAGGGATTAAGTTTTAAATCGTTAATAGATGCCCAGTTGGAAACAGCACGAAGGTCCTGATTCATGCGCCAAATACAGTCCTCGGTCAACCCAAGAGGGCAGCTTAGATATATCTGAACATCATCAGCGTAAATTAAGATTTAAGAGAATTTGAGTACCTTGGGAAGGTCATTTATGTAAAGGCTGAACAGAAGCGGCCCAAGAATTGAGCCCTGAAGAACACCAGCCAACACTGAAAGGAAGCTAGAAGACTTAGAGCCGAGTGCTATTTTCTGTTTGCGACCTTCTAGAAAACTGCTGATCAATTTTACCGCAGACGTTTCAAAACAAAAGAGATTCGCTAACTTACGAAGAAGACACTTGTGATTGACTGTATCAAAGGCCTTAGAAAAATCAAGAAGAGAAAGAATAGTAAGCCTCTCCCTATCAATTTCCAGTCGACCATCATCGACTAATTTCAGAAGAGCAGTGGTGCAACTGTGGTTCGATCTGAATCCATTCTGCCATTCAGACAGCAGTCCTCGCTTATCAATAAACTCAATAATGTTAGCTGCCATTAACTTTTCAAGAGCCTTACTAAGGCATGCTAGTATACTTATAGGTCTGTAGTCAGAGTAATGAACAGGTTTCAGCTTCTTCGCAATAGGAACCACAAGTGCATTTTTCCATATCGAAGGAAATTTCGATGTCATAATGCTAAAGTTAAAGATATGCGTAACGACCGAAAGGAGACATGGAAGAAGGATTTTGATGAATTTTAGAGAGATATTGTCAGACCCGATGGAATCAGATTTAATTGAGTTAATAGCTGATAGAACTTCCAGTTGAGTTATATTACGAAACGCGAAACTGCTCCCAGCCCCACCGATTAACTCAATGTCATCAACCATAAGGCTGGAGTTGGTTGAAGATATGAAGCTTTGATTAAGACTATGCAGATCCACATCCGGACAAGAATCACGTTCCTTGCCAATGCCGATTGCCCACAGATTTTTCCATAGCTGTTTAGGGCCAAGATCACCACTCAATTTTCTAGTATAATACTTCCTTTTTTCCTCCCTAACCGCCAATGTTACTCCATTTCTCAACAATCTAAACCATATAAGAAAGAAAATAGTATTCGCTTCAGATTTCAACTCTTACAAACTGCAGCAAAGCAAAAACTTGACGGGCTTCCAACTTAAAAAGTTTTTGGAAAAGTTTTGCCAACTCCTCGAATTTATTTGGAATTTTTGTCCTGTGTCACTACTGCTTTGGATTAAACTTTTGCCACTTTTCCCATCGAACTAAAGGTGTAACTCTTGAAATTCTCTTTCTTGCGTCCTGCAATTTAATTAGTATGTCGAAAGAGCTCCAAGAAAGAAAAGTACTTCAAGTGCAGCATCCCTTTCAGTTTTTTTACAATTTCTCAATTGTCCGTGATTCAATCAACATCTACGTATACTTTCACATTTCCACCTAAATTAGTTGCACTTTCCACTTCCTTTGATATAGTAATTCTCTCAATCAAATCGACAGATACCCCAAATATCTCTACACGAAATTGTCCGAGGCTTTTCTTCTGCTGGAGTTATTAGAAAGTCTCAACTGTGCCAAATTGCAGCGGTAATGAGCTGCATTTTGCACATAATCAAAATCAAAAAAAAAACTTCTCGCATTTGTTAAAGGGAAAATCGTCATGAAAATCCGTGAAAATTACCAGCGAAGCCCAGAAAAGTTTTCTTTGTCAGATCATTTCCTTTCTTTTCTGCTCTTTCCGCTTTGTACCAACAACTGACTCCATGTGTAATTACATTTAAGTTTCGATGGATTTTAGCTTATTTTCCAACGTATCTGATTGCATTGCAGCGCGAGTCGTCATTTGAGATGAGTGCCGACCGCTTTGGCCGTGTCAAAAACCTTTTCGAATTGAAAGTGAGAGACATTCCACGGTGTCAATACCGTGTCACAGCATGAGCAAGCGGACCCGTACTGGGAATGAAATGTTGACGTTGTGGCTATAGCCTAAGGGGCGTCAAACTCTGCCGTACACATATCATTCATCTCTTTTGGTTGCTACATCACTGAAGAAAGTAAAGGTTGTTTTCGAACCCCGTCCGAGTGTAATGGAAGTGATTACGTGAATGGAAGACGTTGATCTCTTGACGAAGGTGACATAAGGCGGGTATAGTTTTATCACCGTTCGGAAGGGGCTTTTCATTAAGTTTTTCTTAAATCTATTAGAATTCCAAAGTCTTACCGAGGACAATCCTCCAAAGGTGCCAATGCCTTCTGTGTGTGGTGCCCTACCTTCACTTGAACTTTCATCTTTTGAGATTTTCCTTATTAACCGAAACGAAGATGAGTTGTGGCGCGAACATCATCAGCATTAGCTCTAAGAAGCGCAATTCAATCGGCAGTGCAACCGAAGGTTGAACCAATTCACATGACATTTCATGAATCAGACCGTTGTCGTGTTTTTGTGCACTGATGCTGGAGGGAAAGTGTTCCCTAAGTGAACCGGAGTAATTAAAATGTCATTCGCATTGCATGCATCGTTACAATCAGCAGAAAAAAATATTCCTATTTGAGGTCGCATAAATAAAACTGTTTTACTGTGAGCAATTCTCCGGACAATTTAGATTGTTGCCATTGCCATGCGTGATGACAGTCATTGGAAGTATTTTCTGACTCGGACGTAGATCGTTTCTGATGATTTACAGCGTCTTGGAATTCGAATCTTGCGTTGACGCATACCTACAAGCTCAAATTAAACACAATGAAAGCTTAAATTTTAGCATGGTATGATGTTTGTTGAACCCCATAGATACTCTATTTCTTTTTAAATCTCTACACAAAATGAGATTAATTGCAATTTTTTCTCTTGTATCGACAACGCATTTAATAAGCGTCTTCAATTCCAATAATTCCAAAGCTCAAGAGATGCCCTATAATGCAGCCTGGGCAGTAATGGAAAGGGAGATGAGTTAAGGGCAGAGTCAAGGAGTAAAGAGACGAGGAAGAAACAGAAGATAGTAAACTATTCAACATTCATATTCTCTACTTATGAAAGATAGGGTATAAGGGTCAGGATGAATTGAAGCTCTTATATTGCGCATTGTAATGGGTCTACAATAAATTAGACTAGCAGTCTCGCTACAGCAATGTATGTAGCGATAAAAGAACTGACATTTCCGTCGATACAAAAGAAAGTCAATGCTCTCAGAGACTGCGGAATGTAGAAAACCCAAGCATTTCATCGTATTATTAGCGATTGAAAATATACCATCGATCCAGCTAAGATTACTTCCTCTTTCACTCCGTCGACCGAAATGGGTTAGATGTTTTTTAAAGGACGTTAAACAGCTCAAAAGCTTTCGATACGTTAAGCGTAGCACGAGTTGCTCTGCCCAAGCGAGGAATGTAGAAATGTCATTGTTTAATGATCCAAACATGCGATCTTGTTTGATTCATGTAGAAGTCCTACGAAGAATTCATTAGACGGAGTTAGATCAATTCGTTGAGCGGCACGACCACCATGCCATGGGTCCCGGGTTCGAGACCAGGTCTTCCCGTGAGCTTTTATTAAGAAATTAAAATAATCCACTCCGTCTAGCTCGCAACAATGCAAAAACAAGACATTCAAGTTTTCTCACTTCCCTTACCCTTAATTCCCTTCCGGCCAAAACCATGCTAACGCAACAAAGGGTTGTCCCCTAGGCTTTGGCCACATCGTATAAAAGAAATGTACGCGAAATCAAAAGTGTTGTAGTCGGCGAACTTATGAAGAGGATTGAAAATATATCATTAATAAAAAGAAGAAATAAAGTTGTTGAAAGAACTGAACCCTGAGACATATATTTCGTCGGATTAACCGACCTGGAAGAAAATGATCAATCTATGTTAAGAGGTGAGGATGCAGACCAAATGCTTTAAGTTTAGCGAGAAATGCATCATGACAGAGCCAATTAAAAGCTTTTGAAATATCAAGAGTGGCGATTTCGAACTCCTCAAAGTTATAAAGACAATGACTGGAACGCTTCATCAGGCGGAGTTAGTAAGTCTTTGCGTTGCTGGGTGGTGGACGGAAGAGTTTAAAGCCTTCAAGGAACTCTCATCTAGACATTGTCAATTACACTTTCAAGTAGCAGCAACCGAGCAATGTAGGTTTCTGGAGAATGGACGGACGAGTTTAAGCCTTTTAGGATACGGTGATCTTCATCTGGATATTCTCAAGTGTTAGTTACACCTCCAAGTGGTAACAACCGGACAATGCATCCTAGAATGTAGCCAAGTAACTAATGCGGGAGGAGATAACCTCTTGAAAAAATCCCTTTAACTCCAAGGGACTTTGCGGTGTCGTCGTCCCCTCTGCAGGACTCAGGGGTAATTGGGTCGCGAATGGCGTTTCCTCGGGCGCTTCTGTGGGAGTGGAGGTGGATTGTATGGGAGACCCCAACAGGTTGGCTATACCCACGGTAGCCACAACACAACAGTAGCAGCTTTGGGAAAATTACCTTTCGAAGGAACTGTGGCGGCTATGGAGGCTGGCTCGCCCCCGCAGCCTGAAACTGCTTTAGCAGTCCTGGAAGAGGGTGCCATTGGCATAATAATAACTAGCACTTCCTCAGGTGCGGCGGTGCAGAGACGGGAGACTCTAACGAGTTGGCTATCTCCGCGATACGCACACCAGTGGAAGATACAGATCTGCCTTCCGAAGGATTAGCTGCGGCTAATCCGGAGGGAGTTCCTTGTCCTGGCTCAGGACTAAATCGTTACGGCCTGGAACCCTTCAATGCCGTAGGCAGAGAATGGGTGAAGGTTGTAATTAACGCATGGACCAAGAAGGAGCACTGGAGACGGTGGGAAAACATGGATCTATGCAGATCTGCCTTCCGTAGGATTAGCTGCAGTTAATCCGGAAGGGGTTCCTTTTCCTGGCTCAACGCGTTACGGCCTAGAATCCTTCAATGTCATAGACAGTGAAGGGGTGAAGGTTATAACTAACGCTGTCTGGTGTCTTTTGGCAGATTTTCACCTCTCCCGCAAAAAAAAAACAAATATGGTGTCATTCTCTGCAGGACCCAGGGGTAATTTGGTCGCGAATGGTGTCACCTTAGGAGCAGCTCAATCCCCTGTTGTATTCGAGTTGAGGAGGGTGAGGATGGGGGGATCTCTACCTACTTGGCCACTTCTTCCCCAAATTGTGGGAACACTTATGGGAAAATACTACAAAAAAAAATTAATAAATCCAGGCACTGTAGGAGTGGAGGTAGAGGGGATGGTAGACCCTAACAGGTTGACTATCTCCACAGTACCCACAACAGAAGCAGCTTTGGCAAAATTTCCCTACGAAGGTCCTGCGGTGGCGGTCCTGGAAGAAAGTGCCAATGGCGAAATTGTAATAGCACTTCTTCAGGTGAGGCAGTGGCAGAGATGGTAGACCTTAGCTATAGTTTATCTGTAAGGAGGTACATGTCCTGGCTCTGGACTTGAGACTAAAGCTCTCAAACGTAAGAGAAGACAGGAAAGGAGAAATCGACAAAAAGCCACTAAGAGGGATGTGAAGAATCAGGAAGTCAACCATGCGGCCGAGAGCTGTAAAAAAATGTCCTCTCAACTGACACGTCACATATAGATCTCAAGGGAAACGGTTCCGAGGCGGAGACCTAGGGAGTGTGAAACCGTAAACCTCAATGAAGGTGCAAATATTTATCAAAGTGGCAGCACTATTAAGATAGAAATCTCCTCGTACGGCGTGGAGAAGCGGAAGCAAGAGCAGCAGAGAGGTAATTAAAAAGTCTGGCACCGGTCCACAAAAGTACGTCTTTTGTGCAGAAGGGGGCTCAGAGCCTTAAGCAAAAAGCGACCAGACCGGTTCAAGCAAAAAAGAGATCCTGTCGAAGAGGGTAGACTCCCTTCCTTAAAACGCCGGGGTGACCTTCGAGGTTGGTCTGATAACACTGACATGTGGTAATTAACAATCCAAGGTCTGGGCATGGTAAACCGTCAAAAAGGTGACCAACCTTCGGGAAGGCGATAACTTGAAGGTGGACTGTATGAATATTCTTAAGGACATTAGAAGAATGATGATCTTTGTCCCGGGGGAACCAGCGGGCAAGAATATCATAAAAGAGGTTGAGAAACTACTACCAAAAGGGATATCTTTCACTTGGATAAGGTAACCCTGAGTAGGTCAACAGCGCTGCTCACAGACTATGGTAACTTCGAGCATCATCTAAAGAAGCTATGCATCTCTGAGGATGACACCTGCAGACTATGCCTGGAAGAACAGGAGACGCCGGCTCACATAGCGTGCCAATGCTCTACGCTAGCAAGCAGAAGTAGTAGAAGTAGCTGGATCCCAACAGAATATGTGAGGGATACCTCATACAGGAACATGTTTACAATGACCCAGGAAATCAAGGTTAGGGCAACAATAGGATGAACTGAGCTGGCACCCGCTAAGGAAGACAGGGAGGGTACGAAAAAGGATCCAATTTTATGTGGTCTATTTTGGTTAATCCTCAGAGAGATGTCTTTAGTGAATAAGAATCTGACACCACCGGAGGGCGTGGCCAGTCCGGCGTCTTCTGAACGATTGTCATCTCTCCGCTCAAAAAAAAACCTTCGATTGAGCGGCCAGCGACTTCTTTTACACTGATTAGGTAGAGTCCCGTTTTACATCCCCAACCGAATATTTGGGTTTCATTAAATTAAGATGCGGTCCAAAGCAGTGGCCCCTCTTTGCTCGTTAAATTATCCGTCTTGTGTTACGTGTTTATTACTGTGACACTTCTTCTAATGATTTGACTCATTTGACAGGGCTTTCGCCGACTTGACTCGAACCAAAAGCCTTTAGTATCGACGATGTAAATATTACTGAGTATCTATCTGTTCCGTCAGATTGCTTCTCAAGCGGTCCTGAATGCAATCCTTCTTGATCGATTTACACAATCGTCTCTTGCCCACGTTTTTTGTTACCTACTTAGACGGAGCTGGATCATTTGATTCCAAGGTGCGGGCCTCACGTTCCCCATGAGTTTTTAATGAATTAAAAAAAAAACAGTCCACTCCGCCTCTGGGCTGTTGTTTCGCTCGCAGGAATACAAAAACAGAACTTTGAAATTCCCCTTCAAAAAACAAAAAAACAACTGTCTTTATGTGTTGCTGTATTCCACGTCTTCCAAAAAAGCAGTAGTCGCGAAATATTTAAATAAAGCCCCTCGTAGACTTGCGCCATGTTGTCAAGATTTTCGAAGCTTCAGTAAGCGACGTGCTGTGCTTTCACTGTAGGCCTGTTCTGGGCCCTTTCCAGGATAGCTTTACCAATTAAAATGCCATTATTACCACTTAGACCTCAGTAAGACCTTCGATAGGATCGACCACTGCATCCTTATGCTCATGCTATCATTACTAGCGTTTCCTCCTCGTTTCATTGGTTGGTTGTCCACTTACTTGTCAGACCGCAAACAGCGTGTTCTGTTCAGGGGGTTCTTTCCAGTGAGATATCTGTCTCTTAAGGGGTACCACAAGGTAGCATTCTTGACCACTTCCTCCTTATTCGTAATATTATCAATGTTTTGCTACTTCTTGCCAATTCTAGAATTCTATGTTATGCCGACTATGCTAAAATATTTCGAATCGTTTCTCGAGAATCTGATTGTTTTCTCATGAGCCTTGACCAAGTTCCATCACTTCTAGCAAACGTCTTATACTAGACACTGATAAGTGCACCACTATGACAACTTTCTCCCGCATAAAACATCCTCTTCTTTTTGACAGCTCTATATTTTGAATAGACAATTTGAACTCTCGTCCATCTTTCGAGGATCACATAGACAGCATCATTAGCAAGGCTTGCTAGGCGTTAGGCCACTCGAGGAGCATGAATATATAATTATAAGAAGAGTTCTTCGAATTTCGTTAAGAGATGATTACATTTTTATGACCCGTAGATTATGTTTTTTTTATACGATGTGGCCAAATCCTAGGGGACAACCCTTTGATGCGTTAGCATCGTTTTGGCCGGAAAGGAATTAGGGTAAGGAAAGTGAGGAAACTTGAAAGTCTTGTTTTTGCATTGCTGCGAGCAGGACAACAGCCCAGAGATAAAGTGGATTATTTAAATTTCTTACTAAAAGTTCACGGGGAGATCTGGTCTCGAACCCGGGGCCCATGGCATGGTGGTCGTGCGGCTCAACGAATTGATCCAACTCCGTCTCCTTTTGTTACACCAATCTTCGCATTTGTACGTGGTTCACATTAATCGAATTGAGGCTGTCCAGCGTAGATTTGTGAGATCCGCTCTACGCGGCGTTCCTGGGTTGATCCTCTTCGACCGCCTCTATATCGTGATCGACTTATACTTTATTCATTTCAGTCTCTTGAGGTCAGACATAATAGGTTTGGAATCATCGTTGCTTTTGACTGCCTGCGGGGTGTGAATTGTTAGGAGCTCTCCTTGAGGACTCGGAGCTTTTCCATATTCCTTACCACCGCATTAACCTTCCACTTATCTAAACTTCAAAACAGGAATCACCTTGGTTAGAGTTATTTTCTCTTTTATTGTTATTGAAATTGATATTAGATTTTCATTAAGCATAATATTACAGTTATATATTTTTTATGATGTAGCCAAAGCCCAGGGGATAACTCTGTGATTTTCGTTAGCATGGCTTTGCCCACACGGAAATTTGGGTAAGGGGAATGAAGAAAATTGAATGTATTGTTTTGCATTGCTCCGTGCTGGAAAACAAAACCGAGATGGAGTGGATTTTCTATTTATTGCAATTGCAAATAAAAAACTTTATAGGCAGGCTGAGGGTCAAACCTGCACCTGTGGCGTACTTTCATCCATTCTTAAATTAAATAAGCTGTAAAATTTTTTAGTAATCAGTTATTAATGAATATTGAATAAATAACAATGCTTCAAAATCTGAAAAGTACATTTCTGTAAAAGCCCCACGTTGAGCGCCAAAAATTTTTTAAATGGAAATAACGACTGCTGCTTATCCTCATTCAGCTACAGGTAGTATAGATTTTTCTATTCGAGCACGAGCACGTTTTTCACTTACCGCGAACTCCTCTCTTCCATGAATTCGATTCTCGAACAGCAAAAACTATACCGTGTAAAGTACGTCTATGCAGGAAGAAAATACTTTAGAGCGCACACCCGCTCGATGGCCGCGAAAAAATGATAAGAAAAACTTCAAAACACGCACTCACATCATCTTTAAATGTTTTCCTTTTTTTTCTCGCATCTTTTTAACTCGTTTAATTTCGATTTCCTCTTTACCTGATTGCCTATGCCCACGTAAACTGTATTACGTATTAAGCTTACGCTCGGTGGCAGGAACAGTTGGAAAATCCAAGGAAGACAAGAAAATCATCCGAAGCCGAAGAAAGTTAATCGTACCTCAGACTCGCGCGAGAGTTTGCTTTGCTTTGAGATTTTAAAATAGCAACAACTTGCTGTCCTCTGTCGCCGACGATGTTATCGTTGTTGTCTTTATTTTTTATTTTTTTATTTGTGTTGTGCTGCCAAGAAAATGTTTTTCTTTTTATTTTGCGCTTCTTGCGCTGTACCCGCCACACCTTCTCGGTCTGAGCAATTCTTGTGAAATTTGTCGATTATACGAGTTGCGAGTTGGGTCGATGTAACCCACTCCGAGAGTCGAGTAAGATACCTGCCAGCGACACTGGAAGCCCTTTTAGCTGCGAAATTGCTCGTAAAACTGATTTTTTTCATGAAATGAAAGTGACAAATCAAAGGTGGTAAGGTGATTGACACTTTTCAGGGATACCTGAAGAAAGTGAGTGAATTTTCTAGTTGGACGCAATAATCATCAGACAGGGGATTTTTAAGTGAAACCAATCAATTCGTTATCGCGCGGCAATTTGAACAGACAAAGCCATTGCAAGTCGGGGCCGACTCAATTTGTCCCCTTTATCGGTCTTTTGTTGTGTAACCAGAAACTGTCCGGTTTTATGTTGATAAGAGTGACCGGTCGTGCTAATTGTCATCACTAAATGACGGAATCACTTGCTTCATCGTTAAGATCTGAATGACTACATCCGCATTGCAGGATCATCGACTTAAAGAGATATTATGATCCAGTGCGGGTGGAATGATCTTCTCGATCAGCATCTAACTTCATTTGTGTATTGGACCAGACAATGCGCCACAATATTTACGACGACAAAAGATTAATCACAAATTCCTCGGCTTCCTTAAAAAACACTTGAAAAAATATTTGAACAAGTTTCAGTCGGAACGACGTTATTTCAGTGCTGCCTTAATTCGAGAAGATATCTTTCATTTTTATAGCCGGGAAAATTAACGCGGTAATGAGATGTAAAAACCTGGACAGAGCAATAAATTGTTTCTTATTTAGTGCTCAAACTCAAGACGAGACGTTTAGTGTGAGTTTAAATTAATTAGTTATGACCCAAGGGTCACTGCTTAGGCGATCCCATTCAGGTTTTTTTTTAATTTTTTATCCCCAACAAGAACCGTTCATTGAAGCGTTGTAATTTGCAGAAGAAGCTCGAAATTACCATTGCAAATTGCTTGTAAAATACTTCAGTCCCGATGCTGTCTGTCTTTTGCCAAAACAAACAAATGTAGGATGGCCGACTTAAACACTTCCATCTGACCTGTGTCCGAAAACAGCAAGAATCCACTAAGATTCAAATCAATTTCAACAAAAAAGTAAACAAAAGCATAAAAACAAAGTCAAAATTACAAGCTTAGAAGGAAACAAAAAAAAAACTGCCGTGAAACAAATTGATTCGAATGTAGCCTTAATTTTGATGCTAATCACGAATTTGAACTAAGCGGAAGCTCGCTTTGGGATGTTTTTATGGAACACCAAAACCTAACCTCAATTTTGTGACACAATTTCTACGAGTGCAATTAGCAAACGAACTATAAAAAGCCGAACAGACGGGGTTCCAAAGGGGCAGGAGGAAAGCAAATGCCCAATATGTACAAAGGTACCAAGGTGTGCTATGATGATGGTGACTGCATTCACGATGAGCAAAAACTTCTGCCACTTTATAGTCTTAGCAGACTCCACGCTAGCACAGTAGTAGCGCAGTACAAATCGAAGTGAATCAGGTGGGCAAGAAATAGCCAAAAGTGGAAAAAGTTGTCCATGACTCACCGGCCAGACGAGATTACTTCGGACGCTTCCAATGAAAGTCTCTCGTCTCGTTCGATTCCCCCCCATTGTCTCCCCCAGTCTAACAATCAGAACCTGAACGAATCAATTTCAGCCTCCAGAATGAAGCGAGTACCTGAGCAAGCTGATCTTGGATCACCTTTTATGACAATTAACGAGAATTCGTTAATTTTCACTGCGTCCCCGACTTCATGGAAACAACTCTATGGCCGGCTTGGTATCCGCGATAGTCAGTTTGACGCTATTAGAAATGCCAATGCAGCGGAATCAGAAAGATCTGACGCGACCCAAGCAACATTGATTCGGCACGGGATCTGTAAGTCTCGGTCGGTCGACTAACTCGTGTGGGCGAAATTTTTGGCGAATCAGCAATTATTATTCGTTTCAGTTAGGTGCACGTTACAAAGGCCAAGGTGACCGTTGAATACCTTTCCTTGGCGGATATGAAATTGTATATGTGTTTTCGTTTGTTAGAAAACTAAAAGACGAGCCACGGTGGTGTCATAAATTTTTAATGGTCTTCCATCTGGACAATACCGACCTCCACAACAAAATCAGAATTTTTCTGACCCACTTTTAACGGTTCGCTACTGCTGATTTAAACAGCTCAATAAAAGCGCTTCTCGCGAGCTTAACGAACGTGGGAATGTGTAAATTTCAAATTAATCAGAAATTTGGTTTCGACCGATGCTCATTAGGTACGTGGAAACACGAGTAAAAGTCCACTATGCACGGCGAAATTAGCAGCAGTAAATTGTGAAATTTATCGCGCGGAAAAATATATCTTGACATTCAGGTTTGAATCAGACGAGAACTTTGTATTTTGGACGAAGAAAACAAATTCTGAATTGGCTGCTGTTTCAAGTGGAGAAATAAATTACAATTTACCTAACTGGGTTCACGAAATTTGCCTTATCATCGACGATCAGGAGAGGACAACACCTCTATTGAGCTTATAACAAGGAATAATCTCAGTTTAAGAAAACTTTGAAAAGGTTGTTATGGAGAGTCACATCTTAGCTGATACCAGGTTTCAAGGGCGGCCATATATGTATAACTGGAGCTGCACGGCCCAATATCTTAACAAAGAAACGAATAAAAATATCGAAAAAGAAACTTAAGTAAGACGAAAGGGAAACAAAAAAATATTCTCTAGGTCTAAAAGCCAAACCAAATTTTTCGGGATACCCGTCCAACATGCAGGAATCATTAGAGAAGCAGTTTATCCTAGTGGATGAGGGATCGATCAGTGCATATACTACCTCTCGGAGACTCCAAGCAAAGATGGTCAAAAAATCAAATAAATTGAAAAATCGAATAAAAATTTATTAAATTTATTTGATTACAGAATTTATTTGTTATTTGATTTAATTATTTGTTATTTTATTATCAAATAATTGACCCTTGAGTAGACATGAATCTCATATTTAGGAATTTTAGACAAGAAACCGCTTCCTAATTGCATTTGTCTTACGAAATTCATACAGAAGAACTTGAGTCTTAAGCAGGTCGGTTCCAGAAGAATAGCAATGCAATAAACTGTAGCTAGAAGAACCGTCAAATGGAAATTTCCAGTTTATACAAATTATTAATTATCATCCCTTGATAGCGATCCTCAATACAATTCAATCATTTCCTCAATTTCATTGTCCCGAATTTAGAATTCAACTGTGTAAGACTTTATCAAGCCACAGGGAAAAAGAAAACAAATAATTATTCCATAAAGAGACATCACTTAATGAATAATTATTTGGTAATCGAATAACAAGTATTTATTTGCGAATAATTCATCAAATACCGAATAATTATTTGTTTATCAAATAACGATCGATCCAATAACAAATAATCACTTGAAAGGAGCACTAAATAACAAATAATTATTTACTTACTAACTTAAAAAGTCTTCGGTAGAATCAGTGAAAATGTGTCGACCTTTCATCCCGGAAGATTCGAACCCCACCGTCGGCGACCTGTAGAGTTTTCTGCTGACAACAGATTACGATAAAAATGCCGTAGGAGATTGCAGTTGGTTCGGAATCCACCTTAAATAGTAGATCCACTTGCAATCTTGTCTCGAATCGAATGAAGTACTTCTGCCACGTATGCCCCACACGGGAACTAAATAAATATAAAATCAAATAAAAATTTATTCTTATAATTTTTTATCTGGTTTTTTTATAAATCACCATCTTGAAGAAGTACTTATGTACAAGGAAGTAGCCTTGGATTGCTTTATAGACATAGAAAAACCGCCAGAAACGTAAACATTCTCAGCAGGTTTGAGGGAGAAGGGGGTAGATCGAGGCATAATTAGCTGAACCAAGTCTATGCCGAAAACCGAATCATTAAAACGAGTTCCGAAAATGAAAAATTGACAGCGATGGTGAAGAGATGAACTTCGCAAGAAGGACTGATAGTTTATGGGTCTCTGCATTAGCCACTATGAAGACAACCTATCGAAGCAGAGCAAGAAGCAGTACGGTAATCTGGTGTAAAGCAAAGGAGCTGGATAGGAACTAGAAGGTAATGGACCAAGCGCTAAGGATGTATTGATCACGGTGGCAGCTAGGTCACACCAACGAGGGCCCTTTAAAACATATTAAACATTGCTTCACTGGAATTTCATATAAAATTGTGTGGCACTAGGCTCGGCCGTATCTCTACGTATAAATAGATTGAGAAAAGTAAGGGAATAATACATACACCCAACAGAGTTAGAGACGCAGTTGGAACAATGGTTAAGTGATACAATCACCACACCATAGATGCAGGTTTGAGTCTCGGCCTGCCTATGAATTTTTCATTTGCAATTGCAATAAATAAAAATCCAATCCGTCTCTGTGCTCCTGTCCAGCTCGCAGCGACGCAAAAACACATAACATTCAATTTTCTCTTATTCCCCTTATCCGAATTCCCTTCCGGTTATAGCCATGCTAACGTGTCATAGGGACGCCCCCTGGGCCTTGGTTACATGATAGAGAAACATGAAAAGATCGTCCAAATATGTAACGGTTTTGCGATCAAAATAATATTTGGGGTAGAAGGTTGCTGGGATTTCCAAACCGGTAAGGTAAACCTCAAAGCCTCCTTCTCGGCCGAAAGAAAATGTATCAGTAATGGGGTGATCTAAGAAAACATCAAAGTGATATAAATAAACTCGCTAAAAAATCGAGCTTGGCTGTGATTTTGGATTGTCAAGCGAGGAACAAAGCCTGGTGATGTAGAGGTGTGTGACTCACTCTTTCGAAACGCCAAAAACGAAGTCTTCCTAACATACAGATCAGAAATGGGCATTTTTTATTCGAATAAAGATAAAAGCTAAAAGCTCAAATAAATTGAAAAATCAAATAAAAATGTATTTGATTAAAAAAATTATTTGTTATTTGGAGGATTATTCGCAAATAATTATTTGTTATTTGGTGCTTTTTATTCGAATTTCAAATCATTATTTGTTATTCGATTATCAAGTAATTATTCGAATAATTATTTGTTTTATGGTATCATTTACTAAAATCTTTACTGTAAACATCGAAACATAACAAGGCAGGTTTAATTTCCTAAGTACGAGACACCTTGTGATATGAAATGCGTGTACCAAGAAATAATTTTTTGAAATTGAACTAATGGACACCAACAACAAATAATTATTTCATAAAGAGACATGAACTATCGAATAATTATTTAATAATCGAATAACAAATAATTATTTGAAATTCAAATAAAAAGCACCAAATAACAGATAATTATTTGCGAATAAGACATCAACTAACGAATAATAATTTGATTATCGAATAACGAACGATCGAATAACAACTAATTATTTGAAATTGAATTAAGGAGTACCAAATAACAAATAATTATTTGCCAATAACTTAAAATAAATTGAAAATCGAATAAAAATTTATTCGAATAATTTTTCATTCGATTTTTTAAAAAAGTCGCTATTTGATTGAAAATTTATTCGAATATAGCCCATCACTGATACGGATCAGGACATTGTGGAAACCCAGGAAATGAAAAAGAAAAAATCAAATGAATTAAACTCAAATAATATTCAACTAAGACATCCCTAGCCAAATAGTCATAAAGAAAATCCCGGAATAGGCTACGAGAATTCTTAAGATCTCGGCCAATGCCCGTTCTTAATGCAGAGAAGATCTATGATTTTAAAAGGATACTTCTGCGAAGATTTTGCACACGTAAACAGGTTAGGATATAGATTGATTATCCAATTCGTTGTAGGTATCAGCTGGCTTGATAGTGGGCTTTGGGGACCGTTGTCAAGCAGTGGCGTACAACGGCCATTTAAGGCCTAAGTAAGAAAGACGAAAGAAACGGAAATGCCCTAAAAATTTGATGTGTAAACCCACAAAATGAACTCTATAGTGCCACCAAAACCACACACTCAACTGACAATGAACGATGTGCAGCAATTTTGGATGTGTGATGAACCGCATTGCCATGTTGAAGATTTATACAGTTTATATTTAAACCGAACCCGTAAAGTCTATAAAACTAATAATTAACAATTTCTCAAAGGGTCCGTTTGTTCTTCGCTGATGTTTCGAAAATTCCTTCGTAATATTTTCCCAACATTAGAGATGTGGCCGAGTCGAGGTTTGTCGTGAGGTCAGGGCTCTATGGACGCCATGCTAGTGACGATAAAGATGTTGGGCCAAGCCATCATCTAGATTATAGTCTGGCTCTTACAGTACCGCTCAAGCAAACTGCAGTACCCATACATTTTATGATTTCTTCCATTCTCAGGTATTTCTACTTGATTAGTATAAAAGGTGATGTAACAATCCTTTCAACATAATTTGACGTTGGCTCTCTTAAAAAATTATAATTTAAACTTTACCTGCAATCGGAAAATCCGGTCGTAAAATTGCGAGGATTGTAGGATGTAGTCACTGCGCTGTGATACACTTACTAAGGAGAAATCAAGAAGGTGTCTCCATAAATAGAGACCACTCCGAAAAGGTCTTAGAAGGAATCGAAATTATTATGTAACCATTTAAGAAGGAAAGTACAGGGACAATATGACGTTAGCATCAATGTTTAAACTATCCGCAGGGGATTTAATGAGAGAAAATTATTTGGAAGAGAGCTTCAAAACAGAACCTCTTCTGACACGGATAATATAGGCGACAATAAAACTAGTACAACAGTATAAATTTATCCTTTTCGTTTATTTCCAGATTGAGGATTTTGTTACAAAACTAGGAGTGGTTTAAGGAAATATCTCAGATCTTAGAGAACCTCTGAGCTACGAAGGCAGAAATCAGAAATAGGAAACTGAGAAATTTACCAATACTGAAAAAATCTTCTTAGAAAATACCGGATTTACGCTAATCGCTTCCATGCTATCAAGCATAGATGCCGTAATTACAGCAAAAGAAGGTTCCACAACGTTTTAATTTTTTTTTGCTAATTCATGGAAATAAAACGCTAACGCAGATACTCTTCGAGAAGTCTCTCCAGCATTTTTTAGAGAAAAAAAGAAAAGCTAACAGGTTCCTCCAGCGGTAATATGCCTGTTCTTTTGTTTTTTGTTTTTTTGGATTAAGATCATTTTGACTTTCCTCCAATCAAGAGGGTCATAGGAGTAGAGTGGCGTAGGCTGCTGGATCAAAGGAGCTGATGGCCCATTTAGCCATGTCGTCAGTGACAATAAAACTAGCACACTGCAGATTTCCGGTTGCCTGACTTGTCTTTCTGCTGTTCCAGCTGCCGAGTTAGCGGTGCAGTGTATGTTTATAAGCAACTTCAGCGTTTCTTCTACAGAATCTATATAGGAGCCATCGCAGCACCTTAAGAAAGAGTGAACACTGGGGCTACTTGCGAGAATCTTCCTAAGTCAGCCGGCTCACTTGCACATTCAATGCACTCGCAATATTTGGGTCTATGTTCCACCAAGCAGGATGAGAATTCTTGGACGATATACTTACCGGACAGCTTTTTGTAAAGGCATCACTACAAGTTTTATATGACAGTTTTACTAGTTCAACTCTGTCTATAGTTCCCATAGGCATAGGGGGCAAGAGAAGAACTTTAGCCGGCTCGTGAATTTTTACTATTTTCTTTGCAATGTCCGTATGTTATCTCCTTTAATATTTGAGCAGAGAATCGTGAGGACATAGCTTTAAGCGATGGATCCTTTACTTAAAGCTAGAGTTGGAATAACAGGACCTATTCGTTTATTGTGAAGTGGTTGGAGAAATGTCTCTCTCTAGCCCCCGAAACCTCTTGCATGGACGACAAAAGTATAAGATATACCGAAAGCACCGGAATTAGACTAGAATCTTTTGTCCCCCAGACAACAACGATGAGTTGCTGCTGGATTCCAATCTGTGACTCTCATCACGAAACAGCTTATTAAAATCTAGCTCCCTTTACGGGCAAAAAAAAGATAACTTCCTGGCTCAACACAGTTTTTTTTCATGTATTGTATCTTACAAAAAATACTCCAACATGACTTCGGAACGGTGGAAAAATATCAATTACTGCTTCACAACACGAAGTCTTTGGCCGGAGCAGAACTTCAAACCTCATATCCTTCGATAGAAAGCACATTCGAACACTCGTCGGCGTCATCACCGGGCACTACCACATAGGAGCTATGTGGCATAAGACTCAGCGTAACATCGAATGAGTTCTGTAGAAGCTGCAGAGATGAAGAAGAAACTGAGTCCATAGTGCACCTGCTCTGCGACTGTCCGGCTCTAAAAGAACGACAACTCACCTGTTTGGGAGCAAGGTTCTTTGACAATCTGGACGACCTAGCTGAGATAGCACTGGTGGACCTATATAGATTTATACAGAGATCTGGATGGTTCTAAGTTCTGACCATGCTTCTTCTTTTTAAGGGCATTCGCAATTGGCAATCATGGCCTCCTCCAACCATCTTACAAAAAAAATCCATACATCCGTTGGTCAAGTAAAAGTTCCTAAGTACGATCAGCAAACTAATGGAAAGAGCGTTGATTGTGAGTAAAATCCACATATGTCCAGTCAACGGTCAATGCTCGGAAGAAGGAAGCAGTTCTCGTCACAAGAACGAGAGTGATTGACTTCCTTCCAGCCACTCAAAATTGGGGGGAATACCCTGACTCAGACGAGACTCCAAACTAAACTAGGACAAAAACTTAGAGACGCGCTTGAAAAAAGGATCAGTAACATTCTAGGCCTGCAAGAAAATGTTTGGCAAGAAATTCGGCTTAAGCCCTCGCACTTTATAGTGTTCGCGGACCGCCTAAAGATACATAATCAGTATCGATTGTGCAAGGCGGTGGATTCAAACGAAATAAGGTCACAGCTGGTACGCAGGTGTCAAAATAGTCTCCAGAAATTAGGAGCAATTCACAGAGTAAATCAGTTTTGGGTTCCTGGTCAGAAATGGGTACGTGGAAATGGGGCAAGGAAAAGATAGAGCAATCTGCAAACATCCAATATGACAAGACAGATTAGGCCTGATTAGGACATAAGAAAAAACGGCTGTTCGGTTAAGGAAATCTTCGAAATATTTTGGCAGTCGGTAGACACGCAGAACGCTCACCCATCAACGACATTTGTAGAAATCGTCTGGACGAGGAAGAAGTGCAAAGCATTCAGCATTTACTGTGTGATTTCCCGTGCTTGGCCAACAGAAGGTATAAAGCTTTAGGCACGTAGGGGGCTAGACAATGTTGCTCAAATATAGGGCTGAAGTGGCTTCTCAGGTTTATTAACAGTTGTGACCTGTATAAATATTCAGGTACGTCCCACGGACGTGGTAACACAACACTCGAAATTTCAGGACTTATGAAACTATTTGCCGCAACGTATGCATAATTCACTTTTTCAGTGGTGCAAAACAACATTATTTCATTTATTTTTTGTATCACAGTTTAACCAATCCTTGAACACATAAAACTGCACACTGTTTTAACCAAAGCTAAAGAGAAATGCTGATGTCATTGATGCATTCTAACCTCAATAGTTCAACAAAACGAACACAAGAGGGAGAGAGTCTTCCCATTAAAACACATGAAAATTGTAATTGAGAAATTTTTTTATCGCAACCACAATGTTAAGAACATTTTTAAGTTCACGTCAAGTAAATTCCAAGTTAAAACTGTAGCTAGTTTCGGTTTGTTTACACCACCAATGATCAGCTGTTCGTGTCAGCTTCCGGGCTTGTATTTAGAATAGGTGATTGAGGTGAATGAGGCTCCGACATCAACATGCAAAAAACATAAATAATCAAAACTAGACTACGCACACAGAACAGAGATCGTTTAAGCGAATCTTTAGTAAAAGTTAGAGGAGATCCAATCGAGCATCAAAGGCGGGAAACCCAACAATCACAGAGTGAGGGAGTTTATTAAATGCCTCGCTGAAGTCGGTGTAGACGCAGTCGGTCTGGAGACCCTGTTGAAAGGCAGAGATTGCATGGAAGGTACATTCAAGCAGGTTAATTTTCGTCGATCTACCAGGCAGGAAGCCATGTTGATTAGACGAGATTAGCCCCTTACACGACCCCACAAGCTGTGAATATATGACAGACTCGAACAACTTGGGTATGCAGGAAAGCTTCGCGATTGCCCTATAATTTTTAATCAAGTTTGTATGTCCCTTTATATAAACAGGAATTATAAAGAAACTCTTTCATAGCGTCAGAAATCTACCGGCCTGAAGAGACTTGCTGAAGAGGAGTTCCAGTGGAGTGAGTAAGGCATCAGAGCAGGACCTCACGAACGCAGGTGTAACACCATCAGGACAAAAGGAAAAGTCCATTTTAAGCTCCCTGATACTATCCATGATATAATGGGCAAAGGAATAGAGGCAGCAGAACGATCCTGGATATGACCAAACTCTTTCAGGGAACGCAACGCAAAGTTTTCGGCAATATCAAGCGCGTTGCAACTGGAGGACCCGGATGTGGTTGCACATATCCATGGAATCTCAAAGTTAAACTGGTGACCGAAAAACAAAAGTAAAGTCACTCTCGTATAAAGTAGTAAGCCCATCCAGCTCTTAGTTGTTTACTTCGCAGGAATTAAACCCAGACCTTCTACGGTAAGAACCAAACTTCCTTAGTCACCTGAGCCTAATTCTCTTCTAGAGCAGAACTCTCTTAAGCAGATCGTCTAAGTGAAAAAAACTCGAAAAACTTCATGCAATCCTTGTAATAAATTTTGCTAAAGCATTGGCGACGCCACAAGCCGATTGGTGTTTAATTTCAAATTTGTTGTTTCGCCATAGTTGTTAGACATTTTCGTTCTTCTTCCGAGTATTCTCCCTGTCACAAGAAATCTTATTAATCAATGCACACACAATCGCCCACGAAGTGTTCTTCTGGAGTCCGCCCTCACGGCAAGTGCAAAATGTCACTTTGCTGCTCGTGCACAGATTTGTTACAAATAATTGCGCTCATTAAAATTCAATTTCCAAAAAGAGCTTCGAGTGATAAATGACAGCCTGCACGACACCTTAAGACTGAACACAGTTTGTGTAGTCTACCTTCTATCCTCCCACATACATATACGGCACGCCGTAGTCGTTTCGTGAGCTGAGCAATTTCCATTTTTGCCTTGATTTTGCCAATTTTACAACCAGAAGATAGTTGGAATTTCGGAAGGAGTTTTCTAAATGTGGGCATAACTGTCAAAATGTTGTGGATGACAGTCGGGTCAGAATGTCAACCGAAATAGGGTTACGAGCAAAACATAATTGCGGTCAAAGTCCAACTAATTTTTATGGGAAAATTATGTTCTGAAGTTTTCTTAAGAAGTGTTTTACCTCGGAACTCTTTGGCACGCGTTCTAAGCCGATAACACTACAGAAAAATTTAAAAACAAAAGTTTTCGCGCTGGTCCAAATGCGATAACAACTTATATCAGCGATGTATCAAATTATGTCAAAATTTGGGGAAAGGCTTCTCCGAACCGTGACCAGAAAGTAACCAGGTAAAATGAAAGAAAATCACTCCCACCTTATTAAAAAAAAATTGTGCAGTCGATATCTATCGCAAAGTTTCCGCCGCCATCGATTCGATTTCTAATAATCGCAAAGAAATAATTGCAGACAATGAGCCGTACCAGCACGAAACATAGAAATCGTAATTAGCTAACGTAAAGGTCATTTTGCGGTTTGCTGTTTTCTTTCTATTTCTTATTTTTTTGTTTTGCTTCGTCTTACTGCAGAAAAAAAACGCGCAAACTTCGAACTGTCGATTAAGTTTAATTCGCGATTGCAAAACCAACATCAAGCGACGACGGCGGCTTGGCTTCAGCTCGAGCAACAGCTGTAGAAGTAGCGGCGGCGGCGGCGGTGGCGGTAGCAATTGTAACTTGCCATGTACATGGCTAGTTCAGAAATAACAACAACAACATCACAATTATTATGCCGGCGACGATGGCAGCAGTGACGGAGGAGGTGATAATCACACTCTAGCGCAGAGTGCGATATTTTTCAAGTCAAGGTGAAATTCGTGCTCCATTTCAGGTGCTTGATGTCTTTTGCTAAAAAGCTAATTCCTTTTCTCACTTTCGACGTGCAGCTTTGATGGATTTAAGAGAAATGGACACAAAAGGTCGGTGAAAAAAATTGGAATTTATTCGAGAATTTTTCTGTGCAATTTATTTCGGGCTTAGGGGGCAAGGGATTAAAGAAGTTAAAAGTAGAGCGATCAATATAATTAAAGCAACACATTTGACATTGACATTTCACATGACGTCATCATATTGGGTATTTGACACTGACATTTCATATCAGATTGTGTATTTTTTTTGGATAAATCAAAAAATTGTACTTACTTTGGTTATCCTTTAGTACATATATAAATATGAGAAAGCACTTACCTGAAAAAAAGACAAATTTACATAATTAAATAGTAATTTAGCTAAAATTAATTTATTTGGTTTAAGTTTAAAAAGAAATTAAATTATTGGTAAACATATCTTGCGAAATTTAGATAATCTTTTGGCTACAAATTCTTTAACTACATCCCACTTTAATCATATCAATTAATTGCAATTCCTTTGCAACTTCCCCCACCCCAAATTTACAATTTATATTATACAGATTCAATTTGTTATTTAGTAATGGAACACAGCCTGCTCTAGATACAGGTCCGAAAAACATAACAGTTCGGCAATTTTACCACCAAGCGTGTCGTCATTATTTCATTTATTTTTGTATCACACTGTATTTACCAAAACTAAAGAGAAATGCTGATGTCATTGACGCATTCTAACGTCAATACTTCCACAAAAGGAACTCAAGAGAACTGAATTAAAACGCATGAAAATTGCAATTGAGAAATTTTTTTTCGTGAACACATGTTCGGAACATTTATAGGTTCACGTCAAGTAAATTCTAAGTTGAGACTTTAAAAATACTGCGAAAAAGTAGAATTCACCAACCTTTTCCTTTTATTTACTGTAGCAAGTCTCGGTTTGTTTACACCACCAATGCTCAGCTGTTCGTGTCAGCTTCCGGGCTTGTATTTAATTGGAACTGGCATCATTTCGAACTTTCGACAAAATCATTTTTGAGCTTCTGCAGCAATTTTTTGGAGAATGACTCTGAGTGGGAACTTGTTAGCTATGTGAAACTGGGCCGCTAGAATTCAATAATTCAAAATTAAAATAGTGGATTCGAGTGACCACAATTGACCAGCAGTAACTTTGATTGTACACTCTCCAGTCACGAAATATTCGAAAAAATGTTTTCAAGGTCAACGTCGTGGCTGCCCTCAAATATATTAGACTTAAGTGTTGTTATTACTAAACAGGATTGACTATCGATTGTCAACTTTTGACCACCCATTACATTTTTAACCAATCCGTACAACAATTCCCCATAATATATTTCCCACCCGTTAATTAAAATTTATCGTGGTAGTCAAACATGAAAATCGCTTCAAATGAGTGCCTTTGTATGTATAGAATAGGCACTAACTGCATTCGACGTTTGACCAACAGTAGAAATTAAAAAAAAACAATAAAGTAGGTATATGACTAAAACGCCTATTTCACAGTGATGTATGGGTGGTCAAACATTGAAAACGCTTTAGGGGCCGTTCAAGATTTACGTAACGCAGGTTTTGAAGATTTATGTTGCGCAAAATACCGGAATAAGAAACAATGGAAATTAAACGATATTTCCCCTTTGGCCCTAATGGGTGTGCGTGAAATTCGTAAGCTCATGGCTTGTAGTTTAGGTGGCTTTGCTTGACCGCAACGGTCAGACTCTTAGAGTTAAAAGTATGGACTAGTAAGCCGTGAGTCACGAGTAAAGAGTCAGGATTTTTAATTTTAACAAAAACTTAATGTTACGTTCTGCCTTGTTTGACCCCAACCCCCAGAACGCACCGTAATGTTTCACAAGACCCCCCTCCCCCCTAACTGCGTTACGTAATACTTGAACGGCCCCGTAGATGAGCATCTTTGTATGATCAGAATACACATAAACTGCGACGAAGATTTCTTTTTAATTTCGAGGGTAAGTAAGACGTCGTATTCTAAAGCTAAACATATACAGACACTCATCTAAAGCGATTTTAATGTTTGACCACCCGCCGAAAGGCGAATACAGCGCGTGGACTTTCAAAGAGCGGAAGACTTCCGCTTTCTGAAAGGCCACGGATCAGCGTCGGCACATAGTTAACAGTAGGTACAAGTACGGAAATTCTTAAATCGGATTACAGTGCTGAGGATGTTAATCTTTTTTCCATAATTAAGCAATCCTAGAACCTATCCCACTGAATGGAAAAAAGCATAAATATAAAAATTTCCAAAGAAGTGACTTAAGGAGTTGTAGCAATTGGCGCGGTATCTTGCTTTTAACTGCATCGATTTCGTGAGTGCTTTTGCTGCAGCGATTAAATCAACACCCTCTGAATTATCACCGAGTAATCCGCCGAATGAAGGACTCCGTTGCATATGACAGATTGAGAGTAAAAACGATCTATCTACACCGCGTGAAATTCCGACAAAAGCAAATCAGAGAATAACTGCGGGCAAAAACAGCTTCACTGCATTAACTTTGCATTACTTTTCATAGTTAAGTCGTTTTTGCACGGAGTTTTTCTCTGATTTATTTTTGCCCGGAATTTCACTCGGTTCGTTTTTGCGTGGAGCATTTTCTAAATCGCGTTTACTCGAATCTTGTAGATAGGTAATTTTTACTCTGACCCTGTCATATATTATCCGACGATTTCGAGAAGGGGTTTGACCGCCTTGAGGTCGTTGCAGGTTTACCTAAGCGAGGTATACCAAGAAAAATTGTCACCATCATAAACTAGTCAGGAGCCCGTCCTTCATAAACGAAAACTGTCGGAACCCTTCCAAGGGTCGAACGGAGTGACACAGTGATACAATTTATTACCTTTGCATTTCTTGATTGTCATTAATGAGTTTTGTTCAGCGTCCTAGATAACCATCTATCGCGAGGTATTATGTTAGAGTTAGGATGGCCACAGAGCAGGGCTTAAGACCAATATTGATAAAACCAAACTTATGAGCTTAGACCTTAGGAGACAACAATAAATTTATCTGCAAGAGCAGCAAATAGAACATGTGGATAAGCTTTGTTATCTCGATACAACAACAACATCTCCGGAAAGTATGTTCTATTGAATGGATTTTTAATATGAAAAGTAACATCTAAGGCCTTTAGCCTTTGTCAACCAGTGTTCTCGGCACGTCCTAAATATCCATTGCCCAGACATCATTATAAAAGAAGACCTACATAGATTCGCAGGCGAAGACAGAGATAAACATCGGTATTCAAAGACGAAAATGGTAACCCGCACAACACTCAAGAAAGACGCCAAATTGGAAGAACGCGCAAGACGCGGAGAAGATCTATAGGGAAAGTATGTTAGGTACCCGCAGATCCAAAAATCATGACAGGAGTTGAAGACGTTTGCGTCGAACCAAACCAGATGGAGAATCGGTGTAATAGGCGACACCTCCACAAGGGATTAAAGGATCCAGGGAAGAGCTGTTTTCAGAAAAACCCTACGTAATCTTGTAATAAATAAACACATTAACTGCCGACTACTATTTACAAAGAAATTTTTTTATTTTTGTTTACAATTAAGTTTTATCAGAAATACTTACAATAAATATTCTACTAAAAGTGACCGTATAGATCCTGGCCGATATACTGAAGGTTATATTATACAGATTCAATTTGTTATTTAGTAATGGAACACAGCCTACTCTAGATACAGGTCCGAAAAACATAACAGTTCGGCAATTTTACCACCAAGCGTGTCGTCAACACATGTTCGGAACATTTATAGGTTCACGTCAAGTAAATTCTAAGTTGAGACTTTAAAAATACTGCGAGAAATACTGCATAGAATTTACCAGGGTTCAGTTCTTTCACCAACTTTATTTCTTCTTTTTATTAATGATCTCTTATCCCTTACTCTCAATCCCATTCATAGTTTTGCCGACGACAGCACCCTTGATTTCGCGTACTCATTTGATTCTGTAATGAATTCTCGTGGAAATGCTACAGAAGTCAATCGGGAACGCATGTTTAGATCATTAAACAAAGACATTTCTATGGTCCTCGCTTGGGGCAGAGCAAACGTATAGATCTGGGCCGATATACTGAAGGTTGACAAATACAGAAAACAGATGGAAGCGGTGCAAAGAAGAGGAGCCCTTAGAGTTATCGAATAGTATCGAAGCCAGCGGTCCTATTTGTTGCGGCAGTGACCCCCATTGATCTCTTGGCGGAAAAACGAAAACGACGGCACTATAGATAGCCCGAAATCGTGGAGAAGGCAGCGAAAAATGGAACCAACGAACATGTCCCTATGCACTGGCAAGACCACTTGAGCAGAGACATCAGAGGGAGGTGAACCACTAGGCAAATACCGGATCTGCGGAAGTGCTTACATAGAGAACGCGGAGAGGTGAGCTGCAACATAATACAGTGTCTGACAGGGATACTTTAACGCTTATTTCCATAAATAGGAAAAATAGGAAACCCAGTCTACCAATACGGCGATTCGCGGAAGGACGAACACGAACACACTTCTTTTTTTGAGTGCGAAAAGTGGAACGCGGATAGAGGGGAACTAGAAGAACTCGGGGAATTCACACAAGAGGGGATGGTGAACAGCATGGCTCAAAGCAAGTAAAAATGGGGCCGAGTTGAAGTTTTTATTAGGAAGATTTTAGAGCAAAAGAAAAAGAAACCCAAGAAGCATCCAATGAGCAGCAGTAGTATAAGAGCTAAATCAGCAGAAACCCAATAGGAGCGTAATGGGCGCCACCCTAAAGTAATACGAAAAGTGATACCGGGGTGGAAGCAAGTCTGAGAGATGGCGTTTTCTTAGTGGGTGCGAGTCCCGCACCCCGGGGCAATGAACTACCCTGACGTTCATAAAGCATCCCCCACTCCTCCCCAGAAATTTTAACATAATTAAATGAAAAAATTTATATATGAACTAGGAAATATAAAATTCCTCCCGTTGCCCCTCTGTATCTGAATGGCACCCGCCTAGACTTTGCCGAGGAAGCTAAATATTTGGGTATCAGCTGGAAACCTAATATAGAGGAGAGGGTCAAGAAAGCAACTACAGCTCTATACTCCTGTAAGAAGGCCATCGGTGGGAAATGGGGGTTTCAACCCAAGCTGACTCACTGGCTCTATGTTGCAGTCATTAGGCCAATCTTGCTGTATGGCGTGGTTGTCTGGTGGCCAGCACTGGACAAGGCTACTTACCTCAATACTTTGAGGAAGGTGCAGAGATCAGCCTGTATCTGTATCAGCGGAGCGCTACGGACCACTCCTACTGATGCTCTGGAGATACTTCTTCATCTACTTCCTCTAGATCTGATGGGTAAACAGATGGCGGCTAATGCTGCCGTTAGACTTTGTCAAGCGTTTCTTATTGACCATTCCAACCAGGCTTGCCTGGGAGGGGATACTAATCCCTGTAGGGAGCCCATTCAAATTTACACAGATAGCTCTAAGCTACAGGGTAGGGTGGGGGGGGGGGGTGTTTTCTTAGAGGCACTGAACATTAGCTTATCCTGCCGCCTTCCAGACTACTGTAGTGTGTTTCAGGCGGAGGTCATGGCTATTCAGGAAGCTTTGAATTGGCTGAGGGAGAACGAAGCTCCAAAGGACATCTGTATCCTTACAGATAGTCAGGCTGCTTTGCTATCCCTTGATTCTGTCCTATCGACATCTAGGGCTATTAATAGCTGTCGCTCACATTTAAATGAGCTGGCTGAACGGTATCAAATTCACCTGTGCTGGTACACAGGGACATTCCAGGAAACTGCGTAGCAGACGAGCTTGCTAGACGTGGTACCACCCTGGAGATCCAATCGGAAAGGACTACTCTTGGTTGGCCCCTGGCAACCTGTAAGATGTTACTTAGCAGGAGAGCAATCAACTTAGCGAACCACAGATGGGCAAACCGCACTACGTGCCATACATCCAGACAGATATGGCCTAAACTGGATCTTAACCGCTCCAATTTTCTGCTTTCGAGGGGCAGATCTAACTTAGAATAGCTACTGGGGTAATCGCCATTGCCTTATTGGCTGAAACGCGAAGAGACTGGGGATCCCCTCAAACGACTTCTGCAGAAGCTGCATGGACGAGGAGGAGGAGGAAACCATTTTACACTACCTCTGCCAGTGCCCTGCACTGGCACGCAGGCGAAAGTCCTTCTTGGGAAACTATTTTTTTGATAGTCTGTGCGATCTGGCTGCGATTGACGTTGCAGATCTTTGGCGCTTCATCGGCAGCTCCGGATGGTTCCAATGAGAAGGTGGAGGGAATTCTTGGATTCCTGTGGCATCACAATGGGCCTTTTGAGGTCTAAGTGCGCCCTTTAAGGCAGCCACACGAACCTAACCTAACCTAATTATGAACAGAAGTAATTTCATTTTAAATTTGTCACAACGTTTTGACATTGCAATGATCCCATGTGACTAATTAAAGGTTAACACAAGGTTTAAAATAAGAAGAAGACAAAAACTCTAAGGTAATTCGTGATTTTTGCAGTCCGAATTCAACATTTAAATTTTTTTTAATTGAAAATGAAAAGCAAGCAACAAAAACATTGCTAAAAGCTGAATAACATCTACTTTAGCCTGTGAACGTTACCTTAGGTTTCACTTTATTACTTAAACAAGCAACCTGGTGAGAGCAGCGCGACATTTGAAAAGCTTGAGCAATTGAGCAACACAAAAGAGCTTTACTAAAAAACGGTTCTTTCTGGTCAAGGTCTCTCAAGTCAGTTTACGATTATTACAAACAGCAACAAAACTGTGTTCTTGAAAATTCGCTTTACGCGAGAGTTTCTATTTTTGCAACGCGATTACATTATTATTCCTACGACAATTCGCTGTGTTTAGCCGATGCTGCGATATTAGCGAAATAATCTCATCTCGCGCAACAGCTGGGTATTGAGTGATAACACGATTTCGTAACACTCCGACTGACGCCCCCAGATCCAGTTATTGTTGCTTCAACAGTGCAAAACCGCAAGAGCTTTGACGCGATTGCGATAAATCGAAACAATAATTGGCGCCATAATTCATTTTTTTTTTCTGCACAACCACAAAAAACTTTCCATAAAATCGGCGGATAAAAAAAAAGGCAAAAATCTAGTAAACACCTTTCGCCATTCTACTCGTAGGTTGCGTTCTAAAAGCACTCGGAACAGGTATGTCGTGTGTTTCAAAATGCATCACTAAGCGGAGCTGCTAAGCGTGTGAATAAGGCCTAGTTCTGCTATCAACGCACATTTTACGCACAAAAAAGAAAATTTCGTGTTTTCCCCCAAAGCCCCAAGAGTCTTGAGTCAGATTTATCAGAAAATAGCTAGATATGGCTTGAATCGTTTGGGAGGTCTTAACCGCGGCCTAGTTGAAAGCCGTTGACTTTTCGGTGACAGAAATGGTAGCTGATGACGTGATTTAATCGATCTCATTGCATTTTGTGATCTCATTTGACGGTGCAACTATACGGCCGCCGTTCAATTTCAAGAATTTTCTTTTATTGAGAGAAAATTAGTGGGCGGATTTGCATAGAAGAAAAATTTCTAACTGTAAACATCCATTGACGGCCACTCGAAAAAATTGGATATCAAAATGGGGGCGTGTGCTAGTTTGTTTCCATCTCAATATAGCGCGAAGTTAATTTCCTAATTAGAAAACTTTTCCGGATCATGAAAATTAAATGGAATTACCGTGAATAAGTCTTCCTTCTTTATGGATTGAACGCAATGAAAGGCTCTTAATGAACGTGCGGTTGGGTCTGGTCTCCCCATTTTCATTTTATTAATTAAAATTTGAGTATAATTCTGAAAGTCCCTGAAATATACACTTTCCCCCTAGGAGTGGGTCATTATGTGCTTGTTGTGTTGTGATCACCCCAAAAAGCGAATGTATCGTTGAAACCAGCTCTAATCCACGTAAAATCCTTTATCATGGACCAAGAACGCTGAAAGTACTTATCCCCACGACTGTTTTGCTGAACCCTTTCTGATTGCAATCACGAAAAGTCTCTCCCTTTTCTATGCTACAGCATCAATTGTCGGCCCCCTTAAGATGACATCATTTGGCAAACGATGCGATTAGAGGAAATTTTCCGGCATCACATGCGACATTCCTCGGAGAATATGAAAGTCTTGGGTCTGGATGTTGCTACAGATATGAAGGGATCAATCGTCACCCTATGCGCTTACTCAGGCAAAGATACCACTACCGATTGCTTTTATCTGCCAGACTTCCCCTTGCGGCTATCACAAGGTTTCAGATAAGATTCAACCATCCGAAGGTCTAATTAATGATAAATCACGCGTGCTGTCACCCACACCGCACCGAGTGTAGACTTAAATCAGAGCAGCTTCCGCTCATCCTCTGCCCTCTTGATTGAAATGTATCAAGATTGCCCCCGGGCGCCGACGTTCGATGGTTTCCCATTTTTCCATTAGGTTCATTGCGATGAGAGCATCACTTGAACGTTGCCCGGCATTTAACGCCTTAAAGTAGTTTCATTGTACTTGCGGGCGCGAGGGTCAAAAGGCGGTTGTTGGTGAGCGCTTAATGCAATTTCTTAGCGTAAACATCACACCGTCGTTAAGTGTTGGCTACGCTTTTAGGAGATCTTTTCTTAACGCCTTCCTGTTTTTCGTTTTAGTGGCAAATCTTCCACACTTAATGCCAATTGGGACGAATTAAACACGACCTCAGCGCTGAGCCGCCTCGGTACGACACGGTAGTATTTGTTGCGCGGAGGCGACTTCTAAACTCGAAGGCAAACGAAATGATGTTCTGCTCCATCTTTGAATAGACGTGACGATCATCGGTGTTGTTGTTCTTGTTGTTGATTCGTCTCAATTTCAAATCGTTTAGCAATATCTGCACGCTCAGGTGATGCGGGCGAAATATGGTAATTTCTAAGGTGTGTGCGCGCCTTAGATGAGATACGATAATTTGGGCCAAGACAAAAGCCAAGACTTTCTCGTCATCACCGGCTAATTTTGACATTAGGTAGAGAAAACAGTTCGCTTTCGTGGAAATTTGCTTAGTATGTCATCGAACTGTGTATATATTAGACGTCCTTGGTCAACAAATTACACGACTGATCTTAGCGTTTTGGACTGGGTCCATTTTTATATAAATATGATATTTGTTTAGAAAAAAGGGATACGTCAATGCTTGTCTTGTTTGAATTTTTAATGATAATAGAAGAAGTTTTATTGAAAGTACCTTCCGTTCATACCTTAAATAATCCGTAATACATTAGTCACCACTCCCCCGAGTAAAAATAATGCTCGCCCATTTATAGCCTGAAATAGGCACGCACATCTTCAAAATGTCTAAATGGCACTCAAATGAGAGCCGCTGCAGGCACGGATCAATAAAAGACACGAAATAATCCAAACCAAGCACGGTACGTACACACTTTTTCTAGACTGACATTTAAGATGAAAACAATAAAATTATTCTCGTATTAACTTATTTGAGATCTCTGCAGGAGCCGGAGCGTTCATAATACTACCGGGAGTATTTGTTCGCTATGCATGCTCGCAACCGGGCGCCCTCGGGTCGAACCCTCGTCGATTGGTTAGAATAGGTTCTCTGGTTATGTGGCATTTATAAAATCATGCATACAGTGGACTAGGTGGTGATCACATGTGCTTAAGGAATATTTCTGATTTTGTAGAAGCTCGTGTGGAAATTTGCTTATTGCGTACTTTCTTTGCTGCGTACATGAAGTCACCCGCCCTCCAAAGCCCTCGACGTCAATGACATAGCAGTGCTACATAAAAAGGGCAAAATCAAATTTCATATTCTGTCATGATAACACTGCTACCCGCAATAACTTCAAAGGCTGAGTAATATGCCACTTACACTACAGTATTATAAATCGGAGTAAACGGAGGAAATCGGAGGAAAAAGCAGTAGAATGGAAGTTATGTTGATGCATCCGTTCATTACTCTTGCAGGTTCGGAATAAAGTAGTGATGGATCTTGAATAAGGGAACTGGAATGTATAGGTCCACGCATTCTATTGTGAAGTTGACAAATGGTTTGAGATGAACTTCTTCTGCTAGTAGTCTCAAGACATAAATAACCAAGTCTAGGACAAATAGCGACAGAAGAGTGAGACAACCGCAGCTCTGGCGACAGAAAATATATCATCGGTCCAGCTAAGGTTACTGGATATCTCAATACTCAAGATGTTTAAAGAGTTTGTACTGTACTGGTTTGTTGGTTTTCAGAGGTGGGATATATGTCTCCTAAATGTGTAGGCATAAAAGGTTCGTTGTCGCCCCTTGCCCGGCAGCGTTCCCTAAAGTCCGCTATCGAGCCAGCTAAACCCCATAACGAATCTGATAATGGATTCTTAGCGCAGAGTTAATCAATGTTAAAGTTTGCACTCCTCTGCGCCAATTCATTTGCTTTTTTATTACCTGGGATTTCACAGTGTCCTGGCACGTACATATACTAAAGTGACTTCATTTTGTCGCCGTAGTTTCTGTTTGCATCCCTCTTACGTTTTAAATTTCACCATGGCATTTGTCAGTAATTTAAGTGACGTCTGGCTATCCGTACAAATTGCTATTTTGGAGAATCTTACCCTCCGTTCCATTAGCCTCGTCCCGATCTTTTCGTCGGAAAGTACGCTTCGAGGTTTATCTCCATATTGGGGTTACCAGTCTAGCAATCCCAGCAATTTTCTTCCCCGAATATTCTTTCAATCGTTCCTGCATTACAAATTTGAGCAATCTTTTCATGCTGGATGAGTTGTCTCTTAACTGCTCATGCTTTATTCATGCGTAAACGTGCAGACGAGTTGAGTACAACACATTTAACATGGAAATCCATTGAAGAGATGTTTAATATGAAATCGAGAGTCCCCGTCGGTGTCGCCCTAGCCGCACGTGTGATGTCTACAAAAACACATGCGTTGCATCTGGTCAATTGTCCTCTGGTTTATACAAGTAAACATCCATTTTATGATACGGGGTGATAATCCCCATATTTTCCAAATTGCATTTCTACACGTCCAGAAAGCCCTTATAGTGCTTTGTTTTTCTATTTGGATAGGTGTCTGGTCCAATTTAGTTTCCCGTGCATCAGCACACCCAGAAATTTGTCCACATCCTTTATGGTGAGCCTGTTGTTGCCAATGCACGGGGGAACTATCTTCCTTTATTTCTATTTTCTGGTAAAGGAGCAGAGTTCCGTTTTATCTGGGTTCATTTTCAGCCGCAATCCTGAGCCCATGAGGTTGCTGTGTTGACTGCTTCTTGAATTAAACATCCCAGATTTTCTTCAAAGTTACCTCTGATTACTATCGAAAGGTCGTCTGCATAGCAGACAAAGCATAGACCCTTATTTTACAAGGTTTCATCGATCACTATCACCCATTGGAATGCCGAAAGAATACCTCCTTGTGGAGTTCCTCTATTTACCATCGCTGTCAGTTGTTCGTTTCCGAAACTCCTTTTAATGATTCGGTTTCCCAACATCGATTCGCTTCAGCTGATTATTCCTTGATCTACCCTCTATCTCCTCAACCTACTGAGAATCTTTCCGATTTTGACGTTTGCTGACGGCCCCCTCTATGTCAATGAAGCAGCCCAAGACCATTTCCTCCTCCGATATTTCCTTTATGTAGGCGTGTTGGCAACTTGATAGGTGATTTATATCTATTTGCTTTTTTATCTCGAGTTCTACCAGCCTTTCTAGACTTTTCAGTAGGAATAAGTTAAGCTTATCGGTCTATATGCACTAGGTGTACGCTATGGTCTTATTGGGCTTAGGTAGGAATACTATCTTAGCTACTTTTCAGTTCTTAGGGGTGTAACCGTTTTTTTAGGTAAACTCTATAAAGTTAGGGCGAGTATGTTCCACAGTCGGATACTCCCTTGCTGCAACATCATGGGTAAATCGTTACCTGGCGATTTGTATGGGTTAAATGATTTTTTAACGGTACGCAATCTTCCTGTTTCTCTCCCCTATCCTTATTTGGGGTCTATCTTATAGGTAGTATCAGCACTCGTCGATCCCTCATCCACAAGGATACTCTCTAGGAAGCTGTTTATTATCAACTTCTCCAGTAATTCCTTCATCTTAGATGGCTTTTAGATGTGGAAAAAAATTTCTTAAGTCTAGCTGCCTCCCATGTACTTTCAATTTGGCCAGTATATTTCCTCCACGATCCCCTCTGGGCTTCCTTACAGTCAGACTTTTATTGTGTGAATGTTGCTTTGTACTCCTCCAAGGTGTTTATTAGCATTATTGAATAGTTTTCTAGTTTTGTTCCTTATTTCTATAAATCGAGAATTTTTACATACTACATCCATATTAATACTACTGACCTACATATGGTATCGATATGACAGTATTAATGCAATGGTATTCCTCATATATGAGACTACCCCTGGCACAAATTATTCGTGGTATGTAGCTATCCACAGCCTACTCTGGATACAAGCGTGGAAAACATGACAGTTCGGCCACTTTACCACCACGCCTGTCGTCATTATTTCATTTATTTTTGTATCACAGATTAACCAATCCTTGCACACATTTAAACCGCACACAGTTTTACCCAAAACTAAAGAGAAATGCTGATGTCATTGACGCATTCTAACCTCAATACTTCAACAAAACGAACAGAAGAGAGAGCCTTCCCATTAAAACACATGAAAATTGTAAATGAAATTTTTTTTATCGTGACCACAATGTTCACAACATTTATAGGTTTACGTCAAGTAAGAGAGAGAGACTTTAAACATATTGCGAGAAATACATGTCCATTGAGTTGGACCCGCCATGGTCAACTTATAATGAAAGAAAAGGATTTTTATTTTTTCTATTCGCAAATTTACAAATTGACAATTTTTCTATACGGCAAAACTATAAATTTGCATTTTCCTATAAGGTACATATTACTGGAGACACAGCACATCATGTCACAGCCAATAGTTTAACTATTACAAAGATAATGGGGCTGATTTTCGAATCCACTTTTCATTCTTTCTAGTTTTCTGAACAGGGTGTCTAAAAAAAACTATTTTTTTTCGCTTATAAAATTAACATATGACTTCTTCTCCATTTTTGCACATGGCAGCACATTTTTTGTTTAGTATGTTACCCTTCCGTGGTGTTAATGGAGAAAGACGAGAGGCTAAATATACTTGCAAAAAAGAACCTCCCTTTAAAAATGGTACTTTTTGAAATAAATATTTTTTTTTCTTGTTACACGATAGCACACATCGCACACCTTCCAGCACATCCACTGTATGCTGAATAAACCTTTCCATTACACAAAGAATAATTTTTGACTTAAAAAAAAATTATCTGAAAAATCTAAATTTTTTTTTTTTGACTTTGGCACATGGCAGCACATCCTCTGCACATGGCAGCACATCCTGTGCACATTACAGCACAATATTGGCGGTTTTGTTAATGTAAAGTAACCGGGCTAACATAACTGGCTAAAAAGGACCTTCTCATAAAAATCATATTTTCTGAATAAATTTTTTTTTTTTTAATGTGGCACATGATAGCACATCTTGGGCACATTTCAGCACAATTTTTTTTATAAGAAATTCTAAAATGGCGGGTCCAACTTTATGGACATGAGAAATACTACGAAAAAGTAGAATTCCCCAACCTTTACCTGTTTTTTATTATAGCAACTTTCAGATTGTTTACACCACCAATGCTCAGCTGTTCGTGTCAGCTTCCGAGCTTGTATCTAGAGTAGGCTGTGAACTATCATTCGCTGGCAGATCTCATTATTGGCAAATTCTTTGTTTTCTGTTTCCATTAAAATTTCAAACACTACATCCTACAAGTGCCCTTATTTGCTTTTTTTCAACTATTGTTTTGAAAGAGTTCGTACAACTTTACAAATATTTATCAGAGCTTTTTTATGCAAAAACAAAATCTTCTTAAAATGTTGACGACTTGGCAGTAAGAAGGAAATATAAACAAAACATAAGCGGGAAGATGGCGCTTAAATCATTAGATTCGTAGCATATTAGGTCAAATATGCGAATTTCAATACCAGGAATACGTGGGAATACCATGTCAGTTCAAACATATATGATACCTACGCCGTATTTCAATACCATGGTAATACTTCTGTCATAAGAATAGATACATAGGTATTTTGAAAGGAAAGAAGCTGCGATTCCGCAAACAGCAAGCCGGAATGGAGGTATTCAAAGCCCCATCAATTCTGGAGCAATTAATGTGCCCTGTAAGCAATAAAAAGCAGACAACGTCATCTTCATAATAACTACGATTTTTTGGCAACACCACTTTAACAAGCGCCGATTCCACAAAGCTTTTAAAAAAAATCTAATTTACCGGAATCTATTTGCTAATTTCGGATTTCCAACTTCTAATCTAATCAAGTCCAAAGGTTAGATAAGCAAACGCCGAGTTGATAGGACAATTATCAAAGCGTTCGCCTTAAAAGTTCGATATTTTCAACTCAACATCGTTTCCACCTCATAATCCAATGTGTTTTTCTACTTCCCATGTAATTGTGTGCTGACAACTGATAGCATTCCTTAAGAAGTCCGATATAACTGACGAAAAGCGTGTACAAACTTGACGAGTCAGATAAGATTGCGCCCGAAAAAAACAATAGTTACAAATTAAATTTGCGACAACTAATTAAGTTTTGCGTCATAACACAGAAAATATTCAAACGACAGACAGGGCGCAGTAGATTGTGGCAAAGAATTGGATCAATTTAGAAGAACACGTAGGTAACGTAGTCCGTGTATCGTCGCTCAAAAAGCCAATAAACGACGACTATTGGTCAAGCAATTGTCGTGAATGAACCTTTTATTCTTTTATTCAGTGCAATGTCCACTGGAAAGAAATATCACACTTAGAACGTTTAACGGTCACAACAACAAAAAACATTTAAATAGAAAAATTCTCTACCGTAATATTTATCGTACGGGCGTAGATTGATGGACAAGTTGCGTCGACGCTTTCTTCGTAAATAGTTACCTACTTCTGTGTCGTAATGAATTTTAATGTTGCCCGTCAATTACACGTGCAAACACTTTGTACACAAGACATTGTCTACGTAAATTAAACTTCATTGTTTCCCTCTGGAAGATGTAAAGGTGTTGTCCGGAATTCAGAACAGAACAAAACAAAACACAATACGACGCACGGTTTGTTGTAATTAACTATCGTATTTGAGCCTTGACATGATAATTACCTGTTGATCAGTTGTTAGTTCTGACTACGTGTCACATTTCAAGATATTCCACAGAGGCAATGTGTGACGAATCGCAGAAAAATTCTGATGTAAATTAGTTTAACATAATTAGCACGTTTCAATTTTTGATTATTGTTTTGTTTGTTAAGTCAAATGTAGAAGTGTTAGTCATTTCATGGCGAAAGCCTGATCTAGGGCTCTAATTGACATTGATCTGCGTAAATGAACTCTAGGTGATGATGGTAGATACTTGAAAGAAGCCATGAAGTCCAATTCGATTTACAGGGTTGTCACTTATTTTGCAGGACCAAATTTCCCGATTTTCCAGATAATAGGTGGCCACTTTTTTCCCAAACCAAATTTCCCGGACTTTTCCCGATTTTCCAGATAATATTTGAGTTTTCTTGTCAAGAATTTAAAAAAAGTTGTTTATGCTGTTATATATTTTATAAATCACGTAACAAATCAGACATTCGCATGCATTTCAGAATCATAGAAAAACATTGTTGTTTTATAGAAAACGAGAGATATACAAATTTATTTCATTGATCAAAAAGTAATTGTTGAAAGCGTTCAATTAAAGCGTTCATTTTTGTCTACTGGCACTTTCTCTTTCATTTTTCTATCGTCGGTACTTTTTATATTGTAACATAAATGAGGCTCTTCGGGCTCGGCGAAATAATTAAGACACTTATTTAATGTACCTCAAATTAGCAAAACACATTTCTCGAATCAAAAATCTAACACTCTCATAATTTGTTGCTAAATAGTTGCTAATTAGTTGTAGAAAAAAATAATTTGTTGCTTTTTATTAAAAAAAAAATGGGATGTTCTGCTAAGTTCAGCTGAAGTTAGCAGAACACCTTCATGAAAAATTTATTTACAGAATCGGGACGGTGCCTAAATTATTAAGTGAATTTGTTGCTAATTAGTTGCCAGGAAAAAAATTATTGCTCTTTAGTTTTTTTTTCAAAAATGACGTGTTCTGCTAACTTCAGCTGAAGTTAGCAGAACACCTTCATGAAAAATGAATTTACAGAATCATGACGAAGTCTAAATCATTCAGTGAATTTGTTGCTAATTAGTTGCTGGGAAAAAAATTATTGCTCTTTAGTTTTTTTTTCAAAAATGGGGTGTTCTGCTAAGTTCATGTCTAAATCATTCAGTGAATTTGTTGCTAATTAGTTGTGCACAACGACGACCAAAAATAATGAACCACACCATCAGCATGGGCTGTTTTGCCAGAGATTTCGAAAAAATTATCATTACTTGGATTTTCTGTTTTCCATACTGAGTATTGATGAAAAAGAAGATTTGTTGTAATAATAATGATATCAGTGATAATTACTCAAAGTAATTTAAAAGATATTTTTATAATGCTTTCATTATATTTTATATAGCGTGGAAAAGGAATAACTATTATAAAAGTGAATAAAAAATTAATCAATAAATATAATTTTATTATCTGTTCGCTGTATTTATAAAATGACATACCTATACTGATTATCCAACGATAACATATAATATGTAATGAAAAACTGTACTATTAAAACCAATTATTCACAAAAGTGTACATTGTAATTTGTCTATTTAACGTAACGTGGTCCTAATTTGAAAAAAAATTCCATCAAATTTAAAACAGCTCTCGTATTGTAAAACAGAAGACAATTCTCAATCTAAAGTGATGGACATCGCCCTTAAAATTCTGGTTTTTTCAGTTTTGAAATGAAGTAGGTAAAAAAGGAGAACACAAATACACAAATTGTAGGGATTCCTCTTTGAAAAATGTTATTAACTTTAATAATTTGGAGTAGCGAAATTTTCCGCAATGCAAAAAACGAGAAAATCCAAGTAATGATAATTTTTTCGATATCTCTGGTAAAACAGCCCATGCTGATGGGTTGGTTCATTATTTTTTGTCGTCGTTGTGCACAACTAATTAGCAACAAATTCACGGAATGATTTAGACTTCGTCCCGATTCTGTAAATTAATTTTTCATGAAGGTGTTCTGCTAACTTCAGCTGAAGTTAGCAGAACACGTCATTTTTGAAAAAAAAACTAAAGAGCAATAATTTTTTTCCTGGCAACTAATTAGCAACAAATTCACTTAATAATTTAGGCACCGTCCCGATTCTGTAAATAAATTTTTCATGAAGGTGTTCTGCTAACTTCAGCTGAACTTAGCAGAACATCCCATTTTTTTTTTAATAAAAAGCAACAAATTATTTTTTTCTACAACTAATTAGCAACTATTTAGCAACAAATTATGAGAGTGTTAGATTTTTGATTCGAGAAATGTGTTTTGCTAAGTTGAGGTACATACTTATTTACAGTCACAAATATTCAGAATTTTTATTCACTTCACTTCATTAATTCGTTGCACAATTTTCTTGACAATATTTCTTCACAATATTACGTTTCACTTTAAGAATTAAAACTTATCACTTCACTGGTTAAAATACAACTAACTAACTAGGCTGCTACTCAGCCCTATTTATACTACTTAGCTTAATTCTAGAAAGTTCAGCAACTTAGTTCTAGCAATTTCCGTTATTCATTTCCACCACACTAAGTCACCACAGGTTCGAGTCGGCCTTGACTTTATACGACGATCTGACGTTTTTCTGGTTTCCGAAATTCGGGACATGCGCACTGTACAACTTGATTTCTTTTTCATCACGGAGCCTATGCCAGACTATAGTGCATGTTACAATATATACATACATAGGTTGCTACTTAAGTTTTGAGATATGGCAACACCTGTGTGAATATGTCAAATCTGACATTGTCATAGTAAAGTTTGATATTTTTAATGATAATCGTACTCAGAACGTTTTGTCATACGAGTGCTATTTGTGTTGTTTACAGGTACTTGACACATTCGTCTTGATCAAAAAATGAAATGAAATCGTGAACATTTTCGCGCGATGATTTTCTATGACTTTCGACGTGGATTAAACCAACAAGAGAGTGCCGATCAACTCGCTTCGACTTTTGGTAATGAAGCACCATCTCGAACCACCGTGTTTCGCTGGTTTTCCGAATTCAATGGTGGTCGCACTACGCTACAGGACGAATTTCGTGAAGATCCACCTAAATTGTTGAAGTAGTCGTGCCAGGAAAAATCGATGCTGTGCGTGAACTGATATTGCAAGATCGTCATGTGACATACCGTTTGATTGAGGCATGCTTGGGCATTAGTTCCACTCTCATACATTCAATATTGCATGAACATTTGGCAGTCAAAAAGTTTGTTGGCGTTGGATACCGCATAATTTGACAATCGCTCAAAAAAAGGCTCGTGTCGATTGGTGCAAAGAACTGTTGAAAACATTTAATCGCGGTGCTTCAAAAGACGTCTGTATGATCCTGACAGGCGACGAATCATGGAACTATGCATATGAACCCGAAACTAAGCAACAATCAACTGTATGGGTCAAGACGAGCCAAATCCAACAAAAGTCTGTTTGCCAGAAGTATTCGGAAAAATAAGGGAAACCACTCGCAGAAGACGAATCATTCTCCACCATGATAATGCAAGCTCTCACACATCGGCTCAAACAAGTGAATTTTTGAGCATTCAAACATCGAATTGATGATTCATTCGCCGTAGTCCTGATTTGGCACCCTATGATTTCTTCTCATTCCCGCAGATCAAAAATAAAATGCGGCAAAGTTTTTCGACGCCTGAAGAAGCGGTTTATGTGTTCAAATCAGCCATAAAAAAGCCATTTTCGATTATAAATATTTATTTTTACTTCTCTATTTCGAAACTTAAGTAGTAATTAACAGCAAAATAACGGCAAATTGTAAGCCTAGTCGTGTTGCGATTCGCCGAAGTTGTCCCGCTAAGTTGATGTACGTCCGAGACTGCGAAGTGCGTTTGAAATTTGTGGCAGTTTGTGTCAAGACCTTTGATACTTCAAAGAAACATCTCATCCCACCAAAAACATTTTATGTAAAGAAGGTTGCCAAGACTCATAAGCTCATACCGCTTTCACTGTTAAAAAGTTATCAAATCTCATGCGGAGCCAAGCCCCTAACTCTACAACCCCTAACTCTTGAAACCCTACATCTTGGTCAAAAAGTATTGTTTGAGTGCCTTGCACGCCAGAAGCTCCTTTCTTCATAACACGCTCACTTTTTAGTTGTTTATGTACTAATAACATGTAGATTTGATATGAAATTTCAGCTTTCTTGAACTTTTGAAAGTGTATACCTCTCTAGAAGAAATTTTATATACAGACTTGCACCCCCTTTATGGTGGGTTGGAGGGTGAAAGTTACAGATTTCTTAATTTTCTCGTTGTTTGTGTGCAGAACTTTTGGAAGTACCTACCCATAAGAAAATTTATATACAGATCTGAACCCCCTTTTATGGGAGGTGGAGGGTAAAAGTTACAGATTTCTTAATTTTTCCGATGTTTGTGTGCTAATCCTAGCCTGCATATCGAATTTCAGCTTTCTAAGACTTCAGGAAGTACCCTAGAGGTTTCAATGACGGAGGTTTTGATGATCATAAGTATCGAATTCGACGATAAAGTAATAAGGTAAATAAAATCTAAAGTATAAAAGCTGGACAAATGAAACTTAGTGTGTTTCATAAGTCTGGTAACTGCATCTTATTCTAAGAATTTGGGCTCTCTGGTATTGTCTAGACCGAAGTTATGAGGGTTCGAATATACGACGAAACGCTTCGATAAAAGGCAGGTAGTGCCCAGTCTTGGCGGGGCACTGCTGTGCCCCCAGATCAAGTCATCTGCAGTCGCATGGCCCAGAAATAATGATCCATAATATCTAGTAGTCTTGATTGGTTTCAGAATTCCAGAAGCGTACAAAAAAGTCCATTTGTCCATTTTGGGTTACCTTATTAAAACATACATCCTAAAGTTCACAAAAAAAAAATACAGGGCAAGTCCAAAATTGAAAGCGTACGCAATTTTAGAGTTTTAGAGTGTGACATGATGCCCTTTTAGCCAAACTTCCAGCATTTGGTCTGCACCCTCACGCCGTTCAATCCGTGTAGTAATTGTCTTAGTTACATCTGATCCCTACGAAATAAATGCCGGTGTACCTTAGGGTTCAGTTCTTTCACCAACCTTATTTCTTCTACTTATTAATGGACTTTTACTCCTTACTATACTTATTCATAGTTTCGCGTACTCTTTTAATTCTGTAATGAATTCTCGTGGAAATGCTACAGAAATCAATCGAGAACGCATGTTTGGATCATTAAACAACGACATTTCTATGATCCTCACTTGGGTCAGGTCAAATCGTGTTTCGTTCAATGCATCCAGAACTCAATGCTGTTTAATGTCTCTTAAAAAACGCCAGATCACCCTCAACCTATTTCAGTCGACAGAGTGCATATACTCAATTCGCCCTCTCTAAGCATCTTAGGTATTAACATATCCAGTAATCTTAGCTGGACTGATTGTATATTTGCAATCGCTAGAAGTGCCATGAAATGCTTTGGTTTTCTACAGAGATGTAAGAAATATTTCACCACATCTGAGTTAGCGCTGATCTACAGGTCCCACATCAGACCTAGACTTGAATATAATTCCCATATTTGGGCAGGGGCCGGACACACAGCATTGTTCGCATTAGACAAAGTCCAGCGTCTCTGAGTGTATTGGCTCTCTGGAGCATCGACTGAATGTCTCACTATTCTATCGATATTTCCACGGCCAGTATTCTAACGAAATTGGTAGCCTGATTCCTTGTAGACATATGACAAGGCTCCTACCCCTATACCCTGCAGGTCAAATTTGGACGTACCGTCAAATTTCGGGAATCTTTTCTAAGCAGAACAACACGAATGTGGAACAGTTTATCATCTTCTGTTTTTCAATCATCTTATGACCCCGAAACTTTCAAACGAGGCGTACATTGACACCTCCTTCACCCAATCTGTGAACCCATTTCCCTCACTCTTAATCCTTTTCCTGCCAAGGCAGCATCATATATTTTGTTTTTAAATCAATACATACTATTTTATTACGGTTTGCATAGTTTAAAAATCTCTCTGCAAGTATCCAAACACAACCAAATGACAAAACTAGCTCTTGTTATCGAAACAAACGACATCTATACTTTGCTCGAAGATAAAAAAAATTACCTTACCAACAAACCGCAAATATTTACTCAAAAATCTCCATGATTTACACAAACAATATTTACAATGTTTTTTGCACCTTCCATATCTCGTCTCTCGAGTTTGCATCATCCGAAACGATCAAATGGCCGTTGATAATTTACACTTTACGTAACGAAACCATCCCATGTGTGAACGTTTTTCCACCCATTTTTGCCAATGCTGACATTTTGTGGTGCTAATTACCTTCATAACTCAGGAAAATGCATAATCCATGGAAGCAGTGCAATAAATTTCATAAATAACAGAAAACGAGATGAAACGGATGATATTTTATGCTTGGCTGAGAATTCAGAGCAATTGCCAAACGTACGACGATGTCGTGTTCTTTATAGGCGAACAAGATGCCGACCGGATTGATCTAGCCACTTACTTGCAAACAGCTTAGCTACTTTAATTGCATCAAACTTCAATCTGAAGTTTTTCAACTGACAGAAAAAACACCAAAAAGTTGTTAGCCGGCGACTAAAAGGAAGTTGTCCGGTTTCTGGTTTTTTCTTTTTTAATTTTTTTACTATTTTGTCGCTTGTCTAATTCTTGTTTTGATTTCCTTTTTCTTGGGAAAAGCCATTACAGAACGATACTGGAAATGTTGCGCAGGCCCGAGCAACTAAAGTGTTCAGAAAATCTTCAAAGTACTTAGCAAATGGAAGACTGCGTGAAGAGGCTGCAATGCAAGTACTTTGACGCTAAGTGTTGGCATGTACCCAATTCCAGCCAAGCGCGTTAGTCATTTTATTGTTGACGTCTCGACCTTTGTACGGTCTGACGGAATGCCCTGTTACGTAACTATCGGTGTGTCGTAACTGTCGCCGTAATCTAATTAGTTTCCTACTCTTTTCCTCTTCTTTGCGAATTTTTGTATTTTTTTCTGGATGCAATTGATTTAGGAAAAACAATTCAAATTTCTGAACACTCACTTTGCTTTTACTTTTCGACCGCGAAAATTGTATCTACTTTTAATCACCATAATTTAGAACCTAGTAATTTTGTTGTAGCAAGTTGGCAGCATTGATATAATTAGAATTTTAGATGCAAGTTCATAGTTCATATTGGTCACTAGCTAGAGCGATAATTTCGAATAGACGCCATGTTGCGCGAAGTACTGTCATAATTGACAGATCTTTTCACCGGCTATCGAAAGAATTATTTGCCTTTTGCAACAACTTTTGGCAGATATTTATTGAATTCCTTGTTACCCGATTAAAAGCAAGACTCGCCCATTTCTAGCCTGAAACAGGCACGCGCAGCATCAAAAAGCCTGAATAACCCTTAAATAAGGTATGATACACTTGAGTAAAAATTATACTTTTCCAAATTCCAGCCTGCTGCAGGCACGTAGCAAATAAAAGACACACGAAATAATCCAAACCAAACACGACATGCTCACACTTTTTTTAGACTAAAAAAATTATAAAATAAAATAAAATTTATAAGCCACCAGTCTCGAATATTTTAAAGCCAGAACGCAGTAACAGAACCGTGCATTTATGAACTCCCACGATTTTGTTTAGATTTTTGTGCCTTAGCGGGAGCGTGTATGCTAGTGTGGCGGGCGTATTTTTCAATTTTTGAGCCTGTAACGGGAACGTGCATAATACTACAGCGCTCATTTCTTCGCTATGCGTACTCGCAGCGGGCGTCTATATACTTTTAAAAATATTAACGCTTATACTTACTGTGGGCGTGAATATAAAAACTCAATTAATTTTACCACAATGACGTCAGATCATTTTACTTTTGTATTTGTGTGTTGTCCATGGCAAAGCCATGTTATTCCATGTTTAATCTTATTTTATTCGTCCCCATAAAAACTGTGTTTGCCTAGACCAAACTCCATGAGAATACCTTGTTTTCATAGGTTCAAACTCGCTTTTCCAGGCCTAATTTTCATCGTCGAAGTCAAAATATGTTTGTCTAGGCTCAGCTTCGAGCGTTTAAAATAATATTTTAAAGACAAAGTTTTTCGTCCGCCATTTTGAAATGCAGCTTGGACAAATCAAACTAATTTCTGTACAAACGTGGACTAACGATAGACAAACTAAGGCGCTGTCAGAAAGTAGAATATACACTCTTCTGGATGTAAAGACCCGAGATTTCCTGGCGCTGGCTACGTGGGTCCCACGATTATTCTTTGTGGAATAACGTTTTCGAACGTTGGTTGGTTAAAAAAGAAACTGCCTATTGCACGATGCCTGGCTGAAGGGAGACCCCGACATCTGCAAAGGAAGTGAACAAGGGTTTCTTTCTCGCTCTTGTTCTTGCAGCCGCGGCAGGGTATGTGCGACCCACGGCAGGGTATGTGCGACCCTGGCGTCAACCCAGACACTGTCTAAGTATGTCCTTTAACTGCAGCCTGGCGAGATTCAGATAAAAATTGGTTGGAGAGGCGAGACATTGACGTGATGGGCACGTGCATCCCATACAGAGTTCGATGACTGGAGACGTACAAGTAGTCACGTTCGCGACTTAAAGGGAGTATAAGTTCAAAAGTCCGCGCCTCTGCTGCGAATTTAAAACTGATTGTCATGCTAATGTTTGAAGCTGCTTTAAGATGTTTTTTTCATTGTATCAATGGTGGCGATGTAGATGTGTCTACTTACTGTACATACATGCATTCCAGATTCGTGGACAGAGGTCAAAATGGTCTTCATTCCTAAAGGAATACAGACCTCGCACAGAAAACCTAGGGATTTAAAACCAAAAATTCGCTCCTCGTTAAAACCTTGGAGAGACTTGTTGATGTCAACATCAAAGAAGTGGTTGAACCATCTAGACTGTTTCTCTCTCTCTCCCAACATGTATATAACAAGAATAATTTCCTTGCGACAGCCCTGTAATATCTGACCTATCTTGTCGGAAAGATCAATCATCTACAGGAAATTCATCCCAGTAGCCTTCGGCGATATTGAGGGTGACTTTAACAACGTTGACGTTAAACCAGAGGCGATAACTGCAGCCTTAAGGAGGTTAGATCTAGATGGGCCACTCATCGAGCTTACAGATTTAATGCTCAGAAGCAGGAACATCAGCTCTAATTTTTGGGGATCTAGCATAAGATAAGCTTCTATGAGATCTGGTCCTTAACGATCTACTTCTGGACCTAGAGGATGCTGAGATTATCCAACATGCCCTCTCGAAACTATCCTCCTGCCTGCCTTCTGGAAAATCAAATATGTATATGTACAACGCCTTGTTCGACTCCTTTATTCCCACCACGCAGGTGCATTTTTACCGACACTTGGCTGAAAGATGAAGTGGGTGGAGATGTCTACTAGAAACATCTGGACCAATGCACTGTTTTCCAAGCAGCAATTGTGCATATACATATAGTACGGGCGGCTCAGAACGTCTGGAGGATAGAGCATTGTCGCTAAGCAACATCTGCATTTTTGCAGGCAGTAAAACATCTATTAAATATCTCACGAGAAAGCATACGCCTTCCAAAACCAAAACTCCAAAAATTTGCGCATCGGTATAGTAAATAATAACGAGTCGGCCTTCCAACCCGGAGGTCTCAGGTTCGAACCCCATCCATGGCTGTTTCCCGCAGACAACAGATTACGATAAAAATATCATTGGGAGTAGCAGAGAAATATTGGTGTTTCGGACTTCACCCTAAATAATAGGTCCACTTGCAATCGTTGTCTCGAATCGGCCACAAGAAGTTACGGGAAATAGAGAATAGTCAGTGTATTGTTAAACGTCCATTTTCAAATGCTGTATTTCGCCCATCAATGGGTGATCAAACGTCAAAAGCAGTTGGTGCGTATTCTTAGCATACAAAGACACTTATCTAACGTGATTTCCACGTTTGACCACCCCGCCAAATTCGAATTATGGGGTTGGAAATATATTTTGCGGAATTTCTTTTGGATTGGTCAAAAAAATTTAATGAGCAGTCAAAAGAGGCCAGTCCTTCTTAGTAATAAAAAGGAGCAAATATCAAATTTGGGGGACAGCTTGACCTTCAAAACGTTTTTTCGCATATTTCATGACCGAAGGGGGTCAATTAAACTTACTGCTGGTCAATTGTGGTCAATCGAATTCATGATTTTAAAATTTTGAATTATTTAATTTATTCGACTCAAACGGTGTCCCCGTTGAAATACATTCAGTTCATACATACATAACTGACAGGGTGTTATTTGGGAGTACCATGTCCGATAAAATAAATAATACTTTCCGAGTACCTCAGGGCACCCGTTTTTGTCTAGTACTTTTTATTACAGCCATCGAAAATATATAAAATATATAAACGAACTATCTTAGTGTAAACCAAACACCTTCCTTCGTCGTGACTATTGTTTACATAGAGAAGGTCACATATTCGTTAGATTTGCGCTTCGTAATATCTACTTTTATATTAAGTACCTCAGCATTGTGAACAGTTAAGGTTTATTTCGGCATGCAACAACTCTAGAATTACATGAGCTTTCCAATCCCTACAAGAGACTACATCACGGATGGCTGCCAGCGATTACAAGTTGATACAAATTGCAAAAATCGATGAACGACCTAACCATTAGTGTTCTGGCTGTCAGGCGGAAACAGTGCTCCTAATTGGTATTCGACGATCCAACTTATAAATCGAGCAGCAATAATGTGATTCGAAATAGATGTTCAATATATGTAGAGCTTTGATTAGAAGGATCGGCAAATCAAAAATTCCCTTACATCCCTTCTAATGAAGAATATGATACATTTCATATCAGGAAAATATGCATGCCACACCCACTTTCACTGAAATCATGAACAAGTAAAGAGTCCCATCCAAACAAGATGAAATGTTCGCAATAGCTCTACTGCCACCCTCATCTTTGTATGCACTTCGGCATAAGACGTCTTCTTAAAAAAAACAAACTATCGAATTTCTCACCGAACGAATCACCCGTTTTTCCACTTCACCAGGTCGTACGCGTTCTGCATATAATTCACGTATCTGCAATATTGTGCCTCTTATGGCATGTGCCTAAATTTGCTGAAAATCATTTTCGTTTTCGTCTTCTGTTTATTTTTTTTAAACTTTTTTATTCCGTTTACTCTGCCCTCGGCTTCCACCACTTCACACGGCAACAATAAAAGTAAACTTTCAAACTCGTCTTGTAGGTGTGACCAGCAAACAAATGAGCAAACAATTTACGTTTTTTGGTCTAAAATGGAATAAAGTTTCGCCTTGTGTTCGCCAAAAGTAATATAAAGGCCACAGTAGAAAAAAAATATCGCGAATAAATTAATGCAATTAATCTTAAGATGGAGAAAAAGTTGGAAGTCTTGCAGAATCAGACAACACTTCCATGGAATTAAATAAAACTGGAAAATGAGGTGATGCGCTTCAAGTTCCAAGTGGGATGTCAAAGACTTCCATCTATGGATGGATGTTTCGATCTTTTGGTGAATTCAAATCGTATAATAAAGTGAAAATAGAATCGTGAGTGGGTGAAAAATGGCATTTCGTTAGAAAAGTTGAATGATTACCGATATTCTTCAGTTTTAACAGAAATAGAATTAAATGTAGATAACCGTGACCGAGATTTGAGATGCTATTAAACTAATAGTCATCCTTATTGGAAGTGTTAATACAAAGCAATAGTACTAAGAAGGAAATAACACATAACTGATGTTTACACGTAAATGGAAGAAAGCAAAGAAGTTTTTCGAGAGGAACTCAAGTTAAGGTAAGCAAACAAGAAAAACGGATTGCTACGCATTGTTTACCAAATCTGACACACAATCACAACAAAATATTCAAATTTTTAAAACATTTTGTTTTATTTTTTGCTTATTTAGAAAGCATATCGACGCTCGGTTACTACAATTTGTCTTGTCTGTGCATTTAACAAAACCAAGCTTGGGTCCAGAGCTTCAATAGATTTTCTTTTAAAGTTCAAACCAAACGGGGTCCCTCTGGGGTCCGAAATGTGTTCTTTACTAGTTCAACAAGTTTTGATATTCCTCGAGATTCAAATTTGTGCCTTTTACAACGTTAAAAATTTCAGACTTTTGTTGCAATATTCTACGAAAGGTCTTAAATTTGGCCTTAGAATCAAAAATAATGATCGTCTACAATAGTTCTTGACCATATTGCCGAAAAAAAACGAATAGGGGTCTAGGGACCACTCACAACTTACGTAAGCACTAGTAGGTGGTCAAGTCGAAACTCTACATACTTACCTTGATGAAGATAAGGTTTAATGAGAGGGGGGAGGGAAAATAAGTAAAAAAACTGCTTAATTTGTGAATGACCCCTAATGCTATTAATATTCTAAGACTGTTTAGTACAATACAACTCTTTCCATTATCATTTTCCATAACTTAAAGCATTCAAAAACTTTATCTTAATAGGTCAGAATGAAGATTCCAGTATCCCATTGTTAGCTGACTCCAATAGATACTTTCGAATACTACAAATACTTTAAAATAACGACATCTTAGCAAGTATAATAACTTTTACATTTTTTTCAATTTTATTGCGGTCGACATTATTTCAGGAAGCAAAATAAAATGCTCCACTTTTGCGGGTACACGTATGCGTATGTGTAACTTAATAGGTAGCCTGCGGGTATGGAAGTTTTGTATGCAGTTCGTACAAATGGATATTTAGTTATAACTCTTTTAGCATTTGTTGTCAAGTGCCGAAGTTTACGGGATGCCTTATGATGCTATAGCACAATCTTGGAAGGAAAGGAATTATAGACAAGGGAACTGAGCTAATGCGATCACAATTATACCCTAGACATGCAAATGATGGCCATCATAAACTCCTTTGATTCATTTCATTTCAATTCCAAATTAATTAAATTTTGTTCGATTTACTTAAAATTGTGTTAAAAGTAGGTCTGTGAAGTTAGTCAACGAATCGAAAGAACATTCGATTTTAATAGCTTATTCGTTTGACCAGGGAATGACCATGTTGACCCACCAATTAGTTCTGTTGACCACCCACTTTTTGAAAACGAGATATTCAAAAAACAAAAATCAAGGCTAACTTCACGCTTTTTTTCAAATTATATGAAATTCGAAATTCAGTAGCTATATAGATTGACCATCGTTTTACGACGTAGACCCAACTCCTAAAATTGTTGACTAACCCGTTGAAACAAAATTATAATAAAAATGTTTACATAAAGTTTCTTCTTTAATAATCCATATCATTCAATGACCCTCAAAAATATGCGGGACGTAATTTTTTTAATTCAAAATTACTAGTTTTAAAAAGAAATCCTCCGTCAGGACTATCTTCACACCCCTCGAGACATTATTAGAGCGAAATTGAACAAAAACAGATTTTTGTCCAGGTTTGACCAGCTTTCAAAAACGTTAACGCACCCCTCAGGTGTTGGTCCACAATCGCATGTTTTTTTATAATCAAAGTTAAAAAAATTTTAAACTTTCCTCCGTCAGCTTTATCTTCACCTCCGCGCCTTTATACATGATTTTTCTGATCAGAAAAATCAGATCGGAATAATCAGATCAGAATAATCAAATAATCAGATCAAAGTAATCAGATCTGAATAATGAGATCAGAATAATCAGATCTGAATAATCAGATCTTACCAATCAGATCTGACTAATCCGATCAGAATATTCAGATCTGATTATTCTGATCAACTTAATAAAAACTTCAGATATAAAATTTATAATGAACATTATGAAATCATATATAAAGGCGTCCTTAAAGATTTTCTCAAATTTTTTTTTGTTTTGTAGAACAAACCCTTCTAACACAGAAGGCGCACTTCTTTGGCAAGGAGCCAAGAATCACTTTCTATTCCATCAAAACGATGAAATGAGGCTCCCACACCAGCATGCAGAGGAAAAAATAACAAACAAGAAAACAGTAACAGGAAGAAAACAAGTAAGGAAACTCAGACGCACACCATGCAAACAGAGTCGCGGGAGCCCAGAAAATAAATAGTTCTTAAACAACACATTACTAAGAGTTAAGTAAAAATTAGGACATGCATTAACAGCCCTACATAAACGATTAATTGGTTCATGCATGCCATAATTTGATTTCGATGGTTCAACATGCAATAAAGTCAGTCTTCGAAGGTTATGTTGGGACTGTCTAAAGGAAACCCAGCTATCAAGCAAACCCGAGTCTATATTAGAGTTCAAGAGCTGATGAATAAAGACCAAGTTAGCGACTATGCGCCTTTTCTCAAGCGAGGGCAAACCGAGCAACCGGCGGCGGTCGGTGTAGGGCGGTGTAGGGGTGTAGGGAAAATCTAAGAAAATTACACAGCACCGATTCGATATGCTTGGAATGAATAGTGTAGTAAGGCGACCAGACCTGAGATGCATACTATAGAATAAGTCTAACTAAGGAGCAGTATAAATGCATCAATGTTGGTATATCCGAGAACTCTCCAGACCAACGCTTAACAAAGCCCAAGATTAAACTGCCTCTAGACACGATATAGTTAATATGCAGAGTAAAGTCAAGCTTCCTATCAAGTTTTACCCCAAGGTCAGTTACGGACAGCACGCAACGGAGACCATTCACCGCAAAGTTGTAATCAGAAACTTGTGGATTAGGGCTCCTGGAGAAAGTCATAGCCTCACATTTCTCAAAATTGAGGTATAAGCCATTATCCTCGCACCACGCCAGAAACCTATTAAAGTCCTTTTGAATAAGGGCGGCGTCATCCATAACATAAGAGAAGATCTTCATGTCATCAGCGTAGATTAGAACATTAGAGTCCGAGATCAGACGCACAATTTCGTCAATGGTAAGAACGAATAGTAGAGGGCCGAGATGACTGCCTTGTGGTACACCAGATGAAGCCATGCAGAACGGAACGACACACGATAAGACCTGTCTCTTAGATAGGAAGAAATCCAGTCGAGAAGAACAATTGGGAAACCCAGCCTCCCGAGTTTAAATATAATTACGGAGTGAGGCGCATTTTTTTGGTTTTTGCCATTTATCTTTAAAGCCAGACCTGATCCATTAGAACTACTATGATTTTCGGATGTTTTCGTAGAAATAGTGGTTTTATTTGCCGCAATAAAATTATTGAAAAATTTTTTGACTAATTTTATTAAAAAATTATTGTAAATAAATAAAATTTTAATCACTCAGTATTTCCTCGTAGTTGCTCGCTTTCAGTTCCCACTTTTCGTTTCCGTGTTACTGAGAGACAATTCTTGGTCCAGTCAGTCAGGCTCTGGATTATTCTTCCGCTTGAAATTAGACGGAGCAGCGGTAGGCGTGACTTCCTAAATATATTATTCGATTATTTATGTACAGATTAACTTGGCAATCGCTTCTATCATTTTTGCTTTTAATTCGGTTATTACTTGTCTTAGTCAGTTGATTCTATTTTGATGGGATTCCTACACTTAATTATAAGATTATTATTGCTAGTGTAGCGTTTATTTTTAATAAACTTGAATTTGATAATTTTTGCAAACTCAATTGTCTAAATATGTTCTTGCCGTTGGCTCGTATTGTGTTGTGCAATCAAATAAAGTTCACGTTATTAACTTTACCTTTTTTACTAAACCATCGACCTTCTCGGGCTATGCTTTTGCAGTAAAAAATGTTCTCATGTTCTACTCTAACCCATTCTGGTAACCACTTTTGTTGATTAAAGATTTATTTTTGAAATCATGTTTGCATACATGTAACCACCCATTCACTCTGGCTGTAATTGCTCGACTAATTATTATTTAACAAACGCACCGGTCACCAACGAAGCGAAGGATACTCTTCTGATTTTAATATTTACCACAACATCCGTTGCTTTCGTTTCACTGCAAAATCCAGTCCGGAGCACTCACCACAAATCCGCCTGGGCGGCTGGCATTTAGTTATGAATTCTGACTGGCAAATACCTAACATCCCCCGCACTCATTAGACTTTCGGCTGAGGCGAAATGCACACCAGGAAGCATAAAAGCATTAAATTAATTAGCCATGCAGAGCTAGCCAAAGCTCTAGCCGCTTGCCAATACCTCAGATGCGTGCCCACTTTGTGTTGTGCGATAAGAAAGTGCCAAGAATTATTATTTCTTTAGACTCTCAAGAATTTGACCCCCGGGGCAGAGGACTGCCGCATTGTATTTGAATTATTTTTCTTTCTATTTTTGTGGTTCGAAAAATTTTATCACGTACGCGCTTGAGAGAAAATTTATGAATTGCTGACGTAATGACGGTGAAAAGAATGATTCTTCGTTGATTTGTGTGATCAACAGGTTGGCATTGTTTCCGATTTAGCAAAAATTCTTAAGGAGTTTGGTTGGCTTTGTTTTTGTGGTGACAATTATTGGACCATGATTGAAGATGACTAAGGAATGATTCATCCTTGTTAGAATGACTTCAGTGTGGATACCCAAACGAATAATTTCGATCCTTAAATGGCTGCAATTTGTGTAGATGTGTAATAAGGCAAAATAATATTGTAAGTGGTTTAGAGCGTAGCCCACCGGATTTTTCTGGTTCCATCCAATTGATCATGTTGGTTTTCTGCTAACAACAGATTAAACAACATTTTGCAACATTGTGTTACGGAAATTATAAAATGTGACAAAGGAACGCTGGATTTTCCTAGTACTTATAGTATACTAGCGACCCGCCCCGGCTTCGCACGGGTAGCACTAATTATATCTGTAGCCGGATGAATTCAAGGACCTTATTACTGAATACGATTCGATTGTAATCGATCGTAAATATAGAAAATTTATAATTGAATAATATTAAAACAGGATAGTGTACTTTCCTAAGTTGCTAACTTTTGGTCCAATCAATTCTAAATTTCCTATATTTACAATCGATTGCAATCGAATCGTATTCAGTAATAAGGCCACTGGTGGAAGGATGGGGTCTGTCATGTGACGAAGTTTTAGCAGATATCTATAGATTCGGTGGGCAGCACATCAGGCTTTACATTAGCACTGTGATATTAACCTTAATTTCTTGCGTTATAAGCGTGCGCTAAAGCTAAACTCATACTATAATAGTGTAGAGTTGAGTTAAGTAAGCGCCAATCTCACAAACTGCAAATCATGGGAAATGGTGAGGCAAAAGAAGAGTCTATAAAAATTACATATTTAAATTTAAAATATTTCTTGATATACAGTAAAACCTCCCTATTGCGGCCACTGCTCGCACACTCAGAACTCTTCGTAATACATCGAAAAAAATATCAGAACTCCTCTGGGAATCGGTTTTATTTTTTTCACATGCACTTGCTTTCCGGTTCAAAAACCCATGATTGCTAATAGCAGCCACAGTTTTCCTCCTTCGGCAAAATACTTGAAGGATATTTTATAGTACTCGACGAGCGCTATCTAGAACTCTTATCAGAACTCTTGGGAAATTAGCTTTACATTTCCTCACGTGGAAAATTTGAAAAAAATATAATTTGCTTAATTTTCCGGAACTATTTTTAAATGTTATCAGGAACTCTAGAACACTTTAAAATACATAGAAAAAAAATTTTAGAAATCTGTTTTGCGAAAAAAGAAGAGCTGCGTGAAGTTAGCGCCGGATTTTTTCTCATAACTATTCCCAGAACTATTCAAAATTTCTATAAGGAACTCTAGAACTGTATCGAATCTACACAGAACTCTAATAAAATATTTGTTTTTCAAAAAACAAGCGGCAATAACTTCACACAAAATATCTACTATTAAGAGGTGTCCGCTTTTCAGACGTGGAAGTTTGAGAAAAATCGATGCTTGGGACTGGAAAAAGTGTCCGCTTTTAAGAGGTGTCCGCTTTTCGAAGGTGTCCGTAAAGGGAGGTTTCACTGTACTACATTAATAACTTCTTCAGGATTAGGTGCAACTAAGAACATATTAACTTTTGCTGTTACACGTGACAGAGCAACCTACAATTGGCTGTGTGCAAAACATTGAACACTTAGGTCAAGCCAGGTGACGTTCAATGTCTGTCCCTGTGCTTTATTTATTGTCATCCCAAACACAACTTTGATGTAAAACTGGAGTCGTTTGAATTGAAAACTTAAGTCCGTGGGTATAATAGGTATACTTGGCTTCAAAACATTTTCCCCAGTGCCACAGCCAGTTAATATTGTACACTCGATCAAAAATGTTCTCAAATTGGTTATTTGTAGTCTTGTACCGTTGGGGTTTTATTTGACAAATGCAAGAAGTATTATTACATGTAGTGGTAACTTTTAACTTTATATCGGCATTTTTCATTTTTAAAAATATTGAGCTACACTGCTCCTGTAGACGATCTCCTGGAGGTCCTCCAAAAAAAGGTGTCTGGCGGTAAGCACGATATCTCCGGTTTGGATTATCCAAAATAAAAAAAAAACCAACAAGATTCTATTAGTGGATAGATAAATGTAGGTATTAATCGAAGGAATAGTCGGAAGTTTTATTTTTGACAAAATGGCGGCTCCAAAAAGAAAAAAAATTTTTCGTTAAATTATTGAGAAAAATAAAAATAGCTATCGGAAATCTTATTCCTTCGATCAATACCTGTGTTAAAATTTCAGACCGATCGATTGAGCCGTTTTTGAGCAATCGTGCTCACCGACTTCGAAAACGCCTAGTTACAACCCCTTCGGTAAATTTTACAACTTCCAAACACAGCGCCCAAAAACTGACATCTTTCAAAATCCCTTTACTCGTCCAGGTTAAAGTGGTGGAAAAACGAAATCTTGTGGGGGTAAAATCTCGTAGGGATGCATTTATAATAGGTAAAACGTTTTCAACCCCTAAAGAACAACACCTTCGACTTTACTCACTTTGTGAAGTTAGCCCGGATTTTGAAAGTATGTCAGTTTTTTGCGTTGTCTTTGGGGGGGTTGTAAGATTTACCGAAGGGGTTGTAAAATGTTTTTTCGCTTAAGTCGATCGTACTTCAACACTGTCAACCCTTAAAAGCGAAAATTTATTTTGGGAGGGGGGTAAAACAAAATCAATTGTGTGAAAAACATGGACTAATGAAGGCCTTTCGATTCCGACGTTTTATCCCCCAGCACAGAAAATTTTCCTGGCTTGTGAAATTTGCCCGGAAATTGTGTTTTTCAAATAAAAAAAAATTGAGAGGGGGTAAAGTGTGGTATAACGATAGACTATTGATTGGAACGTTTTACCCCCCAGCCCAGTCTTTTCCGGGCCAAATTCACGCAACTCTAAAGAAGAGGAGCTTGGGTCACTCAATTCGAGAGTTGCCGACGCGGACATCGAAAGCGAGAGACCGGAAAGAATAGAGGAGGTAGCATCGGGGGCCATGTCGGATATCTCGTAAAAGATGGAAGACATACATCTAACGGCGGACGATCCTACGACTACGGCTACACTATCCGAAATAATGGCGAGGAAAAGTGTAAAGTTGTCTCTAATTCAAGAACAATTCACTTTTGAGGGAAAGATCACTGTCTGGAACTCAAAAGTGTTTACATGTTTCTATACACAGAATTAAAGAAAAGCGAGATCTCGCGTAATTGTTACATAAGAGATAAACATTATTCGATGGACGGGAAACTAAATTGGGCTAAACACTTAAACGAGAAGAAAAGCAAAGCCCTAAGGGTTTTCTGGACGTGTAGAAATGCAATTGGGAAGGCATAGGTACCGGAGAAACAGCAATATTATCTCTCAGGACAGGATTAGATTAGCGATCAAATTTTTGGATCCAGAAAAATGTCCAGGTTCTGGCATTCTGCCAGTTACGTTGCAGAAAGTGCTTGAGCTTGTTACCCCCCGGTTGACGGCGATCTTCAGAGATTGTGTGAGGCTGAACCATGTGCCCGAGCTCTGGCTTCTCTCACGCGTAGTCGTCATCCCAAAAGCGGGTAAGTGCGGTCATGTCAAATCCAGTGACTACAGACCGATCAATCTAAGTTCTTTCTTACTTAAATTCTTGGAAAGGATTTTGGATTTGTATGTAAGAGAAAATCCCGATTCCAACCTACTATCCCCTACCCAATATGCCTATACAAAGAGCAAGCCGATTAACACAGGCCCTACATGAGGTGGTGTTCGAAATCGAGAAGGTCTTGCAATATAAAGAATACACCTTAGAAACCTTTACTGGTATACCATAGATGGGGCTCTCAATAACGTAACCACTGAGGCAATCATAGGTGCTCTAGAGACAGCAAAGATGGATGAAGCCATCGGCAGGTGGATCTCCACGCTGCTTAGGAGCAGAGTGATAATCTCGGAGTGGGGCCTAAGGGATGAGCGCTCTTGCCAATCCTATGGTTATAAATGAAATACTCGTGACGCTTGAGAAAGGGTGTAAAAGTGGTCGTTATAAGTATCTAACAAGAGTCTGACTACGATTAGCGAAATCATGGAAGGAGCTCCAAAGAAGATAAGTACCTAAGTAAGGGAAAACCCGGGGGGGGGGGGGCTTTTCAAGGTTTCAAAACGTGGGTACCTCGCCTAGACGGTGGTATGCTGCTGAAAATCACACCCCAGCATAAATATCTGGGAATCATTCTAGATAGCAAACTGAGCTGGAAGCTTAATGTAGAGAAAAGGATTTCAATGACAAACAAAGCTTTCTATTTCTACACTTGCAAGAGACTCTTCGGTGCAAAGTGGGTGCTGAAACTCAGCATCACTCAATGAAATTATACGGAAATAGTGCGACCAATCATGTTGTACGGCATCACGATGTGGTGGTCAGTCGTGGCTAGGAAACCTTTCTTAACAAGGTAGAGGCACACAGGCTTCGGGAATTACCAGTACTTTTAAATTCACTCCCTTCCGTGCTCTTGATACGATTCTTCACCTTCCCCCTTGGACCTGTACGCAAAGATCACCGCGCTGAGGGCTCTAAAGGGTGCTGAAGTTAGAACTGCGATCAAAAATAAATTGCATTTGTTATTAACAATTGATTGGGCACAAAACGAAAATAAGTGAATTTCGCGTTCTCACAACTGGGGAAAAATGTCTAGGCAGTTCTGATTAGTATTCATATAGTTCTAAAGGGTGCTGAAGTCCATGTTTAACTTAATCCATGTCCTAGTTTAATCGTCCGCAAAAGAAAACATAAAACCGAAAAAATTTCAACTTTTAGTTAAATCACTTGGGCAACCGCAAGGCATCCTTCAGTTTCGTAATACTCTCTTAAAACCACAACTAAGCGTCGATAAAATCAATTTAATTGTAAACTCAGCAAGAATCGACCATCAGCGAAGCGTAACATAAACAAAACTCACCGAGAATAAGCAATTCATCGAGAAAATAAGAATCAAAATAAAATAAACACTTCACTCGGGGCACTGTCGCCTTGCAAATTCCTTTGCCCATAAACAACGCATGTATGTATGGGTGTGTGTCTGTTGCGTGTCCAAACGTCAAACGTGATGCAACGTAACTAACAAATAGTTCGACAGCGGCAACAGGTAGAAATGAAACAAAATTCCAGAGGATAATAATTACTTACTTTTGGCGGCACTCATAAGATCCTTGACTTCCTTAATAATTCTCTTGATCTGCTGACTAGTGTGATCGAGTTCCTTTTCATGGCGATTCAGATTCTCCCGAAATTCTGGACTGTCGACGATGCACTCCTCGAACTCCAGCGGCTCCAAACCTTTTCGACTGTTTCCCATTTTGCCGTTCTTCATTTGGGTTAACGATGAATCTCCGGGACGTATGGGCGCCCTTAAGTTGTACAAAACGAAATAAGCGAATTTTTCCTTAGCAAGTGCTGAAGGATGTACAAGTTCGGGATCAATGGTGCGGCCGGTAATATTTATTTTCGTACTCAAAATGTGCACTAATTAAACAATATTATCAAGAGATACTTTGAAAAATTTAAATCAAAACCGTAGTCACAGATTTGTTGCGTTTTTTTTTTCTATTTGTTTACAAAATTTCTAAACACTGTTGACCTATCACAAACACATTCTTATATCATCAACAATGGTGTGGTGGTGCAAAGAAGGAAAGGAGAATGAATTGGAATTGGGTACGATCGCGAAGAGAAAATATTTTATTAAATGACAACCTAACACATCCGCAATCGCGCAAAAGCATATTATTATCTTATTTCCGTCTTTTTCTGTAATTTGTAGCATTGCCGCTGACAATCATATAACTGACTTCTTCTCGCTCTTATTGCACAATCAACACATTCGCAAAACGATCTTTTTCCAAAAGAACACACACACTTACAATAAACACTCAACACATGATCGTTGCGAACGTACACGTATTTGGCTAAGGAATTTCTATCCTGTCACACTGCACAGCATAAAACGCGAATTTCGTCAAACTGAAGGAATGCGACTTGTTGAATCCTTTCCCACACTTCCTGGGACACCCAGGAACCGTTTACATCCTCACTGAGCAGTTAAATAATCACCGAAATCACAAATAACAAAAACTTTTAAACACCGAAATGGAATGTTTCTTGTTTTTTTCAGTGGAAAAAATAAACCGAATTCGCGGTTATATCGAAAGAGCAAAACGTACCTCCACCCAACCACGATGGCTACTCCGAACTAACTGAGAAGATTGAGATTTGAGAAGAATGGAATTAAGAGTCAACAGAAATGTTGATGGTTCCTGGAATTTTGGAAATGTTGAGAAATGAAATGGAAATGAGAATTTAGCAACATGAATATTATATATATTTCGAAAATTATGTTGATAGGAACATTTAAATATTTCTTAACTTCATTTATATATTTAAAATGAAATTCACGTTAGTGGAAGAGGAAAAACATTTCATGTTGATTACTAATTTCATTTTAATATTGCTGCAAATAATTAAAATAAACTGACAAGGGCTAACTGGTACCAACTTCATCGGCTGTTAGAAAGCTATCCATTAGGTTTAGATATTGGGAGAATTTTGAAGTTAAAAACTAAATTAGTGCTGCCACGAGCACAATTTGTCTCAACCTAATCATTTCGGATTTTGCTTAATGTTAATACTTACAATTTGTGCGCAAATTTTGAAAGCTCTCCCTGCTTAATAATTTTAAGATCAAAGTTTATTGGTATTTCTAAATCTAATTATTTCATATTTCGCTCAGACATTAATGTGTAGCTAAAAGAACTTGGGAAGAATCGTTATCATGTTTACGTAAATACAGAATCCTGGCGTTTTAATCAAATATGTGAAAAAGGTTCGAAAAATTTCCAAGATGTATCATCTAAGACCAGAACCAGTGAAATAAGCTTTATTTACCGTCATGTTTTTATAGCTTAAAATCATTTCCAATCTCCACGAAAGCCTTTCGCGGTGAATTCCCTTATTTTATACATTGTGTTAATTTTGTTAATCCCTCGCAATACTAAGGGGTGGGGGATACTTCTTTGTGCACACCAAATTAGTTTTTCAAAATTTTCGACCGTTAATATCCGCGAAAAAAAGTGGAGAGAACAAATTTATGTTACATTTTGTGAGGTAATTACCAATTCAGAAAATCCAAGATTTTTAGGACAGACACAAATAGATAAACAATCCGAAAGATTTGGTCCCTTTTCCATCCTCAGACATTCAAATACTTAATGTAGGTTGCAATAAATGGCAAGTTCAATTAAACCTTTACCTCTTCTGGGAAAATGTAATGGGAAAGGCGCCATCGCCGCTTGCGTAAACAAATTGTGCATGTCTTTTAAAATTTCGTAAGTTATGACCCTCACCCAAAAAATTCCTAAAATAATTAGCGTTACATCGTAGGTATAGACCAACCCTTTAGTTTCCTGAGTTTTGCTTCCATTCTCCTTAAGAAAGAACCTCAGTTTTAATTAAACGTGCAAAGTGAAAAGTAGTTTAAAGAACTTAATCTATACATATAGTGATTTTAGTGATTTCAGTTATTAAATTCATAATTTATAAAGGTGGGTACTGTGTACTGTGTAGTTTGTACTGTTAGTGGGTACTGGGTTGTGAGTACTGTGTAGTGGGTAGTAGTTTAAGTTAGAGTTTATCAGTGGTAGTTCCTCTAATCGTAGGTTGCCGTTTGAATATTTGTGTGTGTGATGATGAATCCGTCAAAGTGCCAGTAGTGCTGGTGTGTCTGCACATTGGAGGGATGTGACTTCAGCGGATCGTGGTGTGTCCGGTGAAGCTGAATCGCACTCCTATGAATTATCCCAATATAGCTGGTATGTCCGCTTATTGGGTGGTTTTATTAGTTATCTGTGGTATGTCCGGGATTGTAAGAAAACCAGAGTAAGTCCTGTTGATTATCTGGTATGTCCGATGAAGGAGAAATTGATTAAGTTGGTATGTCCAGGTATCAATCCTCCAAATCACAGGATTAGGTCAGCTCTGATGGTATGTCCGCTTTGCTGATCTAATGTGAGTGAGAAGTGTGAGTGCGGTATTGCGTAGTTTAGGCAGTTAACCCATTGAGTTGTAAACTCACGAGTCGTTTTCTTCCTTTTACAGATCCGGAGGGAAAATAGTTAGCGCGAGAGCAATCACCGAGGAGATAAATAAAAAAAATTAAAAGAAAACAATTTTGGTTTAGTTTGTAGTCATCCCGATAATTTGTATATCTGAAACAATATTTTGAAATGTTTTTCATATTGATTCATATACAGGGTGTTTCAGGTCTGACGTGCCAAAATGAGTGGGGTGATAGATCTCACCTAGGCAAACAAAAAATTGTTTGGGGGGGCAGGATCTCAACAGTTTGGGTGTTACAGGGTGATTCATAAATTTCAGTTTTTCATGGTATGCACATTATTCTTTTATTTTTATCCTTTGATCTACTCAACATAGCGACATCAAACAAACGCTGAAAAATAACTATCCTAATGACCTTTCCAAAAATGTCAACAGTGTTGATCTAACTTCTACCATTGCAGGTACAGTCACTTCCAAAAGTGGAAATAATGGCTTGCGATTACCTAAAATTCAGAATTTTCCCAAATTTTCTCTGACATTTATGTAATTAGTATACCTATTTTTTATTTTTATTGGATTTCCCGTCTTATTACCTTTCCAAAAAGGTGCAATATGCAAAGGTAGACAAAGAATTAGAAAAACCGCATCCTTAGAAATTTCTGAGTACCTAATTATTTTATTGCACTTTAGGTAGCAAATTCTTTAAGTAAACAAAATTTTTATGATAAAGAATCGAAAATGTTCCTTTTGGGTTGACAGGTAATTACTTTTAATTATTGCTGCAAAAAAGTTGTAACAATGTGAGTGTAACTTAGTTTTATTGTCGATATTAGCATGTGTAAGCCAGAATTCACATCCTTGTATCCTGGCGATTTGTTACTCGTACCTGATGGAAATTTGGCTATAAAAAAGGGTCAGTAAACAAGAATACCTATAGTTGAAAAACAAATCAATAAGTACCGGTGTTTTTAGGGAAAATTATTAAAAAATGGTAAAATTTACATTTGAGGCATGTACGGATATTATTTACATTTATGGTGTAATAGACGGAAAAGAGAGAGAGCGGCTGTACTGAAATATCAAAGGAAATTCCCTCACCGGCGAGCACCCCAAAGAGGGCTATTTACACGGACTTTCCAAAGGTTAAAAGGAACAGGAAGTGTAACTCCACACGACATGGAAACACGACCCGAAACTTCGGGAACTTCTGCCGACGTAAGGCTGGAGCCTGAGAAGAGCACGAAACGAGTCGCAAGGCGATTAGGAGCGTCTTCATCTAAGGTTTGGAGGGTTCTTCATCGAGGGAGATTACGTCCATATCACCATAACCCAGTCCAAGGACTACTAGAAGGAGATTCCGAGAGAAGACTGGAATTTAGCATTTGGCTTCTGGAACGCGACATAGACAACAGGGCGTTTCTGGACGGATAATCTTAGGGGAATGTTTCACCAACACGATGGAGTACCAGCGCATATGGCCAACATTGTGACGGTAATACTAACTGAAAAATTTCCTAACCGCTGGATTGGACGAGGTGCACCAATTCCTTGGCCTTCTAGATCTCCAAACCTTACCCAATTAGACAATAGGGAGGATTTAGTTAGCCGAAGTGGAAATGCAGCGACGAAAATACGGGAGAATCTGGCTACAATACGCCTTAAACAGGGATTAGAAAGAGATTGTTGGAATGCATCCAAAGTGACGGTCGACATTTTGAACAGCTTTTGTAAGTTATTAGGGGTCATTGTAATACATTTTGAATTTAATAAAAATGATTTTTGCGTTAATTTGAGTTTAATTTCTTTAAATTATTGATTTTTATAACATTCTCTGATAGGATTTCTGCTTATAAATTTATACGTCCTTTCTCTACGTATTCATGTTGCACCTTTTTGGAGAGGTAATAAGACGGGCAATCTAATAAAAATAAAAAAAGGTTTACTAATTACATAAATTTCGGAGAAAATTTGGGAAAATGCTGAAATTTTGGTAATTTCAAAACATTTTTTTCAGTTTTGGCCGTGACTGTACCTACAGTGGTAGTAGTGAGATTAACATTGTTGACATTTTTGGAAAGTTCATTGGGGTAGAAGTTGTTTAGCGTTTTTTTGATGTCGCTATGTTGAGTAGATCAAAAGATAAAAATAAAAGAGTAATAAGCATAACATAAAAAACTAAAATTTATGAATCACCCTGTAACTCCCAAACTGTTGAGATCCTGCCCCCCCCCCCCCCCACAATTTTTTGTTTGCCTAGGTGAGATCTATCACCCCATTCATTTTGGCACGTCAGAACTGAAACACCCTGTATGTAAAAATCAAAAAAATACCTACTGTGGGCACAAAGTACCCCCCGTTAGGCGTTAATGGATCTTTTTCTAACATCGCATCCAGACAAGTACTGTTTCGGAAACTGCTCCCTTGGGCAATTCGGAACATTGTCTTATCTCCGCCCAATTCTTCATCTCCTATCTGACAACCACTAACCTAAATTCCACCAAAAGGTAAGTGTGGCATTATAAAAATGCTGATTAGGCGGGACTTAATAAATATCTCACAGAGCTAGATTGGTCTGATTGTTTTTCTATGAGAGACGTTAACAGAAGCACCGATTATATCTTGGACATGGTTTGGGATGCATCGCTTTATTCCTCATAGCCTCAAGAACATCAAACCAACTAACACCAATTGGTTCAATAATGACTGTTTCGTAGCCATTAAAAACAAGGAAGCAGCCTTCCAGGCATATAAATTTTGCCCTTCAGAGGAATTGAGACGTATCTATAGAGATGCGCGGAATATTTGAAATTCAGTGATAAGTCGGGCAAAGTTTAATTTGGAACAGAACGTTAGACGGCAGGTATTTTCTACTCAAAAGGGTAGCAAGGGCTTGTGGTGTCGAGTAAAAACCGTAAAGAATAATTTCATCTGTTCGTTAAACCCTACCACTCATTTATAATGGGAATGTTTATGCTGACTCATTGAAAATTTTGCTGCTAATTCGTACTTGCTACCTTCATCGCAGCTACTTCTATCTCCATCACAGTGCACTAGTAGGCAAAAGCCGCTACACTTTCGCACTCGGGAAGCTACTGGGACTGATGGTTTCTCGCCCCTTGTTTTAAAACGCTGCACCTCTGCCTTGGCTAAACCTCTGCGCAAACTTTTTCACCTGTCATATTCAACAGGAATGTTTTCAAGTGTATGCAAACTTGCTCATGTCCAGCCGATACTTAAAAAAGGAGAGGCATGCGACCCCTCTAACTACAGACCAATTGCTCTAACTTCGATCATATCTAAAGTTTTTGAATCGCTTATCAATTCTCAGTTGATGAAATATCTAGAAAATAACCATCTTATCAACGATTACCAGTACGGTTTACTACCGGCTCTAACGGAGCGTTGAAATCATAATTTTGGTGAGTCCAAAATCGTCGCTCTTGATATTTCAAAGGCTTTTGATAGAGTCTGGCATGCTGCTCTTTTAACCAAACTTCAAATATTTGGTCTGCACCCTCCCCTCGTTAAATGGATAGAGAGTCTTTAATCAAACCGTTCAATCCGTGTAGTAATTGACGTAGTTACCACTGATCCCTACGAAATAAATGCCGGTGTACCTCAGGGTTCAGTTCTTTCACCAACCTTATTTCTTCTTTTTATTAATTATCTTTTATCCCTTACTCTCAATCCTATTCATAGTTTCGCCGACGACAACACCTTTGATTTCGCATACTCATTTGATTCTATAATGAATTCACGTGGAAATGCTACAGAAGTCAATCGGGAACGCATGTTTAGATTATTAAACTACGAAATTTCTATGATCCTCGCTTGGGGCAGAGCAAATCGTGTTACGTTTAATGCATCCAAAACTCAATGCTGTTTAATGTCCCTTAAAAACGCCCAGTTCACCCCCAACCTCTTTCAGTCGACGGAGTGAATATACCCAATTCGCCCTCCCTAAACATCTTGGGTATTGAGATATCCAGCAATCTTAGCTGGTCTGATCATATATTTGCAATCGCCGAAATTGCCATGAAATGCTTGGGTTTTCTACAGAGATGTAAGAAATATTTCACCCCACCTGACGCTGATCTGCAAGTCCCACATTAGGCCTAGACTTGAATATAATTCCCATATTTGAGCAGGGCCGGACACACCGCATTGTCCGCATTAGACAAAGTCCAGCGTAAGGCTATTAAACGTATTGGCGATTCCTCAATTTCTGAGGGCCTTGACTCTCTGGAGCATCGACTGAATGTCAGTTGCCTCTCACTCTTCTATCGCTATTTCCATGGCCATTGTTCTAACGAAATTGCTAGCCTGATTCCTTGTAGGCATGTGACAACGCGTCATACAAGAGCTACAAGTAGTTCCCACCCCTATACTCTCCAGGTCACCGTCAAATTTCGGGAATCTTTTCTAAGCAGAATGTGGAATAGTTTACCATCTTCCGTTTTTCGTTTTTCCCTCGTCATATGAACCCGGAACTTTCAAGCGGAGTGTACAACGACACCTCCTTCACTCAACCTACTAACCCATTTCTCTCATCCTTAATTCCTTTCCTACTAAGGCTGTGCTTTAGCATCATAGGGCATCCCCTGAGTTTTAGCAACATCATATATATATTAAAAAAAGTGATGTAGTCATAAGTGGAGTAAGTGATAATGTGTCGGTCTACCAATCCGGAAGTTTCAGGTTCGAATCCCATCGACGGCCACCCATGGTTGTTTTCTGCTGACAATGGTCTACAATAAAAAGGTCATGGGAGTTGCAGAGAAAATATAAGTGATTCGGAATCCACTTTAAATTGTAGGGACACTTGCAATCGTTGTCTCGAATCGGGTGAAATCTTTCTCCCGCCCCATGTCTCACAAGGGGTTAAGGGAACTAGAGAGAGAGAAGTTTTAAATAATCTTAAGTTAATCTCTTAGAATTTAGTCGTAATAATTATAATTAACCCACTCTACCTAATTGAAACACCATGTAGACTTTTAAGGTCAACCCTCCCTCCCCCACAAGAGTGTTACGTGGTTTATAGACGACCCCTAAGGAAAGTAGCAATATACCAGCCATGTTTTCCATTATTTGATAAAAAATCTAAAAACACCCTTTTAATTCTAATTAATTTTATTGAAATTGTACACTAAATTAACAGTTGCTATATTACTAAATTGTACATAACTTTTGTAGTTGATATTTATTAAGCTCATAAGATACGAGACAAAAATAGGAAGAGATATATTCTTGCTTTTCTATTTGTAACATTTTCACAGTTGAGATCTTGCTAATTTGTATATTTACAAAGAATAAAATTTATTTAGTTGTAATCATTTTTTATTGTGCTCTCTCTGAGTAAAGTTTCGATGATTTAAGTTTTACTTGCAACGACAACAGTGTAGTCCTGATCAGATTTTTATTTATTTGTCCTGGAGGATGGTGCACTAGGAACGTATTTTTCGGACGGGCGATATTTCCACTGGGAGCACAATTCATCAGATGTTGTTTTATTGTAGCCCATCCTGAAATAGCGAATTAGTATGTAAAAATTAGAGTTAGTACGGAAGCAAGCAGTCGTTTCAGAGATATATTGCCTAAAAAATGGAAGGATTACATAGTTATGACTTTATGAGGCTAATGAAATGAAAACAAACAATAAAGAAAGTACTTACCCACCGAAATAATAGAAACTGAAAACATAAATTCTTAAGGGCACGAAATAAAACGCCAAAACACATAATAAAACAATATTATTATACTTAACTTAAGCAAACTTAATGAAATAACTGCAAAACTAAAATAAGCTTAATATGCTTTACAGCCAGTACAGTAATATACTGCAATATTAACGATACTAAACGAAACCAAGGAGCAACTTTTAGCTTGGCACAGAATTTATGGCACTCCTAGGGTACCTTCCGTGATTCGTTTTGAAGAACTTTGCAAAATCATTCAACGGCCAACTCACAGCCTCCTTGAAAAGTGAAGTGGCTATTAAACCCACGGAAGCAAACTTAACAACAATTCTTGTGGTAACGTCATCAAAATTTGAAGAGCCAAAATTGTCTCCTAAATTTAACGATCGTGCTAGCCACTTTTTCTTAGCATTAGTATTTATGCTATTATTAACAATTTTAGCAATTAAATAATTTTCTGAAGGAATATATAAGTCTGAGGGCTGAAATGAGTAACTACACGAATTTACATTTGTTTCTGACCTTTGCCAAACGGAACAAGGACTTCGTTCACGGAAACATGTCACCTGGACTACGTTGAAGAACACTGCTCCGAGTGTGTTAGCCGTTTCTGTAAAGAAGAAGATTTTTGATAGACAGTTTTGCGGCATTGCTGGAGGGACATACCTGTATTTAGTGCTTGAAGACATCGACGAAAACGAGCATCACAATCACAATGGGATCGCGTAAATGTTCCAGTGTTGCAAAGTCCACGACGACACTCACCAGGTGCTAAGGTATTTGGACACAAATCATGCTCCCGACAACATCGATCTTCATCACCGTAACGACCTAAGTCACTGAAGTCTGTTGCTAGATTTCCTGTGGAAACAAAAATAAACAAGAACTATTCAATTAATTGTGTTTTAATGGAAACAGTTAACTTAACTAATCAGAAAACTGCTTTAGTAAAATTTCCGATCAAGAAACAATAAATACACAGCCCAGCTATGTTACCTTGCAAATTACTTTGAACAAAGCAACGCAACTGTCGAAACGTCAAATGTCAGGCAACGCATGTAACAAGATCGACAGCAGCAACAGATAGAATTGAAACAATTTTTTAAAGGAACACAAATTTAAAAGAAAATACTATTATTTTAGCGGAACCCGAAAAATTCTTGGTTTTCTTGATAATTCTTTTAATCCGCTTAATCCGGTATAATCGAGCTCAGTTTTTTTCCTTTTAATGGCAATTTAGATTCTCCCGAAATTCCGGACTGTCGACACTGCAGTTTTGAAATTTCAGTGGCTCTAAATATTTCAGATGGTAAGAACCACTTGGCTTACGTAGTTCTTCAGAAATGATTTTCCGAATTTAAACTTATTTCTCCTGAAGCCCTTTTCCGCACTAAACATATCTCGGTGCGATTCAATACTATAGTATATGTTATGAAACTCATCAATTTATGTAAGAATTTCTATAAAATTGGCCCTAAAAGTCCCCACCACCTAATGATTTTTAACAATACACTTTTTCACACTGAAAATAATCCTTTCACAAAGAAATTTATCAACGAAGCCAAGAAGGTACTAGACAGAAAGTTAAAAGCTTGTCTAGCATGGACGAAATTCCTTTTTGGTTTGGCTTCACTTCTCCAAGGCGTTCGACAAGGTTGATCTTACTGAATTACTTGGGGGCCGTTCAAGTATTACGTACCGCAGTTAGGAGGGATGGGGGTCTAGTGAAGTGTAGCGGTCCGTTATGTGAGGGTGGAGGGAGGGGGGGGGGTCAAGCAACGCATTGCGTAACATTAAGTTTTTGTTAACATTAAAAGTCCTAACTCTTAACTCGTTACTCACGGCTCAGTTTATGTGGTAGATCTACACGACACATATTTTTTTTACATAGTATAGTATTTTCACTGAGTATACAGAAGTATATATATATATATATATATATATATATATATATATATATATATATATATATATATATATATATATATATATATATATATATATATGGCAAATAACCACAACCAGCCGTGTACCAGTGTGTACGTGAGTCCATAGTTTGGACTCTAATAGTCCGACTGTTGCGGTCAAGCAAAACCACGTAAACTACAAGCCATGAACTTACGATTTTCACTCACACACATTAGAGCCAAAGTAGGCTGAAATTTCGTCTAATTTACATGCATCTATTCCAGTATTTTGCGCAACATAATTGAAATTTTTAGGTAAAAACAATCATCTGAGTGTTATGTAACGTTTAGAGGGGTGGGGGTTACGAGAATCGTTACGGCGCGTTACAAGAGGGGGGGGGGAGTCAGAAATCTTCAAAAACTGCGTTACGTAATATTTAAACGGCCCCTTGCCAACGTAATTTCGTTTAACAAGGATTGCACGTAAATAAATTCAGACATATCTCCAGAGATGCGTTCAAAAAGTCTACTGCAATGGAGTGTACTCCAATTTCCTGCGATGCTATTCTGGTGTTCCACAAGGATCTATCTTGGACCCGTTATTGTTTTCCATCTTTGTCAACTATATTTCGTCTATTATTAAAAACTGTAATTCTGTAATTTGCACATGTACGTTGATAATTTACAATTATACATCGCAAGACGTAGTGGATTAACGGAAGATGCAGTCTGTCGACAATAAATTACCTTTAAATGCCTCAAAGTCGAAATCGTTTGTAATCTACTAGGCATAATAGGCATGAGATTCAACTAAACAAAGTTAAAATTCCATATAAGAATGCTGTTAAAAACTTGGGAATAATTTATTTAATAAAACGTTATCTTGCTCTAATCAAATAAATAATGTTGTCATAATACATCATATATGGAACCTTTTGCAAGCTTTGGCTATGCGCTGCATATACACCTCAGGTTACTAGAGTGCAGCTTGTCAAAACGTTACTGGTGCTTTTAATTGCTTACCGTTGTGAGATCTTCTGTCTAATAGATTGTGCATCACAGAGAAAACTTAATGCTGCATTTAATTCAGCTGTGCGATACATATCTATATAACCTTAGACACTATGGCCATGTCTCTCCCCATATGTTGATTCAGTTAGATTCAGTTAGAGTGGCTGCCTAAGAAGGTACACTTAGGCCAAGGAGGCAAATTGTGATACCACAGATTGAGGCTGCAAAGATTTTTAAAACCCCATAAAATACCTAGAGAAGAAGAGGAAGAACCAGTCACTTCCTGTGCACCGATTCAGTTCCCTGTCTCCAGTGGAGGAGTCAAAATAAATTTGGCTGGGATGGGATCGGTGTTCAGCTTTAACCCGTCATCGGGAACCATTTGGAACTCCTGATAAATCGAGCTAGGTCTCTGATGTCAGTGGAGCCTAATTTGATTAGCTCTTCAAAGAAGGGGGAGTCCAAAAACCGGTTCCTACGGTTTGAGGATAGTGTTCAGGGCTTTAGAAGATGTGGCTCTAAGGGCAGCTGTTATCAGCAGTGTTGCCATCCTCTGAACTTTATCCATTGCTTCGTGATGGGTTGATATATTTAGTGCCATGTCTTACATTAGTTTTACAGAAATCAAAATAAAACAAAATACGAATACCTGTATAATAAACTTAATTTGCTACAATCGCAAAGAAATTGTATGTTATCTACAACACAGTTTCGTTTTTCGTGTACCGAGCGCTAGTTTCTTGTTCAGACTGTTAGAATGTGGAACGCCCTTCCTGCTAATCTCAGAAGAGATGGCCACGGTAGTAAACCTAATAGTAAGCTATTTCTACATACGTATCTCAAATCAGTAGTTATCTCATGATACTTTCACACCTAAGTAATACGTAATATATAGCATTTTGTTTCACTTTCACATTACTTGACACATAATCTTCACTTATTTTTATTTATATTTATAATTTCTATATAAATTTCCTGCACATATTTATAAGTGTAAGCTGAATTGTGCAGCGTTCGAAAATTTTCTTGAATAAGCTTGAAACTTGAAAAAAAGATTACAAGACCAAAAGAGGTTAGTATGTTTTAGAGCGCCGAGTATCGGTCGAAGTCAATCAGCTTTACATAGATCTTAAGAATGATCCATTGTGCAACCAAGCTTTGCAATGATGAACGTCAACAGATTGCTGCATTGTAACTTACCATGCTAAGCATCATATAGATCTCTTATTGTTTGAGGAGGCCAACCGAACAACCAGCCTACCTACCTACTAATCTATCCCCTCGTTTCTTTGAATTAATCCTACTATACCTAAACCCATCATAGAGTTATCTTGTGGGCTGATCTTATGGTTTGAAGTAGGGCTCGGACTATTCGCGTATTCGCATATTCGAATAGTATTCGAATATTCGAATAGTGTATTCGGTATTCGAATAATTCGAGTGGTATTCGAATTATTCGAATAACGAATAGTGCGAATATTATTCGAATACCAAATAGTGCGAATATGCGAATACGACGAATATTATTCGAATATTCGCAAATCCACGAATATTACAATATAAACCGTATTTTACTCCACATCATTTCTGAAAATAAGGGACCATCAACAATATACGTCCGAATTTTAGGGTGATTCCCCCCCCCCCCCCCCCCACCTGTTCTTTCACCTCCCTTTACCGTGGACGTTCACATTTCACTTGTTAGTACAACAGAACAGATTTTATGCTTGATTAAAAGATCGAGAATTTTGCGCACTTTGACATGATGTAATTGCGCAATATCTCAGCGACAGTTTATCCAACACTTAGAATATATAACAACAGGAAAGGACCTCATCAGTGAAACCGTGTACGTGTGATCGGCACTTTTCTTTTAGGCGAGGTGAGGAGGGAGAGCTCTTCTCCTTAGTTTGCGAACTGTCAAAATGATTACCGTGAATTGTCCGATAGTTTAAAATTTTGTTTTGTAATTACATATTTACATATAAAGTGGTTGTTTGAAGAATGCGGTCGGAAGGAGGGGAAAAGGGGTAAGAGATACCAAATTTTTACAGAATGAATTCAGTCCCTTCAAGTTTAACACAAACACCTGTATTGAAGCAGGATAACGTACACAAAAATCAAACTATAACTTTATGACATTTTTTAAAACTTTGTCTTCGTGTAAGAAGGGATGAATATTAATATTTGTCAATTTTAAGGTGCAAGATGTTTTAGAATACGTGTTATTAAAAACATGTTTCCGACTCATAGGAAGTTTCATCTGCATCTGGGCCAAATGTTGCGGTTGCCTAATATTTTGTCTTTTTTTGTGTGTGTGGGGGGGGGGGGGGTCACGATTCTCTTCAACCTCCCCCCATGGATCTGGGCCGGATCCAAAATCTCTGCGCATAATCTTTTTTGCAATAGATACGGTAGCGATGCCATAAATTCAATCTGAATAGTGTAAAATACGATTTGAATGCTTTTAAAATTGAAAATTATTCGAATACAATATATTCGAATAGCACGAATACTTATTATTCGGATAAGTCTATTCGAATATCACGAATAATTCGTGTATTCGAATAATATTCGAGTATTCGAATTTTCGAATATTCGAATAGTGACTAACTATTCGAATCACAGTCCGAGCCCTAGTTTGAAGACTGTTCTGCCACCGGTGTACCAATCGTAATTTTACTACGTTTGAGTACACGGCTTTTGGTTGTTAATATTGACGCATATTACCGATTGGTGGATTTTGGTGTGCCACTCTTAGACCAGCGGCTTTTTCTATGGCCAGAATTTCTGACAAGGTAGGCAGCTCTTAGGGTTTTGACAAGCTTCTTAAGGTTACAAAACTTCTTTAAGATAATCGATCAGATTAATATACTATAAGTAAGAACTGCCTTAAGCAGAGGCACAGAGCGGGTCTGTTGGAAAGAGAGAGCACTGAGAACAATGGACCGTCGCCAAAAAGGTAAGTGCTGAACAAAGGTGGGTCCTTGATATGAAGCGGAGGCTTTTGAGATGGCTCACGGCACTAGTGATCCGACATGAAAACTTCAGGTGTCACACAAAGAAGATGATCATCATTGAGGATGATACCTGTAGGCTGTGCCTGCAGGACCAGGAGACCGTGGTGCACATAATAGTAATAATAATTTATTCACTCGCATAACAGGCCACATCGGGACATCGCGTACATAGCGGTACCACGAATAAGATGCCCTACATCGCTAGCTACCCTATTAGCATCAAAGGTTCCTTTAAGCAGTCAATAAAGTAGTTGCCCAGTACCTCCTGTCTTTTTCTAGCAATCGCAGGACAACAACATAGGAGTTGCTCTACAGTTTTTTTTTGTATTGGGTATGTACCCGCGTAAAACAGTAACCGGGGTAGAGCCCAGCCAAAGTTCTATATTGAGCCCAGGATAGGGTAAAAAGGCAATTAGTTTTCTTTTGATCATAGGTTCTCCACATGGTCTTCGCGATTCGACACGTTGTGGTCTCTTCCCTATTTTTTTTCGGCAGTTCTAACAGCCCCTCATTGGGAGATTTGGCAAGACTGCGTATTGGGGGAAGTATTTTTTCCGCTCCCTGATCTTCCATGACAGCTCCTTTCTTAGCGAGAACATATGAAAATAAATGATTTCATGTAATATCAAAGTGTGCACGAACCGGTGATGCTCAGTTAGTACCGAGTAGAAACGCTAAACATCTAGAGGTAAGGAGTTCCACAAGCGAACAGTCTAGAAAATGAAGGAACGTTGACCAATCTAATCGACTTAACACCTATGACACAGCGTAAAAGAAGGAAAATCTGATGTGTACACATTGGGTCTTATGAGAATGATATAATTGCATTTGGTCGGGTTTAGTTTGAGGTGATAATTTTTAGACCAAATGATAATGCTTTGCAGGTCATCAGTTAATCTTGAAGCATAATTCTCGACCAAGCCGATTGGTCGCGAATTGTACAATTAGACATCGCCTTAAAACATATGGTTGTTAGAATTACCAACAACCTCAGGCAAGTCATTGATAAAGACACTGAACAATAGTGGCCCTAGAATGGAACCTTGTTGTACGCCCGAGTTCATAATGGTTACTGTGTACAGAGAGTTTTTTTGCCTTGACTTTTTGCGCGCTCCGATAACAAACTTATTATTAATTTGATAGCGACTCTCCCAATCTTGAATCTGTTAAAAAATTATTCTAACAATTCTATTAAGTGCTTTAGTGTAATCTAACAGGGCAAAATAGTATATTTCTTCTTTATCAAGTGCAGACTGTATATCAGTTGTAACCTTTAGTTAGACGGTCTCACAGCTATGATGTGCACGATAGCCTGATTGCCATTGCATTAGAAATAAGTGAGCATTTAGGTAAGCTATGAATTGATCACTCATTAGCTTTTCGAGCGTCTTAGCAAGGATGCTCAGAAAGCTGATAGGACTATAATCACACAACTCAGAGCTGGATATGTATTCAGCAATAGGTAGCACAATGGCGTGCTTCCAAGAGCCAGAAAATAGCGAGGTTTTTAGGCAGCTATTAAATATGTTTTAAGATATGTAAAATGCTGGGGAAGAGAGTTTTGATGAATTTTGGCAGAATATTATATATGAATCAATGAACTCAAATTTTATACTATCGTCAGGGAAGAGACAACTAAAGTCAAAACCTTCGCTAGGATAATCAGCGTTCATGGAACAAGGCTCAGTATTGGAGGAGCTGATGTTGCTAAAGTACGCATTAAGGAGATCAGGGTTCAGTTCACAATCATTAGTAGGGTTTTTATATACGCCATATTTTTTCAAATTGTTCCGCAACTGTCTGGGCGGAAGGTTGAGACAGAATTTTTCTTGGAAAAAAACTCACGCAGGCATACGTAGTGTACCAGTCGCCAGGGGGCGCACGGGGGGGGGGGGGGGTTGAGGGTTCAACCCTCCCCCCCCAAGAGGGTTTTTAAAATTTTCTGAACTTCTTGATTAGGAAAAATTTGACTGAAATACTAAAAAAATTACCTAAAATATATATGACCATATTTTTTAATTGCATAATATATCATGCAACCCCCCACGAACAAATCCTGCGCATGGCCCTAGTGCCAGTATCCTATCCTTGCTTTGAGTCGTGAAATCGAGGTGAGGGAAGAAAACTGGATGAGTACAGGTACCCCTGGTTGAGACGACAAAGGGCACAGACCCAAATAAAGTAGTCTGATTTAACTAGACAGATGTTTTTAGTGAGTAAAAATGTTACATTACCAGAGACATTCCGACCTCTCGGTGTCTTTGGAAGATTTTCATCTGTCATGAAAAAAAAACTAAAATCTATTTTCTTTTAAATGCCATCAAGAAAATGCAACGAGTTCGGTGTGATTTTTTTATAATTTTTTCTATGACTATGCTATGACTCCTTATGAAACAAAGTACTGCACATCTGAAAGAGGAATGAGCTCCTCTCAAAAACTAACACCATAATACGAATAAATCTTCTAAGAGTTTTTAACAATATATTCTATAGCTCTTTGTTTCTTTACCCTTTCATAACCCACATATAACTTCTAATAGTAACTAAAGAACTTAAGGCACTCAGTGTGTACAATTGTCGCAAACAGCACTTGAAAACAAACAAACGCCCGAAGAAGTCTGTCCCAGTTATGCAATTTGAATAGACCAAGCCATTTGTAAACATTTGATTAGCTATAGAAGTTGCCCGACAACCTTCGTATTTGTTTATCATCTACACGAGATGTGCTATCTACGATACATTCAAAAATCCGTCCCTAATTTGCAGAAAAATTAGTATCTTAGCGCAAGTGAACGTAATTAGTATGAGATTGTGGCGTAATCAATGGACCTATTGTGCAGGTATGAACGAGCATTCAATTACGACTTTGTGTGACTAACCTTGAATCTTTTTAGCATCGAAGAAGATAAATGTTGTTAACCTTACATTATTTACCGATTTAGTGAAGACTAATTGAAAAGAAAAATCATTTGTCATGCTTACCCGGTCCACACCACTTTGTGCCAGGGTAAATGAATCCTAATCCTCCCTGAAATTCTCCCCTTAATCCTCCAGTGTCATGGCAAACACTTTCCAAAGCTAAAACAGATTCGCGTGGGACTTGTCGAATTCGCCGGGGATCAGCTGATAAAAGCATCCTTTGAATGTCGCCCCTGCAGGAGAAAGGAATTTGTTTTAAATTCTCTTTTTGATATTAAATGCAAGCAAAATCTTACCTGTCTTTATGGACTCTACAGAATGGATGGCGAGCAGATAATTCTATCATCCTCGACATGGTAAAGTCGGCAATTAATACTGCAGAGCTGTTTGCCAAGGGAATTGAGAACAAAAGCGCCAAGGCCACTGTCAATGTAAACAGCGATCTGGGAAGCATCTGGAATAAGGAAAAATTAAGAGTCACATTAAATATTTCGACATTTTTGAGGACAATATTTATTAGCAGTAAAAGAATCGATTAAACCTTCTGGCACTTTGTAGTGCTAATTAGAGTTAATGTACAAACGGACGAATGGATGATGCTGAGAGCAATCCCCGTCGGGGCAGGGGGGGGGGTATATTAAGGATATTTTCGAGGGAGCATGTTGACCAAAGTGCGCCCCCTACGGCTAGTAGACAAACAATATTGTTAAATCTCTTCAGTAACTATAACATTATTGCTCGTCCCCAAAGCATTCCACTATACAACCGAACCGTAGGTTAAAAAGGGTCAAATGACATTCGTCTATAACCAGGTAATGAAACTTAGCTTGAGTCTCCACTTTTTCTCCACTTTCGACAGAAAGCGAAAGCCCTAACAGCTTTATTAACTTTGTCTTCTAAGTGTGATTTCAAGGTAAGTCTCTTGTCTAGGATAATACCTAATCTTTTACCGTTGCTCAACTCTAACTGAGTTGATCCAATTCTAGGAAGATTCAGCCTGGCAATCCATTTCTTTGTGAAAAGAGACAGTTCGGTATTTGTGGGCTTATACCTATCCCACAGTTTGAAATTAGTTGGTTTTTTATTTATTTTAGATTCCGATATCATCCGCCTAAGAGACTACTTTTGAAGCCGTTCCGGATGAGTAGTAGTAATAGGCTGTCCGTCATCAATGCCCATAATAGTGGTGAAAATGTGTCCTATTGTAGTCGGCCAGCTCTGCGAAGATTTTTCTCTTGTGTAGCATGTCGATGGTCCTCTGGAATGACGACACAACTCAAAAAATTACGTTTTTGAGTTATGTAGCAATAATACGCTACAGGTAATAGTGTATATTCTTATGTGGACATTTTTAACATCACATCAAAACGAAGATTTTCGAAATGTAAAAATTTTAAATCGCTCTCTTGATAATTGTGCCTTTTTGAGTTGTGTCGTTATTCCAGAGGACCATCGATGTGAAAAATTCAATCCCAGCAAAAACATAGGTTGCCAAGACTAACAAGCTCATAACGCTTTCACTGTTACAAAGTTATCACATTTCATGTCCCAAGTCCCAACTCTAACAAGGCCTAACTATACAAGCTTTAACTCTAAAAACCCGATATCTTGTTCAAAGAGTGCTTCGAATTTTCATGGAACTATTGAGTGACACAACATTAAAGACCAGTGACTGAATTTCTTACCATAAGTCCATGGGAGTGTCTATGCGACGGCCGCGACCTCGACCCCTCATGGGAGGTTGGAGGATGAAAGTTACAGATTTCATAATTTTTTTCGTTGTTTGTGTGCTAATACTAGCCTGCATATCAATCATCATTTCAGCTTTCTAGAGCTTCAGGTATAGTACCTTAGAGGTTTTGATGATAAAGGTTTTGATGATCATGAGTAAGTGACGAAATCGCCTTATTTTAGATATTAATAAAATCTAAAGTATAAAAGCTAGACAAATGAAACTTAGTGTGTGTCATTGGTCTGCTACCCAAGGGTGGATTAAGGGCGGGGGGGCACAGGGGCACGTAACTCCCAGACGTTCACAACCGACCACTAGGAGATTAATTAGGTCTCGCTATAATTAGGTTTGTTTTGTTTTGCGTACACATACGTAGGCGCAAATTATCGCGTGTTGCAAAACCCCCGTGAACTACAAGCCGTGAAGTAAGAAATTTTACGCACACATATTAGGGCCCAAGTGGTCTGAATTTCCGACAAATTTACATTGCTTCTTATAGCGGCCGAGGGGTGATTTTTCTTTAAACTCGTCCTAGCGCCTAAACTATTACTTATATGAAAAAAATATTTCCGGATTATCCCGGAATATGGAATGTGAAAAATAAGTAAATGTAAGTTGACGCCTTGCATTATCTTCTATCGGTGTGGGTAGCCTATAGTAGGGTTGAAAAGAGTTGCAGCTCAATCGTAAAGTGTCGAGGAGAGCGATCTTTCTCCACCTTACGCCGACTACTTTGCAGTAGGATGACAGAAGATCGTTTGAATGGACTGGAATGCATATCCATGAAGACATTGCGTCAATGATGAACGCTACAGAAGTACTTGATATCTTATTACAACAATATTTCTTATAGTTACTGTTGTATGTCATTATTTTACAATTAATCCCAAAGATATAGTGTAATCTTATGAGGACATTCCTTGCCCGTCAGGCCCTTGTGCCCCTCCTAGAAAAAAAATCCTGGATCCGCCCCTGTTGCTAACTATATCTTTTCCTAAGAATTTGGGCTCTCTAGTGTTATCCAGACCGAAAAGCTATCTAGTGCACTGCTTCTTTTGGCTCGTCTTGGCGGGGGCACTACCGTGCCCCAGATGTGTTACGGGTTTGTTCAATCTATGCTCAGTCATTGGCCTTTATGCAAAAAAATTAGCTAAAAATCAGATTCAACATTTTATATGAAATATTGAGCCAAAGCTTTTCCTCATGTTCTTGCATAAGGACCATTTTGTTGATGACCTTGTCCAGAATGATTCCATTAAAGGCTCTTTGTACATCAATCAAAGCGGTCAGCGAAGATTGCCTACACAGAAAGCCATTTTATTTAGAGAAGACTATCTCATGGAGTGCTGTTTCTACCGGTCTGCAATTTATAAAACCGGGCTGGTGTGACATCTTAGTCTTCCTGGGTATGACTGATCATTATTCCCATTCACAAATACATTCCAACGTTTTAAGTGGGAAAGAAGTCAGGCTGTTAGGTCTATAGTCCTTGGCTGCTTGAGTGGTTTGATTAACTAGCCTTGGCTAAAATGACCACATTTACCTTCTGACAGGATTCCGGGAAGTAGCCGAGCCGAAAGCACACTTTGAATATAGTAATTGGCATGCCGGTGAGCAGATTCGCAGCATTTGGAAGAAGAGCTGGAAAGATGTCGTTCGGCCCGAGGGCTTTATGGCTTGAATGAGAAGAAGAAGAAATATATGTACAAATTCAAAATACCGATATTACTAGATAAATTGTTTAGAAGATGTGCGAAGACGGCGCCAACGATGTATAATATGCCAGGAACGAGAAGTCCCCTGCCAAGGTCCCTAGCGAGGCTACACATTTGTTATGTACACCGATCGGTACCCTGTCAAAACAATTTTCGGTGGTATGGGGTTGAAACCTAACTTTATAACACGTGGACCGATTTGGATGATTCTTATTTTGTTGTTCAGAGTATGAACCCCACTGCTAATAGGAGAAAAAAATTTACCTAGGTTGGAGGGGGCGGTGGCGGGGGGAAAGGGTAATCTAACTTCGTAACGCGCGGACCGATTTGGATAATTCTACTGTTAGGTAGAGTATGTTCCCTGGTTGAGACCACGAGGGAAAAAATGTTGGTGGGATCGGAGTGGGGGTGGGGGTGGAATCTAACTTTGTAACGCGTCGCAATGTGTAATAGGAGAATAATTTGGTCCTAAAGCTTGAGGGTGGGGGAGGAGAAGGGGTAGTCTAACTTCGGAACGCGTGGACCGATTTGGATGATTCTTCTTTTGATGTGTAGATTATGTTGCCCCACTGATACGATGACAAAAATTTATAAGTTGGGTGGTGTGTGGAAGGGGCGTTACACAATTTCTTAATTCACACACCTATTTGGAAGATTCTTTTTTGTTGTGTATTATATGATCCACAATTGCTACTCTATGGAAAAATGTTGACCTAGGGTTGGGGTCTGGGATGGGAAACCTAACTTTGTAACGCCTGAACTAATTTAGATTATTCTGAATGCATGGAGTATCTATTTGTATTCTGACAAAAATTTTGGCTTATGGTAAGAAATTGGAGTATGGGCGGCGCTTTGCTTCATAAGGCATAGATCGATTTTGATTCGGTTGTACAGAATACGTTTTCTGATTGATAAATGATAACAATTTTGTACCTAGAGTGACTACGATGATTCTCTGACTACGATAATTCTCTCTTGCTGTATAGAGGTAAGGGTACTAAAGAGTGACCGTGACTAATTTCGCAATATGTTGCCGGATTTGGATAATTTTGTATGTTTCTGATATCCCTGCTCAATGGATATGTGACGGCAGTTTGATTATCAAAGAAGCTAATTTTTCTACTACAAAGCGAACAGTTCGAAGATAATTTTTTATAAAACTCTTTCTAATGGAAAGCAACAGCTTCGTTCGTGGTTAATATTTTCAACCAGTACTCAGCCTATCTATTTCGGTGTCTGTAAATTATTCAATTATTCGTCAAAGCAACAGCTTTAAATAATGGATACAATAACTGGAGCTCAAATGTTCAAAAGGCTCTTGAAGCACATGAGAATTCAAGAGATCATAAATCAAATCAGTTTTCTCAATAAGCGGAGTCAAAATGTAAAGGATAGTCTTGGTCATCAAAACTTGAAATAGACTATTAGAAGAAAAATACATATATTGTGCCTGAAATGAAATGAGCATCTTACTTAGACTCTGTGCGCAGAAAAAAAACTGCTATTGATATAAACAACCCGGCCTTCTACTTGGCTAGTCGAACCAACATCAGTCCGGAGGAAGTAACGTAATTACTAAAATTAATTTTCGCGTATTTCCGAAAGTTTAAAACAGTTGATGTGCAATAAATAAAATAAGGTTAAGGATAAATAAAATAAGGATAAAGATAACTGATAATACCTAGTGTCACATATTAACTCTTCCTCTTCATTCCATGCATTTTTTTACCTCTCTGCATGCATTATAGTGTTAATTAGACTTATAGAATATCCAAAATTCACAAAACCAAAGTCGATAGCCTCGTTAATTTCTCCAGTGCTTGATCTTACGAAATTCTTCTGCCCGCACCTTTGGCGAAGACAGCAAGCAGACACAAAAACAAACCATTTTGTAACGTTCAAGGTGATTCGCTGACCCTGAAACCGCTAGTGTTAATAAATTTAAAAAATTGTTTCGAATTATGAGAATTTCTATTGCACCTTCGAACGTGCGATAAAAACAGAAGACGCGATATACCTTTCCTACCTACCTCAAGGAAATTTGGTGTTGTTCATAAAGTCTTGAAAACTGGAGCTTTATCTTGAACGAGATTCTAAAAGTTCCAAGATTCCATCTAGTCTTGAAGATTTTACGTTTAAGCAACCAACCGCAGAGATTGCGGAAGGTCAAGGTATACAATCATTTTGTTGTGAGTTATGGTGAAGATCGCAAAAGAAGACCAGACTTCGAAATCAGACACTTTTTTTTGCTTTGCTTATACATGGCCATGATTTTGATTGAGTTTCTATCACCGAAAGAGGAAGAGATTTAATTTTATTACTTTCCATTGTTTTTGCTTTTGTTGCGTTTTTGTTCGATGTAGTCATTTTCATAAATTTCGGTGCATCTTCTGAACGAAAGAATTTGTTTTTATTTGTTTTGTTTTTTTTTTTGGTATTAAGGAAAGGTTGATTAAACCATAACCTGTTGTAGCATTTCGCCATGATCTCGTTTATATCATAAAAATGCACTTAAATGTTAAAAATATGCAAATAATATTCGGTTCATTTTACGAATTGTTTAAATGAATTTATTTAACGAGTTAACAACCCCGGCGCACACTTCCTACATGGAGAGAAATGTTGTGGAATTTTTATAAGAAATTTAAAAAATTACAGTTCTCAACTGTAATCGCTTTAGCTTTCCGCTACTCGAATTTTTGCGGAACAGGACCGTAAAATTTCCTGAACGACGATCCCCGAGAATTAGTTCGGTTTAAAACGATATTCCGAGCATAGAATTTAAAAGGCTTAAAAAATGTAATACACAGCAGCACACTCCAACTATTTAAACTTCCTGCAAAAAAGCTTTTGTTATATCAAGATGACGGTGCGCCAGCCCATGGCGGATGAATGGTACTCCAGTGGTTAAATGATAATTACAGGGGTAGGTGCATAGGGCAGCGTGGTACTTTTCCTTGATTTTTATTTATGGGGGACCATGAGAGAAATGGTATACGGGTCGGAAGCTACAACAAGAGAGAAGTCATAACAAGAATTTAAGAAGCCGGAAATAAAATTAAAGAAAATCTAAGAACAATTGACTTGAAAACAGCCATTCGAAAAAGAGTTCTTCAGTGTATCGAAGTGACGGAGGACATTTTGAAAATACAGGGTGTATCATTTCTACAGGTCAATACGAGTTTAAACGAGAGCTCTCACCTAGCCAAACAAAAAATTGTTTGGAAGGGGGGAGGGGGGAATTCTCAATTGTTTGGGAGTTACAGGGTGATTCATAAATTTCATGTTTTGATGGTATGCACATTACTCTTTTATTTTTATCTTTTGATCTTCCCAACACAGGGACATCAAACAAACGCTAAAAACCTACTATCTCAATGATCTTTCTAAAATTGTCAACAATGTTGATTAAACTCCTACCATTGCAGGTACAGTCACTTCCAAAAGTGAAAAGTGGTTTCCGATTACCTAAAATTCAGCATTTTGAAAAATTTTCTCTGAAATTTATGTAATTAGTATACATCTCTTTTTTATTTTTATTGGATTGCCCGTCTTATTACCTTTTCAAAAAGGTGCAACATGTCAAGTTAGACAAAGGATTAGAAAAACCGCATACGTAGAAATCCCTGACTACCTAATTATTTTATTGCACTTTAGGTTGGAAATTCTTTAAATAAACAAAATTTTTAAGATAAAGGGTCCGAAATGTATGTTTTAGGTTAACAGGTAAATAATTTTAATTATTGCTGCAAAAAGGTTATAAAAATTTTAGTGTAATTTTGTTTTATTGCCGATATTAGTTCGTGTTAGCCAGAATTCACACCCTTCTAACCTGGCGTTAGGTTCCTCGTACCTGATGGAAATTTTGCTATAAAAAAGGGTCAGTCAGCAAGAATACCTATCATAGTTGAAAAACAAATCAATAAGTACGGGTGTTTTTAGGGAAAAATTATTAAAAAATGGCATGCACGGATATTATTTACATTTATGGTGTAATAGACGGAAAAGAGAGAGAGCGGCTGTACTGAAATATCAAAGGAAATTCCCTCACCGGCGAGCACCCCAAAGAGGGGTATTTACACGGACTTTCCAAAGGTTAAAAGAACAGGAAGTGTAACTTCACACGACATGGAAACACGATCCGAAACTTCCGGAACTTCTGCCGATGTCGAGCAACAAATAATCACCATCGTAAGGCAGGACCCTGAGACGAGCACGAAACGAGTCGCAAGACGATTAGGAGTGTCGTCATCTAAGGTTTGGAGGGTTATTCATCGAGGGGGATTACGTCCATATCATCATCACCCGGTTTAAGGACTACTGGAAGGAGATTCTGAGTAAAGACTGGAATTTAGCACTTGGCTTCTGGACGCGACATTGACGACAGGGCATTTCTTGGCCGAATTCTGTGGACAGATGAATCTCAATTCACCAGGGATTGCATCACGAACTTCCATAACCTCCATACCTGGTCGGAAATTAACCCACACAGGACAAAGATGACCTCATTCCAGCAAAAATTCAGTGTCAGTGTTTGGACTAGTATTGGTAGGACCATTCATTGGCTCCAGAAGCGCTCCAGAAGCGGATATCTCGCAAATTTTATAATTTAAAACATTAAAAAACATTTATTTATTTATTTTAGATTCTTCAAAAGGCTGATTACTTAACATGTAAATATAAAATAAAATATAAAATTACAATAATTAATAAAAATAACTAGAAAAATAATTAATAATACATAATTACAAAATAATAACAGAGTAGTTAGGAAAGTTTGGCCTTCACAGAATTTTTCGACAGATTAAAATCAATATTGTTAAAATGCGAATTAAGAAAACGAGACAGTGACGTGACGGGCTCGTGAAAACCGTAATTTGTGCGATGCTGCGGAATTTTAAGTAAATCTCGATTTCTTAAGGAGCGACTCGGAATCGATATATTAAAAGAAGACAACAAGACTGGAGAGCCAACATTACCTTGAAGACATTCATTCATTCAGCGAAAAGAGTTTTAGAGATGTTACGTCTGAATTCAAGAGAGTCCAATTGAGCTTAAGCCTATCTGAATACGGCAGCAGATTAAGAGGGTCGCTCCACGAAGTGCAAAGCGAACAACAGGGCACTGGACTGCCTCTAGCCGGTCAATTGAGTCACGATAAAATAGTGACCAAACACAACTAGCATACTCCAGAATAGGCCTAACAAAGGTGCAGTGGAGAAGCCTGGTGATATATGGGTCGTCAAAATCCTTTGCCCATCTTTTTATAAAACCCAATGTAGAATTTGCCTTAATAACTATCTCATCAATTTGATCGTCAAACGTAAAACGACTGCTCAACCAGACACCCAAGTCCTTGGTCCTATTAATTTTTTCCAGAACACAGCCATGCATGGTGTAGTTGAAGTCGAGAGGATTCTTTCTACGAGTAAAAGACATAGACGTACACTTACTAATATTGAGGGGAAGATAGTTAACAGAACACCAGTTGTAGAAGGCGTCTAAGTTAGAATTTAAAAGTTCACAGTCTCGAATAGAGGACACAACACGGAAAATTTTGGCGTCGTCAGCATAACAAAGAATTTTTTAATATTTCAAGACTAAAGATACATCATTGATGTAGATAATAAATAAAATCGGGCCCAGATGACTTCCCTGAGGTACGCCAGAGGAATTAAAAATAAACTTTGATAGTGATCCACGGAAGGACGCAGGCTGGGTCCGATTTAGTAGGTAAGAACGAACCCAGTCGACAAACAATGAAGGAAGTCAACTTGTGAATAAAAATTTGGTGGCTTATTCTGTCGAATGCTTTGCTAAAATCTGTAAAGATACAATCCACTTGCTGGATAAGCAGAAATTTGAGAATTCCAGTAGGTTAGTCGCAGTAGACCTACCTTTCATAAAGCCATGCTGGAAAGTTCCAAGAAAAGGTTTGCAATGAAAATATAGTGTATCGCAAACTAATGCCTCAAAAATCTTAGCAATACAACACAAGTTTGCAATGTGTCTGTAATTGGAAACATCACAACTCTTGCCTTTCTTGTGAAGATGATAATAAGAGATGATTTCCAAGATTTTGGAAAGACTCCACAAGAAATAGATAAATTAAATAAATAACAAAGAACAGAAACCAAGGAAGAAGAACAGTTCTTATAAAGTGAAATAGGAATACCATCAGGAGCGCACGAAAAACTATCTGCCACTGTCAAGCAGCTAAAATCCTTAGAGCTAGTATCACAGTTGTCAGAAGGAAAATCTGTCTTAAAAAAGTCACCGAAAAGGTTCGCAATCGTCAAGGGATCACTACTTTCAGTGTTACCTAGTTTTAATAAAGTAGGGTAGCCATCGGTGCTACGCTTAGAGTTAACAAATCGCCAAAACTGCTTAGGCTCACCGCGTATAATGGACGTCATTCTGTTAACGTAATTATTATATGAGGCACGAATTGCGGAATTGAACTCAGCGCGCAATTGTGAGTAGATATAAAAATCCGAGTCGCTCCTTGATGAGCAGAACCGCTTCCATGCCTTATTTTTTAAGTTTTTAAGATGCTTCAGCGAGCTATTGAGCTAAGGCGGACTAGAGAAAGACGAAAACGAAAGAGAAACGGGAAAAAGTCAGCCTTTTTAAAATTAAAAGAGAAGTCGTCGTGAATCAGAAATGCAGCAGGCAATGGATCGAAGACCAAAGCAATTTGAAGCGCAGGATGATGAGACGTCTCAGGAACCAAAGGAACCGGACAACGCCTGACCAAGGTGCTGCATGGGTCAGTGCTGAATACCAAATCCAAAAATCTACTGGAATCATTAGCGATGCTGGAACACTGTACAAGCCCGGAAGAGGTAATGCTGTCGATGAAACATTGGGAAGGAATCAGCCTGCAACATCTGATGACACCCTAATACTTGGCAGGTTGAAATCTGTGTCGATGCAGGAAACAAGTGAGTCGTAAGTATCCCTGGTCGCTCCCGGAGGAATGTCAGAGGTGGCCATAAACACGTTTTTATCCGGCAATCTGAGAACTATACATAAAAGTTCCAAAATTTTTTTGTAAGCTCTAGTAAATGTACTAATGGCTGAAGAGTCGAATTATACATTATTTACCTTCTAGTGTGAGAAAATAATTCATAAACTTCAGCCACCCTTAAGAAACCTACCCTTAAGATGTACTACACTACACTAGTTTGCCCCTTAAGCAGAGAACCACTGGCACTCTCTTGTTATTGCATTCGCACTGTGTATAATTAACTCAACTCAAGCAGTGAGTCAAGTCTTGAGTGGACTGGACTCACTGATTCAGGAGACTCAAGTGTCGACCGAATGGTATCTTGGGCGGACTCATCATTTGTATTCAGCAGACTCAAATGAGCTCTTAACTCACTTGAATCTGAAATTTCAATTAAATAATAAGAACTTACAAAAATTTTATTTATTATCTTAAATAAATAATTTTTTCGTTTCTTCACCAGTATTCCTTCTGGAGCTAAGGGTTATTTAATCAAACGTAACAACTGGCAGGAAAACTATGCACGTGCAAATTTCCTTAGTATCACTTTAGCTTTTTTTCAATTCTACAAATCAAGTAAACAAAGCTGATTAGGAAAAGAGTTTCCATTGAATGAGAGAATAATTTTAATGTAAGGAAAGCAGCTCTAAATGTTATTTCCTAGAAACTATCGCGAGTACCTACTATTCTAAATATTCTAAGAAATGTGTATGAAGAAAATTACAGTCTATTTCTAACAAAGGAAGGTTTATCTACGGTATAACCTATTTCTGTATCTCTTCGAGGTATAATGTGGGTAATGGTTTATTTTGATTGTAAGCTATCCGCTGCAATTTTGTGTTGTTGTCAAGTGTTCGTTGAAAATTGTGACATTTAAAAATGATAATAAGAAGTTTCACTTCGACTGCGCGTGGTTCACATGCATACAAAAATTTTTTGATTATAGACACGAAAATTCCATTGTCCATCGTTTTGGCGACCATGAAAGTAATAGCTAATCTCTTTGGTGATTCTTTAAAACTGCGTTTTTGGATTCTGCTTGTGATAATAGTTTTAAGGATTTTCTTCATTTGACGAGGTTCCGCCGACTTCTCTTCACTCCAAAAACTTCATACTTGGCGAAGCTACGGTCTTAAAATATATCTCGAATTTCTCGTGCGGTCCCGGTGGTGTTCCTGTGTACTTTCTGAAAAATTGAAGTACTTCGCTGGCTTCTATTCTTTGTCATCTATTTAACTTGTCTAGTTGTTATCGTGTCTTTCCTAAAATCTGGAAACTGTCACGATTATTTCTCTGCATAAGACAACTAGCATAATCAACTTTTTAGAGTTCTCCAACATCTGTATCTTACGGACTTCAGTAAGACCTTTAATAGAATTAATCATAAAATTCTCATTCATAAGCTATCAGTTCGGGGTTTCACTCAGACTAGTTACGCTGGTTGTGTTCTTATTTGTCTGTCTCTGTGATGAAATTTCTTCTGCGTGCCTCACGGTAGCCATCTGGGACCGTTGCTTTTCATCATTTACATCAATGATATATAGACCTCGAGAATCCTCTGTTACGCTGACGATGCCAAAGTGTCCCGTGGTCTTTCTAATGATAATGACTGTACCCTTTTAAATTCTGACTTAGATGCCTTCCGTAGATGGTGCTCTATTAATTTCCTTCCTCTGAATATTAGCAAGGGCACTGTTATGTCGTTCTCTCGAAAAAGGAATCCTCTACACTTCAATTTTACTATTAGCGGTAGTCCATTGATTAGACTTGAGAAAACCAAACAATTGCGAGTTGTTTTAAATATCAAATTTTCATTTAAGGACCATTTTGATGCTATTATGAGGAACGCCAGTGCGTTGTTAACGCGTGTTTAGAGGGGAATAATTCCTCTTTTGAGGAGCTTTATTTTTTTTACGATTAGGGTAAGGAGAATGAGGAAACTTAAATACCTTATTTTTGTATTGCCGCGAAATAGACAACAGTAAATTTTATTTAAAATACCACGAAGAGACCGAAGCTCAAACCTTGGTACCGTGCCACTAAATTAGTTGATCCACCTCCGGGATTTACTGACAAGTAAAGGGCTGTAACAGCTTTTGGAGATTGAAAACCCCCCGAAAGGGGCGATTAGAGTCACCATTCATTAATTTTTCACCCCCAAAGGTGTATTGCCGTTTCTTGTCGGAGGTAGTTTTAAATTTCGCACGGGTTGAAGATTAAGGCTTTTAAATCTATGTCGGATGCTTAGTCCAGCCATAATCGAAACAGTTGTGATATATTTGTACTTCATTTTTTTATGATATGAGTCTCGAATTCGAGTATATATATAGTCAACAAACAAATCAACTCTCAAAATGACGGGGCTCAAAACCGAGCATGCATCTAGAAGCCTCTGTATTATTGATCTGCATTTAATCGGAGAAAGCAGTGGGATCTTTACAATCGCAACTGGAACCGGACATAGTAACAATATTAATAGCTTAGATATTTTATATAAGTAGATAAAAGGTATAAAATTCGATACTTTAGAATCACGTTATGTTAAAAAGGCATTGCATAAGCAATATCCCGAAGACTGGAAAGCGAGGCCACGAACTAGCAAAGGACTTTAGGCCGATTAGTCGGACCTCCTTTGCATTAAAAACATTGGAGCGGGTCGTTGATATACAACTAAGGCAAAGTCTTTGTGGTGCAACGATGTCAAAATCCCAATACGAGTACCGTAAGGGAAGATCCGTGGAGACAGCCCTCCATGAGGTAGTACGCACAGTTGAATATTCAACTCTCACTATCCTCCAGTGCCAAGTATTTGGATTTAATTCTGGAGCGCAAACTGAACTGGAATCTAGACATAGGAGCGGAAAAAGAAGGCATGTATAGCCCTCCATGCCTCCAGATATACCTTTGGTAAAACATGAGGACTGCAACCTAAGATGACGCTGTGATTAGACACAGCGGTGGTGCGTCCAATTCTCACCCACGGGTCACTGAGTAAGGTTCCCAACCGAAGCTCTTAATGTGCTTCTGCATCTACTTCCCCTTAATCACCAGATCAAATTCCAGGCGACATGCAGTGCAGTCAGACTCAGAGAATCTGGGTGCTGCGTTGCTAAGTCCAATAGTCACAGCAACATCCTCAGCTTAGCAGATAAAAGACTGACCGATGCCTCAACTACATTAAGCCTGTCATAAATTTTAAAAAGGATTAAGTTTCAGGATTCCAACTAGAAGGGAATGGAGAATGACTGAACCGGCCAGCAACTATAATACCATAATATTCACAGATGGTTCTAAGATGGAACAAGGTGTTGGTGCAGGAGTGTTCTCTCAGACAGGTGGAGGTGCTTGCGATTATGAAGGCGTGTTCGCTGCTTCTGTGTATCCATTCACTGAAACAGAACATCGCCATTTTTACAGATAGTCAGGCGGCCATTAGGACGCATTAGGTGCAAGATTGTCGGGAGTTACTTAGCACCTTGGCCAGTCTGCTTAACGTAATCTTGCACTAGGTTTACCGAACATGGGAGCATTGCAGGAAACGAGATGGCCGACAAACTTGGCAGAGAGGGCGCAGCTCTACAACGTGGCCAGGTTGAAGATATATGTATCCCACTAGGTTTCCTTAAGAAGGAACCCTTTCTGCATTCTTCGCGCTATCAAATGCCAGATGGAGCACAATGAAAGCATGCAGCGTACCCAGGGCTATCTGACCAAGTCATAATAAAAGTTGGACATCCGATCTGCTCAAGAGGCCAAAAGCCATTATTCCTTCTCTGTAAATGTCCGGCTCTTGCCACAGTCAGAAAAAGGGCTATGAGGGAGTACTTCTTTGAAAACCTGAAGTCAATTTTGGCGGTTAGGGTTAAGGAAATAGTCACTTTCTTAAATTCCTTCGGTTGGCTTTAGTTCCATTTTCCCATAATACACTGAGCCGACTTCGACCATGATTTCAGATAAGAATCAGGGCTGCGATTGAACTAAGTTCAACAAAAAACCGGGTCTTACTGATGGAGGCGTCAAAATGGCGCTATAATTGTGCTAATTGGAGTGTTACCATCATGGCGACGCGCACCACTTAAACCAACCAACCAAACAATATACCTTGCTAAATGAACAAACAAACGCTAACTGAATTTATAGTCCGGCAAATCCGCATATGAATACTGTGACAGTCCTATGAACCAAAGAATATGTTGTACTATATATGTTAGGAAATGTAAGCACTAGAATCAGTTTGTATTTGACTACCTTGAAAGTGGACTCATAAGCCGAAATGATGACGTTCGTATGTGATTGAACCTTTTCTATTTGAGTATCACCTTGATGTGTCAACTGCTAATATTGTTAAGCATGTTATTTGCTCTTGACCTATTAGAAGTACTTTTGGATTGTTTCGCAACATTAAATCGCGTGCAAGTTTACTTCTTATTTGAATGGGGCTGACTTTGACAGAGGTTGGTCTAATTTAAACATGCGTCAGTTTCAACTAAAAGCGCTAAAAAACTTGACAAGTCAAAAATAAAATTTGGCCGTTTTTTTTATATGATAATTTCCAAGTGAGAGGAAGTGGCATATAGTGCCATTAAAATAGAATAGATCAGAAAATTCCGTTTAGCTGGTTTGGTCAGAGTACTCTTCCGGAAAGAGATAGGGCTGCGGTTCAATACCACTACTTGAAATTTTATTTTTGTTTCTATTCTTTAAGACCATAAAAATCAGAAGAAATAAATTATCATCATTATAAAATTAATATCGGATTATAATAAATAGAATAGCACCTGTAGAAATCTTAATTATTTTTCAAGTACATATCTGTGGTAGTGCCCCGCCAAGACGATCCAATGGCCACTACCTACCTTTTCTCGAAGCGTTTCGTCGTATTTTCGAACTCTCATAGCTTCGGTCTGGATAATACTAGAGAGTCCAAATTCAGGATAAGATATATTTAGTAGACTAATGGGACGCAGTAAGTTTCAACGTTTATATTTCAGATTTTATTGATACCTGAAATATGTCGATTTCGTCACTGACTCATTCACTCACTTTCGTCACATGATCATCAAAACCTGTAGGTTACTTTCTGAAGTACTAGAAAGCTAACATTTGGTATGCAGGCTAGGATTAGCACACAAACAACGAAAAAATATGGAAATTTGTAATTTTCACCCTCCAACCCCTCATAAAGGGGGTCCGGTTCTGTATTATATAACAATTTCTTATAGGTATACTTCCAAACTTCCAAAAATCCTAGAAAGCTGAAATTTGGTATGCAGGATAGTATTTGCACACCAACAACGAAAAAATTAAGAAATATGTAATCACCCTCCAACTCCCCATCTCTTTTCGAGTTCCCGTAACCCCTTGTGGGCCAGGGGGTGGGAGAACAGCTGCACGCGATTCTAGCGAGAATCGGTACCACTCGTCCTGATTCGGACATTAACCACCAACTGGGTAAACCGCTGGCCACATACAAACTGGAACTCTCACAGGAGTCTCTCAGGATTGCAAACACTAATTGGCAGGAGGAACACACCTGCCTGATTACCCGACAGATATCTCCAAAGCTTGACCCTAAACGGTAAAGGGAACTCATCCTACTCGGACGCAAAACAATTAGCAGTACCGTGGCCGTTATCACGGGTCACTGTCTTATAGGTAGACACGCCGATAGACTGGGCGCGCCTTCAAACGACTTCTGTAGGAGTTACCATGACGAAAAGGAAGAGGAAACCATACTTCACCTCCTCGGTAACTGCCCGGCTCAAGCCAACCGTAGGGACCGTTTTCTGGGCTCCCCCTTCTTTGAAGAGTTAAACGAACTAGGCTCCACTGATGTCAGGGACCTGGCTCGATTTATCAGGAGTTCAAAATGGTTCCCGACGACGAGCTAAGGCTGTAGTACACCCTTCCCAGCCTAGTCAAATTTATTTTGACTTCCCGAGAGCTGATTCCACTGGAGACAGGGAACTGGCTCGGTGCACAGGGGCAACATGTTCACCTTCTTATTCCTTAGGTTATTTTTATGGGGTTTGCTAAAAATTTGTTATAGCCTCAATGTGGTATCACAATGGGCCTCTTTGGCCTAAGTGTGCCTTTCTTAGGCAGCCACTTTAACCTAACCTAACCATGCCAATTGTGAACATTATAGGAATTATAGGAATTCATCGAAGCAAAATGGACTCGGTTCTCACTTTTTCAAGCGGGTTCAGATAATTTATATATGTAGAATTTTTTCTTAGGAGGTCAGGTATAGTACAGGTCAGGCAAAGAACTTTCGCATCTCGTGTTTCCAACTTGATACGATCCTAGGTAAGTACAGTCCCTGTAAGTTATTCTATGGTTGACATTATCCCAAAATCACGGTCCGCAAAAAATTCGAGGACAGATATCCTTAGTGGATACAGTAGGCCGTAGTGAGATCTGGATACATGGCAAACTGGGAAGCCACGAGACTGTAAGAGCAGTCTGTAGGGGGACCCCAGAGGGCAGCGTTCTGTCCCCTTTGCTCTTTCTGTTAGTTGCTGATAAAGTTCTAAGGTTACTAGAGAGTATCGGTATAAAAGTGGTGGTTTACGCGGACCAACATGTCATACTGGTCAACTGGTATGGATAGCACCATAAGCGAACTCACGGAGAGAGCTCTGGGCATAATACATAGATGGGCAAATGACTGCGATTTAGTAGTTCAGAAGACTAAAATGGTGCTGTTCACAGGGAGAAGGCGAATCGAACCCTTCAAACCACCCAAACTTGGAGGGGGGGGGGGGGGGCAACGGTAAAGACCCAAGTGAAGTATCTGGGTATCATTCATGATTCCAAAACTAAACTGGGGCATCAACATTGAAGAGCGACATAGCAGCATACTTAGAGCCTACTCGGGGATTCATCTGCAGAAGAACACTGACAACCACACATGGCCACATCGCATATAAAAAAAAACCGTTCTTACAATAAGCTTCGAGAGAGCTTTCTCTACTAGAATACCTAGTAGGGAGGAGTGGGAGGGATGCCAGTGGCAGCCAATGCCAGGTATACCGACCTTCACGGATGGTTCAAAAGTGGTGGACAGGGTGGGGAGCGTGAATTTTCTCCGACCACCTCAGTATACGGAACTCGTATCGACTACCGGCCGCAGAGGTCCTGACCTTCGAAAGAGAGACAGAACTATTGCTGTCGTACAAGCGATATTCAAGCAGCCATTAAAGCGCTCGACTCAAACACGATTAAATCACTGCTGATGCGCAGATGTCGGAGAGGTCTCGAAAGCTTGGAGGCTCGCACAGGATGATTCTCTGCTTGGTTCCCGGTCATAGTGATGTGATGAGTAATGAAACAGCCGATGCTCTGGCGAAAGAAGGTTCGCCGATGAACTCTTCAAAATTAGACAGATCAATCGGACAGCCTCTAATCTCAGTTAAAAGAGAGATCGACCTTAAAGCTGCTTAGCCTGCCGAGCTTAGGTGGATCGGTTTGTCAACGTACGACATGGCCAGAGTGGAGTTAAAGGAGAACGGCTTTTCGACTGAAGAGCAGCAAACGGAATCTCCGAAAAATCGCTGCGGTTATAGTAGGTCACTGCCTTTTTGGTAGTCATGCAATCCGCATGCGTATTCCTACCAATGATTTCTACCAGAGTTGATTGAACGAGGAAGAGGTTGAAAGGATTCAGCATTTTCTTTGCCAGGAGAAGGAGACGTACACAACTGAGTAGAGAAAGAGGGCGGTACTGTGAAACATTCATGTTTGCCTGTGGCCGGGCAATATTTGTATTTGATGAAATGAGAATCAGAGCACTTAGTAAAGTTCTTTACTTTATCAGAAGGAAAAAGGCGTTTAATTAAGATCAGCGGTTTAGTACAGCGGATCAATTATATCTGAATACTCGGGACCGACCTTGAGAAGAAACTAAAATCTAGTCTAAATGCCTAACTTCGTTGTTACCAAAGTGATCGGCGTATAAATTACATCCAATAAATTTCAATTTCCGGTATAGATGATTAACATAATTCCACTTCAGAAAGCTTCGGAACTACACTTTCGGACGAAGACCATCGTTATTTAACAATTTCGCTACCTTGCACAGAACCAAACAAAACTGAAAGACAAATATTCCTCAATTCTTAGCCTATAAGTTTTAATTTGTTTTTTAAAAGACTTTCCGATTAATTTCCCCATAACTAGCTCCAGCTTAACCCAATTGCAGAAAATTTTGACTTACACTTGACATTGCAATTACAAGTTTCCACTTCTCCAGTTCCACGGCGAAACACACGACTTTGCTGCTCTTTGCGTGATCAGAGTGGATTACCGCAACCTTGCGTAAACCTGCACATGAAGCATCCATGAAGTATAGTTGAAAAGTTGGACAGATGACCATGGTCTGAGATAAATACTAAAATGATAAGACGACAAAGAATTTCTTAAGGTGAACAAGATTCACCGGATGAGCCAGCCACCTAAGACTTGAAGCTTAATCAAATCAGCTGCAACTTTACCATCTTTTTCTATGCTTCGTTGCTGGTCGTTCCCAAGTTGTATAATTTAAGAAATTTACCAGGTGAACAAAAATCTGTTAGCTCTGGGCTGGGCAGTTCTTACGCTTGATTAGTTTTTGCCATAGGTAGGGGACGTATTTATTTAGATTTTAATGAACTTCGTCGCTTTTATTTAACGAAAACTTTTGCAATGATTTTAAGTAACTTTTAGTGAGAACTCATTGATTTCAGACTATTCGTAGGCAGGCAGGTGTAGAAGTGTAAAAGGAAAATGTTTGGCAAATGTTTATCAAAAGTTTTTCCGGAGTTTCTGATAAACTGGGTCAGTGGAAACAGACAAAGGAATACTTTTAATTTTTTTTAAGTTGTTTTACAGATTTATACATTTGGGTACAGTGTTATATAAAATTGTTCGCATAAAACTTTCTTTTAGAATTTTCTCACAGATTTTGTTGTAAAATATGAGAATAATAATTTTTCCTGTACATCTATGTCGTGGCAAATTTGCTCGGTAGTTGATGCAAGGATTCCTGGGCCGGTGATTACTACTGAATTTCCAGGTGACATCAACCAGGTGATGGTGACGATAATGATGATGTATTTAGAGATGCAGGTGCATCTGGGTGGGGGGACGGAGTTCTTTACATGGCGGTCCCTCCTTTCATCGTGCCCATGAACAGATGTGACCCTAATATTGTCATTATCACTCTATCCGCCGTTCCTCACCCGAAACCAATTTCTGTCTTTCGACTTACACTAAAAACGTCTTGTGACATAATGTTGCGTTTTCTTCGTTTAGGGGCATTGACACATCAGAGGTGTTCTGTGCGAAAATAAGTGGTCCGTCAAAACCCTAAGCATCTTTCATGTTGTCCACTCCAGCTCAAGTCGGTGTTATTGTTATCAGTGATAATTTCCAGCCCGGCGATATATTCACACACAATTCTCAACTCTGCATCAAGCTAACAGTCGTCCAGTCTCCCATTTGAAAAAACCGGAAAAGCTCTCTCTCTACTTTTCTTTTATATAATGTTGCCAAAGTTCAGGGGATGCCCTATGATGCTAAAGCACAGCCTTGGCAGAAAAGCAATTAAGGATTAAGAGGTTGAGTGAAGGAGATGTCGATGTACGCCCCGTTTGAAAGTTTCGGGCTTTTCAGATAAAGTGAACGCAGAAGATGGTAAACTGTTCCACATTCGTGTTGTTCTGCTTAGAAAAGATTCTCGATATTTTAAGGTACGTCTAAATTTTACCTGGAGAGTATAGGGGTGGGAGCGACTTGTAGCTCTTGTTCCGCGCGTTGTCATGTGTCTACAAGGAATCAGGCTAGCAATCTTGTTAGAACAATGGCCATGTAAATGCGATAAAAGAGTAAGAAGCAAACGAAATTCCGTCGATGCTCCACAGAATCAATGCTCTTAGAGATTGAGGAATCGCCAATAAGTTTAATAGCCTTACGCTGGACTTTGTCTAACACGGACAATGCGGTGTGTCCGGCCCCTGCCCAAATATGGGAATTATATTCAATTCTAGGTCTGATGTGGGACTTGTATATCAGCCAGTCAGTGTGAAGTATTTCTTACATCTCTGTAGAAAACCCGTCGACTGAAATGGACCCGTAGAGTGAACTGGGCCTCATTTTAGAGACATTAAACAGCATTGAGTTTTGGATGCATTAAATGAAACACGTCGTTATTTAATGATCCGAACATGCGTTCTCGATTAACTTAGGTAGCATTTTCACGAGAATTCAATACAGAATCAAAAGAGTACGCGAAATCAAGGGTGCTGTCAACGCCGAAACTATGAACAGGGTTGAGAGTAAGGGATAAAAGGTCATTAATAAAAAGAATAAATAAGGTTGGTGAAGGAACTGAACCCTGAGGTACACCGACATTTATTTCGTAGGAACCAGATATAACTCCGTCAATTACTACACGGATTGAACGGCTTGACAAAAAAAACTCTCTATCCATTTAACGAGGTTAGGATGCAGATCAAATGTTGTAAATTTGGCTAAAAGGGCAGTATGCCAGACACTATAAAAAGCTTTTGAAATATCAAGAGCGGCGATTTCGGACTCACCAAAATTATGGATATAATGAATCCAACGCTCCATTAGAGCTGTTGTAGTTAAGCGCCTAGCGCGGAAGCCGTATACTGGAAATCGTTGATAAGATGATTATTTTCTACATATTTTATCAACTGAGAGCTAGCTGATGAGTGATTCAAAAACTTTAGATAAGACCAATTATCTGTACACTCCTTCATTTTTTGACTAACTGGATCTTGAACAAGCTTCAGTAAAATTTTCACTTGATTCGAGCAACCTCGTTTTACCTCCTGATATGTCTATTGCCGTTGACATTAATGGTCGCAGTTGGACGATATTCTAATTCAGCACATTAACGACATCCATGATCTGTTGGAAAAGTTCCCGACGAGAAAATAACTTACCCAACATACGATGGGTATCGAATGATGACGATGATATCTTTCATCCTATGGCTTGACTGAAGGAAGGACAATCTCAGTTCCTCGACACCTTGGCTAGCTTAGGTCTTTTACTCCTCCTTGCTCTAACAGAGAAATACTCTTAGGAAATAGTCCTTGGAAAAAGTACCTACGTGTGAACAGAGTCGACTCCAGGCATGAATTTATTTTGTGTCATAAACATTTTACAAGCCTTTCTCGTTCATTTTATGAAGAATATCTTCCGAACATAAGAGGCATCTTATTTTCTGAGCCCCGTGTATTTTTCGATTATGTTTACTACATCTGAAGAGAAGGATTGATAACTCTCCAACGTACATTAGAGAGATCACCTTGATTGGCAGTCGGAACCACTGAGGGCATATTATTTAAAGAAGTGAAGAATTTTTTTTTATACGATGTGACCGAAGCCCAGGGGACAACCCTTTGATGCGTTAGCAAAGTTTTGGCTGGAAGGGAATTAGGGTAGGGGAAGTGAGGAAACTTTAGTCTTGTTTTTTTGCATTGCTGCGAGCTAGACAACAGCACAGAGACGGAGTGGATTATTTTAATTTTTTAATAAAAGCTCACGGGGAGACCTGGTCTCGAACCCGGAGCCCATGCGTTAATTTCTTCCGGGTTAAGAGTGTAAGCAGTTCAAACCTTGTGATCTAGTTTGTCGTAGATTCCACCAATTCCTTGAATCAAGATTGGTGTTCATATTAGTCCTGATGCGAGAGAGTTTGTATAACAATCTTGCCTCATCAGTTCTGAGACGTCTATCTATAGCGCTGATATAATGTTCCCGTTCAGAGATAAGGCTGGACGATGAATTTTCATCTACAGCGAGGTCATAGGTGAGAAAAAGGAAATCGTGATTAAGTGTGCTGGGTGGACTGATTTGATCATGTGCAATAACCTTATCACGATCTGAAACAAGAATTAGGTAAAGAAGCGAGGAATTTGCTGAATTATAATAAGTAGGGTAATAAGTAACCCTACTTAGCCGAATGAAGGAAATACGAGAACTGGTTAGCTAAGGCCTCTTGTCTGCACAAATTAACATTAAAATCACCTCCAACTATGTTATTAGAATAGCGTTCGAAACTGTTCGGTGGGCACTGAGGACAACAAACATTTCTCGTTGTTCAAGCGGACCTCAACACACGAAAATTCGCACGATCATTGCGAAACAAGGTAAAGCCCGGTAATGTAATGAGTGATGATGGAATCTCATCGGTCAACCACGTTTTACTGACAAATATTATATGCAAATTTAGGTCCTGTCCGGACGTTACCAGCGTGTCTTGTTCGGTGGCGGTCTATCCAGAGGAATCTCGGTCACATCTGGTGTGCCTCAGGGTAGCATCGTTGGTCCGTTCCTGTTCTTAATTTATATTAATTACATCTTGTTGTTCCTACCTAGGTCCAGAATCCTGTGTTACGCTTATGATGCTAAAATTTTCCGGACGGTCTCCTGTGCCGACGACTGTGCTCTGTTTAGCTCCGATTTGCGCATTTTTCATGATTCCAATAATCGTTTTCCACTGAACGCCAACAAATTCACCGTTATCCCATTTCCTTCACCTACTCCATGAGCGGTCACGCCTTCACTCGTTGGTGAAGGACCTGGGCGTGATTCTTAACTCTCGTCTCTCCTTCGAGGGCCACGTGGACTTCCTAGTTGGCAGAGCCACTACCACACTTGGCTTTGTAAAGAGGTTGTTTAGAGAGCTTGATGATCCATACTTAACGAGGCTTCTTTTTCGTACTTTCGTCAGACCTATCCTGTAGTACGCCAGTCCAGTTTGGGACACTTACTTTGCCGTCCATATTAACCAAATTGAATCAGCCCAGCGCAGATTCCTTAGGTTCGCTCTTCGCGGCCTCCCCTGGCGTGACCCTATTCCCCTTCCTCCTTATCCTGTCAGGCTTAGTCTGACTTCCCTCGACACTCTTGAAAAGAGACACAAGGTCTCTAAAATTGTTTTTTTGTTTGATTTGTTGCAGGGGTCGATTAACTCTACCGAACTACTCAATAACGTGAGCATATCCGTCCCGGCCCGGACCTTGTGAAATCACGACTTCCTCCATGTGCCTCACCACCGAACCTTGTATGGAATGCAATGTTTCTTTGTTGTAGTAGCCAGTCTTGGCGAATTTTTCATGAATAAATAAATGGTTCGCAAAATAAATAACGAAGCTCATCTATCTTGTTCCGGATAATTCTAGCATTCAACGTGCAAATATTTTGAGCCAGAAAAGCTATTCATATTCATAAATATGAGGCCCACAATCAACGCAATAGTTTAAATTTTAAAACAACTTGACTCACAGTAGTAAAGCTTAAGTAAAACGAAGTCACTGCAGTGGAAGCAACATAATTAGAATAAAAATTCTCTGAAAAGAAATCACTATGGAAAAATAGAGTTTAAATTCGACAGTTAATCAGAAATAAATAATCAAATTAAAAAATTTCATGGGAAAGAACCAGCAAAATAATTGTCAAAAAACGTAATTGGTCGAAAATATTCAGCTCCATCCGTGGTAGGAAATATTTATTCACTTGTTTCAAGCTTTTAAAACTCCGCTTGGTTTGTAATTTTAAATTCTGTGTCCTCTTTATTTCTCTTCACGTACAGGAACCCTATCTGGTTCAAACTGAAAACATCTTTCCCAGTTTACGGAACTTATCGGCTCCCAAAGAAGAGAGTTATTAGTAGCAGTCTATAACTTCTTCTATTCCCTCGTACAAATATTGATCAAAAAATAAATAAAATTATTCGCACAAAAACTACACACCAATCGTATCAATTATTTCTGTCACTTGCTGTACTTGACCCTTATATTTTATTTATTAATAAATTTCACTGCCGAACATGTCCATCAGTACCCAAAAGTACTCTACATGTAACTGAAATGAATATTTATTTTCGAGTTCAATTAAAAATTAAACGAACATTTTTAGTTTGAATTAAACCAACTGCTGCAATTTAATTAAATAAACTTGGCCTCAAACTAGCAGACATATTGAAAAATAATACAATGATTTCAAAACCGGCGCTTCGTGCACAATGTGGAACGGATTTCCCGGCAAGTTAATTAATTATGTTTCAAAAAAAATGTCGAGTATAGTAAAGTTTAATAACTGATTAAGAAAATTAATGTAGTGTAGTAAATTAGGCCTCACAACAATTGCAGACGTTACATTAGTGTAATTAGAATGAAGTCAAAGTGCTTACTTAAAATTAGTTTCAGTTTTGAGCCACTTTTAACAATATTTTGAGTGGATACATACTATAGTTACACTTTCCAATAGTTGCACTCATGAGAAATAATTTAAACTTTTACCTATCTTTACTTATAAAACTGTATGCCTTTTTTTCTTTTAGACGGCCTATTAAACCTAACTAAACCAATATTTTAACACATTGCTGGTGTCAGTAAAAATACAAAATAAAATTGCCAATGGTTTTATGTACAAGATCAACATCAATTTAACGGATTGCGTTCCCTAGATGAGGTAGAAAGCAGTCCGCAACAATATCAGCAGAACTTTAAAGGCACCTATGACGGGAGCTTGACAGGCTGTTCATCAGCCACAAAGATCTCAGTTGCAAACCACCTAAAGAATGCGGTACCGTCTAAGAACAGGGGTGGTGGGAAACCTGCAGAGGTGGTTAGCAAGGCGCCACCGAGGCCATCACGTCATCACGACAAGAGGGAGACATCGCCGCATGAAAATTGCAGTGATAGACACTAGCAACAACGAATGTAGGCTAACTGCCGACCGCGTTCTTCTGGTTGAAAGGAAGATAATGGTAATCCCCATTAGGGTAGCTATCATTAAATCCGAGGGATTAATTCCTCAGTATGACATATCTGGCTGGTTGAGGAGAGTAACACTGTTCAGCTGATAAGGATCAGTTTTACCTGGACTTTCTGAAGGGCAGAGTGTCGAAGTTGGCAGGATTATGAGAGAAACCGAAGTTCCAAGTAATCGCTAGCTCAGATATCCGAGAATATCAGAAGGGTAGAATCTGGTTACCGGAGCCTATTCAAGCCGAAGAACTATTAGCGGTTTTGGCTTCACACATCTCCACAATTCCCTGCGTGGACTGGAAGGTCATAAAATACCAAGAACGTCATCTTAGAATGGACAGATGAATCCCTGCCCCTTTTAGAGCAAGCCAAGTACAGTATATACTGTGGCTTCAGCTTGATGAAGCTGAATGTATATCAGGGCAACAAACAAGTAACCCCCGGTAATTTTGAACCGATGGAGGTAGCAGAAGCCGGCGGTGAATCTGGGACACCAGGAGCAAAGGCAGAAGCTAGCCGAATAGACAAGGAATAAAGTGCAAGCACGCCTGTGCTGGAGATTGATCCTCAGATGCAAGAAATAGTTAGTTCTGACCGGATGAATTAATACTGCGAATACAGGTGGTCCTGGTCCAGATAAATCTCCATCACAATAAGTTTGCATTGGAGAGGAAGATAACATTGATACTACTTTAGTCAAAGAACCTTGAGTCGAAAATGGCGTCAAACTTGGACTAAAGCACAAATCATTCCCCCTATGTTACACAAAAGGATGAAGGTAAGATGCCGACTTCCATCGTAACCAAGAAAGACATTAACTTATTTTTATTGTCCAATTACAGTATTGTCGTAATTGTCGTCTAATGGGCAATGGGCAACAACATGGCGCCAATATGACTAGCTTCGGCGTACTTGGCAAATGACGACTGGTCCGCACACTGGTGGACGCAGCTGAAGTAAAGAGACGGGACCTGCTAATAAGATGTGATACCAACGCGCAGCATTCGGTCTGGGGAAGCTCGGACATCAATGAACGGGGTGCGTCTCTTTTTCAATTTATACTTTATGGAATAGAGCCAACAGGCCCACATTTATTACCAATATAGGGAGGAGGTCTTAGATATAACACTCATAAACGAGTCAAAAGATCTAAACGTGGATGACTGGAGAGTATCAGAGAAAAAGTCCTTTTTGGACCACTGCTGAATACTCTCCAGCAAGAAACTTCCAAATCCTTAAGCAACACAGTTAAAACAAACTAGGATGAATTCAGCAAACGAGTCACAAGAAGTGCAGTAGAACCCACTTGCGAGATACTCTATAATACATCGTCCATTGACGATGCAGTATAGCTATTATCCAAGTCTTATATTCATGGCTTTACGAAGAGCTGTCGGCTAAGTAGACCGTCCAAGAAGTCTCATACCGCATAGTCAAACAGAGAGCTAGGGGTGCTGAGGCGTAGGTCTAGGAGGCTCTTTAATAGAACTAATTATACTACAAGAGCTGAGGTGAGCATAAAAATTCCATACGGAAAGTAAAACGCACGTCATGGCACAAATATTGCATTTCGTGTGCAAGTTATTAGCCGACTAACAAAAATTCTCGCAAATAGCCCCAGTGTTCCCTGCTTCTTGAGGTGCAGTAATAGCTCCAGAAAATATATCCAAATTTCTGCAACGGACATAAAGTATTTTCGTCTACAGGGACCACGTCACTTAAAAACAATTGAAGACTTCTTAAGTCAGCCAAGCATCCTATGTTATTCTAAAGAGTAACTAATTAAGAGGATTCCCTTACATTTCTTAATGTTCACAATACAAAACAAAGAAATCCACTTGAAAGCCTTGCATATCGTGTAACCCACATTTCCTTAAACTTAACCAACTTCCCGTTCGTTCTCAACAAGATGACCTACTTCATGCTAGGTCTATCGTGCTAACAAAATTAAATTTCAACAAAACAGGCGCTTTCTTAATTATATTTATAAATAATCCTGCGCCAAGGTCGTACAGGTTTTATGCTGCACCGACGATTAATAGGGTTAATAAAATTTGCATCCGGATGAATGGTGGGAACTTGGGAGCACATTACAGGATGCAATAGAATAACTTGAAGAGCACTGCGGGGTCGGTAAAATGTCAATATTGCATTGAAACCCCCATGTACAGATGGTTTTCAAAACTTTTTCAATTATTGAGAATCCAATAAATTTTTCTGCACCGAAAGAGAAAAATTGCATCCTTTAGGTCCGAGCTGAAGATACAGGAGAGGCAGAGGAAGTTTTATGTTAATCTCGCTGAGCAGTTTCCGGGGAAACGTACTTGCTAGCCAAAATTTATGTCTTGAAATTTTCCTCCCCATTTTATGTCAGGATAGAAAACAGTACGGATACAAATTAATTCTGTTTTTTAGTGCCTCTAAAAGTCCTTTGGAAAAATGCAAACAGGATAAGGGCTCGCGCAAATCATGTCACAATTCAGTTAGTTTGAAAGCGTTTTGCATTCGTCAAAGACTGTTGCTAGTTAGTTTCTACAAATAGCGTTTTTATTTATAGCGCGATAGCATGCAAACAGTGTAAGCCTTGCTGTAGGACTAATCCCCATGGATTATTCGAACAATCAAGAAAAATAAAATTTAACAATCTTAAGAAATTTTAAACTTACCTTTTAGCAGTTTCTCTGTTTAATCAGTCAAGTTCCAGTTTTTACTCCTTCTAGAAGGATATATTTCGTGAAGAAATCCTTGCTCAGAATCCTATTTGGTATTTTCACTTAGCGGAGCGGTAAACAAAACCTCCAATTTATTTTAAAACGCACGAAACTGAGATTCTACGAGAATTACGCGCAGGTAGTACTTTATAGATAACAATTCACGGCAAGTACCTGTACGAATTTTCCTCTATTGGAGGAGCACTTATGAATAGGAACCCTTCGCTTGGTGAACCTACGATCGACTGAATATCGCGGGCAGCGGCGCGTAACCTCTTCACAATGATTACGTTGCAACGTACATGAAAGTTTTGAGATGAATTGGAGGTTGAAGCTTTCATGTGCACCTACCTGGGTAGCGGCTCCATTCAAAGCTTGTTAAGCTTTTTATTTGACCTCTAAGAAAAGCAAATAAATTTACTGGAATTTCGGTAAGAATATGTGCTTTTGAAACTTTTTTTTCGGAATGGTAACAGCTGACCATACGTCCACCATGGGAAGATAAGATATCCACGTGGTTCGTCTACGATTCCCTGGTTTTGATACCATGCCCAGAGAATTGAACAATTTTTTTGGCTCTGTTTTGTGCACTATACCTAACCTAGATTCCATGAAGCCTGTACCACCGCGGTAGCTGGTGAAAGCTATTGAATCTTTGGTAACGTGGAGGTGCTTACTCGCATCTGTGGAATTGATAAATCAGTTCCATATGAAAATCCATTAGAGTCCTTTACATGCAATTTTAGCATGCAAAAAGAGAGAGCAAGGGATTTTGCTGCTCGTTCAGGTAATTTATCTGCTGCCAATGTACAATGCGAGCTTTCTCATTCTATTCCAGGCAAATGAAAGTGTTTTCAGGCCATTGAGTTTCCATTCACCATTTTTTTTTTCACCTGCTCTAATGGTTTTTTTTTCTCATTCAGAATTTGCTGAGTAGCAGCGTGGGTGTTCCAAAGGGTGCACACTTAAAGTTTATTCAATGAACATTTTCCGGTTCGAAATTTTGGCATTGTGATTACTTAAAGGAATTTCAAAGGAAACTTACAGGAACTAGGCTATGGGAACTCTTAAAGAATTGAAGTGGTGTTCTGGCTTTTGTCTACAGCCGGAGCTTTAATAGAGTACCAATTACGAAAAAAATAGTTCAAATCAGAATTTTAAAGAGTCATTCTCAGGTAAGGGCGTAAATACCTCCAGCCGAAGTATTTTTAGTAAATTTTTGGGGGGAGTATGTTATCAAATGTTTTGATTGATTGATCCCTAATTATGAGAAAAATTTTTTTTATTTTTTTTATTTTTTTTTTATAATAAATTATATTTGTTATGGAATTTTTTTAAGCCTCTGCTGGAAAATGCGGTTTGCAAGATAACGAATTTTTTTAACCGACTTCCCAAAAGCGAGAAGGTTCTAAGTTCGACGCGTTTTTTTTTTTTGTTATTTTATTTCTAGTTTACCTAGCCTAAATTCGTAACGCGTGGTCCGATTTGGATAATTCTTTTTCTGTTGGATAGAATATGGAGTATGGAGTATCGATTGGTACCATGACAAACAACTTTTTAGTGGATGGGGGGTTGAACCTCATATTATTATTATTATTTATTTAAGAAAAAACTTTGCACATTAAGACATAGTCTTTAGGAAGTACAAGCTATATACAGAGATAAAATAAAAAGAAAAGAAAAGAAAAATCGATAATTAGAAATTTTAAATAAGGAAGAAAAATTACTCAAGAAAGCTTATTAAAATACTGAAACTAAATGAAGCAAAAGTAAACAAAAAAGAGATATTAGAAAGAACAAGAAGGACTCTGAGTATGTTAAACTATTACCAAATACTACGACCGTATGTGTTCAAATAATTCACACGAAAACTGTTTGGCATACCTGATGCGACGTAGACCACTAGACAGAGAATTTCACAGCTGAATAGCGTAAATGTGGAAAAAGTGCTGACTGAAAGCAAGTCTATGTGCAGGAGCAACCAGGGCTGTCGTTCGGGAAGATAAACCAAAACGTAATCTTTCAAACAAATATTCAGGTTTTTGTTTGTATATTAGCTATGAAGGAAAACAAGAACATTATATTTAATATAAGTAGGTAAAGAACAGATCTTCTTAATTTATAAATATACCTAATCATGGAGTTGAATGCTACATTCAGCTTGCCAAGTGAGTTGGAGTCAAGACGACAATACACTATAGCTCCGTACGTAATTAGTGGAATTAAGAGTGTTCTTACAAGCTTAAAACGAGCATCAAGGGGAGTATAGGCACTTGACTGCAAAAGATTTCGTAGCCCACTATATATTTTTGTAATGACCGAGCTAATATGAGTGCACCAAATGCATACAGTATTAACATAAGGAATCACTGTACTATCTATCATTATTTGAGGAAAACAAGTCGTGTCAAGTTCGGATTTATATATAACTATACTTTGTGATTTAATTGGATTCAATTTAAGACAATTAGATGCTGCCCACAAGCTAATCTGAAGAAGATCGTCGTTAAAACGTTCAACAGCATCATCAATCAAACCAAGATATTCCGATAGGTACAGCTGAACATCATCAACATAGAGATGTAGTTGGCAATGTGTAACAGTCAAGAAAATGTCGTTAATAAACAGCGCAAATAAAAGCGGACCCAAAGTGGACCCCTGAGGGACGCCGGATTTAACATCAAGATAATCTGACATTTTTGCATCACATAAAACAAATTGTGAGCGTCCACAAAGATGCACCGACTTCAAAATGTCGTAATAGATATAAAATTAAAAATTATTTTACTTTTTAGCGCTTTTTGTGAAGTCGGTTAAACTTTTTTTTTCAAAAACTATTTTATTGATAAATTTGTTCCAAGTACTTCTAATGCTAGCTTTGGCTGTTTGTAGTTTCTGTTTAAAGTGTTCAGTTAAAGAAAGCTTAGGAGTTAGCACGATTGCCAAGTATGTGTATTTTTTCACGACTTCTATAATATCGTTTTTATAGAGCCAATTTTCAGTTTGCTTTCTCCTGCCTCCTCCTCATTGGAATATCATTATTTTGGATTTCGACAGGTTCACTTCAAGATTCCAGATATTACAATAATCCTCCAGCTTATTTATTGCTCTCTGCAGCTTGGTAGCATCATCTGATAGGACGACAATATGATCAGCGTACAGTAACGCCTTAATTTTCAAGCCTTCTAATGCAATGCCCTCCTCTAGGTATTCTTCTAAATCATTAATGAACAGTGCAAAAAGCAAAGGGCTCAGAACGCATCCTTGCTTCACTCCACATGTTACAGCGAAACTGTCGGACAAGTTATTTCCGTTCCATACTTGCGCCTGAGTATTTGTATAAAGATCTTCCAATAATCTTATTATCTTGTATGACACACCATTATTATGAAGTTTATAAAAAAGTAAACTCCGTACAACCCTATCGAAAGCGGATTTAAAATCCACGAAAAAAGCGTATATTTCTTTGGCTAAGTTTGACTATATTTATGAGATTAAAAATATTATCGACAGTGGAGTAACCTGAGCGAAAACCAGCTTGACTTTCTGACAAAATCTTATTTTCTCTCTCCCAGTTTACAAGACGGTTATATATAATACCCAAAAAAATTTTACTGATAGCATCTATAAAAGAACATCTTCCAGTTGACGTTACTTTAGAGGCGTTCTATTCAGAAATACACGCTTGTCTTACACAATCTATCCCCCTTTTCCCTCGTAAAAACTACTCCTCATCCACCGTATGGTACGACAAAGTCTGACGACTCTTCCTACCTATCTGCTTATACCTCTTTTTCTGAACGTTGTGATATCCTCTACTATGAGTACCTCCAACGGATGGAAACTAGCCTCATATCCGAACCCAAGCGTTTTTATAACTTTATTAATTCCAAGAAATCCAATGGTTACCCCTCTACCCTAAAACTTGAGAATACCTCTTCGTGTGATCCTAAGGTTATCGCCAACCTCTTTGCACACTTCTTCAGTAAATCTTTCAGCGACAATTCCCTACAACCTGACCTTAACTACTTTTCATTCTTGGACAAATGCACTCAAACGTCGTTTACGTCTTTCGACCCTGATCCCGAACTAATCGCCGCCAGTATCAGGACGACTTGAGGACGACTTCAACCCAGGTCCTGACGGCATTCCGGCCATCGTTTTGAAAAAGTGTGCCATGCATCTTATTCAACCCCTTACCTTGCTTTTCCGCCTCTCGGTCACTCAAGGGGTTTTCCCTCATTTATGGAAAAACTCGTATATTGTTCCCATCTTCAAAAAAGGTTGCAAGAACGATGTGTCCAACTACAGACCCATCGCTAAATTATCATCCATACCTAAACTATTCGAAAAATTGGTCTATGATTCCATGTTCTTCCACTGTAAGTCTATCTTCTCCCTCTCCCAGCATGGCTTCCTCAAGGGAAGATCTACAACCACCAACCTTACTGACTTCGTCTCCAAAACACTATGTGCCCTGGAAAACGGTAAAGATGTTGATGTTATTGCCACCGATTTTAGTAAAGCCTTCGACAAGATCTCCCATAACGTTATCTTGTTCAAACTTGATCGCCTAGGCTTCCCCCCAGATTCATCTCCTGGATTCGATCCTACCTCAACAACCGTCAGTACAATGTTCTTTTCAGCTCATCCATTTCTAACTCTATTGTCGCTAGTGGCTAGGGCAGCCACCTCGGTCCATTAATTTTCATCCTTACAATAAATGATGTTGAATGTGTCATCAATCACTCAGAGCTGTCCATTTATGCTGATGACATGAAAATAATTAAATATATTTCCTCCACACCCGACTCTCTCCTCCTGCAAAAAGATCTCGATTCCTTCAACACATGGCGCATGAAAAACTTTCTTGAGCTCAATGTCTCCAAATGCCAGTCCATCTCTTATTCCTGCAAGCGTCTTACCACCACCCCGAGAGTCTATATGTTAACCGACGTACCAGTCCCTATCGTTACCTCTCTGTGTTAACTTTTTTTTTTTTTTTATACGATGTGGCCAAATTTTAGGGGACAACCCTTTGATGCGTTAGCATGGTTTTGGCCGGAAGGGAATTAGGGTAAGGGAATTGAGGACACTTGAGTCTTGCTTTTGCATTGCTGCGAGCTAGACAACAGCTCAGAGACGGAGTGGATTATTTTAATTTCTTAATAAAAGCTCACGTGGTGATCTGGTCTCGAACCCGGGACCCATGGCATGTTGGTCTTGCCGCTCAACGTATTGATCCAACTCTGTCTCCTGTCACTGTCTGACCTAGGAATAATCTGTGATAGTGAACTCAATTTCCGTTCCCACATTGACAGCATAATTAACAGAGCTAACTCCGCGCTAGGGTTTGTGAAGCGCTGGTCTAGAGAGTTCTCCAATCCTTATGTTTTCAAATCTCTCTATATCTAATTCGTTAGACCTCTCCTTGAATATGCCAGCCAGGTATGGTACTCATTAACAGGATTGAATCCGTCCAGCGTATGTTGATTCGATCTTCCGTGGGTAGACAGATTCAACCTTCCACCTTATGAAAACCGCTTGAAACTGATAGACTTACAATCTTTAAGTAAACTTCGTGAGGTTTCCGACATTCTCTGCATTCATCAGCTATTAAGTGGTTCCATAGACTGCCCTTCAGTCCTGCAATCTTTACCCATCAATACCAATCCCCGCAACCTTAGGCCCACTCCCCTTTTCCGACTCAACCGACATCGCACAAACTACGGTCAAAGCGAGCCAATTACCAAAATGCTTCGAAAAGTCAACGACCTTTCCTCCTTTGACTTCCATCTGAGTAAATCATCCCTTCACAAAGCCTTATATCTTGATCCCTCCCATCTTGATCGCCTTTCTTAATTCTTCTTCCTTCCAGCCAGTATCTACTTTAATTAGAGCTCATATTGTAGCTTTTACTATTTATTTATTATGTCATCATTTATTATAGCTTGTAGTGTTAGTAATATGTTATAGCTCGTAATTGTAGTGTTATTATGTAATAGCTTGTATTAAGTTTAAATAAATAAAAGACCACGGTTATTCTCAACCTGTTTTGTGTCTCCTTTCTTATGTATGGGGAATATGATAGATCTTTTAAAGGTCTCCCGTATATTAATATTGTCAAAGATGTAATTATAGCAGCATAATAATTTCTCAACAAATATATCAGGTGAGTTTTTAAAAAACTCATAAGGTACTCTATCTGCGCCCGGAGCCTTATTATCTTTTAGTCCATTTATAATTTCGAGCCGTTCACTTTTTTCAATGGGACCATCTAGAATAGGATTGCAGACGTAAGGAGCAGCGTCTGAAAGTATGAGTTAAGCGTGTTAATTTCCAAAGGTGCGTCAATAACAAAATCTGTTTCCGCGAATTTCCCGGACAATTCTCCACCATGAACCGGTATCACGTATCCCATCAAGTTTATATCCTAAGAATTCATAATAGTGCTTCTTCTTACTACTGCAAAGCATTTTATAAGACTTGTTGGCAATCAAGTACCTTCTCCTCGCTTCCTGTAAGTCTGAGTTTCTAAATACCTTCAGCCACTTAAAGGATAACTTCAGCGCTCGTGCGCAATATCTGTCAAATCACTTTTGTTTATAGATGATGGAGTTACAAGACATCTGCTTTGCAGATTGCTTTATCATGATGATGGCTGACTATTGCTGGACGTTGAAGAGGAACAGATCAGAATCATAGGGTAAAAGTAGATTGCCTTTACGTAGATCTTTTGAAACTAAGAGAACGCGATATCACAGTAAAAATAAATAAATAAAATAGAGAAATCGACGATAAAAAGACAGAAAGAGAAAAAATACTCATATTCATGTGATAGACCCTTTATCAAAAATCCACTGACTTATATCATACGTACTGCTTATATACATATCTACCCCCAAATGGAGGTGAAATGGGGCGACAGCGTTCAATCGGCTGGTTGGAGAATTTTTTCATCATCATTTTGGATCCCAGCGCAGCAAAATACATAAGAAGGGCTGTAAGTCCGACGTCTCTAACTATAGACCGATCGCCAACCTGTGCCATGTTGCGAAGGTTTTTGAGTCCCTCGTTAGTAACATACTTCGATTTCACTGTATGCCTTCTTTACGATCTTTCCAGTATGGCTTCCTTAAAGGAATTGAATTCATTAATTATTCTTTACCGACCATTGAAACTGGCAAGCAGGTGGACTGTATATTTACTGACTTCAGTAAGGCCTTTGATAGGATCGATCATGCAATCTTGGTATATAAGCTGTCCCTTCTCGGTTTTCCTTCTTGTTTCGTTGAGTGGTTGTCGTCTTACGTGACAGGTCGTACACAGCGTGTCTTGTTTCGTGGAGTCCTTTCCGACCTAATCCTTGTCACCTCGGGGGTGCCTCAAGGTAGTATACTTGGACCACTCCTTTTTGTCGCATATATCAACGATGTTTCGCTTCTTTTGTCCAGTAGTAAAATTCTCTGTTATGCTGATGATGCTAAGATTTTCCGCACGGTTTCTCATGAGTTAGATGTTAATCTCCTGAATTCAGATTAAGCAGTGTTTAGCGACTGGTGTTTGCGTAACCGCCTTTCTTTAAATGCGAGCAAGTGCACCGTTATGACCTTTTCTCGTAGAAGATATCCTGTCCTCTCTGACTACTCCATCAGCGGCGGTGTCTTGGGTAGGGTTGACAGGGTGAGAGACTTGGGAGTGTTCCTCAATTCTCGTCCTTCTTTCGAGGACCATATTGACTCTATTGTTTGTAGGGCTAACTCGATGCTGGGCTTCATCAAGAGATGGTCTAAGGAACTTGATGATCCCTACCTGACCAAGCTTCTATACTGTACCTTCGTTAGACCTATTTTGGAATACGCTAGCCCTGTATGGTCCCCTTACTTTGCCGTTCACATCGACCGCATCGAGGCGGTGCAGCGCAGATTCATTCCTTAGGTTTGCCTTACGTGGGCTTCCCTGGAATGATCATTGGGTGCATCCCTCTTATGCCGATCGTCTGGGATTAATTTCGTTGGACTCTCTAGAAATGAGGCGCAATATTTCGAAAATAGTATTTATGTTCGATCTTTTGCAGGGAACTATTAATTCACCGGAATTACTGGAGGCTGTTAATTTTGCTATACCTCAACGCACCTTGAGGAATCACGACTTCCTATTCGTCCCAGGCCACCGTACTCTTTACGGCATGCACGAGCCCGTCACGTCGATGTCCCGCCTGTTCAATCAACACTTCGGTAGTTTCGACTTGGACATATCTAGGCGGAATTTCAAGTGTCTACTAAGACAGTGCCTGGGCTGATGTGGTATTCCCTGTCTGGATGTCCGACTGTTACATTTGGCAGTAGTTTTCTATTCTTTATTTTTGAATTTTATATATATTGTAGTAATCTATGTATTTGATGAATCTGTAATGAATAAATAAATAAAAAAAAATAGGATAGCGCGTCATTTCAAATTTTTACTAAGAATAAATTTTCAACTCGCATATAGGGGTAAAATGGGGGTGATAACGCGAAATTAACGATACAAAATTTTTTTATTCCGAAATTCCGATTCAGCGCATCAAAATACATAGCCGCATAGTCTGACTGCGTAATTAGAGTCATTCCTTGAGGAGCGGAACCTCCTCCAAGCTTTGTTTTTTGCATTTTTCAGATATCTTAAAGACCTATTAAGTTGTGAGGAACAGGGAACTTTAGAGACATCTGTAATCTGTATGCATGATACTTTCTGCAAGGATTTTCCTAAGAAAATTTCTAGGGACTACTACAAATCAAATAAACATAATGTCCGAAAACTACTATCCTAAGAATCCAACCTCTACGTTACGACTAATGAAATAGAATGACTTGCTTAAACAAAAATCACTACTTTTTCGAATTGATTGCCCATAATGACTTTAAATGTGACCTACAGATTGTCGAACGATTGAAGCGATACGTTATTGGCACGCTGTTCTCCTCCCCCCACTCCTACATATTTAAGTTCAATTAATCAAAAGTCAAATAAGCATAATTACTTCTATTTAAGTCTGCTCTTGAATGCTTTGGACATTGACTGATTTCTGTATGAACATAATTATTATCGTGTGTCGTGGTTTGCATGAATCGCTATTCTGGAAGTTGACGTTCATTTTGTTTCCTCTATCGAATTAAATTGAACGTGTGTCATCAAAGGATACATAATCGAATAATCGCATTTCAACAGTAACATTGCACAATATTTTCAAAATAAAGCTCAACAGGTTAGAGGATGTTTTTTCATCAATTGAAAGCTTGCCTTTGCGCACTTCCATCCTTTATGGACACAATAGAGTATCCACCAGTTGCTGATGCAATGTGTTTGCTAGTTCAAGTCCAACTACGAATTCGATAGGATTACGGACCGGGAAGTTATCGTTTCAATTAAATCTGTTACGCTTTGTATTCTATTAGTTTTGAAATTATCTCATTACGGACGGTTGACAAACAAACAATTTGTGAAAAACTATTAAATCGTATCGTAAAAACAGAACAGTATTGTGCAATGCATGAAGGATATTTTAAACGAAAAGCCTTTTGCAGGACTTCCGTGTGTAACAATATTACTGAATAAACATTTGTCACTGCTGGACAGTAATTTGCAGTTCGTATGCAAATGTTTGAAGGCGCACAACAGTTGGAATTGTGATGCGATAAATTAATGGACGTCATTTAGGCAGCAATTAACCTGCTCTAGCCTGATGAACAATTTCTGCGTAAATAGAATAGTCATGGACGTTTCGTTAGTTTAAAAACAGTATTGGTGATGAATGGAATAAGAAATCTGTTTAAATTGTGATTTGGAAGCCTTTTTTCTGCAAAATTCAAAAAACCTCTTTAGCAGTCACATCATAAGCCTCAATGGTTTGGAAAACTGTACGGTAGCAATATTTATTTAAACATATATTTTTTCTATTTGTATAAAAACTATCTTAATTTGAGTTTATCGGTTACCCATAAGCAAACGTAGATATCAAGTGCAAGTAGTACAGTGTGTGTTGACGGGCTGAGAGTAAAAGTGACCTATTTATAAGATTCGGGCAAAAGTGGCTTAGAAAATGTTCCCGGCAAAAACGAATCGCCTGAGATTCCGGGCAAAAACGAATCGTAGAAAATTTCTGGGCAAAAACGACTTAACTACTTAACTGCATTAACTTTGCATTACATTTTGTAGTTAAATCGTTTTTCTCCGGAAATTTCCTACAATTCGTTTTTGCCCGGAATCCCACGCGATTCGTTTTTGCGCGGAACATTTTCTAAGCCACTTTTGCCCGAATCTTATAAATGAGTCACTTTTACTCTCAGCGCGTCTGTAATACGTCCACCGAAACTTTGGTCATTAAAAGGAGTTCAAATTTAAGTAAAAACGAAATACAGAGAGGCACAAAACTATTGACACACCCTTAATTTTTAAATGAAACTGACAATAAATGAAACAATTTATTTAACCTTTGAATAAAACTTTTCTCCCCTATACGAAGTAACAATTTATACAACAAAGCGCTAACAAAATCCGCAGTCTTTACGATGTTCTAAGCCTTAGTTTAGACTTCATCATGAAGATAAAATTCTTCTTCTTGGTGACTTTAATTTACCCAATGTTCTATGGGTACCTAACTTTGATGATGATAACTTCCTTAGAGACCACAGATTTGTTTATTTGTTCAAAGCAGGTTCGTCACAAATGACTAATACAGAAGTATATATAAAAAAGTATAAAATTATTAAACTCAAACTAAAAATAAAAAGTGTAAGTGAGCGAGTCCGAGAGATAACTGTAAAGAAGCAGTCAATTCATATCGCCCGCATCAACCTAGGCGCTGCCTGAGTAAGCCCTTCAACCGCAGCCTGGAGAAGACCATGTCGAAGTTGGTGAAATGTTGATTAAAGAGGCGAGACAACGACGTGATGGGCTCGTGCATCCCATATAGTGTTCGATGACCTGGGACGTACAGGAAGTCTCGATTTCTTACCGATTCTTGACGACCTCCAGAAATTTGGGCGAGTTTATCGTTCCATGCAATAAATCGAACAAAAATAGTATTTTGGCAATATTTCGAGGGAGACGAGAGAAATCAGACACAAACGATCGGTGTAAGAGGGAAGAAGTAAGGGATTAAACCAGGGAAGTCCACGGAGAGTAAACTTAAGGAATCTTCGCTGCACTGCCTCGACGCGGTTGACGTGAACGGCAAAGTAGGAGCACCACACAGTGCTAGCGTATTCCAGAAATGGCCTGACGAAGGTGCAGTAGAGAAGTTTGGTTAAGTAGGGATCATCAAGCTCCTTAGACCATCTTTTAACAAAACCCAACATCGAACTAGCCCTAGCAACGATCGAGTCCACATGGTCATCGAAAGAAAGACGAGAGTTAAGGACCACGCCTAAGTCCTTCATCCTGTCGACCCTACCCAAGACAACACCAGCAACAGTGTAGTCGAAGAGGAAGGGAGATCTTCTACGGGAAAAGGTAATAACGGTGCACTTTCCGGTTAGTAAGAGTAAAATAAATAGCCAAACTTAATTCACCAACAGTGGATCCACTCGGGTCCACAGAACAACTCGGTAGTAGTCAGGAATCACGCCGGCTACCCAAACTTATGTTTACCTGCGGTATTCTTACCAATAACCAACGTGAAGAGCTGTCGCGCTTGCCACTGTGGCCTGGTTGACTGCTGGTCCACGACTGACTGCAGTAGGATGTTGGGTTTGCTTATATAGCCCGTAGCGCTAAACTCCTTACTCGGACTAAATTACCTCGCGCTGTTCGATTGGCTGCGGTCCTGGCTCGGTTGGTTGTGGTCGTGTTGACCACCGGATGACGACTGTGTGGTGTCGGTCCAGTCTAGGTCTTTAAGCCTTCGATCTGCCGATTTTTTAATCGATTTTTCGCGGAACCGATTCGGCTCGAATCGATTTATTTACTTCCGATTCCCATCCATTTAAGACAAGACGCGACACGCTAATAAAACTGAGCAAGCTCATGTGGAAATTTTTTCGCATCAACATTAATCTGTGTAATAATCCTGTAAATTGAAAATTTCGTACCTAAAATATTTTTATTGTTATTACATATACTGCCAAACAGTGTAGTTGGCAGCATTCAATTTTAGTGCATCCCTGATTAAATCTAAAGCCCTTGAAAATTTCTCGCAGCTAACTAGGATAAGTTTTACGTCCGCTCACTCCGTCTTTCCGCTATATGGTATCCAGTCTGGAGCAAGGTCTTCTTCTGAACAACCATCACTGCTTTTTAGTTTTTTTAAATTGCAAAATTAATCACTTGGTGAAGATAATACTTGGTGTTAAAATAAATGGAATCGATCTACGAAATCGGAAAAAAATTGCAGATCGATCCGTACTGAATCGATTTTCTCAGTTCGATCCCCCATCCCTACCTGGAATCGGTCTCGCCTCGGTCCAAATCAGTCGGGTTAACTACCAGATGACGACTACTTGTTGTCGGTTTTGCTTCGGTTTCCAAGCTAGTCTGCAAATATTGAATTACCTTCTTACTTGGCTCCCCTGAGTTTATCAGTTGACCTGCTCGGTTCGAATGCTGGTCAAAGACTCACTACACTGCGGTCCAGTACTCCTTATATAGTGCCGGGGGGCTATGGCTCCAAATTCGATTTTTGATTTCCCACCCTTTTTTTAAACGCCATTTGGAATGATTAGTTATAATATTCATTTATTAAAAATCTCCTATACTTCCAGGCTTTTGTCGCAAAGAGAAATAAATCATCGTAATCATTTTTACCGTTCAATGTGTCAATAATGTCTGCTTTGTTCAAAACTCGCTTTCTATAAACTTGTACCTACGCGAAATTCTGAGAGAACAGGACACCTGCCAAAAAAGTGCAACAAGGTCTCCTCCTCATCTAAATTACATAGGGAACATCTCCCGCTCCCGTGTCGCCTCCACGGGCTGGCATTTAATAGCATCAGCCCTCCCCCCCTATATCACCAAATTACATTTACTTTTTCAACAGAAAAACAGTCTCTCACATAGCTGTGCTCTGAAAAATAGTGCAGTTTATTATAAAGATCATGTCGCAAAGTAGTTCTGGCTAGATTAATTGCCCTACTTCCAACCCATTCTTCTTCTTTTTTAACCAAATCCATAAGAACTCCCTTAATGGAACTGTAGGTTTCTTGGTTGATGGATAGCTCTTGCCACTAACTGAACCAAGATATGTTTTTGGCTATAACCCTATATGCTTATCGACTTGGTAATCTGTCCCTACCAAACCTAAATAGTACACGAGCCATATACTCAAAGTGAAGTTTGAGCGTATATAAATAAATGCATGGTAGACCATGAAAAATCGTTGCAATTGCTCCACAAGGTCATGTTGCTGATAACCCCACATTTGCGGACCATAGCAAAGAATGGCTTTAGACGCAGCATCAATTATTTTCTTATTCGTAAAAAAGGTATTCCACGTTATATTGACACTGGCCTTAGCGGAATCAAGTCGTTTTTTAAAATGAGCATTCATAGAGAGTTTAGGTGTCTGCACAATTCCCAGATATGTATACTCCTTAACCACATCAATTGTCCTGTTGCTGAAGGTCCAATTCTCAGTACTCTTTTTCCTATTACCTCCGCGCTGAAAAACCATAACTTTTGATTTTTCCAGATTTACAATAATATCGAAGGCTGATTTAAAATCGACAAAGAATGCATACATTTTTTTAGTGTCCATATAATGGCAGAGCTTGATAATATTTAGTAAGTTGAAGATGTTATCAACTGTTGAGTAGCCCGCACGAAAGCCTGCGAGACGTTATAAACACTATCGTTGTTTTGCCAAAATCCCTGGACCCCGCCCAAACCATTACACTCCCGCCACTAAAATTTCTTTTGGAAAACAAACGCGATTCTTTGCGAATATCACGCCAATATTAAGCGCAACCGTCTGATCCATCCACGTTAAATTTCTTTTCGTCACTCCAGATCAGCTAGTTAGGCTTAAATTAGTCAAATTAAAAAGAAAATTATAGCTTGCCTCGCTCCACTCTGACGTCCCTAACATATAGCTCCTGCAAAACTCCATACGCACCGCTTTATGGTGGAGCTTTAATTTGGGCCCACTTTTCATGGCGAAGATTTTAACTTTCTCTTTCTCTCTCTGTCACTTAATCGGGTTATTTTTCTACAGCCTTTGCAAGAGTTTGATGCAGCTTGCAGCCGCTATAATTCGTCTTTTATCCCATGAAGTGATAACCGTTTGGGAGTTACAGGGTGATTCATAAATTTCAGTTTTTCATGTTATGCACATTACTCTATTATTTTTATCTTTTGATCTTACCCAACACAGCGACATCAAACAAACGCTAAAAACTACTGTCCCAATGGCCTTTCCAAAATTGTGAACAATGCTGATCTAACTCCTACCATTGCAGGTACAGTCACTACCAAAAGTTAAAAAAATGGTTGTAATTCTATTAGGCTTGTTAAATTTACAGGGCGATCTGTGACGCAAGATGGAGCAAAGTCGGTTGTAGTGGATATCTCCTGGTAGTATGGAAATATGCTAGACTTTTTAAAGTCATTTATGATATTAAGTCCAGTAGCAGCTAATGGAAGAGATTCAGCTACTACGCTCGGAATATTGTAAATATTCATTTGTCCATAGCCATATCCTCGAAGCTAGTGAGGGATTATAGAGATAAGTTCAAGTTCTCTGGCAGATAGATACAATATCACAATTCTCTGCGTTCCAGGTAATAGGAATATACTGGGGAATGGGAGTGCTGATAAACTTGCCGGGAACGGCTCTGCCCACCTTTGCCCTGGAGCGGAAGCCGTTCACATACCGCTGAATTACCTGAAAAGAGAACTCTTCTTAACGTAAGCTAATCTAAGATGGATTGCTCAACCTGTGGCTGGCCAAGCTTTCGCAAAAATAAAACATCGGATTCAATACGCACTGTCGCAGCTGCAGCATGTGAAAAAGAAACCATTCCTCACCTTATGTGCAAGTGACCAGCACTAGCGGGTAGCATTTGCTTGTTTCTGGGAAATTACTTCCTGTAGAACTTTCAAGCAATCTCAGGAGTAAAGATCTGGGAATTAGCCCAATTACTCAACTCCTACGGTTGGTTTTACATAACAGGCTGAGAGTAAAAATGACCTAACTGCAAGGTTCGGGCAAAGGAGGTTTAGAAAATGTTCCGCGCAAAAACGAACCACGTGAGATTTCGGGTAAAAACGAATCAGAGAAAAACTCCGGGCAAAAATGATTTAACTTCAAAAAGTAATGTAAAGTTAATGCTGTTAAATAGTTAAGTCGCTTTTGCCCCGAGTTTTTCTCTGATTCGTTTTTGCCCGGAACCTCGCGCGTTTCTTTTTTGCGCCGAACATTTTCTAAGCCACTTTTGCTCGGACCTTATAGACCGATCAATTTTACTCTCAGCCTCTCACATAGTCCTCATGCCTTGTCAGCGTCTCAAGACTTTTACCTTTTTGTCTATAATAGTCCAAGTCTTACAGGTCGTGAGAAAAACAGCCGGTACATACAGGCAGACATGAAGTCGTCCTATAAGTGTTCTTTGCCCTAATACTAATAACGTCTGTATCACTGATCCTAAAAAACTTAATTGTTAAACTCGATATTTTTCAAAATCAATTTTATTTATATTTTATTTTATATAAAATGAAGAGGGAGAATGCGGCCATCATCCTTATTTCTTTTCAAGGCTCTCTGTCAATTGTAACAGAGCAAAAAGTTTGAAACATGGAAAATTGTTGTGGTAATTAGCCTATCATATCCGCAAATGTCAAAGTAAAATATAAAGCGGGAAAGGCTATAATTTCATGGAAAAATGGTTAGAAACATAACGTAAAATATCATACACCATGGAATATTTACATCGACTTTTAAAGCCTTTATATGAATAAAAGAGTCCTTTGCTGTTTCCGACATAATGAAATGATTTCTCTCATATTTACGTCCCTGATGCAAGCACACTATACATTTTCACTGGCTAGTTGTAGTCTATAAGTTCTTAAAGAAGACCTCCATGAGAAGCTTATAGAAAATTTCCTCTTTAGTCGCGTGTATAAAGTAAATGTCTGTTTGCTTGCAGTCATTACGGGTATATCACCAAATAGTGCTCTGTCTACAACTAAGAGTGATCGATTAGGTAGTACGTCTCCACTTAATGGAAATTATCCCATAGTACGCCTACACTATTCAAGAAATCGAATCAATCCTCGAACATTTAGCAGGCAAAGAAGTCAAGCTGAGAGTAAAATTGCCGCGGCAAATTAATAAGGAGAGGGTACTACGTCCGATAGAAATCTAGAAAAATGCACCTTCATTTAATAATAAAGCAATTGCACCCCCTTTATGACCGTTATAATCATAAAACAATAATTTTATGCACCTTCTATTTGCAGAAAATGAAGCGAATTCCATGAAACTCACAAAGAATTGAAGAGCGCGATTCGTGCCTAAAGCCCGTAACAATTTCTGATAGTGACGGCAATGACAATGGAAGTTCTGGAATCGATTCTAATCATTCACCGTCTACTTCAGGCAACTAGTCTGACACAATTGCATTATCAAAAAGGAGCTAAACTTAAAGGAAGCAAAGTGTTATTATGGTATTCAATTGTTGTAGTCTTAATTTCGATAGCCATGCTCCTTTACGGAATATTTGATAAGAACTTATATCTCAATGAGACAAACAGTGATGTTGGGAACACCGTGGATTACATTCAACTAGCAGGAGTGAAAATAGGTCATATAGTCGCAGTGATAGAATCTATTTTTCGACGTCAAATGGAAAGAGTATTGCTTCAAAAAATTCAAGAAATAGACGACATTTTCGAAAGATCCTTGAATGAGAATTTACAGAAAAAAGTATTTCGTTCGAAAATGATTTGGCGGTTCCTGGGCATGTGTTGTCTTTACTTTGGATCCGAAATATTTGTACTCGGTGTCCTGTTCATATCTGCTGACTTTATTAATTTTCGATATTGGATATCCTATTTTCTACCATTAGTTATAACGGGACTAAGGTATTATCAGGTTTTTGTAGTGGTCTACATGATTAAGGAGAGATTCGATAAAATCAACCAATGCTTGACCACTCTAAAGTTGTCGCGTAAAAATACAATCGTGGGTGGTGGAAGGAAGTTCCCTAATACGTTAGGACCAGCAGCTGAAATTTTTGAGACAGAACAACGACTAAGCCGACTAGGCACATCAGCGATGGCTTACAACAAGCTTATTATCATTCGAGACATTTACAATCGACTCTGGGAACTGACAATTCTGATTAACAAGTGCTACGGGATATCTATGCTAATCAATATTGGCAATGATTTCGTCTCAATTACTTCCAACTGTTACTGGATGTTTCTAAGGTTCAAGCAGTCCCCAAACACCTTCCTCGAATTGATTAAAACAGTTGGCAGTGCAGTTTGGTCAATTCCGCACTTCTTCAACGTCCTTATCATAACAGCCATTTGTCACTGGACTGTTGAGAGCGTAAGCTTACTAGCTTTTTACATTTTCTTATACTTTAAAGTTGCAAGTTTGCAGGCAAAGAAAACAGCAGTGATGGTACATAAAATAGAAATGGATGCAAAGAATGACAACCACAATATATTTGTAACTTTACATTACATTACCAATCCGCGCTTATCTAAATCATCTTATTTCAGATTGAACAGTTTTCTCTCCAAATGCTGCACCAGAAAATCGCTTTTACTGCCTTCGGATTCTTCAACATTGATTTCACTCTCTTGTACACGGTAAGCTACTAGCCAAATACACACGCTATAGTGTTGTTAATCACAACAAAATATATTTCAGATTGCTGGCGCTACCACGACTTACTTAATAATTTTAATACAATTTCACATGAACGAACAAAAGAACGTCCCAATCGTTATAAAATCGAGCCCAAGCGATTGATAGCGTTGTTTTTGAAGAATTTACAGAAATGTGATGCTTACTTTGTGTGCTTAAGCTTTTTAAATAAATAAACTAAATGTTGAACTAAAAACTCCTCTAGAGCCCAAACATTTCTAACCATCTGGAAACTAATCCATTTTATTGGCGACCATTATCTTCACTACACTGGATACAGAACCAAGTTCTGGTGCTTAGGATCGTCATCCACTTTAAATAAATAAATAGAATTAACCCTTCTAACTCAGAAGGCACACTTCGCAGGCAGAAGCCTGTAATCAATTGACCTATTCACCAGAATATAACATATATTGAGGTGAATGAGGGTCCCACACAAACATGCAAAAAAAATATTAGTAAACAAAAAACTGAAACACGTCCAAACACTACAGTCAGGGGTGCACAGATAACAGAGAACGTTTAAGCAAATCCTTGGTAAGAGCCAGGTCAAAAATAGAACACATATTCACGGCTCTACACATGCGATTAATAGGCTCATGCATACCATAGTTTGACCGAGAATGGACAACATGTAGTAAAGGCAATCTCCTTAAGCAATACGGGGTATGCCTATAAGTAACCAAACCTGCGAGAGTGCGAGAATCTATATTCGAGTTCAAAAGCTGGTGAATAAATACTAGGTCAGCAATTCTACGTTGTTCCTTCAACGAGTGCATATTAACCAATCGGAGGCGATCCTCATAAGGAGGAAGCCTTACTGGATCCTTCCACGGGAGGTCCCTTAGTGCGAATCTAACAAAGTTCCGCTGCACCGACTCGATGCGTCTAGAATAAACGGCATAGCAAGGAGACCAAACCTGAGATGCGTACTCAAGAATTGGTCTAACTAAAGAAAAAAATAAGTGAATAAGGGTCTGTCGATCAGAAAACTCCCTTGACCACCGCTTAACAAAGCCAAAGACTGAATTACTCCGAGATACGTTATGGTTTATGTGCAGAGTGAAATCGAGTGTTTTGTCTAGCTTCCCGCCAAGGTCAGTAACGGACTCCACACGACGGATATTAGTTTCCGCAAAGGTATAATCAAAGACGAGCTAATTGATGTTCCTGGAAAATGACATAATTTCACATTTATCCAGGTTAAGTTGCAGTTCATTTGAGGCACACTACACCCTGAAGGTATTCAAATCATCCTGAATGCAAGAAGAATCATAACTGTTTCCAACGCATGAGAAAATCTTCATGTCGTCTGCGTAGTTTAGAAATTTGGAGTGCTTAATCAGAGGGACAATGTCGTTAATGGCAAGAATAAACAGCAGCGGCCCCAGATGGCTACCTTGCGGTACACCAGATGAAACCCTAATGACTCCAGATAACATATTACGGAAAGAGACATGGTATGTCCTATTTTTTAAGTAAGAGCAGATCCAGTCAAGGAATAAAGGAGGAAAACCCAACCTTTCAAGCTTAAGCATAATCAAGGAGTGAGGGAGCTTATCAAATGCCTTGCTAAAGTCGGTGTAGACACAGTCAGTCTGGAGACCTTGTTGGAAGGCAGATATAATGTGGTATGTAAATTCGAGCAGGTTAGTTGTCGTCGATCTACCAGGCAGAAGGCCATGTTGATTAGATGAGATTAACCCCTTACACTGCCCAACAAGCTGTGAATATATAACAGATTCAAACAACTTGGGTATGCAGGAAAGCTTCGCGATTGGCTTATAATCTATTTTGAAGTTTTTATACCCCTTTTTGTAAACAGGAATTATAAAGGAGCTCTTCCATAACGTAGAAAATCTGCCGGCCTGAAGAGATTTGTTTAAGAAGAGTTCCAATGGAGTGAGTAAGGCATCAGAACAGGATCTCAAGAATGCAGGTGGAACACCATCAGGACCAGAAGAAAAGTCCAGTTTAAGCTCCTTGATACCATTCATGATAATATCACGAGATATAATGGGCAAATCAATGGAGGTAGCGGGACGATTTTGGATATGACCAAACTCTTCCAGGGAAGGCACAAAGTTGCCTGATACAAAGGCGCCTTCAAAAAGCAATGCAAAATTATCGGCTATATCGGGCGCGCTACAAAGAGAGGATCCGTTATCCCACATTTTGGATGGATAATTATCAGTTCTCTTCTTCAGATTTACAAATTTAAAAAAGGTACGAGGATCCTTATGCAAGTTACTGCGAATATTATCAAGGTATTCCCTGTATAAGGATGAAGATAAAAAGCAGTCATGACAATAAACGAACTCAGAATAAGTTGACGCGCTTCTACAGCGTAAGTAGGTTTTCCATAACCTATTTTTTTTATTCTTAAGGCTCCGTAGTTCCCTAGTATACCACGGGGGAGAGTGACAGGATGATCTGGTCCGGTTGAGTGGTACACACGAATTAAACAGATCATAAATCCTATCATAAAACACAGAAACACAATCGTCAACATCGCTATCATAAAAAAGGGATGGGAAATCGATTGAGAGGATCCTGTTTGAAAGATCAGAGAAGTCCGCCCTTTTAAAATCAAGAACGTACTGATCTACGTTGGGGTCAACAATATTAGAACTATCGTAGCAAAAATAGATGGAAATGGGCGGATGTAAACTGTCGATAGCGGATAAGTTACGAGAAGTTGGTTCGATTATAGTGTTACTCGAATCAGAAGAAAAGATAAGATCTAACTGCCTTCCCATAGAATTCTTTACATCACTCATTTGGTGTAAACCAGAGGAGGAGATGGCGTCAAGAAAATGGGAGCCTTTAGGAGTAAGATAATTTGAAGAAAGGTAGTCATCGTCATCTGGGTTTGTCATATTATTAATAAAATCTAGGCTAAGAATTAAAATATCGTAAAGACTTCGACCATCTGCATCAGCATAGTTTGTCAAGTTTGGAGGAATATAACAACATAGCAGGAAAATATTCAGCTTCCCCAGAGATATCTTATGAGCTTAAAGATCGATTGTGAGCGTGTTCGCAAAATATGTAGGAAACGCTATGCCGATGGATACTTTGAAGCAGTGATGGGCATTATTTGAATAAATTTTCAATCAAATAACGATTGATTTTTTTTTTAAATCGAATAAAAAATGATTCGAATAAATTTTTATTTGATTTTCAATTTATTTTAAGTTATTCGCAGATAATTATTTGATATTTGGCGTCGATTATTTGAATTTCAAATGATTATTTGTTATTCGATCCTGCGTTATTTGATAATCAAATAATTATTTGTTATTTTATGAAATATTCGCAAAAAATTATTTGGTGCTTTTTATTCGAATTTCAAATAACTATTTCTTATTCGATTATCAAATTATTATTCGAAAGTTGATGTCTGGGTGGTGGAGCAATGGAGTGTGGAACTCTTCATAAATGCAAGGAAGTCTGATCTAATCATTTTCACTAAGAAAAGGAAGAATATAGACTTTAGACCAGTAGAACTCTTTAGAGAAAAACTTACTGCCTCAGGTTCTGCGAAGTACTTGGTAATATTCATAGACTCAAGACTTACCTGGAAAAGACATGTTGAGGAAAAAATTCAAGAACGAACAGTGCTTTACATCAATGTGGGAGGGTGTGTGGTCGAAGGTGGAGCATCGCACTAAAGGCCGCATACTTGATCTACACTATGATGGTGAGACTCTTGGTGGTCTGGTGCCCAAGTGCTTCAAAGGCCAGTGTAAAAGCTCTTGGCCTTGTATATTCTGCAGCTGAATACTGCGCCCCCGTCTGGTTAAACAGCTCGCATACAAATCAACCCCAGTATACTGGCTCCCTCTGCTTAGCCATATCTTGCCCCCTATCTTGACGATGCGCTCAGGCCTTACTCCGGGAATACAGAAAAATTCGAAATTACCCCGAAGTCCCAGTACATAGTGACCTGGAATATATCGTCCAAGATCGCATAAATCTAAACACCCTCCCCTGAAAACGGCAAGGTCCCTCACCGCTGCGAACTTTGACGCGGTGGCTGAATGGCAGCGACGTTGGTCGACTAAAGCTCCTGCATGGCAACTCCTGGATGTGAAAAAGAGCCTTACGGCATTGAATTGCCACGCAGTACCTGGACGGCCTTGAATAGATTCAGAACAAACCACGGAAGATGCGCCGACTCCTTCTTAAAAAGGGTTATTTACGAATCACCGAAATGCGACTACGGTGCGAGCCATCAAACGCTAAGCCACATATTTGATAGCTGTGGTCTGCGTGCCTACCTAGCTCTTATAAACGACCTGTGGACTCTCCCTGCGGGACTGCTGGAGTATCTGAATACCCTGGACGTTAGGCCGTGACATGCTGCATTGCTGTTCCCAATATTCCACGATTAATTCACTGTTTCTTTTTTGTATTTTCATTTTTACTTTTTATTTATTCTTTTTTACATTCCGTATTATTACTTTTTTGTTTTATATTATCTACTTTGTTGTTGCTTTCGCCATACGCTAAATAAATAAATAAACTAGGGGTAGGGACGAAAAGGGAGCTACTAGAGAGAATCAGGTCTCCTGGTATCTTTGGCAGATTTTCACCTCTCACGCAAAAAAAGCACCTATAAACATGCACCTTAACAGAATATTTTATGGTGTACGGCACAAATTGTATTTGCTGTTTAAACCAAGAAAGTTTTACTGCATCAAACAAACTGAAAGAGGACTCCTCTTTAAAGATTATCTTGCTTTAATTAGCTATTCACAAGGAACAACATCTCGGACTTCATCAACATGCTTAAGATTTATTCACATGTTTAATTGTCTTTATATAAGTCAACTAATTTACTATACAGTTACGTAATTAGTCGAACATTCTAAGTTGTTGCAGTCTCTACTAAGGAAGTCTTTAATTTAGATTTTCACGTATGTTTCTGGTCTAATAAAATCAAGGAAGCTGATGTCAAAACAAGACAGAGTACCTTAGAAGGAGGAATTACCACAGGTGTGTAACGGAAATCACAAACAAACACAATTAAAAACCCAATGTTACAATACTCCAGTCCAAGAAAACCATAGTTTGAATCATTGCAGGAGGCACTTTTCCTACTAAAATACTCATAGTTAGCGGCTGCAAATTTTCTAACAGAAGCCCCACTTTAAGCTCTAAAAATTTGTGTAATAACTTTGATAACGATTACTAAGTTGATAATAACCTCATATTATTAGTTTTAACGTTTAAATTTAACCGAACTGACAAACTTGTTTTGCAAACTTCTTTTCCGCTTTCTTCTTCTTGATTTAAAATGTTCTACACACTATCGTCGCATCAAAACTTAGGACCACTTCAAAAAAAATAACCGTCATTTTTTTATATGATATTTTTAAAATGAAATTTATGAAATTTATTGAAGGAAATACACTTGGGCGCATGTAGTCCTCCTCTTCATATATCGTGTGGTTGCCTACCAATTTCATTTTAAATATATATTGTTGCAAAAACATCATAAATAATTCAACGTTTAAATTGAACTGTTGCCAACTTAATCCACCTACTAGGCAGTTGTTGTTTTAAGCTCCTTCGAATCTCCCTCCCTCCAAAGCTCTCTCTCTCATTTAAAATTGTTGGTGAATGTGCTTTTCGGAGCGGACTGATGAAGTTGGCTCCAGTTTCAATTAAAAACATTGATAGGATATGAAGTCTGTTCCTCTTATTTTGCTGTAAAAATAGACAATTTAATACATTTGTAACAATGAAAAGTGCACTAATGGTGGCTGAAAAGCCATCTCTTGCAGCGTCGTTGGCAAACATCCTCAGTAATGGACGGAATTCAACGAAAAAAGGTAAATATCAATCGGCGAAGCCACCATGCTTCTAGGGCCGGTGTATTGACACATTTGACAGCAGTCTTTTTCAATTTGATTCATTCGTTCAAATTATAATAAAACAATTTTTGCAGGATCGAATTTTTCTTGTTCGGTACACGAATGGACGGGAAACTTTCAAACTGAAAGTGTGCACTTTAAAATGACATCGGTCTGTGGGCATGTAATGTCTTTGGACTTCGTAGGAAAATACAATTCATGGGACAAAGTAGATCCGGCAGAATTGTTCTCTTGCCCAACTGAAAAGAAGGAGGCAAACCCTAAACTAAGAATGCCAGCATTTCTAGCCCAAGAGGCCAAGGGATGTGATTATCTTATTCTCTGGTTGGATTGCGATAAGGAGGGAGAAAACATTTGCTATGAGGTAATCTTTTAAGAGATTGTCATAGCGATTGTTGAAGATGATGTGCTCTTTTAGGTGATGAACGCAGTTTCGCGGTCCATTCGAAATGTGTTTAGCAATACCGTAACCTTTCGGGCACACTTTTCAGCTATTACTGAAAAGGATATTAAAAATGCAATGGCCAATTTGGGTCACCCTAATGAGAATGAAGCTAAATCAGTAGATGCCAGACAAGAATTGGATTTAAGAATTGGTTGTGCATTTACGAGATATCAAACAAAGTTTTTCCAAAACAGATACGGAGATTTAGACTCTTCTCTTATTTCCTATGGACCTTGCCAAACCCCAACCTTAGGGTTTTGTGTTAAACGACATGATGATATACAAACGTTCAAACCAGAAACATTTTGGTACCTGCAACTTCATGCGGGTACCCCAGAAGTGACTTTGGAATGGGCACGTGGAAGAGTTTTTAAGAAGGAAATTGCACTGATTATACTGAACAAAGTTAAGGAGTTCAAGGAGGCCACGTAATTACTTTTGCAATCAGAACCTAAGGGGTTTTTCTAGTTAAATTTCTTTCTTTTTTAGTGTTGAAAGCGTTGTTTCTAAAGAACAGTTCAAAGGACGACCACAAGCCTTAAATACAGTTGAGTTGATGAGATCAGCCAGTTCGGGTTTAGGTCTCGGGCCCCACCAAACTATGCAAATAGCCGAAAAGTTGATTTTACAATTTATTTTAAAAATACAATGATTTTAAGCATATTCTTTCAGATTATATACTCAGGGCTACATAAGTTACCCCCGCACAGAAACAACTCAATATCCAACTAATTTTGATTTAATGTAAGTTGACACAACTTTTCTGTTCACAGTATGACTATACTTTTTGTATTTTCCGATAGTGGAGTTGTAAAGATTCTTCAGAATTCCTCTGAATTTGGCGACGAAGCCAAAACCATTATTAACGATTTTAATCAGCCGCGAAAGGGAACAGATTGTGGTGACCATCCGCCTATTACTCCAATGAAACTTGGAAGCCGTAGTGATTTTGATAATGATGGGTGGCGAATCTATGAATACATTTCCAGGCATTTCTTAGCGACAATATCGCGTGATTTAAAATATAAATCAACCACAGCTAAACTAAAAATTGGAACAGAAACATTTAGTTGCACAGCTAACGTTTTAATTGATCCTGGCTTTACAAAAGTCATGACTTGGCAAGCTTTTGGCAAAAATGATCCTCCACCCCCTTTTAATGAAGGAGAAACTGTTCCAATAAATGATGTCAAATTGGGGGAAAGCCAAACGGGTCCACCTGATTATCTTACCGAATCGGAACTGATCACCCTTATGGAAACACATGGGATTGGCACAGATGCTTCTATTCCAGTGCACATTAATAACGTCTGCCAGAGAAATTATGTTACAATTCAAGCGGGAAGAAAATTAGTCCCAACAACTTTGGGTATTGTTTTAGTTCATGGATATCAAAAGGTAATCATATGGGGATAGTTGAATTTGTTTTAATTTATATTTTTAATACAGATAGACCCAGAGCTTGTCCTCCCCACAATGAGATCTGAAGTTGAACGGATGCTCACTTTGATTGCTAAGGGATCAGCAGACTTTAAAGCAGTACTGCGTCATGCTGTAGAAATCTTTCGGTTGAAGTTTCTGTACTTCGTTCAGAACATATCTAATATGGACAGCTTATTTGAGGTTTCCTTTTCTCCTCTTGCTGAATCTGGAAAAGCGCATTCAAGATGTGGAAAATGTAGACGTTACATGAAATATATACAGGTAAATGTATCTTAGGTAATTTTTCACGTATTCTAATAAGAATGGTTCTTTACAGACAAAACCAGCTCGTCTCCATTGCTCGCACTGCGATGAAACCTATGCACTTCCCAACGGAGGAAATGTTAGAGTGTACAGAGAGTTAAAATGTCCATTAGATGATTTTGAATTGTTAGCGTTTTCGAGTGGCACTAAAGGGCGATCATATCCCTTGTGTCCTTACTGTTACAATCATCCTCCGTTTAGGGATATGCCACGAAATTCTGGCTGCAATTCTTGCACCCATCCAACTTGTCAACACTCTCTGTACTCTCTCGGAATTTCCAGTTGTGTTGAATGCGAAAGTGGTGTTCTGGTGCTAGATTGCACTTCAGCTCCAAGTAGTTGGAAACTTGGCTGCAATCGATGCGATGTCATTATAAACATATTCAAGGGAGCTACCAAAGTTAGCGCTGACTGTAAGAATTTTCTCTCCTGTTTTATGTTCTTATTTAAAATTTATTTATTTTGCAGCAACTCGTTGCGACTGTGGGGCTCAATTTGTAAATGTCATTTATAAATCAGAGAAATCGAAGTTTAAAGACGGATCAGAAGAGAAAGCTGGATGCATATTTTGCTCTACGGATTTTTCGCATTTAGTAGAAAAACATCGTGCAATTGCAGCTCGTCCTGCACAGGTGAATATTCGTGGAAGAGGCCGTGGAGGAAAAAGTCGTGGTACTCGGGGGCGTCCCAAACAGCCCAAGGACAAAATGGCTCAACTTGCAGCTTACTTTGTATAAAATATAAAAATTTTTGTAAATTTTTATTTTACGTTTGAAACGTATACATATATTTACCTAAACTAACGCGAGAATAATATTTATTTAATACGCTTTTTTTAATAAGTATGTCGTAATAAATTTGAAAAGTTTTTTTTTCTGAATCGGATTTTTTTTATATTTCTTAACAACCTAAACCTTTTTTACTGACCCAAGAAAGTTCCATCCTTTGGGTTACAGAGCAATTATAAGCTCAATTTTGTAACATATTTTTTTAAATGTAAGAAATCACGGTTTTGGCTAATTAATATGAATGCAGATTTATAACTTTCTTCATCCTGTTCGAACATTTTCATTTTCTACCCTTTGGTATTTTTTTTGTACCGAAACATTTCAGGAAAGGTCAAGAGCGGTACTTTATCATACATGAGTCAACGCTTAACAGATAAATTGCCGAAAATTGTCCAGTAGTATGTCACGCCGGGTAAACCGGTAGCTACATGCAAAATGGAGCTCTCACAGGAGGCTCTCAAGATTGCTAATAATAACTGGCAAGAAGAACACACCTGCCTGATTACCCGACAGATATGGCCAAAGCTTGACGTTAAGCGGTCAAGAGGGCTTATCCTACTCGGACGCAAAAAAAATAGCACTACAGTAGCCGTAATCACGGGTCACTGCCTCATAGGTAGACACGCCGATAGGCTGGGCGTGCCCTCAAACGAGATCTGCATGAGTCGAAACGACGAGGAGGAAGAGGAAACCATACTTCACCTCCTCGGTAGCTGCCCGGCCCTAGCCAACCGTAGCAACCGGCTTTTGGGCTCCCCCTACTTCAAAGAGCTAACCGAGCTAGGCTCCATAGATGTCAAAAATCTGACTCGATATATCGGGAGTTCAAAATGGTTCCCGACGACGAACTAAGGATGAACATCCTTCACAACCCAGTCAAAATAATTTTGACTTCCCGTGAACTAGTTCCACTAGATACAAAAACTGGTTCGGTGCACAGGGGACAGAATGTTAACCCTCCTATTCCTTAGGTAATTTTATGGGGTTGTAAATTTCAAGCCTCAACGTGGTAGCACAAAGGGCCTCTTAGGACTAAGTGTACCTTCTTAGGCAGCCACTTTAACCTAACCTAACCTAACCTATGTCACACTGTGGTTATCACCAACGATATCAAAGTTCCGAGGAAAACGACCGGGAGAAGAGATATCCATCAACAAGATATTGTATCAGCTCACATTGCGAAAGCTTAAATCATAAAATTATTGAGAGTTTCTTCATAATATCGTGCTTCGTACTATATAATATTTTTTTGGGAGCGCGTGAGACTATCCTATCACGCGACGGTCCTTCCACAAATCCATCTTTCTCTTTCCCCTATATCAGAGATCATACCTCAGAAACTTACGAAACCAAGATGGAAATGTCATCGTGCCGAGGGCTGCGTGGTAGTAGGTAGTAATAGGCACTGTCGTAAACGATGTTCCTGAGAAAAAGGCACACCGCACTGTATTAATGTTATGGGAACACTGACAGAGTAGGACCATATAAGGAGCCTAATCAAAAGAAGAGCAAGTTTTGACAATAAGGAGTCAGCCGAAAAACTAGGGCGCTCCAAAGTAACCTACTCTGAGATGAAGCAGTTGGCCTCTGAGCCAGCCGCCACTTGCAAGTGCTCAACGTCAAGCCTAAGCGACTCTCGGGAGCTCAGCATAAGAGTGCAGCCCAACGGAACGCTGTTACTGCTGGGGGTAGTGCACACGCGCAACCCTTATCAAGTCTGTTCAGGGAGCCATCATCTAAGGTGTAGTTAAAGTGCAGTGGATTTCTTGATCGAGAAAAAGACATAAGGCGTCTAAGTCAGATTTTAATAGTGCACAGTCATTCACACTTGAAATAACACGGAAAATGTAGGGGGCAAAGTCAAAGTTGTGGCCCGTGGTTTCGAGAGGAAATAGTCCGGGACGAGGGCGTCGTCCGGTGGTATAAGCCTCCAAGAATCTAAAGGAGAATAATCTGGGAACACAAACACTGTAAAATGCCGACGTCGCTGGGATACCTAAGATTGTGATACCCGGGAGTTCCCGCGAATTAGGCTCACTGAGAGTCAAATTCACTCTCTCCGAAGGGGTCATCGGTGAAATTGGAAGAATAAGGGCCAATGAAGCCAAAAACGCACAAAATGCACGAAATATTCAGATGACCCGAGTGAATTTTCAAACTAAAAAATCAAAACAAACTGTTTTATACTCGAGCAACGTAAGAAATATAAAAATTTCTTAACACGATCGGCGTTTTTGTAAATATTTTTACCGCAGAGTAAGTGATCATAATTTGATACAGCTGTCTAGATCGGTGTTAAAATTTGTGAAGTTTCATCTAGTTTTAGTATTCTAGCGAAGGCGTCCAACAGCTGAGGAAAAATTACCCCTTTGGTGCTGCTGTTGATAACGAGCCAAAGGAGCTTAACTTTTCTTCATTAGAAACGCCGATCGTGTTAAGAAATTTTTATATTCTTACGTTGCTCGAGTATAAAACAGTGTCCAATGAAGCCACTCTGAAATGAGCCACAGAGGAGAGCAAAATGTGGCTAGAGATGGTTATTCCAACTCTGACTGCCTAGGAAAGGGCCTCTCTCAAGACTGTTGAGGAAACGGACCTACCCAAATTGGTTAGAGTGGTCATTTGGATTACCGGATATACAGGGGATTCTGCAAAATGCTCCAACACAAGCCTTGAAGGATTTTGGATGGAAATCCATCGACAATGGACAGACCCTTGCCCTGCCGATTGATGAGGAGTCTGAGAAGACTCTTCTTTAACAATACCACAGTAAATTTCAAGTTGGCCTTTTTTGTGGGGGGGGGGGGGGGCGCACCCGCTCCAAGCTGCCCGGAGTGTTAGTGGTTCAAACAAACTTCGCCCTCTGTAAGGTGACGTCATCTCAAGTCGCGGACCTAGCTCTTGTCTAAGAACCGTGGGAAAGTTTGGGTATCTTCACCAACTTCACCCACACTCCCGTCAGCATGCTTACCAATAGGAAGTTTTATGCTTACAGCACTTCACGACCTGGTATCCAGGTTATAAGGAGCTACTTTCAACAGATAAGCGATAGCGACTTTCCTGAACACTCAGAGAGCGTTTGATAACACATCCATTGAGGTTATCACACAAGCCTTGAGCAGGAGGAATATAACCGGAACCTTCCGTCGATGGATAAATACCATACTCAGATCACGCAAACTCACTGCAAATCTTCTAGAATTATCGATCTGGGCCACCACTGCCAGAAGATGGACTCAGGATGGAGTTTTATCTTCATTCCTGTGGTACTTTGTGATTGATGAACTCTTGGCGCCGCTAAATGAGAGGAACTCCTTCGCACAAAGCTACATAGATGACATGATGATCTTGACAATCGGAGACGCTAGCAAAAGTAATACTCTGCAAATATAATTAGACACGGTTGAAGAATGTTGCCAAAAGGTTGACGTCAAGGTCAGCCACGATAAGACCATACTCATTCCTTTTACCAGGAAGAGGATTTTAGAAGGATTAATCGAACGAGGCTTGCTAAGTACTAGAGATAACACTGGATTTCAAACTATAACCCTGGAACCTGTACCCAAATAACAAAACGGAGAAAGCAAGGAAATCCTTCTGGCCTTGCTTCAGAGCTTGCTGCGCTACCTGCGTTTGAAGTTTAAGACAATACACTGGTTACGAAGAGGCAAAAGATCTGGCCAGACAGGGCTCACCATGGAACTTATGGGCCCTGAGCCGTCGTGTGGGATTTCAACTTGCATTGCTAAAGGGCCTATACACTACTCTATATACGTGAAGCACAAATGGTTCTATGAATCCTGTATGGGACAGAGTCATTCTAAAAGCTTTATGTCGGCTCCATCACTGCGTAGAGCAGACCGGGCGTGCATTGCCAACTAAAAAAGCAGTTATAAAAAATCGGTAGAGCAGGTGATCCCACCTGTATAAATTGTATCTGGGGAAAGATAAGACACCACTTCACATCCTGTGCTAGTATTCGGGCAGTACCAAGTGCAGAATATCGATCCATGGGAAGCCATTGTTGGATCCCAATGAGTATAGCAATTCGCTTCACGAGCATGTTGCACCTTTTCAAAGGGAGTTTAGCATAATAGGCCTTACTGACGTGGCACTTCAGCACCTTTACTTTTTCGTTTTAAACAAAACATTACATATAATATTTGTGCTATTCTCAATCATGAAAGATAGAATGAGGAAAAGGATTTTCAGTCCCTGAGGACAATAGAAAAACTTGCTTTCCAAGGTGTCACAAGAGAAGAGAAAAAGTTGTTTGAAAGGTTCGGTTGGTTGGTTGGTTTGCGAGGGGGGAAAGAGTCCACTGCGCCCTTAGTCTTGCATGTCCTGTCACAAGGCCAACAAGAAGTTTCAGTTTGGCTTTGTTAAGCCTAATGATCTTTTCAGATTCATGTGCATTGAGAGTTCCCCAAAATGCCTTTGTATGTCTGGCGATATAGGATCCCTCTCATTCTTCCCTGTGCCTCCTCGTTACCCATTCCATGGTTTCTTTTTTAATTTCATGGATGGGTATGCTCAGGTTGAGCATTATTGGATGTCTTCATTTGCGCCTCTCCGCGAAAGCTTTATCATTTCCTGGGATGCCACAGTGTCCCGGCACGTATATTAGGGTGACATCGTTTTGTCTCCCTAGCTCCGTTAAGGTCTGTTTACATCCCTCTATCGTTTTGGATTTTACTTCGGCGTTAGTTAGAGATTTGATGAACGCCTGGCTATCCGTGCATATTGCAATCTTAGAGGATCTTACTCCCCGTTCTATTAGTTGTTTAGCTCCTATCTCTATTGCTGCGATTTCACATTGAAAAACCGAGGAGGAGTCGTTTATCCCACCCCATAACTCCAGGTTAAGTTCCACGCACGATATTCCAAAACCACAGCCACACTCGCATTTTGAGCCGTATGTGTAAATCGCTAAACTGTTTTCTGGAATCACCTTATTGTTGATCCATTCACTATTTGTCGGGAACTGAGTTTTGAAGATTGCCTCCAAATTTGGGTTACCAGTTTTGAAGTCCCAGCAATCTTCTTCCTCAAACTGTCTCTTGATCTTATAACCATTACATACTAGGTCGATCTTTTCATGTTGGTTTTGTATTCCCCTTATCTACCACAGTTTATTCATACGTAAACGTATAGCCGAGTTAAGTGCCACTTGTTTAACATAGAATTCTAGTGGAGTAATATTTAGAATGACCTCCAAGGCCCTTGTCGGTGTTGACCTGGTAGCCGCCGTTATGCCTAGACAGCACATACGTTTCTGCTAAACTCCATCGCTTTCCACCAGACTATCGTTCCATGCGTTATCATGGGTCTGATTACACATGTGTATATACATATTATAATATAGGGTGATACAGGCTGGTGCGCAGGATTTCCTCCGGGGGGGGGGGGGGGGGGGTATCTAATTTCATATACATTTGAGGTTATTTTTTTAGTATTTCAGTCAAATTTTTCATAATAAAGAGTTCCTGGGAGGGGGGGGGGGCTGGGCCTGCACACGGGCTTGGGGTGATAGTCCCCATACTTTACCTATAGCATTTCTGCATGTCCAGAAAGCTCTTACCGCTTTGTTTTTCGTCTCGTGTAGGTGCCTCGCCCAATTTAGTTTCCCGTCCATCAGTGCACCCAAAAATTTGCACTCATTTTTTAAGGTTAATCTCGTGTTTCCGATGCATAGATAGTTCCCCCATTTTTCTTATCTTCTTATTATCTTTCTTGGGTTTATCTTCAGTCCGCAATCCTGCGCCCAAGAGGTTGCCGTGTCGATTGCTTCTTCAAGTAAGTATCCCAAGTTTTCTTCAAACTTACCTCTGACTACTATCGCTAGGTCGTTCGCAAAACAAGTTACGTAGAGACCTTTCTTCGATAGGGCTTCAAGTAGTTCATTAATCACTATCAGCCACAGGAATGGTGAAAGAATCTCTCCTTACGGAGTTCCTCTATTTACCTGCGCTATCAGTTGTTCATTTCCGAAACTTTTGATTATGATTCAATCTTCCAGCATTGACTTGATCCACTTGATTATACTGTGATATGTCCCCTTCTCCCTCAACCTATAGAGAATCTTATCCATTCTGACGTTGTTGAAGGCCCCTTCTATGTTAAAAGCATCCTAATGCTACTTCTTTGTACGTCAAAGCCTTTTCCACTTGATGTACTAGGCTATGTAGAGCGGAATCAACCAACTTGATAGTTGGTTTATGCCTATCTGTTTCCTTACTTCCCATTCTATGAGTCTTTCTAGACTTTTCAGTCTGAATGATGTAAGGCTAATTGGTATATAAGCATTGGATGTGCTATAGTCCGTCTTGTTTGGTTTGAGTAGAAATACTACCTCTGCCACTTTCTAGTTTTTAGGAGTGTAACTGAACGCTCTAAAAAGTAGGGCGAGTTTGTTCCATAGTTTGTTACCTCCCCTTCCCGGTGATTTGTATGGCCTGAAGGATTTTTTGTCTATAGTACACAGTTTCTTCGCTTGCTCCTCTTCCATTCCAACTTGGGATCTCCAAAGGGTAGCGTCTTCCCCTACGAGTAAGAAACTAAATGGAGTGGCCCTAGCGTGTAAAATCCGTGTACATGAGTGTGCCGATTTCTACGATTGTTTTTCCTCTCATTTTTCTTCTCGTGTTGTCAATTGTTTGACATTTTTCTTTAACCGAGTGTTGTAGGTGAAAAAGTGCTAATTTTATCGTCCTGTAATGTTGAAGTAAGAATTAAATTGATTGCGAAGGTCAAAAATATAAAACTTTGAGAAAAGTTCAAGTTTTAAACGATTAGTGACAATGAAGTGTGTAGTTCAATTTTGCACAAATTCAAGTTATTTAAAACACCCCGGGATTTCATTTCACAGATAAAATAGAGAAAATAACTTTCTTTTGTGATAAGAATACTTCAGGCGGTGTTAAGCACACTATTAACTTGTAAAGTACCCACTTTTTGCGTTAAGGTAGACTTTATTTACCTTTGGCTCAGCAGCCATATATTCTTGAGTTACCACTTGCAAAGGCGGTGGTGTAATTAAATTTTGCAAGGAGTTAGTAGATGAAAACTTTATTATTAAAGTGTTTACTGATTTTCAAATTAATTAGTTAAATTTCTTGTTTTAACAATATACTAATGTGATGAAAAACCGTAATAAAAATTACAAATTTTAGGGAATAAGCCGCTTTTAAATTGCAGTTTTAAACAGATTTCTCCAGAAGTTTAAAAATTGCACCAATGCACCCCCATATAAAGATTTTTTTTCAGCCTGTCCTGTGCTGTTTTTCTTGTGTGCGTGTAAACTCACACATTTTAGGCACAGGCTACGAAAATCACTGCTGTTGGGCCACTCCATTTAGTTACTTTTACTTGTAGGTCTTCCCTTATCGATTCCCCCTCCACAAGGGTACCCCCCGGGAAGCTATTTGTAATCAGCTTCTCAAGAGATTCCCTCATGTTGGATGAGTTTGCGATAAGTTCTTGTTTGAAAGGTTGGTAAAATAGAAAATTTACAAAAAAATAAATCCAAATGAAAACTATTAAACTGACGTACATAAGTCTGATACACTTAGCAGAATTTTCTTAGTCTAGCAACAACAAAAGAACAATTTTAATTACAAAAATAATTAATATCTGCTTCTTTCAGAATAATACCTCCGTCTCCACTCCAATTACCACCTCTGCAAAACATTCTTCAAAGGAAGTAGCACCATAAAAGATTCTTTTATGTAATAATCTTAAGAGCATTATTTAATTATCTTGTTCTTTAGATTGTTATTGTTAATGTGAAGAGGCAACTCCCCATCCAGTATGAAGCACATGCGCCTCCATTTGGCTAATAATGCAAATTAGTCCACCTACGCCCTTCTGGTCTTATTGTAATTCTTTGAATTGACTACCGAACGAAAAACTTGTTCTCTGAAGTAATTCCGTCAAAGAGGTATTCAGGGGAAAATTACGTAATAAGCTCGTTGGGATTTTTGGTATCTGAAATTTCAAAGAAATCTAAGATTTTTCAAAGAGAATCGGATAAGAATTTAAAAATGTAACAGAATTTCGTAATAAAAAGAGTTTTTGCAAATAAGTTATTCGGAAAATGTAAATTGAAACATAAAATTTTTTTTGGGAAAGGTGTGGTAAAACAGTGGTCATAATTTCGTGCCTGGCAAACCTGTTTTTAATTTCCCAATCAAAAAACTTAAGAATAAAGTAAATAAATGAAATAAAAAAAAATCAGTTCCGAATGTAAAATATCATGAAACTTGTTATAAGCCAACATTGTTAAAAAATCGTATATTGCGGGGTTGCCAAATGAAGAAAATATGCGTAATTTGATCATAAATAAGTAAATTTGTATTTACTCAAATAGCTACAACGCATTACCAATATAATATTATTCGTGCCATTAAAACTTGAAAACTGCTTAAATATTTTATAAGAAATCAAACAAGATTGCTTGATAAACAAGAACCAAAGATATTAAATTTATAATTCAATGGTAGGTGCGAAGAGCTCAATCAACTGTGCAAAATAATTCATCTTACAAAACTAAACCGCAACAAACTTGAACGGAACTAGACCTCCTGAAGACTTCTTCGTCTTCAGTTTCATTCATGCGTGCTGACTCTCCACTCTGAGGCTCCAATACAAAGCGTTGCTTAAGCTACTCGAGCATATAAAGAGCTCAAAACAAATTACTGAAACGAAAAACGACAAAAATGGTCAACTTGTGTCTACGGCTAATTATCCGACACCTGTGAACGCTGAACAGCCGGACACCAGGTATCATGACCAACGACGTCATTTACACCGGTCAAACAAATCTCTCAATTTTGGTATTATGCCTCAGCCAAACACCCACGCATTGAGCAAAATCGATCATGAAGAGATGGAATTGGATATGATTTCATATAAAGGTCTTTGCACAATTTGAGAAATGATCAGTTCGCGGTGGATCGCAACACTTCGCGGATGTTAAAAAGTGAACGAAGGATATCGATAATTTTAAGTGACTAACTTTTTCAAATTTAAATTGTTTAAGCAAATCCTGAGAATATGGTGAGTTGAGTGATTTGAAAAGTTTTCTAGTGAATAATCTCGGCTTCTGCTGACTAAGTTTAAAAGCGATAATTTGTTTATAATCTCGAACAAGAGTCTTTTGTTAACGCCTTAAGGAAAAAACTAATTCTTTTCAAGGCTGAAGATTTTAAACCGTCGTTTATTTTGTTTTCAATAAATGCGGCTAAGCTAACTAAGTGATTCTAATAATATTCGAAATGTGAGAAAACAACTTAGTGCTCTTGAGCTTATTTCTGAAAATTATTATGAATGTTAATTGTTTTTTTGTTCTACCTGGAACAAATATGGACATTCTGAACTTATTTATATGCAAATTCTAATCAGATGCTTACGTAACATTGGATTGTTTTTTAAATGGTGATTTGTTGGGGGTGTCGACTTAGCGAGGCGCCTTTACAGACAATAAGCTAAAGAGTTGGTGCAAGTGAAGAAATTCTTGTGCTAATTGTGCTACATTTTACCAACTAAAATAAAGCAAATAGTCTTAAGCTAGTCGTTGATTCTTTTATACTGACTATAGTTTTATATGTGCAAAATTAAAAGTAAATTAACTAGAAATAGAATTATTTTCGCTTTGATCGACTTTGTGGATTAAATTATCTGAACTTGGTTGAACTTACCACAATTGAATTTAAAGTCAATCCTTGATTACATGCAATAACCCATTGGGACGAAAAGTAAGCGCTCCCTATAGAAACAAGGTTAAAGCGCTTTCATAGGCATCCCCATTTTATCTGACGAGCTTCTAAAGCCATACCTCGGAAGCTCTATAGAAGATTATTCGGTGATTCATCCATAACGTTGAGAAAGATACTGTAAATTTTTTAAATTCCATCATCATAAGACTTCGAAAAGTGGTAATTTCGCGATCAGTCGTTTTAATACGCTTGAGTGAAAAGTGCAAGTGATTCATTGCCATTGTAAGGAATGTCCGCAGAGGCAAAGCTTCGCTACTGTTCTTAAGAAGCACACTTGAACGCCTCTTATGAGATAAAGAAAGAAAAGAGAAAGAAATTCGATGATTGCTGAAAAAGCATAATTAAAGCTTTGAGAAGCACGAGATCCTCCAACGCTTCTTTCCTCATCAATAAGAATGCCTTCGAAAACGCTTCTTAAGAACAGTAGTGAAGCGCTTGCCTCTGCGGACATGCCTATTTAAAACGGCAATGGTGTGGGATGCTTCAGTAAGTTTTTTAGAGGGCTCTTTTTCCCATTGGGAAGTAAATCATTTATTCTAAATCGTATATGTATGAAGTGTACTTGGACATTCCGAGCCAACCCAAGCCCAAAACGAGACGAGTAAAATTACAATTTTTATTTTTTAATCATTACTAAAAATAATCCTACCATTGCTAAATATTAGAAAAAATATAGTTATTTCAATAATAAAATAATATTTTAATAATTTTGTTTCTACACTTCAGTGGAATCGAAGCGAAAATTAATCGCCAAACATTTTTGCATTCATTTTCATATACGGGGCAAAATTCCTCAAGTGTACCAGGTGAAAAATTCGATGTCTCCGATGGTAGAAGTACTTAGGTAAGGTTAGGTTAAAGTGGCTGCCTAAGTGGAACTAGTTCACGGGAAGTCAAAATTATTTTGACTGGGTTGTGAAGGGTGTTCATCCTTAATTCGTCGTCGGGAACCATTTTGAACTCCCGATAAATCGAGTCAGGTTTCTGACATCCGTGGAGCCCAGCTCGGTTAACTCTTTGAAGTAGGGGGAGCCCAAAAACCGGTTCCTACGGTTGGCTAGGGCCGGGCAGCTACCGAGGAGATGAAGTATGGTTTCCTCTTCCTCCTCGTCGTGGCAACTCCTATAGAAGTCGTTTGAGGGCGCGCCCAGCCTAGTTAGTGTTAGCAATCTTGAGAGCCTTCTGTGAGAGCTCCATTTTGCATGTAGCTAGCGGTTTACCCGGCTGGTGGTTAATGTCCGAATCAGGACGTGTGGTACCGATTCTCGCTAGTTCGTCGGCTCTGCAATTGCCCGGAATATCACTATGTCCAGGCACCCAGATAAGCCGTACTTTCACATGCTCAGCTATGTCATTTAGTGTTGAGCGACATATTATAACCGTTTTGCAGGTGTATATTTGTATACTCCCGAAAGGGATTTAATAGCTGCCTGACTATCTGTGAAAATACATACATTGTCTGTAGGTAGCGTTAGTTGATTCAGGCGGTCCGCAGCTACTTTTATAGCCATGATTTCTGCTTGAAACACGCTGAAGTAGTCAGGTAAGCGAAATGAGACATCGAGGTCCAAGTGTTCCGAAAATATTCCTCCACCCACTTTGCCATCCAATTTGGAGCCGTCAGTGTAGAGATGTACTGAGTTCTCCCATTGGAGAGGACCTTTCTCCCATTCCGATCTGGTGGGAAAGAAGGAATCGAATTTTGCTCCAAAGAAAGGCTTGGGCGAGGTGTAGTCGATATTACTGGCAGTACTTATCGTGCTAAAAGATTTAAAAAAAAAAATTTTGGCCAGAAGTTACAGGGTGGTAAACTTTTGCATTTTTGTACTTTTTCTCGTGATCATACCTATTTTGAAAATTCATAACTATCGCCACGATTGCCTTAGAAAGTTGCCCGGCCTCTAAGTACGAGATATGTAATGCTTAAATTGTAGAATAACGACAAAAATATTCTATACGTATTTTTTTTTTATTTATATATCCAAATTGGACCAGATGCAGCACTTTGAAATTCCCCGCCAGGTGACGTGATTTCCACGGGTAGTACATATGTATATATATTGAAATCTGAAAACTAGAATATCTCGGAGAATAACGGCTTTTGGGGCAAATGAAAAAATACACCTATAAAAAAAATTTTCATTTACTTTTTTACATTTCTCGTACTTTTTTGGAGGCCGGGAGTCAATTTCTCACTGTATCCCCATTATCATAAAAAATTAAGTCAAAAGGTCTGTTCATGTACTTCTGCAGCTGAAAATTTCTGCATTTTCCTTCTTTATGTGGTGGGGGTACAGTTGTCAAAAGTACAAAAACATTTTTCTGAAAGTTCCTGAAAAATTAGAAGAGTACCAATATAACCTCAAAAATAAACTAGTCAGGTATTTGACATCAGCCGGTGACAGTAAGGAAACGTAAGGCAGTTTAAAGCTACTGCAAATTCCTGGATTTTGCTGCAGGTGGTGAAGCGGTGACGTCAGCAAAAATCTGCTGTCAAACAGTACGAAAACGACTTTCTGCATTTTCCTGCGCAGGAATTATAATTCCTGGAGGTACGTGAACAGACCTAAACTTACTTCGGGCACTCGTTCTGTGTCATCATCTTCGGATGAAATTGCAAATTCTTCTTCAGAAATCACTTTCACTGGTTGTATTTCTTTATTCATTCCGTGGAAGGAATAGAAGGAACAGAATATGTGCCAGAATAAACGGAATAGAAGCAATATGTAAACACAATTCCAATTGAAAGTTGAAGTCAGTTTAAAATGAACGCAAAAGACATAATCCAACAGTAAATTGTGTATTTATTTACAATTATGACTTTTTTTCCGTCCCTTTTGATACTAAATTGTTTTGGGTAAATGCATTATGATATTTTACCCAAACGCGTTCACGTACTCATCAAATGGGGGAAAATTTGCTGACGTAACATTTCCCCTACTTAAAAATGTTAGTCCAAATTTACCCGAAGAAATAAGTTGAGCACTTTTGTTAAGCTTTGTTATAAAGCCATTAATTTTCACTTTGACAGTTATTGCTTTAGTTTTTGTCCAAGACTACTCTAACTTGTTCACGTACTGTTGGAATTTGATAACTTCTCCTATTTAACATTTTACTCAAAATATTTCTGATCAAAAAGTACATGAACAGACCTAAAGAAACACATTGGCGCGTTCCGCTCATTCGGAATGAATAAAGAAATGTACCCACTTTGTTTCTGCATGATCCACAGACTTTTGCGTTGACAGAAATTGTCGGAAACTGTTTACGAATTTCTGAAGTCACTTTTCTCAGACCCTTGGTTCTCCACGTATGATTCTTCTCCTTCAAATGATTGTAACAATACTTTATATCTTTCAACTTGTCTAGCATTTTAATTAATTGTGGCGATATCTGAATGAATACTGACTGCGAGAATACTCTTTAACGATCCATCTTCAGTTTCTTATGTTATGTTATGTTCATCTGTTCTAAGCAAATAAAATAGTTTAAAAAAAAAATTGAACCGACCTCATAAAAAGCACTAAAAAGCTTAAAATAATTTTTAATTTTATATCTTTTGCGACATTTGGAAGTCGGTGCAAATCAAATAAACCAAACAACTACAACAAAAATATTTAATCGTCATTTCTTATGATCCCGTAAGCTGAAACGTTTAGGTAGTATTATGTATTATTTTTAATTATGGTTGGGTAGTTGTTTGTTTAATTTTCACCGACTTCCAAATGTCGCAATAGATATAAAATTAAAAATTATTTTAAGCTTTTTAGTGCTTTTTGTGAAGTCGGTTCAACTTTTTTTTTAAAACCATTTTATTTTTCACTTTTTAGTGTCGTTTACTCTGTATAACAGAAAAAGAACCACCCAAATCGGTCCACGCGTTAAAAAGTTAGGTTCAAACCCCTACCCCGCCCCCTTCCCGTCCCACCAAAATTTCTTTTCTCGCGGTATCAATCGGGGCACATACTCTACTCAACAGACAAAGAATCATCGAAATTGGCCCAAGCGTTACGAAATAAGACTACCCCTCCCCCTTCCCCTTCCCACACAATAGAACCAAATTATCCTCCTAAAAGCAATGGGCTATCATACTCTATACAATAGCAAAAGAACCATCCAAATTGGTTAACGCGTTACGAAGTTAGACTACCCTACTCCTCCACCCCAAATTTTTTTGACATGGTACCAATCGGTGAATATACTCTACCTAACAAAAACAGAATAATCAAAATCAATTCATAATTGGAGGAATGATCGCGTAACAAACATACAAGAAAAAAATAAAATAAAATACAGTCCAATTGAGAACCTCAGATTACGGGAACAGAATATTAGAAGTAGTTAAACTGGTATTCTATTAATCCCTGGGGCCCTACAGAGGTCCATCGACTTAATTGCGTTAGCCAACTCCAATCTTGTCGGAGTTCAGGTGTTAATTTTGGTCGCAGCCGGCGGGTGTTCAGGCTCGTGTGAAAAAATATTCGAAGGTCCGAAGGTGTTCTTTAAGACTTCAATAAAGTATTCTCCCCACCTCCGCAGTTGATGTTCCTCCGTGACAAGAAGGGATCCATTAGTATCTCGTACAGGATGTTGTGTTGTAAAAGTCTTTCCTGCCAGTTTTTTTTTTGGTAACCTTGTATAGACCTCAACTACTGTCAACGCGGTAGGCCTTTTCTTCTGACTTTTCTGCTAGCGCGTGGATGTAGTTGTGCTTGTCATGTCTTACGTTTTTTTGGACGCCTTTTTGTAGCAGAAATAATGCAGTCATAAATCTGTATCTTGGACCATATGGAGTCACTGGTCCATTGTCGTTTTCCGCTCTCTAATCGTCCCATGTGTTCTGTACCACAGCTCACAAAGCATCGCTTCGCCCTTTACCATTTTTGGTCGATGGAATCGCTCGTGTTATGACGCAGTGCATCAGCTTTTTGAAGCAATGCGGTGATATATGCGTTGCGGATGTTCGGAGTTTTAAGCTTCTACACATTGAGCCGTGGCATAGCCGTCTTACGTGGGCCTACTGTTGTCGTGCATAAGCAAAACTTAGTTGTAACAATATGGTGATCGCTACCAATATCAGCGCCATACCTTAAATGGCATTTTTTGTGTTTAAACAAGGATCCACCGATGACAAGTTGCTGCGAGATGTTAAAACTACTACTGAGTTATATGAAGAATCTATTGAGTTTATTAGCATACAAGTCATAGGTCGTATTTATATTTCCAATAAACAATATTGCGAAGAGTATTAGAGACAGGGAGTCGAAATGGGAGCACAACCGAAATTATAAATCGGTTACGGTCAACCGAAACCAAATTGGGTTTTTTAAACCGCAATTGCAACAACCTTAACCGTAATTAATTTTCTTCAATTCGGTTTCGGTTGGAACCGAAATGTAAAATTTCATTTTCGGTTTCGGTTAAAACCGAAATGTGAAATATAGTTTTCGGTTGCGGTTAAAAACCACGTAGATATAAAATTTTCGGTTTCGGTTACAACTGAAACGTTAGGGTTAGAGTTAAATTGCTGTCGTTGGGATTTCTATATAATATAATGAAGTCATCCGACTCCCCTCTACTCCCTACCACCCTCCCTTCATCTAGACATTAACTCCCCTTAACCTCCCCTCCCCCAACTTCCCCTTCACCACACCTCCCCTTCACACCCCATCCCCCTCCCCACTCCCACCAGTCACTATCCACCCTCCTCCAACCGACGGTCCCTTCATCAAGACATATACCGAATATGCTATGTAATGAAGGTAGTGAAAAAATTTGAAAATATCGCAAGACCGGACATATAACTTCTTCCGCGGTCGGTACCAATTTAAATCGGTCTTTGAATTTCGGTCTGCCGGTTACGGTCACATATTTTTAAGGTCTATTTATTTCGGGACCATTTTATTTCGGTCGCTCTATTTCCGTACACTTTAAATTTCGGTACCGAAATCAAGACCGGTTAAAACAACCTAAGTATGACAGGTTTCGGTCCCGTTTCGACTCCCTGATTAGAGTTTTGGGTAGGGATTTTAAAGTAAAGCAAAAATACGTCGACTTCGCACCTCTAATTTTCAAAGTTACAAGATTCCGCGCCTTTTGATGCAAAAAATTGACTCTCTAATCAAGTTACGTATCTCAGACGAAAAGCTCAAGGGTATCATTTTAATGTAAATAAAAAAGTGCGACAAATACGGTCAATCCAGGTTCTTAGAAAAACAAAATTCCAACAAGTTTTAGGAATTATATGGATCCAACTGTGTTGAACCCAAAAGCCACTGAATAAAATGTTTCTGTTTGTTATGAATCAAGAATTTGCGAGCACTACTTTATGATAGTCAAAAACCTTAAAAATCCTATTTTAGTTTAGTAGTAATGAAAGTTAATTAACTTACCTTTACAGAATTGGACAAGACGTACGGCATTCCTGATCTGTTTTCTGTCATTTGTCTCGTACACAACAGTTGCAGGTACAACCACATGCGTTCAATGCTCGTACCCACAAACGTACGCGTCTTCCACTTCATACAATGGATTAACAAATCGTATCTCATCGTCATCAGTAGTCAGAAGTATGAATCACATTGTAGTACTAAAATATTACGCTTTCGTTTTAAAATTTCAAAATTCATTCCGATAACCATTTTTGGTTTCATTACAGTTGCAACTAACATTTTCTTAAATAATTTTTTCAAATAATAATTTTCTCAACTTGTATAGGCTCAGGCTGTTCAGGAAGCCCTTGTGGTGTTAATGCAATTTGCCAGGAATCAGCTGGCGGCAGACCAGTGTGTTCCTGTCCACCAGGTCATAGTGGCAATCCGTTGACATACTGTAATCGCGCTGAATGCTTGGATCACATTGAATGTCGTTCCGATCAAGCCTGCATGGATGGCCATTGCACCAATCCATGCATCGGAGCATGCGGAGTAAATGCCAATTGCGAAGTAAGTTGCAGTAAGCGTACTACTAGAAATTCTTTAGTTAACCACTTTCCTAATATAGCCACGGAACCATGTTGCTGTTTGCAGTTGTCCTCGCAGTTACGAAGGAGATCCATTCCAATCTTGTCGTCTCGCAGATCCAGGTAAGCACTATTTTTGTCTGAAATAAAATGACTAATTTAAGACAGAAGATATTTTTTTAAATTACGAAACATGATAATATGGTCATTGCCATTCATTACCTTCCACGCACATGCCTGTATGACTTCACTAGTGCAAGAGGCCTTGATCTTGATTTCAAGATTTACCCACGCAAATAATTGCACCTTAAACCTTGAAACGTTCGCTTCGGCGTACTAAATTGCAGCATAAGAAGATGTGTGGGACGCTATGTTGTAGTCATTTATTTACTTCCCGATTTCCATTTTCAGAGCAGCAATGTCACCCCAGCCCATGCGGAGCGAATACAAAGTGCGAAATACTCAACGGTGTTCCAACATGTTCCTGTTTACATGGATTTACTGTAAACAACTTTCAGATTGATATTGATAAGTGATTTTAATTGGAAATTCAATTTTCACAGGGAAATCCACTGGCTGGATGCCGACATGAATGCGAACATGACTCAGAATGTGGCGGTCAAGAAATGTGTCGTGACTTCAAGTGCGTGGCTGCGTGCTCTGCGTGCGGAAAGTTGGCTCAATGCAATTCTGTTTCGGGTCATCGAGCTGTTTGTGAGTGCCCCAAAGGGTACATAGGAAGCCCATACACTGAATGTCGTCCTGAGTGCTACGGCGATGTAGACTGTCCTTCAAATCGTCCAGCCTGCTTTTACGGAATTTGTAAAAATACATGCGATGGTGCTTGCGGTGTTAATGCTGATTGTCGACTAAGAGGGCTTACACCTGTTTGTAGTTGTCCGAAAGACATGACTGGTGATCCATTTGTTAGCTGTCGACCATTCACAGCCCGTAAACTAATATTAAAATTTCTTAACGAATTTGAAAATTTAAAAAAATATACTTTTCCAGAGGACCTATGCGAACCAAATCCTTGCGGAACCAATGCAATATGTACTCCTGGACACGATAACACTGGAAAGGAGCGTCCGGTTTGTACATGTCCACCAGGGTACACTGGAAATTCGTTATCACATTGTGTCAGGGTAAGAAATAAAGTTCGCCCACTGGCAATCAATTCAATTAATTGGAAAAATTTACATTTTTAGGGTGAATGTCAAAGTAACACCGAATGTCCTGACAACAAAGCTTGCATTAACTATGAATGCGTCAACCCATGCATAGGAAAATGTGGTTCTGGAGCTACTTGTGAACCTAAAAATCATCTTGCTGTTTGTACGTGCCCAGGTGGTACCACCGGAGATGCCCTGGTAGCCTGTCGACAATCTCGGACACTTCCTGTAGCCAAGTACCACGGTGTAGGCGGTTGCAATACTTGTTAAAAACTCTGCCATTTACTAATTTTGTGTTCAAAGACAATTTGTTTTGTAATTTCTGATTTGACTTAATTACTTTTTTGTATTAAATAATATTTTTGTTATTTTTACAACTTTTATTGTATTTTTTTTAATTAGCTTTAAAGTTTGGCTGCCGGATATGTACACCATGCATCGTAATTGGAAGTTTTTTTATAACAATTGAGCATTCAATATAGAACGTGTCTACTATTTAATTCAAGATAAGAAGATAACTGTTCCCGCTTTCGTTCTTTAATTAGAACTATTCATATATGACTACCTACGCGGTGTATTATACGGTGTACTTCCCTTTACGGACACCTCCGAAAAGCGAACACTTTTCCAGTCCTAAGCATCAATTTCAAAGCTCCGTCGTAGCCGATCCCTCAGCCGCAGCCCTCTTTCTGGGATAGAATAGGTAGGCCTGTAACTTGCTTATCTGAAAAAAACACATGAAACGTCTAGTACGCATTGGATACCTCGGACCGATTTTGTGATGACGACCTTTGGCTATAAACAACGGACTACCATAGGGCTATGAAACGTGAGAACTCTGTAGGGTGAGTGTGGATACGAAAAGATCATGGAGGTGGGGCAGAAAATGGCTCATTATAAAATAAATATCTTGGGATTAAGTGAAACTAGATGGAGAGGAAGTGAAGAGTTTACATCACCCACATCTGAAACCGTGCTGCTATACTCTGGCTGGGAAGAATTAGGTACACCACACATGACAGGTGTAGTTGTTGCTAACCAAGCTTGCCCGCCAATCACTACTAGACTAGTCACCAATATCCGATCGAATTATCACCGCCAGATACCGGACCAGGGTACGTAACATCTCAGTAATTCAATGTTATGCGCCGACCGAACAAGCGCATGTAACAACTAAGGAGGCCTTCTATCAGCTCCACTTTTGATAAGGCTGCTAAAGGTGATATCAAAATAACCGTGGGGGGTCTCAACGCTAAGATTGACTCTAATAACATCGGCCTGGAACATGTAATGGGACAGTTTGGACTCGGAAACAGGAACCCAAATGGGGAGTTGTTTGTTGAATTTTGTAACACGCGGCAACCTGTCATCAGTGGACAGTGGTTTAAACAAAAAATGTTACTTAACATCCTGGGTTTCCCTAGGTGGTAGAACTGAGGATCAGATTGATCATATTGCTGTTTCGAAAAGTTGGAGAAAGGTCTTCTTGGCGTAAGGCCTAAGCGCGGCGCTGACACTGGCAGCGATCACCATCTTGTAACAGCTGAGTTTCCCTTATGCACGGCAGCATAGGCTTAAAACACCGAACATCAGCAGCGCATATACCACCGCATTGCACTAAAAATCTGATATACTGCGTCATAAGGAATGTTTTGTGAGCTGTGGTACAGAAAACGTGAGACGATTAGAGAGCGGAAACAGATTTAAGACCGAATCAATTCTGCTGCCGACGTTGCAGTTAAACAACATTTCAGAACAGCATACCGATCTCTACAGAAAGGCGTCCAGAGAAGTGTAAGACGTGACAAGTGCAACTACTGTAGCAGAATGGGCAGAAGAAGCGGCCTACAGCGGTGACAGTAGAGATTTTTACAAGATTGCCAAAAAACTGGCAGGAAAGGCTCTTTCAACACAACATCCTGTAAGAGATACTAATTGATCCCTTCTTGGCACGGAGGAGCATCAACTGCGGATGTGGAGAGAATATTTTGTTGAATTCTAAACATACCTTCGGACCGCCGGTTACCTCTTCACGCGAGCATTAACACCAGAACTCCAACAAGATTGAAATTGGCTGACGCAATTAAGTGGATGGACCTCGGTAAGGTCCCAGGGATTGATGGAATACCAGTCGAACTACTTTAGGCGAATTCCATCGCTGCGGCTGATATTCTTCTGCCCGTTATCCACGAATGTTGGGAAACCGAGACCTATTCCAGCGAATGGAAAACAGGCGTAATTGTGAAGATTCTCAAAAAGGCGACCTGAGGAGTTGTAGCGATTGGCGCGGTAACTATCTTTTAACTGCAGTCTCTGCCAATTTGGAAAAAATCATCTTAATGCGAATCAAGAATACAATCGAGTGTACTCTTAGCGATGAACAGGCAGATTTTCGTGAGGGTTTCTCCTGCAGCGATCACATCAACATCCTCCGAATTGTCATCGAGCAATACACCTAATGGATGGAATTTTCGTCCATTTTGAGAAGGCGTTTGACAGTGTTGATCGCGAATATATGTATATGGGCAGCTCTACGTATCATCCCAGAAAAAATCACCACAGTCCTAAAGGAGTCCTGCTCAGGAGTCCAATGGCACGTCCTACCTACATCAGGGAAAACTAATTAATAACGTATTGTGCAACGCCCTAGACGACCACCCATTGCGAGGGATTAGATGGAACCTATCCAAAACGGAGTAATGTAACCCAAATGTCCGAAACCCTGAGCAAAGAAGGTCGCAGGGCAGGGTTTAAGGTTAATGCTGCTAAAACCAAATTTATAAGTTTGGACTCCAGGAAATAAATTGAAATCTGGAAGAGCAGCAAATAGAGCAAGTGGATTAATTTTGCTACCTCGAAAGCATAGTTACAGCAGACAGCGGAGCTGAAGGTGATGTACAGGCTTGCATCAATAATGCTCGAGTTGCATTTGATACTCTTGTTGAGATCTGGGGCAAGAATGTCTCCAGACGCACAAAACAGCGGATGTTCGAATCGAACGTAAAATCTGTTTTGTTATACGGCTGTTTAACATGGAATGTGATCGTCAAATAACATCTAAATTACAAGCCTTTGTCAACCGCAGATTTACATGCCAAGACGGGATAGCCACCAGTATTCGCAGGCGAAAGTGGCAATGAATAGGCCACAAAGAGCCAAACAACATCGCACAGCAGGCTCTAGATTGGAATCCGTACGGAATCCAAGGAAGACAGACATGAAGATAACTTTCGAGACCAACAAAGCCACAGTTGCAAGCGTTGGCGCAAAACCGGACCATGTGGAGAGTCGGTGTAATAGACGCCCTATGCCCCACAATGGGTTTAAAGGAACCAAAGAGAGAGAGAAGCATCAATTTGCCTTAAAATTCCACCTCTGAAAAGCGCATAGGATATATTTTTAAGAACGAGCAATGTCCGCTCAAGGGAGGTTTTACTTACGAAAGAATTAGCAACTGTCCGAGTTGCCGTTGGAATGTCTAAATAAAATTTGTCACGGTGGGGAAGAACCAGATCTTAACGTACGTGTACTACGTAAAAATCGTCCTGCAGTCCCCGAAAACTGTAGCCTGTTTAAAATGGAAGTACTGCGTAATTTATATAAACGCGGCACTTGTAGATACAGTGGCGACCAACTAATTAGAAACGATGTGCTAAGAAAAGTAAACTGCATGTTATTTAAATGAAAATACAAGATTTTATTACTAAGCCAGATGTGATTTTATTTGTAATTCAGTATATTCTATATACCTTTCATAAGTTTTTTCATATTCTTGATATGTTAATAAAATTTTGAGAGAAACAATAAAATAAATTAAATTCAATGCGGTCATCTAATTAGAAACGGTTGGTTATCGTTTTTATAATCTGTAAAATAGAAAGCTTTATAGTAACGTTATAATTGATTTTTTACATCTGTTACCTAAAATTTGTTGGCCATCCATTATTTTTCAAAACAGCTGCCTTGGCATCGAGTCAATCAGTTTCTGACATGTAGAAAGGGGTATTTCGGTCCAAGCTGCTTCAACGGCGTTAAACAATTCTTCCATATTACCATATTTTTTCAGAAACTTTGTGTTTAAGAGTCCCCCAAGGTGTTCGATAAGGTTTAAGTCTGGACTGCATTAGGGCCATTCCAATACTTCCACACTTTTTGACTTGAACCACTCTTTAACCCTCTTACGTGTATGCTTCGGTTCGTTATCCTGCTGGTAGTGGAAGGCAAGTTTTTCTCCGCATACGGTTCCATTACATTCTCAAGAATATGAAGGTACTGATTTTGATCCATTTTATCCTCCACACGATATATTGGGCCTACACCACTCCATTAAAAATACCCCCAAAGCATTATAGAGCCGCCTCCAAATTTTACTACAGGCTTTGTGTATTTGTGCTCGAACTCTTTTCCAGGAGGACACGACAATACTTTCTCCCATCTGATCCCATTCGGTTAATTTTTGTTTCATCTGACCACAAACTCCGTTTCCAGTCTTTGGAAGTCCAATTTATGTGTTCCCGAGCAAATTTTAACCGAGCCAATCGGTGACTTTTGGATAACAGTGGCTTCTCGCGAGCAACTCTGCCATGTAGATTATGTTCCACTTTCTGTTCTGTTCTTCTTTGGAGAATATTTCTTTCCTAATGTCTACAACCGATTTCAAGTTGTGTTGCTTAGATAAACGGATAATTTTCCTGTCTGTTGCTGCTAATGTTCTTCGTGGCCTTTTCTTTCGGGGTACATTATTCACTGTTTTTATAAAAATCCCAATGTTTAAGTGTATCAAATACCAATTTTTTTGATCTTTTTAATTTTCTGGCTATCTCTGCATAGGAATAGTTATCTTTTCTTTAATTTAAGATAATTGCTCTTTCTTCTGAGGTGCAACTTTTCGCCTTACCCATAGTAAACAACTTCAATTTCCCCGATACTTATAATACAGCTTTTATAATATTCACGTTTCACAAAACTATTTCACTTCGAAACTGTGCCCAACAAGGACAAAAATCTAGTGATTTTACACGAACACTTGTGCCTACTTATTAGCTGTCCGCGTTACTTTGCTACCCTAACGGTATTTGTTTTTCTGTACGAGAACACAAAGAGAGTTTTCCATAGAAGAATATACCCCATACACTGGAGAACATTTCAATATTCTTAAATTTAAATACTTTGAGTTGAATATTTGTTAAATATGTGCGGAATATTTTACATTTGTGTGCCACAAGCCACCGTTTCTAATTAGTTGGCCCCCACTGTAACTGCTTCATACCTAAAAAAAAACATATCATAGGATAAAAAAAAAATATACCGCAATTTGAGCTTTTAGTCAAGCCAATATGAAGATTACCCGCGGGTTAAACTTTTCCAGAAGATTTAACGCCGTTTGAACCGATGTCACAACAGCTCTCAATAGCTTATGTCCTCCATTTCGAACCACAGTAGCTTGACAAAAGCTAAAGTAACTATGAAATAATGAATAATAGAGAAAATTGTATTTCTAGGTATGGAGTGACTTAAAATTAAGAACAAAAACAAAAATAAGCCACAACAAAAAAGGAAGAAATGCAACTGGTGGCGGGACAAGTACACTTCACTATCTTGCTCCTATAAAAGAATGAGTTCTGAGTTTGCTACCAATAGACAAAATTGTATCGGAAAATGGAAAAACGTACGGAATTTAAGACAAGTTTTCGTCAACAAATTCCTAAGAAATCGTTGAATGAACTGGAAAAAACCCACCAACTGAACGTTCTCAGCAAGAAGAGCAGCAACGTGAACCACCTTCTCAACGTGAACTAAATTCTCAACATGAACCATCCTCTCAAAATGAGTCATCCTTTTTTCTTTTTCCTATAATATCTAAAAGGACAAAAAAGTGTAAGCAGGACGTCAGAAAAATATTGTTAGAAAAGCAGACTAGATATATGTTTATTTAAAGAAAATTTTAAATGAAACTGCAAAAAATGGCAAAATATACGCGAAGACTCTGCAATAAAAAGAATAAAAATGTAAAAGCCGCACAGGAAAAAAAAGAAAACCGAAAACTTGAAGACACTAAATAACAACTTGAAATTTTAAATTATAAGAAAAAGAAACTTGAACTACTCCCAAAAGATATTTAAACGCTAAAATCCCTTATATAGTTATTGTTAACTTATCTATACAAAAGAAAATGCGTTGAGGTTTATATTTTTATTGTTCCTGTTAGAGTAAATAAATCGAAATGCGGTGGCCTATTGTATTATAGGAGAAACTCCAAAATTTCTTGTTACTGTGTTTGTTTTAGTATTGAGCACGCCAAGTAAAAAAAGAAAAGCTTTCTCGGAAATCCTAAAATATCTTGGAAACCTTTAAATAGATGATTAATATTCGTACGCTTTATACCCATTATGATTTTATGCATGCATCAAATTTGGCATGTCAAACAATTGAAAAGAACTCATTTTTCGAACTTTGAATAAAATCTTTGTTTTAAAAAATTAGCTAAAACAATTTATGCCTCAAAGACTCAAATATTCAATACTGGATTCAAAAGGTCACTGAGCACCGATAATAGTAGGAGAGCCTGTGTCACAACAGCCTTAGGCATTTGTTAGAAGTTTAATTTTTGAATCTCAGGTAAAGTAAGTTTTTGGTTAACCCAGAAAATAAATTGGCGGGTCAAGTGTTAGAGAGCCTGAAAAAAGATATTTTGGGCCCTTCCAAAAACGCTTTTTCCGCTCAAATGCTCCCCGCAATTCTTTTTAAGGGGAGGTTCAAAAATGCGTCAACTTTAGATTTTTTTTTGGGTATATAATGAATATTTATTGAAACGGCAGTTAATATTATTTATTTCCCCATATATAAAGAATACTTCATTAAAACTTTCTTTAAAAAAAATCCAAAATGGCGGCTGTAGGTCCTATAAACTGAAGACATGCACCGCGTGCATTGGTCTGCGCGGGGCGTTCCACCCCCTTGTCAGTTAATCCGAACGGGTAAAAAATTATTAATCTACATGAAACTTGAGGAGCCTTATCGTTTTTAAATTTTCTGAAAACCTCCGGATATCAAAATGGCGGCTGTTTAAAAAAAGACGTCATATTTTCACTGTTTTTTTAGCTTCAATGGACGCAAAAAAAATTGCCTCGATAAGGCCCCCGAAATTAAATTTCCTTTACGGTTGAACAAATTGAAAGTCGGTTCATCCGTTGAAGCTGTAGAGCGCCCCGCGCGCTGAAAAATGCTGCATTTTTCTCGAAACAGCAGTTTTAAGTTATACAAAATCGGTTTTAATGTTTGTTTTTGACAACTTACATCTAGTCAGCTATCCCAGCACCATAGAGACAGCCTTCTGTTTCCTCAAAGTATTCGTTTTGCTGGATCTGCAGGTTGATTGATAAGATAGCGGAAAAAGGTCGTCTCGCAAGGCGTAAGAGCGCCTCAGCTACCTGTTTTCCAGTCGGCGCGCGGTTCCGCTCAATGCGCTGTAACTTCTAAACTATAACAGATTTTACAAAATCCTTTTAAATACATATACTAGACACTTTAAGGATTCAAATCATGTAAAAATGAATCGATTTTTTGGACGTCATGAACAGTAACCTTCCCTTAATTGAAACCTATAAATTTATTCATGCCAATAAACGAAAGGTTGGCGGGTTTTTTCCCCTCATTTCCCCTGTCAGCCGCGCTCGAAAATGCGCGAGCCAAGGAAAACCTACCCCATATGCAATGAGGAAGAAACAAAGTGTAAATGAAAAATTCTCATTTTCTCGTCGGATTTGTAGTGGGTTGGCGGCCTGTTTTTTGGTAAACATACTTAGCGGTCAAAGTTGCCTTCTCTCGCTATAGAGACAGCTTTCCTCGTCTGAAATGCATTATCCTGAAGTCAAACTTAAATTACTTCATTTAAAATGCAACGACTCATCATCGGATTCACAGTAGTCCGCCTTGTCCTTATCTTGTTCTTTTTCCTAACGTATTTCGTACTACTACTTTAAATGAAGAGTGTGGTTGGATTTTAAAGGACGGTAAACTGTACCCGCTTTGGTTCCAAGGTGATCTAACACTTTTATAAGTAGAAGACATTTTAGAAGAAAATGTACGTTACGAAAGAGAACAAGATAAGACAAGGCGGACTACTGTGAATCCGATGATGAGACGGAATAATTTTTAAGTTAAGGATGTCGTTGCGTTATAACTTTAAGAGAGAAGGCAACTTTGAATGCGTTAGTAAAGTATGTTTACAAAAAAAAACATGCCGCCAACCCACCACAAAGCCAACGAGAAAATCAAAAATAGAGAGTACTGAAAAAATCCGCCAACCTTTCGTTTATTGGCATGGGAAAATTCATAGGTTTCAATTAAAAAACCAATTGAATGGAAAAAACGTTTTGTTGGTAGGACCTAAAGTCGCCTTCTTTTTCAGGTTCTCCAACAATTGGCCCGCCAACCCATACGTTTCCGGGTTGACCAAAGACTTGCTTTACCTCAGACTCAAAAAGTACGCTTCTAAAAAATGCCTGAGGCTTTTGTGTCACGGCCTCTTAGAATATAACGAGAATACGGAAAGGCTTGTAGAATTAATCCTTCTAACTCAGAAGGCGCACTTCATAGGCAGAAGCCTAGAATCAATTGACCTATTCACCAGAATATAACGTATATTGAGATGAATGAGGCTCCCACAACCCATGCAATAAAATATTAGTAAACAAATCATCTAAGTGAAGTGACAACCAGAATAAGGGTCTGTAAATTTTGTAAAAATAAAAAAATTCCATCAAAAGAAATTTATCCCTAATTTTTAAAGTACATTTTATATCCCTTTCTAATTTCGAATTTATATCTATTATAATTTTTTCATAATAAAATTGTGAAATCTAGGCTACATCTTAGTCGCCGGCGGCGTCTGTTGTCATGCTGACAACAGATTACGATAAAAAAGCCATAGCCAATTGCAATTGTTATCTCGAATCGGGTGCTTCCGCCCCATGCCCTACAAGGGGTTACGGGAACCAAAGAATTCTGACCAGGAAACAACACTTAATAGACACTCTCTATAGGGGTCGCAGTTATTACTTTGCTTAAAAAAAATCAATATTATAAAATTCTCTTAGTGAAAATTCGAGAATTCGGGTACAAGAATTATATCAAAGATAAAATATAAGGATTTCAGGAGGGAAACGTATCATACATTTTCAATATAAGAAACAAAATTTATAAATAACAGCCTACTCTGAAAATGATCACAATGCTGTATTTCTAAGGACAAGTAAATTTGACCACTCAACCAACGAAAGTTGATAAAATTAACTTAAACTCGTCCTCTGCAGGATACAGCTTCTTACACCACACCAGTAAGTAAAAATTCTCCACCTGCTGCTTGTAAATCGATAACAAAATTTCGTATTCATGCCTAAGGTTACATTATATTTAATACAAATACATTTCTAATATGTATATATAAATACAATAATATAAAACTGCAAAAAATGTCGAATAAAAAAAAAGACTTCGTCTAAGAATTCTGGGACACTTTTATACATACTGGAAACGAGAGGTAAGGAGACGTGAAAGGATAGTGGGACACGAATGGGGAGAACTGTGGATTTTCAGATAGGTGGTATGCAGTGTAGAGTTGTTATTAATAACGATTGCAGTATTCTCCTATTGGTAAGACATTTTGATTTATGTTGTTTCTTTGTTTTTTTATTATATTTACAGCTAGCAACAACGACTTTTATGCTTTTTACCCTGCGATCGTCTGAGATTGATCGTTTCATTTGTTTGCTGGGCATTCTGCGCATTTTGCTGTAATTTATGCCTTAAAACTTGTTTTGTTATTGCAAGAAACATTTCCTCAACGTTTATGTTATCTTTGGCAGACGTTTCGAACAGTTCAATGTCCATTTGTCGAGCAAAACGTTGAGCATCTTCGGTTATAACTACTTTCCGATCAGGATCATCATTTTTATTGCCAACTACACAAAAAATGTGTTTATTTAATATAAAAGTTTTTTCTTTTCAATTTTCATTTATTAGAAAAAATAATAATATATTTTTAACCTACCTAGTACTTTATTCACAACATCGCAGTTGTGTTCGATTTCCTGTAACCACCGACGAACATTGGCAAATGATTCTCCGTTCGTCACATCATAGACAATAATAACACCATGCGTTCCTCTATAGTATGTGCTTGTTATTGTTCGGAATCTTTCCTGGCCAGCTGTATCCCATATTTGCAATTTAACGCGTTGTCCATCGATTACGACGGTGCGAATTTTAAAATCTACTCCTATTGTGGTAATATAGCTCCCGGAAAATGTATCATCTGAGAATCTTATCAGCAGTGAAGATTTACCAACGCCTAAAAAATAAATATATTGTTTCAGTTATATTAGTCAATGGTGTGAAATTTAATTTAAAGGCAAAATTAGCAATTAAATAATTTCTTTAAAAATTGCTTTAAAGTGAAATTTTTCGTAATGCTCGATTTGCATAACGAGAGTGGGAAGTCAAATCATTTTGTTACGCGGCAACACGCCACCATATTACAAACGAAAACAGTAAATACAGAATAACATTGAAATTAAAAACCGGCTAAGTACATTTTATAAGTTGGTCGACTATTACTCGTTAACTTGAATTGTGAATTTTTTCACATATCCAAAAAGACCCGTTTTGCTGGCAGGGGGGGGGGGGCACTTGACTCTAACAAAAATTAGCACTTTAAAGCTTAATATTTCGCAAAGGGATCCCTGATTCAGAAAACTGGTTTTCACACACGTAACGTGTGGTGAGGTACCCTAAAAATTTTTTTTCAAGATTTTATTTTACCACTCGATTAATATGTACATATATCCATGCCAAATTACAGCTTTCTAGTGCTAAGAGTCTGAGCTAAGCCGAGGAAAGATAGACGGACAGACAGACGGACGGACATGGCGAAACTATAAGAGTTCGTTGTTGACTACGGAACCCTAAAAACGAATAAATAGTACGAGGGTTGCTACTTAAGTTTTGAGATAGACAAGTAAAAATAAATATATATAATCAAAAGTGGCTTTATTGTTTTTCAAAATATTCTCCATGAAGATCAATGCACTTTTGCATGCGTTTGAACAATCAATTTTCGAAGCACTTTTTCCAATCCGATTGAGGTATCTCCAAAACATGTGATTTGAAATCAACCGCTTTTTCAGGCGTCGAAAAACGCTGACCTCACATATTATTTTTGATCTGCAGGAATAAGAAAAAATAATTTCATGTTTTGAATATTCAAGAATTCACTTGTTTGAGCCGATGTGTGAGAACTTGCATTATCGTGGTGAAGAATGATTCGTCTCTTGCGTCTCCCTTATTTTTCCGAACACTTCTGGCAAACAAATGGTGGTGTACGATTCAGAATTGACCGTTCTACCTTGCTGTAATGGCACGGTGGCGGCATGTCCAATTATTCCGACAAAATAGACGACCATTTGCTTCGAAGTGCTTCGTGCACGGAGAACTTTTGTTGGATTTGGCTCGTCTTGACAGACCGATACAGTCGATTGTTGCTTAGTCTCGGGTTTATATGCATAGATCCATGATTCGTCGTCTGTCACGATCTTATAGACGTCTTTTGAAGCACCGCGATTTAATTTTCTCAACGTTTCTTTGCACCAATCGACACGAGCCTTTTGTTGAGCGATTGTCAAATTATGCGGGATCCAACGGGAACAAATCTTTTTGACGGTCAAATGTTAATGCAATTTTGAATGTATGCGAGTATAACTAATGCCCAAGCATGCCTCAATCTCACGGTATGCCACATGACGGTCTTGCAATATCAGTTCACGCACAATATCGATGTTTTCTGGCACAACAACCGATTTAGGACGACCTTCACGAAATTCGTCCCGTAGCGAAGTGAGACTACGATTGAGTTGGGAAAACCAGTGAAACACGGTGGCTCGAGATGGTGCTTCAATACCAAAAATCGAAGCGAGTTGATTGGCACATTGTTGTTGGATTAATCCACGTCGAAAGTCATAGAAAATCATCACACGAAAATGTTCCATTTTTTTACAAAACGTTTTGAGTACGATTACCATTAAAAATGTCAAACTTTACGATGACGATGTCAGATTTGATATATTCACACTAGTGTTGCTATATCTCAAAACTTAAGTAGCAACCTACGTAAAAACCTACGTAAGGGATGAAGACTTACGATTATATTTAACCCTTTGAGCCACATTTTTCTATGCAGTATTTTCGCTTGAATTTTTATACCCGGGGGTTATTTTGGTCGCTTATCACGAATTTGAAGTCAAAATTTAATAATTACAAAATTTAGGATGGCGGATCCAATAAGCCGAATGCAAAAAATCGAGAAAACTTTTAAATTTTGATGTTTATGACCTTGATTTGGTTATTTGGGGTTTTTTTTAACCTAAAATCTTCTATGAATAGACCGCAGAATGTTTTACGGGATGAACTGGAGATCTATAGTTCAAATCAATTATGTAGTTAAAATTCCAAAACCAGCACTCTAGTGATACCCACCACATTGCTTTATTAATTGTTATATTGCCACTCCTTTATAAGGTATAAAGCTGGGAGTTGGAGTTGGATCAATGTGTTGAGCGGCAAGACCAACATGCCATGGGTCCCGGGTTCGAGACCTGATGACCGGGAGCATTTATTAAGAAATTAAAAAATAATCCACTCCGTCTCTGGGCTGTTGTCTAGCTCGCAGCAATGCAAACAAGACTCAAGTTTCCTCACTTCCCTTACCCTAATTCCCTTCCGGCCAAAACCATGCTAACGCATCAAAGGGTTGTCCCCTAGGATTTGGCCACATCGTATAAAAAAAAAAAAAAAAAAGCTACTCCTTCAGTTCTCTTTGATTTTGAATCGCATTTTATTAGGGGCCGTTCAAATATTATAACGCAATGTTACTTAAAGCTCAGATTAAATTTCAGCCTACTTTGGACCTAATGTGTGTGCGTGAAATTCGTAAGCTCTTGGCTTGTAGTTTAGGTGGTTTTGCTTGACCGCAACGGTCGGACTGTTAGAGTCCAAACTATGGACTCGTGGTACACGGCTTATTGTGGTTATTTGCCATATATATACTTCTGTATACTCAGTGACGCGACTCTTTTCGTATTTAAAAAAAATATGTGTAGTGTAGATATACTTAACACATATACTGATAAACTGAGAGTCACGAGTGTTAGGGCTTTTAATTTTAACGAAACCTTAATGTTACGTAACCCGTTGCTTGATTGGATTGCCTTAGTTACCATACAGATGAATGGGGATATATGTATATCCTTTTAGTGCTTTAGTGCCACTTCCTTTGGAAATTTTTTTGAGGAAGGGCCCTGCGCAATCGATTCCACAATGGGAGAAGGGTGGTGGTGGTGTTATCCGCACTGGCAGAAGGTTTCCCATTAACTGTTGCGAGCATTCTTGCTTGTGCCTAAGACATTTTATGCATCTTCGATTTCTAGACTGTACAATACTTTTTGCATTTAATATACAGAACTGAGTTCTAATGTAAGAGTCTGTCGTAGTGCAGAATCTGACGATTTTCATTATCAATAATGAGGTTGGTGAGGTGATGAATCCTTTCACCTACACATAAGATGCCCCTTGAATCCAAGAACGGATGCAGTGCAAGAACTTTGCCGGATTTCTTTAATGCTTTTCCTTTGTTTAAGGTTTCTATTACTTTGTTGAACTTTTCTTGCTTTTCTTGCGTCGAAGCATTCATTGGAAGTTAAGTACTCTGTTCTTCTTTTTCCTTTTGGGAGCTTGCAGTTCTGAACGAACCTTCTACAATATGCAATTATTATTATCTGTCGAGAGTAGCTAGAGCAGTTTAATATTGTTGTTGTTACTGTTTTCTTGACTTCTTCTTCGGTTATTATGTTAAACTTATTTGTCAAACATGCTTCAGCTGTTTGTGATAACCATAACGGTCCGTTCCACCGAAGATTTTGCGAAAGAAGTTTGACAGTATTAACATAACGGGCGAAATATTCATTCAACAGTAAAAATGGGCCGAACAGACCTCTTTAATTACCTTTTTTTTACCACTTGAAATTAAACTAAAAAATTTTAATGTTGTAATTTGGAACAATCCGATAAGAAAGCAGCATTCTTCGATTCAGACTATTTAAATCAAAACTCTTAGGTATCGGCTTTATAAAAATCAGAGTAGGATACCCCCAACACACGCTTATCAATACCTGATTTCGTTAAATAAAATTCTTTACAAAATTATGCATTAAACGAGGCGCTATACTCCGTAAATATTTTCAATCTCTCAAAATCTTACAATGAAATGCACTGATGCAAAATATATTTATTTAAACTGGCAGTTTATTTACTTGTTTGCATTAGGGGGCGATAAAACTTTTTTAGAATTTACAAGTAGATACAATTTAGCAACTAGATAGCGTAAAACATGAAAACTTGTTGATTGAAAACTTATTGGTAATGTATGCCTGCTGAAAGATAACGCATTTCAATTAGGTATTGTTTTAGAACAGGCTAAGTGTTCAAAAATGCTGTTACCATTGTCCAAATATTATAACAGGTACAATAAAAGACAAGAACCAATTTAATAGTACACCGAAAATCTTAGTAGCCCGAAGTGAGTGGTTCTTTTGCTGTGAGCTGTCTATAATGAGAGAAAATTTACTTAAATCAGATCGATCAAGTGGTCTACAAAAAGCTCAAGCTCCACGAATTTGCTACTGATAACATTTTCTTTTCGCAGAGTATTACGATAAACAAATTTTTTTCTGAAGTAAAATCAGAACCTTCTATTTTTGACAAACTTAAGCCGTGTATTGAAAAGAGAACGGCAATAGGCAAATGACATCTAATTTGACAATTAACAATTTGCTAGTGTTTGTAAAAATAATGTTTTAAGGAAAAAAATCTTACCACTGTCGCCTATAATGAGTAATTTAAATAAATGATCATAATCTCGAGCCATTCTAATATTAATTCAATTATTTAACTAAATAAATGCGAAAAACCACAGTAAATTGGTCAAATTAGAAAATTTGACAAGAGGTCGATTTTCACAGTGTTTGTTAGATGCTTATATATTTGCACCGTTCGCATTAATGGTAAACAAATTTAAAACAAAAGGAATAGCATGAATGCAATTCGAATTACACTCATTGCACACTACGCACACATTAAACACCCCTTATTTACAATCTCTTTGCGAAAATCTGGTTAGTTTTGCTTTCACTTTCCGCACTTTTCGTAATAAAATTGATTAATCACATTAATATATCTCTTCAGTTACTAAATTTTAATTTATTAAATTGTTTTTAATTAAACTATCACTTAAAACTAATTTTTGTTCGTCGGTTCTCAGCACAACTACACAGTCGGACATTTTGACGTGACTGAGACACAATTTTTGTTCAGTGTGGGGAAATTTTATTGTAAAAAATGCTTAGCGCTAAAAAAATTATTTCCTAATTTTTTCAATTCAAGACTTTTATATAATCGATCATAAACAGTTTAAAAATAAAATCAGATTTATATTGAATTATATATATAAAATTATATCCCTAAACGTTCATAATATAATTTCCCATTATTTTTGACATTTCTTCTCAATTTGAATTGTCAAAAGCTTGTGGATAAACATCCTCACTTTGCTTGTGCCTCCAAAAATTAAAATTGTGATTTTGGAAAGCAATATGTCGAAAATTGAGTATGATTTAAATGTGTCTAGCTCCATTATGGAGGTAAGAAATATATAAATTCTACTTTGCTTAAGGCAGTGCTAGTTTTGAGACTTTCTAGAGGGAAGATTCTATCATAACCTAATAAGGGATTTTTATGAAATTCTATCCAAATATTTTTCATTTCTATAGATTTATTCGGTTTATATACATTTTCTAGATAATTAAATCAAAAGAAATTAATTAATTTATATTAACCTTTGTAATTATTTATAATTAGAACAGATTTTATTTCGGATCTCTGCGAAGGGCATAAATAGTTACTGAATGGATTGGCTGCGTCAAGAGTAGCAAAAACTGCATTCTTTGTTATATAATACAAATTGCTCTTATTTGATATTATCAATACACATAAATATCCGAAATAGAATGATGTTAGATTTCTGAATTTTTATTTAGCATTAACACCACTTGATATTCAATAATTGACAAATTATTGACCCTTGCACTAGCGTTGATCTAAATCAGCTTTACTATAGTCCTTTTAAGAATTTAATAACTCTTACTTTGCATTAATTTAAAGTTACTTCAAATTAGCAAACAAATTAACAGTTTTATCTCAATAAAGCCTACATTTCCACGTGCAGGGCCGCCGTGGAATAGCATCCATACCATCATGTTTTTGGAATCATAAAATTGGGCACAGATTAAAAAACCGCTAAAAGTAAACTACAAATTGCCAATTGGACGTCCAATATTTTTCTTTAAAATTTATAAATAAATATTTCTTCTTTAATATCAAAAACAAAACTTTTGTTACTTCAGGAAATTCAAAATCTGATAGCTCCTCCGGACGGTGAAAATAAACCACAACAAACTAAAAAACATCCTTACTACAAACGGCCAGGTAGAGGGCATAATCATGATTCTTGCGATGCATGTCAAGAGGGAGGTGATCTTCTTTGTTGCGACAGATGTCCATCCAGTTTCCACTTGCAATGTCAGTAAGTATCTGCGACTTTTTTAAATGTAAAGAAAATTAAAAATTAACATGGCAAAATACGCAGCGATCCCCCTTTAACAGAAGAAGATATACCAATTGGACAGTGGCTGTGTCACAATTGTAGAATGACAGCAAAAGTTCCATCTAAAGCTGGCTCGGTGGAACGATCAAACAGCGTGAAAGCTACTGATTCCGATCAGTCTCGTCCAAACACTCCTGCAAGCGAAACAGATGCTTTGATACCAATGAAAATTCGCAGTTTAAGGAAGAGGAGCAGTAGCCATATATCGGTGTCTAGCGATACTAGTACAACTGAGAAAGCAGTAATTCAAAAAATACCTGCAGCTGTTATTAAAGCTTTGGATCCCAATAAGAAACCTACTCCATTGGACGAGTTGATTAAGGCTGCAAGCATAATGAATCCAAAACAATTTGAACTTCCCAAGGAAATGGAATTGCATTGCCAATTTCCAGGATCTGATAAAAGTAAGATAAAACACTTTAAATACTAAAGTTCACTACAAACTAGAGACTGATTTCAGTTGAACCATGTCAAGGAAAAAATGGTTCTAAAAAACTTGCCCGGAATAACAATCGGTTAAAGCCATATGAGCTTGATTCTCAAGGTTTAGTGCCACTACCAGCAAGGACATGTTTTTACTGTGGGAAATCGTGCAAAAGGGCTCCTTTAGTGGCGTGCGATTACTGTCCACTATTTTATCACCAGGTCCTTGATTATTTAGTTAAATTAGTAGGCTTTTAGCTAATTTATGTCAAATTTATTTCAGGATTGTCTCGATCCACCGTTGACAGCTCTTCCTACAGGATTGTGGATGTGCCCTAATCACCCAGAAAATTTCATTGTAAGTTTTGTAAAATATTGATTTTCAACATATTTCATGTAGGATTCCCGGATTTATTTCATTGAAAAAAAGCGAAAATAAATTAAAAGGTAAATTGAAACGTCAAGTCTCACAATAAATTGTTTCAATTGCTACTATAATTTGTGTAATTTGTAGCAACTATAGTATGTGCAAAGTGGTAACATTCTTGTAAGATTTTACATACTACGAAATTATGCGATTAATTTTATGATAACTTGACAAATTTTAATATTTTTAATTGCACAGCAGGCCTTGCGTCACACGTCAAGACGAACGAACTTGTTGATTAAATGAAGTTTGTCAAAGTCAAAAATTTTCCTTTTGTACCCCCCTCGCCTTATAATTTAATGATTAATATTTCATGGTTGACAATGTTGCCCTTCATCAACTGGGTTCGAAACTTTTCATATAATACTTTAGCTTACCAGAGTAGTTATATTATATTTATACAATTCAATTTGTTATTCTTTGGAAGATAAGCGGTTGTAACAGATTTTAAGATTTTTTAGAAAACATTCCATCTATATATTTGGAAGTTGTACATTCGTGGCTTCTTCACAGAAAGAAAAGTCGAATTTGGCGATTTATTTTATTTCCCTTAAATAGATGCTAGCTAAATCTATAAAATCGCTTTACGAGCTATGCAACTAGTACTATAGAGTACGCCATATCTGTGAAAACTGTAATGATCTTGGTACTCAGTCATATTCCATGATTAGATATGCACTTCATATTATAAACATACTTCTGCCGATACATTGAGCTTGACCGACCCGGATCTATCAAACGAAAAATGCTTTGCGAGCTTTTTTTCGTTACAGAATCATATATAAAATCCAGCTCACTACACTTTTAAAAATGAGTACTCTTTACCGGAACATTATATTTGATTTGCAGCTGTAATCGAGTAGTGTTGCGTTTTATTAATTTACAAGCTAGGGTACCCGTGTTCGCTCAGGGAGTTAATATGAGATTGTGTTTGAATTTTTTCCCATTACAAAATTGGCAGATGTTATCCATTTTTCCGATTACGACGTGTTTGTATTTGTTATATTTTTTCGTTGGGTCGGTCGTAGTGAAATGGTTCATTTTTTATGTTGCACTGTTTACTTGTCCTCGTCCGCGCTTCTCGTTGGGTGATATTTTCATGGGTAGCATGCGTTCGCAGTCTCTTATTATAAGATTGTGTCTTGATTCTGCAAGTGATTCTTCGGTTTTTCTGCTTCTCACGGTGCTCATTCTCGTTCGTTGGGAACGTAAGCGTGCTTCGCGCTCTTCGACTGTTTCGTTTTTTCGCTGTTTTGTTTTCTCCGTTTTGCTTCAGAACTGGCAAGATCTCCTCCTCTTTTACGTTTAGGCATTGTATAAAATATAAATCAAATCAACTTTTTATTAAGAAATACAATAAGTACACTTTAAAGGAGACGGAGTTGGATCAATTCGTTGAGCGGCACGACCAAGATGCCATGGGTCCCGGGTTCGAGACCAGATGACCCCGTGAGCTTTTATTAAGAAATTAAAATAATCCACTCCGTCTCTGGGCTGTTGTCTAGCTCGCAGCAATGCAATAACAAGACTCAAGTTTCCTCACTTCCTTACCCCAATTCCCTTCCGGTCAAAACCATGCTAACGCATCAAAGGGTTGTCCCCTAGGATTTGTCCACATCGTACAAAAAAAACACTCACTTTATTTTCGATTTATATTCAGTTACTGTATCACTTTGATTACTCACTTCAATGTTTGTATAAGAAACTGACGTTCGAACCTACGACGGATCTTGCTTTATGTACAAAAAAATAGACTTCGAATGTTCCGCAATGTTCCAGAACAGAAATTTGCCCTACACTAACGTCAGCGAAACAAACATTTTAAGTGTAATTTGCTGTCATTTATATTTAACGGAACGTGTTTGGGTGGGTTAATACAATTTTTTAATATCACAAATAAAACGGAAAATAATATGTTGCCGACTTTAGTGCAAACAATTATGCTGACTCGTCTGATAATTAATTAAACACGAGAAATAAAGACCGCCTTTGTTTGACAATTGCCTGACAAATGTCAAATATCTGCCTGCACTCATTGCACTTCATCCAAAGCAAGTGCAAAAATTTCCACTTTTTTGCAGCGAAACAAACGTTGTGCAGTTGCACTAAGTTTACACCGAGAGCGGAACAAACGTCGTTTGACGTAAATTTTGCACACAGTGCAGGCAGTGCAGAAAAAGTGGAGCGAAACAAACATACCTTATGAGTTTAGCCAAAACCACACATTAGGGCACACACATTAGGGCCAAAGTAGTCAGAGTTTCCGACAAATTTACATTGCTTGTTATGGCAGCCGGGGTGATTTGTAGGGTTCCATAGTCAACAACGAACCCTTATAGTTTCGCTATGTCCGTCCATCTGTCTGGCTACTAGAAAGCCGTAATTTGGCATGGGTATACATATTAATCACGCCGACAAATTGCTAAAATAACATCATGAGATCTTTTAGGGTACCTCCCCTATATATAAAGTGGGGATAATTTTTTTTTTCTCGTCTATCCCATGGTGCGGTGTGTCGTTGGATAGGTCGTTCAAAAATATTGCGGGTGTGTGAAAACCATTTTCCCAATTCAGGGATCGGTTTGCGAAGTATTTAGCTTTAAAGTGCTAATTTTTGTTAGAGTCAAGTGTGAAAGAAGGGGTGATCTCTGACTACCATTTTTAGACATTTTTCCAAAAAGGTAGTTATCATCAATAAATTTGGAATTCTTCAAAAAATCGGGATGTTCAGTCTTTATATCTTCATAATATATAGGAATTTCGTTGTGACCTATGAAAGCTAAGGCTTTTAATTTCCAAATTGATAATGAAAAGTTCTTATCAGTACCGTATTTTCGTTCCAGTTTTTCTCGCTCTCCAGTTATCTACCCGAAATGGAAGAAGAGGACTTTAAAAATAGTGTACGGCGAAAAGCTTTTAAACTTGCGTTTTCAAAATCTGATAGAACATATCTAGGATTAAAAATTTATCCCATTTTCACAAACAAATTTAAATAACTCAACCAACGGAGACAGAGTTGGATCAATTGGTTTAGCGGCATAACCACCATTCCATGGTTCCCGGTTTCGAGACCAGTTCCCCCGTGGGTAAAATTGAATTACAAAATCCACTCCGTCTCTGGACTGTTGTCTAGTTCACAGCAATGCAAAAACAAGACATTCAAGTTTACTCACTCCCCTTACCCTAATTCCCTTCCGGCCAAAGCCATGCTATCGCATCAAAGGGTTATCCCCTAAAATCGTTGTGTAAAAAACCCCCAATGGTTTTTTATCGTAATCTGTTTGTCAGTACAAAAAATCACCAAGGGCAATACGTTATAGCATATTTATTCGTCCGAAGACTCCATTTTGTTGTATCAGTAATTAATCCTTCCCTTCAATACCGATTTAGAACCAATACTCTTATGTCCTTGGGTAAATTAGTCAGTTCCCGAAAATTGTTATCTCACGGGTTTCACCTCTTGATTTATTACTCTCATCCATTGCTCTTTTTTTAGCTCCATAAATATTTCATTTTAGGCTTTCTTTCATAAAATTTATATTCGATGCCCACATTTGATTACAATTTCTTTCGATTGCCCACTGGCTTAAATAAACAATTTCCTTGATATCAGCCGTAACCTGATCTTTACATAAGCAGCAAATTAAAATAGCAATGACCGGTTCGCATAAATCTCGGTTCCAAAGTAAAATTATTGTGTTTGGCGCGCGCATGAAATAAAATTGTTATTTGGATTTAATCGGGTATAAATTTAGTTTGTAAGCCGTTGTCGCATAAAATTCAGTTTGTAATTAAATTGCTTTAAACATGTAATATAATAATTGAGATTATCTTTTCAGGATTGGAAGCTTGTTAACAGCATCTCAGCGACAGAGCGCGTTAAGCTTTGGGATCGATTTTCAGGGCCAGTAGACCAGGAATGTGTTAAGGCAGAATTTTTTCGTCGGGTTCATTTGAAAAACCCTCCGTTTCGCTTTAAAGTTGCACCAAAACCGAGAGATAGAGCAGAAATTCCACCAATAGTTAATTATCATTACGAAAATCCGCCACTCCTACTGCCATCACTTAGAGATGCGTTTCGGCACGAGACAGTAACCAGAAACGGATTAATAGAATCTCTCGACGACCATCAACTGGAAATAAGCAAAATGGTAGACGACGATTTACAAGCTATTCGAAATGCAAAGCAAAAAATACGAGAATTTCGAAAAGAAGTTGGTGACGAGGATATTAGTGATGATAGTGAGGATGAGGGGAAAGGGGACACAAATACCGAGGGTGATAAAAAGACTGAAGAGACTGTTAAAACTAAGAGAGACGGGCGTAAGAAAGCAACTGCAGTTGATAAAAAAAGAGAAGCAGATAAAAAAAAAGTTAAAGCAGAATCCGATGCTGCAGAAGACGAAGAAGGCTCTGAATCCAGCCGAAAACAAATCAAAGAAGAATTCGAAGATGATGATCTTTCCGACTACAAAATAGATTCAGAACTAAAAAACCTTGATGTTGATTTGATTAAAATATTGGCATTTCAGAGATTGCAACAAATAATCATTGAGAATCCAGACATAGTTTGGAAGTATAGAAATAGAACAGCAGCACGAGCTATTCGTGATATTTGTAAGTCAACAAACAAAACCATGCCACTTCCAAGTCAATTGCTAACACAGGAAGATATTGAAAGGATTGCGAGAACATTTGCAGATGGTGATGAGAAAATGAATGATAAAACTGATGAGTATGAGAGATATCAGCCTCCTGTACGTACTGATGAGGAAAAAGCAAGAGAAATTGCAATGAGATTAGAGCCTACGTTAATCAGATCACAAATCAGAGCGAGAGCTGTTCTGACCCCAGTTGGAGATATTTTAGAAGGAAACAAGTAAAATTCAAAACAAATCGAAATAAGGAAGAGATTTAATAAGAATTATTTTCAGTTTTTGCAGATGGTTTACATCGTTCAGTATGAAGGACTCAGTTTATATGCGCTATCGAAGTTTTGTTATAGGATCAGGTCCTGGAACGGACCTACCTTTGTCTACATTTGGTCACTGTAGACAGATTTCTCCACGACATGCAATTATATTTTACGATGAAGTTACAAAAAGCTTCGAATTGATGAACTACTCAGAGTTTGGAACAGAAGTGAATGGACAATTGTATTCGTGCGATTTTACAGAGTATCCCCCAACACCTGCGAAACAATACAAAGATGATCCAAGGGAGTTATACACAAAAGTTCAAGAAATTCTGGATAACAGACGTGGACTCAAGAGATATTCTTACAAACTCGATCCAAATGCAAAGTATTTTCGAAAATTATTAAAATTCACAAAAGTTTGGTGATTGATTTTTTACTTTTAGAATGGCGGCACCTATTGCTTCACCGTGCAAGTGCAAAACACTACCCCCCATGATAGCTGGCTGGGAAGGAACAGCAATTTTAACTCATGGCACACTCATTCGATTCGGATGTCTGGCATTCGTTTTTTCAATAGCAGAATTTGAACGGCTATCGGATGATGAGGACGATTAGAAATTTGCTCAATTTTCGTTTTTTAAATGAAAGAAATGCTTTAAAGTTCCCGCAAGTATCACAAGTGAATCAATCACCTATGACATGGCTTGTATATTTAAGCGTTGTTGTGACTAAAAGTACAATGTACGATTGTAGTTAAGTATTATTTGAAAAGAACGTCGTTTTGTAGATCTTTAATAAAATTTTACGGTTATATAGTAAAAAATCAATGTTTTAATTGATGAATAGAGAGACTTTGTGGGTTGATAGTATAGGTTGATTGAAGTCCGAAACCGGGACACAACGATTGGACCTACAATTTAAACTGGATTCCGAATCAAGCGGAAAATGGAATTGGCTCGAAACAGATAGACATAAGGAGTCAGTTTTTGCCGTTAACCCTGAAGCATATCAAGACACCTAGCTTTAAAGAAACCTGGCGACCCCCGGTATCTGGGTGTCAAAGGTAGTCGATTCAACAAACGGACCGCCTAACCTGGAAGGATAAATCTATAGTACGAGACCGAAAAGGCGGCAATAGCAGCAACCTTTACCTCACCGACCTGGAGAAGCTAAACCTACAGAACAAGTAATTGCGGAACTTGAACTTAGGACCCGATGAAGCCGCTGAAGTGTACGCAGGGAGAGGAAATTCATGAAGGAGCACCCACGGAATGTGTGCGTTGGGCCTGTCAAACGAGAAGATGTACCTGACGCCAAGTTTTCAGTCGATTTAACTGACCTACGTTGCCCCCCGAAAAGGCTTCGCATCCATAGTAGTAATTTGACCAACAAGACCCTCACCCACTGTGGAGTAAAGGACCTAGAGGAGTATAACTTGCGAATGGCGAAGAACACTCCTTTTCTTACCTGACTGATGTGGGGGACCAGGTCAGGCACTCATCTAAAGTTAAGCCTAAACTAGTGACGGTTTTGCTGAGATGAATAAGGGCACTGTCTAACCTAATAGCTCCAACGCGTTAGAAAGCTCGAGCCTGCATCTTGGACTCGTTGAGGTTGAGTTTATTGAAAGTCCCCATTTATCCATCCCGCACAGGTGTGCAGCTGCCCCAGTTCAGGGGAGAAGGTAACTTGTACTTGTGGACCAACCCACTACCGACACACTCAGGGAGATCGTTGATAAACACAAATCTTGACTTCAGTTTGGCGCACAGCGGGGCGTGGTCGATGGTATCGAAAGCCTTACTGAAATCAAGCAGGAGCACGCCTGAATGCTCGAAACGCGGCGTTCCTGCATGAGATCAAGTGTAATATGTCACGGGTGGTCCAGGGGAATCCATCACGGCGCACTCCTACACGGAGTGGCACGTGGGTCTGAAATATGTGTGAGATGGCAACATTTAGTGTTTCAAGTTGGATGTTGACATCATTGGTAGAGTATATCAAACAAACATCGATATGATATGCATCTATAAGGAGACGGTCCAGATTCTCACACTTATAATCTCGATTCTCGATATTGAAATTGCTCAGGAGCTCTAGTCATTGGAATAGCACACGATAAAATCCCTGGGACCCAAAAAAAGTCGCTTAACTGAACCATGTCATCATCACTGACGATAAAGAAGTCAATAAGGTTGGAAGAAGCATGCGCTACACAGTAATGAGCGGTTTTTTTGCAGGTCACAAACTAAGCTCAAACGAAGCCCCCGAAGGAAAGCCTCGCAGCGCCGTTGCACCACTGCTTCCAATAGATTCGAATTGAAATCGCCCATTAAGATTACTTCGTCATATCTGGGAATCAGATCCACCTCATCCTCCATACCTTCTAAATCCCCCCCGAGAGCGATAGAGAACAACCTACAAGTACCGACAACAGTTTCAACGAAAACAAACTCCAAATCACAAGAATCCGACTGGGCAACTTGCCTGGCTTTAAATCGATTGGAAATATAAAGCGACACACCATCGCCACCCGCAAGTGGGCGGTCGTTACTTTGAATACAATAGCCAGAAATGAAGAGCGATTTGTTAGACACATGTGGCTTTAACCAGGTCTCCGAGACGCCAACTGCATCTAACCAGCAGTCCTTACAGATACGCCCAATCTCATCAAATTTAGCGGTTTGCGTGAACTGATTAATAGTAGAGCTCTCAGAAACCCGACCCGCGAGTACCCGGTTCCTACCCGGGTATTCGGTTCTCACCCGGGTACCCGATTTAAGTCGGGTACCCGGTTCCTACTCGGGTATCCGGTTCCAAGGGAGAATCGGTTCCATTATAAGAGTCGGTTCCAACGCCAGAATCGATTCCGTCACAGGAATCGGTTCCTCTTGAAATCGTGCAGTAGATTCAGTTTCAAGGCCAACAGAGGAAATTTTGCATTTCACTAAGAAAATTTCTAGTTTCTTTGGAAATTACAGATTTTGTTGTAGTGAAATTTCAAAATACGACTTAAGATTTATTAATAAAAATTTAAAATTCGTTATACTCCCTACTATTAGTGAAAATTTTTGCTCTGCAATTTCACTCATTCTTATTAATCAGTTCATACGACGGAATCGATTCCCGGTGGCGAATTCGATTCTTACAGTGGAACCGGTTCCAATGATGGAATCGATTCCTATTTGGAACCGGGTACTCGCCTGGAACCGGGTACCCGATCGGAACCGAATTTTTGGTAGGAATCGATTCCAACCCGGTTGGATGGGTACCCGGGTTTTCGGGTTATCCGGTTCCAACTGAGAGCTCTAATTAATAGTAGTAATCAGTAGTATCGAAAGTAAAATTGAGAAGTGCTAATACTTAAAGTTTTCAAGTTTTTAAGTTCTCAAGTGAATCAAATCCAGTTGCAAAGATGTCTTTAATTCCAATGTTGTTTGACCGAAATCCATACAGGTACCGCCGAAGCATATGGGTCATGGATATGGACGACATCGGACTGGGGATTACGCCACAGGAAATTCGTGCTTTAATGGAACTGCCAAGGTTAAGGATTAGGCCACATATTGCGTTGGATATTCAAATGAGTACAGTGGGCAAGGACGGTTTCCAGGCAAGCATCGATGTAAGGCAGTTTAAACCAAACGAGATTACCGTGAAAACAGTTGATAACACCGTCATTGTGGAGGGAAAACACGAAGAACATTAGAATGAACACGGATACATCTCTAGACAGTTTACAAAAAAGTACGCTCTGCCTAAGGGATATGATCCTTAACAAGTGGTATCCTCGCTTTCTTCAGATGGAGTACTGACAGTGAAAGCTCCACCAGGAAAACAAGCCATCAAAAATGTTAACGAGCGGGTAGTGCAGATCCAGCAAACTGGTCCAGCTCATTTGAATGTGAAGGAAAATCCAAAAGAAGAATCAAAAGATAAGAAAAAGTAGTCATCTTATATATACTACCTACTAATCATTCCAATTTTTAAGTTCTGTGAACTTTTTCTTTAAATAAAACTTTGTCCATTGAAATGTCCCGCGACGGCTCTCGTTTTTTTTTCTCATTTTGGGTTAAAGAAATCCGGAAAAAATCTAATCTAATTTTCTCCGGATTTCTTTAACCCAAATGATTTTATCGTTTCCGGATTTTGTCATTTCTGGATTTTGTCGCCTCTGCATTTCGACTTTTCTGATTTTTGTCTTTCTGGATTTCGTGCCCACCTCCTATGCTAGTCAGTAAAATCTAAATTAATTAATATGTACCTAGTAGTAAATCATACGACTCAAATGACAGTGGCAATTCTGTTTATTTTTTATATTAAATATTTTACAAAATATATTTGCGACAGTAGTTGCTTTCAAAGTTTAATTGATTTATCAATTGCAAACCTACCTCTACGAAAGCTTCTGCGTAGTTTTGGATTCCTTTTTGCAGATATCAACGACTTCGTGCAAAATCTCAATTTCACTTTTGATAAAATCTAAATGGGCTTCAATATTATATCGACTCAAGTAATTATCGTGACCTGAAACGATATAACTTTAAATGTGAAACTCTTTATTTGAGACTAGTTGCCTTTTCTTCTGGATAACAATTTATACATTTGCTGAAGAGCATCTAGAATACGTTCTTTAGTCAGTTCATTTCCAGCAATGTAGTCCTTTGTAGCGGCAATAACTTTTTCCCACTTAAAAGTTTCCTCCTTTGCTTGATTGTACGATCTTTCCAGTTCTGCCAGCTCATTGTTCAACCCCAATATAGTCAATGCTGCTTCATTTATTGCCTTAACCATATTCCGTTTTATCTCTTCAATTGCTTTAATCTTTTCCTGTTCTAGTTCATTTATCTCCACTTGCGCTAACACTATAAAAATAAAATTGGAAGCTTCGCGTAAATAGTCAAAGTACATTCGAATTTACTTAGAGCATCACATCTGTCTATGCAGTCTTTAACAGACTTGAGAATATCGGACTTTTCAACAACCTCCTCAATAACAGTTTCGTATGGTTCCATTTCTTTAACTGTTTCCTGAAGAACACCGAGGAACCCTTTCAGATCTTTAATTTCTTTTTTATATTGCAGAATATCGGTCTTAAGTTGATCTTGAACTCTTTTTTCCTGGCGAATTTTCGCAACCGCTATTTGCTCCTTTTCCTCACATTCTTTTATGAAACCATTAACCTCAATAAAACGATCCTTGAGTTGCTGTTGAATCTTGTACATCTCATCAATTCGTGTTGCATTAACCAATCTTTGTCGTTTGGCATTTTGTAGCAATTCTTGTTGCAATTTTTGCATTTCAATGTGTTCCCTCTCATTTTGAATGGCCAGAAGTTCCAAACATTCACCAGCACTATCCCAATATGGTGGCTTACTACAAAAAATAGTTGCTAATGCTTTTGTAACAATACCGTAAAAACTTACATGAAAAATTGTTCTTGAGCCTTTGACTCAAGGTAATCTCCCACGGCATCTTCTGGCTTCAAGTCAAGATTGCCTATAACATCAAGCTTATTCGTTGGTTTAGTTCGAGGCATTTTAAGATATTTTTTTAAAACGTTTAGTTATTCAGAGAAAAGTTTTGCCGACTGACAATTTATTTGAATTGGTTGCTATGAGTATGTCGATCCAACAAAAACATCTACATGGCTACCGGGGTATCGATAAATCGACACAATCTTAGAAACTGACACCACTGAGCTTAAAAGGATACCCATGAACATCATCATAAGATTTGTATAATTCTATATCCGGATGTAGCTTAGCATTTAAATTTGCACCCTTTACATTACGAAACTTTATGATGGATTTACTTTATTGTGAACTGGGGCCCCTATTGCGAGTGTCGATTTTCGTTCGACTCGACTAGCTAAAGCTCACTTCCCCAATTAAATTGTTAGTACAGTGCGCGTCTTGGCTAGTCGAGTCGAACGCAAATCTACACTCGCAATAGGGCCTTCTTATTTCTATAACGAGTGACTATTAGGTACATTCAAAAGTGTCTCCCACCGTCGTTCCATAAAAATACTAAACTAGACTCACAAAACAGACTTGACTATGGATTATAGCATACGTCTCCTCTTTTAACGAATTGAGCGCCTACTGGATTGTATGTGGACCGGGTTAAGTTAATTTGCTTATCACATTACTACTTTCCAAATGTAGATGTAATAACGTTTGTTAGTAACCACCGTTCAGCATTGTCCTTTAATAGGAGGTAGATATTTCCACAGAGTTCGTTTTCTGACACACGGGAGCTTAAGGCTAGTCGCTCTATGCGAAAAAGAAAGTCGTCGACAGAGAAAGACGGATTACGGTCGGTGATGTGTATCCCCCAGGACGCCACTGTAATTCGAGGCGCGGGCCTTACTTTAGCCTGTCGATGTTAGGAAGCTGAAGCTACGGTGCCTGAGTTATTTTCTAAGGATTTCCGGGAATGTGAAGACTGTTCTGAAGGAGCTTCATTCGTCTCAACCTGTCCACTGCCACACCCTGACCTCTCAAGGATGGACTGGGGCAAGTTGGTTCTGAACAGGCCAAGGATTTCCTTCTTGAAATCGGCCAGATGAGTCGACAACTAGTCGGCAGTGAGCACTGCAGCATCGGATTGGTATGAGCTCCTAGATGCAGGAGTGAGCCGAAGTTGCCGAAGGTCCTTAAGCGGCTAACTGCGATAACACTATAGCGACTTCAGCTTTTATCTCAAATTCGAAGCCGATTCCTGTCAAAATCAAACATGCGTATGACAATACTGCTTAACACAATACCGCCTTCGGCTTTAAATAAAATCCAAAGCCCAAGTGACTATCACTTGATGTTTAAATTTCAAAACCGAAGCGTAGTAAGGAAGGTAAATAAAAATGTCGTTAGAGGAACATTTGATAGATGTATTCATTTTGAATTATATTGTGATTTAGATATAGCAATTTCTAACTACAGTGAAACCTCCCTATAGCGGAGACTGTTCGTTCCTAAAAAAATGTCCGCTATTAAGAGGTGGAAGACTGGAAAAAGTGTCCGCTTTTCGGAGGTGTCCGTAAAGGGAGGTTTCACTGTAGTTTGTTATTAATTAATAGTAATTTTCAAGTATTTTTGTAACGGTTTTAGTCATTTTTAATTTGGAAGAGTATTACCGAATGACTGGTTTACACAGACGGCTCTAAATGCGAGCGTAGCTGTAGGTTTGGGATATCGTGCGAGGAACTAAACCCGGATTTATGGGGAGGGGTAAACGACTCCTCGCCGGCTCTTCAATGTGAAATCGCAGCGATAGAGATAGGAGCTAAACAGCTAATAGAAAGGGCAGTAAGATCCTCTAGGATTGCAATATGCACGGATAGCCAGGCATCATCAAATCATTTAACTAACGCCGCGGTAAAATCCAAAACGATAGAGGAATGTAAACAGACCCTAAAAAAGCTAGGGAGACAAAACGATGTCACCCTAATATTCGAGCCGGGGCACTGTGGCATCCCAGGTAATGAAAAGGCAAATGAGCTGGCGCGGAGAGGCGCATATGCGGACACTCCAATAATGCTCAACCCGAGCATACCCATTTATGAAATCTAAAAAGAAACCACGAAATGAGTAACGAGGAGACACAAAGAAAAATGGGAGGGATCAGATATCGCCAGACATACAAAGGCGTTTTGGGGAACTCTGAATACACATGAATCTGAAAAGATCATTAAGCTTAACAAAGCCAAACTGAAACTTCTTGTTGTTCCTTGTGACAGGACATGCAAGACTTAGGGCTCATGCCATAAAAATGGGAAGGGCGAACACTAGTCTCTGCAGAGGATGTTGGGAAGAAGACGAGACCGTATTATACGCAAAAAAGGTCTAGTATTTTAGGAACATACTACTGCGACGATTTAGCAGAAGTTAAGAAATCGGGTTATAATCGAATTATCCAGTTCGTTACGGCGATGTTATTCGGACATTGCCCTTTAGGATACGCTGCCGCGCAGGGAGCGTACAACGGGCCACTAAAGGCCTCAGTGCAAGAAAGATACACATCTTTCCCCCCTCGAATGAAGAAAAATTTATATTGCAGCAGCTTCAGACTCATGAAGAAGTGGCTGTATTCAGCGGCATTCAGCCTTCTCAGCGTAGGCTGATGTGCGTGACGTCAGGCTATGTTACAGCGGCTTGATTGCGCTGAATAAAAATTTTGAGTTAGCTGCTAGTTTAGTTAATTACCCGCTGTCAGCCTTTTAAAAACTTGTGCATTGTCTGTTACAGAGTAAATGCACTCGCCAACTTGAAGGTTTTTAGTTTCCATTTTCACTAAATTTATCACTAAAGAAAACCTGACGGAACAAACAAATGGCAAAAATCGTCTTCTTCTTACTCAGCCTACTTCAGTCGAAAATATTTGGGCTGGAAAATATGACAAGAGGCTGGGTTAGCGGCTAAGTAAAAAAATGTATTCAGAATACCTCAGCCTTTAGCCGCTGCCAGGGCTGGGAAGGCTGAGTTCCGCTGAATACAGCCAGTAATTCCGAAGCGGTCACATTGTTATGATCGGCTTCGAATCATGTTATGACAGGCAGCGCCTTAAACCTAGCATGTAGGTGCGAGTGAATAGGCTCCACTCAGGGACAAGTTTGACCCATAATTCAGCGGCGCTTGGTTCACTAACGAACTAACGAGTCTGTGAGCAACCCTTGGTTTCTTGACAGTCTATGTTGTTAAAATCCAGTCACCGGTGGTGTGACGTTGTGCCTTTTTTAGGCTTGGCACTTTGGCCGTCCGCATCAGCCGTCCACTTCCCGCCTTGTGACCGAGACATTGGAAAGTTGGTTAGTTACCAGTCCAACAACCGTTGCTTATGTAACCAAGTAAAAAGAAACTTATGCTTGCACTTGCTGTATCGAAGTAAAAGAACCTGAAGTAACAACTGCAAAAAAAAGTAGTTTTAAAGTGAAAGAAGTCTAGTATCAATATTAATCTCTGCTGTTAGTTTTCATGACACCAAAAAATGGTAGTTAATTTCATTTCGAACCTATACCAGTTTGAAAAAGGTTTAACATAGTTTTCCGATGATTTTTCGACTCGATGTGTCTTAACACTTCTGAACACGGGGACAAATATATCAAATTAAAAAAAAAAACAAATGTCTTTATTAATTGCTGTACTTTTCTTAATTTACATACTATAAAAGTACGTCGATATGGATTATGAACATACAAAATAAACGCAACACTTATCCACATATAATTATACAATTATAAAGCTTTAAAATACTGTCCGCAAGCAACTTTTGTGGTTTTACCTTCTTCAAGAAAAAATACAAAGATATGATGATACGATGAAAACAATTACAAAAAGTATGGAGTAGTATTTTGCGGAGGTATTACTCGCTCTGCATCAGGTACAGCATGGAATATGCTAACATTACGTTCTTTGGAAGTTTTAAAACTCAAAATCGATGCAACATTTCCACAACGATAACAGTAATTTGGAGCTGACCAAACCGTCACAAGTTTATTGTTAAACATATACTTTATCCCCTCGTTTACCAGCTGATGTGCTCGACAAATTAAATCAAGATCATTTATTGTCATGAAATCTTCTGTAACTAATGATCCAAAAAGCCAACCAGCTCCTCGCGGACTTTCAGCCCTGTAATGAGGTATTCAAATTGTTGATGCTTTATTTGCAATTAATTAGTCTAAAAAACTTACCATAGATCAAGATCTTCTGGATCCGACCACACAAGATCACAAAAGGCACCTTTATATGGAATTTCACCATTCCTCTCAATCGTTCGTATTTGATCTAAAGTTTTTATGTCTGGGCTCAGACCACCATGAACACAAAGTATATCCTCATCAATAAGCTAAAATGAATGTTTTCTAAAGGAAAAAACCTTGAATTTTAAAATGAATTCACATACAGCTGCTATGATTAGGAGATCAAAAACTCGACAACAATATTTCCATGCATTTGCATTTCCATACTTGTTAAGGCATTCGTCATAGAATCCATAAACTTTTGTAATTTGCCTTGATTCATGATTTCCGCGTAAAAGGGTAATTCTGTCGGGATATCTAGCCTGTGTAATCATATTTCAAGTTTTAATCAAAGTTTTATTAATATTGAACACTCACTTTTAACGTCAACAACCTTGTTAAAGTTTCCAAACTGTAGTAGCCTCTGTCTACAAAGTCTCCCATGAAAACATAGTTTGTTTCGGGAATTTGCCCTCCACAACGGAAAAGCTCTTCCAAGTCATAAAACTGAGATTGGAAAAGATATTTATTTCGTTACAATTGCTTAAGTGCGCTAGCTAAAATAGGTTTCTTCTTATATATCTTGGCGTTATTTAAATCTAGCTATCATCAAAAATAGATTAAGGTTATGTTCGTATTTATTATAAAATTTCCCATAATTAATAAATAAGACTTTTATTGAAAATGTTAAAATTACCCACTCTACTTAACGGAAGTAACAGTTTTTACAATGAATAAGAAAATGAACATAAAACAAAGAAATTCTACCTTGATAAGTTAGAAATTGACAATAGTGATAGTTCAACTTTAAATCACTTTACCTGCCCATGGATGTCTCCACAAACCGTAACTGGTGTGCTAACTGGTTGAATATTGGATTCTTCTAACAATATGTCACAAACTATATCACAGAGATGCTTTAAATCATTTTCAGGAAGATATTTGCATTCTTTTACGATTTCAACCCATTTGTCTAGGTCAGCCATCTTTTAATAGCGATTTCGATGGGACTTCAGTGCGCCACGAGTTTCGATTTATTCTAGCAGTGTATGTCAAAACTTGTTTACTGGCACTGCGGTTTTGCACTGGCACGGCGGTTTGGTTTCAGTGGAACCAGTGTTACAAGCAATATAATTTCGTAGAACATAATATTTTAAAATGTTCTATAATAAATTTTCGCCGTTGTTTTATTGAATTTTTTTTATTGGTGCCCACGCATTGACAATTGACAAAGCCAAAAAGAAATGTTCCATTTAGAGATTGAGATGGACGCCGGACGGTACTACATCAATAAATCGAAGTATCAATAATGCACTTCCTAATATATCGATGTTTTCAACATTCGATAAATGCTATAATCGATATTTTTTAATCGATACTCAGATAGTATTCGAAGCTTAGAACATAAAGCTGAACAGGAATGGCAGTATCGCGTATATGTGCTGTAGGTGTGATCGGTATCTGAACGATAGAAGAAGTGTGGAAGTGGGGAAAGTTTTGAGGTACTGTCCCCATATCGAAGTGTTTTGCTTTTATTTTCGGAAATGTCAAATTTTAAGTTGTGCTGTGAAAGTTTTGTGAAAACAGGAATTTATCGAGGTGATTAGTATTAACGATTGCTAATTATAGCCTAGTTAAGTGTAAAAATACCTTGTGATATCTTATTGTGTCCTTTTATTGTGTAAAACTCCACAAAAAATCACAAATTTAGTGATGAAGTGTGCTGTGTACTGCTGCAAACATTATCGCCGGAGAGCGCGAGGAAAATCTGTTTTCAGGAAAGTATATGTTATAATACAATCTCTAAGGTCTCTTTGCTTAAATTACTGCGATTATATTAAGCGACAGTGACTTATAATAGTAAATATTCACTATTTTCCTGGCTATAGAACTTTGTTTACATTTGTAATCTAGCCAAATATAGCTTTGCCCTTATTGTCACTGTCGGCTCGCGAACAATTTTTCAGAAGGGGTCAGAACATATTTTTCGATTTAAAACTAAAAATATTTTAAGTATAATTATATAGATTTTCCAAAAATAGCAAATAATTTACATAAGTACTTACAATAAATAATTTTAAGTTCAATTGACAAAAGACAAACCACTGGGGATCAAAAAAGATACATAAGTTATAATATCATATTCTAACTTATTTATCTAAATCACCTATCTCAACCTCCACGTGGTGGTCCCTGGAAACAAGTGAGCACTGTCTGTATTCAATAACAATGCTCACTTGGCTAAAAGAGAAGTTGGAACAGTTTAAATGCATAAATTATTGAAAATTTCAAAGCATTTCGCAACTGTTTTTCTAAATTGTGTTAGATCTTATTATAATTAGAAAGTCAATTTCATCTTTGCGCACATTTTTAAATGTAATTTAATAATACAATTTTGAAAATAAATATTTATTAATTTTGATTTAATACAATTTGTAATTATTCAAGATATATCAACCCCGCTTCAAAAAATCTCAAATTTGACTACTGTCATGGGCTTCAAACACATAGAAACCCTCACCTCTACAGAAAGGAAAATGCCGACGTTTTTCTGGCTTACTGCCATTCCTGTTTAGCTTTATGTTCTAAGATTCGAAGCATCTTTGCAAGAAATTGAAAAAAATCAGAACATTTTTTTGAAAATCGCTTAAATTTTTTTTGGTACGCAGAGTGTGATATTCGACCGTTATTTATTTTCTATTTCACGACCACTCAACACTAAACGACTGTTACTTGAAGTTACTTGAAGTGCTGTTAGATAAAGGTCTCTATGTTAATTGTTAATTTGTTGTTGACGAAGAGTTTGAAGAAAATTTGGGATACTTACTTCAAGAAGCAATCGACACGGCAAACTCTTGGTCGCAGGATTGCAGACTGAAGATAAGATGGAACTCTGCTGCTTTACTAAACGACAAAAATTGAGCAAGATAGTTCCCCCCGCCCATGCATTGACAACACTAGATTAACTTTAAAGAATTAGGCCTAATTTCTGGGTGTGCTGATGGACGGGAAATTAAATTGGGCCAGGCACCTACACGAGAAGAAAAACAAAGCGGTAAGAGCTTTCTGGACGCGTAGAAATGCTATAGGTAAAGTATGGGGACTATCACCCTATATTATAAAATGGGTATACACATGCCTAATCAATTGGGTGGACAGAAACCAAAAAATCATGAACCAGGCCCAACGTATGTGCAATTTAGGCATAACAGGGGCTACTAGGCCAACACCGACAAGCGCCCTGGAGGTCATTGTAAACATTATTCCATGTTAAACAGGTAGCCGTAGTTTTACGCATTAATAAACTGTGGAAGGAAAGTGGAATACAAACCCAACTATGTAACGGTTATACGGTCAACAGACTGGGACTTCAAAACTGGTAATCCCAATATGGAGGCAATCTTCAAGACTCATTTCTCGACAAAGTGAGTAAATCAATAATAGGGTGTTTCAAGAAAACACCATAACGCTTTACACCGACGGCTCAAAATACGAGCGTGGCTGTGGCTTCGGAATATCGTGCGAGGAACAAAACCCGGAGTTATTTGGAGAGGTAAACAACTCTTCCGCGGTTTCTCAATGTGAAATCGCAGCGATAGAGATAAGAACTAAACAGCTTATATAGCGGAGAGTAAGATCCTCTAGGATTGCAATATGTACAGATAGCCAGGCATCCATTTGATTTGATTTGAGACATAACAATCAAAAGGCCCAGGAGCCTTATACAAAGATTGTAGAATAATGATACAAAAGATTGGCTTATAACTAAATAGAGGCAAAACAAAAATACAGATAGAAAGGAGTTAACTGAGTACAATCACTATGTTAACTAAATAGCGTAACTAATCCTAGAATAACACTAAAACTAAACTATAAGCAATGCAAAACCTCCGCAAGTCGACCGCCATCCCCACACTAACCAAGTTCAGTAAATTTGGTACTAGATAATTGATACAGAAAGACTACATAGCCCCATGGCGGCGAAAATTGCGATGACCGAGCCTGTGAGCAGAAGAAGGAGAGGCTAAAAAGGATGAAATACTAAGATAATAAATTTACTATGTAATATTAAAATGTGAGTAGCGTGATAAATTTGCTACGTAACATTGAGTATTAATATTAATAAGGGGAGGGGAGATCAGAGAAAGAAGAAGAAAAAATGGAGTAGCTCGAAATGGAAAGGCGTGAGGAGCCGATTTCTGTCATTAACCATCAAACATATCAATCCACAAACCGTCCTGACCTGGAAATTTAAATCAATAGCGCGAGACCGGAAGGGCGACAATAGCAGCAACCTGGAGAAGCTGGACCTACAGAACAGGTAACTGGGGGGGCTTTGAGCTTAGAACCCGGTAAAGCAGCTGAAGTGTCCCCGTAGGGAGAGGAGACCCAAGGAATGTGTGTGTTTGGCATGAAATATGATCTCTCCTATCCATCGAGAAGATGTATCTGACACCCCGAGTTGAAACTAGCTTTTAGTCTATTCAGCTGGCCTACACTGCACCTCAAAAAGGCTTCGCATCCATAGCAATTGATCGGCATGAGTAGTGACCTGATCAACAAAGCCCTTAGCCATTGTGGAGTGAAAGACCTAGCAGAGTATAATTTTCGAAGGGCGAAGAACAGTCTTTTTCTCACCTGGCTAATGTGAGGGGCCCAGGTAAGGCACTCATCAAAAATTAAGCCCAAACTAGTGACTGCTTGGCTGAGAAGAATAAGGGCGTTGTCTAACCAGATAGCTCCAACGCGGTCCCGAATCGGGAAGCGATAGAAAGACAGTACCTGCGTCTTTGACGCGCTAAGGTTGAGTTTGTTGCAGGTCGCCCAATAACAAATCGCCTGAAGATCTCCATTAATCAATCTTACACAGGCATGCAGCTGCCCAAGCTCAGAGGAGAAGGTAATTTTTGCATCGTCAGCATAAAGGTGGACCAATCCAATATCGACACACTCAGGGAGATCGTTGATGAATACGCTGAAGAGGAGGGGGTCAAGCACTGAGCCCTCTGGAAAGCCCCTGGAAATTAGAAGGAATCCAGAAAAGACCTCTTCCACATGGATACATTGAATCCGATCAGTAAGTTAAGAAGTGACAAGCCGACGAGGAAAACCCGAGCCTTGATTTCAGCTTCGCGCACAGCAGGGCGTCATCGATGGTATCAAAGGCCTTACTAAAATCAAGGAGGACCAAAAATTGTGGCCTTGTGGTTGTCCATGTTCATTAATATCTCCTTACAAATATCAACAAGCGATGATTCACGATAGTCCGTCATCTGCTCCCTTTCAAGAATCTCCCAAGCCTTGGAAAGTGATGGTAACAAACTAACAAACGCCGCGGTAAAATCTAAAACGATAGAGGGAGACAAAACGATGTCACACTAATATACGTGCCGTGGCACTGCGGTATCCCAAGAAATTAAAAGGTGAATGAGCTGGTGTAGAGGAGCGCAAATGAAGACATTCCAATAATACTCCACCTGAACATTGAATGGGTAACAAGGAGGCACAAAGAAAAATTGAAAATATCCCACATCGCCAGACATACAAAAGCGTTTTAGGGAACGCAAGGGCTCATACCATAAAAATTGGAGTGGCGAACTCCAGTCTGTGTAGGGAATGCGGGGAAGAAGACGAGACCGTCTTCAACGTTCTCGGTCAATGCCCAGTCCTAACGCAGAGAAGGTTTAGAATCCTAAGAACGTGCTTCTGCGAAGATTTAACAGAAGTATAGAAATGGGATATAATCGAATTATCCAATTCGTTCGGGGGATCAGTTGGCTCGTTAGTGTATTTTAGGGTACGCTGCCGAGGAGGGGGCGTATAACGGACCACTAAAGGCCTCAGTACAAGGAAGATACACATCTTTTCCTCTCTTGCAAACCAAGCAACCAAAGTATGGTAAGTACATTTATCTTCCCGTGATTTTGACTTTTAACTATCTTTCTGTTTTGGTGGTTTCATAAAATAGAGATTTTGAATCGGGAAAATTCCGAAGAAGAAACAAGGCTCCTAAAAACAGCGAAGTAGGGACAGAGTTCAAGCGACTCCATGGTAAACGATCACAGTGTAAGTGATGCAAGAGATGCGAATAGTTCAAAATGTGTGTAGGGAGATATTTAATCTAATGATATATATTGCTAGTTATATATTTTGCAAAGTTTAAATTCTGAATCTATAATAATTTGTGGTTATTTAATATTAAATTCTATGAATGTAATCATTTGAATACCGATAATTTAGAAATTTAGAGCTGGCATTGCTGTTCCGCCATTTCCTTTTAAATGTCAATCGGACTGTCACTCGTTGCTGTCAAACAAAATACTTCACTTTGCCGGATATTTGATAAAATGATATAATCGTTCTCTAGTTAGTTATAAAAAGAGCATATGGTGTAAAATATTTGAAAAAATAACACCTTTAATTTCATTAAAAATATATATTGATCGAAAAACGTGTGTTGTGTATAACCTAGGCCTCAGCCCTATTTGGATATCAAACGAAAATGTCGGTGAAAGAACAGATAAAAATTGATATAGTAAGATATATTTTTCAGTTCTTATTGAATTTTTATAAAAATTTACTTATTTGTTAAGGAATGGGGGCACGAAAGACTAGTTCGTGCCCAACAAACTGTTGAGATGAGACCGTACGATGTCGAATCTTGGTCCGTCTTGCTTAGGGAAGCTCAAAGTCGTCATATAAATGAAGTGAGATCCTTGTACGAGTCTCTGGTATCCGTATTTCCTACAACAGCTCGTTACTGGAAAATATACATTGAACAAGAAATGAAAGCCAGAAATTTTGAGCGAGTGGAAAAATTGTTTCAGAGATGTTTAGTGAAAATTTTAAACATCGATTTGTGGAAGTTGTACCTTACTTACGTTAAGGAAACGAAAGCAGGACTTAGCACACATAAGTATGTGAGAATTATTAGCCTATTTAGATTTACTAATTTGTTTTAATTTCATAGAGAAAAACTTGCTCAAGCTTACGATTTTGCTCTAGAAAAGATTGGAATGGATTTGCATTCCTTCTCAATTTGGCAGGATTACATAACATTCCTTAAGAGCGTCGAAGCTGTAGGAAGTTACGCTGAAAATCAAAAAATTACTGCTGTACGAAAAGTATATCAGAAAGCTGTAGTTACTCCGATTATCGGCATTGAAACACTTTGGAAGGAATACATCGCATTTGAACAGAACATAAATCCAATAATTTCAGAGAAAATGAGTCTTGAACGATCCAAGTAAGTATTATTTAGGCTATATATGTAAATATATTTATTTCTTAGGTTCAGATATGGACTCCATTGTTATTTTTAAGCCATAAAACTTGTTTGCTATAAGAATGATAATTTCAGGGATTATATGAATGCCAGACGAGTTGCGAAGGAACTGGAAATTGTAACCAAAGGACTAAACAGAAATCTCCCAGCGATCCCACCAACCCTAACAAAAGAGGAAATAAAACAAGTAAACAGAAACGATGAGGCGTGAATTAAGTTAATAATAAATTTCTTTGTTAAGGTTGAACTATGGAAAAAATACGTTGCTTTCGAAAAATCAAACCCTTTAAGGACCGAAGATACAGCCCTTATTACACGCAGAGTAATGTTTGCAACCGAACAATGTCTATTGGTTTTGACTCATCATCCAGCTGTCTGGCATCAAGCGGCCCAATTTCTAGATCAAAGTTCCAAACTACTTACAGAAAAAGGAGTGCGTATTATACAAAAAACATTAAAAAACAGATCGAGCAAATATTCTCTATGCTTTAATACAAATTTTCATTGCAATACAATTACAACAGATAAATCTTTGATTGCACCATTAGCCACACTTTATAGGCATCGTCAGTACAACATTTTGTATAAAGGAGATTTTGATGCTATTGTGCATTTGTTTATGTTACAACACTGTCTAGAGAATAAATTTCGTGAAATACTTACTACTCCCTGTAACCCAAGCTTATGTGGTTCTCTGTTATTTAATGGATGCAGTGAAATTGTATCTCTGGGCTTCGATTGTTGTATTTATGGTATAAAATTATTGTAATTGTGCTGTGTTCTCTTGTTCGCGAGAGACAATCAAATCCCAAAGATGCTCTGTCTACTGCGCGTTTTAATCTAGCTTTAAGTAAAATATAAAGAAAAAAATAAAAACAAAACAAAATTTATGATTAATTAACCAACGTTTTTTAGGATGTAACAGCAGCAAGAGCATTTAGTGACGAAGCTTCAAATGTTCTTGAAAGAGCTATCAATGGTGTTTTAAGTAGAAATGCTCTACTTTATTTTGCTTATGCAGATTTCGAAGAAGGTCGCATGAAATACGACAAAGTGCATCAGATGTACAACAAATTTCTGACAGTTCCTGATATTGATCCAACGCTGGTAATAAATTTTTAAAAATTTTGGGAATCAATGTGACAAATATCTTGTTTTGCAGGCGTATGTGCAGTATATGAAATTTGCCAGAAGAGCAGAAGGTATTAAGTCTGCACGTGCAGTATTCAAAAAAGCTCGGGAAGATGTTAGGTCTCGGTATCATGTTTTTGTGGCTGCTGCCCTAATGGAGTACTATTGTTCCAAAGACAAGGATATTGCGTTTCGGATATTTGAGTTAGGCTTAAAACGATTCGGTGGCAGTCCGGAGTATGTTATGTGCTACATTGATTATTTGTCGCATTTGAATGAGGACAATAACACCAGAGTTTTGTTCGAAAGAGTTCTCTCATCCGGAGGGCTGACGCCTCAGCTATCTGTTGAAGTATGGAATCGCTTCTTAGAATTTGAATCTAATATCGGTGATCTCTCAAGTATTGTTAAAGTTGAAAAAAGGCGGAGCGCCGTTTTGGAAAATGTAATACCATTATTTTATCTCACAACGAATCTATTTTGACAGAACTATTTTTTCAGCTTAAAGAGTACGAAGGTAAAGAAACGGCTCAACTTGTCGATCGATATAAGTTTTTGGATTTATACCCTTGCTCAGGTGTTGAATTAAGATCGATTGGATACGTTGACGTAAGTATTTAAGTAATTAACAAGATTTTAAATATTGATTGCTTATATTTAGACACGTGGTATTATTGGGCAAAAAGGTGGAGGTCTGGAAAACTCGTTCGAGCAAGGCTCTAAACTTCCTCGGCCAGATTTTTCACAAATGATCCCATTCAAACCCAAAGCAAATGCGTTTCCAGGTGAACATCCCTTAGAGGGTGGAACTTTCCCAAAACCACCAGCTTTGGCAGCACTCTGTGCTCAACTACCCCCACCAATATGCTTTCGAGGACCGTTTGTGTCCATTGATATGTTGACGGACATTTTCAACAGAATACAACTTCCTGATGGTATATATAAAGATTTTTCTTTAGTTTGATCTTCGCACTTAACTTTTTGTTTATTTATTAGTTCCCGTACCTACTGGAGACCATGGTTGCGATATTAAATTGTTCGATTTGGCTAAGTCTGTCCACTGGATTGTCGACGACAGTACATTTTCCAGTGAAGGCGGTCTTAAAAGGAGACGCATGTTACCCGGTGGAGATGATAGTGACGATGAAACTACCACACCTGCTCCTCCCGCAAATGATATATATCGTTTGAGGCAACAAAAACGTTTTAACAAATAAATATAATTCCAGATTTTTATTGTATACTTATTTTTAATAAAACACTTTATATATAATGAATTTTTGAGTGAATTAGTTGTTTTTCTTCATAACATACATAGGTTGGTTGGTTGAAGTTGCGAGAGCCCCAGCCCTCCAATTAGCGCTAAATGCACCGTTTTGTCACCAAAACCTGTAAGACCTTGAAGTTATACCAACAAATCACGCGCACGCGGAATGTGCTAAAACCAACCTGCCGAGTTGAGGAATTGAGCTAACTCCCCAATCCTTACTCCTGAGATTGCTTGTAGGTTTTCAAAGAAGTATTTCTCTGATGCTCGCCAAGCGAGTATTTTTGAGATGAGTTCACGAAACCTGCTGAGCAGCTCTATTTTCTATTCTTGTTGAATTTCGGCCAAGTCACAGGTAGAGGAAGCGCTCCATCTGAGATAAGTCTTCGTTAAGAAATGTTGGAGAAACTCTTATAAGGGTGTTTAGTAAAATGTGAACTTCTTTTTTTATAGAATTAACCCTTCTAACTCAGAAGGCGCACTTCTCAGGCAGGAGCCTAGAATCAGTTCACCTATTCACCAGAATATAGAATATATTGAGGTGAATGACGCTCCCAACATGCAAAAAACATAAATAATCAAAACTAGACAACGCACAACATAACAATCAGGAGTGCTCAGAGTACAGAGATCGTTTCAGCGAATATTAAGTAAGGGTTAGGTCGAAAAAGGGGCACATATTCACGGCTCTACGCATGTGATTTATGGGCTTGAGAGTGAACGACATGTAGTAAAGGCAGACTCATAAAGCTTTACGGGGTATGTCTATAAGTAACCTTATCTGCGAGGGCACGAGAATCTATGTTCGAGTTGTTCAAAAGATGGTGAATAAAGACCAGGTCAGCAACTCTGCGTCGTACCTCTAAAGAGTGCATATTAAGGAATCGGAGGCGATCCTTAAAGGAAGAAGACTTAATGGATCATTCCACGGGAGATCTCTTAGTACGGACCTAACAAAATTCCACTGTACCGACTCGATGCGTCTAGAATGAACTCTACTTCCTTTAGATCTGATGGGTAAACAGATGGCGGCAAATGCTTCCGTTAGACTTACAGCCACATCTCAGTGGTCCAATACTAGAGTTGGGCACTCCACAATTCTGGACTCCTTTTCGCTCCAAGTGGGGCATCTTGACTACACCACTCCCAGCTACTCCTTTGTCAAGCGTTCCTTATTGACCATTCCAACTAGGCTTGACTGGGATGGGGACACCAATCCCTGTAGGGGGCCCATCCAAATTTATACAGATGGCTCTAAGCTACAGGGTAGGGTGGGGGTGGTGTTTTCTCAGAGGCACTGAACATTAGCTTATCCTTCCGTCTTCCAGACTACTGTAGTGTATTTCAGGCGGAGGTCATGGCTATTCAGGAAGGTTTGAATTGGTTGAGGGAGAACGAAGCTCCAAGCTTGACTTCTGTATCCTTACAGATAGTCAAGCTGCTTTGCTATCCCTTGATTCTGTCCTATCGACATCTAGGGCGGACGTGGCGGACGAGCTTGCGTGACGTGGTACCACCCTGGAGATTCAATCGGAAAGGACTACTCTTGCTTCGCCCCTGGCAACCTGTAAGATGTTGCTTAGCAAGAGAGCAATCAACTTAGCGAACCACAGATGGGAAAACGGCACTACGTGCCATACGTCCAGACAGTTCTGGCATAAACTGGATCTTAAGCGTTCCAATTTTCTGTTTCGAGGGGCAGATCTGACCTTAGAATAGCTACTGGGGTAATCTCAGGCCATTGCTCTATTGGCTTACACGCGAAGAGACTGGGTATCCCCTCAAACGACTTCTGCAGAAACTGCATGGACGAGGAAGAGGAGGAAACCATTTTACACTACCTCTGCCAGTGCCCTGCACTGGCATGCAGGCGAAAGTCCTTCTTGGGAAACTATCTCTTTGATAGTCTCTGCGATCTGGCGGCGATTGACGTTGCAGATCTTTGGCGCTTCATCGTCAGCTCCGGATGGTTCCAATGAGGAGGTGGAGGGAATTCTTGGATTCCCGTTACATCACAATGGGCCTTTTGAGGTCTAAGTGCGCCCTTTAAGGGTGCCACACGAACCTAACCTAACCTAGTATAACAGATAAGAATATTTCGCCCCTTGCCTTCATTATCTTCTGCCCCACTGACTTTGACTTTATAAAGTATAATCGCACATGCAATTGTCCTTTTGAACAGGAGATTTTCAATGTAGTAGGGCAATCTGTGCCTCCGCCAAGACTGGGCACTGCCTACATTATTTCGAAGCGTTTCGTCGTATTTTCGAACCCTCATAGCTTCGGTCTGGATAATACCAGCGAGCCCAAATTCTTAGAATAAGATATAGTTACTAGGCTAATGAAACACACTAAGTTTCATTTGCCCAGCTTTTATACTTTAGATACTTCTTGGAGTCTTAGAAAGCTGAAATTTGGCATGCTGGCTAGGATTAGCACACAAACAACGAACATATTAAGAAATCTGTAACTTTTACCCTCCACCCTCTTAAAGGGGGTTCGGGTATGCATATAAAATTATTGGTAGGTACTTCCAAAAGTTCTGAAAAGCTTAAATTTGATATCAAACCTAGATGTTATTAGTGCATAAACAACTAAAAAGCGAGTGTGCTATGAAGAAAGGAACTATGGCGTGCAAGAAATACCTTCTTCACTCAACAACGCCAGAACGAAGGGCCGACGGGTCGTGATTTTTCTTTAAACTTGTCCTAGTGCCTAATCTATTGCTTCTATGAAAAGATTGTTTGTTCTACTTGAAGTTATCAAAACAATCTTTCGAATGAAGTAAAAATAGTAACATCGTATTTAAAAAACTAACAAGCATTTTTAAGCCTAAAAGCGCGGAATTGTACGGAAGGAGAAATAAAAAAAATACAAGCACCAGACCACGGTCGGACCATGATTTACTGCTTGCGTTTTGGATGAAAATTTGGTTTGCGACTAAAATTTCATGTTTAATCAGAGATTTCTTGTTATTTCGGTTAATAAAGTGTACATGTTTTTACTTTGTTGGAAATTTAATTTAGTCTGCTTTAAGTTAATATAAATAAAGCACAACAGTCAGCTATAGTTGAATATAATCGGTTAATAGGTAAGTACCACCCTGATTTATGGCATATTGCAAATTATAAGCCAACAAGGAAAGAGGCAACGATAGAGAGTGGGAAATGAAAAAAAGAATAGCTGACGCACAAGAAATACAGCCGGAAAAATAAAAAGAACTATAGCATCTTACAAAAATGAAATCCCACCAAAAACATGTCATGTAGGTTGCCAAGACTCACAAGCTCATACCACTTTCACTGTTAAAAAGATATCATGCGAAAGTCCGCGAAACTGCCAAGCCATACTTTTTGACCAAGATGTAGGGGTTGTAGAGTTAGGATCTTGCCTCCACATGAGATCTGATAACTTTTTAGCAGTGAAATCGGTATGAGCTTGTGAGTCTTGGCAACCTTCTTTACATGAAATGTTTTTGGCGGGATACCATATTACATGCAGGCCGAACTAAGTATGAATAAACTTTAAAATGTCCAGTATTATATTATTGAAAGGCTATCTCTATATAGAGATTTGTAGTTTATATTTAGACGAGTGTATAATTCACTTGGTTCAACTTTTTTTGTTTCTTTAAAGTCTTTTCTTTGTTTTTGCTTTCGGATATGTCGAATTGTACCACTTATTTTCAATTATCACAGATATGGTCCTATGAAAAGAGGATCAACCTTATAGAAATAGTCACTAAGAATCAAGAGTTGCGTGAGGAAAGCCTTAAACCAAGCAAGAATATTTGGAGAAATGGAATTTTCTGTATTTTATGCCGTTTTCCTTGCTGGTGTGGCTGAGATTATAGATGTAACGGCTTTTTATAAATTTTTCACATTACAAGCATATAACAAAAAACATTAACAAAAAATCTAGCAAGTAATTATTTTCAACTTGTTAACTCTTAATTAAATAAAATTAATAACAATTTACTTACCTAATATGCATGTCAAATTTCGGCTGTCAAAACTTTCGTTCTTACCGGAAATGACGTTCCCCGAACAAGAGACATTTTTCCAGAATTTAGAGAATCCGTCTCTACCTTTCAATTCCAAGAGAAATGTCAAAATGTGAAAGTTGACCAACAAAGCACAGTGAACGCAGAAAAATGATTTTTATTCGAAATTATTGAAATAAACTCAAGATGTTAAAATAAAAATCAAATATGCAAGCGTCTATGATGTCAAACAAAAAACTACTAGAACCAAATTCACCTGTGCACAAAGTATGGAAACCAGAACGTAAGTAATTTTTCACATCTTTCAACTGCCAATAAAACAAAAAATTTACAATAATTTTTGTAAAGTTTACAAAATACAGCTAGAAGCACCTACACCAAAAGCGATTTTAAGAAATCGCGAACTAACAGAATCGCCAGAATATTATGGTTACGAATATCATGGAGAAATGGGCCATCTTGAGGTAGAACGCCTTTTATGCGGATCTTCGGATGGTTCTTATCTTATTCGTCAAAGTCCAGGAGCAAACGGTTTCTATACATTAAGCATGCGCTTTAATAACAAAACTAAACACTATAAAATATATTACAAACCTAATGTTGGTCACTTCCTCAAGGAGAATTTCAAATGCTTTGAAACTGTGCACGACCTCGTCGCCGATGGTTTGGTCAATTTCTACATGCAGCTGCATGCGGCTCCGATATTGCAGGAAATGAATTCACAAACTAAAAATTGTTATCAGCAAAGTCCGTATATGACTCTAAACCGAAGAAAACTGAGAGCACTATCGAATGATCTGCGAAAATCAATTAAATCTGAAGTAGTAGCCGAAGTAGCACCATCAGTTATTAGTCCTATTCAAGACGAAGTCGACATCTTGCCGGTTGTTTACGAAAAAAATCATACCTTTAAGGTTCACACATTCAAAGGACTGAACTGGTGCGAGTTTTGTGCCAATTTTCTCTGGGGATTCACAGCTCAAGGTGTGAAATGTGAGGATTGCGGTTTTACTGCTCACAATAAATGCTCCGAGCTTGTTCCAGCTAAATGTGTTCCTGATTTGAAGCGAATTCGGGGGGTATTCGGAACGGATTTGACTACATTAGTAACGGCTCACCAGTGTATTATACCGTTTGTGATAAAACGTTGCGTAGAAGAGGTAGAATGTCGCGGTATGCTTCAGGAGGGCATATACAGAGTTTCTGGGTTTGCTGATGAAATCGAAGCCCTAAAACTAGCTTTGGATCGGGATGGAGAAAAGACTGATATGTCAGAGGCGGCTTATGGAAATGTTAATGTAATTGCTGGCACTCTTAAATTATACCTTCGATTACTTCCAGTCCCTTTAGTTACGTTCCAAGCGTATCCATCTTTTATGGCTGCCATGAGTAAGTTCAGTTCAGTATAGATTATTACAGTGCTAAGATATGTTTGAATTTTAAGGATGCAAAACAGTGCCAGACCAGATTGCAACCTTGCGAGAAGCTGTTAAGAAACTTCCATACGCTCATTACAATTGTCTTAAATTTATGGTAGAACATCTTCAGAGGTACATAATTATCGGTTTTATTATTGATATTAATTTTAATTTTCGTGCAGAGTGGCATCTCATTATGCAATAAACAAAATGAATGAACACAACTTAGCTACCGTGTTTGCACCGACACTCATTGCGACACCTCAACATATGACCGATTTGTCACAAGAAATATTCATGCTATCGTCTCTCATCACAAACTGCCAAGCAGTATTTATTTAACATAGAGAAACCCAATTCTAATTATTTTTTTACAAAGGATTTGAGGTACAGTCTGAGGATAAATCAAGTAATTCGAAACAATCGAGCTTATGGTTAAGAAAATACTTCTGTCTGTACTTCTGTCCACTTTATATTAAATCTTCAATAATAATTTAGGTTAAAGCTATCATTTATTAGGATAAACTTCTCTCACCTAAACCTTGTGATAAAACACAAAAAACAGTAGAAATTTTTAAAATGTGTCACCCTTTTTTATAATGCGAATTTCACCAAAGTAATTTTAGACTATAACATACAATTTTATACGAAATATAGAAAGGAAAATGTAAATTTGTTTTATTTCGACATAATAGTTTGGTTTTGAATTCAATTTCGGCCTTCGGCAACATTTATAACCGATTCAAACCGTATGAGACAGGCATCAGAAAACACAACAAAACTAGTTCAGGAATTGCACTAACAAACGTTCTATCAGAAGCCATACATTTAATTCCACTTATAGGTTGTCTAAGCAAATTAAGAACGTTCAGAATATTGTGAGATGAATCTTGGTAAACGAAGCTTAAAGAGGATTTCAAGAGTGATGGCCTGTTTTGATAACTTCGCGATATTTTTTGTGACAAGTAAGATTATACAATTATGAAACCTTTTACGTCTTTATTATTTATTTATAGGAATCGATAAATATAGAGCTCCCAGCAGTTCGGGGGAATCAACCGCGCCCCGCAAGCAATCGAAGGCAAAGACAACTCTGGAGTTGTCGCGAATACTTTTAAGGGACTCCAAAGAGGATCGATCCAAGGAAGGCCGCGAAGGGCAAATCTAACGAATCTACGCTGTACAGCCCCAATACGATTAATATGAGTCGCATAAAAAGGAGACCACACAGGACTAGCATACTCCAAAACCGGTCTCACGAACGTAAAATAAAGGAGTTTAGTTATATATGGGTCATCAAACTCCTTAGACCATTGCTTGACGAAGCCCAGAGCAGAATTAGCTTTATTTACAATAGTGTTGATATGGTCGTCAAATGAAAAGGTCGTATTTAGCACTACCCCTAAATCTTTGGTCTTGTCAAGTCTGTTCAGGGAGCCACTGTCTAAGGTGTACTGGATTCCTTGATCAAGAAAAACGACATAGTAGTGCACTTGCTAATATTTAGGGGAAGCAAGTTTATAGAACACCAATTATGAAAGGCGTCTAAATCCGAGTTTAATAGTGCACAGTCATTCGCACTTGAAATAACGCGGAAAATTTTGGCGTCATCAGCGTAACATAGAATTCTGGAATTAGGGAGAATTAAGGATACATCATTGATGTAAATGATAAAAAGCAATAGTCCTAGATGACTTCCTTGAGGAACACCGGAGGTGACATAAATATCGTTCGAAAGTGAACCTCGAAATAGAACACGTTGCGTGCGATCAGACAGATAGGAACGAATTAAATTAACAAAAATTGGTGGAAACCCTAGAAAAGAAAACTTACGAACAAGAACACTGTGGTTACTTTTGTCAAAAGCCTTGCTAAAATCAGTAAAAATGCAGTTGGCCTGCTTGCCAGCTTCAATGGCAGAAATACAGCAATTAGAGAATTCCAGCAAGTTAGTCGCAGTAGATCTACCCTTCATGAAGCCATGCTGAAAGGAACCTAGAAAAGGTTTGCAGTGGAAGTTAAGAGCATTGCACACCTCGTCATATGAGTAAAATCCTTTTCACTAGTATCACAGTCTGTAGTCAAAAATGCGGTGCTAAAAAATTTGCCAAATAGGTTGGATGTCGTCAGAGGGTCGTCGCTCTCGGCATCACCAAAACTCAACACAGAAGGGTACCCATCACAATTGCGCCTAGAATTTACGAACCTCCAGAACTGTTTAGGCTCAACACGCAAAGTCGATCTAATTCTCTCTAAATAGTCAGAATAAGAAATATCAAGTGCAGAGCAAAATTGGTTGCGTAACATGGAGTAAGTGAAGTAGTCGCATCACTCCTTGAGGAACAAAACCGCCTCCAAGCTTTATTCTTTAGATTCTTTAAGTGCTTCACGGAACTATTGCGCCAAGGCTGATATGAACGCGAACCACGAGATCTTGAAACAGGAACACAATTAGCAAAACAAAGAGAAAGAGATTCGTAAAATAATATTACAGCATTATTAATGTCACGTTCATTCAGCACATTCGTCCAATCACAGGCAAAGAGCCAAATATTAAGTTTAGAATAATCAGCCTTGCTAAAGTTATAACAAAAATTACTTGAGTCAGAGATGCCGTCAGTACAGGATCAAAACCAAAAATGGCATGCAGTGCTGGATGATGACGAGATTCAGAAACCAGGAGAGATAGACAGTGCTTCACAACAGTACTCGAGCAGTCAGATGAGAACACCAAATCCAGAAATCTGCCCGAGTCATGCATCACGTCACAGGACTGTGATAAACCGCAAGAGGCAATGGAATGCGTGAAGGCCGGAACATACTGTGGGGCAGCCGAAAAAGATGGTAGTAGGCAATCCTTATCCAAGGAGCGCTCTCAACTGACTTAACGCATATTAAAATCTCCAAGAAGCATAAGTTCATCCGACAGAAGCAGCAAATCAGCCAGTCCTTCAACACAAGTAGACATCGACTCATAATAATCAGAGGGCGATCCAGGTGGAATATAGACCGCGGCAATGTAAACGTTTTTGTGTGGAAGCTTGAGAACCACACAAATAAATTCTAGGGATCAGATCCCGCACCATCAACGACCATACAAGGAATGTCATGGCGGACAGCGCAGAGAACACCACCTCCTACCGGAGGTAGTAACATCAACACCATGTCTGTCGGCTAAAAGTAATAGATTTTCACACCAGATTATTTTGCGCGCCATAACTTTTGTGGCTAACATTTTTGGTAGTCTTTTGTCATTCATAGAAAATATTTTTACCAAGTAACGGAAGTGGGTTTTAAGTGTAAAAATAAACATGGGTGGAAGGCCAGTTTCGATTTGTATCATGTAATTAGGTGTGTGCTGGGGAGACCAACGATCTTTTTAACGAAATATCTTTGAAGTTATTCAGCCTTGTCTTGCATTGTTTAACCCCAGATTTCTGAATTCCTAGACATCTGTTGGTTTACGACGTCTATATCTTCCTCATGCTAGGACCAATGCTCTGACTCCTTTCGCCGACCACCACCCTTTGAGAATATCAGAATTCTTGACTTAGCAAGATTTAGTTTCAAAAACCATAGTGAGCAATATTTTTCGAGATTATGAATCATTCTTTGTAGTTTTTCAAGCGTATCACTTAGTATCACAATATCATCTGCACATTTAAGGGTGCGTATGTTAATATCATCTATGTTGATGCCTTCCTGTAGGCTTCGTGTAGGTCGTTAATGTAGAAAGCGCACAAAATAGGACTCAGCATACAACCCTGTTTAACACCCTGGTTTACTTCAAAGTCATCCGATATGTTTATTCCATCGCAAACTGCTATTTTCGTATTAAAATATAAGTGTTTGATGACACCGATGAGCTTTTGAGATAGGCCTATGTTTCAATTCCCGTAGAATGGAATCAAAAGCAGCCTTAAAGTTAACGAAGAAGGTGTAAACTTTTTTCTTTCCCTCTGCCCAAAAAAGGTGGATTATGGTATGTAGATTAAATATGTTATCAGTCGTTCCGTAGCCAGGTCGAAATCCTGCTCTTGGAACTCTGTCAGTAGCTTGTTATTTTTTTCATATTTAGTGATTCGCTCGAGCAGCACACCTGTGAAAATTTTTGCAATAACATTCGTAAATACAGTATCATGATAATTTTCAACATTGCTTGTGTCACCCTTTTTGTGCAGCGGGAATATAATACCATTTACGAAGCTCTCCGGAACATTACCTGAGTCATATATTTTATTATAAGCTTCTGTTAACCGTTTCAGAAATAACAGGGGAGCATTTTTGAAAAATTCATAACTTATCCTATCCGAACCTGGGCTTTGTTATTTTTCGCTTTTGCTATTACACACCTGACTTCATCCATAATTTCCATGTCTAGCTCATGAACTAATCGTGATGGCTCGGCATATGAAAAGGTAAGTGAGTTGCAACCCTAATTTAGGAGGTGACGGTGTTCTCTAAATAAGCTTAGCTTTATATCAGCGTTAATCACAAATTTACGGCTGTTAAGTTCATTTGCCAAAGACCACCATTGTTTGCTATCTTTAACTTGGTTTTCTAAGAATACGGCAACTCCACTCTCATGCGATTATTCTAAGAACTTACTATATGCCAGATGTAATAACCGAAATGAATTAATTTCAACGAATAGAAATAGTGTTTCCCTTTAATGATGACTCCATTTGTACCGTGCCAGCATAAGACCTTCATCAGAATGAATAAATTCCCTGGCTTCAGTGACAATTTCCAAAATTCCCTGACATTTTCCTGACTACTTAAATCCCCTGACTGTTCCAGAGAGTGATCATCCTGTTGCACCTTTTGGACATACAGTTCTTGGCCGGTCAACTAAAGTTATTCATTAATAAAATTTTTAGCCGTTTTTTAACAAATAATGAAAACGACATTGCACCTTTTCACGTTTAGTGCTTATGACTGATACTAGGTAACTGAATTGGAATAACTTCGGCTGGTACATAAACTTTATCAGACATTGAATAGTTTAAAGCGAATTTTCATGCCGAAATAATGGTATATCTGTTCAAGAAAATGTAGCAAAAACTGTGCAACATTTTTGGGTGCAGTCCTTATTTAATTCGCATCTGTAAACATGCACGTTTTTTCCTTCTAAATTTCTTAAGATCCCTAAAACTTGTGGTGGCAATGTAATGTTGAAGGTAAGTACATAATTAAATAGACGTTGGGGTTTTGTGTTTAGTAAATAACAGGCATTTCGTTTAACTAATTTACAAGGAATGAATGAACAGCAAGGAATTTGAACGCTTTTCAAAATGACACAACAGTGAAATTTGATTTTTCCTTTTAATAAAGAAAATTAAACAAAAATTAAATACAATCATTAAACATATATCGTTTCATTCTCTTTTAGATTCAATAACTTTACGGTTGAACTATATTTCTTTTAGATTTCGTTATAATTATTTATAATTTTGCTCTTCAATAAAATACTATATCTTCCCTTTTTGTGTATTATTTAAACAATACGTACGTATGCAATAATAATCATAATAGAATAGTTTTTGCCATTTTTTACACATAATGCAGCATAACGCTTTTTTTTATTTATAATTATTTACTTATGCATAATAATTCTCCAAAAGACGCAATTATGACCACGATTCGCATAATATTCAGATTTAATCTTTTTAAAATATATTTATATATATAACTTTGTTTTTATAATTATTATTTTTAATTCTAGTAATGAATGTCACGTGTATAGGATTTGTGTTGTTGTTGAGATGGAGGTCAGCATCCTTTTGTTGTTTGACTATACTTGCACGGTTAAGAGAATTATGCTATCGAAGCAAGGCTCGACTTAATCTTTGTTTAAAAACTGATTTTTACTAGTATTTATATAAATCTTATTATATATATATATATATATATATGCTCTTAATGAATTTTTATGACGTGCACTTCTCCTAAATTTAACGATTTCACTTATAACTGCAAAGAATAATAAAAAGAAAATGTTAGAATTTTACGAGATTTGAGGGATTGGAATTTTATTGACAAGTCCTTGCAAAGCGTTTTTGTATTTCGTAAATCAATACAAGCCAAATACCACTAATTGACTCCGGAACTCTAAAGCCTACAAACTTGGAAACTTCGCAAGAAATTCCGCATTTGTATCGGATTTTCAATTTTTAATTCACTCATAATTTGTTTAAATACTCCACACGCTTCTCTTTTTATATTCACTTTCGAACCCACAGACGTTTGCCCGAGTACCGATATCATCTTTATATTCATCACTATTTAATAAAACTACTGCAGGAGCTACTTTTATGGTACGCTATGCGAGTACTATCTGTACATATACGTACTGAAGAGTTTGAATTTTCTTTTTCAAGTGTAAACCGTGTCGATAGTTGAGGCAACCGAATTTTCTTGAATTTTATTCATGTAATTATTCGCATAAATTCAATATAGCAGATGTAAACCTTTTTGCAATTTTTGTGGCAGTTCTTCAGCTTAATGTAAACCATCAAGCAATATATTCACGCAACTAACTTCTGAATTTTTCTCAAATTTTGTTCAAGTAAGAAATGGTGTGAACATTGGTTACAGATACATTTTCATTTTTACAGATTACATTTTTCAAAGATGAATATTCTTCAGAGAATATTATTCACGAATAAAATGTCAGATGTAAACTGCGCCTAAGACTCAATACTTACTAACCTTGATATCGAAATTTTAGCTTTGGGGCCGTTCAAATATAACATAACACAGTTAGTGGGGAGGGGGTCTTAATCGTTATGGTTCGTTATATGGGTCAGGGGGTCAAGCAACGCGTAACATAACATCAAAAGTTAAAAGTCCTAACTCTTAACTCGTGACTCACGCCTCAATTTTTATGGTATATCTACACTACACATATTTTTTACATACGAATAGAGTCGCGTCACTGAGTATACAGAAGTATATACTACCCAAACGCAAAAAGATTCGTCTATTCAAGATTTTAGTTCGACAATAAAAATGAATTTTTCATAAAAAAGTCTATTGGCAAAGTTATATAGAAATACTTGTGGCAAATATATTTCAGGATATAAGAAATTGTAATAGAACTCGCACAATAAAAATAGGACTACAGGTTCTTTCAATAATGCGACTTTTTTTATGGCATCAACCTGCAAAAATCTTCGTCTATCATAAAACTTGCGGCAAAAAGGTTCGTCTACCTTGTACAAATTACAATTTTGGAGCAAAATTTTTTTGTAAAGAAACTACGAATGATCGAGTAACAGTTTCAATGTTTTGAAATCGTATTGTGAGTATATTTTGCTTAACATAGTGCATTTTGTTGTGCGTTATTTAAAGGCAGATGCGCACAGAAGAGGAACGTTCAAAGTTTTAAAAATAAATTATTACCAAATGTAATAAAATTAATTTGCAAATACATTTAAATTGCGAAATATGAAAAACAACAATTAAGTAACATGTCCATTAAATGTTTCAACATAATTCACTAAAAACGAAAAGAAATACGAATTCTATTCATAGAGAAACAAGCCTGCGCTAAACATTAAAAAAATTACAGGAATTGCGTAAGCTTTTTTCTACCATTTAGTAATGTCACCATTTCGTCGGATAACATCCTGCATACGTCTAGGCATAGTGATTACTAGTTCTTCACACTCAGCTGATGTCCATGGGTCCCGCGTTCGAGACCAGATGACCCCATGAGCTTTTATTAAGAAATTAAAATAATCCACTCCGTCTCTGGGCTGTTGTCTAGATCACAGCAATGCAAAAAACAAGAATCAAGCTTCCTCACTTCCCTTACCCGAATTCCCTGCCGGCCAAAACCATGTTAACGCATCAAAGGGTTGTCCCCTAGGATTTGGCCATATCGTATAAAAAAATCTCAGATGCTTTGTATTTTCCTACGAAGAGCATCCATTGCGGTAGCGGGAGAAGACTTCAATGTCTTTTTAATTGTTCTTCATATGTTCTCAATGAGAGAAAGGTCCGGGCTCTTTGATGGCCATTGCATTAGTGGTACTTCATGTTCTTGAAACCATTGCTTTGTTGATTTCGCCGTATGACAGCTGTCCCCATTCTGCTGGAAAATATACTCGCCTCCTGGTCTATCCAAAGCAATGATGGAAAAAAATAATTTAGCAGAATAGTCTGGCACGTATTGCTATTTATAGTAGTATTAGTGAAGCACAGATTACCAACTCCTCGAGCTGACATACATCCCAAAATCATAACATGGGAATGGGAATTTTACTTTTCGACTTAGGCAGTCATTTTGGAATGTTTCAGCTTTTTTCGAATGACGCGTTTTTTATAGGATTGTGACTAATTTTCGTGGGCTTTAGCAAAAGCGAGGCGTTTCTTTTTTTTGGATACTGGTCAAAAATGGTTTCTCCTTAGCCTTAAAATTTAGAGATTATTGCGGGATTCCATAACAGAATATCAGAAAATTTACCTTATAAGATCTATAACCCATTTCTCTCATCCTTCTCCTACAGGTATCCAAACACTTTTTCCTATGCTCTCATACCATATTGTACAAATTCCAGACTCTGTTGCAGCAAGATTTTGTTTAATTGTTTTCCTTAAAATTCGACTTTCGCTTAAAGTAGCCAGTCTTGGTCGTCCTAGTATCGTTTTTTTGTCGATAGTTCCAGTTGTCTCGAATAAAATAATTATACGCAGCACTATAGATCTTGAAAGTTTAACTTTTTTCGTAATTTCATAAGAAGATTTCTTATTTTTATAATCTCCAATTACTAACTTTCTCAGATGAGATGGTATTGATTTTCCGCGTGTTATTTTAACTCAAGAAGTTTCAATACAATTTCAGATTATTTGAATACAATTATTTTTAGTTTGTAATTTTTTATAAACACAATTTACTTCGAAGTTATAATTTGTTCAGGGTAGACGAACCTTTTTGCGGATAGTTTTATGATAGACGAAGATTTTTGTAGGCTAATGCGCATAAAACAAGTTGAATTTTTGAAAAGAGCTTTAGTCGTATTTTGATTGTGTAAGTTTTATTAGAATTACTTAAACTCTGAATTGTATTTGCCACAAATAATTCATTACAACTTTGCCAATATACTGAATTATTAGAAAAATTACTTTTATTTTCGAACTAAAACCTTGGGTAGACGAACCTTTTTGCGTTTGGGTAGTATATGGCCGGTATTTTGCGCAACAAAATTGACATTTTTAACGCGAAACGTTACGGCGCGTTACAAGGGGGGGGTGGGGGGTCAGAAATCTTTAAAAACTGCTTAATACTTGAACGGCCCCTTTGAAAACGAAGATAAAAAGGGGAGTGTGTTTTTTCGCACACTTTGAGGTATGTCTTTATAACCAATTAATCAAAAATATTTTTGGAATCCTTCAAACGATACCTCACAGGATATAAAACAAAAGACTTTTTTCTTGAGGGGTCCAAGTCCCACCATTAAAAATTAAGACTGAAAATATGTGCACGTCACAAAGATCTAACATTATGCCAACTTTAGCAGTTTCAAGAATTTTATTAAACATATTTCAACAAAAAAGAGAAGCGGAAAGTGTCTCTGTTATAGGAGACATTAATGTGAACATTGGTAGAATAGAGAGCATTGTCAGGGTTTTGAAAATGAGTGTGATCAAAGACTAATTGAGTTTTGTCAGACGAAAGAGTTTTCTGTTACGAACAAATGGTTTAATCTACACGTCTGATCACATACACTGATCACGCCGAAAACCTACGAAGAAAGAAGTAAACGGAACGGATATATCGTGTAAAAATCCTGTACGTGAGTGAAGCATCTATTTTATGGACCAATTATGGGAGACGTAAGGGCGAGTTGAAGTTCGTCAATAGTACAAAGATACTTGAATTGTCAGTTTTAATGTAAGCAAGTGCCGGAAACATTTTCTTTTATGTGTGATCGATATAAAGAGTGTTAATTTGTGAAAAAAACTCAATAAACTAAAAGAAGTAAAAATAGCTTCCAGTTTTTTTATAAACAATTAACGAGCGATTTTGTCCTTAAAAAAAAAATCCAGAGGCCGCCATTGCGAAATTTTAAGAAAACTAAGAATTTTTCTTATTGATTCTAAATGAACCACTCAGAAGTACTGATGGCCACCGAAAAGCTCTTTTATAAGAGAGCGGATCACAATCGAGTTGATTACTTGGTCCAGAATTAATTTCTTTTTTTATTTTCGTGAAAGTTACTTATATATACAGTGTAGTACAGTATGTATAGTGTCACTTATATGTATATAGTGTAAGAACTTGGTAATCTGTAATAAATAAAAAAACACTATACGCCTACGTAACACAACATCTAATTTACCACAGTTCAATGTACAGAGGCTTAAAACACCGAACATCCGTAGCGCATATACCACCGCATTGCGCCAAAAAGTTGTTGCACTGCGTCATAGCATCGACGACTCTTTTGACAAAAAATGAGAAAGGGCAAAGGAATGTTTTGTACGGAACATGTGAGACGATTAGAGAGCGGAAGACGACCGTGAATCAGAGACGCTACATGGTGTAAAATACATGAAAGGAAGCAGATTAAAGACTGGATCAATTCTGCTATCTCAGAACTGCATACCGATCTCTACAGGAAGATGTAACAAGGGCAACTACATCAACGCCCCAGCAGAAAAGGCAGAAAGGGCCTACCGCGAAGCTCTTTACAAGATTGCCAAAATACTGGCAGGAAAGACTCTTACAACACAACATCAGATAAGAGATACTAATGGATCCCTTCTTGTCACGGAGGAACATCAACTGTGGAAAGAATATTTTGTTCAAGTTCTAAACAATACCTTCGGACCGTTGAATAGCTCTTCACAGGAGCCTGAACACCCGCCGGCTACGGCCAACATTAACATCAGAACTCCGACAAGATTGGCGCAATTAAGTCGATAAACCTCGGTAAGGCCCCAGAGATTGATGGAATACCAGTGGAATTACTTAGGGTGGTTGCCATTGCTGCGACTGATATTCTTCTCCTCGTAATCCAGGAATGTTGGGAAACCGAGACCTATCACAGGGAATGAAAAAGAGAAATTTTGATACAATACTCCGAGGAAAGGAAATATAGAGGACAAATGTACGTCTGGCCAAAATAACTAACTCAATTTTGAGCCGAACATGTCATTCACATATTAATTTGCTATGTATGTCGTTGTGTTATTTAAATCGATTAATAGAGTTTGTACAGCTACCATTTGGGGTATCACTTTTCCTTAAACGGATAACTATATATGGGCGGCCAAATGACCTATAACATTTTCGCAATGTATTCATTCCTTCTAAGTAGTTGTTTATCTGGTTTAAGGAATTGTTAACTTCTTTAACTGACATTCTTATTGAGAAATTTTAATCACATTTTCGGTCAGTTGCGGATTATTAAACGGAAGAGAATTTATATTTTCGTTTTTCCATTTCTTCCAGAAACATCGTTTTCCCGGACATCAGTCGAACTCCTAAGAAATCATACCTAGCTACAAACGAGAATATTTTTCCTGTAATGTAAAAAATCATTTTCAAACAAATTTTCCAGTCACCACTTTCGGTTTTCACTGCAATGCAAAAACTTGTCAAATAATGAATTACTAATAGAAATAGAAAAATAATAAAAACATAAAATTAATTTAAAATACGAAAAAAGAAAAACTAACCAAAGTTTGGGAGGAGGCATTTTGTATCTCGTTTTATAACTAAATGCGGTCTAGCGTGTGTGAGAGACAACAACAAAAATTTATTCGAATTTATTTGCCTACATTCCGTATCCCTGATAGGGCATATTTGGTGGTGCCGGCACATATCCAGGTGCATATGTTTGCGCATATTGTGGAGGAATTCCCATTCCTGGACCAGCTGTGATCATTAATTGCGGTTCCATTGTAATTATGTTTTTGTGTTCGACAGTGTCGCCTTCCTTTTCTCGTTGTTTTTCGTTTGCTTCCAGTTTATCAACTTTACTTGTGTATTCTCTTGTGACCTGAAACAAATTTACAAATTAAATTCGTGACAATCTACGCGCTTAGATTTGTGACATACCTGTATCAAATAGGGCATTGCAAAGTCCATAATATTGTGGCGCCAAGCAAGTTCGAGTATAACATCAGGCCTTAGAAGATCGTAGCACTAAATAAATAAAAATAAAAAGCAAATAAATTTTGGTTTAATTTTATAGAAATATCGGTAAAACCTGAAATAGGCAAGCCGCAAAACAGTCGAATGCACCGCGTTCCAGGAACCAACTAAGAAGCTCTTCAGCAATTTCCTGTTTTCCTGATTCTGCAGCATATTCCATAGCGTCCCTAAATAGTCTGTCCTTTTTACACAGCTCAACACTCTGTTTCCAGCGGTTATTTCCTAAATTGAGTAAAGATAGACAATAATTTATTTTATGAACACAGAAAAAATCAATTTACACTCACCTTTATACAGGTAAGCAGCAATACGTCGGAATTCAGTTAGTTCGTGTTTCTCTAATTTCTGAGCAAGTGCAATATTATCAAAGTTATCAAATCCATCGATAGAATTTCTCAGTCCCTGGTAATCTTCCTCTTCAATCAGGAGCCCGTTAAGTGCTTCATTGATTGCTTTATTGTTCAGATTTTGTACGGAACGTAAGTAAGGTTTTACCAGCTGTAAGTGTCCAGTTTTTGTGAAGAAATTAACTGCTCGAGTGTGATCCATTCGTGGGGCCAAAACCAGAAGCATATCGTTAAGCAGAAGCGGTTTATAATCTAAATAAAACTGTATAGCTTTGTAATAGAGTTCAATATTTGCAACTTTCGTAATAATGTCCTTAAAGTGGCCTTCCCTCCATGCCTCTGTGGGATGGGCCATCATTGCCAAAACAGCATTATCATATTCTTCGTATTTATCAAATAAGAAGACAAGTTCTGACCATAAATGAGCCTGTTCGGCGGCTCGCAAAACTTTTGGAATGTTAACTCGTGACCAAAATAGCTCTAAATGTTCGCGCATCTTTGATGGTTTGTATTTGGAATAGAGGATTGCAAGCTCTGTGAACATTCCCATATGAGCACGTTCAAGACCAAGTGCAGATTCCAAAAGAGCAATCAATTCTTCAAAATATCCTCGATCCTGATAGTAATTTATCAAGTCTTCCAATTCGTCAGCGTGAACAACAATGTGAAGTCCACACATCTGTGCCAAGCGGAATTCTTCGGCATCAACGCAAGCAAAACAAACTTCTTTCCACGTTCTTGTTGAATTGGCTTTTCGGGCACTGTCAACGGCTCCTTGGAACTCTTTCAAATGTACTAAAGTAATTGCAAGGCGGGCAAAGTTACTAACATTGTTGTAAAGCAATTTTGCGGCATCATACATTCCGTCCGAGAAGCATCTATCGCCGATTTTCTGTATATCTGCATGATTTGGGCCAGATATAAATTCTTCCAAATCAGCCAAACGACCGGTTCTTGCATAGGCGTAGATTAATTCACTTTCAATGTAACTTTCTCGTGCCTTCTTTCTTGCCATTTGTAGATAACGCACCAAGTCGTCCCATGATTCGGATTTTGACGCTGTGTCAACAACATCCATGTATGCGCTCGGATCATCTGCTTTAATGTAACTGTCAATAGCTTCTTTGACTAGCCCTTGTTGTAGTTGAGCCTTCGCTAATTGTGACCACACTGCAGGTTCATTACATCTTTCGGCAAACTCATTGGCACGCTCTAAGTTGTTTACTTGATCAATAAGGACCTGAATAGCGGAAGTATTAACATCGAATTTTTTGAAGATTGCGAAAGCTTCCTCGTACAACTGGTTCGAAATAGCGATATTAGCAATATCAGGAGCGTCGTAATTATCCAATCGATTTATATAGTCCATGACTCGCGTTCTATCTGCCTTAATAGCAGTCAAAATAAGTAAATTCTGTAAATTGCGATGATCAGAAAATACACTCGAGTCCAATACAATTTTTTCGAGGAGCTCTATTAGTTCGTTGGGTAGGTCAGCCGTCATAAATGCTTTAACTGTAACCGAAATATCATCTGGATCTTGGGTTTCTGAGAGTGCAGTCTGTACGACTTGATCTATAAGCTGCCTCTTGTAGGGATTAGCTTCAGAAAGGACTTCAGCCCACAAATCGGGATCTCGCCTTCTTACTAAATACCGTGCTTCACTCTTAAAGAGCGAATTCTCATTGCAAACAGCAATTAGTTCACGATCACATTGTCCACGTTCGTATGCGACGCAAGCCAAGTGAGGATCACGTTTTTCACAATAGCGTCCAACAACTCGACTATCGTAGTATTGGTTCTCTTTCAGAAACCGTTCCGGATTATTGTTCGAGTCAATGTAAATTTTTGCCAAAGCATTATGAGTTGCGGGTTCTGTACAGCCTTCATGGACGCGAGACTCCAGCCAAGGTAACAGCAATTTTAGCCGATTACGCTTTTCTACTTCCTCCACCAATTCATCTGTTGAAAATTGTCCTTTAACAACAAGAATTAAATTCTTTATAATGTCTTCGGAGCAGTCAACATCCAGTAAGCCTCCAACGACAACTGGTAAGCGCGACGGATTAACTTTTTGGACATAGATTTCGATGTACTTCTGAAGATTATTACGATAAAGGTAGAGAACCAAATCGTGCACAAAATCAAAACGGTCGCAAACAATAATAAGAGGAAGTTGATCTGTAAGTTTTGCCTCTTTCAAGAAGTTCTTTACACGTTCGGGATTATAACAGCTTGATTCGCGGCATATGCGCTCAACTTCTTTAATTTGATTTGTTTTGCATGCAGCTTGAATGTATTTGAAATGAACTTCTGGATCCTGACTGAAGTTAACAATAGATCCCAGGAAATAAAACAATCCCTCGTAGCTTTTGAAACTTTCGAAAAGATCAATTAGGGCCTTTGTAGTTAGTTGCTCGTGATATTTTGTAGCAATCTGAACACAAATTTGCAAATTTTGTCGAATATTAGCAGTCAACATTGCCTTTAGGCACTCTAACGAGTCTTCTACAGAGAGCGTTCCGAAAAAGCCAACTAGCCAATCAGCGTTCAATAGATGAGTGTGTACAACTGCCCTTTTAATATCATACAAATCAGTGTAATGCTCCAGCGCACGTTGGAGAAGACCAGCTTTCTCGCAAAGTTGGGCAATATGTGCGCGATCGTAGTGAGTGAACATAGCATTACCGAGAATAGCATCAGCAACCTGAGGTGCTGAAATCAAATTCATTTCCAGGAGACGAGTCTGAAGAGGACCTTCATTTGGCCTGTTGTTTTTGAGCGCATCCAAAAGAAAAGCTGTACACTGCTGCACCATATTCTGTTCCATAAAAATGTCTACAATCTGATTAATATCAGCAAGAGGCTCTTCGTCAGCAACTAACATAGATGCAAATGCTGCTCCTTGTTCCGGATTCGTTCTCATTACAGAGCGTAGAAGGAAAATATAGTCAGGAGTATAGTTGACTTTTTTAGCGTACAAAACAATTTTCTGAAATTGCCCAGTTTCTGCAAAACACTGAATCACCTTGTTCGGAACATTAGCGCGCAAGTAAATTGAGAGAGCTAAGGTTAGATCAGAGGATTTTACCAAATCTCCTAGCTCTTCGCTGCATTCCAGTTTCTCTTCTTTCAACCATTTTTCGCATAACTGTTTTTTGCCTTGTAGTAAAACTGGCCTGCACAACTCCAGGGATTCATATTTGTTCAATTTTCCTTGATCCAAAAGGATTCCGAAATATTGCAACAGAGGTGGTGTAGTCGAACCGGCTGGTGTTTGAACTTGCTGGAATCGTTGTATTGTTTGGGGCGTACGAAGAATTCCCTTTGGTGCCAAGGCTGCAACTTTAGCTGCTTCCGCATACTGATTATTCTGAAACAAGTGATTAAATTTCCGCACAAACAAATCTTCAGCACCAGATAGATTGTTCCGCACTGCCATACGAAGTGCTAAATCTGGATTCTGAAGGACAGTCGTAATGTATGGAATAATTTGTTCTTCTTCTACAGTAACTGAAAGAACTTGTCCTTTTCTATTCACTCCGATTATACCTCCGCTTGCTTCATGCGGTGCAGTAACGAAGATAGTGTCTGCAGAAATCCGATTCATGTAAATACACGTCCCTGTTTCAATGTCATACAAGTGGATGTAACCGTACTTTGTAATTAGATAGATGACATCGTATTTGGCAGAAACTTGCATAGCAACCGGGAAATCACTCTGTGCTTCTGGGGGGAAGAATACATCAACAGCTTTCTTAGTGAAAGGTTGATTTCCAGCTGGTGGTGCTCCAACTTCTATGATGTGCAATTTTCCACCTTGGACGGTTCGTACGGCAAAACAAAATAACGTCGATGTCTCCTTGTTTCCTTCCATTTTAAAGGTAGCGAATGACGCCGCATGACCTGTAAAATTCGAAAAGGAATTATTGACAAAATAAGAGATAAGAATTATAGGATTACCTTCGATAGCCTGTGACACTTTTCGTTCTACAGAATACAACTGCATCGCACCAGCAACTCGGTGCTGAAGAGCTGAGATTCCAACTAAAAGTAACCACTGCTGTTTGTGATCACACCGATAATTTATGATTTGACATCCATTCAGAGATGAATGTCGGTCGAACATCTTTACTGGTGTTGAGTCTCCTTCCATTGACCAATGATAAACAGATGTCTCTGTTACTAGTGCCAAGGTGTTAAGAGAAATCCATTTCCAGAAAACGACATCCTCGACCATTGTGTGGGCTTTCATTTTTGACTTCATTTCAATATTGAAAATTTGAAGTGTTTTTTGAGCTTTTGAGAGAAATTCGAAATTATTTGTTTTGTTTTACAATCTTGGTAACCAACCAGCAGTCATACCTTTCAGTGCTATCACTTTGCTCGCTGGATTCATAATAGCAGAGTCTGCACTAATTGGCCTCCGAATCGGATTGCTGGAATCATTCATATCAATAATAACCACTTGAGCGGTTTCACCAACTTTTTCTCGGACGCATATAAATTTGTCCGACTCCATGGTGAGAGTGCTAAATGATATTGAATTGATGTTGATTCCAACATTTGTTAGCTAAAATCAAATTAAATTGGGATTAGTGTTTTTGTTATGCTTTTGAGTTAATTCAAAATCAATACTAGTCGGTAAAGGGAAATCCCCTCGAATGGGGGGGGGGGGTCGATTAAATCTTACAATTTCACGTCCGTTGGGTTAAAGCAAATAAGTGGATAAGTCTCGGAAATCGAGTTAGGCCATTAAAATGAACATCTTTTCTAAGTACTTTTGGAAGAGCTGTTGTTACAAATCTCTTCCGAAGCCAAATAGGTCATTTTACATTCATGTGAAGGAATGTTTAGACGACGCCTTTTTGATTTTATTTCCGCTAAAAAGCGTATACAGTGATGAATTTTCAGTCGTTTGACGTCCCATATGGTAAATTCAAATATTTTTTAACGCGGCTCTGGACGAAGCACTCATTTTTTACATATCTGTGAATCACACAAGCACGTCAAATCGTCTAAACGCACTTGACAAACTTGTCCGCACGACACTTATGTGATAAAAGATCGTGGATTAGTTAGAGCGACAAAAATTTAGAAAGCATCGAATGCGATACAACAATGGGACGAAAATTCTTGTGGCACATTGTTGTATAGCATTTTTGTGGCACATTGTGCGTTTAAGGTGATGTAACAACAGAGAAACACGTCGTCTGTAAGAAAATGGAAACTAATCTTCGAGCTTGTACAAGTTTTGTCCACCTTTCCAAATTTTCACATTGAGACATAGTCTGAATCGATGATACCTCTCGAAAAGAAACTTGTAAGACTTGCGACACATCTTCGTGTGACACATATGTGACAAGTGATCCTGGAACCGCCTTTAAAGATACAACAAGAGTGCACGGGACTTTCTGTGGCCAATTTAGGACACTTACATTGGCGGTTTTGAACCATTTTGATACAATTTCTCGGTATCACCATTCTGCTGGAAAATAACCTGACTGGATTCAATACCGGACTGATGAATGATGGTTGGAAAATTCTTCTGCAGAATCTTTAAATACTGCTCCTACTTCAATCTGCTTTGGATTCAAATCAGGGGATTAACTCCGTTTCTTCTTATTATAAAGGATCTACCGTTAGGTCTCATTTTTTGGTTGACTTCGCAAGGTTCAAACGAGAAAGGGTTACAACTCCAACGACAACGATCATTGATCAGAAACCTGTTCATTTTGGTCTAATCTGACCAAATCATTCAGTAAGAATAGAAAAATCCTCAGCACTTTGAACAGTCCAGTTTTTATGATGCTGTAGAAAGTGTTTCCTTACAATAATGTTGGACCTTGTTAAGGCCGGTTTCTGTTTTCGCCCTGTCCTTCAGTCCTATTTATTAAGAGCTCTACACACAGTCCATTTACTCACAATCTTACATAATTTCTGCTTTTTCCTGAAATTACTAGTCTGGCTAGATTTCTTGCATCACGGTCTGACAAAATCTTGTTTCTCCCGTTTTTCGGCCTTGCAAGCATTCCTAATAATAAATCAGTCTGCAGCTCCGTAATCCCTGTTAAGGTGTGTAATACCCCATCAAAATTCGTCTCGGAAACTAAATATCTGACACTAACAAGCTTAAGTGACGCCGTCATAATCTATATATCTGCAAGAGGAGAAGGAAGGCGAAGTGTAAGCTCCTTATGCTACGAAACATTATTGACCTTTCTATAATTGAGGACAATATATTTTGGTTTAATTCAATCAGTTATCTAACATATTTTAGCTTTCGGGTAGGGGTGTTTACTAAAGTAGAGGAAGATGGGGCAAAATCGGGTAGGCGGGTCAAACTAGGTACGTCATGTTGCTGCTATGTGACAAGTGAGGTTGTCAACTCACTTCCAGACACCAATCAGTTAGTGTGTGACAGCGAACAGTATACCTTGCATTACCAGGGTAGGAATTCTCGGAAAACTGATTGTTTTCAGGGTAGGAATTCTTGCAAATTTTGGTTGCCTCGAGACAACCAAACCGTTTCAATAAATTGAGCGTATGCCGAAAAATTGTTGAAGCAACGAAAAAAAAATTCATAGTAACGATTAAATGGTTCAAGTTTGTGCGCATGACCTGCACCAGAAAATTATGAAGACTTGCCTTCCGAACTGCGGTTAATCCGGAGGAGGTTACTTGTACTGATTCTGGACTAAAGCTTTTTTGTCCTTAACATTTCACTAGCGTGTGCGGAGAAGGGGTGAAGATTATGATTAACTCATGGACCAAGAAGGAACACTGGAACAACATGGATTCCTGCAGATAAACCAGTATTCTAGCATTGACCAATGGAAGGGTCGCGGTGAGAGTGGAATAACTGGATAGCTCAGTTGCCTTCGCTAAGGGAGACTGAGAAGAGACAAAAAGGGACTTGGCTAATCCCCCGAGAGGTGTTTTTAATGAGTAAGAATCTTACACCACCGGAGGCCACGGGCAAGTTCTGACAACTTTTTTTAAATGATCTACTAGTTGAACAGGCATCACTAGGATATACATGGTTGGTTTAAGTGGCGAGTGCTAACCACCAAGGAAAGCACTCCAATTAGCACGTTACGCGCCGTTTTGATGCCACAACTTCGGGGAACCAGGTAGTCACAGTCACCTGCCTGTCCTATGTAGGCAAGGGGTTCTACTATCCCTACTACTACTATTGGCACTCTAACAGGGCGTGAGACCACTGTGTTAGAGTTAACCCGAATTGCTAAGAAACTGAGCTAACTTCATAATCTTTATGAAATTGCCTTGGGATTCTTCAGCAAGTAATCTCCCAGTGTCCTCCTTCTGGCAACTGCCAGAGCTGTGCACTTGCATAGAAGGTGAAGCACGTTTTTTTTTTCGTTAACATCGCCGCAACTGCGACAGTGTGTATTATAAGGAGCGCCAAGTCTGGCCGCATGTTCGCCTATTAGGCAGTGTCGTGTGCATACTTCGACTAATTTCCCGATTATAGCACGAGGTCTGCCATGCAGCTCCGAAGTTCTATTTTTATTAAAGCTTGGCGATGTAGTTATAGAGATGGCAAAGGTTGAGGACGCACTCACTCCATCTAAGGTTACCTTTAGCTAAGAAGTGCTGAAATAGTTCCCTTTTAAGGCAATTAAGCGGAATATGAACGTCCTCTGCTTTGGATGAGTAAAGAGCAAAGCCATTCCTCGCCAGTTGATATACATACCTTCTTGTTCTCTGGAATGTTCTTGTGAAGCGGAACCCAAAAAATGGTAATGTTGAGTCTAGCTCCTAGAGGGACAAGTTTTTCTTTACAGTTTCTGACCAGCTTTAAAGAGGTGGTGGGTGACTCAAGAGCCTTAATGGCAGCCTGGCTATACGTAAAAATACCAACGTTCGCAAGAGATTCAGTGAGTCCGAGCAGAGAGCATGCCTTCAGACGCTAGGAATACGCTTGCGCTGTTCGGCAGCCTATAGGACTCCGATATGTTCAAAGTCTCGGAGAAAACCCCGCCCGACACTGAAGTCCTTCTTCCAGCCGTCGGTGAACAGAACGGTGTCGTAGCAATTAAAGAGATCAGTACTCCTCCATTCCTTCCTAATTGGGATTCTGACACTGAAATTCCTTGTTAATTTAAGATCCGGTATCATGTAGTCAGACTGCGCAGTAAATAGTTCTCTCGGTGCTGAGTTGAGGATGATACCATGGCCATAGGGTTTAGTGACCCAGCATCCAGACTCTTTTAGTCTGATAGCACTACATGACGCCTGATGATGGTGTGAAGATCAAATGAGAAAGGGTGTAGCAGAACATTGAGAGCATAAGTTGGGGTGATGCGTAGCGCTCCAGTAACACCAATGAAGGCAGCTCTCTGCACCTTGTACAAGTTGTCCCTTTTATAACCTTGAGCCATGGCAGGCCACCGAACTATGGAGCCATAAGTGAGAATAGACCGTACCACCGCTGTTTACAACCACATGGTCATTTTAGGCTGTAACCCCCATCTTTTACCGAAAGTGCGTCATAAAGAGCCAAATTTTTTACTCGCTCTTCTATATTTTGCTTCCAGTTAAGATTTGGGTCTAGAATAATTCCTAAGTATTTAACTCTGGAGGATAACGAGAGTTGATGTCCGTTTAATTGGGCATGGCAAAGTTGAGTACATTGGTTTACCCCCCCCCCCACATGTCTTTTTATCGTAATCCATTCTTAGCAGAAAACAACCGCCGACGGTGGGATTCGAACCTGGGATCTTCGGGTTGGAAGGCCGACACATTAGGTCTGTCTGTCGTGTTCGAGCAAGTAAAAATTTTATTGTGGTAGTAATAGTATTGTTCAATTTCTTCAAGTCGAGAAGTGTGGACTAAAAGTTTTAGTTCTGTGTAAAAACTTTCGAGTCAACATACAGACCTATTATCACTTACTCCACCGATGAGTCAGAATTGTTCTTACTCCTTAGGCTATAGATAGAACTATAAGCTATAGTAAGAACTATAAGTTACTGCATAATTAAAATAAAAAAATTAAATCAAAAAATTGTTTGAGAACAACTCACAGTGACAACATTTCAAAAGTACAATAATTTTATGTTACTCCAGAAGGTGCCCCAAATATTATTCATACACTTAAATGTCTGAAACTTGCTTTCCTCACGCATAGGATTATCGAACGTGTTACTTCTCGGATATTATTTAATGTACACAAAAGCAAACTGTTTACAACTTGGCTCATTTTATTTTACAATTGACTGATTATTATGCTCTTCTTGTTTTGCTCATAAAGCTTTCTCAATTTGTTACTGTGATAACTTGTCTTCTATTTTAAGGCGAAAATATCAAATCCGTTGATAAGAGAGTTAGTCGCATTATGCTGTTCCGTCGTCGGCTACACCAAAACAATTTAAAACATTCCGAGTTCGAGGCATCCAGTTTAGATTGAGTTAATTTTCCATTAAAAGGTTACGCTCGGAGTGTCCCCAACAAGTTGTAATCTTTGAAATTGCATTCACGCCGATTAATGGAGAGCGCAAAATACTTTCAGCATTACCCAGCCAAGACAGCAATATCAAAAAGGAAACGATTTCACAACAACAGCAAATTTCCTTTTTTGCTTAAAATTTTCGAAAAGGCGTGTCCGGCATGAGTGAAATGGAAAGTTTGTAAATACTTTATCTCAGATTTATTTATGGATTTAATTAGCACAAAAAATTGTTCACATTCAATTTTGTTGCTGTTCCAAGTTCAAAGGTGAATAAGTTTCAGAGGAAAATAAAAAATCGATATCACTTGCACGCTTAACATTATTCTTAAATGTTTTCTCTGTAATGTTGTGGGTGGTAATTTGCCCAATTTTCCTAATTGACCAACCACCAAGAGAGGAAGTGAGCTAAGTATTGGAAATTCTTTAGTTTTGCCAGATATAATGTCAAAATCGATAACTATTTCTATGACAAATGTTGTGACAGAAAAAAGGAGGTCAGAGAATCGCGCAGAAGAGAAGTGCGTAGAGAATCACTGACCTAGCCCTCAACTAGTAATAGTTATGTAAAGTTAAATTAATAGCTTCAATTAACCCACTTTTACAGTGATTTACAATTACTATAATTATGTAAGAATGCTTTACAGCAATTGAATTAGTTAAAAATTTAATTTAAAAATCACCGAGCACCTCTTATCTGCCACCTTACCACATTTTTTGTAATCATACAATTGATACCGAATTAATTTGGGTTTATTGGAAGCAGGGATTAATTCGTTTCTGACTAATATTTTACTTTGACGGGAAATACTGCAAATTACCAATTTTTTAATTTTCTTTATTCAATTAAAAATAGGACAATTTACGTCATGCGATGTGCTAGTGCATAAACCCAGCTAAAACTCAGTTAAGTAAATCTAATATATATTCCAAATAGAACTTAAGTAAATGATAAGGTATAAAATAAAGTAAATTGTGTAATTCAATTTGATCCACCATTTATCACACGGTAGGTGACCAGCTCATTATAACGAATTGCAAAATTAAACTTCAAACCGTATTGGTAGTATTTTCAACCACAAGTTACATGTTCCAAGAAAAATATTACATATACCATAAGGTAAGTTGTAGACGTTCCGGCTATTTAGTCTACAGTTTCGAGTAATTTGACTCTCCGTGTCCAGAGTGATAATATTCTGATCGTTAACAATCTTATAAATTCTTTACAAAGAATAGAATATTGAATACAATGTAACCTCCCTTTACGAACACCTCTTGAAAGCGAACCAAATCCATAAATCGGGGTAACAGTTGAAGGCGTTGACGCAGAACCGGCTCTACGTCTCATAAAGGGTTAATAAACCAGAAAGAGAGAGGGAGCGACCTCTAGAGTAAGGGCTATGTACGTAAGGGGGTCCATATTTTCCGCATACCAACTTAAGTGAGAATAATGCTTACTCAGAGGAGGAGGCAAAGAAGTTCACAAAAATAAGGGTTTACGTAAATTGTGAATGATCCCTTAGGGGAAACCAATAAAATTCTTCGAGCTATTGGAATTTCCAGCTCCTTATTAGTGCACTAGCAGGCTAAAGCCGCTACACTTTCGCACTCGAGTTTTTTAGGTACCATCTAAACTCGACGTGTCCGAAACTACTGGACCTGGTGGCTTTTCGGTCGTGGTTTCAACATGCTGCGCCTGTGCGGAAATTTTTTCACATGTCATACTTTACAGGAGTGTTTCAATCTACATGGAAACTGCTTCTGCTTAGCCTAAAAAAGAAAACACAAGCCAGCTCTTTAACTACAGACCAATTGCACTTCAGTTTTATCATCTAAAGCTTTTAAATCACAGTTGATGAACTATTTAAAAAATAATCATCTTATTAACGATTGCCATTAAAGTTTCCGCTCTGGTAGATCAACCGGAGACTTACTAACTGCTCTAATATAACTTTGGAATCATTGTCACCATAATTTTGGAAAGACCGAAATCGTCGCTCAGAATATTTCAATAGTTTTTAATAGTTTGGCATGCTGCCCTTTTAGCCACTGTAAACATTTGGATAGAAAGTATTTTGTCACACGGTTCAAACCTTGTAATAATAAATGGATTTACACCTGATCCCTAAGTTTTAAATGCCGGTGTACCTCAGGGTACAGTTCTTCCACCAACCTTATTTCTTCTTTTTAGTAATCACCTTTCATCTCTCACTTTCAATCCTATTTATAACTAGCCCGCCTAATCAATCAACCTATTTCAGTCAACGGAGTAATATACCCAATTATCCTCTCTTTAAATATCTTGCATATTGAGATAGTAACCTTAGCTGGACCGACCATATATTTTGAGTCGCTAAAATACGATGAAAGGCTTGTGTTTTCTACAGAGATATCAGAAATGCTTCACTCCGTTTGATTTGGCGCTGATCAATAAGTCCACATCAGCCCTAGACTCGAATTTAAAATATTAGCGGCCAACAAAAAAGTTGTGACTGATTGAATGAATGAATGAAAAATGAATGACTGGAGAAAGGTGGGTCCTTTGAATAGTGGCATTTTACTGCGTATACATGAAACATTTAAAATTGTACAGTTTTCAGATTGTGTTCAGTTATGAAACAATGCTCCACATCCTGATTGCCGAGACTAATTTTGTTCGTAGGAGGTCTGAAGAGAAGTTTCAACCTTCCTGTATCCAAGAAAGGGTGAAGCACCTGCCTGGGGTGATGATATGGGGGTATATAAGTGGTGCAGGACCTAGAATCCTCTAAAGAGAAGGTACCATTAATTATTAATTAGTGCCTCGTAAGCACGCTATGACAAAAGTACTTAGTAATTATGAAATTTCTGTACTTGATGACTAACTCTTTCGTTGTTACTTTAACGTGATCACATCATGGTGATAATATCAGTCTCAATGGCTAATGCGACACGTGTTGTTCCTACTGATAGTAAGCACGTTCATAGATGCAATACGGTGAGTGTGTACTGGCAGTAACCAAATAATGTTCGTACTGTAATGCCTATATATGTATGTGAATTTCTCTCTGAATTGACAGCTGTCAGTTGCGTGTCATAAAGTGTTCGCACCCAACCTCCAGTAGATACAAGCCCGGAAGCTGAGATTAACAGCTGAGCATTGGTGGTGTAAGCAAATCCAAACTTGCCATAGTAGACATAAGGAAAAGTTTGGGGAATTGTACTTTCTCGTAGTATTTCTCGCAATATATTTTATAAATCAATGGATTTTACTTGAGGTAAACCTACAAATGTTCTGAACATGTGAAAACGATAAAAAGTTTCCCTCTTATACAATTTTCATGTGTTTTAAAGGGAAAACTCTCTTGTGCTCGTTTTGTTAAAGTATTTAGCTTACAATGCGTCAATGACGTCAACGTTTCTCTTTGATTTTGGTTACAAGAGTGTGCAGTTTTATTTGTGTGTGCGAGGATTGGTTAATTTGTGGTACAACAAAAATGATGTAATGACGAAACGCTTGGTGGTGAAATGGCCGAACTGTCATGTTTTCCGGGCTTACATCTAGAGTAGGCTGTGATTCACAACACTTTATGTCGAAACAAAAATCAATTCCGATAAAAAGAAATAACTATAAAAATCTGGTGAAAACAAATCAATTTAAATGCAAAATAGTACGTCGGGTCTGCTTTACACGCAAAAGTGTACGTCCATTGAATATAATTGGGCAAAACATAATTGTTCGTGGTAAACCCATACCTCTCGAAGTTAGAAAAATTATATTAAATCATCTTCAAAAGCGGGAAAGCAGCGCACAAAATAGCAAAAATTGTTAATTTATCAAGAAGTTCAGTGCAAACTATAATAAATATGCACAAAAGTAGTGGTAGTGTGATTCCCAAACGCAAAAGTGGACGCCCGCCACTAGCTAGTCCCAGTGAGCTTCGGGCTCTAAGTTAAGACAAACCGTCGTAGTGTGGACAATTCCCATAAAAACGATGTGTCGGTTGACACGCGCATACGAAGCATGAAAAAAATGAGTTTTCGGTTTTATAAGGAAGTACTCCAGCGTACTTCCCCAATGGAACGCTTTTCTTTATCTGAGTAGGTTTAATTTGTCAAGTTTGGCATTTTATTAATTGTACTTGCGGTTTTTTGATGTGCTGTGAAAAATATGTTATGTTATGCGATAATTAAAATAATTTTGGGGAAGTTTTAACGTTTTTGATATCTACGGGAGGCAGATGCTTATTTATAAACACCTTTAATATTTATCATAACATAAAACAGCAAGAAGCCACCTATTGAGAGCTTTTGAAGCACAAAAACCCTAGCGGAAAAACTTAACGTAAGTTTCCTTGCAAACTACACCTACCTATCATCTAGTGTAGCTGAGCGTAGTTGGGTGTACGTCGGAGTACTCTGCATGGCCCAATAGAACGCAGCTATTATTGCATAATTTTACTTGGAAATACACGTTCATAATGTTTATACCCCTCAAGGCAAAAGAGAAGCCGTGATTGACTCGTGCGCAAGAGCAAAAACGTCAACATTATGCCTTTGCCAGAGAGCATCGGGATTGGACACAGAGGCAATGGGACAGTGTAGTCTGGAGTGACAAGTTTAGGTTTGAAGTGTGTGTAGGCGATAGCCGAAGACGTGTTCTCAGAACGAAGGATGACGCAATCCATAACGTCTGATTAAAGCGAACTGTCAAATTTCCAGCCTCAATAATGGTTTGGAGATGCATGTCGACGCAAGTAGTTGGTAAACTTGCATTCGTTAACGGAATAGTTAACTCTGGAAAATACCAAGATAACCTGGAAAGTTCTCTACTACCGTCCATTCCATCACTTCAATCTCCTTATGGAGAATTCATTTTTCAACAGTATGGTGCAGCTTGCCACACCGCAAAGTCCACAATGGCCTGGTTACAGACAAAAGAAATTGCTGTTATGAAACGGCCCCCTAACAGTCCAGATTTGTCGCCAATAGAAACTTTATGGCAGAAAATAAAGCAGAACTGTGAGCAAATCCTGCCAGGACTACGGACGAATTACGTGTCCGGCTGCAAGAAATTTGGACTACTTAACCCCACAACTTTGCGCTGAACTTGTTGGTACTGTTCCTCGACGAATTCAAGCCGTTCTCAAGCACAAAGATGGCATAACATTGTGGTAGACGTATTCTTTTGCGTGTAAAGCAGACCGGACGTAATATTTTGCCTTCAAATTTATTTGTTTTTAACAGAATCTTATCGTTATGTTTTTTTTATTTAAATTGATTTTTTTTTGGTTTTATTAGTAAATACATTGAAGTTACTAAAAATTTTTTACAGTTTATTTTATTGTTTATATGAACCTCTTTGAGCCCGTCACAAAGAATTTTATTCGGAAAAAGTTAAAAAGTAAAGTATGGACGAATTCGTTTGCATTAAGGCTCGTAGTACTCTGTATTATTGCAGCTATTAGGTCTGTTCCCGTACTTCTGCAGCTGCAGCTGACTGCAGTTTACTTATTTACAGTCATGTGCATGAAAATAGCAGTGTTTGAAATATTTACACGCATTAGACAGAATTTTCAATATAGGTGATGTGCAAAACATTATATTGTTATGAAAATAATCTTTATTTCATATTTCATCCATTAGAATTAAAAAACATAAAATTCTCCGCTGATAATTTAAATAAATAATTCTTCGTAAATTATATATGCTTATAAAAGTCTTCATTAAAATAGCAGTCTTTTTGTATTAATAACAAAATAATGAAAAAACAGGAACAAATAAGGAATTTTCAATATGATTATTTCATAATACGTTAGTATTTTGTCCCGTAACCATTATTTTTAATAACGGCTGTGCATCTACGAGGCATGGATTCCACTAATTGACGGCGTCTGCTTACATGGATAGACTTCCACGATAACTGAATTATTTCCCATAATTGCTGAGTATTTTTCGGTTTTGCTATAGAAACTGCCTTTTTAACATCTATCGATTGTGAAGGCCAGACCATAACGTTAATTTTGTTTTCCTCTAACCACTTTTTAGCCTTTCGGGAAGTGTGTTTGGGATCGTTATCTTGCATGTAAGTCCACCGTAAAGGCCTTTCTTCCTAAGCAAATGGAAGCATTACATTTTGCAATATGTTTACATAAACACCTGCATCTATTTTTCCCTTAATGCAATGGATCGGACTCACGCCATACCAAGAAAAACAGCCCCAGACCATAAGACTGCAACCGCCATGTTTGGCTGTATTTCTGGTATAGTTTGGATTAAATTCTGTACAAATTGGTTTCCGAACATACTTCTGGCATTCACTAGAATCAAAAAGAACTACTTTTGATTCGTCACTCCACAAAATATTACGCCATTTAGAAAATGGCCACATTTCGTGCTCTCTAGCAAATGATAGGCGATTTTTTATTTGTCTCATATTTAATAATGGCACCTTTCTAGGACGTCTTGATTTTAATTAGATTTTATGGGGCGTCTTCTATTGATGAAGTACTGATTGAAAGATGCAGATCCTGCTTAATTTGTGTCGAAGTCTTAAACGGTTGCTTTTTTGAAGAAGTTATAATATTCCTGTCTTCTTGAGGTGTATTTTTCCTTTTTCCGCCCCGTTTTCCATTCACATTTTCCCATTTTCTCGCATTACTAATCATTTTGGCTGAACACTTTAAATTTTCTTGTATAAATTTGTACGTTTTGCCATCTCTAAGTAGCTGCCTGATAAGTGACCTTTCCCCAGGTGTGCAATGCTTTGCCCGGCCCATTTTTTCTAAAGATAAACTTTCTTAATACTATACATTATATTTCAGAATAATCCTTACATTGAAATATACACCGATGAAAAAAATAAAGTCATTTTCAAATTTTCCAACAAATTTATCAAAGAAACCAAGTAACACTGCTATTTTAATGCACATCAAATTTTGCAGTTTGCTATTAATGGGCCGTATTCTGCAATGAAAATTTTATCATTTTATGTTATGTTAGGCCATAACATAAAATAATTTCCTAAAATCCTATTCTGTCAGAGAAATTTTATTTTATGTTATGGTCATAACATAAAATTTTTCCTGTTATGAGCTCATAACATAAAAGGACCTCAGCAGGTCATTTTATAAATCTTTTATGTGACTGACGTACGATTTGACATTTCTATTTCCATTCTGACAGTTCTTGTGCTTGAGTTTATATAAATTATTTACAACGGCATTACCAATTTAATGAAAAATAGAATTAATTGCCAGGAAATATTTACCGTTTTGTTCGAAGTTTGCCTACTATTTATAATTATACTATGTTTTTGCCTTTGTTTGTCGTGTTTTCGGTTTTTTTTTCGCGAGCTCATCACGTTGGACGATTTTTTTTACCTGGCGTACTCATTTTGTTTTTGATTACTTACGGAGTTTACGCAAAAATCCCAAAATCTAAAAACAATCTTTTTTCTGTTTTTGCTATCACCCAAAATCGAACACCACCCTTTTTCCGATTTGTCGGTCCTAGGCCTGAGGGCTGGGCCGGTCGGGGTTTAAAAAATGAATATCGATAAAATAAGTAAATATAAACCAAGAGAGTTCTAATCAACTCCCGGGCGGTACCCTTATCCTAAATCCCAAAACAAATCACCGGCAATTTTACTTTAAATTGAAATATATTTATTGTTATTGAAATATCGCCCGATCAGCTATTCAAAAGTAAAAGATTTCACAGCGGAATGTACTAAATATTTTATGTTACGTGCCCGTAAAATGTTTTATAAAATTATTTTATCCAACCATGACAGAATACGAATTTTTATAAAATTTTATTTTCATTTTATGAAGTATTTTATGTTATCACCATAACATAACATAAAATACCATTTTACGAAAAATTACAGAATAGGGCCCAATATAACGGGGAACCCTAAAAGCATTCTTAATTGAAGTGCTGCCACCACATATTGGTTTAAAACAGTAAACAGATTAATTACAAGAGATGTCCTTCCAATCACTAAGGGAGGGATGATTAAAATTCATTTTTTGAAAATATATTCCGGCACTGCTATTTTAATGCACATGACTGTATGTGGAGGGGGCGAAAGAAGATTTTTTAAGCATATTGCAGCTGGTCAAAGGTGCTGCAGAATTCTTAAATTTTCTGCAGCAGGGGAAGTTGTGAAGTAGGCAAAATCTTCTTGGAGAAGTGAATACGGGAACACTTTTCTACAGTATTCTGCAGTTTTCTGCGGAGCGCTTATAATCTCTCCAGGTACGGGAACAGACCTACTATTGTTGTTGGAAGATTTTAGAAAAATCGTATTATTGCAACTATTAATTAAAATTCTCGTTTTCACGAGCATCGTGTTCCATGCTTATAATACTTGTCGATTGAGCATTTGGAACCTCACTGACGCCTACACAAGTTTCTTTGTTTTTAGTGGAAACCTTAATAAAATTATTGAAGTTTTTATTCCATGTATCGGGGGTTTTTTAATACACTAAGAGATAACATATGTTTAATTTTCATTTGCCATACGGAGTGATTATTGGAAATCGATAAAAAATATCAGTACTGTTATTGATTTTTATTGTTTTTTCAACCCCGACATGCTACTAACATTCCTAGATAAATTAATTGACAGACTTTTATGTAATTTTGCCATAAAATCGAGTGAGTATTGATTTTTTATTAGAAACCCACAAATTGTAGTGGTTAAGAGAAATAAAACGGTTACATTTCCTAATTACGAAAAAATTATTATGATTACGAAACTTTTAAGTACAGACTTCTCCATATACATTAAAAAACGATCAATTTAGCCGGGGAGAAAACAAAGAAGTTTTACACAAATAACATCTTGTGCACCTAAGCAAAATGAGATATCCACCATTTACCTACTATGTACAAAGAAAAAAAAACAATCAAATTAGTTCACAGACCGTACAACGTGCACTTCTTTGAATGGATCTCTCAGAAAGGCACTGTGCAATGAAAACAGACAGGTTCTGCATAGCCCCACACCTTGCATGACCAGCGCCAGAGCCACATCATTGAAAATGATGTGACACACTTGATGGTTAAATAACTGGTACTTGTTCTGCCATCATTCCGAGCGGAAAGAAGCTCCACAACATTGTTCAACGCAAAGATTGATGATAGTAACAACATTTACATAAAAAAATGGAAAGACCGGAGACCCTAATGTAGTTCTTTCGAAGCAGAGATTTTTCTGGTCAGACTAATCAAAGTTTCTCATACGACATTGGTGTAAATTATTAGGAAATGAATTAAAAATTTTCTAGTCGTAGAAAGCCACGTGAATCATTACTGAAATCAAATAAAATAAATATAAAAAAAAATGTTTGATATCTCATTAAACCGTTTCACCACGTTAATTTGGTTCCATTATCACTCCCAAATTATGTTTGCTTTCAGAAGAGGGGGCGTTTTCCAGATTGGTTAGGTATTACGGGTGAACTTTCAACGTCATGTAAAACTAATAAAAAGTATATTTAATTATCTAAAACTCACCTGTAGATGCTCTTGAAAACGTATCGGTAATGCTTGCGTCATTTTGTCGCTTGTTCAGTACCCCGGCTATTGTACTAAACGCAGCGGAAATTAGTTTTCGTTCTAAACAGAAACTAACGGTAATTATTACAGCACGAGAATTGCACACTTGCAGTAAACACTTTCGTTTTTAAAAACAATGTTTTCTTTCTATTTTAGCTTTAAAAAAATTAAACTTTTCTTTCGATTAAAATTTGCACTTGTTCCGATTACAAACCAGTTTTTGTCGGTGAGAGAACTCACAGATATAAATTTACTTTACAACGCTATTAATTGACGAAGAAATGGTTAACCTTTGTTTAAATTATTTATAAACATTAACAAAAGCTAAGGAAATTATATAAATTCGTGAAAACTTTTTTAATAGAATTCGTTGAATTCGCCACCCAACATGGCTGCCAACTCTGACAGACCAACACTTTTGTAAAATTTTCCTTGTGTGCTGTTATTTTACACAAGTTGCCAGATATCAGTAAAATATACTCCCACTTATTCCGATTAGAATTTCACGAAACTAGTAAGAATTTTTATAAAATTTTCTCCAATTGATCAATGAAAAATTCGATATAATCTAATTAGACCGATTTTAACAAGATTTCTTCGTCAATTTTAGGAAAACAATTTACCACTTTTTGCCAGTGCCACATAAACAAAAATTTCGTAGATACAAGAATTTAATATGGCGAATAGGAAATGACTTTTCCTCGACCAAATTTTTACTTTCTTAACACAAAAATTTCCACTTTATTCGTTGTTTGTTCCAAAAATTGCTTTACCAGTTGTATATTTATCGACACTTAAGAGCCGAATTAATACTTCCAGTTATTTTCTTGAAATTTCCTCGGTTTACACGATTTTCATATTGATTTCTTCTCACCGACCAAAAATCACCCGAATGACAGCACTTTAGTGATTTCTAAAATGTATGAGGTGGTGTTGAATAACCGAGGTAAAATTGCATCAGTAGTGCCATGAGCATATTTTTGCCAATATTGCATTTTAAGATATTTGTTTAATTTCGTACTTTTTTATTGTGTTTCTTGCTAATATTAATGTTTTGTTATGTTTAGAATATATTACAGTACAGGCAATATTATATCCTCAGAAAGATTATGAATTTTCAAAAGTTTCCGTTTGCAGATTTCCCAACTATACAGCATTCTGTGGTGAATTGCAAAATGTCATATATCAATCAGCTGATATATAAAAATATTATTTTTCACTTTGCAGGGCAAGCAGCAACAAAGGACATCCATGGCAAACAGGTAGATTTACTAGATTTAACTGACTACTTTTCAGGTAACAATTGCATTGTTTTGCAGCCATGATTCCTCTCGGAAGAATCTGTAAAGAAATTTCTTTAGTTAGACATATTAGCACGACAGCCAATAGAAATTCTAAAAATATAAATAAACAAGTAAAGATCCTAGGAAAATTGATCGGTCAAAAAGTCTCGGGAAGTAAAGGCCGATGGTACCCTACCAAAGAAAATGTACCATCTTCTTACAATTTTGTTAAAGTAAATAATACTGGAAAAGATTCATCCAGAAGAGTATCAGTTTTAAATAAACTCTTCATGAGACATGTAACTGATCTCTTGGCCACAGGAGAAGCATCGCAAGAAATCGTCGGAAAAGGTTTGGAAATTAGTCGAGTAAAAGTTTGTTCTGATTTTAGTGGAGTCAACGTGTATTGGGTGGCTAAAGGAGACTTACGGGACTATGATATGGAAGCTGTTTTGAATAAATTTTCGGCAGTTTTACGACACGAGTTATCGCAACTTCGAGTTATGGGAGAAGTGCCCAAAATTCGTTTTGTTAAGGATAAAATCTATGCCAATTTAGTTGAAGTTGAGCGTATTCTTGAAAAGTGTGATTTCGGTGACGACCATAAGAAAATTGAAGATAACCTAGTAATGCGAGATTTTGGAGGATATACAGATACAGAAGGTGTGCCTCGAAATCAGGAGGATGATGAAGATGATCCAATACCTCCCATGAGGCATGATGTTTTCGGGTTAGATCATAGAAAAATAATGGATAGGATTCTTATCAAAATGAAGAAATCTAAAAAAGCATGGCAAGCTTACGAGAACAATGCGCAAACGGCAACCGAAAGTGAAGCGGCAAAAGAAACTTTGTTAGAAGATGTTCAAAATAAGCTTAAGGAAAGTCAACTGAAAAAAGAAGAATTTGAAAAATTCATAAAAAGGAAAAAATTTGCTAAGAACACACCAGACAGGAAGAAAAATTTAAAAATTTACGAATATTGTTCGGAAGGTGCACCTGAAGACGAAATAGATTATGCAAAGAAATGGGACGAAGGTGACTATATTGAAGAGTATGAAAAGGATAAAGTGTAGAAATAGATTTTAAAAAAAAATAGAAACGTTTTTAAATGATTTTGTTTAGTATTCCTTAGTTTGGATCTTAAGTCATCGATGGTGTATGGGATAATTTCTTTCCGCTCCATAACGAGAGTCGCAGAGTTAAATTAAATACCACTTGCTGCGAGGTATTGGTTGGTTGGTTGGTTTTCGAGGGGGGAAAGATGTGTGTCTTCCATGCACTGAGGCCTATATTGGCCCGTTGTACGCCCCCCTGCTCGGCAACGTACCCTAAAGTCCACTGTCGAGCCAACTTATCCCCGTAACGAATTGGATAATTCAATTATACCCTGATTTCTTTACTTCTGCTAAATCTGCGCAGTAGTATGTTCCTAAGATTCTAAATTTTTTTTGCGTTAGGGCTGGGCATTGGCCGAGAACGTGTAATACGGTCTCGTCTTCTTCCCCACATCCCCTGCATAGACTGGTATTTGCCCTTCCTATTTTTATGGCATGAGCTCTTAGTCTTGCATGTCCTGTCACAAGCCCAACAAGAAGTTTTAGTTTGGCTTTGTTAAGCTTAATGATCTTTTCAGATTCATGTGCATTGAGAGTTCCCCAAAACGCCTTCGTATGTCTGGTGATGTCGGATCCCTCCCATTTTTCTTTGTGCCTCCTCGTTACCCATTCCATGATTTCCTTTTTGATTTCATTTATGGGTATGCTCAGGTTGATCATTATTGGAGTGTCCTCATTTGCGCCCCACCGCGCCAGGTCATTTGCTTTTTCAGGAAGATTTTAGTTTCCGTGGTTTCCGATTTGACGATGAATTTCGATAAAGCACCCCAAAATAAAACGAAAATAATAAATAAATTTTTTTGATATCTGGCTTAGTTTTGGAGATATTCGATCTTAAAATTTAAAAAACCACTTCACGACTTGTCAAAAGAGGTGTATTAATTAGGCTTTTAGGTGTTTTATTTACTAACCAATGAAATATATGCCTCTGCAGGGTGGGGGGACGTTAATAAAAGAACTAAAAGACTTATTTATACACCTCTTCCTCCCAGAAAGTTTAATAAAAAAGTTCTCGCTATCTTTAAGTTCGGCCGTTTTGACAAGTGATGTGTTCCTAAAATTTCAAGATCGAATATCTCTTTGAAGTCCAAGCAATCTTCATCCTTAAAGAATCTCTTGATCGTATTTCCATTACATACTTGGACGATCTTCTCATGTTGGGTTTGCACTCCCCTTACCTTCCACAGTTTATTCATTCGCAAAGGAATAGCCGAGTTTAGTGCTACTTGTTTAACGTAGAATTCCAGTGGAGTTATATTTAGAATGACCTCTAAGGCCCTTGTCGGTGTTGACCTAGTAGCCCCTGTTATGCCTAAGCAGCACATACGCCGGGCCTGGCCCACAATCTGCTGGTTTCTGCCCACCTCCATAGCTTTCCACCAGACTATCGCTCCAAGTATTATCATGGGTCTGATTTTATAATATAGGGTGATAGTCCCCATACAATACCTATAGCATTTACACGTCCAGAAAGCTCTTACCGCTTTGTTTTTCTTCTCGTGTAGGTGCCTAGCCCAATTTAGTTTCTCGTCCATCAGCACACCCAGAAATTTGGCCTTCTTATCTATCTTTCTTAATTTGTCTTTTAGTGAAGCAGCAGAGTTCCGTTCTACTTGGGTTTATCTTCAGCCCGCAATCCGGCGCCCAAGAGGTTGCCGTGTCGATCGCTTCTTGAAGTATGTATCCCAAGCTTTCTTCAAACTTACCTCTAACTACTATCGCTAGGTCGTCCGCATAACAAGTTATGAAGAGACTTTTATCTGATAGGGTTTCAAGTAATTCATCAATCACTATCAGCCATAAGAAAGGTGAAAGAATCCCTCCTTGTGGAGTTCCTCTATTTACCCTCGCCGTCAATTGTTCATTACCGAGACTTGTAATTATGATTCGGTCTTCCAGCATGGACTTGATCCATTTGATTATACTGTTATACTTCTCCCTCAATTTATTGAGAATCTTATCGATTCTGACATTGTTGAAGGCCCCTTCTATGTCAATGAAGCAGCCTAACGCTACTTCCTTTTTCCACTTGATGTACTATGCTGTGAAGAGCACAATCAACCGATATACCTTTCATATATGCATGTTGACAACTTGATAGTTGGTTTATGCCTATCTGTTTCCTTACTTCCCATTCCCTGAGTCTTTCTAGACTTTTCAGTCTGAATGATGTAAGGCTTATTGGTCTATAAGCATTGGATGTGCTATAGTCCGTCTTGTTTGGTTTGGGTAGAAATACTACCATTGCCACTTTCCAGTTTTTAGGAGTGTAACTGAACTTTAGACACGCTCTAAAGAGTAGTAGCCGCCGCGGATGTACTCGGCTGTGGTTCACCCCTTCCAGCTTCCGCTTTCTGTGGGTTTCCCTTTGTCTCTACCTTCTGAGATTTCGGAAGGGTAAATTTTATTTTCCTGTTTAGGTAGAAAATTTTACCCTCCGTCTTCTCCAATGCTTTCAGTGGTTTTGTCTCCTACACCAAGTTGGAGCCACTGACCCATCTTCTCTCTGACTTCCCGTTTGATTAGTTTCCACTTGGAAGTTTCGAGCTCCATGTCCCGGTTTAACCTGTCCATGAAACCCAAAATCTCCCTCGACTTCATAAACTCATTCGGGAGCCACACTGAAATTCTTTTTAATCTGGGCACGTCATTTTTCCCAACCACTTGAAGGTTGGCGCCGGCCCATAGTTCTTTGTTTTCAATAACTTTTGACTTGATGAACTCCAGCGTACTCAAGTCCACACAGGTTACCCTGAAGAGTCCATTGAAGAAACCACTCCAGTGAAACCTTGGGACAAAGTCCGACTCGCTCGTCAAGGCTTCTATCTGCCACTCCTCGAACTTTGTCGTTAGACACAACTGGTTTGTTGGGTCCACGATCTTGCCCTCAGAGTGGTTTCTATCTATTATTGCCACTTTCAGTGATTCGCCTACTACTTCACTGAAAGTGGGTGCCTTTCCTGTTTTCGATTTCTTCGGTAACGGAGGGATAACCTCCTCCGACCTATTTCTTTTTTCGTCTTCCACTGCCTTCTTGGTTACAGGTATAACCTTTCCCTTGCTGGCAGTCTCCGGCTTCTTTTCAATTCCTTCTTTGCTTGTTGCAGACTCGGATTTGGCACTAGCCTTCTTCCTCGTCTTCCCAAGCACATGATTAAAATATTTAAAGAATGAAACCGTCTAATTCTTTAACTACTTTTTGTAATTACTAATTCCTTTATGTAATTAGGAATTAATCGAAGTAATCAATACTTCGAATTGTAATTAGGCTGTAAGTCAATTCAAAAAAGGAACATCACTTCCCACCTATGACTTCAAATCCAGCAAAATTGAAGTTGTGCACTTTTCACATTAGCCCGACGATATGTATTTTCAATGTTTACTTTCTTTTATTCTTGTATTTTACACGATGTATTCGTTTTAAAAAGAAAATAAACATTACATTTGCGATTGCTTTGGGTAATTCTACGTTTTTGTTGTGAACATTTCAGATATTCGGGATCTTCGATTATACGGGGAAGAGCCTGGGTCCCGTGTAACCCGGTGAATCGAGTTTCAACTGAACTTCCTTTTGAAATATAAATTTCTTCCAATTGGAATCATTGCCACTGTTAGAAAATGAACGTTGAAGATATTCATTCCCCGGTAGTCCTGAAATATTCCGATTTTCCCTTGAAATTTAAATTCGCGCTGAACGTTTTCATATGGTTTTAATAATATTTTGCTATTTTTTAAACGGAACGTATCTGTCGTGTAAAAACAGACTTGGGTGTACAGAATAGATCCCAAAAAGACCTGTTCGTTAATTTTAGAAAAACAACTTACCTCCTCTTAACAGTGCTAGATACATAAATGAATAATTACGAATATGAAGTGGACTCAAACTGCACACAACATTTCTCCCCACAGGCCAAAAGTAAGGGAACTTGGCAGGTACACTGGCAGATTTCCATACAATCCACAGTGGTAGCCCGAATACTTAACTAAATAGCAAATGACATTGCTAGGATTGCAATATAAAAATGTTTTCGTAAAAAGATTTATTTCACAGAAATAAAAGTTTGTACAGTACTGTTGGAATCTGCATAGACGCTCTGAGACTGTCCAAATATAAAATCTGAAATGAAAAGTAAATTGGAATTAGAACTCAATCGAATAAAATTCTACAAAATTACTTTGCAATTATTGTTCAGTAAAAAAGTTATGCATCAACAAATTTCAGTCGAAAGATGGTTAAAGCTATTCATCATATAACAAAGTTTCATGAAAAAAGGCAACCTTAACCACGTGGTTAAGTACAAATCGAAACGATTTAGATTACCTTATTTCAATAACTCTTATTTCTTAATTAATTTTAACTATGTACCTGTTTTAAAATCGTTTTTATCAAATTATTCGAAAAGACCGAAGCCCATATCGTCATCTTCAGATTCAGTGTCTTCCTTCTTCTCCTCTTTCTTCTCTTCCTTCTTTTCTTCAACGGCAGCTGCCGGGGCGGCTCCAGGAGCTGCAGCAGCAGCGGCACCAACTGGCATCGAGGATAATTTCTCTCGGCCTTCTTTGATTAAATCCTCGACATTCTTGCCTTTAAGTTGATTAACAACTTGAGTTAGGCGGGCTGAATCTACTTCAATACCGACAGAACTAAGGATCTTTTCAATGTCTTGATTCGAGGGTGATTCCTTGCCCCCGAGGACAGCTAGCATATATGCGGCCACGTAACGCATTCTGTAAATAGACATTTTAAATTAAAAATGCGCAATTTGTAAAAACAGAAAAAAAGGAAAAATTAATAACAGAGGCATGGGAATAAACTAAAAGCACTTAACCGACAAACTTTTTTCTTTACATTTATTTAAAACTAATTCACTAAACAATCTAGTTGATTTCCAAACAATTTTGGCGGCCAATGTTCGCTGAAATAATTTCAAAATTATCTGGACAATCCTTGATCATCGCTTAAAAATATCACGGAATTTATTTAAAAGGATCGTTAAACATTATTATTGTAATAAAATATTTTACAATAAACTCACTTTTAAGTCCTTAAATCGACACGAAACGTGTACAGCACAGAAAATACAACTTTGCGTCTTGACAATTCAGACGAGAAGAGATTGACAGCACGTTAGTAAAGCCCTAGCACCTTCCGGTGGTAGCTATTAAAACTTGTTTTCGAGCTATGGTGAATTTAAATTTGTACATAATTTCGAAAATAACAAATTTTGTTTAAAAATGTCTTTTTTGCGGCAAAAGTAATCAAGAAGTGGTTTTTATATCTACGAAAAATATGTTTATCTAAAACTTGCATTAGATTCTATTTTAATGAGAAGCTCTTTCAGAACGTTTTTTAATTAAAAAAATAAATTTCTGTTTACTTTGTCATATCAAAGAACAAAGGCAAGCAATAAAGAGAAAATTAATAAAAATTAAAAAAACAAAATTGTTAGTTTTCTAGTACATTCTTTTGTAAAATATTCTATTATTCACCACACTAATTGACTTTTGTAGAAATATTATATTTGTCCCTTTCTCTCTTACTTTAAAATTATATCACAGAAACATACTAGATTTAAAGGAAATGATTCAATAATTCGCAGTCGAATTGATCAGTGGAAGCAGTCGGGGAAGTAGCCCATTGCGCTATGAAAACTTTAATTTGGTGTCGAATATAAAGTTCTAAACAATTATACTTGTGAACAAGTCGAAAAAGTCATTCTAAATAATGTCGTTACACATAATTGAAGAGGACTAGAGTGTAAATGCGATAAGTTGGTGTAGAAAAGGTTCGATTTTCGTTGGAACAAAAAGAAGAAACAGGAAAAGACGTGCAGTGCAAGAGTGTGTGTCGGATAGTGATTTGTGTGTGGGTGTGGCTGCTCCTTTGCGAAATTATTTGAAAAGCAAATAAGCAGTAGTAGCAGACATACGCCCGTCCTCGTCATCAGCGGCCGTTGTGTGCTGTTGCGAGAACAAAAATTTTTTTCCTCTCGTTTTCGGGATCGGGACGGTCTTGGGATTTAAAGTAAATTCCCTTTTCCGTCGCGAAAAAGTGAAGTTTCGTGTGCGGAAATAATAAAAATGGATACACTAATTCCAATTGTTAATAAATTGCAAGATGCATTTACCCAATTGGGTGTGCATATGCAATTGGATCTACCACAAATCGCTGTTGTAGGCGGCCAATCAGCTGGTAAAAGTTCTGTGCTGGAAAATTTTGTTGGAAAGTAAGTCATTTTTGGTGCATAGGTTTTACTGATTTTCATTTGTAACCGATAAATTCTTGGTTTCGAGGAAATTGTCGAATTTTCCTGTAAAAATCAATGCAAACATACACCACACCACATTGAAATACAAAGTTTTGGTAGTGTTGAATGGGTTTGTGTTTTTAGATTTGCGTGCAGAAGTGTGTGCACATACACCTATTCAAAGAAATGTCAAATTGACGTACAAAACTCATGGAGTATGAGTCATTTTTATATTGATTTCTTCTTCAAGCAAATGCGGATGAAGGTCGGTCATCTCTTTTTGTCCAGTTTTCATGCTTTGACCGTGTTTACTTACACGGACACTATAAATGTGATATGAAAAATTGTAATCAATAAAAAACTATGAACTTCTAGCGCAATTTTTTTTTGAAACTCATTTTATTAACAATGAAATTATTGTTTGGATTTGAAGTCTCACCTAATGATACGTCTAAGGTGGTAATTTTACATTGTTAACTTATTTAACATGGTGGTGCCAGAGCATTTTGAATACGGGGTGCTTTTCAATTCTTGAAAAGAAAAAAAAATCGATGACAACGAACTCGTTGTATAATTGGAGGGCACGTAACCAACGAAATACTCTTCCTATTTTCCTCATGAATGGGCACACCATTCAAACCAATGTGTCCTACTTAAAGCATTTCTTTAACAACTTGAAAATATTTTCAGTTATCTAATCTCGAGCAGAGAAATTCAAAGTTTATCGATTATTACTTGTCATGAGAATAAAAATGAATTTCTCTACACAATTGCTACGTATCCATCTGCTAATAGGCTTTTGGCATTGTACTCTTTGACCTTGCAAAGCATATTCCATTTTTCTAGGACACTTCCTTGACTGAGATACTACTTAAGGCGAATAAATAGAAGAACGAACATAACGTTTCGTACACAGTTGGTAGCTTCTTTCCATTTTGAGAAATATACAAAGCTTACATAACTTCCTCTTCAAATAATTCAAATGTGCTAGTTCCTCCCTCAATTCTACCCAAAATTTGTACTCCATCAACGTTATTAGCTTGAAGATGAAATATGACAGAAACTTGGCTAGGTACTCGTCGGAAAAGCTTGATAAAGCAAAGAACAATAAAAAAAATTTTGTTTTAAGCTGAAAAATAAGGTCACAAAATTATATAAAGTGCTGGAAAATATATAAAATGCTACTCAAGCTTGAAAGTTCTAAATAGCATGAAAAAGTCTATCGAGCAGGTACAAACAGCTGTAAGTCACACTTCATCTTTCTGCAAAAATGCTGATTCAGACACCAAACGTGTGAAGTCATTTAAAGCTGAGAAACTTGTTTTGATTATTAAGATAATTTTCTTATTTCTACGTCGAGTTTTATGGTACACTGACTTAATTGCACGAAAAGTTTTCTGCTATATTCGGTGCTGACGAATGGCCATTATCAAATCATAGTCGACCACTTTATATAACTAAAAGTGTGAGTGTTTTATTATCGTATAAAATGCAAGAAATCTATTAAATATTCCAATATAAAAATCATCTACAACACCAAAAATTTCGTCATTATTGTAGGCCGTAGTGGGTGTTAACTTCACGGGGTTAAAAGTGCAATGACATTCTACAGAATTCATATTATGTCTATGCTGGCTGGTTGAGGATCTAAATTGGAAATTGTTTCTGTTAATTACAATTAACTTATGCGTAACTTTGGGGTAATTGATTACAAATCTCTCAAACAAAACTTTAAATCGATTATACATTTTACATTCCTGTTTATTAAACTCAAGGAATTTCTAAATAACTGATATAGGTCCCTGCTCCTATTAAAGTCAATTTCATTTTCAAGTTTGTTTTCATTCAATATTCATTTTCTGCCTATGAACAGTCAAAAGCAACCTGTAGTTATTCCGTTTTACAAATATCGTGCTCACAATCATTCGAATCACGGTACAAGTTGATTTGAAAAATTATATCTGTTTATGTCTGTCCTGAAATTAGGTCCTGAAATTAGTGAACCCGGCAGACAATATGAAGTTTCTCTAGAACAAAGCATGCCTCATTCGTGTTTAAGTATAAATCCCACCTAATTTTGGACTTTACTTCCGTTGTACTGCAATGAGTCATGCAATCCCAAGCAAGCACGTTGTTCTATCCAATGGGGCTCTTTTCACTTTGCAGTACTCAGTATATTGCCCCATTTCTCGTATAGTTTAGTTAGTGGTGTCATTGCTCCTGCTTCCAGATCACAAAGTACTAGAAGCATTTTTCGAGTATCGTTGAAACTTTAGCAAAGCAAATTCTTATGATATAAATCCAGACCAGGAAAAGTTTCGTCACCAACGTTATCTAGTCTTTTCGTATCAGCAATGCACCACTACCAGATGTTTTTACGCCTTTTTTGGCGTGACATTTGTTCGCAGACTTCACGTCGTTTATGTGGTTTTCTGGTTCCTATCGTTATCTCTGTTAAAGTTCCAACTGCAATTTCCGTGACTTGCTATCATTTTGATTGAGAAAAAAAATCAATAAATGGTTTTTATATTAAGTGGGGTAACAGGTGTATTTGCACGTGGTAATGGTAGCGCTCATGGTATGGTTGATGACATTCGGTTTGTGCTCTTTTTTTCTGGAGACCGGGGCACAAGTTGTTTTGTATATCGGAAGTTTTAAACTTCTTGTACAGACACATAACTTTTTAAAGCTTTTTCTAAATTTAGTTTTAAATGTGGGGTGGGGATTTTTGTTTTTCATGCAAAACAAATCCAGTTTACGGTTTTAATTTGAGCCAAGAAACATTATTGTTCCAAGAAATTAATAAATTTTGTAGTATTGAAACGACATGATTTTGCGTTGATGACAGAAGCTGGTTGGTGAATGAGGGCGTTGCTAAATGGTTCATGGGCCATACTGTTTTGTAATACTTCTTTTATTTTTAAACTAAAAATATGTTCTCCCTCTTTTTCTTCAATGCTCTGCCATCTTTCTAAGAGACTTTCAATGCCCTCTTCTAAAATTCACTTGCACGTGACGGAAAATACTCCTCCAGTACTGGTCTGACCTCGTCTGAAGAATTTACATTCTGTCTGTCCAAATAATTTTGAACAGTTTGAGATGTCCGGAGATTATGGTGGGTGGGGCACAGTTTCCCATTAAAACTTCTCCAGCTTTTGTACTGTCATTCAGCCGAGCGTCATCCTTATGGAAAATAATCTTTCGTCTTGAAACCAGAGTTGGTCGTTTTTCTTCTAGCCTTGATTTAAACTGTTCAAGCTGCTTTCATTAGATCTCCTTTGATCGTTTGGATTGGGTTTAAAATTTCAAAGTAGACTGTACCTGCGAATAGATTCGAAAAGTATGTGTCGCACAATTCGCTATCTTGTGGTGTGGTGTTGATGAAAAGTTGAATAAGCAAATCCACGGTTCTCGGCTAATTCCTCAACAGTTACGTTGGGATTTTCTGCCACCAGGGTTTGCAGGATGTTTTCGCCGGACTTGATCGTGCGTTATTTGATAATCAAATAATTATTTGTTATTTAATGAATTATTTGTTTTTTCCATTAACAAATAACACTACTCTACAAGATTTTGCAATAGGACAATGAATAGTTGTTTCCAAAGTAACTTTTCCCGCTGAAACCGAATCCGGGCTCAGAATTGTTTTATCAAGTCTGGTTGAGATATTCTAACCTAAAAGTGCTAAAAACACTGTTTTTTTTGACATATTTAAGGTTATGTAGCACTGCGAACTTTTTCTTTATAAAAAAAACCGTGTATAAGATCTTATAGTACAAGTCTTCTTCTTTCAAATGCCGTCGAGTTTGCTCAAATATCTTTTTTTTCGTCGAGATATCGCATTTTGAAATTTTCATGTTCATGAGTTTCTCGGTATACGAAAACTTTATGGTAACTTGAATAAGGTGACCATATACTTTTCAAAATAAATTCGCAGTGCTACATAACCTTAAATATGTCAAAAAACAAAAAACTATTCATTATCCAGTTGTACAAAATTTTCAAAGTTTTGTAGACTAGTGTAATTATTTGTTAAGTGCTGTATCTTTCTAGAGTATTCATCAGAACTAGTTTTTGACCTTCCGTCATGGATGTCCATGTTGGACAGTGTAAGTACCACGCTGATGATGACCAGCTTGCACTTTCGGTCGAAACATTCATCATTTTCTTTGAGCGATCACCATCCCAAGAAAAATTTTTGCTCCTAGTTTTTATACGACGTGGCCAAATCCTAGGGGACAACCCTTTGATGCATGGTTTTGGCCGGAAGGGAAGTGAGGAGACTTGAGTCTTGTTTTTGCATTGCTGCGAGCTAGACAACAGCCCAGAGACGGAGTGGACTATTTTAATTTCTTAATAAAATCTCACGGGTCATCTGGTCTCGAACCCGGGACCCATGGCATGTTGGTCGTGCCGCTCAACTTATTGATCCACCTCCGTCTCCTATTTTGTGGAAGTAAAACAAGTAATTTTACTTTTTTTCATCCTTCTAGAGTAATTATTTTATTTTCAGTTTTTAACTGACTTCCCAAAAACAAAGAGGTTCTAAGTTCGATGTGTATTTTTTTATGTCTGACCGGGCATAAATTCGTAAAGCATTGACCGATTTTGATGATCCTATTTTTGTTGGGTAGAGTATGTTCACCGATTGGTACCATGTCAAAAAAAGGTTATTTGGGTCAGGGGGTGTGGGGGTGAAACCTAACTTTGTAACGCGTGGACCGATTTGGATGATTCTTTGTTGTGTAGTGTGATCCCGCATTGCTAATAGGAGAATAATTTGGTCCTAAGGTGGGAGGGAGGGGTAGGCAACTTCGTAATGCTTGGACTGATTTCGATGATTCCTTTTCTGTTCGGTAGAGTATGTTCCTTGATTGATACCATGAGAAAAAAAATTTTAGTGGGTAGGTGGTGTGTGTGTGTGTGTGGGGGGGGGGGGGGGGGCTAAACCTAACTTTTTAACGCGTTCACCGATTTGGATGGTTCTTTTTTCGTTGTATAGAGTAGAAGACACTAAAATCTGAAAAATAAAATAGATTTAAAAAAAAAGTTGAACTTCACAAAAAGCGCTAAAAAGCATAAAATAATTTTTAATTTTATATCTATTACGACATTTTGAAGTCGGTGCAAATCAAACTAACCAAACGACTACAACAAAAGTATTTAATCGTACTTCCTTATGATCCTGTGAGCTAAAACGTTCAGGTAGTTTTATGTATTATCTTCAACTGTGGTTGGGTAGTTGTTTTGTTTGTTTAAGGGGAGGTTTCCGTTCATAGGTATGAAAAATGCATCAACTTTGGGATTTTTTTTATCACCTCGATAAGGCCCCCGAAATTAAATTTCCTTTAGGTTTCGAGAAAAATGCATTTTTCTGGAAGCAGCAGTTTTAAGTTATAAAAAACCGTTTTTAATGTTATTGGTCTGGTATTGTAACCTTCCGTAGATAAACTCGCCATCTATAGCAAAGAAAAGGTCAACTATCGCGATAAGGATTCATTGGAATGTATTTAAGGTAGCGAAAAAAACTCGTCTCGCAAGGCGTACCCCGAGTGCCTCAGCTACCTGTTTTTCAGCCGGTGCGCGGTTCCGCTCAATGCGCTGTAACTTCTAAACTACATCAGATTTTACAAAATCTTTTTAACTACATATACTAAACACGTCATGTACGTCATGTACGGTAACCTCCCCTTAATTTGCACCAACTTCTAAACGGCGAAAATTATTAATTTTATGGTTCAACTTTTTTTTAAAACTATTTTATGTTTCACAACCTTTACAATTTAAAAAATTCTGAATGACGAAAGCGAGGAAGTGATTACTAAAGTAAGAGCTTATTTTAATTTGTAAAGAGTATTGGGATGTCCTATTTTTTATTACCAAAATTTGAGAATTTAAAAAATTTGAATTATCTAGTTCAAGTGGTTTCTTTTCTTCAGTTCCTAAATATAAGATTTGTCTACTGAAGGAACAATTATTTGATAATCGAATAACAAGTAATTATTTGTGAATAATTCATCAAATAACGAATTATTATCTGATTATCAAATAACGGACGATCGAGTCACAAATTTTTTATTTGAAATACAAATAACGAGCACCAAATAACAAATAATAACATATTAATACGTGAACATCGAAAATTGTGGTAACAACCTTATATTATTCGAAAAGCACTGTTCCGTAGATGTGCACACAAAGAAAAATCATGTATATTTTGTCGTTAAAGCAGCTAAAGTGAACATACACATATGTTTCTCCATATAAAACACTTTAAGCAATTAAATGAAAGCATTTGATCGTTCATGGCTTAAATCCCCTTTACAAAATAAAAATGTTATACAAATAAACGCATAGCATTATATCTCTCGCTGTTGGTTTATTTTCCCTCGTATTGTTTATCAGCATAGCAATGCCATATCAGTTTTGGTAAAAAAAATTGTTTTGATTAATAGAGCTTTCAATTCGCGTTCAATTGTAGTTTTTTATTTGAAAATGCTTGTTGTAAATAATAGCTTTTACGCTTAATAACAGATAATTGGATAAATTTCCCATTTTCAATTCATTTATTTTGAATTACAGTTTCGATTTCGCTAATTTTTGTCTTAAAAGTAAACGGAAAATATATGTGTGTTGTGCCTCGAAGAAAAACACTACCGATCAAATTTCTACCACAGACGACACTAGTTACAAATAATTATTATCAAATATTTCTCAAAATAACAAACAGATATTGTAATCAAATAAATTTTTATTCAATTTTTCAATTTATTTGATTATTTAGCTTTTATCTTTATTGGAATAAAAGATGCCATATTTGATTCGGTTCGTATTAACGTCTAGAATTTTCAAAAAATCAAATTTTTTTTATATTTCGAAAGTATAGTCTTTCGAAAATATACTGTTAAATTTTTATATTGATATTGACGGTATTTTAGGTTCTACAGTCTTTATAGCAGCAGGTAGTGAGCACTGGTTCGCCTCATGAATGAAAAACTTTAAACTCATTTATCTCAAAACTACTTTTTTCTGCACGGCGGGAGGGAAAAAAACTATTTATCCGAATCATCTCAAATTTTAATATGCTATTCAGTACACCAGTGTCTATAGCCAGGACCACCAACCAATGTTTATTTTAATATATTCTAATTTTTTACGTAAAAAAAAACTAATGAAAAAAAGTCTGTTTTCGATATTCAAATTTCAAGATCGCGCTATTTTGTCAAAAAAGAATTCTTCTTCTTTGCTGGTTCGGGCGATAGCTACACTTACATATATACATTAATAATTTTCTTGTTTTTTATTTTTCAAATAAGTGATAGAGCTAAAACCTCATCCGCCGTCCAGGTCCATTTTTTGAGGGGTTCATCTTCAGTGCCATTTTTTAAATAACTCAATTTTTTTGTTTGTGCGTCCCCTACTCGGCAGCGTGCTCTAAAGCCGACTGTTAAACCCACTGATCCCCATAACGAATTGGATAATTGATTTGTATCTCAATTACCTTACTTCTGCTAGATCTTCATAGAAGTACATTCCCAAGATTCTGAATATTCTTTCCGTTAAGGCCGGGCATTGGCCGAAAATGTGTAAACGGTCTCGTCTTCTTCCCCGCATCCCCTGTATAGGTTGGAGTTTTAATCGTGTCCTGTCACGAGGCAACAAGAAGTTTCAATTATTTAGCTTTATATTTTTTTTCTAATTCATGTACATTGAGAGTTCTCCAAAACGCGTTTGTACATGATAACCCTTTACTCCTTTTCTTGATTTGATGTTTATGTCAAGGTCGACCCAGATAATATACAACCTTACCTTGCTCTACCTAAGCTGTTATTTATTCATGCAACAATAATTTAAAAAAATCAAAACTTTATCACATCTCTCGTGTTTCAAATAATAATTTTGTTCAACTGATTATTGATTTATTTTTTGGGTAATTGTCTAGATTAACTCATTCCCTTTGACGGGGGCCAGTAGGGGCAAGGATTGAACAGGGGGTCTGCACACTCAACCTGGAGGGTGGGGGAGCTGTCGTGAAGATAAAAAGTACAGCCCGACCGGCCGTTTAAGAGATGATTTTTCCCTGAAATTTTATTATTTTTTGATCCGTTGCAGATTACCTCCACGGCACCTCCCCTACCTCTGAACCATCCAGGATATGTGGGAGTACCCACTTTACCACCCCGCCTCTCATAACCCCCTTTACCACCCCGCCTTTCCATACCCCCTTTACCACCCCACCTCTCCAAACCCCCTTTCGAAGGGGATGAGCTAATCTAGACAATTACTGTTTTCATTAACAAAAAAGTTGGTCGTCTTTTATTATTTACTTATAAATCGAAATCCAGGTCTCGCTCTCGAGAATCGAATCCAGGCTGTTAGGTTTTTATGGGTTGGGTTCGAGCACGAGATTCGAAATCTCAATAACGAGACTCGAAATATTGGAATTCAAGTGTCGATTTCGAGTTTAACTTTCGGGACTCGAAGTTGATATCAAGGTATAAAGCATCAAAAAACACGAAGATAAAGAAAAGAACGTTAAATTTGTTAAATGCAAATAGTAATTATTTTCAAGTATAAACAAAGCCGGATTTCAAAATATTTTTTCCACAAATTTGAAAAACTTGTCATGGTCACACCATTGGTTACGTGATGATCGGCAGATCTACTTACGCTCATAATATGAGGCGTGAGCCTTAACGATCTCACCATTGTGGCCGAAACGGGGAGCGATCTTAAAGTAAATGTAAAATTAATTATTACTTAACTTTGTGCGATCCATGGTACAAATCGAAACCTGGGGATGCATTACACAGGGATGTATATATGTTCCTCCAATCTATATATTCGTACGATATAAATTAAATTATATTACAAGTAGGTATATATTATTACGATATTTGAAAATGAAAATTTATAAACACTGGTGGAACTTAAACAAAAAATTTAAGAATGTCTGCCTAAAAGGGTACACTACAAATCTTCGGAAAGTAGGCTCAATTTTCGGCTTTGCTTTTAAACAAATCGAAAATCGATCGAGGTTTTATTGATCTTGAAGCAAACAATGCTTGAAGTGGAACCCTAATTTTTTGAAGAAATAACCGGCGTACAACATTGTGGTCCCAATTTTCATCATTTCTTTGAATATATCATTGTTTTCTAGTAGTAAACATTTGAAACATTTGGGAATGGTTGATAGTGAACTGACACTCTGGAGGAAAAGCGTTTTGGCAGAACGGAGCAGAAATTCGAGTTTGAGCGCGCTCCGATAAGAATACTTGAAAATCATAGAATGCTTTCGAATTTCGATTTAAAACTTTTAGGATACATTTTCAGATGTGCTAGCTGTCAGTAAAACCGAAAAAAAATCGAAAACTCTCAATTGGCGTACCCCTTAAAAACTCTTCCTGGTTTCCCTGTTGCAGGAACTTATCTTAAATCAATTTTGTTTTCCATAGCTATTCGACGAGCGGCGTTTCGAGCGGAATCTGAATTAGATCAGTTCATCTAAAAAATTACTGAAAAGTAGTCGAAATTGCACAAGTTGGAAAAACTTGAATAAATGTTGATGTCGAGGAAGACAGTACCAGTTCGTACCAGTTCGTACTGTCTTCCTCGACATCAACATTTATTCAAGGTTTTCCAACTTGTGCAATTTCGACTACTTTTCAGTAATTTTTTAATATTTCCATTAAACTTCACATGGATTACTTGAGTGGTTAACTTGCCCGATACACAAAAGTGCGATCATCAACTAATTTTTTAATAAAATATTTATTAACGCAGAAAATAACAACTAACAATAAATAACAATAACAAGGACCTTTGGTATTAACATATTCAGCCGGTTTCGAAGTGCACACCAATTGTGTGAATAAAAAATTTCAAATGTGACTTACAATTTTTGGCGATGGCACGCAACTCCTCTAGCGACATTCAGTTCCACTCCTGGTGAAACGATTGCTTTAAAGACTCCAAACTTTTGTGGGGCTTAGCTCAGGCCCAGAGACGGCGGCAATTCCGCAGATGTGATGAAATCCGGAAAATTGGGTTTGTACCACTCGTTTTCGCCCAGTGGGCTGGCGCGGAGTTTTGTTGAAATAACCATTCTCCTTCGCCGAAGTGCTGCTGAGCACAGGGAATAATCACTGCCTCGAGTTTGTCGCGCCGGTGCACTTCTTGATTGATTTTTATTCCCTGATCCACGAAAACCAGGAGTATATTAGCCATCCCAGAAGACGATTTTTTCCAATTTTGAGTTGCCTGACGCTGCAGGCGTTGACTAACTCATTGGATCCATACTCGCTTGTTTTCATTCATGAGGAGCTGGCCTTTCTTGAACTGGTAGGGAGTGAGGTTGAGCTCTCCTTTTGGAATTCGACGGACTGTTTCGCGGTTGAAGCCGATCTTTTTGATGTCCTTGTACTTTTTTCTGCTACTAGGACGATCACCATCATGGTCAAACTCTTTGAACCGGTTAATGGTTCTCGAGATGGTTTCCAGAGCGACTCCAAGTGTACGAGAAATCACACAGTTTCGCTTCCTAAGTTTGTGGAACGCGGTAATGGCGGAATGATTGTTTCACATAACTGAAAAAAAGTTGACAAAATTTCGAAGGAAACACAAACAATCACATAAACCCAAAAAGAGACGCGAAAAAATTTAAACATTCATTACAGGACAAAACAAATTTTGATGAATGGACTTTTGTGTCGCTCTTTACCTTTTCTACTAAAGATATTGCCCCTCTTTAGAGAAGACAATTTTACTTTCTTGCTTTGCTATATTCTAAGGACTAAATTCTTGTTCCTTTCAAAAGGATTTTGATTGAAGATGTACTCTGTAACAACAAATGTAGAGAAACGACATAACGAAATTTGAACTGATAATAAATTAAAATAATTTCTTTTCACTTGATATTTCATTAATTGTTTTTCCGTTTTAGAGATTTTCTTCCTCGGGGCTCTGGTATCGTCACACGTCGACCATTGATTTTGCAATTAATTAATGGCAATACAGGTAAATATGTCTTTAAATAAAACAACAATTTTTGTTTTTACTTTTATTTGATTTAAAATGTTGGTATTTTATTTATTTTAAGAGCATGGCGAATTTCTTCATTGCAAAGGAAAAAAATTCACCAATTTCGATGAAATTCGTCAAGAAATCGAAGCAGAAACAGATCGAGTTACGGGCAGTAATAAAGGCATCTCAAACATACCAATCAATTTACGAGTGTATTCACCACATGTCCTCAACTTAACCCTTATTGATTTGCCTGGTCTGACAAAAGTTGCAATTGGCGATCAACCGGTAGATATTGAACAACAAATTCGAGCAATGATTTTGCAATTTATCAGAAAGGAAACATGCTTAATTTTGGCTGTTACTCCAGCCAATACAGATTTAGCAAATTCAGATGCTCTTAAGCTAGCCAAAGATGTCGATCCACAGGGTATTCGAACAATTGGTGTGATAACAAAATTAGATCTTATGGATGAAGGAACCGATGCCCGTGATATTCTTGAAAATAAGTTACTTCCATTGCGTCGCGGATATATTGGTGTCGTTAATCGCTCACAAAAGGATATTGATGGAAGAAAAGATATTACCGCTGCCTTGCAGGCTGAAAGAAAATTTTTCTTAAGTCATCCTTCATACAGACATATGGCGGAAAGATTGGGAACACCATTTCTTCAACGTGTTTTAAATCAACAGCTCACAAATCATATTCGTGATACTCTTCCAGGACTACGAGATAAATTACAGAAACAAATGTTAATGCTCGAAAAGGATGTGGAACAATTCAAGCATTTTCGACCGGATGATCCCAGTATTAAGACAAAAGCTATGTTACAGTAAGTTATTAACATTATATTCATTGACTTAACTCCTGACAAACTGGCAGCATAACGATTTCTTTATTAAGAATAAAAGTAGTAAAAATAGATAAATCATAATTCAGTTGTGGTAGTATGTAACGTGTTTGTTGCTGTAGCATGGGAATAAGCGAAGATTAAAAAAAATTTCAAACAAATGAAATTATTATAAATTGCTTGACGGTTATTTTTCATATTTGCTAATTTGTCGGAGTCCAAGGAATCACTATTTCGAATAATGTGATTTTTGAATAATTCTGGAGCACCCGGTAAGTAGAAATTCAGAACCGAAGGTTTTGGGAAATTCAAATTAGCTTTCTATTGAAACTTGCTGATGTCATTTTTCATTACAATCGCATTATCAATACTTTATAATGCTGCCAGTGTGTCTTCGGTATTAAATCATGGAACTGAATTAATATTATGTATTTCCCACTTTTTTTTTTGTAGAATGATTCAGCAATTGCAATCTGATTTTGAACGAACTATTGAAGGATCCGGTTCGGCCCTTGTAAACACAAATGAGCTCTCTGGAGGCGCTAAAATTAATCGAATTTTCCATGAAAGGTTGTATATTTCCGCAATTTTTAATATCTTTTTATATAGTTCTCATATCTTTCTATTTTATTCCAAAAAATACAATCATTACACGCTGACATAATTTTGCGAAATTTGTAATTTTTGCTCATGAATAATTTTGCACTTATGCTGGTATTGCTAAATTTGCTTTAATATTTAAATATCATGGAAAGTTTAAAAAAAAAATTATTTATAGTTGGGTGGCATAGAAATTTGTCCGAAAAGTTACTTTTGCGTATTCCTAAACGACGAGTATGCATTAGGAGGGCAATTCTGATCATTACATTTTGCAAAACCGATGATGATAAGTTTTAATGCAATTATGTAAGCACTGCATTTCGTAAAAAAATATATATTATAATACAAAAGTGGTGCTTACGTAATTGGGGTGCATTTCAAGGGGGTATTCTGGTTTCATTGATTTGGCAATTGTACACTTATAAAGAAAATTTTAACAAAAGTCAACATTTAAATTACTAACTGAACTGACAAGATGACGGGTGTTTAAATTTCTGATTTAAGCGATTTTCTTTTCTCATTTTAATTCTAAAAACTGTAGCATATGAATGATCTTGATATACAAGTGTGTATGTGAAATTTTCCACCATTTCTTCTAATTAAGTTTGACTGTTTGAGTAATATTTTGCGAAGCGTCATCTTTTTAACGTCATATCTTAAGAAAATATGGCAGCTGTAAAAATCGTTACAGTCTTCATCTATCGCCAGATAGATCAAATAATTTTCCAACATGCTAATTTAATTCCATGTATCCTTACTGACAAACAATAATAATCGTTTGAATACTAAATTAAAGCAGTTTCAGTTTCTTCATTTGTGGAAATTTCTAAAGAAAAACATATTTTAAAATGGGTTCCTACATTATTACCTAATATGTAAAATATCTATATGCAGCTAAAAAAAGATTTCTTGTTACAAATCTGCAAACATTGTGCAGTGTTGCAAGAATTTCAAAGAACCACGAAACCAAAATACCCACTTAGACTTATTATATGCAGATTTGTGTATTAATTGTGAATTAATGGACTTATCTGTAGTTCTAAACGACGGTCTGTTTAAATTAAAGTGTTTTTGTGGACAGATACAATAAGTTTTTCCACAAATGCAACTGCTTTTCTAAAGCTGCGTATTCAATTTGCATTTATTTGAATTACTCAAATGATTCTATATAGGCCCCTAAAATTTTACGTAGACTTAATGAATGTGAAAATGATGTTAACTGTATTATAATAGCAACGGATTTCCTTTCTGATTTCTACTATCTATTACTAACAGAAGACCAACATTCACATTAAAAGAACTGTGGGAACTTTTCCAAAATACTAACACTCTTCCAAAAACACTAAGAAAAGTATCAAGGCTAACCTTTAAAACTTTTTATAGACTTCGTTTTGAAATTGTTAAAATGTCATGTGATGAAAAGGAACTTCGACGAGAAATTTCTTTTGCCATCCGAAATATCCATGGTATTCGAGTGGGTCTATTCACCCCAGACATGGCATTTGAAGCGATTGTAAAGAAACAAATTGCTCTACTGAAGGAACCAGTATTAAAATGTGTCGATCTAGTCGTACAAGAACTGTCAGGAGTGGTTCGTTTATGCACGGATAAGGTGAGTATCCATATAGCGTAGTGCAAGACATTCATAATATTTAGATGTTAGTGCTTGAGCGGTAGTTGTAATTAATTATGCTATATATTTTTAATTTCCTTTCGGGTATTAGATGGCTCGCTATCCACGCTTGCGTGATGAAACTGAACGTATTATTGCAACACATATAAGACAACGAGAGCAGAAGTGTAAGGAAATGCTTCTCTTTCTCATAGATTTTGAGCTCGCCTATATGAACACTAACCATGAGGATTTTATCGGATTTGCAAAGTGAGTTTAATTCAATAAATTCTCTTCAAATATTAAAATTCAAATTCAAAATTACAGTGCACAGAGTAAATCTGAAAATTCGACTAAAACAGGCACACGAGCTCTTGGTAACCAAGTAATCCGCAAGGGTCATATGTGCATTCAAAACCTGGGGATTATGAAAGGTAAATTTTGATTAAAAAAAACAAATCGCATGTCGTTTTTATGTTTTCGAGTTTCTTTTTTTAAAAATGTTTGTTCTATTTTTTCATTAGGTCGGTGTAAATGATTTTTTTTGCTTATTTTATTTTCAACTTTTTTGTAGCGTTGATGAAATTTTTGAGCCGAATAATTGGTTTGTATACATCAAGGTTTCGTTTTTTTAAGTTTTTAGTTTTTCTTGTACTTTATGTGTTGTCGCTTTAATTTTAATTATGTTTTCGTTGCTGATGGGAGTGTTTCATACAAGTTGTTCTCAAGAAACAATCGAGCAGGATTATTTTATGACTTATTTTACGGAGAAACAGAAACCATTTCATAAACTTTCTCTTACATATTTAATTACTGAATTAATGCCGGCACATAAAGTTTAAAAGAAATCTAAATTCCAAATTGTATGTTGCTTATTATTTTTACTTTCGTTCTTTGAAGGAATGACATAAGTGACTGTTCAAAACACGAAAAAGACAATTACGTCAAAAAAACTTTGATCTCTCATCAATCGTCAAAGCAATTGTAAATATTTATCTGCGACAGAACAGCAGTATTATGACTTGAAGCTTATTATAGTGCTTAATAGTACTCGTTATATATGGCTTTGTATATGTTTTCGCAATGCTTTTAGAGCTTCATTAACTCAATCGAATTATATTAGAGCCTATACGGTATGAAAATTTGAAAAAAAAATCCAATCGTTGTATGAGGGAAGATTTTTTTCTTTCTTTTATTTCCTTAATGCAATTGAAATCAATAAATGTAAATTTATTGTACCAGAAGATTAGGGTTTACTGTGGAACAGTCTGCTTTAGCCAACACGTTCTGAAGGAACCTTGCAAAACAACGATTATCTATTGGAGGCGAACTACGATTAAACAATTACTTTAACTGATGTAATGAATGCGATAAACGAAGGCTCCCTTGTTCCCTGGCTGGCTCAATCACTATCAACAAGTTATTGACAGCATTGAATCAGGTACCGCAAATGTATTATTCTTTGGATGCTCCAGGTGGTATCTAAAAGACCATTGAAAATTATGAGTTATTGCGGTATTATCTTAGTTGCCTTTAGAAGGAAATAAGGTATCTTAAATTTTCTTCAAGATTTTTAGGCATCGAAGTAAAATCTATCGATGGAAGTTTTTCGAGACTGTAATATGTATGTATGCTGTATGGCTCACAAATTTAAGTTGTGATGCCTTCAGATTACTTCCGACAAGTGACAAGGTGAAGGCTTACGAAACTGTCTCTCAGAAAGAACTTTAAAGGAAATACTGCCTAAGAAGGAAACGTAGCAAATGGAAAATAGTTACCGGAGACCTTAAGCAGAAAATCCTTGTGAAGTTTGAAGTCAGTGATTTGAAACCGAACTGGGAATATGTGGCTAATATCGTGTTGGTACATAGGATTTTTTTTTAGCGGGAGAGGTGAAAATCTTCCAAAAGACACCAGACAGTCCGTGCCCTCCGGTAGTGTGACATTCTTACTCACTAAAAACACCTCTATGGGGATTAGCCGAAACAGACAACATAGAATCGGTCCTATTTCTCCCCTCCCAGACTCCCTTAGTGGGGGCAACTGAGTATTCGGTTATCTCACTGTCGCCACTAACATCGGTGTCCTGGGTCACTGCTAAGATCCTAGCCTATCTGCAGAAATCCATGCTGTCCCACCGGCTCCAGTGTTCCTTCTTGGTTCATGCGTTAATTACAACCTTCACCCCTCTTTGTCCACGACATTGAAGGATTCCAGGCCATAAAGCTTTAATCCAGAGCCAGGACCAGTAACCTCCTCCGGATTACCAGGTATATAAGCTTAAATCCGCTGTTTTTTAGTAATAAAAACACATTTGTTTTGTATAGAAAGCAAACAAGAATTTTATTCAAAGTACTTTCCCTCGCTAGCTACACATTTTTCCCATCTCTCGGGCAATTTGTGAATACCACGCCAAAAGAATTCCTTATCTTTCGAGGCAAACCACTCGTCCAGCCATTTTCGAACGTCTTCGTAAGAATCAAAGTGCTGTTCGGCGAGTGCGTGGCCCATCGACGAAAACAGGTGATAGTCCGAAGGAGCCAGGTCTGGTGAATAAGCGGGATGGGGTAACTCCTCTTAGTTGAGTGTTTCCAGGTAATTTCGGATCAATTTCGACGTGTGCGATGGTGCGTTATCGTGGAGGAAAATCAGTTTGTCATGTCATTGTTGATACCATGGCATGTAAACGCATGGAAATGGCTGGTTGAGTGACACCTAACTGCTCGGCAAGCATTTTTTGCGATTAGGTATCGTCCTCGTCCAAAAGAGCCTTTAATTCATGGTCCTCGACCTTTCTGGGCCGATTTTCACGCTCCTTGTCACTCAAGTCAGAATGGCCGTCTTTGAACCGACGAAACCAGTCTCTGCAAGTTGTTTCCGATAAAGCACTGTCACCATAGGCTTCCACAAGCACTCGATGTGATTCGGCAGCCGATTTCTTTAAATTGAAGCAGAAAAGCAGAGCTTCCCGCATATGCTCTTTTTTTGGCACAAAACTAGATATGATTACACAAAGAAAAATGTATGTTGTTGTATGAAATCGCTTATGATGTGCATTGATTGATGTGAACAGATGTCAAACTCATACAAAAACAGTAAGACATTTCCATGGTAGCTGGTAATACGCTCACTAACGTCATCTATGAGCAAACAGCGGATTTAAGCTTATACAACTGGTAACCCTTCGGAAGGCAGGTCTACATCTTCTACTGGTGCGTGTACCGCGGAGATAGGCAACTCGTTAGAGTCTACCATCTCTGCACCGTCGCACCTGAGGAAGTGCTAGTTATTATTTTGCCAATGGCACCTTCTTTCAGGACTGCTACAGCACTCTCAGCCGGCGCAAACCAGCCTCCATAGCCGCCGCAGAACCTTCAAAAGGTAATTTTCCCAAAGCTGCTTCTGTTGTGTTGTAGGTACCGTGGATATAGCCCACGTGTTAGGGTGTACCATACCCTCCACCTCCACTCCTACAGAAGTGCCTGAGGAGACACCATTCGCGACCCAAATACCCCTGGGTCCTGCATATAGGGGGACACCACTGCAGACTCTCTTGGCATGGCCTAGTACAACCTTGGAGTTAGGGGGATTTTTCAAGAGGTTATCTCCTCCCGCATTAGTTACTTGGCTACGTTCTAGGATGCATTGTCCGGTTGCTACCGCTTGGAGGTGTCACTAACACTTAAGAATTTCCAGATGAGGATCGCCGAATCCTAGAAGGCTTCAACTCATCCGTCCATTCTCCAGCAACCGGAACATGCAATTAGTGTGCACTTAAATTTCTTTAATCACCAACAATTGCTCCAAGGGTGAAATAATCGAGGATTTTTTTGACTTTTGTTGCTTTTTTAAAGATTTTTCGAGTTTACTTTTTGCTTATTTCTACGTTACAAGCAAAGTTGAATTCGTTGACTTGAAACAAGTTACATATTACCACCCATATGAAAGAGGATCGATGTAATGGATGTCCCTGTTACTTGAAGTGATAAGTGAAACAAAGAGAAAAGAGAGTTGCAGTATTTTATTTTGTTAGAGAACTGTTTGAAAGTATAAAGATTGGTTTACACCGACATCAAGTTTCCTTAATTTTATCGCATATGTACTTAACGTTAAGATGAAAAATGCCAAAAACATTTTGATAACCAAATTTGTATATATATCCCTTTCGAACTAACATTTACAGCCCAGCCCTTTGGAATGAATTATGCACATTAGCATGCTCTGAAATCAACTCGATAAGTTTTGCAAGAACACCATTTTTGTTTAAATTTTCAGGTGGTTCCCGTCCTTATTGGTTCGTCTTAACATCGGAAAGTATTTCTTGGTATAAAGATGAAGATGAGAAAGAGAAGAAATTCATGTTACCTTTGGATGGATTAAAATTGCGTGATATCGAGCAAGGATTCATGTCTAGGCGACATACTTTTGCTCTCTTCAGTCCTGATGGAAGAAATGTATACAAAGTAAGTTGAAAATTAATTGATGCAAAATTTGTGTTTATAATAATTTAACTCTATTTTTTCAGGACTATAAGCAGTTGGAATTATCGTGTGAAAGTGTTGATGAGGTTGATTCGTGGAAAGCATCATTCCTACGTGCTGGTGTTTATCCTGAAAAGGATGCGTCGACTGAAAATGGAGAAGAAGTAAGTTTAAATATTTGTTCAATGGTTTTTATTCTAGAAATTGTACTCAATTTTTGTTACCCTTGAACTAGTGTATGTGCTCAGTATCACTGAAAAGAAAAAAATTGTGTTTTGTATGAAATTTTTTTGAAGATAAAAGACAGTGTAGTAAGGGTAATGGAAAATTATCTCATGATAACTCATACAAGAAAATTTGTCCCAATACAGCTTATACCAAATTATAATTTTGAAAAGGCTTTTCCACAGTAGCAATATGAAGGTAGTGAAACTTTTTTGAGAGCAATACTTTAATGCTTTTTTATACATTTTAATAAAATGGACTACCAAGAAAATTTAACGCCATCTTCATGTCTCACAACAAATAGGAGTAGCAGCCAGACAACAGCTTTTCCACACATGAAGTGGTTGTGCAACTGTTTGTGTTTGACTGTATAACAAGACGGTCCAGACAATCTGTTTCTAAATGATGTGTTGGACATAAGGAACTTTCCCTTGCCTGGCTTCTCACTACATTGTCAGACATTTCATTGGACTACGCTTTCAAGGAGGGCACATTGTCATTTGGTTTAAGTTGCTTAAGCCTGGTGTAAGTTATATTGATATGAGTTGTCTTGGGATGAGTTCTATCCGATCTAGTTCATTCGATTGATTTTTCCACTCATTAAAACAACGCCTTCAAATTAACTCAATCACATTCAGTGATACTGGGCTTTAACAATTATTGAAGAAATAATCGCCAATTTTATGTTAAATATTTATATTAATAGTTTTCGTTTCTTTTAACAAACAGGGCGAAGGACATGAGGTTTGTTTCATTTTTACGTTCAGTTTTGCATTTTTGGGTGTTGATTCTTGTCCCTCTTCCCTTTCTTTTCTCTTTCCAATTTTTGCCACTATTTTTGGGTTTTATTTTTTGCCTTTTCATTATTTTGGTTTGTGTATATGTCCCTCTTCTCCACAATGCAAATTTGTTTTTATTTGGCTCCTTATGGTTTTAGGTATTTTTTATTTCTTGTTTTTATTTTTTTTGTAATCTAATACACTCGTCAAGTCTTTCAATTAACATAGTGTACAAAGCCCACGGTAAAATTTTACCCAATTACACAATCTCCATCTTTTGTCTGACACTTTACACGCAAATTCCAATATTTTTTGGTGTTTACCTAATTTGGTTTTGGATTCTTTCTTCCACGCAATACAGTCAAATCCATGCGAAAATATCTTTCTGTTTTGATCACAAGTTACTCTTAAAAAATGTCTCGGTTTACTTAGTTGTTTCTATTGCAATTAATGTAAATTTTTTTTTTTTAGTTCACCGGCTCTAATCAATTTTTTTATTGCGATGGTGTGTTGCTATTTTGTTTATTCCAATTGGCACTGAGAAAATTTTTAATATAAGCAAATTCAAGCATGCTTTTAACAGTTTCTATAAATAATATGCCTGAAGTTATTTCGGATGAGGATTTATCGTTTATTTCTTTATTTTTGGATTTATGCGCTAACGCTTGTAATTATCCTTATAAAAATTACAACGCTTGCTTTCATTTTTATTTTCGAATGTTATTTTTATGAAACATTTTCGCTCAATTGTTGCATACAAAAGAAATTTTTAAATGAATATATTTTTGCAAATTTACTGGCGTTAAGAATCACAGTTGTTTATTATTATTTTTCACTAAAGAGTGCTATGAAAGTTATCGTGTTAGGTTTTTTTGGGGCGTAAGTAGTTCCGTCCAGCTACCAAAGATTATAATGAGATCGATGGAGAACTTTGAACTAGTACAGTAATACCCCGAGTTACGTAAGTAATGCGTTCCGTAAACCTTGACGTAACTTGAATTTTACGTAAGTCGAATTTGTAAATTGCTTAAGTGTAACTTCAGAAGAAACTGTATACAAACTATAAAAGTATAAAAAATATATAAAAGAATATAAGAGCAACTGAAATATTCACTTTTCAAATAAAAAAATGTCTTGTGACAGCTAATTTGGCTCTGTAAGAAATGCTGTTCTGCGGCAACTTCTACCCCTCTCGATGTTGAAGGCTGAAGTTAGTAGGGGTCATCTTACAAACATGTCTAGATTAGATCGCTCGGTCTTTAGATCTATTAATTTTGCTAGCGCCATATCTATCAGGTTAAAAGAGTCAGCTAGTCCCTTCGTTGAAAATTTAAACTCAACAACCGTTTCAGTCATTTTCTGCTCTCCTTCCCTTAAACGATTTTGAACCATTTCTGGGTAGAGTTTCTTCCACGCAGCGTTCCTTGCTGTCGGCTTGACTTCATCCCATGCCATCATCGGGGTGCTTTTGATATCGTCAAGGATGTTATAATTCTTCCAGAAATCACGTAGAGTAATGCCCTTCACACTATCAATAGCCTTGATTGCTTGAGAAAACGTATACCGCAGATAGTAGGTTTTGAAAGTAGCAATAGCGACTTGATAGGTCGCAACAGTGAGGTGGTTCTAGGAAGCACGTAAACAACTTTTACGTCAGAATGAAAGTCATTCAAATCTTCTGGGTGGCCGGGGTCATTGTCCAGGAGAAGAAGCACTTTAAACGGGATTCCTTCCTGGCACAATATTCCTTCACCTGGGGAACGAAGGTTATTGAACCCGTCTGCGATTAGCACACGTGTAACCCAAGCCTTGGTGTTGTATTTCCAGATTACGGCCAGCATACTCAGGTCAATGTTCTTAAAGGCCCGCGGTCTTTGGGAATGGTACACTGTAAGCGGTTTAAGTCCCCGCCAATCATAACAGTGATCCGATCCAGGCATACATTTCGATCCAGGCACAGATATTTCTTCTTCTGCAATAAATTTCCGTGTTGGTATCCTCTTTCAAAACAGAGCCGTTTCATCAACATTATATATTCCCCCTCCTCAATTATTTCAGCTAGAACTTTGGGAATTTTACTTGTCGCGTCTGTATCTGCACTTGCTGCCTCACCCGTAACTTTTATGCTGTGCAGATTTATAGCCTTCTTTATCGTTCGAACCATCCAGCGCTAGCTTTAAATACAATCTCCGTGTCCGTGATGCCGTGATTCTTTTGTTAATCTTTATGTAAAGACCTAGCCTTCTCCTGGATAATCAGAAAATTCAACGGTATCCGCTTCTGTGTCAGATCCTCGATCCAGTGAGACAACAGTCTCCAACTCTGCAATCGGGCCAAGTCTCTTCTTGGTAACGATTGCGGCCTTCAACGTTATCGCACTTTTCATGCTTTCAATAATGCGAACTTTATCCTTCACTATCGTATTCACTGTCAAAATAGGTCGATAGGTCCCAAACTATTGTTAATATAATTTTTCCGTCTTTATACGTACGAATTATTTTCAACACTTCTTCTAAAGTAATTGCAGACCTGTTTTTGAGATTTATTACCAGCGCATTCGGTTTTGCGATTCGATTCCATTTTAAGGGTGAAGAAACAACGATCACTAACGATCATAAACAAGTGACTAAATTAATGGCGCGAGGCATCGACTACTGTATGTACATCAATGGATTTAAAGACGCAAAAGCAGCAAACATGTTCATACGTGCAGTGTAGTTCTAAGAATTTTCACTTTTGTAATTTTCGAGATTTATTACGTAGCTGCGAATTTACGTAAGTTGCGTATTACGTAAGTCGGGGGGGTTACTGTATGCTCAAATTCGCAAAATCTTTTAAATAAATGTTGATTGGGTCGTTTGATTTTTAGTTCGCACACTTTAGATCATAATTTTTTGCTTTTGCTTTGAAGTAAGAATAAGTGTAGATAGGTTTAGAAATTGTCAAAGTACATAACAAACAAATCACTATCATTCAATTTTCCTTCTGTTTTGCGAAAAAAAAACATTATAGTCAAAATTCAAGTTGTGGGAAGTTCGAGTCAAGAGGAACTTGATTGTATTATATTTACAAAATTTTTTTTTTGTATTCGGTGCCAGCTTAATCATGTTAAATACAAACGGAAGTCTACCTATTATGCAAAAGTTACATAACACAGACATTATCTATGTGGGATCGAAACTTCTCCGTGAAAAAGGGCTTTGGAAATCAGCAACGTGTTGGTAACCCAATGGTTAGGGTGATCGAGTATCATGCGCATGGTTATCGGTTCAAGATTTGATTTCGTCAGTTACTAATTTGTCTCCGGTTCTTACATATGGTGTCAGAAGTGAGGTGGAAGAAGATCTCACACGCTGTTAATCTCACATCGGCAATTTAAAAAGACGTAAAGGTATAAAGTTTGTTAAGTTGTAAAGTCGGACATCTGTGGACAGAAGTTAGTTAGGTTGTCCGAGTTGTGAAATTAAGGCTTCTCCATTGAAAAAGAACTTTGGAACGGAGATTCAGCAACAGCACTGGTAGTCACTGTTAGGGTGATGGAGTATTTTGTTAATCTATGCTAATATCTCTGTCTGCATGTGGTTGAGGCGGCTGTTTTCCTCTTTATCCAATAACGATTGGATCATCTATATTTTCTGAATCTAACATATCCATATGCAGTGTGAAGATTTTACAGGATACATAACTAAACTGGTGATTGCCAATTATATCTTGGGGCTTGCGGCATCGCCATTACTTAGTTCATCTGCTTGCGGGACTCTAGCATTTGTAGTGTTACAACTGGTTCCATTTCTGGGTCTTCCACTATTAAATCTTCTTTTTCGAATGCGGGTTTCCTTTCGGGTTTCACTTCAAAGCTCGGCATATTATATATATCTGTCCTAATTGGATTTCTCTCAATGCCAATGAAGGAGGATACAAATTAGCGGTCACTGATTCGTATACGAAAATGCGAAAATAGTGGCGGGAGGAATCTATTGGCATATGGAAGTTTTTGGATGAATGAATATTGCCAGAAAAATTTTGCTCTTGAGTATTGCCGACTTGCCACATTTTATCATTTGGTGGAAACACGACTGGATATGCTTGAATATGGGACAGTGCTATAGGTGTAGCGTGCCTATTAACGATTTCTGGAACACTACCATAGTTAATAAAGCTACTTCCAGCTACTTTTTTGGAGATGGAGTTGGATCAATTCGTTGAGCTGCACGACCACCATGTCATGGGTCCCGGGTTCGAGACCGGTCTCCACGTGAGTTTTTATTAAGAAATTTAAATAATCCACTCCGTCTCTGGGCTATTGTCTAGCTCGCAGCAATGCAAAAACAAGGCATTCAAGTTTCCTCACTTCCCTTATCCTAATTCCCTTCTGGCCAAAATAATGCTAACGCATCAAAGGCTTTGGCCACATAAATTATAAAAAAAATATCGTTAGGAAATCTAACATTTGTGATACTAGATCTGTTGACGTACTTAGTTTTGGGTAAATGCATTATGATATTTTTACCCAAACGTGTTTACGTACTCATGAAATGGGGGAAAATTTGCTGACGTAACATTTCCCCCTCTTTAAAATGTTAGTCCAAATTTACTCGAAGAAATATGTTGAGCACTTTTGTTATAAAGGCATTCATTGTCACTTTGACAGTTATTCCTTTAGTTTTTGTCCACGACTACTCAAACTTGTTCACGTACTCTTGGTATTTTGTAATTTTTCTATTTAACATTTTTACTCAGAATATTTCTGATCAAAAAGTGCGTGAACTGTTAAACCTTGTATTTGTTCTTCAGCAACGACTGGCATCTCAGGATAATTGTTATTGGGAAAGTAAAACTCTTGATAACTCGATGTATTAAGAGGTTGCGATTTGGGTCGCCGGGTGAAACAAGATCTTCATTAATCACTGTTGCATACTAAATACGTTAACCTCCTTGAGGCTTCTTTTCAATACTTCCAACCAACTGCTTGCTGACTTACCAAAACAAAAGAGGCAAAGTGTTTTCCAGGTGATATCACAATATCAATGAATAAAATTGCATTTGCATTACATTTGGTTGTTGTAGCTCGTAACGAACATAGTATTTGCAATCTCGTTCGGAAATGTCTTGCGCGATTTACCCCATTGTTGTACTGGTAGTTGTTGGTAAGGTGGTAAGTTTTAGTGAACAAGAAACCTTGGTAACTTGTTGCACTTGCACTTGTTGTGCTTGCCTTGAAATTTACCCTGTCGTTAAACGGTTTATATCAAGATTCTTCTTCTGCTAGGGCATTAAATAAATCTGCTAAAGTTATTGTGTTTGTTTCTCTTTTACTTCCTACAACATTATAAACATCAGCAACATCTAGTGTTGAGAGATGTCGTAACTGGAGCATATGTAGATGGAACAGTAGAAGAAGGCGACTTCATAGGTGTAGTTCTTTTTGGACGAGCTGTAATTTTGTTAACCTTTGAGGAAGTTAGAAGAATAGATTCTTTGATTGATGATTATATTTTCGGCGTTGGGTTAAGAGTTGGCGAAGTAGTGAGTTGAGATTTTTTAGCATTGGAAATAAACTAGTCAATAGGTTCAATCGCTTTTTGACCAAAAGTAGTTTCCCAAATTTTCGGAGATCAATTATAATCGTGTCCATTCACCACAGAGACTCTAGAGACATCAAAGTCTATCATTTTTATTTTATTGATGGTCCTGAAATCTTTGGAGGCTGAAAACAAATCCAAATTTCAATAGATCTTATGACCGCTTTCCCTCGCTTTAACAATTTAACCTCATGACTTACCCAAACACGCAACCAATTGAGACTGAAATCAAATGTGGTCTTTTACAAACTTTAAAAATCTTCTAAAAGTCCACTCAGTTCCGTGTTTTTTTACAACAAATGAGGTTAGAAATAAATGTAAAGTCGTTCACTATGCGGGCGGTTTTAGGCTCATAGCAACCGAATCCGCACCTTGCCTTACACCCAGTAGAAATTGGAATTTTTAGAAGGTAGAAACAAATTTATACAAAACCAAACTCAGCAACCAGCGCAGACTCACACCGCCACTACCGTTAGACAACTAATAATAATATCAACTTCAGCACAAAGAATTAGTGTAAAATACCAAAAAAAGGCGGGCCCGTACAGTATCAAGGGCTGTTTATCTTGGTCACATGTACGTTTCGCTTAAAACAAATAATAATACAGTGAGCAGCACGGGCCGTTTTTTCCGGTACTCATTCCGTAAATCCTATGAATGCGCCTTTCAATGAAATGGTTTTCGGGGTTTGATAATTGAAAAGAAGGGGTAGGGGGAGCTTTAAATCAAATTGACATATTTTCAAAGTCCAATTAAATAAATGAATACATTTAAGATCTAGATACACTCTGCAAATCTTAAACTATGTGACTGAGTACCTTGTGCCGAATAGATGGTGTTAGTGTTTCTTATTTAGTGTTTTGTAAAATCATTCGATAACACAAACGTCTGTGGATGCTTAAAAATCTCCATCAAGGAGCTACATTAACATATCACAAAAAATATATTTTGTAGATGTTTCGTAACTGCTAAAATATTAACAATATTTTGCCAAAATTTTTTCTAACCTGAAATTAAATTAGCCACCTTTGTAGCTAGTGCGATATGGTAGTGGTTCTTGTTTTTCGTAAATAAAAATTAATAAAATTTGTATTCCAGGAATTAGGAGAGGCTGAAGAGAGTTCATTAGATCCACAGCTGGAGCGTCAAGTAGAGACTATCCGAAATTTGGTTGATTCTTACATGAAAATTGTTACGAAAACAACACGTGATATGGTACCAAAGGCAATTATGATGCTTATTATTAACAATGCAAAGGACTTCATTAATGGTGAATTGTTGGCTCATCTTTACGCAAATGGAGATCAAGTAATTACAACTTTTAAGTGATTATTTTAAGAATAAATAACAAATTTATAATTTTATAGGCACAAATGATGGAAGAGAGCCCAGAAGAGGCTACAAAGAGAGAAGAAATGTTGCGAATGTATCATGCATGCAAAGAGGCGCTCAGAATTATTGGTAATATATTAATAATAATTTTAAAAAAAATATGTTTTTTATCTTCCTCTTTTTAGGTGATGTATCAATGGCAACTGTTTCAACGCCAGTTCCACCACCAGTTAAAAATGATTGGCTTTCAAGTGGATTGGATAATCCAAGATTGTCACCGCCAAGCCCTGGCGGGCCAAGAAAACCAACACCAACACAACAAGTATTTTTTCAAATCAAGTTTATTGTTTAAATGATTAGAATTTAATGTTTGTCTTATTGCTTTTTAGGGATCACTTGGTGGTGTTGGAGGTCGAGGACCACCACCTCCACCAGCTTCAGGGCGTCCAGCCCCAGCTATTCCAAATAGACCAGGTGGTGGTGCTCCACCACTACCCCAGGGTAGACCATCAGGACAAGCTCTTCCAGCCCCGTTGGTTCCATCGTAAGTTTTTCTTTTCAAGTTCTTTTATTTTATCTTTCTTTTATTTTTTTTTCTTATACATATTTAACTTCATATTTTGTGGAGTATCTTATCTTTGTTTTATTTGTATGTGTTTAAAATGTGAAAGGTAGCCTTTTGTGAGTAAGACAATTTTTTAAACATTTAAATAATTTGCACCTTACAAAATTTATTTCATTACCTCTTTGTATTTTCAAGTTTCTAAATTTATTTACTTATGAGTCTGATGTGACTATCTTAATTTTAAGAAAAAAGTACCCAATTTCATTCGTTTTGTTTACTGTAGATAGATTTCGAAATAAAAAAAATATTAAGGTGTTTTCGAGTAAACTAAAAAGAATTGTTTGTGTTATATTTTTGTTCTGTTGTCATGGAAAGGTTTTGCGCGTGTATTTTGATCTATAAAGAATATACAATAATGCCTTCAACATAAGATCCGTTTATTGGACATTTTAGTATTCGTTTAACAGAAGATTCATTATCACTTTTCTGAATTTCGTTTCTTTGCCTGATCAAATTTCCGCAAATTTTAACTTGAATTTATACTACAGAAATTGGATACCATATTCTCATTTTGCTTGTTTATAATTTATTTTTTTAAAACCTTCGAAATGAATTTATTTTGCTTAATTACAAGCTTTTAATGTTATATTAATTTTAACGTGATAACGAGTGGTATTAATAAAGCTGAAAAGGACACAAATAATAAATAAAATTACATATGAGGATCTCCATTTCCAAATGCACTAAGTGCATAACGTCTCATTTCTCATAAAACGGCAAAGTTATAGGTTACTTCTAAACTTTGCAAGATACGTTGAAGCCATTATTTAGTAACCTTGCTAGCTCTGCTCGGTTCAAAACTCTCGGTGTAGTGCCGACTAAAAATGAGCGTCTCGATTCCGAATCCCGCCAGCTTTGTTTTGGGACCGAAAAGAAATTCTCCTCATTAAATACTTGTATTTGCCACAAGTGGGAAATAATTAATCCCCAACGTTATTGTGAAACCCTAAAAACCGATATAGTGAGTTTGTTGCATGACAATGCACGTCCCTACATAGCCCATGTCACAATGCAATTCTTGGATTCATTCGGCTGGGATATTAATAACCACCCAGCTTAAATTCCCGATGTGGCGCCTTCAAATTTTCATCTTTTAACCTCTCTGAAGTTGTTTACATGGAAACATGTTTTCGACCGACGAAGATGTCAAGAACGCTGTAAAACAATGGGCGCGAGACTTCTTCGACGCAGGTATAAAAAAACTCGTCCCCCGACTCACAAAGTGCATCGATCGGGAAGAGGGTTACGTGAAAAAAATAGTGTGAACTAAAATCTCTAAAACTTTGTATTGTTTTTTCAATTTAAAAAAAATTCAGTACTCTTATTTTATGGCCGTGCCGTGCCATCCCTCGTATACAAATTTTTTGCCTGAAGAAATGAAAAAGTATTAAAAATAAATAATATAAATTTTCTTAAAATATCCAGGCTCCTCTTCTGCGCAAGCACATATTTGCAGACCATCTTGATTTCCATTCTCTGGTGTGAGAGGACAGTTTTGTAGAGTTATGCTGTTGCAGTTGCTCCTCTTGCATTCAACCTTCTCCAAAGCGTTTCCGTCATTGCAGTCTTCCTTTTTACCCTTTTTTTACTAAATTCGAATTCTACCAAAATTGTATTCTTTTAAGATGGTTTCATACCTTTTGGAAGGGTCATCGTTCCTGTAAGTCGGCTTCATTTTAAGAACGAAATTTTTCGAATTTTTTTCTTTTCTGTAACAAAATTCCTTTAATACCCCAGAAGCCTTGAGCATTTTTTTAGCTTAAAGAGTGCAGTCTTTATATCACTCAAACTCCACTCGTGGCCGAGTTACCACTAATTTCGTTGTACTCATCTGGTGAAAATACCTCTTCCTGATTCCGAAATTTTTTTCGATGATCCCAATAGGAAGAACAGGAAATACTAGAATGATGTCGTCTGCAGTTAGTACTGGTGCTTTTTTAAGTAACAAAATTAACAAAGCGGGGACTCGTTCTTGTTTTGTTTCGCCGTCTACAAACAGTCTCAACACCTTTTAATGGGTCACACTCAGTAGCATTCAGAAAATTTGTAAGGTTCGACGGACTTTTCACAGATTCTCTACCGGCTTGGTTCTCGGTCCAAGTGTAGAAAAATTAATGAGTGATTCAAAATGAGTAAAATGAGAAGGCTTGAATAGAATGAATGTCTCACGTATTGTTGCTCTTAGAAATATTGTTTTCATTTTGAAGCTCATGCTCTGTCTTGCAACAGTAGCTGCAAGCATCGACAGCTGGATTCCTGAATACAAGTTAAAAATTTTTTACTGAAAATGCTGTAAAACAATGTATTTTTTAGCGCGCAATTCTAAAGAAGAAGATTCATTCATACATCATGAGCAGCTTATTTATACTTAGATTACTTGAGAGATACAGCACAGATTAGATTACTTGAGAGATACAGAACATCAACCCCGGTAAGACTACAGGAAGTTTCTGTAACTCGTTGATAGTTTTGGGAGAAGTTCCTCCATGAAATATAAAATTTCCTTCTCTCGGGAAGAATTCCATTTAACGGCTACAGAACGTAAAAGTATATATTATAGACATTTGTATTTTCATTATTAAAGTTTACTTGGAACTTTGGTTCTTAGCACCACTGTTAAGTTATGGTCCGTACCAAGATTTGTGTTTTAAAAAGAAAAAAATCCAAGGAAATGAATCCACCGGATCCAAGTTTGTAACGAGTGACAGTGAAAAAATTTATAAATCCCTTGTAGTACCTTGCTCTAGAAACAGTTGTCTTATCTCTCTTTGATTCGAGATTGTCGCGAGAAATAAAATTAAACTAATGGAAGCTTGGTAGTAATCTGAAAAATTTAACTTCCCTAAAAATGAGGGATTTTTTTAAGTCGTCGATGAAGTAAGTGATAATGTGTCGGCCTACCAATCCGGAGGGTCCAGTCCCACCGGCGGCTGTTTTTAGCTGACAACAGATCACGATAGAAAGGCCATGGGGGTTGTAGAGAAAATGTCAGTAGTTCAGAATGCACTTTAAATTGTTGGTCCACTTGTAATCGTTGTCTCGAATCGGGGGTACAGTGGTACGGGAACTAGAGAGAGAGAGGGTTTTTTTCACGAGGATAGATTTAGGTCAGCAATTTCTTGAAGTAGACCATTCAGAATAAGATACAAATGAAAGTTATTTGAAATGTCTTGGTTTTCTAACAAAAGTGAAAGTCGTCAATAATATAGCGGCACGGGGTGTTAAATTAATAAGCGATTATAATAGGTTAGGTTAAAGTGGCTGCCTATCCTGGAAAGAAGGGCACACGTATTACAGAGTGGTGCATTGTGACACCACAGTTGAGGCTACAGACTCAACCTTATTTAACCCCTAAGGAGAGAAAGAGTAGCTGACCTGAAGCTCCTGATAGGCCGAGATAGAACTCTGTCACCAGTAGCAACTAGTTATCGGGGAGCCCAAAATCTTATTGGCTACGTCACGATGTGACAAGGCTACAATCCTGTCACGTAACCTGATAAACCGAACTAGGTCCTTGATATCACTAGAACCTAACCCGGTTAACTCTTTGACAAAGGATGAACCCAGAGACTGCTTTCTGCAGTTGGCTAGAGCCTTGCAGTTGCAGAGGAAGTGGAGGATGGTTTCCTCTTCTTCCTCATCTTGGAAACTCCTACAGAAGTCATTTGAAGGCACGTCAAGTCTGTCAGCCTGTCTACCTATGAGACAATGGGCCGAAATGACGGGCCACGACAATGCCTATAATGTTTCGTCCGAGCGAGATGAGCTCTCTGGACAGCTTTGGGTCAAGTATTTCTTAAGTTTTTTTTTTATAATTTTTATAATATGACCAAAGTCTTTGATGCGTTAGCAAGGAGTGAGGAAACTTAAATGTCTTGTTTTCGCAATACTGCGAGCTAGATAACAGCCTAGAGACTGAATGGTTTTTTTAGTTCTATTTTTTTAAACCCACCGTGGAGACCCGGTGTCGAACCCGGGAACCATGGCATGGTGGTCGTTCCGCTCAACCAATCGATCTAACTCCGTGTTGGCCAGATCTGCCGTATAATGAGGCAGGTGTGTTCCCTTTGTCCTCATCTTACATTCGCAGTCCGAAGGGATGTTTGTGTAATTTCCAGCTTGCATGTGGCTAATGGATTGCCATTCCGAGTCGAAAAGAGTAGTACCGATTCTCGCTAGCTCGTCAGCTCGACAGTTACCCGGAATGTCACTATGCCCCCGTACCCACATGAGGCGTATGTCCAGACGCTCAGCCATGTTGTTCAGAGTTGAGCGGCATGCTATGAGCGTTTTGGAGGTCGTATACACTCCCAAGGCAATTATAATAATTTAGTGACAAAAGGCAACCAGCAAAAGCAGTATGTTCTCTAAGTTGTCTCCAATTATTGAAAAAATAAACCTTGTCAAAGCAAATTTAAGGGACTGATTTTGTTTTTAAATAAGATATGGATCGGGCTGAAATTTTCCAGCGAGTAACAAATTTCAACAAATAGAACCATTCTGATGGGTGCCAAACTTGAAAATAAGGACACCCCAGTGAACATAGAGCAATATTCCGAATGTAGAAATTATGGGTTCCTAAAAAATTTTAAGCGTGTATTATATCTACATACATGCGTGTGTATGTTATTACAAAAGTTGTCGTGATATCATTTAATATCTTTAAACCTTTCTTTCTTTTAATTGAAATGAGTAGATTTTCATAAAATGTCTTTCTTTTTTTCAATTTTATCAATACCACTTAACATATACACTAAACTATGAAAGCCTTTTATGCAGTTAACAAATTCACTTATTGTTTTATTATTATTTTTAAAAATAAGTAAATACATAAAATTTTAGCGAAGACATACACAAACAAAGGTTACCTTTCACCAAATTTGTTGCGAAATGTTTTTTTATCAACTTTTCACATCATTCGAAACTGCTTTTATCGTTCCATAAATCGTTCATACTAGAATTAAAGTAAACAATTTCTAGTCTGGTGTGGTGATGGTAACAAAAAAAATCTTTTTTTTCTATTTATCTTCCCCTTTCGTTTCATTGGTGATCTACAGGCGGCGCTAAATTAAGTAAACTATAAAACTAAAAATTAAATCTACATTCCATACACACAATTTAGGCTTAAGAATAAATTTAACGAAAATGAAAACATTCCTTAAAAGTAGTGTAAAGTGAACATAATTGAGTATAAATGATAAAATAGAAAATTATGAACAATGTGTGTTGCTATTTATTTGATTTGTTTTTAAACACAATTCTTTTTAATGTTTATAAAACAACACACGACTTATGATTATTGTTATTGGTGTCTTATCAAAATATATTATAGAAATTTTAGTACATATAGTGTAAAAATATCTGTAAAATTATCAAAAACGCTATTCCATTCCGATTTTATTGGCCAATTTACTAATTAAAATCATAAAATTAAAAGTGATTCACATGTTTGTATACAGTTTGTTGTCGCACACTGCTATTTTGCCCAAAGTCTTTGTGTAAAAATTTTTAAATTTGGCTTAAATAACGTTGTAAATTGTTTTAAAGTATTTTTCGAAAAATTTACCTTGAACTTGACATCCTAAATGGTTAAATATAAATTAGTGAGTGTATTAGAATCGTAACGTGCACATCAATTTAAACGAAATATATTCGTAAATAAAATTTAAATTAAGAACTATTTTTAAAATTGGATAATGAATGTCATTAGAATTTTTTTGGTTTCGGGTTTTTGCTGTGTTTTAATTTATCTTTTAAAACAAACACAATATTTTATACTATCAAATCACTCAGTAAATAATACACTTTTAATTTGTGATTATATTTGTTCATTTTTATAAAAAAAAAATTGTCTTACTCCCGAGAGCGAGCATGTCTCTTACATAAAGCATTTTGTGTTATGAGAATAGTCTGAGTTTTCACAATAGGACTACTTACATATTTTATATTTACCACCATGGAGTATATAAAAATATTTAATTTCACTGTCCTATTAATAGATAGAAGTATTTTGGCGGAATATATAGCTGAATAAGATTAAATTTCCTCATACACCTTATCCTTATTCCCTTTCGGCCATAGGTATGCAGGCAAATGCATCATAGCGTTGTCCCCTGAGCTGAGAATTTAAACATTATCTCTCTCAAAAGCACCAATCAGTCCCATTTAAGTATGAAGAATGGCCCGTTGTGACAGTCAACAGTGATATCATACCGGAATAATGCTCAGGGTTCATTTAGAAAAACCCGCACCTGATTCTAAATCCTTTTTACTTCTTCATTATCTAGATAGCTTCTGCAGAAGAGAAAACATAAAAGTAAGAAAGTAACTAGTTACGACAACCATGGTATTTCGAAATTATTCATGCTGCAGTTTTCACCAAATTGCTTCTTAATTAGCTGAGTAGTATTTAGGTTAACTGCACTTTTTTATTTTTTTTATTTGGTAACGCAGAAGCTCAGGGAATTTCCTATGATGCGAAAGCACAGCCTTGGCAGGAAAGGAATTAAGGTTAAGAGAACTTCTGCTTAGGAAAGATTCCAAAGTCCAAATTTGACTTGGAGAGTATAGGCGTGCTAGCGACTTGAAGCTCTTATATTGCATGTGATATGTGATCTATCTACAAGAAACCAAGCTAGCAATTTCGTTAAATTGCTGTGGAAATAGCGATAGAAGAGTGAGAGACAACCGATATTTCGTTGATGCTCCAAAGCGTCAATACTCTCAGAAATTGTGGGTTCGTCAATCAATTTAATAGCGTTTCTTTGGACTTTGTCTAACGCGGGCAATGCGGTGTGTCCGGCCTCTGCCTAAATATGGGAATTATATTCGAGTCTAGGCCTGATGTAGGACTTGTAGATCAGCGCCAAGTCAGACCCGTTGGCGATATGTTAGGCTATGTTAGAGTGGTAGCCTCACAGGGGAAGGTGCATTTAGGTCATAATAGCCCGTTAAGTTACCGCGTTGGGGTTAGATCTCCGTCACTACAAAAAATATCTAAAACCACTTGGAGCTCCAGAGGTCCCTGATATCGCGAATCTCACTCTTGGTTAGAGCTAGACAGTTGCAAAGGGGATGAGGGATAGTTTCCTATTCTTCCTCATCATGCAAACCATGCAAAAATAACTCGAGGGCGCGCCGAGTCTGTTGGCGTGTCTGCCAATAAGGCAATGATTCGAGGTGATTATCATGAAAACGTTAATGATACTTCACTTGAGCGAGATGAGCTCTTTTGTAAGAGGGTGAATCAAATATAGGTAAACCGGAATTATTTTTTAAGACTTTATTGGGATATGATAAAAATACAAAGGCTTAAAATTATTTTTCTACGTAATCTCCTGATTTCGTGATACATTTTTCATAACGGATGGGTAATTTTTTTTATTCCGTTTTCGTAAAACAAAGATGTTTGCGCCATAAGATAATTGCGCACGAAATCTTCGACTGCAACATCATCATCAAAACGTTGTCCCCAAAAAGCTTCTTTCATCGGTCCAAAAAGGTGGTAGCCGCAGGGCGATAAGTCCGGACTGTAGGGAGGGTGTTCCAGTGTAATCCACGACAATGTTTCAATTTTTTTCCGTAGTTAAGGCAGCTGTATGGGGCCGGGCATTGTCTTGCAGCAGGATAGGGTCTGTTATGGGAAAGCTGCGTCTTTTCTGACGATATGCCGTTTTTGTATCATTTAAAAGTTGGCATTTACGTTCGTGGAGAAAATCAATAAGTAGGACTCCTTTAAAGTCGAAAAATACAGTCGCCAAAACCTTTTCAAGAACCTTCAGACCTTTCCAAAACCATCCTCTCTCACGCTTGTTCTTGATCGACGTTGGTGACCTTCATTCTCGACTGCTTCTCGCCGTTCTAAAAATTTTTTGTGCCATGAATACACTTGTGTCTTTTTAAGTGTATTATCCCCGAATTCTGCCTGAAGTCTTCTCAAAAATTCTGATGGTTTAACGCCTTCTTTCGTAAGAAATTTAAATATATGTTGCGCAGCGGACGACGGTAATTTTCGCTCAGACATCGCGATAGTTACTGAATATGTAGTAATGTGGCGTTCTATAGCAGTGCAAAGTCCTTTAGGCATCCCCGCCAGTGAACCTCAGACGCCACGCCCCTCTTTGTTCACTTCATTATCGATAAAAAAATAATTCCGGTTTATATTTGATTCACCCTCGTATGTTTCCTTTGCCATTTATAATTAGCAATTTTTGTACCCATGTGAGGTCTACGTTAACCTATTTATATTATTATATTATTGTGAAGTTTAATTATTATGTTTTGGGGTTGGTAGTCATCGATCCCATGGGCAGATGAGTTAAGTTTTAAATAAATCGCATACACATAAACGCGTTGGGGTCATTACCAACCCCATGGGTATAAATAGGTTAAATCGCTCAGCTATGGCATTCAAAACTAAGCGACATATTTTGGCAGTTTAAGAGCTCGTATACACTTCCGTGAGAGATTTAATAACAGTCTGGGGGTCTGTGAAGATACAAATGTCATTTAACGACATTGCTCTGTCCTCCAGACATTCTAATGCTACCTTCATAGGCGTGATTTCTATTTTAAAACATTGCAGCGTCTAGCAAAGAAATAAGTCATGCTTAGGTCCAACTTAGACTCGGCATTACTCTATTGGAAGGAATAGAGAAGTTAAATTGGGCTTTGAAATAAGATTTAGGTATGGTGTAGCCGATATTATTTGTTTTACTTCCGTTCTGAATTTTGAAATGTCCGTAGTCGGTACATGCCCAAGCCTGGACTGAATTGAGCCAAATAGTACTTGAGAATGCGGTTTGCTTACCGAAGAGTTCTACCGGCGCTAGGTGAAGGATGGTATAAAGGGCGTTAGAGGAGGTAGTTTCGAGTACACCTGTCGTCAGTAGTGCTTTTTGGTGATGGATCACCTTTTCAAGTACAGGCCACCAGATGACCATCTCTTATATGCCTTATAATACCGACATAGAGCCAGTACACGTTCTCTTTCTTAGATGTTGGGTTTCCAGCTAAAATCTTTCCTATCCAGAACAATGCCTAGATATGTAACATGATCAGTTATTTCAGTGTGACCCCAGTATTGGGGGGATACGGGGAGGAACTTTATTTTTCCAAGAGAAGATTATCAGTTCTGTTCTGTCCGGGTATGTACCCACACCACACTTGGTACTTCAGGAGGATAGTTTCGAGGGGTAATGTTGCAACACCTTAGCTGGGATACTGTGGGTATTTGCACGAGGGAAAAAAACAACGTCGGCAGCGTAGGCGATAATTTTTAATGGCCGTAGTGTTCTAGATCCAGAAGAAGAGAGAGTCAGATTTCAGAAAAACGGCGATGATCCCTCATTGGTAAAGGAGGAATCGTCTCTTCGGTGATACCCAGCACTTAAATTTCTCACGGCCTGGTATTCTTACTAAGAAGGTTTTCACAAAGCTGATTACTGAAGCAGCGTAGTCAGTATTTATCTACTGATACTTGCCAGAGTTATCTCTCTTATACTTTTGCGACCATATTTTTGTTTCCAACAAATGGATTTTTAGTGTTCAGTTAAATTGCACAAGATATTGCAACGAAATCAAGCAGACTGGAATGCTTCTTTTCACATAACTTTCATTTAATTCATAATTACTGAAAAACTGCGCAATATAACTGAGCGGTGTATGTCACCCTTTATGCAAACTTCTGCAAACTGCAAACATAAATCACATTATAGACTATTTGGGACAATCCAGTAACATAACTGGCTCTTATTGTTCGAGTTTATTTTTGTTCGACTCGAATATCAAATACATAATCTTCTCTAACATTTCAAATGGAGAAATAAGTCTAGGCTAGTAGGTTCTAAGGCAAATCAACATTAATAGTTAACTCCAGTATCGTGGGTATATTCATCAATATCTCATTTACATGCTCTTATTTCTAAACTAATTCATTTTAGATTTGTGCTGTAAATAATACAAGAACTGTTTCTTCTAACACGAAATGCTTTACTTAAGTTTCTTCGCCACCTTAACACAATCGAGCCTTTGTTCTTACCTTTGACTAACATTTAGTGTACTTGTCTATACCTTTTATTTAATTTTCTAAATTTTTTTTAAAAATAAAATCATTAACTTTAAAAAAAACAATACAAATCTAGTCGGGTTGGTGGTGCTCCAGCATCTGCGCAACAGATGATGCCTCCGCACATGCGCCAGCAGATTAATCAGGCAGTAGGACAGGCGGTTACAAATGCAGCAATGAACGAACTCTCAAATGTCTTCGCCAGTAAATTCAAGTAAACAATTTAATTTTTTTTTATTTTTGTATCTATTGTTTATTATTATTAAAAAAAAGAGACGAATTGATATTATTAATCCTAATTAATGCATAACAAGTAAAAGCTTTTAAACAAATCTGATAGTTTAGTATAATCGTAAAAATAAAAAATAAAATTTAGAAACTAATTTTAGTTGAATGTTTGTTGAAGTTTTGATGAAAAGCTAACTTTGGGACAAGGTTACTTACATATTTAGTGTGTCTAATGCGAGAGAAACAAGCTGTACAAGATGTGTAACATTTGTCAATTAAACAATTTTGCATTTTGTTTGTTAAGTGCACCTTTTCGTTTGATTTGTTTTTTCTTTTCAAATAATTTCCTATCAATTTTGTTTGATTTTGTAGTGTGTTTATTTAATGTTAACTTTTTTTTAAAGAGATTGATTTTGGAGTTTGTCGCTGTCAAGTCAAAACCTCTTTTGTGACATTTAAACAACTCCTGGATATTAATATATCAAGGTGGATGTGGAGAAAACCCATAAATCTGATAATTACTGTATTTATTAACTTAGTTGTTTTTTTACATATTATATTATACTAAAAACATAATTTTTAAACGTTTCCCTTAACATACTTAAATTGGCATTTCATACATATATAGGAGTTTTTGCATTGACAGCGACAATTTGCTATGCTTGCTGTGCTTATAATTTTGTTATTTGAAATTATTTTTTTATCACAATTATACAGGCAATTCGGATCTTAGGTGAGATTTGAAATTGTTGGTATTTCCGGCAAACGAGGAAAAAATTACTTCCAAGTATAATTTTAGTACATCTCTCTGGTTCCTTTAACAACCTGTGGGAATAGGGCGTACACGGACTCCTGGTATGCTTCTGCGCCAACGCCTTCAACTTTGGCCACGATTTGTTGTTCTGGGTACCTTCCCTCTTGACGGATCTTCTCCATGTGTTTCGCGGTCGTCCAATTCGGCGTCCTCCTTGGATTCCGTGGGGATTTCAATCTAGAGCCTGCTGTTTGATGTTCTTGTTTGGCACATACTGGGCCTAAACTATATGTGCACTCAGCGGCAAAGAACTTTACGTACTTGTGGAAGTTCCAGAAAATTTATAAAATGGAGAGGTGTGGTGGGTTGCTGGGTGTACATTGCTGTAAAACTTCAATCGAAAAAAGTTAAATAGAGGAATATACAGGTTATTTCAATTTTCAATGTGACCGAAAATTGAAATAACCTGTATATTCTTCTATTTCTTCTTTAAATATGAACACAGTGTCAAATCTGTCGGCTAACACATTGCATGAGCCTCGAGTGGCACTATGGCATTTTCTTTCATTTCTGAACTAGTGTACGTTTCAAGGCTTTAATGCTTTCTCTAAAATGCCCCATATGCGAAGTTCATCGGATTAAGGCCAATCTGTCATCGAAATGTAGTCAGAAACATTTTCTCGAAGCCATGTATGAATTGTTTTGACTTTGTGACCGGGTGCAGAAACCTGCTGGAAAATCCAGCGGCATTTTTTTTAATTGTTTGACTACCTATGGTTTCACACAGCCTTCCAACATAACTCTTCGATAAATTGCGGCGTTAATTTTCATTCGGCCGGCACAAAAATCGACCGTCCACTCTTGGTTACTCCGGCCCAAATCTTCACGAACGCTGGCTTTTGATGACGAAATGTCCGTAATTGAATCAAATTCACAGCAGAGCGTTAACTTAATCAAACTCTATCGTTTTGTTTGTTTACGAATTGCTGTACAGTAAACACCTTTTCATCAGCGAACACTCAATTTTTAACGTTGTGGTGAACGAGCCGCTTCAATGCCTTCGATCTTTGAAGCCCAATAATTTTCCGAGCAACTTTAAGGTCATGAATTTTTTAAATTTTGAAAGGCTTGACCTTCAGTTTATTCCGTAAAATGCGATGCGTGTGTGCGGCAGATACACCAATGTCTTTTAACACATTCGCAAGTGATGTTGCAGTCTGTCGGCGGCCACCACCGTATTTTTATTTACTGCGCTTGTGTCTTGATATCGTTTTATGGTCCGGTAGACGGTAGATCTACTTTTAGATGCCGCAATTTACGAACTATCGCCAAAGTCGATTTCTTTCCCAAATAAAGGACGATCATGCTTCTTTGTAAGTTCACTGCGTCGGCTGATGATGTTTATTTCTCAAAAGACACAATTGAATGACAAACTTAGATTAAAGAACGAGAGGAAAGGCTGTCTCAAGTAAAATCCCTGTACATGTGATAAGCATTTTGCTACTGGGCGAAGTTGCGAGAAGTTCTTCGCCTAAAGTGTCAAATTGGACATTGTGTCCTGTCACTCCATTTAAATAGACCTTTCCACACAAGTATTCTTGTAGCAGTATGCAAAACTGTTTTTTTGGGGGAAGCAACTTGCACTTTGAAGAGAAATGAACAGCAAAAATCAAACTTATTTCACGTTTTGTGACGTATTAATACAAACAGAGTACCATTTTTCTAGTTGAGGGGGTCAGAAATTTTTCGCGTATTGCATGATTTCATTCTTGTTCTGGCTGCTGAACGAGTGGGACAAAGAAAGTAAAAAAGCAATGCACACACACATTCACACTCGTGTGGAATGGTCTGAAAATGCTGATTATTGGCAAATCTGTTGTCAATGGACCTAATTAGTCTATCGAAATATTTTTGATGCTTTCCCCGGCAACTCGCTTCTCAATATATGTTCTATTGCACCTGTACCCTGGTGTGCTGCATCTATGGCATGTTTTATCCACTATGCCCAGGCTTTCTCTTTCGTATATTTTAACGATGCTAATTTTATCATTATCGTCTGTAATAAGTCCGTTAGCAACTTTCTTCTTTATAACCTCACGTTCCCTTTGTTTCAGTCGTCCGTTACTACTTCCTTTATGTCTTCCATTGAGCATCTTTGTTATGGCAAACAATCGAGAAAGTGAAAGTGGATCTGCAATGCTCTTTGTCCGTTCGGACGTGTAAATCTAAACTACTCTAAATATTGTGCTGCTCTTCTGAAAAATTATTCGCAGGCCGACCGTGGAAATTAGGGGGGACACATAAATTTGTCTACATTAAAGATCTAAACAAAGCTCTAGTAGAACAAACTAGTAAATATGTACGAGGGTTGTCCTAAAATAGGGCTTTAATATAATCTCCTCCCTTATCAATGCACGCTTGCCAGGGGCGCGTAGGTGCTTTGATTCCGTTTAGCGTCTCATTGTTGTTGAGTATCCGAATCTTTCGTTCAGTTCTCTTCGGAGCTCAGCTCAGGACTATAAACCCGGTGGCGGAGCTGTTCTCAGTCGCATTTCTCGAGAAGTTCGGTGTACTGATGTGCGGGCACGCATTATCGTGCAAAATCAACACACCGCTTTTCAACATTCCTGGACGCAGTTTACGAATTATTTTGCGCAAGACATTCTGAATAAAGTTTTTGTAGTACGCTACAGTGACACTAGTACCCTTCGAAACTCCCCGCCCAGTTTACCGCAGGCAAAGATCATCTTTTCTTTCATTTGTGACTGTTGGCGACGAACTTTTCGTTGTCTCGGCGAACCTGGTCTCTTCCAAAAGTTGTTCTGAGACCTCATTTCAGGATCGGAGACACGCATCCAGGCTTCATCAATTGCGATGATGCGATCGAGGAAGGTTTCATCTTCATTTTCATAACATAATTCGGGTACAATTTCCGAACATGTTGCTTTTTGTTCGGTTGACAAGAACTGTGGTACCCACCGCGCCGTTACCTTTTGTTTGCCTAGCACATATTTAAAAATACTATGCGCGCTCGTTTTCGAGATTCCTATCTCCGCCTCAATTTCTCTTACTGTGATTCTCCAGTTTTCGCCGAGCAACGTTGCAATAATTGAAGCGTTTTTGTTGTCAGCTGTTACAGTAGACGGCCGTCCCCTTGTTCGACCTTTTCGAAATTTCGTGCGCCACCTCTGTACTGAACTACGATTCACAGTAAACCTTCCACACGCTTATTTTAAGGCGGCATGAATTTCGAGCACTTTTTTTTACCGCGTACTGTTTCGATGCGAATATAGGCATGTGCTCTATTACTGAAATCCGACCAGACAGACTGTTTTGTTGTCTTTTCGAGTTTTTGACATTTTCCCACTTTAATATTTGTCATAACATAACATAGCAAAAAGCCAACTATTGAGAGCTTTTGAAGCAGAAAAACCCTAGCGGAAAAACTCAGCGTGTAAGTACTTCTGCAAACTACACTTACCTATTATCTTGTTTAGCTGAGCGTAATCGGGTGTACGCCGGAGCACTTTAAATGGCCTACAGCTATTGCCATTTCTGTTTAGTTTTATCTTCTAAGGTTTTGCTAATCAGAAATATTTTCTATGGCATTTCAGTGATTATACTGATTTTGGAAAAGCTAAGCAATTCGAAGTGTTAATTGCCTTGAATTTTTCAAATAAATCAGGTTTTCTACTCGTATTAAAACTCGTCTTACACTCTGTCTTTTCATACAGCCTGCTCAAGATACAAGCTCGGAAGCTGACATTAACACCTAAGCATTGGTGGTGCAAACAAACCAAAATTTGCCACAGCAGCCGTAAGGGAAAGTTTGGGGAATTGTTCTTTTTCGTAGTAGTTTTCGCAATATTTTTAAAATCTCAAATTGGCTTTTACTTGAGATTAACCTACAAATGTTCTGAACACGGTAAAAAATAAATCTTTACAATGTGCTTTAAGGGGAAAACTCTCTTGTGCTCGTTTTGTTGAACTTTGAGCCTGAAATACGTCAATGACATCAGCGTTTTTCCTTGGTTTCGGTTACAAGAGTGTGCAGTTTTATTTGTGTGCAAGGATTGGTTAATCTGGGATACAACAAAAATGAAATAATGACGAAACGCTTGGTGGTGCAATGGCCGAACTGTCATGTCTTCTAGACTAGGCTGTGCTTTTCATCATTACTTATTAATAGTGTTATCCATTTTTCACAGAGGGGCTTTTGCCAATAAAAATTGTTTCAGTCAAATATTCTGAACCTGTAAATCTCACCCTGTTATTTGCTGTTAACAATAGCAACGAGTGGTTTTTAATTTTAAAATCTACAAACTATTATCGTGCTGTGGGCTTCAACCCATCTGATATTTCGTTTAACAAGTAAATGAATACATCTTCTGACATCCTAAAATGGGAAATGAATCGAATTCCTTGGTAGATGGTGAATGATTCGAGCGCTCGTTTTTATTTCGAAGCGAGAACTTTAACGCCATTGCTTTTGCGTTTATTAAATTATTTTACTTTTTTGTATTCATTCTTAAGTTGCTTTTTTAATTCGTCACAAAATATTTTCTGAATGTAATCTTATGATTTTAAATAGTACTATCCTATCATAAAGAAAAACTTCTCCATTGAATTGAATACAATGACAAAATTAATAGAAATTTTATCCAAATACCTACTCAACTATCATTCTCTTACTCTCGTCTAAATTCTTTAATATTAAGATGTTAATAAAACGCTTTAAAAAGTGAAAACGAAAGAAAAAATTATTAGGGAATTTTAAATTGTAGAGTTTTTCTTAAATAAGTAAGTTAGAGTAAAAACTAGTTGTTTCATGGAATCCTCAATGGAAACGAAAATTATTCAGAGTCGAAAAAGGCATATAAACAGCTCACAGTAGGATTGATTAATATACTCTTCGTGTAGTATATTAGTCGATAGAAACATATTGCACAAAATTACGTATAGTCAAACTGCTGTTTCCTAACGTTATTACTACTCACTAACCACCGAAGTGGTGATTTACTGTAAATCACTACCTGAATAATGGAACAGCTTTAGAAAAATAAAACATCCACCAACAAGAAAATGTGATTGCACGCGAAATATTGTTTTTTTTGTGTACAAGTTTAAGTGAATATCTATTTTGTTAATTTCTAGTGCTTTAATGTAAAATAGTTGACAGTAAGTAAATGTTATTTAAAAAAAAACACTAAAAAATACTACAAAAACAATGATTTAAATAAAAAAAGGGGAGTCAAAATCGAATATGTATTAAATTATTATAACTAAAAACAAAATGAAAGAGAAAATCTCCCAAAAATTCTTATCTTGTTATAAAATTGAATATAAAACTATTGCTGTTGTTGTAATTATAACAAAAATATCATTTCATAAATCATTATCTATTAAAGAGAGAAAAAAATAATATATTCCAGTACGTGGCATCGTAATCATGCGGAATATCGTTTAAGACCATTATTGTTACATAAAAAAATGATTGGTGATGATAAAAATATCGAAGAGACAAGGATTAGTTAACAAGAATGAATACAAACTCAAGATGAATTCTGTTATATAAATAAAATAATAAAAAATGCGTTGTAAATTAAAATTTTCTGTCATTTTTACAAATTGCTTCATTTCAAAATTTACTTTACTTTTTTTTTGTGGTTCTTAAATATAACACTTAACGCTATTACACCACACAGTACAAACGCGATTGTAAAACTGTTCTGTTATCGTGCTGCATGAAAGCACAGACTATTTTACGCAAATTATATTTATTTTTAAATTCCAACAAATTATGTAAATATTTTGATTTTTTTTCAAGTTTCAGGTTAAACACCTGCAAGATAAGTTAGTATTTTTATTTGCCGCGATAGATTTCAAGAATTAAAATTGATTAGTACGAGTACCTGTATTTACAGGTATTGTCAAAATTTGTTTTTCAAAAAAAGCTTTCGCTTCAAATGTTTATTCAATGCTTTATTTTTATTGTTACGATTACGTTGTTTAGTGGATAGAAATATATACCTTTGTTACAATCGTATTTATAGGTTAGGTTAGGATGGCGGCTGCTAGTTGACTAAAAAGCAAGCCCCACGTAGACCATGAGGTTGCCCGTTGCGATATCATGTGTTTTAGAAGACTACACCAACCATTTTCCACGCCCGGCGGTAATCTGAACTCACGTCACGTCTCAAGAATCTTCTGAAGGAAAACTCATTCATCTACCTCTCATAGTTCAATCATTCAGACATACTTTTAATTAAGCCGGCTGAGCCAACCCTAACGCCTTCACATCTGTGTAAACAATTCTTACAGGCCGCACACGGCCCTCTTTTGAGTCTATGCAAACAGGTTTTTGAAGGTAAAGGACCGCAGGGAAGGGGGATTGTTCCCTCAAATTTTCCACCAAAATGATTTCTATGGCCTGAATTACACGAGAGGGATTTCACCCCATGACTGACGAAAACCTGTTTTTTTCTTGGTGAGAGAAGTTAGGTAGCAAGAGGTTCATCTTTGAGTGTCAATCACGAATCGTAGGGGTTTGCTTGAGTTTTTCCTGATTTGCTTTTGTCCATTTTCGTAACTTTCTCATTAGGGTTCGAAAAATTTTTGGTGTCAGGTTGATTTAGTATTGCTTGAGCCGGTGAATACAAATTTTCAACCCTGCAAAACACTTATGAACCGGTTTTTTAACGTCAATCAAAGCCCCTTTCGTAGCAACACTCCGAGGGTTTTTCTACTTTTGCACAGAAGAGAATTGCTGTGAGTTATGCGGTAAAATCCCTCTCGTGTAATTCAGGACTATCTCTCGGGTGCAAAACACCAGTACATATATAGAGTGGATATTTTGTGACTGGAGGATTCAGAAAATTTTTCTGCATGCGCTCGGTTCATTAATGTTTTAGTTCTCAGGTAGTCTACTTGATAATTAAAAGTAAAATATTCTAGGTAAAAGATCGCAGGGAAGGGTAATTGCTTGAACACATTTTTCCACCGAAATCATTTCAATCCCTCGGGTGCAACATACAATTTTTATGATATTTTGTGACTGGAGGGTTAATTAAATGATTTTGCAGGTGATCGGTTAATTATAGTCATGTAACAATAGACCCACATTGGGAACTCAATTCAAACTATAAGTTCGGTTTATTTTGGGTCTGTAATGCTATTTAGGGGTTGGTAATTAAAAAGAAAATATTTCAGGTAGAGGATCACAGGAAACGTAATTTGTTCCTTACATTTTTCCACCGAAATGATTTCTATATCAGAACACAAATATAAGTACAGATTGGATATTTAGCACAGGTTTTTGAAATGTCGCAGAATGTCGCTTTCCGAAAAATCAAACCAACACTAACTCAACCCGCATTCTGACATAAAATTGAGTCGGAGCAAAATATCTTACGTGTGCGTCGGGCTCACGTCCGAAAACCGGCTTGAGGGAAGAAATTTAGAGTCAGGTGTGCGTTCCGTCTTAGATATTTTAATTACTTGAGGCGTCGATGCTTTTACCCGTGAATAGTGGAAGACAAGATTTCGTTGTCTCTTTTTTATTACCTCAGCCGCCAGGAGAGGGTTTTTTTCTGATCATCGGCGACTCTATATATGGAGAGTTGAAAAACTGGGTCGAGTTGGGGTTAAGATTTCAATCCGCGTATATGCTTTCATCAGTTTGAAGAGTTGAGTTGAAATTGGGTTGAGTTGACATAATGCTCAATATAGCTGCTTTTTCCTCTTGTTCCCAAATATTTCTCCTTTCTATCTTAAAAGCTTCACAAGCACAAAACAACCTTTACAAAAATAATTACTAACTGCTGTGACAAAATCAAAAACAAAAATAACTTGTCAAATTACAATGTGTCACTTAAACTCTTCAACCCGCGTGTACATGCAAAATTTCAACTCGACTCAGCCAGATTACTTTGAGTTGAGTTGACTCGACCCACTTTGAACTCAACTTCGGTATACATGAGAGTTGAACTTGGGTTCAACCTGGCTTCAACCCTCCATGTATACTTAGTAACTAGCTTGTTCTCTTAGCTCTATAGTAATCTCTCCCAGCTCGTAGAAGAAGTATCTACCCAACGTCATATACCTTTTTCAACCAGCCAGAGCATTCACATAACAAATGTTGAGCACTATCGACCTGTTGCAGATGTCGATGTGAGGAAAATGCATGCGTTATTTAACGAAGAGACAGTGCCCAGTAATAACAGCTCAACACGATTTCTCTTCAGCAAAACTTTCGCGAGATTGTCTGCTCTCTCATTACCTTCCGTTCCTCTGCGACCGGGAACCCAGCAGAGTAATCGCGTTCCTGATAGAGATTGCGTTCAGGGTTTCCTTACACTTTATCACTAGGAAATTACTATTCTAATGAGAGAGCCACTAGTGCTCCCTAACTGTCGGATGGAATGATAACGTTCATTCCATACAACGGCGGCGACGTTATAGTTTTGGAAATAGCCGTCAGTATACCAAATAGAGCTCAGTGGAGTGGTGAGGCCTAGGGGACAACTCTTCAGTGCGTTAGCATGGCTTTGCCGGAAGGGAATTAGGGTGAGGGAGTGAGGAAATTTGAATGTCTTGTTTTTGTATTGCTGTGAGCTAACAGCCCGTAGACGGAGTGGATTTTTTAATTAAATTTTTAAAAACTCACGACGAGAACTGGGTAGGAATTCTCACGAAATCGGTTGTTTCAGACAACCTGGTTGCCTTGTAAGTACGCAAAATTGTAAAAATGTGTAGAGCTTGAATTTAACAAGTGTGTGTTTAATCGGTTGAAGGGGAATGCCAACCGTTTTACAAAATTTTTACTCATGGCAGTCCAAGCGCTATGAAGTGTCAAAATCACACGCCATGGCGACTGAGTATTTAGATGCAAGCTCCGGGGAACGGCATGGGAGAAATACACATCATGCGCAAAAACTTGATATATTTATTCGTTGCTATGAAATATTTTTCTGTTGCCACAACATTTTTTGGGCATGCGCTTAATTTATTGAAACGGTTAGGCAACCAAATTGTCTGAGAATCGCTACCCTGGTCTCGAACCCGGGAACCACGGCATGGTGGTCGTGCCACTCAACCAATTGATCCAACTCCGTCTCCGTTCTTCAGTTTTTTTTTCCATTCTGTAATGTGAAGAATGACTCTGAAATGTTTTGTTAAACTTACTTTTGGAATCATTTGGTCAGAAATCATCTGAACCGTTCGTTCTTAGTTTACTAGATTCTTTCAGGTTAACGACTGTCAAAAGTTTGACTGTGTAATGGACCACTGCTTCAAGCCTGTCTTTACACTTTCGAGCTTTACTCTTGAGGCAAAACGCCGCCCCCATTGCTGCAGTTTGAATGGTTCTCTTGGCCTAAGCACGCAATCATTTAAAGTTTAGAAAGGTTATTTTGGGCTTTGCTTAGTAGAGTTCTCTTCTACCATACAATTGCATCATACAAGAGACTAGGTTTGATTATGGCGACATATGTATGTCTAATGAATGACTAGGACTTAGTCCCCATGTCATCCCAAAGGTCAATCTGCACTGCCAGACAGACACAATGGCTGTGCTGGTTTTATTATTCAAATTCGTCTTCTAACTTAGCTTAGTGTCCAGTGTGATACCTAAATACTTCACAGTATCCACTGAGTTTAACTTTTTTTTGAAGATCTTTATTGTCTCAGAGTTTTTTTGGGTTTGTAAAGAGGAGCACAAATGTTTTGTCCGGATTTATGGATAAATTCCTTTTTGTACACCATTTTTTCTCAGTCATTTTTAGAACTTTCTGTTGTTGCTCACACATAGTTTTTAGGAACTTTCCGTTTATGTGCATAACAACTTGTCAACTCTGCAATAAGGTCATCAAAAAACAGGTTCCACAGAAGCGTGGAGAGGACTTCCCTTTGCGGCGTCATAGCCACAGACCAGAGCTGATACTTTGCGATTGCGGAGCATATTCTCCACCCATCTCAGTGGAATTTCATTAATGTCGTGCTTCTGCATTGCGCCCTTTATGCATTCGAAGGTAGTATTATCAAAGGCTGCTTCAATGTTCATAAAAATAGCTAGAACAAACTCCTTCTCATACAGCCCTTTTCAATAAAGTTTGCCGTATAATGTAAGGCCGATTCGGTTGACTTTCTTTTTGAAAAGCATGTTGTCTAACATGTAAAGGGAAGCTTGTAAGACATGCCGATCTGATATATTAGGAAATTTGTTTATCTTAAATGAATTTACAGCCAAATTATTTTGTTGGCCGTAGAGAAGCTGACCAAGTTCTCACTTGGAGTCTCATTGTTTCTGGGTGTAAGGACTTTCATATCCGTTAAGTCGAAACAATTAGAAAAGCGTTGCTCCACAGAATTTCTAAAGATCCCTCTATGACATAAGAACTACACCGAGCACCAGTTTTCAACATTACATTATACTTCAGAATTCACATATAATTAGCTGCTTTGTGATAGCTGGGTTCGGGTTCACAAGTTTTCGGGTCCCTTGCGAATTTATATGATTTTTGCAGAACCACTTTTTCATACTCTTAGAAAAGTATATTTTTATTGCGAGCTCAGTTAATACATTGGAAAAGAACAGGTACGTAAAACTTACTGCCATAAGTGCATTTTAGGGAGTCGTTATTTCACAAACTTTGCTAGCAATTCATTTTACTTTGAAAACATCATCAAATGTCATCGTTTTATATCATATTTTGTTGTGAAACATTACACTCACAGTGATTTTGTTCGTGCTTTGTTTGTCAGATGTGCTTTAGCATTGAAGGTGCTCATTGCTAACTTTGAATCACAGTCAGCAAAAAAATCGTTGTGTGCTTAGTGCTTGATTAAAAATTACTAAAAATTAACTAAACACAATGTAGTTCCTAACAATTAGTAATGGAGCCCTTTTATAAAAAGATGCACACAGAATGTCTTCGTTTACAGAAATTATTTGAAAGGTATTCTGGTTGCATCTCTGTCTTAATGTTACATTTCACTGTTTAAATTTAAAAAATTATTAGAAAATATTTTTAAGTTGTTGTTTCATCAATGCAAAATGTATATTTTATTCATTTACTTTTATTTTTAGTCGTCCAGTTCCAAATCCGCCGCCAAAGTTACCAGAGCGACCATATTACGGAAACACGACCAACGGTCGTCCTGCATTCTAAAAATAAAGTCTTTTTAAAAAAAAAGTACCTTAAAATAAAACTTTCAACTAATCCTCTTGTGTTTGAAACGTAAGAAAAAGAAGACAAAAACAAAGGAGTAGAAATAATATAAATCCTTGTACCAGAAGAAAACGGATAAAAGCGACTCTTTGTAAAAACGTTGTGCGACATCAAATGCACAAACAGTCAAACTAGTGCTACTAATTTAAATTGTGCTAAAGAGACGTACAAGACAATATGTGGTAGAGGAGAAAAGTGCACATCATTCAGGGATTCCAAACTGTTGTGAACTTGCTGTACAAATGGTCTACGTTGAAAGTGTTGAACCGGTGCATGAGTGACTGATGCCCAGAACTGCTTGTTGTGATGCTGAAAGTTGTGTATACAGTTGTTGCCAAAAAAAAAGAACTAATTTTTCCTAAAACGGGTTTCTTTCTTAAGTTTTCTTTCCTCTCCTAAATTTCATAATACATATGTCGTTTGTTTTGTACTATATAAATACAAAATCTCATGTAAAATAGTTTTCGATTTACGGTAACAACGAAAAACTTACTTCCTTTGACTTTCATTTACACATTGTTTGTTTCCATTGTATCATATGTTCGTATTTTTTTTATTTTTAGGCTTACTACACTATTATTATTGATATTTATAAATTGATATATTTTGTATATAATATGTCGAGGTTTATTTTGTAAAAAACTCTACAAGAATTTAGTAAGGTTTAGATTGTACAATTTTTATTTGAGATATTTAATATAATTTACTAGAAAATACACAGTTGTTCGTTAATAATTAAATTTATATTAACATTTCAACCAAAACATGATAATATATTCAAGAAAAACAGATCAAATACCTCAAGAAATTTTATTACTTTCTGTCCAAGATGTTAATTGTTGACTTTCAAGAAATCGATGGTGGAAAATTGGAATTGGCGACTGAGTCTCAGGTGATTTATTTATTTAAAAAAAAAAAGTTTGATTCGTACTTTTTTATTCGCAATACATTATTAAAATTTGAATGAATTTTGTTGTTTTTTTCTCAACCCCAGCAAACTATTGTAACGTAACGACTGCTCCTTGTGGAATTTACACATTTATTGTACAGGGTTAGATTTGATCCAGGAGAGGAAGTCAACAAGTATTTTTGCAGGGAAAACAGCAGTAATAATAATAATAACTTTATTAACAAATTCATCAATTCAATAGTAGCTTATCCAAACCTACAGTGGCGGAAGTAATAATAAACGCACTCATTCATTTCAAATATTCGTTATAATGTAAATATATTTCATTGTCGCTCTTACACTATCTATTACAGCAATTAATAACAAAAAATAAAGATATAATAATTTTCTGATTAACATTAAGATAATGGTCTTTCAAAATAAAAAATAAAAATATGCTCTAATTTTCATGGAAATAAAAATAAACGCATTTAGTATTAGTTATATTCTTAATGATTAATTTGGAGGGGTAATTTTTTTTCAATACTTGGTCGACCCAGCCTTATTAAAAATGACTTGAAAAAGTCGGTTTGGCATTGAATTTATCAGACTTTTCAGCTCCTAAGTCGAAATTTCACTCCAAGCTCTCCTTATTCCATTTTTTAGTTCAGTTACTGACTGGTACTGGCGTCCATTTCGGTACACCTTTCTAGAAAGCGTTCCCCATAGATTCTCTATGGGCTTTAATTCTAGACTTCTTGCTGGCCAGTCTAAAACCTCAACATTTCTGTCATTAAAAAATGCTTTTACGACCTTCGCCGTGTGGATAGCTGCGTTGTCTTGTTGAAATATCAAGTTTGCACTGCAGATTTCTTCAGTCTTTTCTAAGATACCACTGTCAAGGAGATCAACGTAAATGCTCGCATTCATTTTAGGTGGAATCCATGCCAAATCAGTTTTTCCTAGAGCTCCAAATACTCCCCATACCATTACTGAGCCGCCTCCAAAATGTCGACTTATTCGGACTTCGGGTTCTTTTCGCAGGTCGTGCCAGTAATACTGCAACCCGTCAGGAACGTCCAAGTTGAACTTTTTCTCGTCCGTGAAAAATACGTTATTCCATTTATTAGTCCAACTCATGTATTTTTCAGCGAATTTAAGGCTATTCTCCTTATGGCGTTGAGTAAGAGGAGGTTTTCAAGACTTTCTGTAAATTATAAGCTGGGATCGCTATTACAAATTTGTCTAATGCGCCTTGAACTAACTGGTAAGTTAAGTTTTACCTTAATTTGAGAGGAGAAGGCTTTTCCTTTTCTCGCTTCTACCAAAATTGCCCTTTTATCCCGCACCGTAAGCTTGGATTTCAAACCTCCTACCTTTTTCGCCGTATTTTTGTCCTAATTTGAAATAATTAAGGATGACTGCTTCAGAACGGTTAATTCACCGTGCAATTTCTCTGTTGGACAATATAGTCTCCTTAAAAACATCTATTTAAATCCTTTCCTCCTTACTCAACATCTTTTTCCTAGGCATTCTAAAATTCGAAGACAACCGACAGAAAAAAATCGAATTTCAGTAAATTTTTTTATTCGAATACCTTATAAGTTGTTATGTAATCCCTCTACCGATTTAAATCAAAATAAAAGCAGTAATTCACTCCAAAACACTTATTTTATTCATTGCGTTTATTTTTACTTCCACGTGAAATGACGCTTAACCAATGACTAAACAGCCAAATAGTGGCTTACTGCGAAACCATAAAAAATAACGGGAAAATTTCTTGCCAGATTTTTGTACATGTGTGTGTCTTTAATATGAAAAAGAAACAATGAGCTAACTAGGTTTAATTCTCAGAATACTAACATAAATAGTTACTTATCAAGAGTGCGTTTATTATTACTTCCGCCACTGTATGTACTAATTCACATAAACTACAACAATGACCTTGTGGTCGTCTTTCGAGTTGGCAAATATATATTTCTTTATTATTAGGTCTGATAAGGTAAGTACAGCTATGGTTATTTATTCATTAACAATATTTCATCAATGTGCTGATTACTACAAAAAAGAACTAAACAATAAACTAAATAAAAACACTATAACAAATAATATAAAAACAAAGAACAAAAAGAGAATTCGCAAAATATAAATTCAGAAAACAAAAGTGCTAAAGTGAATAAAAAGCAAATAAAAAGTAAAAAGCACAACAAAAACCAAAAAGTAACCTCAACAAAGCTGACTCCTCACATGACTACGCGATAGATGAAAATAATAATAATCTTTATTGCTGGTTACAGTATACAAGATTAACAATCTTTTCTACGTACTAACTCAAAACAGGTTATAGACGGTATGAAATTAGTTAACAAGAGTATGAAAATAAAATAATATTAAAATTAAATTGAATAATTGAGAAAAATTAATTTAATACTAAACAATTACCTACTGATGATTCCAGACAAAGAACAAATGATAAGAATTACAATAAGTGATCTTTAACGAGTGCCTTGAAGTTACTGATGGTGCCCGATGTTTGGATATTAAGAGGAAGAGTGTTCCATAGGCGAATAATTTGGACAGGATAGGTATCTTCCATGGCCGATTTGTAGAAGCGTGGCATTAAAAGTTTTCTGTTACGCTGAGATGTTGTGAAGTTAAAGAAAACTCTGAGATATTCCGGTTTATTAGATTGAAGAAGATTGTACAAGAAAGCAAGAGCCCTTTGCTTTAGATAAGATGACAATGTACACCCAAGCATTCTCAACCAGAACGGTGAAACATGGTCGTACCTCCGTAGTCCGAAAATAAAACGTATGCAGTCGTTGAAAGCAACAACCATTTTACGCGCACAGGTGCTGTCTAGCTTCGAGTAGATCATACTACCGAAGGTAAAATGGGGCATTATTAGCGCCTTAACTAATCTTAGACGCGTACTGACGGGTAAAATACGCGCCGAGAGCCACAGCCTACGAAGGCCACCATAAATCACGCCAAGCTTCCCCCTTTGCATTGTCGCAGCATTACATTTGCTGATTCATAGTAGTCCCAAGATTCTTAACTTTTTCTAGAACTGGTAGCGAATACCCGTTTTAAACCACCGACGGAATATTAGACTGATCAATTACGCTGTTGGAGAAAATGATAAACTGCGATTTTCTAGGGTTTAGCTGCAAATGGTTACAATCGGACCATATGCATATACTTTCAAGGTCAGAATTAATGCGAGGTATACAGTCCTCAATGAGACCTATCGGCCGGCTTAAATATAATTGTACGTCGTTCGCATAGAGATGAATAGTTGAGTCTCGGATCACCGACGGCAGATCATTAATAAATAAACTGAACAGTAACGGACCCAAAATTGATCCTTGAGGTACGCCTTACCTCAGATGTAGCCGCGAGGAGAATGTGTTGTCAACCTTAACCTGTTGAGAACGGCCCGAGAGGAAATTAAGAATCATTTGAACTGCCAGTGTATCAAACATAAAATAAGAAGAAAGTTTGCGGATGAGAATATAATGATCAACACAATCAAAAGCCTTAGAGAAATCAAGAAGAATTAAGGTGGTTAATTCATTCCATCCATAGGGCGAAGGTCCGATGGTATTTCTGGACAGGACTTCCTAGGTATGGGTAGAACTATAGCAGTCTTCCAGGTAGTGGGAAACGTAGATCTAGTGAGCCAGGAATTTAATATATGGTGAATATACCTACCGATTATAGGGAATAGAAGTTTGATAAAGCGAGGTGAAAGGCTGTGCATGGAATTCGGTCCTTGCCGTAAATTGCGCCATAACGTACTAGAGTCAAGATCCGTGCTCAGTTTGGTGCTAAAGAATTGTTGTTTGGCACGACGTATCGCCGTATTAGTCCTGTTGCGAGCGAATTTGTATAACGACCTCGACTCATCAGTTCTAACCCTTCTCCAGCGCTGATATAAATATTCCCGCTCGGCGATAAGGGACTTGACCCTAGCCGAGAACCATGGGCATCGAGTTGCAGCAACACATTTCGATCTCAGGGGGACATACTTGTAAAATAAATACAACGCTAATGACGTAAAGAGATCGACCTGGTCGTCAACTGAGGTAAAACGGAGTATGTTTTCCCAGGGCAGAAGCAGACATTCAGACAAGGCAGGTCGATGTTGCTGAAATCACGGTACGTACTAATAATAGGTGGACGTAGCTAATAGGAGGTTGACTAGAGTTTACAGCAAGATCATAGGCTAAAAACATGAGATTGTGATCGAGAGTGCTGGGTGGAGTGATCTGGTTGTGGGCTAGAACCTTATCGCGGTCTGACACAAGAATTAAATCAAGAAGCGAGGGATTCTCTGAATTAAGATATGTCTATGACTACGGTAAGGTTAATGGACTGGAGAAAATATAGAAAATTATGTTCTGAGCTGTCACGTTTACATAGGCTAACGTTAAAGTCCCCATCCACGATAACATTTGAATAGCGTTGAGTTAAGCGGGACATTTCATTCTCAAATTCACGGGCGCTGTCGCAATCAAAACAACTAGGAGGACAGTACGCAGAGGTTATTATGCAGCTATCATTATTTGTGCAGATCTCGATGCACAAAAACTCAACTGACTGGTCCACTGATGAGTAAATTCGTTTGGGTTTCAACCAGTTACCACCTTCAATTGCAGAAATACAGAAGTTTGAAAATTCCAATAAATTGGTGGTAGTTGACTTATCCCTAATGAAGCCATGTTGAAACGGCTGCAAAAACGGCTTGCAGTGGAAGTATAGAACATCGCAAATAAGTGCCTCAAAAATCTTGGATATACAACAAAACAAGTTATTTGAAATGATTCGCAGCTTATAGAGCGTTGTATTGGCTTAATCTCTCCTAATCAGTATGGGTTTTTGCCCGGTAGATCAACGACTACTAAATTACTTGAATTTACCTCCCATGTTATTTCTGGCTTCCATCGAGGCATGCAAACTGACTGCATATACACGGATTTCAGTAAAGCCTTTGATAAACTCCGTCACTCCGTAATTATGTTTAAACTCGAAAGAACTGGGTTTCCCTCCTGTTCTTCTCGATTGGATTTCTTCCTATCTAAGAGACAGGTCTTATTGTGTGTCGCTCCGTGGCTCTACCTCTAGAATCTTCAACTACTGTCTACTGTTCGTAACTGAACTTGGGGTAAAACTTGATAGGAAACTAGACTTTACTCTGCATATTAACTATATCGTGTCTAGAGGTAGTTTAATCTTGGGCTTTGTTAAACGTTGGTCTAGAGAGTTCCCGGATATACCAACATTGATGCAGTTGTACTTCTCCTTAGTTAGACCTATTCTAGAGAATGTATCTCAGGTCTCGTCGCCCTACTACGCTGCTCATTCCAAGCGTATTGAATCGGTGCAGCGTAATTTTCTTAGATTTGCACTAAGAGGGCTCTCATGGGACGATCCACTTAGACTCCCGCCCTACACCGACCGCCTCCGGTTGCTCGGCTTGCCCTCGCTTGAGAAAAGGCGCAAAGTCGCTGACTTGTCTTTATTCACCAGCTCTTGAACTCTAATATAGATCAGGTTCGCTTGTTAGCAAGGTTTCCTTCCCAACATAACCTTCGAAGACTTCCTTTATTGTGTGTTGAACCATCCAGATCAAATTATGGCATGCATGAACCAATTAATAGTTTAGGTAGGGCTGTAAATGCATGTCCTAATTTTGATTTAACTCTTAGTAAGGTGTTGTTTACTGCACGCCTACCAAACCGGAAAATCCACTACAACGGTACTCCGTGACTTAGTACTCAAGCTGGAGGGAGCGGTTAATAGCAAGGGAACTGCAATTGCAGCCTTCTTGGATATAGAAGGCGCTTTTGATAATACATCATTTGATGTATCACTTGGGCCGTAAGAAGGAGAGGCCTTGGGACGACTGGGTAGATGTGTTGCTCAGGTCCCGAGATCTTACCTTTAGTCTCCTCGACAGGACGATCAGGAGCTGCGACACAAGAAGTTGTCCGCAGGGTGGGGTGCTGACACCCCTCCTATGGCGCTTTGTGATCGATAAGCTACTGGTGCGCCTTGATGAGCGGGGCTTCTTCGCGCAGGGCTATGCAGATGACATTGTAGTTGTGGCATCCAACGATATGGGGAACAACATTACAAGACAACTCCAGGGGGCACTGGACGTAGTTGCAACCTGGTGTAATGAGGTATACCTCAAAGTCAACCCTGAAAAAACGGTCGTCGTTCCGTTCACTAGGAAGAGGAGCACGACGGGTCTGACTGAACCGATCTTTCTGGGCACTGCGCTACCCTTCAAGGATCAGGTGAAGTACCTGGTTGTGATCCCGGTTTCCAAGATATACTGGAACCTGCACCTAGATACAACCGTGGAAAACGCTCGGTAGTCCTTTTGAGCATGCCGTAGAGCTTGCGGGACTACCTGGGGACTTAAACCCAGAACAATACTCTGGTCCTACACATCGGTAATAAGGCCCATGATAACCTATGGAGCGATTACATGGTGGTACAGAGCAAAACTTAATGTGATAAAGACTAAGCTTAGCAGACTGCAACGTATGGCCTGCCTATGCATCACTGGAGCCATGCGCACCTCGCCGACGGCTGCACTCGAAACCATGCTAAATGGCCATGTTAGTAGATCAGATGCCGGCAAGATTCTCACCATTCCAACCACCCCTAATAAGGGTGGAGAATCGTGAGACCTGGACGCTTCCAGCTGTCCGCCAGGGGAACTAGTATGATATACGGATGGATCCAAGACTGAATCGGGCGTCGAAGCAGTGGTCTGGAGTAACTATCCTCGATTCAGTTTATAACTGGCCCTGGGAAAGTACACCACGGTATTGCGGGCTGAGATCTTCGCTATACTGACATGTACTTACGAGAACCTAAAAAGAGCCTATAAAAACAAAAGCATCTCAATCTTCTCGGATGGTCAAGCTGCAATTAAAGCAATTGCTTCATCTACCACCAGATCTAATCTGGTGTGGGAATGCCAAAGGAGCCTAGATTAATTGTGTAGAATTAATCAAGTAAACTTGATCCGGATGCCTGGACATCAGGGTTACACGGGGAATGAAAAGGCAGATGAACTTGCTAGGAAGTGGTCCAATACCCTTTTCATAGGGCCGGAGCCGGTCTGTGGAATTCCCCTCTGCATGGCGTAAAGGCTAATAGCAAACCGCGCAACTGAGGAGCATAGTGTATATTGAAACAACATTGAGAGGCACGCTCAGTCAAGAAGCCTTATGCCCACACCGTCGCCGGGTAGATCCAGGGAGCCCCTCAAGCTGACCAGGTCGGATGTTAAAACTCTGGCTGGCCTACTTACAGCTGAGGAAGCACCTGGTAAGGATAGGTAGAGCCATCGACCCCATTTGCAGATTTTGTCTGGAGGATGATGATATCCCATTACACGTAATATGTGAATGCCCTGCAGTGGCCAGGCGCAGATTTAGCTTAATCGGGAAACCAACCCTGGTACCGAGCGGGCTGAATGTCTGCCAACTGCGGGAGCTGTTGAACCTCTTCAGAGGGGAACCATCTATTTTCTGTGCGCCCGTGGCTCTCTGTTTGCATGGTGTGCGTCTATGTTACTTTTTTTGTTATTTTTTCCTCTGCATGCTGGTGTGGGAGCCTCATTTCATCGTTTTGATGGAATAGGTGAAGTGATTCTTGGCGCCTTCTGTGTTAGAAGGGTTAATTCTATACAAAATTAAATTCAGTTACCTTTTTTGGTGTAGGGTGTGTTCCTCTCGTTTTTTTTACATCTTTTAAGTCAGATGCTGGAATGGGCGCGGCAAGTGTTGCACCCGTCCCTAGGTTAGGTTCATCCTTACTAATTTTTCGTATTTATGCGTGCTGGGATTAATATTTCCTTTGTATATATTTTCGTCTGCATGGTACCAGCTCGAATTTTCTTATTGAAACTTAAACTTCCGTGGCAATTGCATTTAACACGATGTTCTTCTATTTTCCACGTATGAATAGCTTTTCAGACAGTTTGCGTGACTACCATAATCTTAGCTCACTCCAATCCTTCCCACTTGAAGTTATCTAAATGCCAACAGGCAAGCTAAACACAAAATAATTTTAAATAACTTTAATTTCCCATTATACACTGGCAAAGTACAATTCTTTTTCACCACATTTTGCGGTGCGGTTAGAACAAATATTCCGAATTAACAATAAATTGACATTTTCCCTTATTATATAATATTTGCAAATGTATTTTGAAAACGTCCTAATCGTTGTCTCTTGTTTTATTGCAAGTTATTTAGTTTTTGAAACGTTTTAAGAATGTCTGTGAATAAATAAAACTAAACAATTTCAAATGCAATCATGATATTCCCGAATATTTTCTATAGTACATTCTGCGGTTAAAGAGTATACAATTCGCAGAATACTCGTAAATGTTGTATATATGTTTTTGTGATATATATTAGTACAGAAGGTGTTCGAAATGTTTAACAATAGTGACACGAGATCTAGGATATCCAAAAATCAGATGTTAAGGGTTTGGAAAAAGCGTAATATTACACAGAACTGTGAAATCCCTGTCAGGTCTTAAGAAACTTTTAGAACACCTTACATATGTAAATATATAATGTTTATATACATACATATAGATATAGCTAAGTTGTCTATTATTGTATATATCACATAGAAGCAGTAAAACTCTATTATATCACGATCAAACTTGCTATATAAAACAATTGGCTATATCATCTCTCAATGAAGATAAAATTCAACCATCTCGCATCGAAGGAATCTTCAAAACTTGTTAATGTTGCCTTGGAAGTTAACGAACAATTTTAGTGTTAAAAAATCGCATTCACATCTCTTCGAATAAAACTACATCTAAACTTTTTTCATAAATATGCAAAAATTCTGTAAACTATAACGCAAAGTCATAAGCATAACTCTTTTTTATACACATAAAATAATTCTTATTCGAAAAGAAACGGCCATGCAAAGAGCCTCTAAGGAGATATTAAGTTGCACAATAGGTTAATGCATAAATATATTATATATTTTCCGTACATTATATAAGAAGAAAGGAAAAGGACAGCAACTACCGCTTGCTCTTCTTAAGAAAACTATCTCCTCAACATCTTTGGATACAAAACAACTCTTTTGAAACTTTTCATAAATCAACATTTGATTAAAAAACTAAAAAATAAATTTCTCTCTAAAATAAATGCAATTATATAACTCGTAAATTTTTAAAACCAGAAATAGTCAACGTTTCGATTATATCCAACAAAGTAATAGTGTTTGTTGTCGGACTTTGTTTGTTTGTTTTAGTTTTTTTTTGTTTTGATTATATTTTAAGGTTTCCGGCGAATGTCGTGTAACTTGGAGTATCTTCACTACTGCTTCATTTATTTTGATTTTAGATTTCCTTAGTCTTCTTTCGAAAGACCACCTAAATCGCTCAAGAATACTTCCGGTGATAGAATGTGAGACGATCCGACGATAACTTCCCAGTTTTTAGCTGCATTGGTTACTTCGTAAGCGCAACGCATTTCTGACATGCTCACACCGCCAACTACGAAGACAATTAGGCGAGGGACATTCTTTACCGCCGTTTGTGTTTTGTCCTTATGCCAGTGGCCATATCTTGCGCTGAAAATAAAATAAAAATTATCAGTTATCTTCAAATTTTCATGTTTAAATTTATTTATTAATTTTTTTTATATGATAGAATGAGGGAAATGGGTTAGGAGGTTGGGTGAAGGAGGTATCGATGTACGCCCCGTTTGAAAGTTTCAGGCTCGTAAGACGAGGGGAAAACAGGAGATGGTAAACTGTTCCACATTCGTGTTGTTCTGCTAAGAAAAGATTCCCGAAATTTGACGGTACGTCCAAATTTGACCTGGAGAGTATAGGAGTGGGAGCGACTTGTAGATCTTGTATCGCGCGTTGTAATGAGTCTACAAGGAATCAGGCTAGCAATTTCACTAGAACAATGGCGATGGAAATAGCGATAAAAGAGTGAGAGACAACCGACATTCCGTCGATGCTCCAGAGAGTCAAGGCCCTCAGAGATTGAGGGATCGCCAATAAGTTTAATAGCCTTACCCTGGACTTTGTCTAACACGGTGTGTCCGACCCCTGCCCAAATATGGGAATTATATTCAAGTCTAGGCCTAATGTGAGACTTGTAGATCAGCGCTAAGTCAGGTGGGGTGAAATATTTCTTACATCTCTGTAGAAAACCCAAACATTTCATCGCACTTTTAGTGATTGCAAATATATGATCAGTCCAGCTTAGATTGCTGGATATCTCGATACCCAAGATATTTAGGGAGGGCGAATTTGGTATATTCACTCCGTCGACTGAAATGGGTTGGAGGTAAACCGGGCGTTTTTAAGGGACATTAAACAGCATTGAGTTTTGGATGCATTAAAAGTAACACGATTTGCTCTGCCCCAAGCGAGGACCATAGAAATGTCGTTGTTTAATGATCTAAACATGCGTTCCCGATTGACTTCTGTAGCATTTCCACGTGAATTAATTACAGAATCAAATGAGTACGCGAAATCAAGAGTGCTGTCGTCAGCAAAACTATGAATAGGATTGAGAGTAAGGGATAAGAGATCATTAATAAAAAGAAGAAATAAAGTTGGTGAAAGAGCTGAACCCTGAGGTACCCCGGCATTTATTTCGTAGGAATCAGATGTAACTCCGTCAATTACTACACAGATTGAACGGCCTGACAAAAAGCTCTCTATCCATTTAACGAGGGTAGGGTGCAGACCAAATGTTTGAAGTTTGGCTAAAAGGGCAGCATGCCAGACTCTATCAAAAGCCTTTGAAATATCAAGAGCGACGATTTCGGACTCACCGGTTGAGCGGCCAGCGCGGAAACCGTACTGGCAATCGTTGATAAGATGGTTATTTTCTAGATATTTCAACAACTGAGAGTTGATGAGTGATTCAAAAACTTTAGATATGATCGAGTGCAATTTGTCTGTAGTTAGAGGGGTCACATGCCTCTCCTTTTTTAAGTATCGGCTGGACATGAGCAAGTTTCCATACACTTGGAAACATTCCTGTTGAATATGACAGGTGTAAAAGTTTGCGCAGAGGTTTAGCCAAAGCAGAGGCGCAGCATTTTAAAACAAGGGGCGAGAAACCATTAGGCCCAGTAGCTTTGGACACGTGGAGTTTAGAAAGTACTCTAAAAACTACCCGAGTGCGAATGTGTAGCGGCTTTTGCCTACTAGTGCACTGTGATGGAGATGGTAGTGGCTGCGATGAAGGTGGTAAGTACGAGTTAGCAGCAAAATTAGCAACAAACAGGTTGGCCTTGTCCAATGAGTCAGTAAAAACATTCCCATTATAAATGAGTGGTGGTGTTGACGAACAGGTGAAATTGTTCTTTACGGTTCTTACTAGAGATCAGAAGCCCTTACTACCCTTTTGGGTAGAAAAAACCTTCCGTCTGATGTTCTGGTCGAAATTGAACTTTGCCCGACTAATTGCTGAATTGCAAATATTCGGCGCATCTCTATAGATACGTCTCAATCCCTCACAATTTATATGCCTGGAAGGCTGCTTCCTTCTTTTTAATGGCTGCGAAACAGTCATTATTGAACCAATTGGTGTTAGTTGGTTTAATGTTCTTGAAGCTATGAGGAATAAAGCGACGCATTCCAAACCAAAGGATGTTTAAGATATAATTGGTGCATTTGTTAACGTCTCTCACAGAAAAGCAATCGGACCAATTCAGCTCTCTGAGATACTTATTGAGTCCCGCCCAATCAGCATTTTTATAATGCCACACTAATATTTTGGTGGAATTTAGGTTAGTGGTTGTCAGAGAGGAGATGGAGAATTGGGCGGAGATTAGACAATAGTCCGAATTACCCAAGGAAGCAGTCACCAAAACCGAGTATTTTTCTTTATCCGATGTTAGAAATAGATCTAAAAGATGCGCGTTGTGCCCCAAAGTATCAGGAACACGAGACGGACACTCAACCAGTTGCTGTAAATTAAAAAACTCACTAAATAACTCGACGTGTCTTCCAGACGGGCTTGTGGTAGAAGAATGCCTGAGCCACTGTGTGTTGTGGACGTTGAAATCGCCAGCAAGAACAATTTCAGAAGAGGGGGATATTTCCAAAATGTTATCAATATCGGAGGACAACTTATCAAAGGAACACACAGTGTCAGTGTCAGACATATTCGGGCTGCGGTATAAAAAACAAAAATGAATGATGTGCCGATAGAGTTTAAATCTAATCCAGACATAATTAAATTCTGGATTAGTAGAAGAGAATTGAGGGAGATGGGAGAATGGCACATCTTTTCTAATATAAACCGCAATTCCCCTCTGAGGAGAGAAGAACGGCACTAAGTGATAACCAGGAATGTGATACTGATTAATATCAGAATCGGAAACAACCTTGGTTTCGCTTAGTGCAAAAACAGCCGGATCTTCCGCGATCAAGTGGCAGTAAACCGAAAAATGGTTACCTTTCAAGCTACGAATGTTGCAAAAATTAAATAAAAATGTTTGCATAGTCCCGGTCTTAATTTTCCCAAAATAAACAAAACGAGAACGTACACAAACACAAGGACTGACGAACGGGATCCACAAATGCGAAGCAAAGCCGCCTCTGTGAGAACAATGCCAGCAGCAGTGTTATGCCTGCTGTGCTAAATTTTGATCTCAGCAGTGGAGACCCGTTAAACGCATTCAATGAAGCACGATTGAACTACATTGAATTTCAGATGTAAATAAAAGAAAATGGAGGGGACTCACCAGACCGTGCTTTTAAATAGAGCATAAAAGCCCCTCACCCCGGCGAAGATGGCACCAGCACTTTGAATATTTTCAACCAAGAATCCCGCTTTCGCAACCGAATTTAAAATTTTTGGGGGGCAAGACACGGCGGCACGTCCGTCCCTGTCAGTAGTTCAACTCAAACTCAAACTTGTTGCACATCAGACGTAAAATAAGACTTAATACCAGGAGGCACGGACAACCCTCGTAATTCTTAAAAAAAAAGTTCATCTTGCTTCAAAGAAGAGAGGTGCCTCCAGAAATTGCATGGAGATAATAATCGCGTATAAATCTTGGTGGGTCCTATACCTTGCCAAAGAAAATACTCTTTACCAATATTTTTATGGATTTTAAATTGATACAGTCACCCAAAAAAGTATACATACCCCACATGAAAATGCGATTCCCATCCTATCGCTTATTTCAAATCAAAACAATGTCCATATTATTAACCAGTAGGGGTAAGCAACTAAAATAAACCTTCGAAAATTTCGCTGGATATTAATGGGAAAATTAAATTTTCGCAACTCAAAAAAGGATGCATACCCACTTCAATGAACTAGCAGTACTTCAAGATAATTTCATCAGTAGGTCTGATTTCTCTAATTACCGACCGCTTGCTGGCCTGTGTCATGTTCCAAGGATTTCTGATTATCAGCGACAAAACAGATTTTTTATATGAATATGCCAAAGCTCAGCGGATGCCCTGTGATGCCAGCCTTGTAAGGAAAAGAATTAAAGGTGAAGCGAGGTGATTGCTGGAGGATTGACAGAATAGTTGAAGCCTTCTAGGATACGGTAGCAACCGGGCAATGCATCCTAGAACGTAACTAACAAGTAACTAATGCGGGAAGAGATAACTTCTTAGAAATACCCCAAATACCCGAGGCAGTCTGTAGTGGTTTTCTCCTTCTCACTGCGGAACCTGGTGGTAATAGGGTTCGCAAATGGTGTCTCCTGAGACGCTTCTGTGTGGTAGACCTTAACAGAAGCAGCTGTGGTAAAATTACCTTCCGAAGGTTCTGCGGGTATGGAGGCTGAGCTTGCGCCGGCTGAAAGTGTTGAAGCATTTCTGAAAGGTGCTGCTTACAAAATAATGACTAGCACTTCCTTAGGTGCGGCGGTGGCAGAGATGGTACACGCACCAGTAGAAGATGCACACCTGCCTGCCAAAGGGTTAGCTGAGGTTAATCCGGCGAAGGTTACTCTGCCGTGGGCGGAGAACGAGTGAAGGTTATGATTAACGCACGGACCAAGAAGGAACACTAGAGACGGTGGAACAACATGGATTCCTGCAGGTAGGATAGGATTCTAGCTTGACCCAGGGAACCGAGAGAAGTGGCGACAATGGGATAACTGGCTAACTCAGCTGCCTCTTCTAAGGGAGGCTGGGAGGGGACGAAAAGGGACCCGCCTATATGTGGTCTGTTTCGGTTAATCCCCGGAGATGTTTTTCGTGAGTAAGAATCTCACACTACCCCAGAGCACGGGCTGTCTGGTATCTATTTATAGATTTTCACCTCCCGCGAGGCGAAGGGATTAAGATGAAGGAAGTGTCGATGTACGCTTCGTTTAAAAGTTTCGTTTTATAAGACGAGTGAAAAACGGAAGATAGTAAACTGTTCCGTACTCGTGTTATTTTATTTAGAAAAGATCCCCGAAATTTTACGGCCTGTCCAAATTTTACCTGGAGGATATACGAGTGTTAGAGACATGAAGCGCTTGTATCGCGCGTGATTTCTCTGCAGGGAATCAAACTAGCAATTTCGTTAGACAATGGCCGTGGCAATAGCGATAGAAGAATGATAGACAACCGACATTCCGTCGATGCTCCACAGAGCTTTCAGAGATTTTGGAGTCGCCAATAAGCTTACTAGCCTTTTTTTGAGCTTTGCCTAACGCGGACAGTATGGCATGTCCGACTCCTGCCCAAATATGGGAATTATATTCGAGTCTAGGTCTTATGTGGGACTTATAGTTTAGTGCCAAGTCAGATGGAGTGAACTATGTATTTCTTATTTATCTGTAGAAAATCGTGATATGCATTACATTATTCCGAACTCTGTGACTAGTTCTCTGCACAACTATGGATATCTTATAATGCATTTTTATCCAGTTTCACGCTTCGCGACAGGGGCAGAGTGTAAAAGACTCATGAACTTTTTATAACTTGTTTTTCCGACGTAGAAACGCATGATTTGCAGATTTACCGACCGAATTGCCTTTCAAAACACCATTTTCCGTGACAACGTAGTTTAAATGTTCTGAGCTTAAAATAAACATAGGAAAATGATCTTACCTAGTCGGGGCATGATAGGTGGCATTTTGTGACCGTCCTGCCAAGAAAGTGAAATGCCTTGCATCGAGTTTATCATCCAGACAATCTTCCATTATATCCTTAATGACTGGGGTCCATCTAGACATTTGATAGGTATGTTCTGTAATTCGTTCTTTTCTCGGAACTGCATATTGTTTCTTTCTATTACCCTGAAATATTCACAAACTTAGCAACATATTTCGTTAAAAACACAACTCCCCTCTTACATCTGAAATAACATTGATTCCCAAGTAACTTAGATTTCTGACCATATCTTGATCTTTGGCTCCTAGCTGAGCATGTGTGAAGAGTTTTGTTAGATTTTCTTCAGAAATTCCGTTTTTAATCATCACGTAGAGAGCAATTATTCTAACTTTATCGTAATTGGAGACATTCTAGGTAGAAGCACAGAATTAACACGATACAGTTCGACTAAATGATATAATTACCGCATCCAAGAGAATGGGGACGATATTTCGCATGTGATCTTTAATCTTTTCGCCTTCAGCATCTGTTCCCATTGCTAAATCCTGTTCAACTCGGCATAGTTTGTCAACATAATTCTAGAGGTAAAAAAGATGGATTAAGAAAGAATTAAATTCCAAAAACCTTGTCCAACTTACCTGATATGATTTCATGCAGTCTTCAGCCAAATGTAAATGTGTCGCGTATTTGGACAACTCCTTTTGGTACTGAGGCATCTTTTTGATCATTTGTGATAAGTCCCGCATAGATTGCTTGTCGCCTTAAAGACAATTGATTTATTAAAGAAAATATGGAACGCTCGAACTTACTCTGTGACATTCGTTTCGATTCGGTGAATTTCTTCAAATTTTGTGTCACTTGCTGAGAGACAACAGCAATATGTTGATGCCGTAATTCAACCCAGAGCTCATCGTTTTCATCAAGAAGTACTTCCTTTTCTGCACTGTTAGGTACTGGAGTGTACTTGTACACATCGTTAACAATAGGCAATAAATCATAGGCCATAGCCTGTAATGTAAGTTCATGCAATAATGGTGAAACACAATCGAATCCACGGTCAAGAATCAAAAGTTGGGAACGGGCTTTTTCTGGACCTTCGCCCATTGTGGGTTCATCCGCTTTGTATGCATCCAATTTTTGTTGAATCAATGAAGCCAATTCAACGTTTCGGTCATAGTCACATCTATAGCGAACGGCTGGATATTCACCTAAAGTTGCACACAATGTTGCAACCTGTTCGGCAATACGTTCCATATGTTTGGTTCGAACGGAAGCAAAGGCTGGTGAATATAAAACTTGGAAGGTATCCGGAGAATCCAGAGAGAAAACCTAATGGGGTTTTTAATTGGAATGATTTAAAAATTGTTTTTACAAGCAGAAAAACGTTTGGGGGTTGGATTTTAAGCTTTAATATTTTCATGCAGCTAAGGGAGTTAATGCACTAAAATTACTTGAAACAACCAATTACGTTATAGACGGGCATGCTCTACGCATTGATTTTAGTTTGAAAACTTTAAGTTAAACTAGATAAGCAGCTAGATTACAATATTATCTGCCAAAGCAGTCAACAACAAAATTGATATCGTTCACCTAGTTAAGCACAACACAAAGCTAAGCAGACCAAGAAAAAAATTATCTTCCTGTCAAATAGGGCGAAAATTCTACTCTCGGAGAAGCGTAAAGCTCGCGCGAAAAGTATGGAAGAGAGTAGGTCGATCTTTGCCTCAATGTTGAAGCTCAGGAATGGTTTAATTCAATTAATTTTTTAGCGTTCCGCACCTCAAAACGAAAATAGGAACTCTTATAGGATCACTTCGTTGTTTGTCTGATTGTCAAATAAATCAAAACCTATATGGTACTTCCCGTTGACCTAAAATCATGAAATTTGGCAAGCGAAAATCGTTAATTTGTACTTATATCACATAAAAAAATATTACATTCTGTGACAATATACAGAACTTCGGTTTCCTAAAATCTTAATTTTACATATTCGACTACCATCCTCTTAAATCAATTCAAATTGAATTCACTGTAATTTTGCAATTTTTTTAGGACATTACGTACGTCATAATGTTAAGCAAAACCAGGAATCACTCCAAGAATTGACCCTTGTGGAACCCCAAACTTCACAATCACGCTTTTCGAAAGAGATTCCTTTACTTTTGTTTTTTCTTTGATTCAGTTATGACGAAAACTAGGTTAACTCTTTACCCACAGTTCTATAAGCCTGTTAGTTCTCAAACAAACTGTTTCTGTCCACGGTCTCAACCGCTCTTTTTAAATCTAGAAACACCGCAGTCATATATTTCTTATTATCTATTTTACTTTTCCAGTCCATAATTGTACAGTTTATTGCAGATTCACACGAATGGCCTTTTGTAAAAGCAGATTTCTTTGATATAAGCAATCCATTGTCTTCTATATTCTCCTCCAATTGTATATACATATATTACCTTTTATATCAGTTTTCATATACAGGTAACATATTTACTGGTCTGAAATCCATACACTTCTTAGACTTCTTCAGCTTTTTTATAGGCACCACTACTGATTGCTTTTACGATTCAAGGACCACTCCACTTTCCATTGATCCATTGACTATTGTCAAAAAAAAATATCTCCAATTTCTGGCATAGCATCCAATAGTATATCGGAATCAACTTGATTATATCCCCTTTTCTCCTTCAGCATCTTGACTGCATCAATGAGTCCATACATATTAATTTATCTGCGGTCACACTCAGGGCCGCCGAGAGGGGGGGGGGGGGGAGAAGGGTCAACAGAACAATTTTTCCATTTTAATTATATATATATAAAAATGTTTTACGATCGAAAAAGTGTAATATACTTGACAGATTTTAAATTGAAAGTCGATTGTATATGAGCCCGTAAACGCTTAGTCCCGGGCCCGAAATTCCTTTCGCGGGGGCCGGCATGTGGTACTTCCGGGCCCGAAATTTGTCTCTACGGGCCTGGTCACACTGAATAATTCGGTAAGTGGTCAGCTCCAATGACTTATTCGCACTGTTAAGAAGTTGGTAACGCATGACCTTAATACTTTCCAACCACATTGTCATCAACAAAATGTATTTTGTCCCAAAAAAGGATTTACAGGAATTGTTCAAAAGTAAAAAAGTGCTGCCCTGAAAAGTTGCTATTTTAATGTTACCAAGTTATTCCCTGTGACCACAGATATTTAAAAATAAATGTGTGATTTCTAGAGTTGATCGAACAATTTATTCGCAATGGATTCGTTTATTTCTTGCATACTTTTAACAAAGTCTTGCCAGTCTTGCTACCTAAATAAACTTATACTTGGTTGCGAGAGAAACTTAATACAGTAGACCCTCGATAGCAGCAAATTATCCGAAAGAATAATAAAATCATTTACTCTCAAAAAAATATGTTTCCTTTTTTCACTCATTGCCCGAAAATTCAGAGATTTGAAACAGTAAAGTTCAAGATTGAACAATAAATTTAACAAGTTAGAAATGTAAACACAACCGACAGACTAATAACTGACGCTAAAAGCAAAAAGCAACCACCATTTACTTGAATTTGCAACTTCACAATGAGAACGAGAATTTCAGGAGAGCATATTTTTATTTCGGAGAAGAAATAAATTATAAAGATGACTGAGGAGAGGCCGCCAATTATCCAGCGCCGCCAATAATCTAGCGGCAAATAATCGAGAGTCTACTGTAATTGGAAATTATTATTGAAAATGCTAGTGCCATCTTCGCCAAAGGGAAGGGCTTTTATGCTGTATTAAAAAGCACAGGCCGGTGAGTCAGTTCCTTTTTATTTTGTTTTCGTGTACATTTTGGTTTTGTTTTGGGCAAAGTATGGGAGTATGCAAAAATTTTGTGTTGATTTTTACAACATTCATGGATTGAAAATCAACCACTTTCTAGTTTACTGCTAATTTAACCTCGACTAAATCCTCGGCTATTCTTGCACTAAGCGAGACCAAGGTTGTTTCTGATTCTGATATTAATCAGTATCACATTACTGGTTACCACTTAGTGTCGCTCTTCTATCCCCATTCTATCACAGTTTACAATTAAGAATGATTTGTCTTTTCCCATCAACTCACTTCTATTAAGGGGGGAGTAATGTTAATTCGATACAAAAAAAGCATATTTTCGATAATTTTTTTTGGCAACACAGTTAATATATATTTATTTCTATAATTACTACATAATAAAATAACATTTGAAGAACATTTCGTGAAATTTTCATTAATTTTTATGAAGAAATGAGCCATTGACAGCGAATCTCCGCGGACGTCTCAAAAAAAAGTTTGATTGCGGTGCCCCTCATAACTCACCATTAGATCATCTCAAATCAAAAAACCAAATTGATTTTTTTAGTTCATAAGTTTCTGCAGGTAATGACGTCGAGTTTTTTTTTATTGATTTTTCAATTTTTTACAGCACTTGAAGTCAAAATGCCGATTTTTCATCAAAAAAATAGACAATTTTGTGATTTTAAAATACGTTAAAATTAAAAAAAAATAACTCGACGTCATTACCTCATGTAAAGAAGGATCGGCGCAGCATCGGCACCGACTCTGAAAAAGCTAAGTATGAGAAAAAGGCGTTTAAAGTTTTAACACTGATCTTTTTTATATAGGATGTATCAGATGGAGGGAGACCCGAGGCACTGTATCTCCGGAAGTTTTGCTCCAATCAACCTCAAATTTTAACTAGATACTCTTGAAGAGTTGTACTATCAAATAAAAAAATATGCAAAAACAAATTTTTAATACCCCCCCCCCCCCTTAATCCAGAATTTAATTATTTGTGGATTAGATTTAAACTCCGCAGCCTAAATATGTCTGACGCCGATACTATGTGTTTTCTTGATAAACTATCTTCAAATATTGATAAAATTCCCTTTTCCGAAATCGTTCTTGCTGGCGATTTTAACGTCTACAATACATAGTGGCTCAAACATAATAAGCCCGCCTTGAACATGTCGAGTTATTTAGCGAGTCTTTCAATTTGCAGCAACTGGTTGAGTATTGGACATGTGTTCCTGATACATTGGGACACAACGCTCACATTCTGGATCTTTTTCTGACATACAAATACTCGGTTTCGGCTCCACTAGGTAATTCAGACCATCGTTTAATCTCCGTTCAATTTTCCATTTCCTCTCTAATAAACACTAATCAAAATTCCACCAGAAGATTATTATAAAAAAATGACAAAAATAGACTAAAAATTCAACTTAAAACGCTAAAGGTATTTATAATTTTGATCAGACAAGAAGACCGCAATCTAAATCTTTCCATTGTATCGCTAAAAAACTGAATGAATGGCGAAATAAGTAGAACATAGTCACTGAAATAACGGTAAAGAACTTTAGAAGCAAAATTAGTGCATGGAATGGAAGATTCTATTCGAAAAAGTGTAGGCAGGGAGACTACCCTAGACAACAAATTTTCTACATATAATCGAGATGATTCACCGCATCCTTAAGGATGTGTTTCCTATAATACTTCTTGTTAATGACTTTGTCTTGTATAGCAAGTCTTATTATTATTATAACTTGGCTTGCCATTATCTCTGGGCAAATTGTTTTTCTTCAGCCAATTTAGTAAATTTTATTCATTCAGTAGTGTGGTTTATAATTTTTGCTGAGACTTCTGAAATAACCCTTAATACTGTGGATTGGTGTATACCTACAGTGACTTACACAGTCGATCAAATGTTGTAGCAAAACGCAAATTTGTTTTTAGTACGTAGTACTCAAGTGAATTAGTTACTTTCTGCGCATTTCATTGTTATTGGTGCCCTTGATCAGTTTTGTGAGTTCTTAAACTTTTTTTGACAAAATGAGTAAGGAGTAAAAGAAAAGCATTTTCATTTACATATTTTAATAATATTTTGTACTGCGTACATTTAAATTTATTTGCGAAAAACTTTGGAGCATGTTATATCTTCTATTGCAGTACATCTAAAATGACACCAATTTCATCCGACACTTTAAAAGAACTGGGCTCACTGCTGACCAAAGGAAACTCTCATCGGGAAATATCGAAAAAACTAAACTTGTCACTTGAAAAATTGCCCCTAGAACGCAAGATAGTGCGCGATATTTTGTCTGGGAAGACAGATAACGCCGTTCAGATGCAAAGAAATCTTTTAAGAAATGATGGCGTTGACGTTAGCGCAGAAACTGTCAGGAGGATCTTCCGAAGGGCCGGGTTAAAAGGAATGACAAAAATTAAGAAGCCACTTCTCACCGTCCGTCATAAGAAGCTGCGTCGAAATTTCGCAATCAAATATAAAAAGTTGACTCTTGAAGACTGGGCGAACGTAATTTTCTCGGACGAAACAAAAATAAATCGTTTTGGTTCCGATGGTCGTGAGTGGGTGTGGAAAAAGAAGGGAGAACCCATAACTAAGCGAATCGTTAAGGAAAATTTAAAATTCGGAGGTGGAAATATTATGCTTTGGGGATGCATGTGTAGTGAAGGAGTCGGTAGCTGCTAGCGAATTGAAGGAATAATGACAGCGCAACATTACGTTAGCATAATTTAGGCAACAGTCTTGATAAATTTGGAAAGAGTGCTTCTGAAGTTATCTTTTAACAGGATAACGACCCCAAGACACAGCTAAAGTGACGAAAGAATGGCTTAGTACACAGGGCTTTCAAGTCTTGGATTGGCCTCCATAATCCCCAGACTTGAACCCTATAGAACACTTATGGGGGCACTTAAAACGTCTACTGTCAAGCTATGCGACTGCACCCAAAAACAGTGACGAGCTTTGATCCAGGGCTGAAAGTGAGTGGAATAAAATTTCCAAAAATGACTGTGAGAACTTAATTAACAGCATGCCGGACCGAATTACGGCTGTTTTATCTCCAAAAGGAGGGCAAATATTAAAGAAGCCCAGATTGTAATTAAAGTTAAACTCACAAAGTTGATCAAGTGTACAATTTATAATTAATCTCTGCTTTACAAGAATGCTGCTGCCGAAGAAGAAAGAAGAAATCCCTAATTTAATTCTGCAATTTAATTCACCTATTGAAATAAACTCTTTAAAAAAATACGCTTTCAAATATTCAACCGAACATTTGATCGAATGTGTGAGTCACTGTATATCCTCCACAATTCCACTCTAAAAATCAGGGTCTCCAACAAATCGCAAATATATCCGCATTTTTTCCATATTCCTTAAAGCCCCACCACGCGTTTCTTTATATTGTCCGAGAAAATGGTCTGTTAACCATTCTATATTTTCTTCGTCGAACCGATAAAGCACTTTACAACTACTTCGCTGTTGTATACTCCGAGGAGCCGAAATTGATAAAATCTCTGCCATATCGAATGCGTTTTAGAGACTGAGAATACGAAAACCCTGCCTCAAATTTTTGTGAGATTAGTCTCAACTTAACTAGCCCTAGCTTAACATTTAGCATACGACTGTGAGATTTTGCTCAATTGAAGCTTTTGATTTAAGATCTAGCTCAGCTATTGAGATTGATCTCAAGCATTGAGATTTCTCTCATGAATAAGCTATGCTTTCTGCATACCACCCTAAGCAATTGCTCATCTTTTTGCATATGACCCAATGTTTAAGCGCTACTAAAGTCAGTCTAAATTGCACCTGGGGAGCCTTTCTAAGGAAAAATAGAGCACTGAGAAAATGAAAATATTTAATCCAATCGGGATAGCTATTATGTGCTATGCCCATTTATACCGTGCCATCAAGGGACCTTCATCAGAAAATAATTTGAATTTATTTATGAAAAAATTCCCTGACTTCAGAGAAAATTCCCAAAATTCTCTGAATTTTTCCGGTTTTCCAGAGAGTGGCCACCCTGAAATGACTGAATCAGTTGGAAGGATATTGGAAACTAGTTGTGGTGATTCCAATGGCACAATGTCAATGGCAGCATATGTTTCCTCCCGGGCGTTACTTCTTAGCTCTTAACCCCTTGTAAAACAGAGGGGAAAGATGCTTTATTAAATAGTTCGTTAACCTTTAAAACAATAAATCGATTGGGCTTTTATCCTTCTAAAACCAACAGGCACTTGCCAAATTATTAATTGTAATTTAAACATTTTTGATATTTACTAAGATTATTGCAAACTGGAAGAGATATTTATCCCAAAAAATCTATTAAATTTTACAGAAAAACAATTTTAATTTATTTACGTAATCCGTCTGAAATGGGCACCTGAAGTGGCAAGCCAGAGAAAATTGCTGACATTTTCCTTAATTATTCGAAAACAAGCATCCTCACAAAAAGCGGAGGTCATTCCATTTTGTTAGAAAGCACAAAATACTCTTTACTTTTGAACATCACGACAACTATTTACGTACTTATGCCCTATGAACTTTACTATACATTGGTACAATGCAATTCAGTCCTATTTTTAGCATCCAAAGTGCAAACAACATAAAAAATCAATAGAAAGCTCTTAACACTACCAGCGCAAATTAATTCATGGCGAAGTTTATAAGCCAACAATGCAAATATGAATTTAAGCAAAATAAAACGAGCAGCAAAAAGTTTCTATTCGACACGATATTTCGAAAAGTATGCCACCACAAATAGTCACAAGGAGGGAATGAAAAGAAACTAAAAAAATAAAAATTTTCTACTTTAGTCTGGTCTACTCAAATAAAAATTTAACTCCTAAATTGTTTGTGGCTATTTATCTGCCGGCATACTTTGACACTGAGACTTAGTCACTACAAAACACAACAAAACTTTTAAAGGAGTCTCCCACCTGACATTCGTATGGAAGAAAAGCAATGTTGATCTCCTTTAGAGTTTTGATCTTTTTTGCAGCGCAAGACTTGCATAAATCGTTAAATAGTTCCTCGGGGCATACTAAATGAGGGATTTCAATGGCATAGGGTTAGTTAATACGAAATGAAACTTAAAAATAATTTTAAAAATGCGTTAAATTATGAAAATGTTTGAGTTTTGATGAATTTGATAAATGTAATTCCAGCCAATAAGCAAAATTGAGAAATTTTTGCAAATAAATTTTGAAAAAAATTCCATCAAATTTCAAAGTATTGTTAAAAATGTTTAAAGTGAAGTTAATATCCAAAGGCGTTAGTTGATGCAACCCGGACCCTTTTTCGTTCGATGTTAGTTCCAAAACCAGCTAAATGTTTGCCCAAAAAAATAAAAACAATCACCTGTTCTTCGTAGGGAATAAAAGCAATATTAATTTCTTTGCATGCCCTAAAATAGTTTTTTATAATATGCTGCTGAGTCTGCATCATCTCAAAGACATCCTCTGGTATTGCTACATTTCGAAGATTTTTAAAGACAAAAGAATTGAAATAAAAACAAAATAAAAAAGAAAAGTCCTAAGATCTCTTGAGCTTACCCTCAGTAAAGAAGACATGTGCAGCACGATAGAGTGGCCTATTTGGGTGCTCGAAATCACGCATTAATGCTCGCACTGATTCCTCAGAAGGTGTAATTAGGTAAACTGCTTCCATGGTTGGTAAAGGCTCGCGTTTTTTATGAATATCCTCGACCACTGTCGGTGTAAGAAGAAATTGTTTATTTAACCAGTAATGCAGTTAAAAAGCGATTCCCTATTCCGTTCGGATGTATGAATAGTTACTTACGAGTAATGCCCTCAGCACTTATATCATGCATTTTACAGCATGCAGAAACCATTCGCATTGCAAGCTTATCAACGACCAGGACGCGCCATTCAACTCCTCCAGCTTTTGCTACGGCCGCTCCAGCCTTTTTAGTCGGAGCCGGAGGTTTGTACTTTATCACCTCATTCATAATTTCTGAAAATAAAACGTAAATTAAACTGTAAATCAAGATTAAGGTGAGTTTCAATGAGCATTGGAAGGAAGAAATATAGACACGGCATGCATAGTAGGCCCATTCGTTTATAAGTTAGCATATTTGTTTGAATAGTATAAAAATACAATAAATTTACGTTTTTGAGTATTAATATAGTATTGTGCTTTTTATTTTATATTTTTACTTGTTGTAGTCGATTAAAAATTTGTCAGATCTTTGGATATTGAGCCATCGTTTCGCATCAACAGCGGCAATGCTTTCCTAAAGACGCATAACTCCCACATCGGTCTGTTTAACCCGATATTGAAATGTTTATAGAAATCTATGCTTGCCACCGCATTGCTTGCTCATATCAATAGCTGTCCAATGAATCAGTCTTCCATTTATTGCAGTCGCAACACAAAATCCACCCACAGAAGTAAACAAATCCTCCATCGTAAAAAAAATCATATGCAATTGACATTTGTCAAAGGTGACGTCACACACAAAGTGACACTTTGCGCAAGTGTTAACATAGAAAAATCAATAAAGATTTTTCGCGATTTTCTCGTCATAAAATCAGTAAATTCTGATTAATTTTGCATCATACAATGCAGCAATACTTCTGTTAGTTATTGCATTGAAATTTTTCTACTGTACAGTAAAATTTAGCGATGAAATAAAGGAAAATTCAAGGGCGTTCCCTTTAACCATTATACTGGGACGCAAATGATTTTTGATACTTGTCGACATTTTCCAATTAAAGCACTTCGCTTAAAACACCTTAATTAACAGTTACATCATTTTAGAATCAAAAAACTTCACTCACTTTGCCCAACAAGCACTTTTAGAGCCATTTTTTATGTTATTCTTCTGCAATTAACTCAACACTCGAACTGCAACAAGAAAACTGACAAAAGTTCTGCAATCTGCATCTGCTATAGGGATTCACGATTCAGATCGATCTTTATAGATCGACGATTTTTGACTCTAGAAAATCGCGATAAATCGTCGATTCTTCCTCGATCGAATCGAAGGGGCCGAAAATCGACGATTTAGATAAATTTCGATCTAAGTTTTTACAATTGACAGAAATTTAAGGAAACTTTTAAAAATTTATATTCATTATTTGCTAATTTTGCTTCGCGCGAAAAGCGTAAAGAAAGGAACACCAGCTTTACAACAACAACTGCCATAGTAGGCAGATTAAGTTGGCAACAGTTCAATTTAAACGTTGAATTATTTATGATGTTTTTGCAGCACAATATATTTAAAATGAAACTGGTAGGCAACCACACGATATATGAGGAGGAGGACTACATGCGCGCAAATGTATTTCCTTCAATAAATGCGAATTTCATTTTAGAAATATCATATAAATAAAATGACGATTCTTTTAATTGAAATGCAACTAACTTAATCTGCCTACTATGACGCGAAATCGCTCAAACGGCGAATATAGAATTGAAGTACTAAAATAATAGCACACTTTTGGGAGCGTTTAAAGTTTCCCGCCAAAACAAACAGACCGCATATAGTAGGTTATAAGGTGTAAGTGAAGACAAAAACTATGCTCGACAAGAATTAATATAAAAAAAATAAGTACATTAGCATGATTTTGATGTTTTAATTCTTTTTAATGAATTAAAAGAAACAATAAAACTGACAAACCTCTGCATCTAAATTTGTACTAGAAACACATAGCAAAGAATCGAATCTGCGCAGTGCAATGTAACTTTTATTAGTACAATTAATTTACGTATGTCATAATAAATGTAAGAAACCTTATATGTCTCAATTTCACAAGAGATGTCGCAAGTTAAAAATGTAACAAATGTCAAATTTATAACGGTATCTTACCTGCAGTGGTAGTGTTAATAGAGGAAATTATGTTTTAAATTACAAATTTTAGGTGATATAACGTGTTAAATGGTCGTAAATGATTTGTATTTCAATTTTAACAATTTGAAATTTGATTTAGAAATAAAGTTAAATGCTGAAGTGGGTATAGTAAGTAATAAAATAGTTCGGAAAAATTGTGTGTGTTGTTTTTGAGGAAACATTTGGTATTTGGACGATATTGGAATTCCCTCTGATTCCTTTAATCCCTTGTGGAGCATAGGGCATATATTAAACTGATTCCCCACCTGGTTCGGTTCTGCGTCAACGCCTTCAACTGTGGCCACGATTTGTTGAGCTTGTTACCTTCCCTCTCAACGGATCTTCTTCATGTGTTGCGCGGTCGTACAATTCGGCGTCTTCCTTGGATTCCGTCGGGATTCTAATCTGTAGCTTGCTGTGCGATGTTGGTTGGCTCTTTTCTTTGTGTCTGGCCTATCCATTGTCACTTTCGCCTGCGAATACTGGTGTCTATCCCGTCTTGGGCTGTACGGCTGTGTATGTCTTCGTTGATAATGACATCCAGCCAATGGATGTTAAGGATGCGCCGGAGACCCCGGTTTCACATCACTGCGACAGTGTGTATTATAAAGAGCTCCAAGTCTGGCCGCATGTATCGCACACGAATTTGTTCCCCGAGGTAGGTTTACTAACGGAACACATGACAGAGTATTAATTAATGCTCAAAAAAACTAAGTACGCTGTTCCTTTACTATTAGAATGTAAGGGGACTAAGAACTAAAACTAATCATATATTATGATGTAATCATGTTGACTGAGACTTGGCTTCATCATGGTTTTAGTGATGCAGAGATTCTTCATGATTCTTATCAGATTTTTCGTAGGGACAGGCACTCTGAATCTCTGTGTCGTGGTGGAGGTGTGCTGGTTGCGTGCAGATCAAACTTTAATTGCAGCTTTGTTGATGTTCCTGCCTTCTCTAGTTCACTTACTATTGAACTCTTGGTTCTCAAGCTATCGCTACCTAAGCTTAATATCTTTTTGCTCTGTTGCTATATTCCGCCTAACCTGACAAACTTCGTTGATACTGAAGAGCGCAATCTCTATGATATTCTAAGCCTAAGTTTAGACTTCATCCTTAATATGACGAACCCTGAAGATGAAATTCTTCTTCTTGGTGACTTGAACTTATCCAATGTTCAATGGGTACCTTACTGTGATGACGATGACTTCCTTCCCTCATGTTATCTCACAGCTATGGTTTCTAAATTTCTTGACACCATTACTTCCTCTGGTTTGCACCAAATGAGTAATGTAAAAAACTCTATGGGAAGGCAGTTGGATCTTGTGTTTTCTTCTGATTCGACTAACACTATCGTCGACTTAGCTTCTGCTCAGTTATCTGCTGTTGATGGTTTTCATACGCCTGTCTTTGTCTGTTTCTGTTACGATGGTACTAGTATTGCGGATCCCAATTTTGAACGCCTTGCGTTTGACTTTAAGAGATTGAATTTCTCTGATATTTCGTCTAATCTCCTTTCAGTCGATTTTTTGGCATTGCTGGACAATAAACAATAATGATATTGATGTCTGTGCCTCCCTGTTTTATAATAAGATATATGATTTGTTTAACTCCTTTGTTCCATTAAAACGGATTAGGTCTACATGCTCCTCTCCCCCGTGGTACAATGCTGAACTCCGCAGTCTTAGGAACAGGAAGAACAGACTGGAAGAATTACTTGCGTTGTAATAGCGCAATAGCGTATTCTGACTTTGTGACCGGTTATGAAGGCTTTAAGGCACTATACCTTGTTAGTGTTCGTGATGATTTGCATAATAACCCTTTCTATGAATTCGTCAATATGAATAATGAAATCGAGCAACTATCCATCTACGATGTGGTATGGGGGGTCTTCTTCTAGTAATAACGTATCCGACATAGCTAACAATTTTGCTTAATTTTTCGAGAGTGCCTTTCCTTCGGATAACTTTGAGCCTTGTGAAAATAATTTTGATCATATTCTTGATCGTTCCGCTTCATCCGATTTTTTGCCGTTCATATCTCGGGATCTTATTATGGAGAAAATCAATGAACTCAAATCGGACTTTTCCTCTGGTCCGGACGGAATCCCTCCAGTCTTCATTAGGTTCTGTTCCGATGCCCTTCTTACTCCATTAGCAATTCTCTTCAACAAGTCCCTTATAGCGGGTAAATTTCCTGCATTGTGGAAGAGCTCAATTATAGTCCCTGTTCATAAGAAGGGCCATAAGAATGTTATAACTAATTATAGACCAATCGCGAAGTTATCTTGCTTACCTAAACTATTTGAATCAATTGTGTATTCGCAGCTTATGAAGCGTTGTATTGGCTTGATCTCTCCCAATCAGCACGGGTTCTTGCCCGGTAGATCAACGACTACTAACTGACTGGAATTTACCTCCCCACGAGGCATGCAAACTGACTGTATATACACGGATTTCAGTTAAGCCTTTGATAAACTCCCTCACTCCATAATTATATTTAAACCCGGGAGGTTGGGTTTCCCCCTGTTCTTCTTGACTGGATTTCTTCCTATCTAAGAGACAGGACATATCGTGTGTCGCTCCGTGGCTCTACCTCTAAAATCTTCAGAGCTTCATCTGGTGTACCACAAGGCAGTCATCTTGGCCCTCTACTATTCGTTTTTGCCATTGACGACATTGTCCATCTCATCTCGTACTCTAATGTTCTAATCTACGCTGATGACATGAAGCTCTTCTGTTATGTTAAGGATGGTGGGGACGCCGCCCTTATTCAAAGGCACTTAGATACGTTTCTTGAGTGGTGCGATCATAATGGCTTACACCTCTAATTTTGAGAAATGTTAGGCTATGACCTTTTCTCGGAGCCCTAATCCACAAGCTTGGGATTACAACTTCGCGGGGAATGGTCTCCGTCGCGTACTGTCCGTAACCGACCTTGGGGTGAAACTTGATAGGAAACTTAACTTTACTCTGTATATCAACTATATCGTGTCTGGAGGTTGTTTAGTCCTGGGATTTGTTAAGCGTTGTTCTAGAGAGTTCTCGGATATACCAACATTGATTCATTTGTACTGCTCCTTAGTTAGACCTATTCTTGAGTATGCATCTCAGCTTTGGTCCCCCTACTACGTTGTTCATTCCAAGCGTATCGAATCGGTGCAGCGTAATTTTCTTAGATTTGCGCTAAGAGGGCTCCCATGGGACGATCCGTTCAGACTCCCACCTTATACCGATCGCCTCCGGTTGCTCGGCTTGCCCTCGCTTGAGAAAAGGCGCAAAGTCGCTGACTTGGTCTTTATTCACCAGCTCTTGAACTCTAATATAGACTCAGGTTCGCTTGTTAGCAGAGTTTCCTTCATACAGTCTCAATATAACCTTCGAAGACTTTCTTTGTTGCATGTTGAACCATCTAGATCAAATTATGGCATGCATGAGCCTATTAATCGTTTATGTAGGGCTATTAATGCGTGTCCTAATTTTGATTTAACTCTCAACAAGGTGTCGTTTAAGAATTATCTGTTGTCTGTGCTCACGTGACTTTCTGTTTTGCCTGTTGTCTGCTGGGTTCCCTTATTTGTTTTCTTCCTGCTCCTTTCATTTATTTATTATTTTTTCCTTTGCATGTTGGTGTGGGAGCCTCATTTCATCGATTTGATGGAATAGGTGAATTAATTCTGGGCTCTTGCCTAAGAAGTGTGCCTTCTGTGTTAGAAAGGTTAATTCTATTAGGCAGTGTCCTGTGCAAACTGCGACTAATTTCACGATTACAGCACCAAATCTGCCAAGCATCTCCAAAGTTCTATATTCATTAAAGTTTGGCTATGTCGTTCTAGAGATTGCATAGGTTGAAGACGCGCTCCATATAAGATTAGCTCTAGCTAGGAAGTGTTGAAATAGTTTTCTCTTAAGTCAATTAAGCGGAATATGAACGTCCTCTGCTCTGGATGAATGAAGAGCAGAGCCATTCCTCGACAGTTCATCTGTCTTCTCGTTCTCTGGAATGTTCTTGTGGCCGTAACCCAGAGAATGGTGATGTTGAGTCTAACTTCTAGAGAGGCAAGTTTCTCTTTACAGTCTCTGACCAGTTTTGAGAAGGTGGTGGATTGGAGATTAACTGAGTCCGAGCAGAGAGCATGCCTTCAGAATCGAAAGCCCTTTCGCTTGAAATACGCTTACATTGTTCGGCAGCCTATAGCACTTCGAAACGTTCAAAGTTTCGGAGAAAACACCCGCCTCTACACCACAGTCCATCTTCGAGCAGTCGGTGAAGAAGATGGTGTCGTGGCAATTAAAGAGTACAGTGCTTCTCCATTCCTTCCTGGTTCGGATTCTGACACTGAAATTCCTTGTAAAGTTAAGATCAGGTATCATGTAATCAGACTGCGTTGTAGATAGTTCTCTCTGAGTTAAGGACTCAGACTCAGACTCAGACTCTTTTAGTCTGATGGCAATACATGACGTCTGATTGATGATGTGAAGATCAAGGGGGAAAAGGTGCAGCAGAACATTGAGAGCATCAGTTGGGGGGGGGGGGGGGGGGTGCCTAGCGCTCCAGTAAAACCAATGCAGACAGTTCTCTGCACCTTGTCCAATTTGGCCCTATTATAACCTATCCCCATGGCCGGCCACCAAACTATGGAGCCATAAGTGAGGATAGGCCGTACCACCGCTTCTATATTATGCTTATAGTTAAGCTTTGGGTCTCTCCTTAGTACTAAACTCTGGAGGATAACGAGAGTTGATGCCCGTCAAGGCCTCAAGGTCAACCCTGGCAAAACAACCATTCAGCCCTTTGCAAGAGATCTGAGGCTAGAAGCTTCTACCCGACCTCAAGTGAGGTCAAATATCTTAGATTAATTACAGGTAAGAATATGACTGCACACTGGTCCTGCCGAAGATTCTTCGGGAAAACCTGGGGCATAAAACTTATCAAGCGATTATAAGACCCTTACGTCTATGCGGCTCTTGTATAGAGCCAAAAGTAGCACAATAGACAGTGCAATCAGCATTACAAAAATTGTAGAGAACAGCCTGTCTAATTATAACGGGTGTCCTACGCTTAGGTGCAACTGCAGGTATTGAGGCTCATCTGAACCCCCTTCCCTTACATCAACACTTAAAGAAAGAGGCCGCTCCAAGCGCAATAAGGCTGCAAAGTACCAATCTCCTTATAAGTGGGCAATCTGACTGACCACAGGAAAATTCTTGAAGACTTCAAGGATGAACCTGTAGTTAATTAATGCCGAAAGACACAACTTTGAAATATCATTAAAGCTGATCCTTGGAAGCAGAGAATACTGGCTTAATAATAGTCACACCTTTGAAAAGGGTTCTCTGATTTGGTACACTGATGGGTCCAAGATAAGTAACAGAACGGTCTTCGTAGTCTATGAACCCAAACTACGGTTGCATAATATGTTCAAATCTTCACCAACCATCTTTCAAGCAGAGATACATGTACGTACATACGCCATTGAACTCTACGCGCAAGATTACTAAAAGAGGAATTCGCTTAAGAACGCACCCACAATAATACCAGGGTACGAAGGGATTGAAGATAATGAGATGGCAGGTCGGACCTGAGCCGTTTTTGGCTACTCAACGGAAGCAGACCAGATTTTCTGTTTTATAATGAGCAGAAATATTCCAGAATTCTTTTGCCTTTTTTTGCAAGTCAGTCTTCTTCCAGATATGAAGCGCCTTTTGGCAGCGCCTCAATTTTTTTTACCCCGTATTGACCTCAAAATCGAGTAGTCCTTCCTGCAAACATATTGCTGGCGACATCTTTTTGGCACCATGGCGCTTGGATAGACATCCGACTGTCTGAGTTGTATTGTTTTTGGTTAGGTTAGGTCAGGTCAGGTCTGTTGTAACCGGCCGGCCGCGGAACCACAGCTGAATCGATTTGTCACCGCTATACAGTGATTAATTGAACCAGACGTAGGTATTGAGAAGCTTGGTTACGTCCCTTAGCTCGACGTTGGCGAACTTTTCAAGCCCAAAAAAAGTCAGTGACCCATTATAACCGCAGTGATATTACGGAGATTCCAGGGGTTTCCCCCAATAAAAACGGCGTTATTTCGCCTTCCTTTGCCAGAAAATCTTCCGCCACATTATCCGATACATCACTAAGACCGGGTAACCAGCAGAGGATCAAATTCCTGTAAAGCCTCTAAGCTTTGGAGACCGATCTGGGAACTGCGCACCAGCTGTGACTTAACCATGTTTGAGTCCAGAGCCAATGGCTGTACAAACATTTCGCTACGCCTTTATGGGGTTTTGTGCGGCAGTACACGAATGATATGGTGGTTGGAGAAAACGCCAGCCCTCACGCTCAGTATACCTGGCATTGGCAGTCACTGGCAATAGCCCAGTATAGTTTGGAGTCAATATTTCACTTCGGTCTGTTCTGGAAGTCGGTCTTCCGGGTATTGCCTACTAAATCGCAGTTATGTGCCCATCTGTGTTTTATGCTCGAAACAATCTCGGTTAGTTCTCTTATATATGCCTGAAAATACTAAGAACAGGTCGTCCGCGTGAGCCACCACTTTTATTCCGCTACTCTCTAGGAGCCCTAGAACTTTATCAACAACTAACAGACAGAGTACTGGGAATAGAACGTCGCCCTGTGGTGTACCACTACAAACAGCTTTTACAATCCCATGGTTTCTCATGGATCTCGATCTATTGATAGACGGATAGGTCTGCTCCATGGGATCTTAATGCAGTGCTGTACCCAATGTGAATTTCTTACAACTGAGTATATTTTCAATGGTGCTTACGAGGTGATAGGTATTCATAGATAAGCACCTAAGGGCTACCCCTCCCATTCAGCGGTGTTAGCGATGATCAACACGCCTGTGCCAAGGGGAAGTCAGTAGAGGCTCGGCCCGGTCCTTCCTGCGTTGGGGATGAAGATTACTTTGACTGTTCTCCAGGCAAGAGGGATATAGTCGTGGAGTAGGCCACTTTAAAAAATCGCGAAGCCAATGGATGATCGTTGTATGAGCTTTCTGCAGCACAAGGCATAATCCTGTCTGCTCCTGGCGACTTGAAGTGGTCGATTGATTCAATGGCGCACTTTATTTTGTATTGCTTTCGTCGGCAAAGTGTGATTCTGGCATTATAGAGAGATTTAAACAATATTGCTCACCTATATCTGGATGGGAACACATTTGGAACAAAAAAAAAACGCTCGAATGGATGACCACAAAATACATGATAAAGAGGGTAGGGACATCAAATTGGAAAGTTCTGACAGAAGTTGAAGGTGACAACTCAGAATCCCAGGTGAAAAATCGAGGTAGTGAACACCCTGTGGTCCCCTGAAGAGGGTTAAAGATAAAACAAAGAGAAAGCATGCGAGATAGCGGGAGCACACTATTAGGATTAGAGCTAGCAAATATTGCTATTTCATAATTGAGCGAATATCTCTCGCAATAAGTACTTGTGACTCTCAAGATGATGCAAGTTAAGCCACAAAAACACGAACCGCATGCTGGAAACCACTGGCCTCTTTACGCCGAGAATTCAGTTGAATATCATTAGCCCATTTAAGACCAACACTTTATTGGAATTTGGAACGTGCTTTACTCCTACGTAGAGCTCGAGCGATAGCCGAGTTGAGGGATTACTATAACAAAAGGTGGCAGTTAACAGATCTGAGCAAAGCGCACAAATAACATAGTCATCAAGAACTGAGAACTCTATAACTGATAACATGAGAAAGTGATATTCATTAAACGTTCAACAGTTCATCGAAGTGGACTTCCGACAGATCACAGTTTAATTTGCCGAGAAAGGATCCCATCACCCGCGCACAGTCAACATCGTACGCGTGGAAGAGCACGAACGCTAAACATTATTTACAAAGATCACTTCGTGATAGTAAGCAAATTTTATAGACTCAACAGGACGGCGATAAAACAATTTTATTTGCACATTCAGAGAACTTGCAATTGCGTTATCGGATGGGATCAAGGGTCAGGAAATTGATACATAAAGCTGAAGAACGTCAGAAAAGACGTCACCATCTCGGGCGAGAAATATCAGAATCCATGGAATCTCTTCAGTCGATTTGTAACTATCAGCGAAAATGGTCGAGAAAATTGTTCTGGCTTACTCTGGCGGACTAGATACCAGTTGTATATTGAAGTGGCTCCTAGAAAAGGGATACGAGGTGATTTGCTATATGGCTAATGTTGGTCAAAGCGAAGATTTTGAAGAAGCAAAGGAAAAGGCTTTGAAAATCGGAGCTAGTGAGGTGAGAGTCATTGAAGGTGATTTGAAAGTTTAAAATTGTTGACAGTTATCTTTTCCACAAAAAGGTGATTGTCAGCGACTTGGAGGATGATTTTGTAAAAAGGTATATTTGGCCGTCAATACAAATGGGACTAATCTACGAGGAGCGCTACCTTCTCGGGACTTCTCTGGCACGACCATGTATCACAGTAGGTCTAATTGAAGTGGCGAAGGCAAAAGGTGCGAAATACATATCGCATGGAGCCACTGGGAAAGGAAATGATCAGGTGCGCTTTGAGCTGTGCGCATATGCTCTGCACCCGAACATAAAGGTAACACGAGAATACTAAAATTGTCCCAAAAACGTTTTCTTCATTTACGCAATTTTACAGATCATTGCACCTTGGAGAATTGACGAATTTTGCAAACGTTTCCAAGGCCGTTCTGATTTGCTGGATTATGCGAAGGTACACAATATACCTGTCAGTGCAACACCGAAATCTCCTTGGAGTATGGACGCCAATATAATGCACATCAGCTATGAGTCTGGTGTTCTTGAAGATCCTGCAAAATTAGCACCACCGAATTTGTATCAGATGACTAGAGACCCTGCCGAAGCTCCAAAACTCTCCAAGAAGCTGGTGATATACTTCGAAAAAGGGATACCTGTTCGAGTCGAGGAACCAACTACAAAACAGGCATATGTCGAACCCCTTCAAATTCTCCAGTTTCTGAACAAAGTTGGCGGAATGTATGGAGTCGGACGGATCGACATTGTTGAGAACCGTTTTGTGGGACTTAAATCGCGCGGAGTGTACGAAACTCCCGGCGGAACAATTCTGTATACCGCTCATCAGGATATTGAGATTTTCTGTCTGGATCGCGAGGTCTATCGACTTAAAACGTATTTACGTGATCGCATGTCGGAGTATGTCTACAACGGACTATGGTTTAGTCCAGAAGCAAAATTTACCAGAAATTGTCTGGAGCAGTCACAAGAGCACGTCACTGGAAAAGTTACGGTAGAAATTGCTCCTGGATATGTTAGAGCAATGGCTCGGGAGGCATCGAAAAGTTTATACAATCAAGAGCTGGTCTCAATGGATGTCCACGGGGGCTACAGTCAGAGCGATGCTTCTGGTTTTATTGCTATCAATTCCGTTAGAATTAAGGAGTTCTATAGAGCTTTCGGTGTTTATTTGTAATGTTTTTTTGTGTAAATATTAAGTTTGAAAAGTTATTTGTTGTTTTATTGCTTGTGTTGTTAAATTGAACGAAAAAGTACTTACTAGGGCTGTCATGGGAAGTGACGGTTTTTTGATAAAAAGATTATTCTCATTCAACCTCCTTGCCTCTTCTACTAAACACAAAGGCTTTCTATGCGATTGTAGTTTCCTGAAGACAACAAAAGCTCCCGAGCTTGCAAAGCCAATACTTAAAAGAGGCCTAATCCCGATAAGGACGGACGATGGTGAGTGATCCTAAAATCTGTGCTCCATTACTATATTTTATCCCGGAGGGGCAATAAGTCGTCGGTGGAGTAAGTGGTAGCGTGTCGGCCTACCAATCCGGAGGCTCCAGGTTCGAATCGCACCGACGGCGACCCATGGTTGTTTTCTGCCGACAGCAGTTTACGATAAAAAAAGCGATGGAGGATGGTTGCAGAGAAAATGTCAGTGGTTCGGAATCCACTTTAAATTGTAGGTCCACTTGCAACCGTTGTCTGGAATCGGTCCATGGCGAACAGTTTGTCTCGCTCTCTCCTGTGCTTTCGGCCTACGCCATCTTTTCTCCTTTTCTACTATAAGGTCTGTTCCACCGATTTTCGTGCACAAACTTTCCGTGTGAAAACTTACTCATATGGTGTGAAAAAAAAGTGTACACAAACCAAAAAGTCGAGGGAACATGTTTCATGCAAACTCGTAAAAATCAAGAAGAAGAAAATTCACGGAACACACGGAATTTATTGCACTCACCTCACTTTCTAAACAAAAGCACCGAACAGCTGTTTGTACTTTTGCAAGAAAAGATGGCCGATCATGCACCAGCTAAAAAGTTTGGGTAAGTTCGTGCAGCAGGGGAATATGTGACGTCGATTTTTTCTCCGCCATTTTGCTTGACACGAAACGTGATGGAACGCAAAATGTGTAAGTTCGTGCACATGCGGGATCCCGCATTCTCATAACTGAACAGACCTATACTGTTTAGGGTCACCATAAGGTTTTCTGCATGTTGCCATGTTATCCAGAGTTCCAGATCGTGCTTCTTCGCGAGATTCGTCCATTCCTCAAACCAGTAAGTCTTCCTTTCAATGATTTTTAGGGCTAGTTTGTGAGGCAGTCTGCTTCTGCATATGACGCCAAAACCCTTTCCTTGTATTGGAAATGGCATTTCAGCGTGAATATGTAAAAATCGGGCAGTCCCGTCTCTATCGTAAGGACATAATTTGGGGTTCTGTGAGGTAACCTAAAAAGCTTCTTTATGAAGAACCGCTGTGGTTTCTCCACTTCCTCATACTTGCTGAATCCCCAAGCTTGAGCCCCGTAGGATAGTACTGACTTTGAAACGGTAGTGTAGATTCTGTACTTAGACGAGTGGTTTATTTTGGTGTTTCTTATGACCTGATTCCACGTGCTGTTCAGGACGCCTTTAGCCGACTTCAATTGGTCATTGAAGTGGTCTCGCAGTGAAAGTTTCGTCGATAACTTAATCCCTAGATACTTGTATGTCTTGACTACTTCGATGTTTGATCCTCTGAATAGCCAGTTTTCGCTGCTAGTTTTTCTTCCACCCCCTTTCGGAAGACCATTATTTTATTCTTATCCAAATTGACAATCAAGTTCCAGCGTTGGCAGTATTCCTCCAATTTGAATATCATGTTTTGTAGTTCTTTCGGATCTTCAGCTAGAAGCACTAAGTCATCTGCGTATAAAAGCGTTTTAATTGTCAGTCCGTCAAACTGCACACCTCCTCCCATGCCATCATCAAATAATAAATAAGGAGAATAGTAAAGGACTCAATGAGCATCCTTGTCGTAGACCTGAGTTAACATAAAACTTTTCTGATAGCTTATCACCGCTCCATACCTGTGCGATAGTTGTTTGATAGAAATTTTTCAGAAACTTAATAAATTTGTAGGATATTCTAAGTTGATAGAGTTTAAAGAAGATTGCCATTCTATTAATCGTATCAAATGCGGCCTTAAAATCGACAAACATCGCATAAATTTTCCCTTTTTTTTCATCCATCTTAATTTCAAGAACATTGAAAAGATTAAATATGTTGTCTATTGTTGAGTATCCCGGCCGGAATCCCGCCTGGCATTCATGAAGAATGTCACTACTTTGCTCCCATAGGATATGGGTCTGTTGTTTAGGATACCTTTTTTACGTATAGGGAATATTATTGCATTTGTGAAGCTATCAGGGATGTTTCCGCTTTCATATATAATGTTGTAAGCTCTAACTAGCTTATATAGAAAAGTTTGAGGTGCGTTCTTAAAAAATTCGTAAGGCACACGGGCTGGTCCCGGTGCCTTGTTATCTTTCGCCTTCTTTAGCACCATAAGTAATTCACTCAGTGTTATTTCACTATCCAATATCGGGTCGTCTATGTATGGAGCTGCATATAATACAATGTTTTCTGTGGTAATATATTTTTATCAAAACATTCTCTTGCAGCCATACAAACCTTCCGACACCTTTCTTGAGTGCTCCTCCATGTTCATGCCTCAGCTTAGTTTCGAGTCGAGTACGGACTCAACATGTTTAATCTGAGGGATTTTTTTCTTTATGATGTGACCAAAGCCTGGGGGCAACCCAATGATGCATTAGCATGGCTTTGGCGGAAGGAAATTGAGGGTAAGGGGACTGAGGGTACTTGAATGTCTTGTTTTTGAATCGCTGCGAGCTTGACAATAGCGTAGAGATGGAGTGAATTTTTTAATTATATTTTTAAAAAGTCACGGGGAGTTCTAGGCTCGAACCCTGGGACCATGGCGTGGTGATCGTGCCACTCAACAGCTAGCAGTTTAATATTTCTGACTTCATCAATGTGTCAAACCGAAAACTTTTTGAACTGTTCTCATAACTCCAAACTCTCGAAATCTGTAAAAACAGTTTATAAAAAAAACACATTTTCTGATATATTCAAGCATTTTTATTCGTGGACTGTTCTGTCAATAATTCAAAAATTGGATTTTATCTCAAAGTGTATAAATAATAAAGTAGCAACATTTGCTTACTAACTTCTTAGTTTCATTCTATCCTTGTCTAACACTGGCCATGCAGGATTATTATCCTTTTCAATAGGAGTAAAAATTCATCTTTTATCGAAATTTACCTTAAATTGATATTTTTTTTAGTTTTAGTTATTTTTACTCAATTTTTTTACTCATTTTCATGTTTAAATAAATAATTTGCACACTTAGAATATTCTTTGTTCCACTTACATCTACGAAATGCTTAGTACTCTACTTTTACAATTTACGTTTAATTATTTTTTTTTATATTTTACTTTTCTTCTAAGTTTTTTTTTCTTATGTATATGAAACATCCTCTGCTTTGTATAGAAATATTGTGTATATATAGAAACAAATAATGTGAGAAGATTGCACGAATTTGTTGCGTCTCTGAAGATACAAAGAGACGATTTGTATTATTTTTTTTATTTTTATTTTTTTCTATTGATTCAATATTTTGCTACATTTGTTACTAATGAACATGAATGTAAACGGACTTTATTTATAAAATTCATTTACCTATTTTATCATTTATTTTACTTGTTTACTTAAAGCGTGTTTTTTAATTCTTTTATTTTCTCGGTTTATTTTCATCAAGAAAACGTTCCCATGCACTGCGTGTTCTAAACACAAATTTTATTAATACAAGAAAAAATAATAAAAAAAAACTGAAAGAAGTTCGTTTACTGATAACAACTCTTGTCTTATTTTAAGAATATTTTTATTAAAAAATTAACTACACTTGGGGCTAAGAGGGAAGATAATGTTTCATTTCCTCAATCTTTCTAAAGCATTACATCACATCAAATCTATCTGGCAAATATTGAGCAATCACAACTGGATTTTAAAGTTTTATGCATATTCTTGTCGGTTACTATTGCTTACCAAAGTCGAGGATTGCAATATTGAAGGAAACCTATGACTTGAGTACTGTTTTTGTGTAACATATGCTGATAAAGAGAATTTTTTATCAACAAAAATTTTAATTTTAGCAACAAGTCAATGCCATGAAATCTTAGCAACTGAATTGAGTCTTTATCGCCAAAATTACGTTAACGAAAAAGTGGGTTTTTTCTAGGAACGACAAGGTCTTACGCAATTATTTTTCCTGCCGATTAGAAGATTATTTTGAGTCTTAACTTCTACTTAAATGTATAGCTATGAATTTCGCTCTCTGTAGCACGTGATATAATTGCTTCTAAGATAAAAACCATACCTTCTACTAATGGACTAGAGAAAAATTGAATGTCTTGTGCCATTGTGCTAGGATACGATGGACAAGCCAATATTGCAAAAACGTCATTGTTAGATTCGAACCAATATTTTGAAGATTCCTCAGCGCTCTTTAAAAAGAAAATGTTAGGAATGATTACGTTAGTTGACCTGGAGGTAGTTTTGGACGGAATCATCCGGGAAGCAGAGAAATCCTAGTGACACACAAACCTGAATAATTAGAAGCAGGGAGTCGAAATAGGACCACAACCGAAATTATAAATCGGTTACGGTCAACCGAAACCAAATTGGGTTTTTTAAACCCAATTCTTCAATTCGGTTTAGGTGAGAACCGAAACGTAAAATTTCATTTTCGGTTTCGGTTAAAAACCACATAGATATAAAATTTTCGGTGTTGGGTACAACTGAAACGTTAGGGTTAGAGTCAAATTGCTGTCGTTGGGATTTCTATATAATATAATGAAGTCATCCGACTCCCCTCTACTCAATACCACCCTCCCTTCATCTAGACATTTACCCCCTCTTCCACTTCCCCCATTCAACACCCCAAACCTTCCCCTACCATCCCCATCCCTCCCTCCCCCTTCCCTCTAGCCACTATCCATCCCCCTCCAACTGACGGTCCCTTCATCTAGACATTTACAGAATATGCTATGTAATGAAGGTAGTGAAAAAATTTTAAAATATCGCAAGACCGGACATATAACTTCTTCCGCGGTCGGTACCGATTTAAATCGGTCTTTGAATTTCGGTCTGGCGGTTACGGTTACATATTTTTAAGCTCTATTTATTTCGGGACCATTTAATTTCGGTCGCTCTGTTTCGGTACACTTTAAATTTCGGTTTTAATTTCGGGACCGAAATCAAGACCGGTTAAAACAACCTAAATATGACAGGTTTCGGTCCCGTTTCGACTCCCTGATTAGAAGGTACTGGGATCTTTACAAACGAAAATGTATAGCCCAACCAAAAGATACTGTTCGAGAGTCATCAAGATTTCTGAAGACCTTTAAAATGTTATACTAATGAGATCTTAGGATTGCTGAAGTTAACAGATCGAGGGTATAACTGAATCCTCGTCGATTTTCATAACAAAATACCTTATCGAAGCGAAAATACATAAAGAAAGTCACATCTTAGGTTATGTTATGTTATGGTGGCAGCGATAGCCTTGCATTGACCACAATAAGCTCATAGCTTTTAGGAGATAACTCTATAAGACAAAACGTCAAGAAGGAAAGCTATGTTTTAACTTGGAGTCTACTAGGAATGCAATAAGGAATTACTGCTACCACAAAGGATTATACAAAGCTGTGAGTACAGCTAGCGGACAAAAGAACATCCAGTACTCCTACAGGCCATTTTTCAGGGTTTTATGTTTTAACTTATAAAACTAAACCATATGGACACGGTGGCCACTAGCAACCTGCTGCTTTACTTAAGGCGACAATTTCAATGTAGGCAAAGGGACATGTTCCCACTACAGAGACCGTTGACTCCCAGCCCATTCTTTTATGAGACCTCTGGTGGACGCCCATCCAATACTACAGTAAGGTTCAGAACCCTGATATCGGGATGATGAAGATCTCCCTAGCTAGTTCATCAGCGACCTCGTTTCCCCCAATACCGGAGTGTCCCGGTACCCACTAAACGTAACCATGTTGGATGTAGCTAACTTTTGCAAAGTATCAAAGCACTATCAAACGAGTGTTGATGAATAACTCCATGATGAGAGTGCCTTGAGGACCGCTTGGCTATTGGAAAAAATAGTAATAATGGTACCTTTCAGTCCCCTATCGAGATTACGACAGGTTTCAATGGCTTGGATTTCAAACTGGAATTTACAATCGACGACAAAGCACCATGTTTGCCATGTTTTGTGTTTGAACTATTTGTAAACCATTTGCCTTCCCAGTCTGCACATTCAGGAATGCCAAATCACAGCTCCGTGATCATGTATTGAGCAACGGGCATATGAGATTTAAGCTGCATTCTCAGGGCATTGATTGCAGCAGATGTTAAGATGAAGGCGTGCAAGGAAGTAAGTTCTATTATTGCCTCCATCACATGTTGGACATGTGTGCATAGCTCCTGTTACGAATGGACAAGCAAGCCGTTGCAGCTTGTTGAATTTAAAAATTGCCGTTTGTTGTTGAAGCTTGGGGCGCGTCATAAGGGCAACATAGGCAGCGACTAGTTTGACTAGTATTATATAACCCGAGGATCATCTCTGGATTACGACCCCAGGCCCACAAGGCTCTTGTAGGGTGATGTTTAAGAGGGGATTCCAATTTAGTCACTTATCGAGCATGACACCAAGATATATCAGACCTATGAAAAACTATATAAAATTGCTAAGCAGAAAGATAAACAGAGTATTGCTAAATTCTGTAAGGACTCTTTTTTAAGGAGTTTAGAAACTGTTTCGATTATGTAATGTAACATCCACATAATCAGAATAATTTCCAAACTCCTTCGTTTGTTCTTCTAAAGATCTGTTCTAGGAAGGATTCGATCAGCAAGGAGTGTTCGTTCTGGCTGATTCAGTTGTTGCGAATAATGTTTTTTTCTCCTGTAACTCTTGTTGTTGCACTTGCGTAGAGGTTAATGGTTGGGCCATTTTTCTCCATGCCATGATATAAGTTCTTTTTCATTCCATGGTATAAGTTCTTTTATTTGGTCTTTTCCGATTACACAGTTATGACGGACTGAAGCTGATATACAGGATGACGTATATGGCGCAATAACAACATCTCCAGCCTCTTTGAATCTAACATCAAATCTGTTTTCTTTTCCGGCTGTTTCACATGGAAAGGAACTCAACTTATCCATCTAAAGCTGTTTTCGCCGATTATATTGCCAATTCACGTACTGTTAATGCCTAAAGATGGAACGCTGGAGTTCGCAGCTGACGCGGTAACCAGGCCTGTCAAAAGTTAGAAATATGGAAATGCAATGGTGGCGGTACAAGGTATAGCTGGCGATCTACTAGGGCTTTGCATACTTTCTACTTTTGGGGCGCGCTAAATTTAACATTTCCGATTTAGCTACAGCGCTTGCTACGTATTGTGTTTCAGATTTTAGTGGTGCCGCAAGCCGTTCATCTGGTTGATAAGGCCTCGTCAACCATCCGGATTCTATGCCAAATACATTTTTCTAGAGATCGGCCAAGCTCTTGAAATACACTTTTATCTTTTGGATTCATTCCGAATTCACTTCAGCGAGGAGGTCGCTGCATATATTGGCAGTCCAATAAGAAACTGCCTGCAGGAATTTCAATGTACAAAGTCGTTCATATGGATTTTCATTTTGGGCTTCCTGCGAGGCTTTTGTCTCGAAATTGCGTTTACTTTCTGCTCCTGCTATGCTTATGTGACGCAGCTTTGATCGAAGTTGAATCGACTGTTTGTTGGCTCCAATGGGTCTGAAGTTGAAGTTAACTGCCATTTCCGATACCCTGCTTTGTGATGGAATCTCGGACGCTGAGCCCTTTGATTCTTCGTCTTTCGTTATAATTGTTATACTGCTTCTCTTGCTGCTACCGTTTAATGTGAAGCCTTATGTGCCTCCGTCTGAGGGAATATATCTTGTTTACTGGTAAGCGGTTTGAAATGAATGAGTAAGAGTTTGGCAACAGTTTTGATTTGTTTTTTTTATTCGCCTTTTAACTAGTCTCGTGCCTTTTTAATTTTCTAGGCCTTGGTTTTCAGTCTTAATTTTCATCCTTGGTTTGATTCCACCATAACACATTTGTGGAGTTAGATAGCAGCATAAAGTGATAATCTTTACAGAATGCACCTTACTATTCGTAACGATCTCAAACAGTTGTAGCACTATGTAAACTCAGCGCAGCTTTGTTGAATATATAGTACATCCTCAACAAGTCTTAGACTGTAGAAAAGGTGATGTGCAAACGAACTTCTTGGTGATCTCTGCAAGACTGCCATTCTTCCCGGAAGCTGCATTATTGGTATTGGGGATTTTATAAGCTTGACGAGACTTCCGCTGACTATGCTAGAGCTCAAAGATCTTTTGATAAATCACAATTTTTCAATCTAATTTTTAATTCGACAGATGGTTTTACTTGTCGTCCTGATGACATTTCTTCGTCCTTAGCTTGGAAAGTTTCACTAAATATTTCCTATGCATAACAGGGGTAATATGCTTATTGCTAATCGTTGCTGCACTTCTATGGTAATAGAAGCGTTTGAAATCGACGGTCTTTACGATTAGTACAAACGTTTTCTTTTAATTGAGTCTAGTAAAGAGGTCTTTTGCAATTCCATAGCTTTTAGCAAGGCTGTTAATCAGTATCGTTATCAAGAAACTCAATTCTCTTGGATATCTACCTATCTTCGTGAAATGGAATGGTACTCACTTGTCTGATCGCACTCGTTTTGTTGTTTTTCACAGCGCCCATTTTAGTTTAATATGTAACGTTTAAAGGTAGCCACTTGGGACTACTGCTTTTTATTGTTTACATCCAAAATGTTTTCACTCTTTTGGCTAATTCGAAAATCTTATGCAGACGACGTCAAAATATTTCGTGTCATATTTTGTGTTGACGTAGATGCCTTCCATAAGTGTTGAAGTTTCATCTTCAGATTATCTGACTTATTCTTGCTTGCGTCAGCAATTTATTTCGGCTTCGACGTTCCCATACAATGCGCACATTCCTCGATTAAACTTCACGTTGCGAGAAAAGCCTAGGCGATACTGGCAATTTGTAAACTGTAAACGTAAAATTAACGGTTACGCTTGTTCATAAAGCCACGGGTGTTAGGTGTAGTAGCGATCCTCTTACGATTGCCAATCTCTTTGGTTGCTTCTTTAAAACTTACTTATTTGACGAGGTTCCCACCGACACGCTTGTAGTAGTTGAAGTAGATCTTCGGTCTAGCTGATAGTTTCTCGGCTAGTCCTGACGGCATCCTTACTTCAGTTTTGAAAAACTCGTCTTTTGTCCCTGTTTTCTGTCATTTATTTAATCTCTATCCATTTATTGTGGCATCTTTTCTACACTCTGGAGGATCTCTGTAATTACTCCTCTGCAAAAAGTGTAGCAAGTATCCAATTGGCAATCTGTATTTCTAAGTTATTTGAAGTTTTAATTGTTGATATTCTTTATCTTAATTACAAACCGTTTTTGGATTCTTTTCAACACGGTTTTGTAAAAGGCAAGTAAAGTACCACGAATTTACTCAAGCTTACGAATTTCTATATCTCTGTCATCGAGTCTGTTAGGCAGTTGAACTGTATTTTTACTGATTTCAGTAAGGTTTTCGACAGAATTATTCACAGGATTGTTACACACATGCTTCACTTCCTTGGGTTTCTCTCTCTTTTTGTTGACTGGTTGTGTTTCTGCTTATCTCATCGTACATAACGTGTTTTATTTCAGGCCGGTCTCTCCGACATTATCTGTAATAGTTCAGGTGTTCCGTAAGCCAGCCATTTGGGACCTCTATTATTTATACGTAGGTTGCTACTTAAGTTTTGAGATATGGCAACACAAGTGTGAATATGTTAAATCTTATATTGTTATCGTAAAGTTTGACATTTTTAATGGTAATCGTACTCAGAAGGTTTTGTCATACGAGTGCTATTTGTGTTGTTTACAGGTACTTGAAACATTCATCTTCGTCAAAAAATGGAATTAAATCATGAACATTTTCGTGCGATCATTTTCTATGACTATCGATGTGGATTAAACTAACAACAGTGTGCCAATCAACTCGCTTCGACTTTTGGTAATGAAGCACCATCTCGAGCGACCGTGTTTCTTTGGTTTTCCGATTTCAATCGTGGCCGCACTTCGCTATGGGACGAATTTTGTGAAGGTCGTTCTAAATCGGTTGTTGTGCTAGAAAAAATCGATGTTGTGCGTGAACTGATATTGCAAGATCGTCACGTGACATACTGTGATATTGAAGCATCCTTGGGCATTAGTTCCACTCGCATACATTCAATAACATTTGGCCTTCAAAAAGATTTGTTCGCGTTGGATACCGCACAATTTGACAATCGCTCAAAAAAAGGCTCATGTCGATTGGTACAAAGAAATGTTGACAAAATCCAATCGCGGTGCTTCAAAAAACGTTTATAAGATCGCGACAGGCGACGAATCATGGATATATGCATATGAATCCGAGACTAAGCAACAATACGAGCCAAATCCAACAAAAGTTGTTCCACCACCATTTGTTTGCCAGAAGTGTTCGGAAAAATAAGGAAAACAAATCGCAGAAGACGAATCATTCTCCATTACGACAATGCAAGATCTCACACATCGGCTCAAACAAGTGAATTTTCGAGCATTCAAAACATCGAATTGATGGGTCATCCGCCGTAGTCCTGATTTGGCAGCCAATGATTACTTCTTATTCCCGTAGATCAAAAATCAAATGCCAGGACAACGTTTTTCGAAGCCTGAAGAAGCGGTTAATGTGTTCAATTCACATGTTTTTGGAGGTACCTCAATCAGAGTGGAAAGAGTGCTTCGAAAATTGGTTCAAACGCATGCAAAAGTGTATTGATCTACATGGAGAATATTTTGAAAAACAATAAAGCCATTTTCGATTATAAAAAATTATTTTTACTTGTCTATCTCAAAACTTAAGTAGCAACCCTCGTACTAAAACATATCTATTAGTTTGAGTGGCTCCAGGATTCTTTGTTAAGCTGATGACGCTAACTTTTTCCGTATGATTTTTGATGTAGCCAATTGTACTCGCTTTAATTCCGAACTGGACACTTTCCACAAGCGGTGCTTCACTAATTATTTACCAATAAATATCGACAAGCGCACTTTGCGTAAGTGGAACCCATTGGTTTTTAACTATACCATAGACGGACGCTCACTAGCTAGACTCGAGAGAACCAAATACATGGGCGTTCGGCTAAACACTCGTTATGTTAGTTAATAGGACTAATGCGACCCTAGGTTTTATTAAAATGTAGTCTAAGGGGTTTAACAGGCTACTTAATCGTACTTTCGTCAGGCCAATTTTGTAATATGCTTGTATTATTTGGTATCTCTTTTGTGCGTCACATATTAACCGCATTGAAGTGGTCCAGCGCAGATTCACCTTCCATGGAACGACTCTTTTCTCCTACCTATAGCTAAGAGCAGACACAATATTTTTAGTATTGTATTTGCATTCAACTGCTTACAGGGCTCTATAAATAGTCCTGAGTTTCTATGTATGTTCTTTTAATGTTTCGGTTCCGTCGAACTCTTTCAGAAGTCATGACTTTTTCCATATCCCACGACAGCGCACTTATTATTGCAATCACGGATTGTTACCATCAATGTATAGTTTCTTTAATTAACATTCCAATAGTATTGACTTTCACCTATCTAGAAGTCTGTTCAGGGTCAGCTTAGTTAATTTTTTTATTTTGTTTTCTTTTACCTTACTGCACAGCTTGTTGGGCAATGTAAGGGGTTAATCTCATCTAATCAGCATGGCTTTCTGCCTGGTAGATCGACGACAACTAACCTGCTAGAATTTACATCCCACATTATCTCTGCCTTCCAACAAGGTATCCAGACTGATTGTGTCTACACCGACTTCAGCAAGGCATTTGATAAGCTCCCTCACTCCGTGATTATGCTTAAGCTTGAAAGGTACCGTGTCTCTTTTCGTAATACTTTATCTAGAGTCGTTAGGGCTTCATCTGGTGTCCCGCAGGGTAGCCATCTGGGGCCGTTGCTGTTTATTTTAGCCATTGACGACATTGTCCCTCTGATTAAGCACTCCAAAGTTTTAATCTACGCTGATGATATGAAGATTTTCTCATGCGTTAGAAACAGTTATGATTCTTCCTGCATCCAGGATGATTTGAATACCTTCAGGGTTTGGGTTGCCTCAAATGGACTGCAACTTAACCTGGATAAATGTGAAGTTATGTCTTTTTCTAGGATCATCAATCAGCTTGTCTTTGATTATACCTTCGCGAAAACTACTATCCGTCATGTGGAGTCCGTTACTGACCTTGGTGTAAAGCTAGACAGAAAACTCGATTTCACCCTGCACATAAACAATATCGTATCTCGGAGTAATTCTGTCCTGGGTTTTGTTAAGCGATGGTCAAGGGAGTTTTCTGATCGACAGACCCTCATTCACGTATTTTTTTCTTTAGTTAGACCAATTCTCGAATATGCATCTCAGGTTTGGTCTCTTTGCTATGCTGTTCATTCTAGACGTATTGAATCGGTGCAGCGGAACTTTGTTAGGTTCGCACTAAGGGACCTCTCGTGGAATGATCCATTAAGGCTTCCTCCTTATGAGGATCGCCTCCGATTGCTTAATATGCACTCGTTGGAGGAACGACGTAGAGTTGCTGACCTAGTATTTATTCACCAGCTTTTGAACTCGAATATAGATTCTCGCTCTCTTGCAAGTTTGGTTCATTCTCGGTCTAACTATGGTATGCATGAGCCTATTAATCGCATGTGTAGAGCCGTGAATATGTATCCTATTTTGGACCTGGCTCTTGCTATGGATTTGCTTAAACGATCTCTGTTATCAATGCACCCCTGATTGTTTTGTTTGGACTTGTTTTGGTTTTTTGTTTACTAATATTTTTCTTTGTATGGGTTTTGGGAGCCTCATTCACCTCAATAAATGTTATATTCTGGTGAATGGGTCAATTGGTTCCAGGCTTCTGCCTGTGAAGTGTGCCTTCTGAGTTAGAAGGGTTAATTCTATTTACTTACTCTTGTACTGTTTGTGTATTGCCAGCTGTTTTTGACTATTTTTAGTATAAGTAATTTGATGAATATGTACGATTACTTTTTGAATCTCTTTCATTTTTTCTGTTTCATCTTTGCTTTTAATTATTTGTATTTTACTGACTATTTTGGACTGCAATCTTTTCTTTTTACAGTAATCAGTAATTGATGTACTTGTAAATAAATAAGTAAAGTCAATGCTTCTTTAGGCTCCATAAAAAGGATAGTTAAAATTATTTGACGATCAAACTTACTAACTTGTATCGCCTCTCAAGCGTACGCCCCCATTTAGACACTTTACTCCCCTTGTTCGGCATTAATTGCATTAGCATAGTCCACTGTAGATTCGTTTTGAGATCTTCCTCGGACTGATCCATTTAACCTGCCTCCTGACTTAATGACAACTTAATCTAATTTTTCTCAAGTCTGTCAGTGTAAGACGTGACATTTTCAGATTTTTTTTGCTTTCGACTGCCTAAATTCGGGGACGTTTCTAATCGCTTTCAATTTATCTGTACCGGCACGTTTCTCGAGGAAACACGTAATCTTATCATTCTGTTGAAAACATTTTACTAAGGTGCGAGTAACATAATCAATAAACTTATTAAAGCTGTGAAATTATTATTTAATGTTTGCAGTGTGCGTGTTTTATGTTAAAAATGTTAACAGAATTATAAACTTAAAATGTATTTTATAAAAATATCAACAAAAGTTTCCTAAAAAATTATTCTATTTTGCTTTACAAGTGAACCTTTTTGCAATGAATGTAGATATGAAACAAGGGAAGCATACCTTTGAAAAATCTTGTGTCGTCAATATCACACTTCACAAAGCAATGAATACAAACCAGAAATTATCAAAACTTCATTTTGAAGTTCTGAATCGTACGGCTTACCTGGAGCAATGGCATGTAACTCGTAACAAGTTGATTTGTTCAAAAATACTACAGCAAAAGGAATAAGCGTAAAAATTCGCAACGACTTCGAAAATGTAGCAAAATATGAAAGAAATAGTCAAAGAATATGACAATTAATGATAATTTTATTTTTCACTTATTCCTTAACGTTCAAACGGGCCCCTCTGATTATGTTTGTTGTCTCCTCACGATTCTACAGGCACCTTAAGAGATGATAGTTTTCTAGCACTGAACAGGTCCAATAAGCTGCGAAGAAGTGCTTTGCACAAAAAAAAAGTTTTATTTCTTATTTCTATTAATTTTTGAATATCATATTTTTCCAATAATTAAATTTTTCCCATCTTGTTGCACCGAAATTTTTTACATTTTAATTTTACGACGCCGACTATTCTAAGAATTAATATAGCATCACTTCTCTTGAAAAACGTTCATATCTTTGACAGGTATTCTCCGAAAAGTACTTTCAATTCAATTTAATTAACATAACTTAATTTATTTCCTTTTAATTGGCGCCTTTTACATATATGTTTCTTTTAAAAACTGCACAAGTTTATATCTAATGAAGTAAAAGTAAAAAAAAAGTGTTGCAACAAAATAAAACTGCAAAAATATAAAGAAAATTATTATTTTTTCATTTTAAACAAAATAAATACATACATCGTTTTAATAATTTTAAAATTTCTTTTCTTATAATTATGGCCACAAATGAAAAACGTATACACAAAAAAGGAACAAATAAAAAACAAAAAATTGGAAGAATTGTCGACTTCCTGTTGTAAGTGCTGCTTTGCATCTGATTCGGAAGATAAGACACAAACAACCCTCTCTAAGGTTTTAAATAGGGAAATATGTCTCGGCTAAGCGAGCCGAATACAAGTCGATTCTCAAAAAAGGAGCCGTTGTTTGTTTTTTGTTAACTTGTAAATTAATCGTAATATAGCATAACTTTACTTAAACTTTACAATTAAAGCGAAGATTAGAGTTTTTAACATTTCAGTAATATTTAAAGTATCAAAATGGAATTGAAACTGAAACTATTTAAATCCATCAGTAAATGAGAAGTTTGGGAACACATAAAATGCTTAAAAAGATTATAAAATTAAATGAGCTCCGCTGCTGGCTGTTTGTAATCTGTTTGTGGCCTAAAAGTTCCCCCCAGCGCACGATTGTGACAACGTCTTGGAATGCAAGACAAGTTCAGGAAGAAAAGAAGTGGACTCACGTTAGATTTTTCTAATTATCGAACTGCCTCAAATTCTTCCCTTGTAGAAACAAACAATCTTAAATAAATCTTTGACATCTTTCCAGTGAGTAAAATAAACATTTGCCTCACTTTGTGTAAGTTTAAATGTACCACCCGCTGCTGTGGTTTTTGTTTGCAATGCTCCTTAGAATCTTATCTTAGAACAGAAAACGAAATGGACAGACACAATTCTCATTGACTACAGGGTCCTCAGCTGCTACAACTGTCTCAAACCCTGCAACGTCACGTTCGACAACGCTCTCTGGCCAAAGCTTTTTCCAAGCAGAAGTGAGGGTTCTCTTGGTAACTCCTTCCCACGTGAGAGTGAGATTGGTCCCTCCAGTCACCTCAAAACAACGCTCAAAGATTGCTTTAGTGTAGAGCTTCTTAAAGTTAGAAATAACCTGCTGGTCCATTGGCTGGAGTAACGGAGTGGTGTTGGGAGGCAGAAACTGGATTTTGATGAAATTGTATTCTTCGAGAAGGTCATTTTGTATCCAATCAGTAAAAATGTCACGTGTCACCCAAGCCTTCTTGTTGGATCTCCACATCATATTTAGCTTGCACTTCTGAACATTACACTTCTTGAATGCTCGTGGAGTTTCTGAGTGGTACACAAGCAGCGGTCTAATTTTCAAATCACCGATTGCATTGGCACCACAACATAGCAGCGAGAGATGGTCTTTCATTACCTTGTGCCCGGGCAATGCATTCTCTTCTGCTGTTAAATAGGTCCGCTTCGGCATCTTTTTCCAGAAGAGACCAATCTCGTCACAATTAAAAACTTGTTGCGGCAGGTAACCCTCAGAATCGACGAGCTTCTTGAACTCGGCGATGAAGTTCTCTGCTGCCTTTTTATCGGAGCTTGCTGCTTCATCATGCCTCACAACGCTGTGGATGTCTGTTCTTCTCTTAAATCATGATCCAGGCGGCGTATGGCTGTATTCAGCGGCACTCAGCCTTCTCAGCGTAGGCTGATGTGCGTGACATGAGGCTATGTTACAGCGGCTTGATTGCGCTGAATGAACATTCTAAGTTAGCTACTAGTTTAGTTAATTACCCGCTGTCAGCCTTTTTAAAACTTGTGCATTGTCTGTTACAAAGTAAACTTGAAAGTTTTTAGTTTCCATTTTCACTAAATTTATCACTAAACAAAAACTGACGGAACAAACAATTGGCAAAAATCTTTTTCTTCTTACTCAGCCTACTTCAGCTGAAAATCTTTGGGGTGGAAAATATGACAAGAGGCTGAGTTAGCAGCTAAGTAAGAAATTGCATTCAGAATACCTCAGCCCTTAGCCGCTGCCAGCGGCTGGGAAGGCTGAGTGCTGCTGAATGCAGCCAATGCTTTTGTTAATAGTGTCGCCTTGCCATTGCGTTTATCCATATGAACAGCAACCTTTCAACGAATGACTTCGGGATCCGTCACGGGACAAAACTGAGATCCGGTTCACTTGACTCACTTTTGAGAGCCGGATCTTCGGGCCGCTTTAGATCTTAGTTACCCATCTCTAATACAGCATTTTCCTTGAAATATGTACAAAAGCTGTGTAAATAAAAACTACATTACCAAAAAATATAAACATTTCTCTTGATGGTGCTCGTTTGTTTACATTTGAGATTCATTAGAGTTTTGATTCGCCTTGGTGGTTTCAGCGACAGCTGACTAAAGTTTTTGCCTGGGGGCATTTTCATTAAACATAATTTAAACTAATAAAGTGCCCCTTTCGAATGAGTGACAAATTTACTACTTCCATGGTGAAAACTAACACATTCACACCTTTCAAACACATAAGGAAAATTCGGAAACTTTCTGAGCGTGGTGCACTTCCTTTCGTTTTCTGTTCTTAGCTTAGAATATAGAACTAATAAGGAAGTGCTCTAATGCCCGGGATACACGAGGCTAGTTTTTCAAGCTAGTGCTAGTAAGCTAGCAGTCCAACAGCTCTGGCTTCGTGTAAACAGAACTATACCCTGTTCCAAAAAGATTGAGTACACGGTAAATGGCAAGTTACGATGCAAAATTTCCCAACTCGCCAAAAACCATGTACAGCCATCCTTTCGATATTTCTTGGTCGAAAAAACCAAGAGGCACTGATTGTAATAAGAACAATCAGCAGACAGACGCTTTTGAACGACCGACAATGATCAGCACTCAGTGGTGGCTGGTGGGTGTTTTTCTCCTTAATCGAGGTATAATACGCGAGAGTAATTCACCCTATGCATCCCCAATTGTTTTAGTTTCTAGAAGAAATAAAGATCTTAGGTAATGTATTGTTTATCGTACTTTAAATAAATATACAATCCGCGACAAATATCCCTTACCCCTATGTCCTATGATGCTGATAGCCATGTCAGGAAAGGAATTAAGGTTGAGGGAAATGGGTTAGGAGGTGGAGTGAAGGAGGTGTCGATGTACGCCCCGTTTGAAAGTTTCAGGCTCATAAGACGAGGGAAAAACAGAAGATGGTAAATTGTTCCACATTCGTGTTGTTCTGCTAAGAAAAGATTCCCGAAATTTGACGGTACGTCCAAATTTGACCCGGAGAGTATAGGGGTGGGAGCGATTTGTAGATCTTGTATCACGCGTTGCCAAGTGTCTACAAGGAATCAGGCTAGCAATTTCGTTAGAACAACGGCCATGGAAATAACGATAGAAGAGTGAGAGACAACCGACATTCCGTCGATGCTCCAGAGATTCAAGGCCCTCAGAAATTGAGGGATCGCCAATAAGTTTAATAGCTTTACGCTGGACTGGTGTGTCCGGCCCCTGCCCAAATATGGGAATTATATTCAAGCCTAGGCCTAATGTGGGACTTGTAGATCAGCGCTAAGTCAGGTGTGGTGAAATATTTCTTACATCTCGGTAGAAAACCCAAACATTTCATCGCACTTTTAGCGATTACAAATATATGATCAGTCCAGCTAAGATTGCTGGATATCTCGATACCCAAGATATTTAGGGAGGGTGAATTGGGTATATTCACTCCGTCGACTGAAATGGGTTGGGGGTGAACTGGGCGTTTTTTAAGGGACATTAAACAGCATTGAGTTTTGGATGCATTAAACGTAACACGCGTTCCCGATTGACTTCTGTAGCATTTCCACGTAAATTCATTACAGAATCAAATGAGTACGCGAAATCAAGGGGGCTGTCGTCGGCGAAACTATGCATAGGATTGAGAGTAAGGGATAAGAGATCATTAATAAAAAGAAGAAATAAGTTTGGTGAAAGAACTGAACCCTGAGGTACACCGGCATTTACTTCGTAGGAATCAGATGTAACTCCGTCAATTACTAAACGGATTGAACGGCCTGACAAAAAGCTCTCTATCCATTTAGCGAGGGTAGGGTGCAGACCAAATGTTTGAAGTTTGGCTAAAAGGGCAGCATGCCAGACTCTATCAAAAGCCTTTGAAATATCAAGAGCGACGATTTCGGACTCACCGAAATTATGGAGACAATGATTCCAACGCTCCGTTAGAGCCGTTAGTAAGTCTCCGGTTGAGCGGCCAGCGCGGAAACCGTACTGGCAATCGCTGATAAGATGGCTATTTTCTAGATATTTCAACAACTGAGAGTTGATGAGTGATTCAAAACCGTGATCGAGGCTAGTGCAATTGGTATGTAGTTAGAGGGGTCGTATGCCTCTCCTTTTTTAAGTATCGGCTGGACATGAGCAAATTTCCATACACTTGGAAACATTCCTGTTGAATATGACAGGTGAAAAAGTTTGCGCAGAGGTTTAGCCAAAGCAGAGGCGCAGCATTTTAAAACAAGGGGCGAGAAACCATCAGGCCCAGTAGCTTTGGACACGTCGAGTTTCGAAAGTACTCTAAAAACTTCCCGAGTGCGAAAGTGTAGCGGCTTTTGCCTACTAGTGCACTGTGATGGAGATGGAAATGGCTGCGATGAAGGTGGTAAGTATGAATTAGCAGCAAAATTAGCAGCAAACAGGTTGGCCTTGTCCAATGAGTCAGTAAAAACATTCCCATTATAAATGAGAGGTGGTGTTGACGAACAGGTGAAATTGTTCTTTACGGTTTTTACTAGAGACCAGAAGCCCTTACTACCCTTTTGAGTAGAAAATACCTTCCGTCTGATGCTCTGGTCGAAATTGAACTTAGCCCGGCTAATTGCTGAATTGCAAATATTCCGCGCATCTCTATAGATACGTCTCAATTCCTCTGAAGGGCACAATTTATATGCCTGGAGAGCTGCTTCCTTGTTTTTAATGGCTGCGAAACAGTCATTATTGAACCAATTGGTGTTAGTTGGTTTGATGTTCTTGAAGCTATGAGGAATAAAGCGATGCATTCCAAACCATAGGATGTTCAAGCTATAATCGATGCTTCTGATAACGTCCTTCATAGAAAAGCAATCAGACCAATCCAGCTCTCTGAGATATTTATTAAGTCCCGCGCAATCAGCATTTTTATAATGCCACACTAATCTTTTGGTGGAGGTTATGTATTGATTATCGCACTTTAAATAAATATACAATCCGCGACAATTATCCCTTACCCTTAATTGAGGATCTTCTGGATAAGTTACGTGGGAAAAAGGGTTTCTCAGCTCTTGACTTGCACTTTGGAGTTTTATTTTATTTAGCTGTTCTGCTCGCCCTAAAATTATTATATCAGTTTTTTACATATGTAATGTATTACTGAATGGATTTAAATAGTTATGAGTACTGATGGTTTTTTTTTGATAAATCGGAAAACTTACAAATAAACAGTTGAAATGCACATAAGCTCACTTACAATAAGAAAAATATTTTTTCGTCTCAATAAAAACTAAAAACTGACAAGATATTTTAGGAAGAAAGATATTTTACAGCAATTTATAGTACAATAATTATTTTACGACTACAAAACGAAAAGTATCACACACATTTCAAGTAAATTTTACAAGAGCTACAAGAGCATAAAATTACACTTACAATGAAAAAATAAATTATCATATTTTGCTTTCTTGGTTTTAGAAAATTATACACTTCACTTGCCTATGCCTAAATATTTACTTTTATACAAAATCGAGAAGAATTTTTCTCTGTTTTTTTTAATGATAATTTTCAAGACTCGTTAAAATGTTTTATGATTTTAATAATAGTTTATTTTTATCACTTAAGGAGTAAAATAAGTTACTTTCAAATTTATTTCGCAAACATTTTTTTTGCAGCTGACTACAAAGTGAAGTAGTTTTTTCTAATTTTTTTTACATAAATCTCTACAAATGCAAAGTTGCCTTGAGGTTTGCTGAAAAAATGCGACAGAGTTTACTTAAAGCCGATACAATCACTTCTACATATAAAAACAATTTTTCAATCCTTAAGCGAAAATCTACAGAATGATAATGTTAGGCGGAAATTATAGCATTGCTTTAGATGGGCAGTTTTACGGTTAAAAATCTTTTGACTTATATCCAATTGTTTTGGACAAGTTTTAGTTTAAAAAAATAATCGGATAAAGCGTTTGGTATCAATTTACCATTGTTTTTCAGAATCTTGTTATGTTTCTTTTCTTGGCAAACTAAAAATATTTAATGCTTAAAATTACGTCAGAGTGACACAAAGTGTTTGTTGTTTTTTTTGCATCTCCAATAAATTAAACATGTTTTTCTAATTAACAGAAAAATGTTATGTTCTTACGATTTATAACAGAATTTATCTATGTTGGACACAGGACTTTCAGAATATAGTCTGTAAGTAATGTTGGAACTGTTGGACTATCTTCGTTGATTGCTTTTAAAACTGAAACGAAATAAATTTTTATTTAAAACATTTTCGGTTAAGTGTATTGCTTTTTACTTTTAATTAAAACTTGTAGAGCTTGGTTGTCTGGTGGGCCATTATCTAAGTGGTATGGAATTACAGTTGTAAGATATTTTGGATCCAATCCTGAAAAAAAAAATAAATAAATAAATGGTAAGTTAATAAAATCTGGGAGCTATATGTTATTTAACATTTTTCTGGGTATTCACGTAAATTTTTTTTTGATGAGTTAATCCTGGTTTCATAAATCATAACAGGAGAAGAAAGTGAGAGCTTCGAACCAGACCAGGTGAAGGTGTCGTACGACCCATACTCAGGTAGGGGGTGGTGCCCTTAGAACTACTCCTTCTTAAGCCCTAAATACTATTCTCCACCTTCTACCGATGGATCAATTGTGTAATATCTTATGTTAGTGAAGGTGATGTCAGAATAAAACCCTTTAGTTTATAAAATACACAGAGGTTTTATTAATAGTAAGTTTTGCCAAATTCGAATGAGCTTCATCCGTCCCGGATGCGTATCCTTTATCACCTAAGTCGGACCACGGCTTCATTAAATCAGCGGCGGAACTAGAGATATTTGGTCCCTCATGACAGCCAATCATTTTTACATTGTACCTATCATTTCCATTTGCAGCAGTAACCTCGTAAGGGCCCAACAACTTGGGAAACAGCTTCGCACCAGGAGTACGTCTAATAGCCACTAAGTCACCAGGCTTGTAGGCTTTGGATACCGTCCTTTTTCTCAAGGAATATCGCCGATTTTCCTCTTGGACTTTATTAATTTGCTTCTTTGCTCCTTGTCTCATGACATCACGTTCTTTCTCGAATTCAGCAACGATTTCCTCTTCGACTATCCTAGCCAATTCGATTTGTTCAGGGCAGGATATTTTAACACCAAACATTAACTGAAAAGGCGTTCTGCCAGTGGACCTGGAGCAAGTGGAGTTCAAAACTCTCTGCAGCTGCGGAACATGCTTAAACCATTTAGATGGGTCTGCCATAGACATCTTGGAGAGAGCGTTAATGATGATCTGATTGAGTCTTTCGACTTGGCCGTTTCCTCTCGGCACACCAGTGGTGATGAAAACTAGGTTGATCTTTCTTTCTTCGCAATATGTTTGGAATGCCGTTGACGTGAATTCTGTTCCTCTATCTGCTATGATCCTGCATGGGTTTCCAAAGATTTTACTCTGCAGATTCCTTTTTTTTAAATCATGTGGCCAAAGCCTAGGGGACAACCCTTTGATGCGTTAGCTTGGTTTTGGCCGGCGGGGAATTAGGTAGATCTAATGAAACGGTACTCCACCAAGTGGTGCGTAGTATAAAAGTAGCTTAATAACAGAAGCATGATAATGGCCATCATTATTAAATTGAAGGAGTTTTTGATAATATAGACTTCGGAAGGTTCTTATCGGACGTTGAACTAATAAGATCTGATAGGGAGATGGACTAGCAATATGTTAAAGAGGAGGACAATAAATATCCAGAAAGGAGAATCGATACAGCGCGGAAGGGTTGGCAGAGGATGTCTATTTATTTAGATAAGCTTAAACTCATAAAACTCGACTCTCTGGAAGTTAGACGGAACAACTCCAAAACTGTTTTCGCTTTTAGTTGTCTTCAAGGCAACTGACTCCTTGATCTTGCAGTCGTCTTTTAACATATCGATTTCGAGTCGCTATTTGAAAGGGTCGCGATTCTTCTCATTTGCTTGACGGTACCTCGAGACATCTGAAGAACTTAAAGGACAAAGCATGGAATAGGTTTCGTGCCAAAGAAGACTGCCAGTCGTATTTTGATCTCTGCCATCGATTTTACTCTCGGCTGCAAGTCTCCTGTGCCGAATTTTTGTGTAACATCAGATCCACCTTGTTAGCTGATCCTAAATAATTCTGGAAGTTCATAATTTCTAAGCGAAACCGTGACGTATATCTTTCCTTTCTGAGTTATCATGATTATGCGGGTGACACTACCTCTACAATTGACAATTTCTTCGTGTTTGGTCGAATGGTTTTCCTATTTCTTGTCAAGGCACACGCGGCATGTACTATTCCGGAGAGCTTTTTCAGACGGACTCTGTGTCACTTCAGAGGTGCCACAGAGCAGTATCCTCGGCCCGCTCCTTTTCATTCTGTATATTAATGATGTTTCGCTCCTTCTTTCCAATGCGTAACTACTGTGTTATACGGATGATGCTAAAGTATTTTGAACTGGTTTTCAGGACACAGACTGCGGTCCCTTAAACACTGATTTGGCTTGTTTTGCCAATGGTGTGCTCGCAATCGCCGCAGACGAAGCATACTTCACAAGGTTGGTGATCTGTGTGTGGTTCTCTTCTCTCGTCTTACTTTCGACGATCATGTGAAATAATTAGAAAATTCTTAGGGCTAATTCGACGTTGTGCTTCGTGAAAAGATGATCCAGGAAGCTTGAAGACCTCTACTTAATAAAATTTTTATACTGCACCTTCGTGACAACAATTCTGAAATATGCAAAGATTTCTTAGGTTTGCACTTCGTGGGCTTCCCTGGAACGACTCGCTTTTCTATCTTATCCTGATCGTCTGAGACTCATCTCTAGGGACTCCCTAGAAAAGTGACGCCACATTGTATTTGTCTTTGTTTTATTGCAGGGAACGATAAATTCACTCGAATTACGGAGGGCTGTGAATATTTCTATACCGCCTCGCTCCTTGAGGAGTGACGACTTTATTCACGTTCACGTTGTCACCGAATTCGCCTCTTCAATGAACACTCACCAACCTTGATTTGACCTTCTCCACCATTAACGAATCTGTTTTGAATAAATAAATAAATCCACACGGGACCCAAAGAAGACGCCAAATTGGACGACCGTGCAACACATGGAGAAAATCCGTATAGACGTAAGGTACCCAAGAGTGGAAAGTTTTAGGGCAGAACAGGACCAAGTGGAGAGTCGGTGTAATAGTCACCCTATTCTTCACAATGGCTTAAAGGAACCAGAGAGAGAGAGAGAGAGAGAGCAATAGGTTATGTGTACTTTTCAATTTTGGGGTACAATGCGCGTACCAATCTTTTGGCTGTTTTTCCTGTTGGAATTACCTTAAACATTTGATGACTTTATGAATATTTAACGGTTTTAAACAACATTAGTTCATGTGTTACTTATTTATTTTCTCTCTAGTTCTCGTAACCTCTTGTGGGGCATAGGGCGGGAGAAGAACTTCACCCGATTCGAGACAATGATTGCAAGTGGACCTGCAAATTAAAGTGGTTTCTAAACCACTGACATTTACTCTGCAACCCCCATGGCCTTTTTATTGTAATCTGTTGTCAGCAGAAAACAACCATGGGTGGCGGGATTCGAACCTGGGACCTATTCCACCGACGACTTATTGCATTAGGAAAGTTTGCAAAATTTAACAAAACGGAAAACAATTATTTTAACCACTTACCGTTTGATAGTTTTCCTTGTGATTTCCCCCTTTTCTTCTCCACGTGATATTGTCTTCGTTTATTTTGAACAGCCAACAGAAGGGAGATGAATGTGTTTTTCAATTCCTTTTCGTATTCCAGCTCATCCCTTAATGCCAATTCGCTGATTAAAGTTTCACTAAATTCCCTAATTAGAACTTCCATTTCCATGTAGAGCTCGTTTAGTTGAGATATTGTGAGCGATTGCAATTCTGCAAAAAGAGAGAAACAGAACAAATTTAAGAGTTTTTTTTTTAAACAACAAAAATTCTATCCAAAAATAGAAAATCCCTGAACTTAACATTACCTTCTTCACTGACACAAAAGATCTTCCGGTGATTTACCTGTTCCTGTCCTCGAATTCTTCTCCATCGGTTCGTTAATAAAACAATAAGTTTCGCCGTCAAATGGAGTCATTGTTTCCGGGATGAAATTATTCTAAGCTTATTTGCCTACGGCGACATGTATGTACTTATACGCGCAAATGCTACAATCATCTTCTCGGCGTGCCAGCTGGGGGCTTCATTGAATACCCTTCAGATGAAAAACAAAATCGACAGAATATGCAAGGAAATGTCTTCAATTGTCTGTTCCACTTGGTGCCTTTTGAAATACCCCACAACCACTTACAGTTGGCGAACGATGCTGTCGAGGGCATTATGCTTTGCTATTTCAATCTGTCGAGCGTAATTAAATCAGATTGCTAATTATGCACGGAAGTATTCATTTTTCAAGAGGAAAGATTTGTTTGAAAGAACAGGGTGATGGTGAAAGTTTTCATCGACATTTTTGAGTTTAATGCATCTGACACCAATTTTGTGATATTCGAAACAACAAGATGTGTGCCAATTTTAATTGGTCCCTCCCTATTTTTTTTTTAACTTTAATAGATGGGCACACTTAAATTAACGATAGGGCTACTAATTTTATTTCATTCTACTTGTGAAGCCGATATCGATATCTACTTGTGAAGCCGATTTGGTGACTCTGTGTCTAAGTTTCGTCAATTTGTACGGGTGTTCACAGAGTTCGGAACTTGCACGTTTGTTGTTTACTCTATACATAAATAACATCGAAATTTCACCTCTATGATGCGCAACTTTATATTTCTAGACCTGCGTTCTTAATTGAGGATTGTATCACGTCTTGCTCTGGTGGTCTATTATTTTGCCCATATTAACTTAAGATGACGTCCTCAGAAATCATTATGTGGCATCGATGTGGCCTTTAACAGATATGTACATTATATAGCATCGGTTATATGTATAGTATCAGCCTCACTGATACGTTTATTTCAACTTTGTTACTCCAAGATTTCGATGGTTTATGGCGCTCTGAAAGAACCTCATGCGGTTAAGATTTGTGTCGACGTGCTGGCTAACCCTAATAATTGTGGTGACTCTGATGGAGGATATTCGCCGACTTGTGAAAAAGTGGCCTGACCTTCAATTGCCGGTAGAAACTTTGAACTACTTCATTCTTTGGATCGTGACGTTGAGGGCTTGAGTTTTTACAAAATTGGCGGTTTTTCCTCGGTGAGTGCGCCTTCCAAGAAGCTACCACGCCGGTGACGCCAGGGACGAAGGACTCTTTATAATGTTCCTAATAATTTGTCCGTCGCCAGATTTGTCGAGGAAGTGATCTCTTGGAAAGCGAGGGCGTGGATTATGCTTCTATGGATACTCGTTGAGTTCCCGTGGGGTCTGCTGCAGTGTAAGCTTGTGTGGATGTTAACAATAATCGTCCTGAAGGGTCAGCCACTGACCCTGAGATATCTGTTCCGACTGTGACACTGTGATTCTATGCCATGGTCCGACATTTACGACTTTGATGATATTGATATTGTCTAATATGTTATCATATTTGTACAACAAGTATGTGCCATTGAAGGTATGCACGGTTCGCTCGGGCAAGTGCCCGTGGATTACTCAGGAGATTCATAGTGCAATCGCTACAAAAGAAACCGTGCTATTGGAATGTTAAATAGGTACAAGACATTGCGTAACAGGGTTACAGTAATATTTCGCACCTCTAAACGAGCTTACTTTGCATTCTGGTTGGATATAAATCTACCTTCTAAAAATTTATGGAGGAATATTAGGAATTTGGGTGCATAGTATATGAGCAGAACGCAATTCGTGGGGATATTGACTCTGACACTCTGAATGGCTTCCTCACTAGTGGCACTGGAGGTGCAGCTCCAATCATTCGAGCGACGCGCATATCTCCGATACTGATGAGCTTTTACTAAGTTTGCACTCCAGTAAGTCAACTGGTCCAAGACCTGATAATCTTCCTTCCAATTTTAGTAAATTATTAGCGTCACATATAATTTTTTTTATAATGTAGCCAAAGCCTAGGGGACAACCCTTTGATGCGTTAACATGGTTTTGGCCGGAAGGGAATTAGGGTAAGGGAAGTGAGGAAACTTGAGTCTTGCTTGTGCATTGTTGCGAGCTAAACAACAGCCTAGAGACGGAGTGAATTATTTTAATTTCTTAATAAAAGCTCACGGGGAGACCTGGTCTCGAACCCGGGACCCATGGCATGGTGGTCGTGCCGCTCATCAATTGATCCAACTCCGTCTCCCATTGTTCCATTACTACATATTTAACGGATTGGAAGAAAGCTGTTGTTGTTCCCATTCCAAAGAAGACCTCTCCTACCCAACCATCAGATTTTAGACCAATCAGTTTATTAAGTTTCCTTGCTACGGTACTGGAAAAACTCATATATAGGCAGATTGCGAGACTGCTATTTTGAGGGTGACGTCTGATATACATGAAGCTCTTGATAGGGACTATTTAACAATTCTTGTCCTGCTTGACATTAGCCAAGCATTCGACTCTGTTAACCATTCCAAACTTCTTTGTTTTGGTTGATAATTTCAATTTCTCATCATCAGGGGTTAGGTTGATTAGTAGTTTCTTATCTAATCGGTGCCTATACGTGAAGATCGACTCAAACTCACAGACAGAGTACCTTTATTCAGGTGTTCCGCAAGGCTCAATACTTGGCCCGGTCTTATTAAGTCTCTACACCTCTACGCAGATGATGTTCAAATATATCTAAGTAAACCCATAGATTTGATTGAGGATTATGTCTGTAGAATTAATGAGGACCTTCGTCACATTCACGAATGGTCAGTAAAGAACAATCTATCCGTTAATCCAAGTAAGTCGAGTTGTTTGGTAGTATATAGAAACTATATTGAGAAGTCTGAGCCACCTGATGTCGTCTTAGGTAATTGTGTCCTGGAATACGTCGACAGAGTCAGTACGTAATGATGTTACGCGGTACGTTTATGGACTTCACCCAACTTACACCACTACTCGGCACTTCTATTGGAGTCGTCAAGTAATTGTTGTAAGTTGTTATCTAGCAAATGCCTTGCATATTTATGTGACAAGTTGCATTTCCTGCGTTCTCTCAGATGTATTAGGCTTCTGGCTTCAAGATGCTTATCACGATTTGGAGAGAGGTCTTACTTTGTCCAGGCTATACATAGATGGAATACTGTTCCGATTAGTGTTCATAGGGCTCCATTCGGATCTTCTTGGAGGGATTGGAGAAATGTGGTGGCTTTTAATGAGAGTGGTACACGGTTTCACGGGGTCATAGGTTGCAATTATTTTTCTGTCTTGAATGAAAGTTTGGATTTGAATTGTTATTTTGATTTTGTTAGTTTAATTATATTTGACAGCATTTGAGAGTAAAAATGAGTTATCTATAAGGCCTGAGCAAAAGTGGAACACAAAGTGTTCGGCGCAAAATAAAAACCGCGTGAGACTTAATTACAAAAAGTAATGCAAATTAAATGCAGTTAAGTAGTTAATGCGTTTTTGCCCGGAGTTTTTCTCTGATCCGTTTTTGACGGGAATCTTACACTGTTCGTTTTTGCGCGGAACGTTTTGTAAGCCACTTTTGGTGAGACCTTGAAGATAGATAGTTTTTAATTTTAGCCTGTCATTTATGTTATAAGATGAGAAGTAGTAATTCTTTGTTCGGTGCCAATCTCTTTGGTGACTTTTTTAAAACTGCATTCATGGACTCTAATTTTGACATTACTCTTAAGTATTTTACTCATCTGAAGAGAAGCCAAGGAACTGGTATTTGTCGACAGGTGTCGTCTTAAACCATTTTATCGGCATTTGCTGATAGTCTCTCGAAGGGAGACTGATAGAATTTCTGCTATCTTTTTGAAAAAATTTTAACACGTCTTTTGTTTCCGTTAACTTTTCAATTCGCTCTGCTGTCTTTCCAATATTCTAGAAGGTTTCTGTGATTATTTTCTTACATAAGAAAGGCAATAAAAGTGACTTGACGAATTGCAGACCTATTGATAATTTATGTTGTATAGCGCAGATTTTTGAAGTTTTGGTTTTTGAAGTCTGCACTGCTTTAGAATACCTAAGTCGAATACGACCAACTTTTCAGTAAGAATTAATGACATAATTCTCCTACTGTCTTTGTTACCTGGCTATTGTCCTACTTATCTAATCGTACTCAGCGTGCTTTATTTCGTGGTGCCCTTTCTGATTCAATAAGAATACTTTAGGTGTACCTCAAGGCAGTCATCTCGGCCCCATACTTTTTATTATTTATATCAATCGTATACATGATTATCTTCTCTCTTACTGTAGAATCCTCTGTTATGCTGAAGACGCCAAGATTTTCCGTATTATTTCGAATGAATATGACTGAGCCAAGTAAAATTCGAATCTAGAGGCCTTCTATCTATAGTGTTTTATCAATTATCTTTGTTTGAACATTGATAAGTGTACTACAATGCCTTTTCACGTAAAAAGTACCTTCTTGTCTTTAACTTTAGCACTGACGGCAGCGTCTGACTTGAAAAAACTATAGATTTGGAAGAAGTAATAAATACCCTTTTTTCGGTCGAGGATTATATTAACAGTATCGTTGACAGGGCTAACGCGACCCTGGCTTTCGTTCACAACTTAAATTAAAATTTTCTTCAAGAACTAATAACCTGATTATGCCTAGATATTCTTGTATGCAGAGCACTAGGCTCCTTCTTTGTCCCTAATATTCCACTTTGGAACCGGCTTCCTCTTCAGATAATACGAAGGGCTTCGCTAAGCACGTTTAGGGACCTCATTACTGATTTATATTTTTCAGATTCCAACTTTCAATCGTGATTAGGCAGTAGGGAGACTTAAAACTGTTATTTCCCTAAACCCTTTCTCTCCTTCTTTTTTCACCTTTCCCATTGGGTGCAAACAAACATTTTTTTTATTTCATTCTTTTTTTTCTATTGTTTTTAATTCCTGCGCTTTTCCTTTTTTTTTGATATAATTATTAGCTTTTTTATCATTAAAGTGTTTATTTCTCACGCACATCAAGTGTGAAATTGTAAATAGTTCTTTGTATAAATAGAGTAATAAATGTACTAAAAGGAATACTTACTTTCTTCATAAAGCGGTGAGCCAAGAACTTCTTTTGCCTTTTCCATAACTTCTGATTCTAGTACGCCTCCCTCGGATGGAGTGTTTTCGTCCATAATATCGTCAATTTCTTTTATAACCTCGTCCGCTGTTTTAATGGGTCCCTCTTGTTCCTGATGCAGTCCATTCAGAATAAGTGCATGCATATCCAAATCATTAGCAACAGCTTCATCTTCGCTGCTCAAATCGTTTAATTCATCGTCCGGTGTCCGTAACTCTCCGTCATTGTTAGAACGTTTTTCGCCTAAATTCAGTGTTGGCATGTGCATTTGTCGAGCATACGATTTAGACCAATCGATTGGGAGAATATTTCCAAAATTTCCGGTAATTGTCCACCACATTCTGAAAAAAAAGGAAAAATGTAATTATTTCTAAAGGACAAAATTGAATTAAAAAAGGACATTATTGCCGGACATTAATTGCATTATTGTTTTTTTTTTCAACAAGACTATGTTTCGACTCTCTCGGCAGTAATTTAAGTTACTTTCTCTTAACCTCGTTCACACAGGAATCTCAACTACCAATTAAGTCGTGCGATTTACATCAAAACAAACCCACCAAATAATGAGTTCGGTGAATATAAAACCTCGACACCATAAAATTGCTACGTGAGAAGCCACAGAATCATCTGTCAGTGTCACTTCTTCCCACACCATTGCCGAAACAATGCGTAATCAAAAGTTTTATTTAAATTTCTCTGTCCTACTCCACTAACAACTTTACCTCGACGAAGCAAAATTCTAGCGTTTTTAAGGTAACTATAAAAAATTTGGATTTGTTTGCGCAGGTTGGTATGGGGTCCAATGCGCCATACATATAGTCTCCGGTTGCAACTATACTTGTCGTTGCTTGGTTTTTGCATAGCAAAACAATTTCTCGCTTCATTTTTCCTCGCATTTCAACTTAAGTCAGCAATTAAAGCGAGAATTTATGCAATAAGTCAGAGGAAAAATGTGCTAACTATCATCACTAGCACTTCATGCGGCCGGGGTCATTTTGTTGAACTTGATCTCGTTGAAAAATAAGTGATTGCACGACGATACGTAATTACTGATTAATGATATGGAAAAAGAGCCTCATCTTTTCGTAATTGTATGGCTGCCCTTGGTTGATTTACGAATGAAATCATCAATAATTATGTTTTGTACACATCCCTTAAGGTATATACGTACTTTTAGCGGAATTGTGTTATAATTTCAGGAAGGATCAATAGACGGATTCAAACTACGAGCAACTAATATAGACGTGGAAGGTCAATGGGATGGCTAAAAGGTTATGCATTAGCACTTTTTCTGCAGTAACTAATTATTGATGAGTGCTTAGTGATATCATGATCGTGACTACAAGGAAATCTTGGATAGGATACTGTTGAGACCTATTTGTATTAGTAAACACTTTTAATTAACAGGATCTATAGAATATCGCAACAATCAAATGGGCTAAACGACACTATTTTAGTGTGAAACTTAAGACTGACCCCGGCCCGCGAGATCTATGGCGTAACGCTGGTATTTATTGCAAGAAAAAGATTCCATGCCCTTTTGATCCAGATGAACTTAACTCTGTCTTTACTGCAACCAATGCGAACCACATGGATACAACAAGTATTTTTCCTGCGAACTTGCCCGATGCCTCAGTGAATGAGCTTGCTCACACGTTTTATTTTCGAAATACAAATCTAGATGAATTACATCTACCTGTGGTGGGCTCAATAAAATCCACAGCAATTGAACCTGACAACTTATCGCCCCGTTTTATTAAGGTACTACTTCCTTTCATTGGTGATTACATCCTCCACATTGTGAAAACATATTTAATGTCCTCTTTGTTTTCTGCAAGTTGGAAGGCTGCCACTGTGTTGCCCATTACTAAGAACTCTTACACACGTACTTCAACTTTAGCTCGTGTGCTGCTTCTATGATAGCATGTTTCTTGTCAGATCGTTCGCAAAGAGTGCAGATCGATGGCGTAATTTCTGGTCCTTTGGTTCTTTCACGTGGCGTACCACAGGGATCAATTCTGGGACTGCTTTTATTCATCCAATTCATCAATTATTTGCCAAGTGTGGTGATATGAAAATTCATCTTTATGCTGATGATATTAAGGTCTATTTAGGTAGGCCTATTGGGCTCCTTGAGGACTGCATCGAACGTATAAATGCCGATTTTTGTAGAATATATGATTGCTCAATTGCGAACAGGTTACTTTTGAACCCCGGAAAGTCACTCTATCATGTTTTATACTAACCCTCTTGTCTTAAGTAATGCTCCTCAGATAGTCTTAAATGATTCTGCATTACCAGTCCTAAGTAAAGTAACTAATCTTGGTATTATTTTGGGGTAATGAATGAATTGTTGTGAAAACATAAGGATTGGGAAGATATATGGTGGATTAAGCAGACTTTGGTTGGCAATTGGTTAAGGCATTGATACTGCCCCCATTTCACCTTCGGGAGCTTGGTTTTTCCTCACTTAGACAGTCAGTGTGCACGTCGATTAGACGTTGCATTCAACGACTGTATTAGGTTTATTTACGGACTACGAAGGTTTGACCATATCACACCTTTCAGATTATTTGCCTTGTCGGGTGTAGTCTGGATATTTACCTCAAACGACGAGCGTTGCTGTTTCTATTTAAGCTGATTAAATGGAACAAACTACCATAACTCCAATTTATAACATCTCAGCGAAACAGAAATTTACTAGTACCGCAGTTTAGGAGATCAGTTATGAATAGTTCTTACCCTGTACAAATAATTCGTTTATGGAATAGTCTTCCTCTAAATATTCAAACGGCTGGCACTGTCAATGCATTCAGGCGTCTTTTAGACAATCACTTTGCTTAATTGTTACTTTTACTCGGGTCTTGTCTATCTACTCTAAAACATCTAAAGTAGGTTTGTAAATTAATTTTAAATATTTTTTTCTTTTTTTCCTCTTATATTTATCTGTTCTTCTAGCTTTTTTGGCGGATTTACAAATTAAGAACTGTAAAAAACGCAATTATGTGCCTGATGTTAACCTTTGTTTGTCACATTATTATAAGGAATCCTATTCTCATCTCCTATTACTAATAAAACAACTTTTATACCATTCACAAGAAAAAGGAACCTAAGGCTAGAGGCTCCTACTCTTGAAGGAACAAGGATAGAATTCTCAAGTGAGGTCAAATATCTAGGAGTAGTTCTAGATCAGATCAGACTCACATGGAATCCTCAACTCAGTAGGGTTACAGGAAAGGCTATGACTTCCCTATGGTCCTGCCGAAGACTCTTTGGAAAGACCTGGGGACTAAGGCCCAAAATGGCCCTTTGGGCATATGAAACAATCATAAGACCCATGGTCACCTATGCAACTCTAGTGTGGTGGCCAAAAATAGAACAAAAGACAGCGCGGTACACACTGCTAAAACTGCAGAGGTCAGCATGTCTAGGAGTTACTGGTCCCATGCGCACATGCCCCACGGCAGCTATGGAGGCCCTATTAGACCTCCCCCCTTTACATTTACATTTAAAGAAGGAGGCTGCCTCAAGCGCAATAAGGCTGACTAGCTCCAATCTCCTCTCAGCAGGAGACTGGTCTGACCATAGGAAAATCCTTAAAGAATTCATGGGTGATCCGGTGATCAACTCAATATCGGATATTATGCCGAAGAGGTATAACTTTAATATACCATTCAAGCTGATCCTTGAGAGCAAAGATGATTGGCTCAATAATAGACATATCTTTGAAAGGGGATCTCTGGTTTGGTACACGGACGGATCCAAGATGGAAGACAGAACGGGCATTGGGGTCTATGGACCAAGATTAAGTCTGTACAAATCGCTCGGTTCTACACCAACCATATTTCAAGCAGAGATACATGCTATCGAAATCTGCGCGCTTGAAATTACGAAGAGAGGAATACGCGGTGCTAAAATATATATCAGGTCCAACAGTCAGCCGGCACTTAAGGCTCTGGGATCCTACACCTTTGAGTCTAAAATCGTCTAGGACTGTCTCACTGCTCTTAAAGAACCCAGAGCAACAGCATCACGCTAGCATGGGTACCAGGGCAAGAGGGCATTTAAGGCAACGAGAAGGCGGATTTCCTAGCAAAAAAAGGCGCGGATTCTCAGTTTATTGGACCGGAGCCATTCTGTGGCTACTCAAAAAGCCGAATAGCAATACGTATCCGGTCATGGGAGGACGAATGCAAGCACTCACACTGGGCAAATATCCCAGGGTCAAGGCAAGCAAATAGGTTTATAACCTACTCAAAACAGAAAACGAAGGAGCTGCTCTCACTCAGCAGACCAAATTTAAGGCTGATAACTGGACTTCTAACTGGTCACTGTCACCTGGGCTACCACTTAAAAAAGTTGGGGCTGGCTGATGATGACACCTGTCGATTCTGTCTAGAAGAGGAAGAGACAGCGGAACATATCCTCTGTCACTGTGAGGCCCTCGGCCGTATCAGGCTTAGACACCTTGATGGGGCTTTCCCGTCAACATCAGGCAGGCCAAGGCAGCCCCCAGAAAAATTGTAGGTCTGATAAGGGAACTAAAGATTAACGGGGCTTTCTAATACTGAACCTGGATCAGGTCACAAAAGATCAAATTGGTCGCAGTGACTAAGGATGCGGTTAGTCCTTGATCCAATCCTTAATAATAATAATAATCCAGTAGCAATCGGCTAATAAGCCCTAAGTCTGTACTCCATTTACCTGGATTGAGATAGCTTGGAATTACGTATATGTTCTCTCTGCCTATATATAACTTTAGCGTTATATTATTATTAATAAAAAAAATATGACACATTCTTAAGCGTACTTTTAACCCCATACAAACAACCTTCAGCTGCCCTACCAAATCTATGACAACGAGCTGCCGATACCCAGTGCAATTTGAATCCATCAAAAAATGCAATGCGCCTTATAAATTAGCTTAAGACTATTACAGCAAATGAATCCAATCAGATTGTTTTTTCGCGTTCTTAAAAAAAAGCAGTTAAGGTTATTTCTCGTTTTATGTAAAAACTTTTTTCCTGCCCATCTACGACTAACCAGAAACATCCAATTGAGAAATATTCGAGGTTTCGATTTAACAATCACACAATACTCGTCGTCCAAGAAGAATCAAAATTGAAAAGTCATCAATCACAAAAGATTTACCATGGCGATAGTCGAAGCTCTAATCATCAAAACACTCTTTGTAGGCTTGGTTGAGATGGGGTCCATTGGGCACCACAAAAACATTTATTCATGCGCATCTCAAGACGTTTTCTCTTTCGTCCAAATGCAAAATGATTAATTGTTTATCAATCGCTTTAGTTAATGTTGTCTATTACTATTACCGCCTATTCCCCCCCACTTTCATCACGTTGGATACTCACGTTAAGCACGACTTCATTATGTAACATAATCAGCAGCAACCTGTTTCGGTTATTTCAACGTTTCTCCTCTACACGCTTTCGAGAGGCCATTAGCTCGCTCGAGTAATTACAAATTTCAATCAGCTGATCAGAAAAATCAATCTTGTGTAAGTCAAGAATATCAATCAGCTGATTGAAAGAGAGGTCATATGGGCAATTTTTGAGAAGAAGTAAACAAAAAAACAAGAACGTTTTCGGGGCACGACAGATAGTTGTATTATGTCAAAAAGAAGACTATTTAGCGCTTAAAAGGGCAAGTAAGTATGTAAGCACTTGACAGCTTGCTCCGCATAAAACTTAAGTGGGACACGAAAGCATCTGCAGTTCCATCTTATCCGACATATCACTTTCAGCGGGTCATGGTAAATGAATGTAGTGCAGCCAAACTATTGAGGGATCTGTCGGGAACAATAAAAATTACTCAAATTGAACTTGATATATTAGAGATTATTAAATGTACAATTCCATATGTACTATATGCCGTTTTTTAGAGGATTTGAATTTTGTCTCGTTTTCCATACAAAACAGCTTTCCGAGCTGAGAAAAGCAAGGTGCCAGTTAGCATTTTATCGCCATTTCCATGTGGATAAAATTACTACGTCGTTTGCTGACTAAACGAGCACGTACTTTTCCATTTTGTGATTGTCAATCAACTTGCTTCCGTTCTGTTTTAATTTTTTTTTATTTATCTTATCAAATTTTTGTATGTTTTGACTGCAACGTCTACGACAGGAAGAAATGTTGTTTTGTAGTTTTACGCATGATTAAGTGTGTAGTATTTTCATTTACTAATGAAGGCTGGCTACTGCAAAAACGATACATATTTAAAACTTATATCTAAAATAAAAATAATCAAAATTCGACGATTTAATAATAATAATAATTTATTTGGATCAGTATACACAAGACTACACCATCCAAGTAACTAAGGGGGACGTCTGTAGTATTAAGTTGGCTTCTATAGCAAAACAAGTATGAAGATTTTAAAGGATTAAGCAAAATCTTGTTTGAAGCCCATGTGGAAATGTTCAATAAATCATTATTAATACAGCAAATACAATCTTCGATCAATCCTATAGGTCTAGATAAATAAATCTGTACGTCGTCTGGATGTTCACTTCATGGATAACATCAGGAAGATCATTTTTAAATAGACAGAACAATAAAGGACCGAGAATCGATCCCTAAGGTACCCCCTGACAGTTTTGATAAAATTCGACTTATTTTCGCCAAACCTAACTTGTTGCTTCCGATCAGACAAGAAATCCGAGATAATTTTAATAGCGGAGGCCGGGACACTGTCAGGACCGCATTAAAACATATTGGGAAAATTTGACAGATAATCAGAGACGGATGTGTCTCCGAGAACTAGATCCTTGTATTCAAGGGACGTGAGCGAGAGTCTTGTCAAGTGGAAGAAGTCAATGTCACAGTAAGTGTTTCAGAGAGCGGCACTAAAGAAGTCGGCGAACTAGTTTGTTGTGTTTATGTGATAAACATACTACCTCCATAATGTGGAACTAAACGAAATTTAAAAATGTCAAAGATATCCTTATGATACCGTTTCAGTAGTGGCCAAATGATGTTCTACTAAACGAAAAGAAAGGTTAATACATTATGTGTCAAAATGTTTAGAATTTTAAATTAAAGCATTATCGTTCTAAAGGAAGATTAGCAAGGAAGACTTTTGAAATATGTTTTTTTTCTTTTGGTGAATTTAATGCTCACAACACAGAGTAGCTCGGACATTCTTCCAACAAAAGTCCATCGGAAAGACACTTTGAGTTATTTGTTATTCCTTAAATCTGGCATCGAGTTTCGAATACTTTCAGGTACAACGCGCACCTTCTAGATCTGTTTCTGACATCTTATGCACAGACAAGTAACCGATATTAATCATGCTACTTTCTGGAATCCTCACCCAACATGGGGGCGGTGCAGGGCACTGAATTTGGCCCCTCCAAAAAACGCGGCTTCGATTTGCTGGAATGGAACAATTTTTAGATACCGAAGTACTGCACACCAGCTCGAAAAACATGGTTTCGTGAAAAACGCATTTAAAGTTTTTTTTTATACGATGTGGTCTAGGGGACTACCCTTTGATGCATTAGCACGGTTTTGGCCGGAAGGCAATTAAGCGAAATTGACATTGCTTTGACGTGTTCACCGACTGGTCGGTATGAAATTGCGTACAATTCATTTTCTAGGGCAGATCTGATTAAAAATTTACATAGGGTTATTCAATACGCTTCAGAATATTGAAAGATGCAAAAAGAAAAAAATCGATTTTATGAAACCTACACATTAGAGTGACGTTTTAAATTTGACAGCAGTAAAACATGGTTTTAGTTTATAAAGTGAAAATAAAATTATTCAAAAAGGTGGACAGTAAAAAATGAAACATTGGACAATATAAATATGATTTTATGTCGTAATAAAAAAGACTCGCAATAGAAGGGTACGTAAAAATGTATACAATTTGCTTAACAATAGGCGGTTGTTTCCCTAAATAAGAAAAATAAAAAATAATGAACTTTTGTAAGAGAGAGAGAGAGAAAATTAAATAATAATTAATAATTTAAAGGCCCGCAGTTGTGAATTTTGAGAAGATGACGTTCCAACTTATGTTTTAAATTTACTTTAAAAATGTTCAACCTTTGCTGTACCATCAAGAAACTGTCAAAGTGTGATTTTTTCAATTATTTCAACAAGTTTCCTTTTGTCAAAACTGCGTGCGCCCTGCTCAACAAGTAGGAATGATAATTTTCAAATGAGCTTAGAGAGGCGTAATTAGTGCAATGACGATACGAATGTTCCTATAATTTTCTAACAGTGAGCTTTATTTGTATCGCGATGAAAAATGGGTTCTCTACAAGAACACCGCACAATTAGAGCAATGGCTGGATGCTGGTGAGACACCAGAACATGTTGTACTTCCCGAAAGGGACAGGGGAAGACCCTTTTAGCAATATGGTGTACTGTGCAGGACTCGTACCTTACCGTTTTATTTCTTTATTTAATAAACAATCGTTGATACATCATGAAGTAAACTATGAATAACAATGGCACGAGGTAAGAGCCCTGTGGTACTCCGGAAGTGTTGTAAGTAACATCAGACAAACTTTACGAAAAGAAACGGCTGAGTGCGATGAGATAAATACGAAAGAATCCAATTTACGAAAACCATCGGAAACTCGAAAAGCAGGAATTCGATGATTTATTCTGTCGAATGCTTTGCTGAAGTCAGTAAAAATACAGTCGACTTGCTTACCACCTTTAATTGCAAAGATACAAAAATTGGAAAATTCTAATATATTAATTAGTTGATTTGCCCCTGCAAGAACAGCTTGAAGTTAAAGTAAAGAACATCGCAAATATAGTAGTTTCTTTGAGGGTGCTACTTCCGATGTTTTCTTCCAATGAACAACAATGAAACTATCGACACGAACTCCTGTTTATTTATTTACTAGGATTCATCAGCTGCTGATTACTAAAAGTTGTATACAAAGAAGAACAAACCCTAATCAAACTGACCCATTAATTGGCATTTGAATATGCCCCTCGACCAGCGAAAGTCAATATGATCGAAGGCCGAATTGAAAATACAAGACATAGCAGTAACTGGCTCATTCAATCCATCAATAGTACGGTGATGCGAGATATGGAGGAAATCATGACTTCTCAAAGACCGGGACAGATATATGAAAACATTTTAGCAATTCAGGAGAGTTTATAGAGATAGCTTAAAAACAGCTCTGACTTTGTTTCGTCAAGTTTCCAATGGTATCAATTTAAGTCTATCAGAAGTATAAGAAGGCAGAGGACGGTCATTCTTCCATGGAACGCCATGAAGAGCAAATCTTAAAAACCGTCTTGTACGGACACAATGCGTTGAACATGGTCCCCATAGGCCATGCTACGCTAGCGTACTCAAAAATTGGTATAGTGTAATGTACGGTAAAGAAGCCTAGTTTTATAGGGATTATTAAACTCTTAAGATCACCCCTTTATGAAGCCCAAGGTTACAGTAGCCTTACCAATAACAGTATCAATGTGATCATCACAAGAAAAACGAGTATTGCGCAAGACTCTTAAGTCTTTGGATTTGTCAAGTCACATTAAAAGCGAGGCAGTTAATAGAACAATAGTTGCAGAATGAGTCAGACTCAGAATAGAAAAGGTGGCAGTCAAGATCATTCGAAATTGAACGGAATATCTTGGCATCAAGAAGTAATAACAAAATTTCGAGCCAGATGGAATTGAGGATACATCATGAAATAAATAATGAATAACAAAGGACCAAGACGGCTACCCTACGGCACCACAAAAGTGTTACGTATCGGATCTGAAAGAACTCAACGAAGTAAACAAGTTGAGAACGCTCAGATAGATAAGAGCAAGCCAGTGAATAAAATTCGAAGGAAAATCATCAATTCGATCAAAAGCCATGCTGGAGAAGATAAATATCTCTATGATTCTCGCTTGGACCAGAGCAAGCACTGTGACGCTTCAAAAACTCAGTAGTGTTTAAAAAACACTTAGCCCAGACCCAACCCTTTTCAATTAATGGAGTGAATGCACCTAATTCCCCCACTCTTAACATCTTGGGTAGTGAGATATCCAGTAATTGGAGCTGGACCGACCGAAATATGAAATGATTTGGCGTTGATCTACAAGTTCTACGTCCAGGCCTAACGTTGAATAGAATTTCCATATTTGGGCATTTGCCGGACATACCGCACAAAAATCCGACAAAATCCTAACCAGAACAACACAAATGTGGAACGGTTTACCATTTTCTATTATTTCCTCGTCTTATGGACCCAAAACTTTCAAGCGACGGTTCATCGTCAATATTTTAATATTCTGAAATATTTAGAAATTCTGCCATGTTTTTCACTGCAACAGTACAGAACTCATAATAGAGCGTTAGTCAAGTCAACGTAATTCTAAGAGCCATTCTGTCTACCTGCAATTCTGAGGTGAAGAAGAACACATGGAACCTCATTTCTCATTGGTTGTAATCATTAACTTCGCTGCTATCCCAGAAACATATAATTTCTACCTTCTTCGGAAAATTGTATGATTGCCCTCCTGCCCATTATTGTCGAGTATTCATTCCTACGTTTAGGCACTAATAACTGAAATTACAAAAACAGAAAAAGAAACTAACAAAACTCGGATGGGATCGATAAGAATACTTTGAGGTTGAGGCATCATCACGTGCTGCACGTTAACTGGCGCCACGACATTAAACCTTCGAAGGTTTTAATTAATTAACGAGCGGAAGAAGAGTGTCAAATTTGGTGAAATTAAAATGAAGTAGAGGCACGCATACGCTCGGTAAGTACTCGATACACCTTTCCTACACGGCAGCAGATATCAATTACCTCTTTATGCTCATAATGTATGCACAGATGAGCTAAATGACTCATGGAATTAAGGAACGACAAAGTTGTGTTTCTTTTATCGATTAAAGGTGCTAATGTGGCCAGGTGTAAGCGAGTGAATTTCTTATTTGTTTTATCTTCTTGTATGATCGACAAGAATGACTTAAAAAAATGCGCTTCTGTCGCGATGATGACATCTTCGTTTAAGCGAAGTTATCTTGCATACCCAAGGTATTTGAATCGATTCGCAGCTTATTGAGCTTTTTTATGACTCAATCATCCTCAATCAGCATGGGTTCTTACCCGGTAGATTAACGACTACTAACTTGCTGGAGTTTTCCTGCCACGTTATTTCTGTCCTCCAGAGGGCTTCCATGGGATGATACGCTTAAACTCCCGTCCCACACCGATCGCATCCGTTTGTTTGGTTTGCCCTCACGTGAAAAAAGGCGCAAAGTCGCTGACTTGGTCTTTATTCACCAGCTCCTGAACTCAAATATAGAATGGGGTACTCTTGTTAGAAAGGTTTTCTTGAGACAGTCCCAACATAGTCCCCGAAGACTGCCTTTATTGCATGTTGACCCTACTCAGATCAAAGTACGAGGGTCATTCAATAATTAAAGAGACAAATTGGTCTGAGAAAAAAACCTACTACTTTTCCTACTTTTCAACATAATCCCCACCAAAATTTATGCACTTGTTCCAACGGGTTACTAACTTTTTTATACCGGCTGCAAAGAACTCTTTGTCTTGGTGTTTGAGCCAATTTCCCACACATTTTTTGATATCTTCTTTATCCTGGAACTCCTTCCCACATAATGCCTTCTTCAATGGAGCAAACAAATGGAGGATGAGGCAGTAACTCCCAGCCTATTTTGTTGATGGTTTCACGGGTTAGTTGAGCAGTGTGAAGACGTGCGTTGTCTTGATGGAGAATCACACTTCTCCTCTGAGATCCACGACGTTTCTCTCTCATAGTTGGCTTCACTTTGTTCAAAAGCATATCTGAGTAGTATTGCCTTTCACCATATATCTTGCATACCCAAGGTATTTGAATCGATTCGCAGCTTATTGAGCTTTTTTATGACTCAATCATCCTCAATCAGCATGGGTTCTTACCCGGTAGATTAACGACTACTAACTTGCTGGAGTTTTCCTGCCACGTTATTTCTGTCCTCCAGAGGGCTTCCATGGGATGATACGCTTAAACTATTCTAGAGTATATATTAGCTGGTTTTTCACCTTCAGCAAATAAAAAACGAATCACAGAACGTTGTTCAAACAATGTGGAATTTTATTTAAACTTAATTTTGAGGTTATAAACACAGCAATGTTGATCCAACAGCTGATCAGGACTCATCTCAGTGATGCCAACTTAGAGTCCTAAAAGTACCAAACTTATCCTACCAACCATTTTTTCCCCAGACCAATTTGTCTCTGTAATTATTGAATGACCCTCGTATGTTAGGCATCAACCAATTAACTGTTCACGTGCGGCTGTTAATGCATGACCGAATTTTGATTTAACTCTTACGAAGAATGACTTGAAAATTATCTATTCTTTGTGCTCCCGTGACTCTCTGTTTTGCATGTTGTGTGGCGGGTTTCTGGAGTTGGATCAATTCGTTGAGCCGCACGACCACCATGCAGCAATGCAAAAACAAGACTCAACTTTCCTCACTTCCCTTACCCTGATTCCCTTCCGGCCAAAACCATGCTAACGCATCAAAGAGTTGTCTCCTAGGATTTGGCCACATCGTTTAAAAAAAAAAACTCTGTCGATTTGCAGATGTCCTACAATAGATTTCTAACACGAGATCCACTCTGCTTTCCAACCATAGACAATTCTGGAGGGTTATAAATTCTAAACGACACAGCGATGATTACCCCTCTTTTCTTAGACTTGGTGACCGCGTGAGCAGTGACCCCACTGAGGTGGCTTATTTCTTTGCTGACTCCTTTCTCCCTTCGTTCTGTGATCGCGACTGTGATACTATTTCTAAAGATTTTTCCCACTTGACTAGGCTGCCACGCACTTCCCTTAAACTTAAAGACTTTATTTTTAGCCGACGTCACTGTAATTGAATATTACTCCAACTTGTCTGATTATCATTCTCCGTCACAAGAAGGGTGACAAATCGGACATCTCTAATTATAGACCCATTGCGAACTTGTGCCATGTCGTGAACATTTTTGAGACGCAAATCAGCGACGTGCTCCGTTTTTACTGCAGACATTTCAAAGGTTCTTTCCAGCACGGCATTGTTAAGGGTAAGTCCACCACCACCAACCTACTGGAGTTTGTGCACCATTGTCTCCGACTGAGGCAGTCCTCCAGGTTGACTGCATATTCACTGATTTCAGTAAGGCCTTAGATAGAATTCATCATGGGATTCTCATTCACACAAGCTTGATCTACTCTGTGTGGTCGCACTCAGCTTGTCTTTTTCCGCGGTGCCATATTCAACGATCTTTGTTCCTTCCGGTGTTCCTTAAGGCAGTATTCTCGGCCCTCTAATCTTTATCATTTTTATTAATGATGCCTCGGTGCTCCTGACTGGCTCCAAAATCTTGTGTTGTGCCGATGATGCCAACATTGTCCGCGTCGTATTTTTGTTAAACTCCGACATTCACAGATTTCATGACCGGTGCTCCAGCAATCGTCTCCCCCTTAATTCTAATAAATGCACCGTTATGATTTTGACCCGCAGGAGTCCCATTCACTATGTCTTCACTCTGGATGGAAGTATGTTGAGCAGGGTTAATCGGGTCAGGGTGATTTTTAATTCCCGTCTATCTTTCGAGGACCACGTAGACTTCGTGGTGGGTAGAGCTAATTTCATGCTCGGCTTTGAGAGAAGATGGTCCAGAGAGCTTGATGATACCTACTTAACTAGGCTCCTCTTCTGCACTTTCGTTAGACCCATTCTGGAGTATGCTTGCCCGGTATGTATTCGCCGCTCACGACAACTGGATCGAGGCTGTTCAGCGCAGATTCCTTAGGTTCGCTCTTCGCGGCCTTCCCTGGCGCGACCCTTTCTTCCTTCCTTCCTATCCTACTAGGCTCGCTTTGTTCTCTCTCGACTCCCGTGAAAAAAGACGTAAGATTTATAAATTGTTTTTTGTACGATCTACTGCAGGGGACGATCAATTCCTCTGAAATACTGAGCGACGTGGGGATCTACATCCCGGTCTAGTCCTTGAGAAGCACGTACTTTTTCCATATTCCATACCATCGAACGCTTTATGGAATGCAAGGCTTATTACTTCTATATCCCGCCTCTATAAAGATTGCGCTACCTGCATAGAGCTCGGGTGTTGGCTGAAGACCCAATTGAGGCTAATTATTTAATAAGCTTTTATTTATCTGTATTTTCATATTTTAGTAGGCAGCTTTTGGGAATCTGTTTGTAAATCAGATAATAAAAATAAAATAAACCGCATACAACACGCTGCTTCCGACAGAAGCATTCAACGATGAAGATGGCGGTTACGTCCAAAAACCAGATATTCAGGGCCAAACAACTCAGCATCAGTAAACGAACCACAGAGCCAGGGACAGACACCCCAAGAAACTGAAGGATCTAATGAAGAGGCGAGTCGTCTTGGAGCGGAGACTGGTTACATTTGCTTAATAGAAGGATATACCAAGCAGTCGACAATAAAACTGAGGCTGAGTTGGCACATCCTCGATCATAGCCTGCCTTGGACAGACATCCATTTGCAGGGTTGATCCCTGTGCGCAACAAGCTCCTGTTTACGAAAGGCTCCAAAATTTTCAAAATTTTAACCCAACGAAAAACCGTCTAAAATTTTTTTCCAAAGATTTGAACAGTGCGTAAAACTAAAATAGTTTCAACTGCATACACACTTTAAAAATCCCAAAATTTTCCAAATAATTAAAATGTTCACGCCAAAAAATTTCGAGAATTTTTATTAATTCTCAAAATAGATTTCAAAAAGTGTTTCATCGAAAAACGAGCAGGGAAAATGTGATAAATAAAATTAGAATAAGGGCGCCATGCATCAGTTTTAACGCCTCATTTAAGAAATATCGTTGTTTCCTGGGCGTTCGTTATTAAGTCATCGCTGACATAAATGTTGACATCATTCTTTCATGTCTCCGTATTTGCCTGGAGTGAAAACAAAGAATTTATCAACAGCTGGCAGCACTTGCGTCGAGTGACTTAAGAGCAAATTTTATCTGTCGATCTTTCGAGTGATCATCGAAAATGAAAATATTCAGAGGAGAGGAGATTAGAAGTCGCGGAAAAATGCTGCTGGAAACTTAATTAGATCCGTTAATCGAAATAACTTGTGCTCGCGTTGAAATTCCACTTAATATTTTCCAGTTCTTAATTGGTTTTTTAATTTTTCGACCGCGATAACGAAGAATGTGTGATTTTCGACGTGTCTGCTGTTTTACTGTACTGGCAGGCCTTGAACTTATTCTCAAGTGTTTATTGGCAACGGAGAGATACATTGCAGTCAGTTCGGAATTCAGTGCAATCAAATTTCTATTAATATTTGCATTTTGAGTTCGAAGACGATTGAAAATTTTATCCTCCCACCAATTCTTTGTGTGTATTCCTGCGACTGTATTGGATATCACGAATTCCAGAAAACTTTTAAGGACGTGCTCTTTACAATCGCTTTTGTTTGAACATTGCTTCGCTAAGTTTTTTTTTTGTTTTTTTTTATACCAAATCCAAGGGGACAACCCTTTGATGCGTTAGCATGATTTTGGTTGGTTGGTTGGTTTTCGAGGGGGGAAAGATGCATGTCTTTCTTGCACTGAGGCCTCCTGCTCGTCAGCGTACCTAAAGGTCCACTGTCGAGCCAACTTATTCCCGTAACGAATTGGATAATTCAATTATACCCTGATTTCTTTACTTCTGCTAAATCTGCGCAGTAGTATGTTCCTAAGATTCTAGATCTTTTTTGCGTTAGGGCTGGGCATTGGCCGAGAACGTGTAATACTAGGGCTTCACGATACTCGAGATAAATCTCGCTGCCGGTATCGGTCTCGACACGATACCGAGACCGGCAGCGAGACCAATATCATTGGTAACAGTACGATACCGAGAGCGAGATTGAGGTGACGAGAGTGAACGAGATATTAGTTTTTATCATTTTATTGTGGAAAATTTTTTTTTAGTTGTTTCAGGTTTTTAGTCGCTCCGAAAAATTCCAATTGTGTGATTTATGGGGCATATAAGTATACACTGCTCTCCCCAATCGCCTCTTTCTACATTATTTCCTTCTTCAGATATTTGCGCTTTATCCCCAATAGCAAACAAGAGCCTTTGCTACCTTATTTTGACGATGGAAATATGAAGAAAATGCATATATACATAGATATATCACTTGTCCTCGCTCCCCGTTATTCCACCGAAATACCCTTTTTTTTATCTTGCCGAGAGCGAGATCGCACCGAGACTGGCCTTTATCTCGCCGAGATCGAGATCGAGAGCGAGATCGTCTTCACCTTGACGAGACCAAGACCGAGATCTGTCTAAGTCTCGGTGCCGTGAAGCCCTATGTAATACGGTCTCGTCTTCTTCCCCACATCCCCTGCATAGACTGATGTTTGCCCTTCCTATTTTTATGGCATGAGCTCTTAGTCTTGCATGTCCTGTCACAAGCCCAACAAGAAGTTTTAGTTTGGCTTTGTTAAGCTTAATGATCTTTTCAGATTCATGTGCATTGAGAGTTCCCCAAAACGCCTTTGCATGTCTGGCGATGTCGGATCCCGCCCATTTTTCTTTGTGCCTCCTCGTTACCCATTCCATGATTTCCTATCTGACTTCAGGGATGGGTATGCTCAGGTTGAGCATTATTGGAGTGTCCTCATTTGCGCCCCACCGCGCCAGCTCATTTGCTTTTTCATTTCCTGGGATGCCGCAGTGCCCCGGCACGTATATTATTGTGACATCGTTTTGTCTCCCTAGTTCCGTGAGGGTCTGTTTACATCCCTCTATCGTTTTGAATTTAACCTCGGCGTTAGTTAACGATTTGATGGATGCCTGGTTATCCGTGCATATTGCGATCCTGGAGGTAGTTATTCCTCGTTCTATTAGCTGTTTAGCTCCTATCTCTATCGCTGCGATTTCACATTGAAGAACCGAGGAGGAGTCGTTAACCCCTCCCCATAACTCCAGGTTAAGTTCCACGCACGATATTCCAAAACCACAGTCACGCTTGCACTTTGAGCCGTATGTGTAAATCGCTAAACTGTTTTCTTGAATCACCCTATTGTTAAACCATTCACTTTTTGTCGGGAACTGAGTTTTGAAGATTGCCTCCAAATTTGGATTACCCGTTTTGAAGTCCCAGCAATCTTCTTCCTCAAAGAATCTCTTGATCGTATTTCCATTACATACTTGGACGATCTTCTCATGTTGGGTTTGCACTCCCCTTACCTTCCTCAGTTTATTCATTCGCAAACGTATAGCCGAGTTTAGTGCTACTTTTTTAACGTAGAATTCCAGTGGAGTTATATTTAGAATGACCTCTAAGGCCCTTGTCGGTGTTAACCTAGTAGCCCCTGTTATGCCTAAGCAGCACATACGCTGATCCTGGTCCAAAATCTGCTGGTTTCTGCCCACCTCCATAGCTTTCCACCAGACTATCGCTCCATGTGTTATCATGGGTCTGAATACACATGTGTATATCCATTTTATAATATGGGGTGATAGTCCCCATATTTTACCTATAGCATTTCTACACGTCCAGAAAGCTCTTACCGCTTTGTTTTTCTTCTCGTGTAGGTGCCTCGCCCAATTTAGTTTTCCGTCCATCAGCACACCCAGAAATTTGGCCTCATTCTTTCAGGTTAATCTCCTGTTTCCGATGCACGGGGGAACTATCTTTCTTAATTTGTGTCTTCTGGTGAAGCAGCAGAGTTCCGTTTTACTTGGGTTTATCGTCAGTCCGCAATCCTGCGCCCAAGAGGTTGCCCTGTCGATCAGACAACAGCCCAGAGACGGATTGGATTATTTTAATTTCTTAATAAAAACCCACGGGGAGATCTGGTCTCGAACCCGGAACCCATGGTATGGTGGTTGTGCGGTTCAACGAATTGATCCAACTCCGTCAGTGCGTTATCTAGTCCATTGCAACTCCCAACGCCCATTAAGCTTAATCATATGTCAGCAGAAAAAAACCATGGGTTTCCGACAGTGGAGTTCTAACCTGGACTCTCATGAAGGAAGGCCAACATGTTTTCACTTACTTCACCGGCAACTTTAGCGAACAAGTAGGCAAATAACTTGTTTGCGCAAGTTGTCGATGGAGTAAGTAATAACGCATTGTATTTCCATCATAGGACCCCAGATTCGGATCCCACCCCACACTGATTACTGTAAAAGGCCGGTGATTCCTCGGCGGCCGACAGTTACACAGCAGGGTTGTCTTGTTTTGTTCGTGCTTACATTTTGTAGAGGTCTCTAACAATCAAAGAAGGATGTAGATTTTAATTCATTGGGAGACGGAGTTGGACAAATTGGTGGCACGGTCACTATTTCTCCCCCCCCCCCCCCATGCATTTTTTCAATTAAAATTAATAAATTTTTCCATATCTAAGCTGCTGTGGTAGCAGGACTGCAAAAAAAACGAGACATTCAATTTTTCTAACTCGCCTTACCCTGATGTCCTTCCGGCCGAACCCATGCTAACACATCATAGGGTTGTCCCTTGGGCTTTGGCTACATCATAAAAAAAAAAAATTTTTTTGGACCCAACAACTTTTAACGTCGTCAGGCTGGCCACATATATACTGATTAAACCACCTGTTGTTGGGTTGCTGGAGAATAGACGGACAAGTTGAAGCCTTCTAGGATACGGTGATCCTCATCTCGATATTCTCAAGTGTTAGTTACACCTCCAAGTGGTAGCAACCGGGCAATGCATCCTAGAATGTTGCCAAGTAACTAATGCGGGAGGAGATAACCTCTTGAAAAATCCCCCTAACTCCAAGGGAGTCTGCAGTGTCGTCGTCCCCTCTGCAGGACCCACGGGTAATTGGGTCGCGAATGGCGTTTTCCTCGGGCGCTTCTGTGGTAGTGGAGGTGGATTGTATGGGAGACCCCAACAGGTTGGCTATACCCACGGTATCCACAACACAACAGTAGCAGCTTTGGGAGAATTACCTTTCGAAGGAACTGTGGCAGCTATGGAGGCTGGCTCGCTCCCACCGGCTGAAACTGCTGTAGCAGTCCTGGAAGAGGGTGCCATTGGCATAATAATAACTAGCACTTCCTCAGGTGCGGCGGTGCAGAGACGGGAGACTCTAACGAGTTGGCTATCTCCGCGATACGCACACCAGTAGAAGATGCTAATCTGCCTACCAAAGGGTTAGCTGCGGTTAATCCGGAGGGGGTTCCTTGTCCTGGCTCAGGACTAAAGCGTTACGGCCTGGAACCCTTCAATGCCGTAGGCAGAGAAGGGATGAAGGTTGTAATTAACGCATGGACCAAGAAGGAACACTGGAAACGGTGGGAAAACATGGATTTATGCAGATCTGCCTTCCGTAGGGTTAGCTGCGGTTAATTCGGAGGGGGTTCTTTGTCCTGGCTCAGGACTAAGGCGTTACGGCCTGGAACCCTTCAATGTCGTACACAGTGAAGGGGTGAGTGATGTAACTAACGCATGGACCATGAAGGAACACTGGAGACGGTAGGAAAACATGGATTTATGCAGATAGGCTAGGATTCTAGCAGTGACCCAGGAAACCGAGGTTAGTGGCGACAGTGGGATAACTGGATACTCAGTTGCCCCCACTAAGGGAGACTGGGAGGGGACGACAAGGGACCCGGTTATGTGGTCTGTTTCGGCTAATCCCCAGAGAGGTGTTTTTAGTGAGTAAGAATCTCACACTACCGGAGGGCACGGACTGTCTGGTGTCTATTGGAAGATTTTCACCTCTCAAGCAAAAAAAAACCACCTGTTGCCAGCTGCTTGTGAGGCAACTCTGCCGCCTTGTGTTTAGCCACGACCTCAACCTGAAAGACGCTGCAGTTACTGGGAAAGATGTTGGAGGAGTAAATGTTGAGCTGTTGGCAGAACTCCGATTCTCCTACTCATTTTAGAGCCATCTGTATAAATGTTTACGGTATCTATTTGTACTTCTGTTCTTGCTTTCCAGAACTGCCTCTCCGGGATTGCTACCTAAAATTTCCTATTAAAGTCCTTAATCGGTAGCATGTAATCAGTAGCCGTGTTGAAACTCTCTCTCCTTCTTATATGATAACGCCAAAGTTCAAGGGCTACCCTATGATGCTAAAGCACAGTCTCGACAGAAAAGGCATTAAGGGTGGGGGGAATTGGTTAAGACGTTGAGTGCAGAAAGTGTCGATGTACGGCTCGTTTGAAAGTTTCGGACTCATAAGACGAAGGAAAAACTGTAAATTGTTCCACATTCGTGTTGTTCGGCTTAAAATTTTTTTCGAAATTTTATCAAATAAGCCCAAATTGTAGCTGGAAGATATAAAGGTGCCTGCGCTGTGCTGTGTCTACATGGAATCAGACTAGCAATTTTGTTAAAACAATAGCCGTGGAACTAGCGATAGAAGAGTGAGAGACAATCGACATTCCGTCGATGCTCCAGAGTGTCAATTCTCTTAGAGATTGTGGGTCCGTCCTAAGCTACTATGAGGCGCAACATTGCCCTCTTTGCGTGCACTGGGGGCGTACAGGTATAGAATTATATCAACAGTAAGGGAAGGAGTAGTTTTGAAACACCAGATGGACTCATATTACCGCTCTTCTTTATATATGCTCCAACCTGGAGTGATAACTTTTCTTAGGCTACCAAACATTTGCTTCTACGTTTTACGTAGGATTTGACTTTTAGCAGCATACCTAACCTATGTCTATGAGTGGTACCCTAAAGTTGGTAAATTGTACATTCTAATGAAGAGTCAAGAGAAAAGCCCCCTGGTTTTCGCGCATGAACTTAGCTTCTTTAGAGCTCGTTCCGAAATTTCGCTAATCATGTTCAGGCACTTGCCTAACATTAAGATAACTATATTATCGGCGTCATTAATTTTTACACTCCTGCCAGAGGAGTGGCGATAACAACACCACAGGGAAAAAGAGGGTGAATCCCTGTCAAGTAGTTTTCTGATCACCCCATTCCGAGGTTACCAGTCTACTTTTAGCAGCGTGGCTATCGATCTACGATCTCTTTGTCCACATTTGCTGTCTCTAGAGTGTCTACGATCACCTCGGTGGTGATATTGTTCTTTTTAGTGTAGAGACTTTTTGATCTCGAACACCACTTCATGTAGGGCAGTCAACCGACTTTTCTTGCGTGCATGGAATTTGGGTCCTGAGTAGCAGGTTGGGGTGGAGATTTTCCCTAATATATAGATCTAGAACGCTTTCCGGAGATTTTAGTAGGATTGAGGCTAGAATGATCGGTCTGTAGAGCTGTATCTCCAGTTTGTAACAATGTTTTCCCCTGGAGTAGTCATTGGTTTTACAAGCATGGAAGTGAGTGTTCAGAAGGCTCTTACGCGTTTTACCACCGTTCTTTGTCCAGATACTGTTATTATTACAAAGTAGCATATGTTCCAGAGTACTTTTCGACATTTATTTCTTCAACCTATCCGTTTCTGATGTTTTTTGGATTTGTTCGCAGAAGGAGACCCAGCACTTTCTCTTAGCTGCTTTGACCTTCTTTTTAAATTCTTTACAGCGACGTCATAGTTTGTCCATGCTGCCGGTTCACTGAACATTTTTGCCAGCCTGAATAGGGCGCATACTCTTCGGCGGGTTTCAGTTAGGTCCTTGTCCTACCAATAGGGCTGAGATTTTTTCCGATTCCTACTCGCACTGTAAGGTTTATAACCAAACCAAGCTAAGTAGAGTGTAAAGAACCGCTTGCATCGGCACTTTCGGTGCTCTGTGCTCCACCCCAACCGAAGCTCTTAATGTGCTTCTGCATCTACTTACCCTTGATCATCAAATCAAATTTCAGGCGTCGTGCAGTGCAGTAAGACTCAAATAACCTAGGTGCTGAGTTGCTAAGCCCTATGGCCACAGCAACATCCTCAACTTAGAACCTAGTGGACTGGCCGTTGCCTCTACTGACTACATTACGCCTGTCATAAATTTTGAAAAAGAATTCAATGTCAGAATACCAACTAGAAGGGAATGGAGAATGACGAAACCGGCCAGCAACTATATACCGTAATATTCACGGATAGTTCTAAGATGGAACAAGGTGTTAGTGCAGGAGTGATCTCTAAGACACTGAATATATCGAAGTCTTATCGTCTACCCAACACATCGAGCGTCTTTCAAGCGCAGGTGCTTGCGATTATGAAGGCGTCTTCGCTGCTTCTGTGTATCCATTCACCGAAACAGAACATCGCCATTTTTTAACCGACTTCCCCAAAAACAAAGAGGTTCTAAGTTCGACGTGTATTTTTTTTTTACAGATAGTCAGGCGACCATTAGGGCGCTTGACTCAGTTACCATATCTTCTAGGATGGTGCAGGACTGTCTGCCTAACGTAACCTTGCACTGAGTTCCCGGACATAGGAACATTGCAAGGAACGAGATGGCCGACAAATTTGCCAGAGAGGGCTGGCGCAGCTCTATAACGTGGCCATGTCAAATGCCAAATGGAGTGCCCTGAAAGCATGTAGCATATCCACGGCATATCTAGGACATCCGATTTGCTCAACAGAGCGAGAGCTGTTATTGTGAAAATCCCTGCGGTCAGTACGGGCTACTGTTTTTTATGCGAGCATGCAGCTAGGCTGGGCGCCCCTTACAATACACACTGTCGCAGTTGTGACGACGTGAATGAAAAAGAAACCATTAAATGTCCGGCTCTTGCCAGAGACAGAAAGAGGGCTATGGGGGAGTACTTCTTTGAAAACCGGAAGGCAATCTCGGGGGAAAAGATTAAGGAAATAGTCAGTTCCCATAATAGACTCAACCGACTTCAGCCATAATTTCAGATAAGAATCAGGGTTGCTTGTGAACTAAGTCCAACAGAAAACCGGGTCTTACTGCTTGTGGCATCAAAATGTTGCTATTATAGTACTAATTGGAGTGTTACCTTGGGGCTTATCCCAAGCTTTTTTTAAAAACTCAGTAACGGGGCGCACCGGACGAAGCTAAACTTACTTGTCGTGTCAAGTGTCGCAGGGTTCCTTCAAACATATCTTATTTTTATCTTTTTAGTTAATGTGAGATCACCGCAGTCCAGTTTTTTTGATTTTTTAATAACAATTTTTATTACTTGTTCACTTAATACATGTTGATTTGATACAAAACATTTTTCAACAAGATAATTTTCCCACCCATCCTTGCGGGATGGTCATTCAACTTCAAAGCCGCTGATTTATTTTCCCTCAACGACTGGCTCCAGGCTTATGACTGGGCGAACGTACTTGCTGAGCCCGACCTTGATCGGGCCGTTTGCTCCTTCTATGACGTGCTTTATACCTGTTTTACTCAGTGCGTACCGGTCTCCTTTTCGCGCTCCCCCCATTCAGCTCAGCCATGGATGAATAGCTCCTTGAGACACCTGAAAAACCAAAAGAATAAGGCCTGGAAAAGGTTCTGCTCCTCTAGGTGCAGCGAGGACTACAAGGCCTACTACAACCTCTACCTTCGTTTCTCTCTCGATCTTCAGACGTCCTACAACAGATTTCTGTCCGACTCGAGACATATTCTTCATTCTAACCCCAGACAGTTTTGGAGATTTATTAATTCTAAGCGACATAGTGATGGCTGGCTACCCTTCTTCCTTTAGGTTTGGTGATTGCGAGAGTTGTGACCCCGTCATTGTGGCCAATTATTTCGCCGACTTCTTCATCACCTCATTCTGTGATTCTGACTGTGATATTGTTTCTTCCGATTTTATCCACTTGACCAGGCTTCCTCATACTTCCCTTGAAACCAAGGACTTAGTTTTTGACGATGGTGCTGTCACCGATTATTTGTCGAGTTTGTCCAACGGATTTTCGTGTGGTCCAGATGGTGTCCCTTCGTCCTTCCTTAAAAATTGCTGTTCATCTGTGTCCCCTATTCTTTGTCATTTGTTTAACCTGTCTCTGTCTTGTGGCCGTTTCCCCAGTCTCTGGAAGGATTCTGTGATTATTCCCCTTCACAAAAAGGGTGACAAGTCCAACATCACCAATTACAGACCCATCGCCAACTTGTGTCATGTTGCGAAGGTGTTCGAGGCCTTAATCAGTGATGTGCTCCGTTTTCATTGTAAAACCTTTTTAGGCTCTTTTCAGCATGGCTTCGTCAAAGGTAAATCTACCACCACCAACTTACTCGAATTCGTGCATCACTGCTTGCCTCTGATTGAGTCTGGCTTACAGGTTGATTGCATTTTCACTGATTTTAGTAAGGCCTTCGACAGAATCGATCATGGGATTCTTGTTCATAAATTTCATTTGCTCGGGTTCCCACCGCTTTTTGTTAACTGGTTGTCCACTTACCTCTCTGGGCGCACCCAACGCGTCTTGTTTCATGGTGCCCTATCCAATGAATTCTTTGTTTCTTCTGGGGTGCCTCAGGGCATCATTCTTGGCCCACTTCTTTTTATTATTTATTTAATATTTCGTGTCGTCTCCCCCGACGACGATTGTGATCTGTTGAGCTCCGACATTCACGTTTTTGACGACTGGTGCAGAAGCTGTCCCATTCTCTTCGACTACTCTTTGGGTGGCAGTGTCTTAAGTAGGCTACATAGGGTCAAAGATTTAGGGGTTGTACTTAATTCCCGCCTATCCTTTGAGGATCTCATTGATTTCGTGGTGAGTAGGGCTAATTCCACGCTGGGTTTTGTGAAAAGGTGATCCAGGGAGCTTGACGATCCCTATCTAACTAGGCTCCTCTTTTGCACATTCGTTAGACCCATTCTGGAATACGCTTGCCCGGTTTGGGATCCCTATTTCGCTGTCCACATCAACCGGATTGAAGCTGTTCAGCGTAGATTTCTTAGGTTCGCTCCCCGCGACCTTCCTTGGCGTGATCCTTTATCCCTCCCATCATATCATGCTAGCCTTGGACTGATTTCTCTTGATTCCCTTGTAAAGAGACGCCGAATATATAAGATCACTTTTATGCATGATTTACTGCAGGGGACGATCAACTCCTCCGAACTGCTGAATGATACAGGCATCTCCATTCCCGCCCGGTCCATTAGGAATTTCAACTTTCTGCATGTTCCCTTTCATCGTATGCTCTACGGCATGCACGAGCCGATTTAAGTCGGGTACCCGGTTCCTACCGGTTCCAAGGGCGAATCGGTTCCATTATAAGAGTCGGTTCCAACGTCAGAATCGATTCCGTCAGAGGTATCGGTTCCTCTTGAAATCGTGCAGTACAGATTCAAGGCCAACAGAGGAAATTTTGTATTTCACTAAGAAAATGTCTAGTTTCTTTGGAAATTACAGATTTTTTTGTAGTGAAATTACAAAATACGATTTATTAATAAAAATTTAAAATTCCTTATACTCCCTACTATTAGCGACAATTTTTGCTTTACAATTTCACTAATTCTTATTAACCAGTTCATACGACGGAATCAATTCCCGATAGCGGATTCGATTCTCACAGGGGAACCGGTTCCATTGATGGAATCGATTCCTATTTGGAACCGGGTACTCGCCTGGAACCAGGAACCCGATTGGAACCGAATTTTTGGTAGGAATCGATTTCCACCCGGTCAGGTGGGTACCCGGGTTTACGTGTTATCCGATTCCTACTGAGAGCTCTAGTTTCCAGTTCACTATGGAGTCTAGTAACGCTAGTATTGTATAGTCAAATGGTATGACACCTGTTCCAAACGAAGAAATTCGAGTGATGTCTTCATATACAAAAAAAATAAAATTTCTTCAAATTAACATCTCCCTCTTGGACAATGGTGACGCTTTCAAAGTCAATAAAGCCGCCGATAAAATCAAGAGAAAAAAGTCGCCAAACCTCAAGTGGGACAAATCACGAAGTATCGCAAATTGAATGTCTTGTCGTGAACAAAATTGACGCCTCACACAACACTCATTGTCAGATGGAAAACGAAGTTCAAATCTGACATATGCGCGCATATACAATTAGCCACGTGAAGTGTCATAATGTCATAAATGGCTATGACTGCACAATCGACAGAGAGTCTCCGCCAACAATGCTTGCATATAATTTCCACGCTTTTTTATGCTTTTATTTGTTTCCAACTGGACTCAAGACCTGAAATCGAATGGAGAACAAATTCGATTTTTGAAAAGCGAAACGATTTTTCTTTTAACACGATTCAGGTGTTCGAAATGTTATCACTTACGTGACTCAAATGTCGATAAGGTGATAAAGTCGTAAGACGTTCGAATAATCAATGCAAGTCGGGTAGTCGAGACTCTGTCAATTTAGGTGACAAATAGTCTTCGGAACAGTTGAAAATCTTATAGATTTCTTATCGAACGCTCATAACAGCTACGACGGTAGCCTAATGTGGGAGGAGATGTGATGGCTTGAATAAATAATGACGTCAGAAAAGACTGCTGCAAACTTAAAAGTAGTTCAAGGCATTTACGGAAGGTAAGGATTTGATGGGGGTTGGCGATAGAACCAAATCTGTTAGGATCCAAGACTGTTGTCGAGTGAAACCATTTAAGGAAGGAATTTCTCAAAAACAAAAAGAACAAGAAAATTCTGTCGTCAGCAGTCGATTTGAACTAGCAGAGCACCATCCACGACAAATTCTCAACTTGGGATGGATTTCTATTTATGGTCACATGTTAAGAGTGCCAGTGCACTAAAGACGGTGGAATGAAATGTAATCCGCCGTAGATGGAAAGGTTATGACGCGGTTCCTTTGAAGAACAAGTTTTTCACAGTTGCTCGTTACTCCGTATCTGGTTGTGATAGAGTTCAGGCGGGGGCACATATTGAAGGGAAACAGAAAAACTTATGAAAACTCACGCAACGTATATCAACCCGGTTGCGGAGAGATAATCAACTTAAATAATAAATAAACAAAATCCCCCGCGACAAGAAGACGGCGATACGATGACGATTAGTTCGCAGAGATATTTTTGGAAATTTCAGCAAAACAGTTTTCTTGGAATCGAGAGAATGTTTCGCGGAAAAATTTTCTTCTTAATGAAAGCAAAGTAATTGCTCGTTGTACTTTACCGCTTACGCCCTCATTTCAAGCAGTTCTGCACAATTAAATATTTACAACACGTGAAAAGATTATCGTGAGTGACGCCATCTGGCTTACTGAGTTAAAACAACATGGGGAAATTTTTGCGAACTTTCGTACTAAAATTTAGAAAACGAGAGGAAGATTTTGAAGGACGTGATAAAAGTCAAGAGTTGTAGGAGCCAAAATGGTTTACATGTTCCGAGCTTACTAATGGAAACATGTGGGATATCTGGCTATAAAGTGAACATATAGTACTGCTCCTGACAAAATAAATCAAGCGTAGCAGTGAACATTTTAAATATGAACTCTTGTAATGTACGTTTTTGACAAGACAATGCTCCCAGTTTCACCTCAGAATCTCATGCATGCCTATTTCTATAAGCTGGATAAGGACAACCAAAGTGGGTTACATGTTCCAAGTCTATAATTTTTCAGTAATTCCTCCTTCAGCGTTAAATCATAGGATATACTGCAATTTTAATTTTTGACAATTTTATCAGATCTAACAATTAGGGTGAGCAACATGCGCTCGTTCCGAATTTTACTTCAGACGACATGAATTTCTTGGTAAATATTTTTTCAACAAGATAATGCTCCCAACCGAACTTCAAAAACGTTATCATATAACAAATAATTTATTTCTCCGCCCTGATTTTTTCCTTGCCCTTAATATAAATTGATTAGTGAATTAGTTCACCTTTGTGAACACATTTATCGCTCTGGCTGATAACGCACAACAATACCGCGGCCAATAGAAATGCTAAATTCGAGTTCATTCCACTTTCAATCCTCGCATTACTCCGATTCGATTTCGCTCTAGAAACCGGAGAGCTTATCACTGGATATAACCACCTGCCGTGAAATAATAAAAGCTTTTTATCGGTGGTTTGTGTAAAAACAATGCAAGAATAAAAAATTAGCAAAAAAATGAAATGCACTCGACTGTTAGCTGAGGTAACATGCATGCTATACGGCAAATGCACGGAAGCGAATCTTCCTATTCATTAATTACCTCTTGCACTATCTGAAAATTTATGGTTGGGCCGTGCTTGTTTTCACTTTAATTTTGGATTATCCGAAGAAGAGCTCGATAATTGTTTTGGAGGTTCACAGTTGAAAGCAGCTGTGATGAGATGCGAATATAATCAAAGTTGTATATATAATTTTGGTTAATACTCTATGCTATGGACAGTTGGAAAAGATGTGATGCGTGAAATCGGTTACGTAAATTTAGTGGAATTGTGTTTGTTTGCGTGAAGATTGCATTCCAAAAATACAGACAAATATCGATTAGTAAATACCGATTAGTCGGGCAAAGTTCAATTTCGACCAGAACATCAGACGGAAGGTTTTTTCTACCCGAAAGGGTAGTAAGGGCTTCAGGTCTCTAGTAAAAACCGTAAAGACAATTTCACCTGTTCGTCAACACCACCACTCATTTATAATGGGAATGTTTTTACTGACTCATTGGACAAGGCCAACCTGTTTGCTGCTAATTCATACTTACCACCTTCATCGCAGCCACTTCCATCTCCATCACAATGTACTAGTAGGCAAAAGACGCTACACTATCGCACTCGCGAAGTTTTTAGAGTACTTTCAAGACTCGACGTGTCCAAAGCTACTGGGCCTGATGGTTTCTCGCCCCTTGTTTTAAAATGCTGCGCCTCTGCTTTGGCTAAACCTCTGCGCAAACTCTTTCACCTATCATATTCAACAGGAATGTTTCCAAGTGTATGAAAACTTGCTCATGTCCAGCGACCGAAGGAGAGGCATGCGACCCCTCTAACTACAGACGAATTGCACTAACCTCGATCATATCCAAAGGTTTTGAATCACTCATCAACTCTCAGTTGTTGAAATATCTAGAAAATAACCATCTTATCAACGATTACCAGTACGGTTTCCGCACTCGCCGCTCAACCGGAGACTTACTAACGGCTCTAACGGAACGTTGGAATCATTGTCTTCATAATTTTGGTGAGTCCGAAATCGTCGCTCTTGATATTTCAAAGGCTTTTGATAGAGTCTGGCATGCTGCCCTTTTAGCCCAACTTCAAACATTTGGACTGCACCCTACCCTCGCTAAATGGATAGAGAGTTTTTTGTCAGGTCGTTCAATTCGTGTAGTAATTGACGGAGCTACATCTGATTCCTACAAAATAAATGCCGGTGTACCTCAGGGTTCAGTTCTTTCACTTATCTTATTTCTTCTTTTTATTAATGATCTCTTATCCCTTACTCTCAATCCTATTCATAGTTTCGCCGACGACAGCACCCTTTGATTTCGTGTACTCATTTGATTCTGTAATGAATTCACGTGGAAATGCTACAGAAGCCAATCGGGAACGCATGTTTAGATCATTAAACAAAGACATTTCTATGGTCCTTGCTTGGGGCAGAGCAAATCGTGTTACGTTTAATGCATCCAAAACTCAATGCTGTTTAATGTTCCTTAAAAAACGCCCGGCTCTCCCCCAACCCATTACAGTCGACGAAGTGAATATATCAAATTCGCTCTCCCTAAATATCTTGGGTATCGAGATATCCAGCAATCTTAGCTGGACTGATCATATATTTGTAATCGCTAAAAGTGCGATGAAATGTTTGGGTTTTCTACCGAGATGTAAGAAATATTTCACCCCACCTGACTTAGCGCTGATCTACAAGTCCCACATTAGGCCTAGACTTGAATATAATTCCCATATTTGGGCAGGGGCCGGACACACCAGTCCAGCGTAAAGCTATTAAACTTATTGGCGATCCCTCAATTTCTGAGGACCTTGACTCTCTGGAGCATCGACGGAATGTCGGTTTTCTCTCACTCTTCTATCGTTATTTCCATGGCCATTGTTCTAACGAAATTGCTAGCCTGATTCCTTGTAGACACATGGCAACGCGTGATACAAGATCTACAAATCGCTCCCACCCGTATACTCTCCAGGTCAAATTTGGACGTACCGTCAAATTTCGGGAATCTTTTCTAAGCAGAACAACAAGAATGTGGAACAGTTTACCATCTTCTGTTTTTTCCTCGTCTTATCAGCCTGAAACTTTCAAACGGGGCGTACATCGACACCTCCTTCACCCAACCTCCTAACCCTTATCCTTAATTCCTTTCCTGCCAAGGCTGTGCTTAAGCATCATAGGGTATCCCCTGATTTTTGGCATCATCATATAACAAAAAATAAATAAATCTTAATATCATAAGTTGTTTGAAATACCTTTCAAATTAATCAATATAATTCTTAATGACAGTCGTAACAAGATGGCGCAAAAGATAAATGTGACATTTGACAGAAAATTAAAATGGTACTAAACAGAGAATTAAGAGACACTCTTCATAGGTTAAAGAACCAACATATTGACAGATCGGTAAACTTACGGTACACAGAATTGGATTGGTGGATAAAGTAAGACGCGGCTAAGAACTTGTGTCTCTTTTTTAGTCGAAATCGAAGGAGTTCAACCTGATTTTTTGTGTTTACAGTGGAAGCGATTGAAGCCGATTGTGTTCCACAATTAATTTACATTTTTTTTGTAAAGATTTTGTATATTGTTCATGCCCAAAATTTTATTAAAAAATATTAACAACACATTTACCTAATTAGAAACAAGTGTGACGTGCAGGAAGTGTCAAAACTTAAAATAAAGCTGTGGCTAAGAGGACTTTAATTGAAAACGTCTCCGTTTTGTAAGAAACGTTAAACTCCGGTATTATTTAGCCATGTCTGAGAAGACTGGAGGGAGTGACAATTAAGCTTAAAGATGCCCATTTCATTGTTTGCGGCGATTTCAATACAGATTTACTCCATTTTAATGCAATGCCCAGACAATTTAAGGATACGGTTGAGACACTTTGGTTGAATGTGTACCAACTCATTTTACATCTAGTTCTTCCTCGCTGGCAGTGAGAAGACGAATTCTCTAATTACATGTTTTACCATCGAGCCCAACATATACACCTAAATACTTCGGGCGCACATAGACTTCCTATACTATAGGTCTTTAATTTTGTTAAGGTTAACGCCCACGTCAATCGCTCGTATTCTTCGAAAACTCTACATGAGAAATTGGAAATGTATCCCTTTCGTGACGACGTGATCGTCAGCATATACGTTAATTTAAGAAACGATGAAACGGAATGCTATGATGCGACTGAATCTCTATACGGAACACTGGTGATCACAATCTCCTTGGACGGTAGCCCAAATACATTGAGGACGCTCAGTAGATACTAGTAGAAGACCCTCAGGAATCAAAAGACTTTTAAAACCTCTACAGAATTCTAGAGTTAGAACATCATAAACAGGAGAAGTGTGAAGTCGAAGAACTTTCCTTGCGTTGAGCATATCATCGACAGTTAGCGTTCTGTTCAGGAAATCCCTACTTTTATTAGAGAAAATATGGACCTGATGAAAGAATTCATGATTGAACGAGAAAGTTGGCAATGTCGGACCTGGTAAGCTTCGCATAAATCGAGTCTACTTCTCAACAAGCAGTAAGTCGTCGAGTTGTATCGAAAAAATTCTCCGTTTTTATCTGCCGCTATCTCGATCGACACTATTGTTGGCCTATCGGGAAATGTTGCTCGAAAGTTAATTCGTCTGATTTATTGCAGTCGCTGATACATCAGCCCTAATACCTGCTGTTGTGCCGTGATGCGCCTTCGTCACGAGGATCCACCTCAATACTACTGAGAACGATGTCGCCTGCCACACCTCGTCACATTGTGAGATGTCGCATGACGTGTAAATTGTAGACGTACCGGCTCATTATTATTTGGTCACATAGGTAGATCCATTGTTCGTGAGTTTATCCCTAGGCACAGTTCGGGCTCCAGCAAGAATAATAATCTTCTCAAAACAACTTATCCGCGAGACGTCTTTCTATTAGGCTAACATAACCGATCTCTGCTAACGTAAGACGACTCTCCTCTTTGTAGGATCTTCTAATTCCCTTTACAACGTGGTGTGTCTCTCGGAAACCTGGCTCTCTGATTTTTTTGCCAATGCTACGGTTTTTGGCCCTAAATATCTGGTTTTTAGACGGGGCCGCCATTTTAAAGCGCCGAATGCTCCTATTGGAAGAGGAGTGTTGTGTGCGGGTTGTCTCAGCATTCCGCCCCTCAGATTGATACGTTATTTGACACTATACGCCCGTGGGATGAATTCGTCCTCTTGGGCGACTTAAATCTCCAGAGTATCAAGGGGGATTTTTCTCCTAACTTGGATGGTTTTCTTCCTTTGTAAACATCCATATCTCAACAGGCTTTCTTCTTTGTTGACGCCATTGCTTTTTCTGTCAATCCAGTCTGAGATATTTCGAATCACTCTGGAAGATTTGTTTACTTGGCTCGGCTTGTCCTCGAGTCGTCTCATCATTGTGCACTTCACTACGTTATCTTCTTTGGCCTTGATGCTGCTGCACCTACTGTACCGAGTAATTACACAGGCCTGCGAAATATGTCAAAAAACACTGTTTTTTACACTTTTAGGTTAGAATATCTTAAAAACCTGACGTGATAGAACAATTCTGAGCCCGTATTCAGTTTCAGCGAGAAAAATTACTTCGGAAACAACTACTATCTGTATTTTGTTGACGATACAGTCGCGCAACACATCAATTCATTGGCCCATAGGTTTTAGCTTTTGGAGACGGAGTTGGATCAATTAGTTGAGTGGCATGACCATAACGCCATGGTTCCCGGATATAAAACCCGGTGTCCCCGTGGGATTTTAAAACAGAATTTAAAATATCCATTCGGTGTCTAGGCTGTTGTCTATCTCGCAGCAAAAACAAGACATTAAAGCTTCCTTACTCCCCTCACCCTAACTAGGGTTAACCACTAGGCTTTGTCACATCGCAAAAAAATAAAATGTGGTCCGAATGGTATTCCTGTCTCCTTTCTTAAGTAATGTTCTTGTTCTATTGTACCTATTTTGTGTTATCTATTTAATCTAGCTATGGCTTTGGTGTCTTTCCCAACTTTTGAAAATCATATGTGATTATCATCCTTCATAAGAATGGTAATAAAGATGACATAATGAATTATAGACCCAATGCTAATTTTTGTTGCATTAGCAAAGTTTTTGAAACCTTACTTTGTAAGGTTCTCTACAGTCATTCGAAGCCTTTCCTTGGCTCCTTTCAGCACAGTTTTGTGAATGGTATGTCAACTATCACAAACATATTGAAATTATCTAACTTCTGCCTTTATGAGATCGAAGCTGGGAGGCAGGTTGACTTTACTGATTTCAGTAAAGCATTTGACAGAATTGTAGAGCGAAGCCCTTAACTCTACAAGGACTAACTCTACAAACCCTACATCTTGGTGAAAAAGTGTGGCTTCGCCGTTTCATGGAACTATTACGTCACTCAACATTAAAGGTCAGTGAGTTAATTTCCTACCATAAGTTCACATGAAAGTGATCACATAATACTTAGTAACTTATAGTCTCAAAATTATAAATGACAGTATGTAGGATGATCAACAAAATTTATCAACAATGGGACCTCTTGAAAGGCAGAATGTCGGAAATAATTTAACCAATCCACAACATCCAAAGCTTTACTTTTACCTATTTAATCATTTCAAAAGTTGCCTTCCATACTTCGTGATATCAACCTAGCTTTTTTCTATGACCTTGGCTTTCATGAGAGCACCCTGAGAGATTATACAGCAATAGTCCGAATATGAAGTAAAACCTCAGGAAACTTTTTAATAAACAAAGGGGCAGACAAGGTGACAACTTTTAATCTGACAACGAGCTTTGTCCCGCACGAAATCCAAGGTCATAGACATGAAAATGACTTGGACCTTGTGGATAGGATTCTGTGGATTCCGCGGCACGAGGCTTTAAAATGCTAAAGGCAAAGTATGTGACAAATTCTAGCCGTAGAGGTAGTTCCAAGGAGTTGTACCAAAATCTGTAACCACTGAAGAGTAAAATGGTAGAATCCTCATAGTCGCCAAAGGGCTGAATGAGAACACGTTAATGATAAATGTAAATCAAATACCAAAAGTTTGGCCAAAACAGAGCAGGAAGCAGTAACCTGTCGAAATGCATATCTCGCGCAATGCGGATTTTGTAACTTAACCGCATTCCCAACAATAAACAACGTTCCGATTGCAACGTAAACAATAATTTTCCCAAGACATTTGACACCAAAAACATTCGAAAGGCTTTAAAAATGTGTCAACAAAGTAGAGCTAAACAAAATCAATAAGTGCTACATTTTTCCAACATAAGAATTTTAAAGAAAAGTGGGAAATTTTCAATTTAATTGGACATTTTCATTGCTTTTCATTTCGAGAAAGTTTCCATAAATAATTATGGAGACGTTTTATGTTGCGGCAAGCAATAAGTCATCACTCACCCCCTTAAGGATTGAAATGAAAGGAGTTCAAAGAAGGTGAATGACCTCTGTCGACATGGATATATTGTATGTAACTGCGACATTTAGAGCACTACAATAAAGTCAGCACTACTGAAGGGGGATTAAGAACTACGTCAGAATTGGATCATCGATTACACAGAAAACGTCTCAAGGCAACATTCAGAAAAGACATGAAATTCCTGTTTAGCTTCAGGCCTATCTAACCCCCTGGCAGCAACCTTTTGTGCGAGTTCACAATTTCCTGAAGGGTGCTGAGGGCTCCACTATTTTTCTATACCTAAGGCGAATGAGAAAAACCTTTCATGCTCAATTTAGTTTATCGATTTTTTTTTTTTGTAAATGGATAAGGTGGTTTCTAGAACGGACTGACTTATAGACTAAATACTAATTTTCTAGTGTTCTTTTGGCTAATAGGGCGGACTTAAATTCATTAAGCTCTATTTGATTTGAGAGGGAACTTGCTTCTTTAAATTATTCTTTTGATTTTTGTTCACTCAGCTGTGAAGAGTTCTAATCTCAAAACTCAAGTAGAAGATTAGATTTTGCTCTTTAAAATTTTAAGTTGTTACGCTTTTGCTAATTTTGACAACATTAAATGATTTCAGTTTTCTTGTTTTTTTGTTTGTTTGCTCCCGAGAAAATTGTCATTATAATATTTGCTTTTATTTTTATTTCTTGCTATCACTACGTACTTTTATAGTAAGAGCACAGCATACTCTAGATACAAGAATGGAAGCTGACTCGAACAGCTGAGCATTCGTGGTGTAAAGAAACCAAAACTTGCTACAGTAATTGGGGAATTTTACTTTTTCGTATTAGTTCTCGCAGTACTTTTATAGTCTCAACTTGGAATTTACTTGACGTGAACATTTGTAGGTTGTTCTGAACATGTGAACACGATAAAAAGTATCTCTCTTTACAATTGTTATGTGTTTTAAAGGGAAAACTCTCTTGTGTTCTTTTTGTTGAAGTATTGAGCTTAAATTGCGTCAATGACATCAGCATTTCTCTTTTGGTTACAAGAGTGTGCAGTTTTATTTGTTTGCAAGGTTAATCTGTGGTACAACAAAAATTAAATAATGACACAAGGCTTGGTGGTGAAATGGCCGAATTGTCATGTTTTCCGGGCTTCTATCTAGAGAAGGCTCTGGTAGCAGAGCCCGTGACACAAAAGCCTCAGGCATTTGTTTCTAACAATACCTTTTGAATCTCAGGTAAAGTAAGTCTTTGGTCAACACAGAAACGTATCGGTTGTTGGGCCAAGTATTGCAGGACCTGAAAAGGAAGGAGATTTTAGGCCGCCCCAAGAACTCTTTTTTCGCTTATGAGCTATTTCTTGTTTCAACGCCGCAATTTTATGTTTTTAATTGAAAGCTCTATGCATTTTGCCACGCCAATAAATGAAAGGCTAGAAGAATGAAACAAAGTGTAAATGAAAAATCTTCATTTTCTCGTCGATTTTATGGTGGGTTGGCTCGCTATAGAAGACAGCTTTCCTCATATGAAATGCATTATCCTGAAGTCAAAATAAACCAAGACGGAGTTGGATCATTTGGTTGAGCGGCACGACCACCATGCCATGGTTCCCGGGTCCGACACTCGGTCTCTCCGTGGGTTTTTAAATTAGAAATACAAAATCCACTCCATCTCTGGGCTCTTGTCTAGCTCGCAGCAATGAAAAACAAGACATTTAAGTTTCTTCACTCCCCTTAGCCTAATTCCCTTCCTGCAAAAGTCATTTTAACGAGCATCAAATTGTTGTCCCCTAGGTTTTGGTCACATCTAATATATAAAAATCAATATTTGTTACCGTTAAAACTGTGTCAACTTACTGGCCGCACTTGCGCGAAGGTTATAGGCATAGTACAATTAAGTTACAGTAGGTGGCGCGCGTGTCGTACCGAGAAATGTATTTGAAAGAATATTTCTGCAATTCGACAATATTTTCTTTCCTTTCAACATAATTTAAAAATTGACAATCTGCAAACATCAAACGGCATATGTATGTCATTCGCAGTTTATCATACATATATTAAACAAGATCCAATTATTATCATCGATGCCAATCAATGTGAGTGAATTGAAATCGAAATTATTTAGTGCAAGTGCAATTTTCATGCTTCGTCAAAAAATATGCCCCCCAAACGTTCGTATAGGGCTGGGGTAGGTGTTTAAGTGGAGGTGGTATGTACAAATTCGGAAACGGCTAATTCGATTTCGATGGGACATCACCGAGCGGCGGGAAGAAAAAGCGCTAGGGGGGAGGGAGAAGTTGGTGGTGACATGTATAAATAATCAAAACGGCCCATATTAGTGTAGAATCCACAATTTTCGGCATCTGTATGATAAATAATGACACTCTCGATGATATTAAATAATTTGGTGATAATAATCCGATATGAAAGGGATGAGAGGGGGGGGGGGGGGGGTGGGGGGGAGAGAAGAGACAGTGAAATGTCCAATCGAAACCGATCGCTATTAGTACGAGAATCCATTGTTTTCGGTGTCGCTGAGAAGTGTGTGACACTCTCGATTCCGTTAGATACTGCGAGAAGAAGACACCCCTAGGGGTGGGGGTTGAAAGGAGATAATAGAAAAAATAATCGAAATCGATCGATGTCAATGTAGAATTCATAGTTTTTGGGTTGTCTAAAATGAACATAAACACTCTAAATGTCGTTGAATACTATGCAGTTGAGACACACCTAGCACTTCTAGAATGGAGTAAAGGAAGTGAGACGTAAAAATAATCGGAAAGTTGCGCTAAGTGGAAGTTTTTCCATATTGATGTTAGATAAACCGTACGAGGAATCTGTTGTTCCAGGGAGACCAAACAGGGGACCAAATTCGAATCAAATATGCGTATTGTTTCATAAATTTTTCGTTGTCTCGTCTAAAAGAGTGCAGTTTCGTGAAAATTGTAAGCCTACCGTCGTTAACATGGCTACAATTTCTGACCCCGTACATTTCTGGGGTATACTCTTGCAGTGTTTTAATTTTCTCCTCGTCGCTTGCATGTACAATTCTCGTTAAATTGGCGAAAAATTCCTGAAATTTTTTTTTCTAAAATTTGAAAATGTTTTTTCTTGCCTTTCCTCTAAAAACTGGCTGTGTGAAGCCAGCCGGTCAAATGCATGTAAACCGGGCTTTACATAAATCTATACCCAATTTTGTTCAAAAAATCAGTGGCTTGCGTTTGTCGAAATCGTATATGGGGTGTCGAGCTAATTTCTCTTCGAGTATTGCTCGTGATCTTTAATGGAAGGCGTAAAGTAAAGATCAAATATTAAATGGACTTGTTTAGCTTTGGACGAACAAATTCGTGAAAAAATGTGTTCCGCGATTTTCCCAAAGGTTTCGATCTGTTGGTCTCGAGAGCTCGATCTTTGACTTCAGAATTTTCGCGAGAACAGACTTGTCGGTTTTGAACTTTTCTTCCAAAAAATTGTTAAGTGCCGGCGGGGGAGGGGCCAATGGAGAAGCCAAGCATTCCTCTATATCAATATTTCTTTCAATAGCAATCGCTAAAAATCGGTCAAAAATTTCGCGTTCCATTTTCAGTAAAGCAACCTTTTCCGCAACTTTACTTTTGATAATTGTTTAGTTAATTTCGAGGTAAAATTTCTAATGGTATTACGCGAAATCGGGTTTATGAAACGACGCGGGTTCTCGGAACATTCTGAAAGAAAAACTTCTTTCTATTTCCGGCAAATGTCATTACTGTCAAAAGAATATCGGCTTAAGCAAAGCTAACGAGAAAGATTCAGAACTGAGCTTTCTAGAATATTGACGAAAAGAAGAAAAAAAAAGTTTATATGCAACGAATTTATTTATTTATTTCTTACTTTGAAACACTTGATGAATCACATCACATCTAGATACAAGCCCGGAAGCTGACCATTGGTGGTGTCAACAAAACAAACCAAAACTTGCCACAGTAGACATAAGGAAAAGCTTGGGGAATTGTACTTTCTCATAGTATTTCTCGCAATATGTTTAAAGTCTTAAATTGGATTTTACTTGAGGTTAACCTACAAATAGTCTGTACACGATAAAAAGTTTCTCTCTTATAAAACTGTTTTAAAGGGAAAACTCTCTTGTGCTCAGTTTGTTGAAGTATTGAGCCTAAAATGCGTCAATGACATCAGCGTTTCTCTTTGGTTTTGGTTAGGAGAGTGTGCAGTTTTATTTGTTCGCAAGGTTTGGTTAATCTGAGGTACAACAAAAATGAAATAATGACGAAACGCTTGGTGGTAAAATGGCCGAACTGTCATGTTTTACGGGCTTGTATCTAGAGTAGGCTGCGATCACGTATTTAATGACGGGAAGAATAGTGAGAGAAGGCAATTTTGAATGCCACCACAAAACGTCGAGAAAATGAAGATTTTTCATTTACACTTTGTTTCATCCTTCTAGCATTTGGGGTAAGTTTTCCCTTGGCCCCATGGCTGGCAGAGGAAGAACGAAAAAAAACCGACAACTTTTCGTTTATTTGCATGGGAAAATGCACAGCTTTCAATTAAAAAAAAAAAATTGTGCGCTAACACATGAGCGAAAAAAGCGTTTTTGGGGTGGCATAAAATCTCCTTCTATTGCAGGCCCTGCAACGCTTTGCCCGACAACCCATACGTTTCTGGGTTGACCAAAGACTTACTTTATCTGAGATTCAGAAGGTACGCTTCTAACAAATGCCTGAGGGTTTTGTGTCACGGGGTCTTAGACTATTAGGAGTATAAAGTCATTATGAACGCATATTGGACAGCTGTTGGTCACAGACCACACAGTTGGAGGCAAAACCAAGGCAGACTTGTTTGTGGACCAAATAACGCAAATTCTCATCCGGCTGAAATATCTTAAACATCTGTTTAGACGAAATTTGTTTATCTGTTGGAAAGCGAAAAACAAAAAAATGTCAAACGACAGAGCAAAGTAATTACTCAAAAAAACTTTTCTTAAACAAACAGCGCAATGTGTCATCCAATTAAATTCAATTAAAGAATGAATTCCAGCTTGTGTACGACATCGAAGTTTTCCTGTCGTTATTCATGTGTTCCGAGTCTGGTCATCCGAAAGTAAATAATTGCCACAAAGTTAATTTGGAAGGTTTCTTTTAATACCAAAAAAAAAATAAATTAAAAATTCAAGACATTGAGCAAAGCTCTCTCGTGTCATTTGATTGTGATTGGCAACACTTCTACCCCGACTACCTTCGACGACGGAAACGGATGATGCGAAAATCATTGCGAATTTTCTCGTGTTGAATGTTAATTTAAAGATGAAAAATTTTTTATTTGGGCCACTCAGTACAGATTGGCGATACATATGTCATGAGGTACAGTGTTTGTTTTAAGATATGACCTCATTTCGCAGGTCTGCTGTTCTATTTACATTTGAGTGGCCTCATAGTGCTCCCCTTATCGCGCTCATTCGGAGCTGTAAATTGTTCGCGCCCCATTCGGCTAGAATTGGATGTGTTTATGACATCAGGCACCTCTTACATTATAGTTCTGTCGTTCGATAAAAATAAAAATTTTACCGGAAAAAATTGTAATGAGTTGGTGGAGCACACAAAAGATAAGAACGATTGTTGATTTCGTAGTGTTTTGAATAATCTAAGATGGAATTGTTATCAATCCTACATACTTGGAGCCTAACTGGCAAAGTTATTTGTTATTTTTCATATCACCTTGCTGTTTCACTTTAGTTCGGAGAAAAACTTCTAATTTCTATCGAGAAATTACACCTTTTTCTAAATTTAACTCGCAGCACACGGAATGTGTTTATTTGAAGATTTAAAAAGTTGAATTCAAACTGTTGACGGCACAGCGGAAATAAATAACTTTGGTTTTATAGAGATATATTCTGTTAGAAGTCCGTCCTCCCCTTTCTTTTAATACGTTAACCAAAGAGATGAGAATAGAACTTACTATGCCAGAAACAGATGAACTGAGCTTTACATATTAACACTTAATTGCCGGCATAGTCATAATGTGTCATATAAGTCCATTTAAAACAGTGTGCTTCACTTCGACAAACGTGAACTCTGGTCGTCGTTTAACAGTTGGATTATGTTAACCCACTTATATGTCAAAATTACATTTTGTTGCAGCCAAAATCTTCTGCATTATTATAAAACGTGATCGCATACTTTAGCTGTCAAATCTGAACACATAACAAATTGGTGCTCTGACGCGAAAATCTTTTTACAGGAATTTTTAAAAGAGTTTTGACACCGGCAACTCAAATTAAATAACATCGATATCCTTGCAGAGCAAAGGGTTAGAACCAGACCTGTAAAGTAATTAAATACATTAGGACTGCAGTACAGCTTAAGTACAATTACCTTGTACCTAGAATTTTTTAATTATAAGTACAATTCCTTGGTACTTGTATTTAAAAATTTTAAGTACCAGTACCGGGACTTGTACTTCTACTTACAATTCCCAGAAAAGTACTTTAATATCTGATCTTAATTACTTTATTTTTTAAAAATTGTACTTAAGTACTTTTAAATTCTTTTTAAGCATTTTCAATTACTTTTAATTTCTTTGAAGTACTTTGAATTCCTTTTAAGTACCAAATTCCAGTACAAATATTCACTCACTAATATTAAAAATAAAAAAGAAATAATGAACAATGAGCGAATACTTGTATTGAAATTTGGTATGGAATTTGGCCCACATTTATTACTGCAAATAGGGAAGAGGTTTTAGATATGACACTCGTAAAGGAGTCAAATGATCTAAAGTAGGGATGGGCGATCTTCGATTCGATCTCGGCGGATCGATTTTTTAGCCTTCGACCTGCCGATTTTTGAATCGATTTTTTGCGGGACCGATTCGGCCCGAATCGATTTATTTATTTCCGATTCCCATCCAAGACGCGACGCCCTAATAAAACTGAGGAAGCTCAAGTGGAAATTTTTTCGCATCAACATTAATTTGTGTAATAAACCTGAAAATTTAAAATTCTGTACCTGTTAATGTTAGATTAAGGCCTTCCGGATCTCTAAAATATGGTAATGTTATCTGTATGAGTGAGTACTATGAGTATCTATACTGCCAAACAGTGTAGTTGGCAGCATTCAACTTTAGTGCATCCCTAGTTAAATTTAAGGCCCTTGAAAATTTCTCGCTGCTAACTAGGATAGGTTTTACGTTCGCCCACTCCGTCCTTCCTCTATATGGTATCCAGTCTGGAGCAAGGTCTTCTTCTGAACTATCAGCACTCATTTTTAGTTCTGTAGAATTGCAAAATTAATTACTTGGTGAAGAAAATATAATTTATTGTCATGTGAAGTCCACCGGTTTTTGCTATGGCAAATTAAGCCTAATGAAGCGGCACAAAATTTGTGCTTCTCGAAATTGAAATGCCAAAATAAATGGAATCGATCTATGAACATCGATCTTTTTAGGGCGATTAATCGATCTTCGAAATCGGAAAAAAATTACCGATCGATCCGCTCTGAATCGATTTTCTCAGTTCGATCCCCCATCCCTAATCTAAAGGTGGAGGACTGGAGAGTATCGGGAAACAGGTCGTTTTCGGACCACTGCTGGATACGTTTCAGAATCAACCTCCTGCCTGAGCCTCGAATCCCCTTTAGAAACCCGGTCAGAGCGATGAATTTAAAAGACGAGTAGCGCAAAGCGTACCAGCGCCAACTTGTGAGATTCTCGAAAATACCCTATCCATTGATGCTTCAGTGGAGGAATTATCCAAAGCCTGTACTGACGCCTTTAAGGTAAGCTGTCCGATAAGCAGAGCACCCAAGAAGTCGTATCCTGCTTGGTGGAGCAGGAGCCTGAGCGCGCTAAGAGGGGAGGCGCGAAGGCTTTTCAATAGGGTAAAGTCAACAAAAACAGCTGAGGATTGGACTGCCTACAAAAGGGGTCTTAAAGAGTATAAAAACTCCATTAAAAAGGCCAAACGCACTTCATTTAGGGCTTTCTGTGAGTCCATTAAGAGTGCGAGCGAGTCTGCTAGGCTCAGAAAGGCCCTCGCAAGCAGTCCCAGTGTTCCCTCTTTCTTGATGCGGGGCGATGGCTCCTTTACAGAATCGGCAGAGGAGACACTGGAACTGTTTATGAGTACGCATTTTCCCGGTAACTCGGATGCAAATAGGGCGACAAGTTGGGCTGGTAGACCGGCTAGAACGGAGCTACCAAGCCTGGATTCCGCCAGCTACATAGTATCACAAGATAGGGTTGAATGGGCAATTAAAACTTTTGCGCCATATATGTCACCAGGAATAGACGGGATCTGGCCTATCATGCTGTAAAAAGCACGGGCTTCAGTTATTCCGTTTCTAAGGGTGATATTTAAAAGTTGCCTCTTCCACTTCTATGTCCCTCTAGCTTGGAGACAGGTGAAGGTGATCTTTATCCCCAAAGCAGGAAAAAGTGCACACATAATCGCTTAGGATTCCAGACCAATTAGCCTTTCCTCGGTTCTTCTTAAAACGCTAGAAAGACTTCTCGACGTATACTTGCGTGAGCGTATTTTATCAGGAGGGGTTAGCGGCTCCCAGCACGCGGATACAAAGGGAAAGTCAGTCGAAACTGCGCTGCATGTAGTAGTAAGAACGGTTGAGCAGTCACTTAGTAACAGGGGATACACGTTGGGTGTGTTTCTTGATATTGAAGGGGCTTTCAACAACGTTAAGGCTGAAGCAATTCACGATGCCCTTATGTCTCACGGTACAGACCACTCTGTCTGACAGTGGATTGGCGCAATGTTGTCAGGCCGCCAGATCCACACAAAACTGGGCAACCACGAGAGAGTCAGGTCCGTCGATAGAGGAACACCTAGTGGTCAACGACATCCTGATCTCACTTGAAAGAGATGGGATAAAGGTGGTGGCTTATGCAGATGACCTGGCCTTACTAGTATCAGGAAAGTTCCCAAGCACCATGAGCGAGTTGATGGAAAGAGCACTAGATAAAGTCCACAGGTGGGCGAAGAACTGTGGTTTATCGGTCAATCGTCAGATGACGGAGGCAATCCTATTCACAAAGAGGGGGGTTGGTCGAAGCCTTCGAACCACCCAAGCTAGCTGGCAATACCCTAGCACTAAAGACCCACACTAGGTATCTAGGGATCATACTTGACTCCAAAGTAAGCTGGGGCATGAACATAGATAAACGCGTGAAGAAAGCGTCGATAGCGTTCTACGCCTGCAAGAGGATGTTTGGCAAGAAATGGGGTATAAGCCCTCGTATTGTCCACTGGATGTATACCATACCATATACCATAGTAAGACCTATTCTTACCTCCGGAGCTATAAGCACAACGCCAACGGCTGCAATGGATACTATGCTCCATCTTCTGCCGCTCGACGTCCACGGCAAAAGTATAGCTGCACGCAGTGCCGTAAGACTGAAAGAGTCCAATTGCTGGAATAGCTCTGACAACGGCCATAGCAGTATACTAAGGACCTATCCAGGAGGCTATCTGCAGGTGAACACCAACTACACCACCAAACTACTTAGTTTTGGGAAGGCCTTCTCCACAAGAATTCCAACCAGAGAAGAGTGGGAAGAATGTGGGGATGCCACCGGTGCAGAAATATCGGTCTTCACGGATGGGTCAAAAGCGGAGGACGGAGTGGGAGCAGGGGTCTTCTCGGATTGCCTAAGCATACGCAGTAGGTACCGACTACCGGACCATTGCAGTGTATTCCAAGCGGAGATCTTGGCAACTATCAAGGCGCTGGACTCAAATTTAGTCAGGTCGCGGCTGGTCGGCAGGTGTCTGGCTGGTCTCCGGACGTTAGGGGCGAGACACAAGGTAACTCTTTGCTGGGTCCCTGGTCACAGTGGTGTTCAAGGGAATACGGCAGCTGATGAGCTGAGAAAGGAGGGATCACAATTGGCAGATCAATCGGCTGGCCGCTAGAATCAGTGAAGAGATAAATTGACCTTCAGCTCGCTAAGCAAAGATGGAGTAACTTAACCACATGCAGCCTGTCAAGGCAGCTGTGGCCTGAATGGGATTTGAGAAAAACCGCGTTTCTGCTAAACGGAAGCCAGATAAACCTCCGAAACATTGTGGCAGTTATTACTGGCTACTGTCTTTTCGGTAGACACGCAGAACGTCTGCGCGTACCCACGAATGACTTCTGCTGGAGTTGTATGGACGAGGAAGAGGTAGAAAGTATTCAGCACTTACTCTGCGAATGCCCGGGCCTAGCAAAAAGAAGGTACAATGCAATGGGCGTAAACTTCTTAGGTGGCATGATTGATATAGCCGGCATCGGGCTGAAGCAGCTCCTAAGGTTTATTAACAGCTGCGGCTGGTTTTAGATAAACCCTGCAATTAGGTACGGTTCCACGCATGTGGTAACACAACGGACTATTTATAGGTCTATGTGAAGCTGATCGGCTGTAGGGCTGATAGCCGCCACCCTAACCTAACCTAACCTACCTTACCCTTGAGAAGAAATGTATGACTCTTCTTAAAAAAACCGGACAAGTGCGATTTTAACTCGCGTGGAGAGGATTCATTATGATAAATATGTTATCTACCATGTTTTTTTAAATCAGAACCAAATTTGTTTGTGGTAACTAAAAAAAGTATGTCTGGCATCGGATTGTAGAGAGAAACTGCTGAATATATTGTCTATTCTTGAATTATGTCTTGATAGAAAGTATTCATAGAATTAATTTTTTGATTTACCACCTCCCGCACATACGCAGCATAGCGTCCCTGACCGATTTGCCACTTAACGGAACGTCGAACTACAGATATTTAGCGCGGTAGGTACGAGGAGTGATGGATTCCTGGCCTAGTTAAATCCAACGAGTAGTACCAATTACTTATCCCAAGAACAAACTTAACATTGTAGTTGAAAAACATGTTCTTCCATACATTCCAACTGCAAATGGAAGTTTGTACGCACAATATTGAAGGATTTACCATGTTATTCTAAGAGCATAGACTTCTTATAGGTTTTCCTGTAATCTATAAGTAAGGAACTATTTTCTGTATTTTTTTCAAAATTTTAGGCTCAGTAGTTTCGGTGATAAGAGGGGAGGGGGCGGTATGGTCAATTTTCAGCAATTTTCTTAAATAACTTAAAAACAAGTTATTTTAAAATTATAAAAAAATATATTTGAGAACCTCACAACTTTTTTTAATTTTCTAATTTACCCCCCCCCCCCCTCATTATTATTTACGTGACACGTCCGTGTTTGGGTCACAGAAATTCGTATGTGTACCAAATTTCAACTTAATCAGTCCAGTAGATCCGTAGCAAATTGCCTGTGATAGGCGGACAGACAGACAGACACTCAAGTGATACCATAAGGGTCCCTTTTTTCATTCGGTCGTACAGAACCCTAAATAAATCAAGTAAGTACTCCTGCTGCACTTTCTCCATCGTTGTAACAACAACACAAAACAGACTGTAATTATTTGGCCTACAACTTTTTAATTATTTTTGATTTATTTCACAGCCAAGTAAACTAAACAATTTTCCCTCAGTTAATGAAGCGTTGAATATATTTTTTCACTTTTTACGCCGTTTTGGTAAACAAGCCGTCCGTCACCAATCATCTCTTAACAAAAGCAGAAAGGAGATGCGTCTCAATGGCGCTAGTAATTATAGACGCTGTAAAATACTGAAATTCAAAAAAAAAAATCGTCGAAATTTATTGGTCGCAAACTTTCAACATCCAAATCCGGTGATGCACAAAGGAAAACTTTCTTTATCACGTTTGACTTCCGTTACGCTACATTGGCAACACTATTCATGCGCACGGACGCAAAAACCAATGCGGTGATGGTAATTGAAAAGAAAAAGGAAAATATTGCACGTGTTGCGGCTGTACCTCTATTACTGTCGAGTGCTGTTACTTCAAGCGATGATACTTCAGCGGAAACATAATTTATTGCCGTGTCAGGAAACGAGGAATTATTTAAGACTATTGGATTTTAGATGATTTATTCCGGCAATTTAAAAAATAATCTGAAAATCATCATATCAGGCACACAACCATCAACATGTGTCCTTGCAGACCTGCTAAATATCCTTCCCCCCGGCACCATACATATTTACTCAGGCCATTCAATACAGGCTTATGCTGCCATAGCAACTACTGATAGCTTTACAAATATCCTTGAGCTAACTTATTTGGAGAAAGGAGAAAAAAAGAAAGGAGAAAAAAAAGAATTATTACTTCGAAGCGATTACTCTACGGGGCCTCAGAGGAATAAGAAAAGCTTTAAAAATTGATCCCACGAGGAATGCTGTGATATCGTAAGAGGAAGGAACTGAGATGGTGGGTGAGTAGTCCTTAACATTTTATGAGTACCACCTACCTGAACATTGAAAAAAAAATCTGCGGATGATAAGGAGAGCTTCGGTATAGTTAATGACGCAATTGATTTTTAAAATGAAAAGCAGCAGTGGTATGGGAAAAGATTGCAGATATCACCATGCTGAGATTGTACGGCATATCCTAGGGATTTTAGAAAACTTTTCAATCATTCTTAAGATCACAGTAAATACCTAGAGGAAGGAAGATCTAGTTCCTCTGAAGGTTGCTCAATCAAGAGATGGAACTTCAATCGGTTAAAGAGTGACGCACTTTTAATATTCCTTTTAGTATTGCCACATACAATATTGCTGGGGTTATGTGATTTGCTTAATGAGTGAATAAAAGGGTGCAAATGACAAAACAAAGATAATATCATCGCAACGGTTATTTACCAGGGCCAAACTGATTTTTGAGAAAAGTCTCACGGAGCCAAATCAAATGAATATGAGTATTATTAAATCACTGCAATAAGTTAGGTTAGGTTATAGTGGTAATGATGAATTTTGGGGCAAAGATTACCTACTACTAGATAACCGGCTCCCTAAATTACCCAGCAAGTCTTGAAAAAGTAACATTGGCACCACAGTAAAACGAAATATATCCAGCTTTTAAAGTCATAAGAAAACTGTGTGAAGTTGGCACCCCCTTTTTTGAATTTGGATTTTTTTTTTTGCAATCGTTTGTCGATTTCAAAATGGTGAACAAAAAACTTTTTTCTCTAGGTGCGTGAAGTTCGCCCGAAAAAAACGCGGGCCGGGTGGTAAAACGGTTTAACAGATTGTCCAACGTAGGACCACGTTTTACCACCCATTAATTTCATTTTACCACCCTTAATTTTTTTTTTATGGGAAATTTTTTTCGGGCCAACTTCACAAACCCGAAAAAAATGCGGACCGGGTGGTAAAACGGCTTAATCGATTGTCCAACATAGAACCACGTTTTACGGGTGGGTCAAGCTGGCACTGGCACATACTAAAAATTTAAAAAACGACACGGCAAAATAATGTGCTCTGTATGGGCTAATTTTGTGCCCAAATAAAAAATTTTGTGCTCGATAATTAACGCGGCAAATCACAGTTGTAATATCCACTGCCAGCTATCAGGAAAGCTAGCACTGCCTCTTCCCTGGCGGGGTTATACTTGGCCTTGGATAAAAAAATAACAGCGTTAAAATTAAGTGCTATTTATGTGCTTTAAAATAGCCGGGACCGATTTTCGAAAAAATCATCCCTTGCATAAAAAACAACCCCTACAAGAAATGTTAGTTCTCGTTTGTCCACCAATTAGTTTTATTTGTCCAAGCTTTATTTCAAAATGGCGGACAAAAATCTTTTTTTTGCACGATGTATGGAGTTCAAAAAGATTTTTTTTACAATTTTGGAGTTTTGGTGAAAAAAATAATGCAAAAAAAAGTTTTTTGTTCACCATTTTGAAATTGAGCTTGGACAAATAAAACTAATGGGTGGGCAAACGTGGACTAACGATGGACAAACGATTGCAAAAAAAAAATTTCCAAAATTCAAAAAAGGGGTTGCCAACTTCACACAGCTCTAACTCTGATCATATTGGATTATCTGATATTTGGCTTAACGATTCGCGGCTGTCGCGCGTGGATAATGCGAGGAATCTGGGAGTGGTTATTGGTTCTTCGATGAAATGCTGTGATCACATCAATCACACTCTTGGCAACATTTACGGTGGACTTCGCCGACTTTGGCTGTCGGCCAATATTCTTTTTAGAAACCTGCGAGCAAAACTTGTCAAAGCCTTGCTTCTTCCGCACTTTATGTTTGGTAGTTTAGTATTCCCCAGGCTTGATAGCTCTTGTAGTCATAGACTTAACGTCGCTTTGAATGACTGTCTCCGTTTTATATATTGGCTTCGACAGCGTTTCTTCTTTTATTCCGAAATTCTTGGGACACTCAGTGGATAACCATCATACAATAAAATTGCTAGTTTTTATGTATCATTTAATTCGCAACAAAGCACCTTAATATCTCTATGAAAACCTTGTGTTTCTAAGTTCTTCTACTTCCTTTAGATCTGATGGCTAAACAGATGGCGGCTAATGCTGCCGTTAGACTTACAGCCACAACTCAGTGGTCCAATACTAGAGTTGGGCACTCCACAATTCTGGACTCCTTTTCGCTCCAAGTGGGGCATCTTGAATACACCACTCCCAGCTACTCCTTTGTCAAGCGTTTCTTATTAACCATTCCAACCAGGCTTGACTAGGATGGGGACACCAATCCCTGTGGGGAGCCCATTCAAATTTATACAGATGGCTCTAAGCTACAGGGCAGAGTGGGGGTGGTGTTTTCTCAGAGCCACTGAACATTAGCTTATCCGTCCGCCTTCCAGACTACTGTAGTGTGTTTCAAGCGGAGGTCATGGCTATTCAGGAAGCTTTGAAGTGGCTAAGGGAGAATGAAGCTCCAAAGTACATCTGTATCCTTACAGATAGTCAGTCTGCTCTGCTATCCCTTGATTCTGTCCTATCGACATCTAGGGCTATTAACAGCTGTCGCTCGCATTTAAATGAGCTGGCCGAACGGTATCAAATTGACCTGTTCTGGGTCCCGGGGCACAGGGATATTCCAGGAAACAGCGTAGCGGACGAGCTTGCTAGACGTGGTACCACCCTGGAGATTGAATCGGAAAGGACTACTCTTGGTTGGCCCCTGCAACCTGTAAGATGTTGCTTAGTAGAAGAGCAATCAACTTAGCGAACCACAGATGGACAAACGGCACTACGTGCCATACGTCCAGACAGATCTGGCCTAAACTGGATCTAAGGCGCTCCAATTTTCTGCTCTCGAGGGGCAGATCTGACCTTAGAATAGCTACTGGGGTTATCATAGGCCATTGCCTTATTGGCTTACATGCAAAGAGACTGGGGATCCCCTCAAATGATTTCTGTAGAAGCTGCATGGACGAGGAGGAGGAGGAAACCATTTTACACTTTCTCTGCTAGTGCACTGCACTGGCACGCAGGCGAAAGTCCTTCTTAGGAAACTATTTCTTTGATAGTCTCTGCGATCTGGCGGCGATTGACGTTGCAGATCTTTGGCGCTTCATCGGCAGCTCCGGATGGTTCCAATGAGGAGGTGGAGGAAATCCTTGGATTCCCGTGGCATCACAGTGGCCTTTTTGAGGTCTAAGTGCGCCCTTTAAGGCAGCCACACAAACCTAACCTAAACCTAAATTCTTCTAGACGTCATAGTCTTTTAATCCCACGATTTCATAGAAAAGTATTAGAGCGCTCTCTTTGTTCAGGCTGCTCGCACTTGGAATAACTTACCGATTTATATACGGAACGTAGGTGCTCTCGACAGGTTCAGGATACTATTGTTGACGCATTTCTCAGCATTATAATGTCTAAATACTCTTGTAATGATTTATACTTAAGTTATAGCTTTTGTTTACTGGGTTTTTTTGGCTTGGCTTCTATATGTTATAAGTTAGTTACTTGTGTGCGTAAGAAACTTTCAAGATGTCAATGCATTCTGATCTTTTAACTAGTGAAGTACATTTGACATTTGTAAATGCACATAAGAAAACTGTACTTGTCTCTTATCCACAAACTCTCCCGGAAACCAAATTTTTAATTCTGATTGCAGGGTTGCCCGATGCGGGAAATATATAAAGGCAACAACAAAATGTTCACTACTTTATTCGAAGCCGTTTATCTAGTGGTAAGTAATCTTATTTGGGGTCTATGGACCAAGATTAAGGCTGTACAAATCGCTCGGTTCTACACCAACCATCTTTCAAGCAGAGATACATGCTATCGAAATCTGCGCATGTGAATTTACCAACAGAGGAATACGCAGTGCTAAAATATATATCATGTCCGACAGTCAGGCGGCACTTATAGCTCTGGGATCCTACACCTTTGAGTCTAAAATCGTCTGGGACTGTCTCACTGCTCTTAAAGAACTGGCCCAGAGCAACAGCATCACGCTAGCATGGGTACCAGGGCACGAGGGCATTGAAGGCAACGAGAAGGCGGATTACCTAGCAAAAAAAGGTGCGGATTCTCAGTTTATTGGACCGGAGCCATTCTGTGGCTCCTCAAAAAGCCGAATAGCAATGCGAATCCGGTCATGTGAGGACGAATGTAAGCACTCACACTGGGCAAATATCCCAGGGTCAAGACAAGCAAAGAGATTTATAACCTACTCAAAACAGAAAACGAAGGAGCTGCTCTCACTCAGCAGACCAGATTTAAGGCTCATAACAGGACTTCTAACTGGTCACTGTCACCAGGGCTACCACCTAAAAAAGTTGGGGCTGGCTAATGATGACACCTGTCGATTCTGGTTAGAAGAGGAAGAGACAGCGGAACATATCCTCTGTCACTGTGAGGCCTTCGGCCGTATCAGGCTTAGACACCTTGGTGGGGCTTTCCCATCAACATCAGATATAGCCAAGGCAGCCCCCAGAAAAATTTTAGGTCTGATAAGGGAACTAAAGATTGACGGGGCTTCCTAATACTAAACCTGGATCAGGTCAGAAAACATCAAATTGGTCGTAGTGACTAAAGGATGCGGTTAGTCCTTGATCCAATCCTTAATAATAATAATAATAAGTAATCTTTGACTCATTCTTGAATGAGGCCAAACTACTCTATTTATCACGACCTTACGGTACATAGTTTTATAAGATTAATAACAGCAAAAGTCAGCAAAGAATTTGCTAAGAAATTAGCATTTGAAGGAAAAAAACCTCTTTTGGAAGCACCTATAAAATTTGTAAGGTCATCAAATTCAAATTATCCCGGAATCATAGCCTATTGCCGTAGGAGAAATCGGCCCACCAGTTTACAAAGCTACAAATTGTAGCTCGTTACATAATCAAACTCGAAACCAGAAGGTATCACTATCATGGCGATGTTTGTTTTATGCAAATTTCCCTCTGTCTGGCGCGACCTATACAAATCTATGCTTTTTGAGTAGATTCCAAAAATCGTAAACAATATGTTTCTGTAGGAAACATTATGAGCCCAGAAAACAAAGTAATTAATGCAAATGACGCGAATGGACACCCACACTAAAGTTTTCTTGGCTAGCGCTTGTTGGCAGTGAATCTATCTGGTCTTGTGAGTCATCTGATTCCCAAATTAGGAATCTGACAGCAGGCTAAGTGCTACGAACTTGTGGAGCTTCGCAATGTTTGGTTTGTTTGTTTTGCAATTGTACGACTGACGGGGATTCGTATTCAGTTCTGAGAGTGATTCATGACTTTTATATGCAAATACAGGAGCCCAAAAGAAGACTTCCGGAATGGATAGAGTCTTAGTCGTCCTCGGTGAAACTTTTCTGTTTGAACTAAAGAAAAACACACCTTCCACTGTACATGTGTTACAACCTCGCGATCTGGGAAAGATGGATGCAAGAAAGTTGCAAAACTGGTTATGCGATCTGCTTTGTACAAAAAGAACCGAAAACAACAAAGAGATGCTATCGGGCAGGTCTAAAGTTCTGACGAACGGCAGACACGTTTTCGTTTTTTGCAATGGAGAAACTCTCAACCGACGTTAGCTGCATGAATAGAAAATGAAAGTCTCAAAATCCTAAACGGCTTTATTATCTAAATAACCAAAACTGACCATTCTTCACGATTCACATCAAAACAATTTTCCAGTTTTCACCTGGTCATTACAAATCCAAACAAAAACAACCAAAGGTAAGGCGTCCGAAGATGCAAAGGTACCTCCGCCAGCCATAAATATTCCTCGGACAATAAAAACAAAACTGGTTTCAGGTTTCTTCGACTTTTTCTTTTCGAAGCCTCAAATTTACGGCTGATGCACATTTTAGGCTAAGCCAAAGCCATTCCATTCGCTCCAAGGAATACCTGGGGCACCATAGAGCGATATAAATATAATCGCAGTCGACGGGGGAGTCTTTAATCTCAACGCAAGGAACGAACATGAGATCCGAGACAAGCCAACGAGAAGAAATAAATTTTTGTCCGCTTGTGTGAGAGATGTGGCCGCTGAAGTTTTTATATCCGCTAAAAAGGGTTATAAGCGCTTTTATTTGTCTCTTTATCGTTTTTTTTTTCTTAAAAGATTGGATTACCGTCGATGTTTTGTCTTTCCTCGTCCACGTCTAATTCTGTAGAGCCAGTGATTGTCGTGGCAAGAGCAGCATTTAATCTTTTTCTACACAGTTTTCGTCTTGTCGATATTGCTTGATCCGAGGCTAGTCCGATTAGATTAGACGGAAAAAAGTGAGGTTAACTCTTGCGTTTTTGTCACCAAACGCAGTTTATTTCTTTGACAATAGAAAAGCTCTTAATCTCATTCATGGGAGATAATTCAATTAGGAAAGTAATTACTTCTTTAATCTTTTGCGGCCAGGAGACGACGGATCGTGACCAGTTCTGCACTCAACTTAGTTATGTAAAATTGCTAGTGTAATTAATTTAACCCTTTTATGGTTGCTCTTTGCTTAGAGTAGGTAAATTCATTAGCTGTTGTCTCCCCCCAGCTGATAAAATTCAATTTTCAAAGAAAGAGTTTTTTTGTGGTCGATGATAAGATTATGGAGTTGTTCACCTAAGTCTGTCATCACATTAAAAAATATATGCTTGTCGGAAAAGTGTTACACAATTCTTGAGTAGGAATTACACATCAAGTCATTGGCGAAGAGTTTCTGAATTTTGCGACTAAAGATTGAATTTAAGTGGTTTTTGCAGTCCCAAGTCACCAAAGATGTGTGTGCTTTAGCGTTGTCATGATAAAAGACGATTACTTGACGGCGTCAGTAGGTACCAGTGTATCACATATTATGTTTGATAGACAGTTGTTTTGAACGTACGTCTACATCTTACACATATCAAAAACCTAGTGGCGTCAGGCTCATTTAGTCAGCGTGCTGGACTGCAAAATCGATCATACACGGAACAAAAATTTCAGGAAAAATTACGGTTCCTTACCGCCATCGTGTGGCAAGTAGCACATTCTGGCAAAACTTAAACAACCGCACTATAAAATTTACGATTTTGTGCTCATAGGCAATTTTTACGGAACAGCAACGTAAAATTAATCAGTAAATTTTACGGTTCTCCACCGTAATTTTCCAAAGAGATTAAATCTTTGCAAGTGAATTGCTTAGTGAAGGTTGACTTAGTGGTGAAGGCGTTGGAGTCGATGACAACTAGTGTTCGAATCTCAGACTGTGTACATTTTTTATTTCGTTTTTTCCCTAGAGGTGAATTAATTTGAATATATTTACGCCTTGTAAATTCTATGCTCGGAATATGCTTTGAAACCGAACAAATACTCGGGGGCCATTGTTTAGGAAATTTTATGGTGCTGTTCTGTAAAAATTAAGGTAGCTGTCAGTTGCAAAACGATTTTTTTTTGTTTACTATGCAATACAAAGCTTTGATGCATTAGTATGGCTTGGGGCGGAAGGGAATTAGGGTAATGTGAGTGAGGAAAGGTCTAGTTTTTGCATTGCTGCGAGCTATAGAATAGCCCAGGTCTCGAATCCGGAAGCCATGGCATAGCGGTTGGTCATGCCGCTCAACCAATTGAGCCAACACCGTCTCCGCTGCTTGTAGTTGAGAACAGTTATTTTTCCCGAAATTTTCGTATAAAAATTCCTTTCCTCTTCACAACAAAATTAGCAATTCTTCCATACTGTACCTACCCATTATCCAAAAACTAAGTTTAATCAAGAACTTCGTGGGAAGACAAAGTGGAAGACCAGCGAAATGGGGGAAAATGTTGTACACAACGATATTTAGTGGCGGCGGCTTATTACGGAATGCCGTATCGACGCGGCCCTATCGTCTTCCGAATTAGGTTGAAAAGCTTTCTATAGTGCTAGAGAAACAGCAATCCGCGACCAAAAAGTCGCTATAGTCAAATCGACATCAAAAAGCTTAAATCAACAACTATATCCGCTAAACTGGAAGAGTAGTGTTGAGGTAAGTTTGCCCTACTAGGAAGCCACCTTGACGAGATAACTGGGCGCGTCACCGCTTGTCATATCTTCGTCGGGGCAACAGTTCGTATTTTGTGTGTGTGGGGGGAATTTGGGATAACTCCTACAGAAGATGTGAATTTCTTCGCATGTCATGTGAAAAGCATTGCTTGGTTGATTTAGTGAGTTGCAGATCACTCACCAGTTGGCAATATTGCAGGAAGGTTGTGCATTGTTTTTTAACACAAACCGCCGCAGTCTCGGGGATGTGCACGAACCACCATTGAGCAGGGCCAGTCATAAAGAGATCTCGGGATCAGGATTAGTGAGATTAGGAATTTTCTGACCTACTAGCAAAGACAGTTTTTGCAACCATAACTCAGTTGTTAAGTAGTCTATATATTTTTATTTTTTTTTTGGGAGCGGGGAAATGCATTTACGCACCTAGGGGACTAGAGCCCCCCGTGTGCCGGACTCACCTGGCCAAACGCCAATAATACCGGCTAAAACCCCCTCCCCCTCCAGAAAGACCACCACGGGACCGTCAACGTGGTGGAGTCCTATGAAATAACCTCCCCACCAAGGGCCACAACTCAACAGGTGCTCCCCTAAGAGTCCCTGCCTTCTCGCCACCCCAACAAGTTATCAGTTGTCATTGTTGCCTCCTTCATTTTGGCGAAAGATCCCCCTCACGAAAAAGGCAATCCTTCGCCAGTGGTCCTCCCTCTGCAGCATGACCCCGACAACATTGTACGGGGTTATGCTGCCCGTCTCCGCCTCCAGTTCATCCCTCTCCGGCCTTCAACGGACATATTCGAAGAATGTGTGGAGAGCGGAGTCTGATGGGGAGCCGCAGTTATAGACAGCACGGGCTCGGCACCTTTCCTATACGGTGAAGGAAGGCCCGGAAATGCCCGTGCCCCGTCAGCATTTGGGTGAGGAAGTAGTCCACCTCACCATGCTGACGGTTTAGTCAAGTATTTAGCTAAGGAATCACTCGGGCTGTCCACCAGCCCCGCGACTCTCCATCCCATCTTTCTTGCCAAGACGCCATGGTCTTGGCCCGGGCCACCTTCACGGCCTCTCCGCCGGTTCCGAGACCGTGCGGTAGGTCTAGTAGTATGCTATATATGACAGGAGTAAAAATGACCTAACTAACATATAAGGTCTTAGCAAAATTGGCTCAGAAAATGTTCTGCGCAAAAAGGAATCGCGTGAGATTTCGGGCAAAAACAAATCAAAGAAACACTCCGGGCAAAAACGACTTAATTAAACGTAATGCAAAGTTAATGCAGTTAAGTAGTTTTTGTCCGGAGTATATCTCTGATTCGTTTTTGCCGGGAATCTAACGCGGTTTGTTTTTTCGCGGAACTTTTTCTAAGCCACTTTTGCTCGGACCCTGTAGATAGGTAATTTTTACTCTCAGCCGCCTGTGATATAGCATAACTGAACACCCAATCGCTAATTTAGAGTTTAGGTGGATTCGGAGTTGGATCAATTCGTTGAGCAGCACGACCACCATGCCATGGGTCTCGGGTTCGAGACCAGGTCTCCCCGTGAGCTTTTCTTAAGAAATTAAAATAATCCACTCCGTCTCTGGGCTGTTGTCTAGCTCGCAGCATTGCAAAAACAAGACATTCAAGTTTCCTCACTTCCCTTACTCTAATCACTTTCCGGCCAAAACTATGCTAACGCAACAAAGGGTTGTCCCCTAGGATTTGGCCACATCGTATTAAAAAAGACCTGATTAGATTGCTAAAAAATCTAAGTACCCGTAGTTCAATCGACTGCAGACGGAATGCCGGTCTATCCTAGGTCGTAATTGCGGAGATGAATTCTTGGTCTGAGGATGAGTGCACTGATATTAAAAAGTAGTGCTCATATACAATACCCCATCTTCCAACAGCATAGCTCTTTTAAGATAGGTGACCCCGTTGACGTTAAAGTTTTGCTTTTAATTAAGTTGTCCACGGTTGCAAATACATACTTACCCCATTTCTTTACGTAGCCCATATGTTACCTCCCCTCTCTTCGTCTAAGTGTGGCAAAACCATCTTCTAAAAAAAAGAGGCTAACGAATCTGTTTGCTTGTATAGAAATGGAAGCTTATGGCAAATGCCATTAGGAAAACTTATAGCAAAAAGTCCTATAACTCACAGCAGTTTAAGGTGAAGTTTTCTTTCGAGTGGTTGCCTCTTTCCCTAAATTGTCGAATGAAAAAGGAAACAAAGATCTCTTATTATTCATTAAGTTAACTCAGGCAAGCCTTGCCATCCCATAAGGGCATGACTTGCCTTCCAATAACGACATCTCATTTGTCTTTCTTAGAATTTTAAGGACTTTTTCATCACTCAAAAAGTTCCGGACAAAACGACGCAATGAAAACGTAGAACTTGAAAACAAAGCTTCTCCATCTCGAAAGAATTTACTCGTAATTACAACTGAAGCAGAAAGGACACTTGCCATGCAATTGAAATGTTCGCAGGAGAAAGGAGAAAATTGGATAATCAAAGAAATTCGACGACGACCTGCTGGGTTATCGCCTTTTTAAGCATTATACGAGCAGAAAGTGCATGGAAGCCCGAGCTGGTTGACTCCTTTTACTTCCAATTGCGTCTTGCTATCACCTTGTGCTCTACAACGAAAAGGACAAAAATCCATTTAAGGTTGTGGTAAAAAGGAAGATAGCGAGATTCTATGAACAAGTTGACATATCGATTTAAAGGCGGCGTCTGCGCGGACTTTTGTTATGTTATGCTTTTTGTGGAGACGGGGCTACCATTACGAGACTTAGTCATCATAGGGCAACCTCCCAAAATATTGCAATCAATGCAGGCTGTTCGCTCCGCAATCGTCAAGTTTCAAGAGAACTGGGAAATATATTTCAGAGGATTGTCTTAATTACTAAAAAAACAATTGAAAACTCTACTTACTGGCATTCATTCATAATTTCTTCTTGGCTGCGTACTTGAACCGGTGCCAACTCCTCCACGTTCTCCTCGAAATTCCCAAAGCATTTAGTGATTTTGTCGTCGAAAGTATTAACCAAATCCTCAAGACTTCCGCTAAATGTTTCGGTAAAGTTGTCGACATTTGTATCCTTGGTCACGCCATTAAAACCGCCCCCACCAACATTGGGGTCGACGATACTATTACAATTGGGGCTGCCGTTCTTGCTGACATTAACATCTCGGACAGCTTCCTCAAGCAGTAAAATATTATTGTCTGATTCTTTTAGATTCAAGTTCAATGTATCACTCAATGCAGCTTTTAATGCACTCGCATTGGAGCCCGTTTGGCTGATAAACTCACTCCCGCCCCATTCGTCAGCCTCCTCGAATTGTGCTAAAGGAGCCTCAAATTTAAGCTCGGCCATCTTAGTGCCGAGATCCCGCATGGCAAATTAAAACTCACCACCCACAAAAGGATTCAAATTAATTCGATTAAGATTTTATTCAAAGGAAATTTCGATATTTTCACAAAAATTGATTTATCAATAAAAATTTCACTCTTGTGTGCACAGCACTGACACTGCGAAAATGCGAACACAACTCCTCCTCGGGGGATCTACCACCCGAAAAAGGACGACGTAATGGAAGTATTCCCACAAAACACAAAGATCCTCACTGCAATTGAACTTTTAATTTTCACTCGAATTAAATGCGAATTGGATCCATGTTAGCTGACAGTTAATAATTTTATCAATTTTCTGACAATCAAAAGTAAAACAACCGAGCGACGAGAGCGTGACCTCTACACTTTCAACGCTCACCGAAAACTACTGAAGACAAAAAAACTACTGACAATTATCAATTTAAATTGAAACTGGAGCCAACTTCATCAGGCCGCTCCCAGAGAGAGAGAGTTTTGGAGAGCTTACAACAACAACTACCTAGTAGGTAGATTAAGTTGGCAACAGTTCAATTTAAACGTTGAATTATTTATGATGTTTTTGCAACAATATATATCTAAAATGACATTGGTAGGCAACCACACGATATATAAAGAGGAGGACTACATGCGCACAAATGTATTTCCTTCAATAAATGCGAATTTCATTTTAAAAATACCATATAAATAAAATGACGGTTATTTTAATTGAAACGCAACCAACTTAATCCACCTACTAGGTAGTTTTTGTTGTAAAGCTCTCTAAATTAAATTTTAGGTGCAGAAATTGTAAATGTGTGAAGTTATCAAATCTTTTAACCACTTTCTTCTGCCATCTATATGTTAAAATACTAAACGTTCTGACATTACTCAATCTGCTCTTCTTGGCAAGAAGAAAAAATGTCTGCTGGTTGTTGGTTGGTGGTGCAAATTTTTCGGTACTCGGAGTGTTAGTTGTTTTTAAGAATTTTTGTCAAAGTTACGAAAAACTATGTGACAATTGCGTGTATCCTTAAAACAGATGAAACGTGAAACGTGTTAGATTGTCGTTAAGAAGACCGGAAGACTACTCCAACGATGACAGACTTCTTGGAAAACCTTCTCAATAGCATGTCGACGGCCTTCAATTCAAGTCCTACACCAGCTGATGGTGCTTCTGTCGTTGATCTAAACCTGAATGACGATAAAACATTAAAGTGGCGTGGTTTACACAATAATCAAAATCCCCGAAAACATCCAAAAAAGTCTTCCGATGCGCCAAGCAAAGAGGTGAAATCATCTCAAGGACAAGATAAAACGTCGTCACCTCAGGTGGATAAAGAGAAAGTCACGTCAGGGTCTTTAAGCGCGATGGACAATGATGATGGTACCACAACGATTGAGACGAAAAAAGATGATTCTCACAAGGAATCGGGTCAGAAAACGCAAAAGGTGGGTAGAATTAAACAAATTTTTAATGATTCTGAAGTTGGAGATTTCCAGAAGCGTCAAGTAGAACAAGAAATCAACTCAAGACGACTGAGGAGGTCTCGTAATGAAGCAAGTGAGGTTGACACTGTAAAACCGTTGCTAGCGGAAGATAAAACACCTCCACCAAAGCGACGGGGACGATCGAAAAAACTCGCGGAAGATAGAGAGAAATCAACAACAATTGCTACAAAAAACGAGAAAGTTGATAGCGATAATCAGATAGGATTAGAAAATGGACCAGTTCGGAAGTTGCGACGAAGTGAACGAAATGCAAGTATGGAAACGAAGGGCGATACTGAGATGATAGCAGTGGATCAAACCGTAATGGATCAGGAAGACGCTCAGCAACATTCTAACGAAATTGCTGAAGTCAAAGAAAGGAATACTAGAAGAAGTGTAAGACTTGGTAGCAAGTTGGATAACGAAGATAATGTCTCAAAGGTAATTGTACGTAGAAGTATTAAGCTCCTTAATTGAGCCCATGACCGATAGGAAAGTCTTTTATTTTAGCTAAGGTAACAAAAGTTTCTATGTACGCACATAGGGAAATATCTTAATTCTAATTAATCCACATTCGATGTATGATAAGAAAGAAGGAATCCGTCGTAGCTTTTCTTTTATTTATATATGTATGTGATGTTGCCAAAGCTCGGGGGATGCCCTGTGTTGCTAAAGCACAGCCTTAGCAGGAAAGGAATTAAGGATGAGGGATATGGGAGGTGTCGATGTACGCTCCGTGTAAAAGTTTCGGGCTCATAGAAGAGGGAAAAACGAAAGATGGTAAACTGTTCCACATTCGTGTTGTTCTGCTTATAAAAGCTTCCCGAAATTTGACGGTACGTCCTGGTACGGTTCACCTGGAGAGTATAGGGGTGGGAGCGACTAGTAGCTCTTGTATCGCGCGTTGTCATGTGTCTACAAGGAATCAGGCTAGCAATTTCGTTAGAACAATGACCATGGATATAACGATTGAAGTGTGAGAGAGAACCGACATTCCGTCGATGCTCTAAAGAGTCAAGGCCTTCAGAGATTGATGCCAATAAGTTTAATAGTCTTACGCTGGACTTTGTCTAACGCTGACAATGCGGTGGTACAAATATGGGAATTATATTCAAGTCAAGGTCTGATCTGGGACTTGTAGATCAGCGCTAAGTCAGATGCGGTCGAAATATTTCTTACTTCTCTTGATTAAAAATTATAGGCGAATCGCGAAGCTTTCCTGCATACCAAAGTTGTTCGAGTGTGTCATATATTTACAGCTTATTGGGCCGTGTAAGGGGCTAATCTCGCCTAATCAAGATGGCTTCCTGCCTGGTAGATCGATGACAACTAACCCGCTTGAATTTACTTTCCACGTAATCTCTGCTTGAATGCCTTTCAACAGGGTCTCCAGGCCGACTACGTCTACACCTACTTCAGCAATGCTCAAACTTAGAAAGTTGGATTTCCCGCCTTTGATGCTCGACTGGATCTCCTCGTACTCAACAGATAGGATATTACGACTATCATCTCGTAATACTTTATCTCGTCGTTACGGCTTCTTCTGGTGTACCTCAGGGTAGCCATCTTGGCCCGCTGCTGTTTATTCTTGCCATTGACGACATTGTCCCCCCTGATTAAACACTCCAAAGTCTTAATCTATGCGGATGATATGAAGATTTTCTCTTGCGTTAGAGGTTTGGTGTTGATCAAATGGCCTGCAAATTGACCTGGATAAATGCGAAGTTATGTCAATCTCTCGGAAACTCAGGCAGCTCGTCTTTGATTATACCTTTGGGGATACTACTACTACTATCCATCGCGTGCAGTCTATTACTGATCTTGGTGTGAAGCTAGACAAAAAGCTCGATTCCACTTTGCACAAACTGTATTGTATATAGGAGTAATTCAGTTCTGGGTTATGTCGGTGCTCAAGAGAGTTTTCTGATCGTCAGACCTTAATTAACTTATTTTTTTCTTTGGTTAGACCAATCCTCCTTGCTATGCTGTTCATTCTAGACTCATTGAGTCAGTACAGCGGTCCACTAAGACTTCCTCCTTATGAGGATCGCCTACGATTGCTTAATATGCACTCTTTGGAGGCCGAGTTGCTGACCTAGTATTTATTCACCAGCTTTTGAACTCGATCATAGATTCTCGTGCCCTCGCAGTTTAGGTTTCTTATATACATACCCCGTATAGCTTTAGGAGACTGCCTTTACTACATGTCGTTCACTTTCGGTCTAACTATGCTATGCACGAGCCCATAAATCAAAGTCGTGAATATGTGCCCTTTTCTCGACCTAACCCTTACTAAAGATTCGCTAGGGTCCATTTCCGAGCTAGCTGGTACTAATAACAAATTGTACGTGTAAAACGGTCTCGTCTTCCTCCCCGTGTAGCACCTGCACAGGCTAGATTCCTCCATTCCTATTGCTTTCTCATGAGCCATTAATCACAGATTCCCTGTCATGAGGCCTACAAAGAGTTTCAATTTATTTGATTTCGATGCGTTGTGAGTTGCAAAAAAAGCTTTTCTGTGTCTTGCCTTTTCTAATCCTTTCAAATTTATCGTCCCTTCCTGGATGGAAATACCCAAGTTGAGTATTATTTTCTATTCCTGGGATTCCGCAGTGGCGCTTTTGAACGACTTTATTGACACTTGTCTGACTGTGCATATTGCTATTCTTGAAGATCTCACTCACCCTTCTATAAGCTTATTTGCTCCTATATCAGTATTGTTCCTCGCATGCAACTCCAGCTTCACTCGTTTTTTCAACCGTCTATGTATACCACTCTGGTGTTTTCATGGATCACCTCTTTGTTGATTCATTCTCTTTTTGGTAGGAAAAAAGCTTTTAGGTTTACCTCTAGGTTCGGGTTCTGTCTAGATCCCGTAACCCTTTGTGGGGCCTGGGGCGGGAGAAGATTTTCACCCGACTCGACACAACGATTGCAAGTGGACCTACAATTTAAAGTGGACTCCAAACCACTCGCATTTTCTGTGCAACTCTTATGGCCATTTAATCGTAATCTATTTTCAGCATGAAATAACCATGGATTGCCGTCAGTGGGATTCGAATCTGTGACCTCTATACTGGTAGGCCGACACGTTATCACTTGCTCCACCGACGACTTAGTTGTGTTCGTTGCAATGCTTAGGATGACTTCAAGGGCCCTCGTCGGTATTGACATAGCGGCCCCTGTGATGCCTAAGCACATTCGCTGTACTTGGTCCAATTCACTGCACTTGATCCAATTCCTGATTTCTACCCCACTGCCATTGCTTTCCACCAGACTGATTACATACGTACGTATACATCCATTTTATGATATAGGGTGATAAGCCCCATACCTTACCAATCGCATTCCTAGACGCTAAGAATGCGATTTTTTTATGTTTCGAATCGTGGCGACATAGATAGCAATACTGTAAATTGGGGCTTCCACGGAATATTTCTCAGGTCATACAAGGATCGACAAACCAAAACCCTATATCTGTGCTTCTAGCTAACGACATTGGCAACAAATACTTCACACTTATTTGGACAATTTCTTTAACACTTTTGCTTTAACCTTCTAAATTATCTTCCAGGAATTGCCAGTTATACCACCCGAAGAGCCAGAATGCAACGTTATTGCTATTAAAGCAGAAAATTCCGATGATCAAAAGCAAGAGGAGCCGGCATCTCCTGCAGAAAACGAATTAACAGACATATCTCTTAAACAAACTATAAATGAAAAAACTCCAAAGAAGCGCGGTCGGCGCGCAAAGGTGCCTATACAAGAAAAGCTTGCCAAACCCGACATGAAAAAGACTCCTCGTTCAGGAACGAAAAGTTCAACCGATGGGCCAACAACATCTAATCCGACAACGCCGAAAGAGAAGCCTCCAGAACGTGCTACGGCACTATCGTCACAAAGACCACTCCGCAGAATTAAGCCAACAGCAAAAATCTTAGAGAACGATGAGCTCCGATATGAATTCGAGACAAAGAATATCGCTAGGATGACAGCATGCAATGAGGTGACCTACGATAACGACACCTCCAAACAGAAAAAAGATGATAAAACAAAAGAATCATCAGGGGACAGTGCGGAATCAGCTACACCCGCTGATATTGTGAAAAAGAAACTTTTCCCGAAAAATAATAATAATTTAACTGTGGACAACATTTATCCGAAATCCATGCAAAAACCCTGTCCTGACCCCGAGGCTTTCTTAAGTGAAATTAAAGCAGCAAAGATCAATTTACATAAATCGCCCGAAGATAAGAAACTGAACAAGAAACAACAACGTAAATTGTTTAAACAAAAAGAAAAACATTTCGAAAAGCTTGGATTGAGGCGAAATGTGCCCAACGACGTTTCGGACTCGATAGACTCTCCCAGTGATAACGAAGAGTTCGTTCCTTCAAAAAAAGTTAAAGTTGGAAAAACCAATGTAACCTTACGGGTTCGTAGCTTAAAAGAAGACTGTGTGTCCCTCAAGGATGGACAAAAGACAACATATCGCAGAAAAACTAATGCAATACAGTTAAGAGAACAAGTGGTCAATAGTGTCAATGACAGTAACATGCATGACAAAGATCAAGTGCAGAAGGAGCCAGGAGAGATAATCTGTTTCTGTCAAAAGTCTTCGAAATTCTACACACCGTACACACCTGAAACATCCTTCTGTTGTGCCCTGGATAACATCGAAGAACAAAAGGTTGGGTGCTGCAACCAACTCAGTGGGGATCTTCTGAACCTTCTGCGCCCAAGTGCACGTGTAGGTTACATGATTCTTTGCGATGATCACAAGAAGCGTTTAAGAGCCCACAACTGTTGCGCCGGTTGTGGAATATTTTGTACTCAGGTAATGTCGTTAACATTGATTTCGGGTTTCGTTTTTATAATAACACTTTTTCCTTGCAGGGAAAATTTATGTTGTGCCCACAAAAACATTTCTTCCATTCAAAATGTGCTCAAAAATTCATTCTTAACTCAACACACGATTCCAATAGTACCTCACCTCATAACGACCCCGTCTTGCTGCTAAAATGCCCGCACTGTGGGATCGATACGCCTGAGAAAACATCACTAATCACAATGAAATGCCAAACCTTGCCAGTATTCTTTCCTAGTCAGAAGGGTGCTTTGTAAGTATTTTAAAGGCACGCAACTTGCACGACTGGCAACACTTTTGTCTTTCTGTTTTAGAACATACAGTAAACCCGCAAAAATGAGTATTTCTGAGGGACCAACATCACCGGCACCCGAAAAACGAAAGCTTCCACAATCTCTAGAATTGCAAGGTTTAATACCTGAGTCCGTGATGAATGTTATTGTCCGGGATGGAGGAGGTCAAATTAATGAATTCACCACCAAGGACATGTTCTATTCAATCAACAACGATGATCTCGAAAGGGTGGCAGAGATTTTAGGTAAGAAAACTATTTTAAAGCGAGTTTATTTTAAAAGAATGCTCTTTTCTTAGCGTCCGGTTATGATGTCACATCAGAAATGCCGGAATTCTTAAACGGAACATGTTTGCATTTGGTTGCCCATTTTGGAACAATCCAAATGACATACTTGTTGCTCTGTAGAGATTCCTCGGATCAGTTTCTGAATATGCTCGACAAAGAATTAAGGACTGCGGCAATGTGTTCTATAATTGGAGACAAGTTCGATATTCTAAAACTTTTCATTCAATGCGGAGCTGATTTGACATTAAAGGTGAGTTAGTTTTTTTTCTATTTGCGCCGATGAGTTGAGAATCGGTTTTTTTAGGGACCTGATGGAATGACAAGTCTTCATTTAGCTGCTAAACTTCGAAATTTAAAAGCCGCTGAAGTTATTGTTGAAAGTTGTAAGAAGAGCTTAAATATTGCAAAATTTGAGACATTTCTGAATTCCCAAGACGATGGTGGCTGGACTGCTATGGTTTGGGCTGCAGAAAATGGATACACAGAAATAGTAAGGTAAGGAATTCATAGAAAAGTCGGCAGAAACGTTCTTTTTGTATCGTAGTGTTTCGTGGTTCGGGAAAAACTAGTACTAAACTAGTACCCCAAAAGAAGAATAATTGAGAAGTGGTCATATGCCACAGATTGTTTCTTAGAGCGTTCGTAGACCTGTTGTTTTTTTTTATTTAAGACGTTAAGCTCCATAAGTAACCGTATGGATTCACAATGAACTTTCCAGTGGGATCGTTAAGCTCCATAAGTAACCGTATGGATTCACAATGAACTTTCCAGTGGGATCGTTTGTAAACTAATAGCATCTGAACCGGTGCATAGAGCCGATGTAAAAGCTTCGGCCATCAAGTGTGTAGAGGTCGACGTGGCAGTAAGTTGGTCATTCTCGAAGGTAAGCTGAGCATCTTTCAACAAATCTCGTCCAATTAATACATCTTGAGCAACCCATGTGTCTTTCAGAATATCGAATTTAATACTAAACAAGTAGCCATTTATATCAACTTCAGCATGGACGAAACCAATGGTTTTCTTCAGGTTTCGTCCGAATCCAGCTAGAAGAACGCTTGGACCTTCAATTTCTTTTGCGACTTGTTCCCATAGTCACTTCTTAATAAGCGATTCCTCACTTTCAATGTCCAGTATGCATTTCAGGGCAACCGCGTTCGATATGTCCAAACTCGTTACGGTTAAAATAGCGGGAACCTTTTGCTTTATGTGGACAGCTGACAGTGAAATGTGATTTTGCGCCACGTTCCCACAACGAGTTTTAGATTCGTCCACCTTATTTTTCTTGGGGATCACTTTCGAATCGGTCTTCTTTGGCTCGACGTTTTTCATTGACTCATAAATTTCGAACCTCTCTTTCAGATCGTTTACAGTTTTGGTTACATACAGAACCGTTTTATTATTGACTTCATCTTGGGTACCTTCAACAATATAAGTTATATTTATCGTCCACATTCCCGCGAATAGCCTACTACTTCATAGACTAGAAATACACACATCAAACAATGCTAAGGAACACGGGGTTTTCCCATTGCCATTTACAGGAACAACTACCGGTGTTTTTATTTCTTGACTACAAGTAGGCAATAGCTATGTGCATTGTATGCTCAAGAATTTTCAAGTAAATTCGAAAAGGGGTGGGAGTAATTTAAGGAACAATTTTTTTTTACTTTTTTTAATAAAATTAGCTCTATATTAAATTGTTAACTCTATAAACAATGGAGTTTTTGGACATTATTCAGCCTCAGATTATTAAGAAGTGTTGCCTCCTCTTGCCGATAGAACAGCATGGCATCTCCTTGGTATTGAAAGAATTAAGTTATCGAGGAAATCACGGGGTATTAGCCTCCAATGCTCTTGAAGCAAATCACATCGGTCGTTTCATGTTACCACTGATGACAAATCTTCTTTGAAGTCAATGCCATGCATGTTCAATGGAGACTGAGCAGGCCACGGTAAAACGTTAATTTCATTTGAGCGGAATCACTCTTTTACGGCTCTTGCAGTATGAACTCTTGCATTAAGATGAATTCCGGACCAATTTCCTATGCAAACGGAAGAACAACAGGTTCCAGTATTTTCATAACATAGCCCACTGCCTTAGTTGCCTTCAGGGAAAACGAGAGATGTTCGCCCGCTAATCATTATCCCGGCCCATACTATAACAGTACCTCCTCGGTAGCTGTAGACTTCCTGAACTGATCAGAGCCTTTCTGAATTTCCAGATCGTTTCTATACTCATACTCGCATACGCCTTGAGTCTGAGTGAAATCCAAATCGAGATTCATCGGTGAATAAAACGTTGGATCATTGTTCCAAATCCCAATTTTGATGCAGCTCACACCACTAAACACGCCTATCTCGATTTCTACGTCGATGGGCGACGAGAATGAAGGCCGGACTCATGCAATCTATTCCTGATTGTTTGACCGCTAATTGTGACGCTGTGCGTTGTGGAGACGCTTGCAACCAATTGGCGAGCCGTCAGTGTCGGATCCCGTCGAGCTTGAGGAATTATGTAGCGATCTTGTGCCTAAGTTGTTGACCTGGACCTATGTTTATGTTGTTCTCGTGGGCTTCCTGATTCACATCCCCCATCCCCTTTTCGAATTTATCTGAAAATTCTTGAGCATACCATGCAACTACCTATTGCGTACCTGCAGTAAAGAAATGAAAACGATCGGTAATTGTTCCTGGAAATGTTGTTTCTTACCATTTTTTAATGTGTGTATTCTAATAGCGATTTCGATGGAACTCTTTCAGCACTGTTTTCGTGGCGCACATTTCTGACGTTTTCTTGTAGCGGCCCACTGATCAATGGAACATTTCTTTTTTACATTTTAAAATATTGTTATATGCAATTATATTGCTTGAATAATGTTTGAAGCATGGCTAATCAACTAACCACTTTGTAAACCACTAAAAAATGGTTTGACAAATCGAACTGACAAAACATTCTACGTTGTAGTTGTAACACTAGGTCTGTTCCCTAACGAGCACTAGTAAATAGGTCTGTTCGTTGACGCCACTCCGAGTCAAAAAGAGCCATTTTGTACTCTACTTGTGTTATTTGAGAAAAGAGTAGCAATCTTCTTGCTCTTTTTGTGACTGGCAATCTAGATCACTTTAGAGCGAACTTTTCTGCTTCTGCTTTAAATAAGGTGCAGCTTTTTGGAAGTTTAATATCGAGTGATTTGAAAGTGACTTTTTGTTAATCAAGTTAAAAAATTAAAGTATTGTGCTGCAAAATGCAGAAAATAACAATGTTAAATTCTTGTGGGAAGATATTTATGTGACATGCACGCCAAATACTGCAAAAGGATTAGTTGTCTAAAATTTTTTCAATGATAATTATATTCAAAACAAAATGATGTCAGTTGTTAAGAGTGGAGTACTGTGCTCTTTTTGAATCCGAGTAGAGTCGAGCCGAGATCTGCGCCACTCGGAGTGGCCTCCGCGAACAGACCTAATGACACATTCCCCAACTTTGAGTGCTCGCTATTTGAATTGTCAAATCAACTTCCCCTCAGGCACTTTTTATCACTGAAAATTTTGTCAGTGCTATTGAGTGCTCTGTGTTATGAGTTGTCAGTTGCATTGAACTGTCAGTTGACATTTCTCATTTTTGGCATTGAAAAGCACTCTGCGTTCCTCAACTCAGTGCAGTGTGTTATCCAAACTAACTAGCACTTTTTATCAGTACACTTTTTGTCACTGAAAGTCAGGGAACAGACCGACTGGCTCGACTGAAACCAGACCGCAGTGCCATTCAGGGGAAATCAGTGGTCCACTGATTCTAGCAGTTTCGCTGTCCTTCCCAGCAAACATGTTTTGACAGCGACAATGTTAGAATAAATCGAAACTCGTGCCATACTGAAGTTCCATCGAAATCGCTATAAGTAACTTTCATTGTTATTTTTCTTCCTACGGTCTAATGCTTAGTCGTGAGTCTGACCAAACTCTGAAATTAAATATTTCTTTAAATTATCCCAACTAAATTCCTGTCGACGATTCAATTGCAAGTTTAACTGCTCCCGTTAATAAACGTCTTGTGTAGAAATACTTTTCTATTCCATTTCAGCCACAGACGGTAGCAATATCTTCAAAAACTTTTAGTCCTATCAATACAACCTTTACCACCTACTTCTACATGTTTGAATACGAAGTTTGACGTACTCGCCTGATCTTGCTTTTCTATAGAAATATTTGACTTTTCCCCAACTTCAATCTTTTAACTACGCGAAATGGATTCTTTACCATTTGATACAGTTGTTTCAAAGACGTTTATATTCTCTTTTGAGCTCGATAGATCACTTTCTGAACTGCTTAACGTGTTACTGTCTATTAGCACGGATTCACTTAACAACGATCCGCTAGATTAATGTCACTTCTCTCGCTCCTCTATGTATGTATATTGAATACTCATTCACGATCATGGTCCAGCTTCAAGACTTTTAATCGCCTTTATGGGAGAACCATATATATTTTTATAATAACTTCGTTGTTCTGACAATGGCTGAATGGCTTTACGTCAACGAGGCGTACAATATTGAAAAACTAATTTATCTTCCATAAAACGAGTGAGTGCCACTGTCAAGTTGTGTAGTGATTTTGTTTAGTTTGATTTCTGATATTTTGTTGTTGTTTCTATTGTGTATTTATTTTTTGTTCTTTTATTTTCTGCTTAAGCTTTCTGTGCATCGTTTTTTCTTACCTTGGATCACCCTCTACAATCTGACGACACCGGATCTGCTGCTTGCGGATTTTTGTTTTGATTTTATCAGCCGCGGTTTTTTCCCAAGGGTAAACCCTTTAGTATATGCCTCTGCCGGGGCTTCTTTGGTGCTCTCATAAATTTCTTACATTTCTGTTTCTCGGTTTTTTTACAACCTGTTGCATCGCTGGATCCAGAGATTGAGGTTATTTATACTTCCCGTCTGTTGCCAGATTCTGCCTGGTGTTATTTGTTGGTTTCTTCATCTTGCCATTATGTTCCGATGCTGCTTGTGCGGTGAAGCTGATGATAACGTTGTTCCTTGCGATGGTGTCTATTACCATCCTAAGTGTGCTAAGCGTGGCTCTAGGCAAAGTGCTGACTTTACCTGCCGCGAATGTACAGACATAAAGCCTTGTTACATACTTAGATTTTTCAAACTCTCATTTGATAAATTGCATGCTTTCATGGAGGGATCTGAAGTCGTTCTCAACAAGATGAAATCTCACTCCCACAACTGGAGGCTTTTCCAGGATGCTTATGACGAGCAATGAAACCTGGCTGAAAATCTTGAGAGCGTTAAAACCATGATTCTTTATTTGGTAAATGATTTGCGTACACAGGAGAATACTTGGGCCTGTGCTCGCAGACTCGACGTCATTGAGCAGACCTTGGTGAATTATCTTAATGAGGCTTTGCGGTCCATTTGTGTTAATCCCAAAAGGTTCTGGAACTTCATTAATCTCAAGCGTAAGAGTGACGGCCTCCCCTCTGTTATGCGCCCTGGTGATCGGAGCATCGATGACCCTTCAACTGTTGCCAACTTCTTTGCTACTTTCTTTGGAGCTGCCTTCTCAACAAATAACTGTGATATTAGTTTAGGAGACTTATCGGTTAAGGATTTGTTTTTTGACGATGCTTCAGTTATGATGCATATTATGAAGTTGTCCAATAGTTTTTTACCCGGTCCCGATGGTATTCTATCTGTCCTAAAGAATTGTACCCACTATCTTACTCCTGTCCTTTCTTATTTATTTAACTTGTCCCTGTTCTGCGATATTTTTCCTAAACTGTGGAAATCGTCTACCATTTTTCCTTTTCATAAAAAGGGTAAGAAGGATGATATCTCTAATTATAGGCCTATTGATAAATTTGTATGTCATCGTTAAGCTTTTTGAAGCAATGGTTTGTGATGTCCTTACTTTTCACGGTAAAGCGTTCTTGGGATCCTTCCAGCACGGTTTTATTAAAGGCAGATCAACGACTACTAACCTTGTGGAGGTCTCGAATTATTGCATTTCCGCCATTGAGACTGGTGAACAGGTTAATTGTATTTATACTGATTTTAGTAAGACATTTGTTCCCATTGACCACAAGATGCTTGTTTTCAAGCTTACTATGTTAGGTTTTCAATCTCCCAATGGATTTCTTCTTATCTCTCTGACCGAACACAGCGTGCTCTGTTTCGCGGTTCCCTCTCTCGTGAAATTTCGGTCACTTCTGGGGTGCCCCAGGGCACCCATTTGGGTCCGCTACTATTTATTATTTTTATTAACGATATGGGCTCCATTTTAGCGAATTCGAAAATTTTATGTTATGCTGACGATGCTAAAATTTTTCGTGTTGTTTCTGACTTCAACGATTGTTTTACGCTAAACTCTGATCTTCAATCTTTTAATTCTTGGTGTATTGGGGACAATATGCCTTTGAACGTTGATAAATGTACGTTTGTCTCGTATTCAAGAAGGAAAGCTCCATTGATGTATGACTATTCTGTAAGTGGCAGCTTGCTAACCAGACTTGATATAGATTACATCAATTACATTGTTAACAAGGCCAACGTTTCCTTGGGCTTTGTAAAGAGATGGTCTAAGGAATTTGATAATCCCTTTATCACCAAGCTTCTTTTTTGTACCTTTGTCCGTTCCATTTTAGAGTATGTCTGCCCCGTTTGGTCTCCGTCCTATGCTGTTTATAGTGCTCGTATTGAGGCTGTTCAGCGTAGGTTCCTTAAATTTGCAATTGCCTGGCCTTCCATGGAAAAATCCCTTGATTCTCCCCGCGTATAAAGAAAGACTTGGGCTACTCACTTTGCACTCGCTAGAGGATAGGCGCAACAGATCTAGGACTTCCTTTCTCCAGGCTCCGTTTCATCGCACTAACTACGGTTTGAATGAGCCATTGTCGTCAATGTTTCGCATTTTTAATTGCTTTTCCAACTGTCTCGATTTTAATCTTTCTAAATCAAATGCGAGATATCAGCTCCGTTAAAGTCATTTTTACTTTCGCTTCTCTATTATTAGGTAATCAGCCTGTGATGAGACTTTGTAAATAAATAAATAAATAAACCAATACTTTTTGAAATTGTTATATTAAAAAGTGTAAAACTTTATGTTACAGCTTTCTTCTTAATAACGGTGCCAATGCAACCATATGCGATGCCGAAAACAACACAGTCCTACATTGGGCAACTCTGTCAAATCATTTAGAAACTGTTCTAGTCCTATTGAGAGCAAAAGTTGATAGTAACGTACAAAATATAAACGGAGACACACCTTTGTAAGTGCAATTGATTGAAAACAATCCTGCCCACTAACTAGTTTTCTAAATTCTAGGCATATTGCTTGTCGGCAATCAAGCACTATAATCTGTCTGATGCTAATAGCAAATGGAGCAGATCTAATGGTAAAGAATAAAGCTGAAGAACTGCCGTATGATTGCATTCCCAGTGAGGATAGTCAATGTGCCCGGGCTGTTGGTTTTAATATGCAAATGCGTACATTTGGCTCAACTGGATTAAAGAATAAAATAATTTGCAGGTAAGTGTGTCAGTGTCAATGTGATTTGCATACTTTTATTTAAAATTCTTTTAACTTTTTACAGTGATATATCTAATGGCAGGGAAATACATCCTATTCAAGTTATTAAGTCTGAGAAGTTTGAAGGGTTGGATGTGGATGATGTTTTATTGCCCGATTTCAATTACATCACTAAGTCAATTTTGGTACAAAATTCCATTCAAATCGACTATAGAGTATCACAAATGAGGATTTGTTCGTGCACTGATGGGTAATTTGAGGTTAATTTTTGGATTAAATAAATACTTATGTTTATTTTATCGGTAACAGATGTAATTCAAATCAGTGTCAGTGCAGTACGATGTCCGTTCAAAACTGGTATACACAAGAGGGACGACTAAATGGAGAGTTCAATTATGAAGATCCGGCTATGATTTTTGAATGTAACGACGTCTGCGGGTGTAATAAGGTAAGCATAAGTTGTAAGGAAGAGGGCTTATAGCGAGAGGTCTCTAGAAAAGAATTCTGGACAGTATAACTGATAATAAACTTGGTTTGCTCTTTCTATGCTTGGAGCAAGAAATTATATGGCTTTAATGCTCGTTCTAGGCTAATTTATTTGTAATTATTACATTTATATTTGGTTTAAGATCGCCTAAGTAAACGAATTCTTTGTAATGAAGTTTACGGCTTCCGGTCTGTTCATTATTCAATTGTTAAAAGAACTCATTCGCACGAGTATGCACGAGACCCATTTTCTGTTCCCTGGGTATAAAGAAATGGCGTAAATTTTTTGTTGACGTTACAACTTCTTGTACATTTTGCCCGAGAAATTTAGCTGGTGCACATTCTTGTATGGTTTAATGAAATGTGATCAGTTCACTTGTCGCATTCGCATACAGTTTACAGGTTTTTTGCAAAGAAGGTTGTTTGGCTATCTCATCTTTCTTACTGTATCCTTTTGATTTCCTTCCTGGCTGTTCGCCGGAAGGATACGTATTGTGGAATAATTACTTCTTGGTGTGAGCAGGGTTCCGATCTGCCACATCATTTCCTCTTATTCTTACATATCCAGGTACCCATGTTAGTTTAATAGTTTTTGTTGTGTATGTCATTAGACATCTTGTTACATTGTTCAGGTAATCTGTTGGCCACGTGTTTATTAGCGCTTTGAGCGCCGCTTTGTAGTTTGTATATATTATTATATCTAGGTCCGTTTGCCTCGCCCGAGTTACTGCCATGTGTACGGCATATATCTCAACCTCGTAGGCAGACGTCTCCGGATGCAGCACATATTTCTACTCCGCCGCAGGCTCTTTTTTACCTATTTCCATAAGTACGACGGAGTTGGATCAATGCGTTGAGCCGCACGACCATGCAATGGGTCCCGGGTTCGAGACCAGATCACCCCGTGAGCTCTTATTAAGAAATTAAAATAATCTCTGGGCTGTTGTCTAGCTCGCAGCAATGCAAAAACAAGACTCAAGTTTCCTCACTTCCCTTACCCTAATTCCCTTCCGGCCAAAACCATGCTAACGCATCAAAGGGTTGTCCCCTAGGATTTGGCCACATCGTATAAAAAAAAAGAAGAGCAGCCTGCAGATTCGTCCGTATGCATTATGTATGATGTGTTGAGACTTTGCACTTCTGCTAGGTGTTTTTGTCTATATATCTTTTGATTGGTGTTGCTTTTGAGGAGATCTCTCAGTGAGTAAGGTTTTTCGGGGGAAATGTTCTGGGTGGAAATGTTGGGATGCTGCTGAGGATTGCAATATTCAGGGATAGGATATATAGAGCTGAAGGGTGTCTGTCGGGAAGATCATTTCGGAGCTGGACCAAATCCTGATGATGCGGATTTAATGAACTGGCCAGACCGCCAGACCAGGCGAGTCTAAGCGAGGTGTTGATGTCAGGGATCATGTCTGTCATAACGTAGTTTGAGCTGCTGTACCACATAAAGTAATACCATAGCTTAAGGCACCTTCTATTAATGTTTTAGCGATTTGGATGGTTGAGGCAATAGAGGCCCCCCTTTTACGAGCTGCAATTGCTCTGATTACGTTGCAGATTCTTCTCAATTTTTTTTTGATATTATCTCCCCATTTCAGATTAGATATGAAGACCATACCCAGTATCTTACACTTGGATTTGACCTCTATTTTCTTACCATGCATTTTTTGACGTGCAAGATTTCCATCTTACTGCTCGGCGCGATTGCTCCTGCTTCCTTGCACCAGCCGCTTGTTGTACTTATGCTTGCCTTAATGCGTCTGCCTGGTTTCTATTACTAGTGGTAACGAGTGAGTTATCAGCGTAGAGATAGTGCCCAGTTCCGTCTGTTTCGTGGAGGGATTCGGATAGGGAGTGTATGTAGGAGTTGAAGGGGAGGGTTGAAATGGGGAATCCTTGCGGGATTCCGTTCTTTTGGATGCGCTTAACTCAGCTATGATCGTTAACTCTTACCTAGAAATTCCTTTGGGAAAGGTAACGATGGATGAACTGGATAAAGTAAGCATCATTTCCCCAGTTTGCAAGCTGAAGGATTATTCGGTGCTTGCACACCCGGTCGAACGCCTTGTCACGATCCATGGAAAGGACATAGGTATCCCATTTTTGAGCCAGTGCCCGTTTCAATTAGTTCTCTAGGTCCAGAAGTAGAGAAGAAGTTCCTTTCCCTGACCAAAAACCATGTTGCTCCGGAGTTATAGCTCCTCCAGAATTTGGCCTAGTCTTTTTCCAAAAATCTTTTCCAGGTTTCTTGTACTTGTTTAGCATTTTTCCAGCTATGTGGATAGATGCTTTTTTCAAGAATATTATTGTAGAGTTTTATTAGTCTGTTCTTGAAGGTATCAGGGACGTTTTGTATCATACGATAAGAGACCTTGTCATGTCTGGGTGCTGTTTCTTTGAAAGAAATAAGAGTTTTGTTTAGTTCCTCAAGGGTGATGAGGTAAGTTATATTCCTGGCTGGCTCTTTATTTATGTGTGTAGTTTGGGGTCTTTTGGCCTCGTGGATTAATATGCAATTTGCGTATTTTTCTCAGTCGGTAGCGAGTTCAATAAACCTTGGGATTGGTCTATTACTTGTAGTATGTATCGTCGAGGAGATGGCAATAGGAAGGTGGTTTGTGTGGGGGTTCCATTGAAGAAGTTGAGCTGTAATCTGTTCCAAAAAGATTGGCAGTACACGCTCTTATGGACTAATGCTGTTTGTTTTATCTTCCCGTCATTTTCCTATGCATCTATCCCTCTTCCTTAGCACGTCGTTGCCACGATTTCAACTCAGAACATTTTCTTATTTTTCCTCGTGGCCTACTGCTAAAAGATATAATCTGGCTACACTAAATGTTCTTTGCGACCATTCCAGTCACTGGAATTCGTATTGCATCGGAGAACTTCGCATGTAAAAACACCCACCACTGAGTGCTAATCATTGTCGGTCGTCCACAAGCATCGGCCTGCTGAATGTTCTTATCACAATCAGTGCCTCTTGGTTTTTCGACCAAGAAAGATCAAAAGGATGGTTGTACACGGTTTTTGGCGAGTTTGAGAAATTTGACATCATAACTTCCCATTTACCGTGTACTGCCAATCTTTTTGGAACAGGGTATAGGTTAGGTGGAGGAAACGTAAGATCGACCGTTGTGAGGCTGTTGCGAGATGATCTGAGAGTGGAGGAGGTATCATTGAGTAGGAAAACCTCTGATTCATCTGCCCAGCTAGTTATCAGTCTTACCCTTCTGTCACAGAGCTCACAGCATAATAAGGGACTGTGGGCATTGAAACGTTGTTTTAGTCGATCCATGTTTGTCGGGATCAGGCAGTGTCCGTGCTCAAGATACAAGCAAATAAGGGATAGTTTTGGATGTGTCTATAGAGACAGAATATCTGTCTAGCTAAAAGCGCTTCGATACAGAGAGTTCAAGTCCCGAAACACGTTTTTGTGTAGAACACGATCGATTGAAATTTTTAATTCTGGCTATAACGCTGAAGGAACGTTCTGCACTAGCTACTGCAACAAGTCTTGTGCAAAATACGCATAGGGTGACACAAACATTCGGAGAAATTTTCAAATTTCGTGCAGAAATAGCGTTCAGCAGTTCTAATGCTTTTAACTCTCCTTTAAAATTGACTTTGTAAATATGTTTGAGATGGATTAGTTCATCCTTTAATTCCTGAGACACGTCTGAATTGTGTTTTTTTACGAATCTGGTTGCTGCATTCAGGATATCACCATCTTCCATCGCTGTGAATTATCACAAAAATAGAAAAAGTAACATTCAAATTCTGAATTGCGTTAAATCGATTATTGCAGACTCCTGCTAAGAAAGAATCTACTATTACCAAAAAGACTTGTTTCTGAACTCTATTCCGAGATTTACTTCGCTACGTTTCCGGATTGCATGAAACGATGATGCCATATTTGGTCCCATTGGTTCAAAATCATATTCAAGTCGGAGAGTAAACTCTCAAGATTTTTAACTTCGATGTCGATTGTAGCGTCTCTGGCTTGAAGAATGATGCTTCTTTCATTGATAGCGTTCAATATCTTATACCAAATTGAGGGCAGTAGGATACACTAAAATTTTTCAATGTACTTCAGAACGCCGTTGATATCTTTCAAATTCAGTTCAATCAAATTCTTCAGAGCGTTTCGCAATCCGTCAAAATGATTCACAAAAGGTTTAACTGCTTCAATTCTGAAAGAACACCTCGTCGTGGAGAGTCCATGGAGGATGCCTGGTACATTATTTTTGAGAATATCCCAGCGTTGCGGATTTCTGCTGAGTTTGTTGTAATAGTTCTGAACAACTAAAAAAAAAGTTATTGCTGCCTTACAAAATTCTGCAGCATCAACCCCACATACATTGGGGCTTTAATATTAGAACCGTTGCATCGTTGTGCGTGGCAGTATTTTTTCGCAAATTAAATCGGCAATTTCAACGCTAGTTTTTTTTTTTGCGATCGACAGAAGCCAAGAATCGTCCTGCAATAGTGTATATCTTCTTTTCCGAAATGACTTGAATGGAGCATGTCATCTATTGGCACTTCTTTCAACTGAATTCACGTGTTGGGCACAACATTTGATAAATTCGTTTTGAATTTCTACAAAAAAGATAATGCTCCTGTAAATGTTGATGCTTTTGTTGGGAAATCCTAAGCTTTTCTAAATGATCCCGGGTTATTGGGTCGCAATAGCTGATCAATTTCAGAATAGCCAAAAAATTTCCATTGCTCCTTTCTCTAACAAGATTGTTCCCACCTCGGAATGCTTCGTCAATTTTAATTTTCCACCTTTTTGGAATCAAACGTTCTAGATATGGTTAATATTTACAAAAATAGAAATTAAGCCAATATTCTCTATAAAATTTCCATAAAATTATATCAAGTAATTACAAACTTTGAGATGTGAATAAAGTCTAACATATATTTCCCAATCACTCGATCAAATCCCGGGGTTAATCGTCGCAATTTTTCGAAATTTGAACCTCAGTGAGGCACGGGTTAACGTTCTCGAATTGATCTAAAATTTTAGCAATTACATTTTATAGAAGAAAGGACAAAAAAAACTGTTCCCTTATGCCATGTGACCACCCTAAGTTTAATTTTTTTTGCGGGAGGTGAAAATCTTCCAAAAGACACCAGACAGCCCGTCCCCTCCGGTAGTGTGAGATTCTTACTCACTAAAAACACCTCTCTGGGGATTAGTCGAAACAGACCACATAACCGGGTCCTTTTCGTCGACTCCCAGTCTCCCTTAGTGGGGGCAACTGAGTATCCAGTTATCCCACTGTCGCCACTAACTTCGGTTTCCTGGGTCACTGCTAGAATCCTAGCCTATCTGCATAAATTCATGTTTTCCTACCGTCTCCAGTGTTCCTTCTTGTTCCATGCGTTAGTTACAACCTTCACCCCTTAACTGTCTACGACATTGAAGGGTTCCAGGCCGTAACGCTTTAGTCCTGAGCCAGGACAAGAAACCTCCTCCGGATTAACCGCAGCTTACCCTACGGAAGGCAGATCTGCATAAATCCATGTTTTCCCACCGTCTCCAGTGCTCGTTCTTGGTCCATGCGTTAGTTACAACCTTCACCCCTTCACTGTCTACGACATTGAAGGATTCCAGGCCGTAACGCTTTAGTCCTGAGCCAGGACAAGGAACCCCCTCCGGATTAACCGCAGCTAACCCTTCGGAAGGCAGATCTGCATCTTCTACTGGTGTGCGTATCGCGGAGAACGCCAACTTGTTAGAGTCTCCCGTCTCTGCACCGCCGCACCTGAGGAAGTGCTAGTTATTATTATGCCAATGGCACCCTCTTCCAGGGCTGCTACAGCAGCCGGCGGGCGGCGGGGGCGAGCCAGCCTCCATAGCCGCCACAGTTCCTTCGAAAGGTAATTTTCCCAAAGCTGCTACTGTTCTGTTGTGGGTACCGTGGGTATAGCCAACCTGTTGGGATCTCCCATACAACCCACCTCCACTTCCACAGAAGCGCCCGAGGAAACGCCATTCGCGACCCAATTACCCCTGGGTCCTGTAGAGGGGACGACGACACTGCAGACTCTCTTGGAGTTGAGGGGATTTTTGCAAGAGGTTATCTCCTCCCGCATTAGTTACTTGGCTACATTCTAGGATGCATTGCCCGGCTGCTACCACTTGGAGGTGTAACTAACACTTGTGAATATCCAGATGAGGATCACCGTATCCTAGAAGGCTTCAACTCGTCCGTCCATTCTCCAGCAATCCCCTAAGCTACATACTCTCTATTTGTAACTATACTATCATTTCCAGCTTTAATCTGTTACGTTATTTTTCATACAAATTGAATAATTTCCGTCTTTTCAGTTAATGTGCAAGAATAGAGTGGTGCAAAATGGTATACGAATTCCGCTGCAAATATATGAATGTGAGGAACGCACCAAGGGCTGGGGAGTTCGATCTCTAATACCAGTGCCGAAAGGATCTTTTCTTGCAGAATACGCAGGAGAAGTTCTCACCGATTTGGAAGCTGATCGACGAACAGATGACAGCTACTTTTTTGATCTGGGCTCTTCCGAACACTGCATTGATGCCAACTACTACGGTAACGTTAGCCGTTTCTTTAATCATTCATGTTCTCCGAATATCGTTCCCGTTCGAGTATTTTTTGAACACCAAGATTTTCGATTCCCAAGAATTGCTTTCTTTGCTTGTCGGGATATCTCAACCAAGGAAGAACTAGCGTGAGTTGGCATTTATTGCCGGACGTTTTTGTAAATTTACTAATTTTTCATTTCATATTACAGGTTCGATTACGGTGACAAATTTTGGGCTGTGAAACAGAAACTATTCACGTGCAAATGTCGGACTTCATCTTGTCGATACTCCAAACCAATAAGTCTACAAAATGCTTGTAGCGCAACAACCTGAATCAAATTATCTCGTTTTAAATTAGTTTATTTATTTTAACTTCCATGTAATTGTCTTCTTTGATTTGATCTTAATTACATCACAACAAACACAACGGAGACTACACGAACAATAGACTGCAAAACAAAGAGTCCAACTGCCTCATCTGTAGCTAGACTAGTATTCAAATTATATTTATTTTGTAGAATTTTATTTCGTAAGGAAACATCTACGGGTCTCTGTGCGTCGTTCCTTGAAACAACAACGAAACAGACCTTCAAGCACGTCACAAATATGTTAATTCGCGATTTTAAGAACTTTTAGTTAATAAATTTTAGCTTAAGGCATGTTTTTAAGAGTACAATGATAGCCGTTATAGTTTTAAGAGACCAACCATCCTTGCGCTCTAAGGAGTGTTTTAGCTTCCATACCACTGTTTTATTAAAGCAAACAAATCTCTGTTACTGACTGTTATCCTGATGTAGTCGTTATAATTTGTTTTTTGTGTTGAAATATTCTTGAACAGACTGTAAAAACGGAATTTTTAAAACTTAAGTATACAATCTACAGTTAATTTTGTGCCTGTAAATAATAAAATTGAATAACCTTAACGACTTTCTTACACTTCCTTTCATTACAGTAACCTCGATTCGATGACAAACGAAAAACAGAACTTTGGATTCCGAACCAGAAAATAAGAATGTGGAGAATTCAAAGGAATAAAAGTTTATCGCCGACGCATGACAAAATTTTGGAGAGCGTAATTCAAAGGCAGTTGGAAAAACATTTGGAACGAAACAACCTTTTGGTAGAGAAGCAATCTGGCTTTCGGAAGGGACATTAATGTGAGGCGGGCAGCGCATAATTGGGTAGTAACTCAATGGAAAGAAGAAACAATACTTTTTTTAGGAGTCCCGCAAGGCTTAGTTCTTACGGGAATTTAAATTTGTTTTCTATGTGAAGATTTTTTTTTAAGATTTCCAAAAATGTGGGACTACTATTAGGTTGCGACGCGAACGCCCAGAATACAGCGTGGAGCAGCACACACGACAACAGGAGAGGCGAAGATTTGCTGGAATTCGCGTTAGGTAACAACTTGGTAATTCTAAACAGGAGTAAGGAGGTTATTGACGTCACTCTTAGCAATACTAAGTTGTTGGATAGAGTGGCGGATGTGATGTCGCTCTCAGATCATAAAGCCATAACTTTTGACATTCGATATGTGGTAAACAAGAGGCAGAGTAGGAGGCTGATCAGATTACCTAAGAACACCAACAGCCAAAATTATATGTAGGTGTTGAGAGAGAAACTGATGGCATGGACGCCCAGAGTACCCAAAAACACCCTGCATGTAGACAGGCAGTTCCACACTCTACAAAAAGCTGTAATGGAGGCGTATCGCAAATCCTGCACTCCAACTGAAGTAGTGGACCAGCACCCAACCTCTTGGTGGGACAGGGAACTGGAAGACTCAGGATGTGGAAGCCTGGGGCAGATACAAGACACTAAAGAAAGAGTTGAAGAAAGTTCTACGTAGAAAGAAGAGGGCATCGTGGAGAAACTTCTGCTCGAACACGAGAAATATATCTGAAGTCTGCCGACTTTAGAATATGGTCTCAATTGACCCGGTCTGCCGAATCGGACTGATTCGGGACAGAACGGGAAAGATGTCAGAGACCAGGGACGAAACAAATGAAATCCTGCTGGAAACTAATTCTCCGGGAAGCTACAAATCGGAACTGCCGTGGCATATGAGGAAACAGGGTGCGAGTGCCACGGATTCCTCTGAGGCGGAAAGGATTGTGACGTTTGAGGTGGTAAGATGATCTATTAGCTCAGGGCAGCAGGTTTAGATGGTATATTCCCAGCCCTGCTTCAGTGGGGCAGTGAGATTGTAGCACCAATACTTAGGGGAATATACACAGCATGCCTTGCAATAGGATATGTCTCGGTTTCGTGGAGAGGGACTAAGGTCATATTTCTACCAAAACCGGGAAAAAAAGACTGTACTGAACCGAAGTCCTTTAGATCCGTGAGCCTGACGTCTTTTTTGTTGAAAGCCATGGAAAGGACTGTGGCTTATTACATCGAAGGCACTACGCTCGCTAGTTATCCACTAAGTAGGAACCAGCACGCCTATTGTTCTGGGAGATCTACCGAAACGGCACTCTATCAGGTGATGTGAGTGGCAGAATAAGAGCTTGATGGCAAAGGCATAGCGATGGCCGCAATAATAGTCATTGAAGGAGCCTTTTGCAATATAGACTTCGGAAAGCTGGAGGATGCTCTTATCGAACGTGGAACTAATCCTACCGAAAGGAGATGGATTGGCAATATGTTAAAGACAAGAGCAGTAAACATCCAGAGAGGTGAATCGAGACTGCGAGGGAGGGTAGGCAGAGGATGTCCACAGGGGGAGTCCTATACCCCATTCTGTGGAACATTACTGTTGACTCATTACTTCGTAGACTTGAGGAAGAAAGCATACATACCGACAACATAGCAATTATGGCAAGGGGCAAGTTCATACGCGCCGTAGCACACACCATAAGGAGAGGTATGGGGGTGGTGGAGCAATGGTGTGTGGAACAGGGCCTCTTCATAAATGCGAAGAAGTCTGATCTGATCGTTTTCACTAGGAAAAGGAAGAATCTAGACTTTAGACCAGTAGAACTCTTTGGGGAAGAACTTACGGTCTCGGGCTCGGTCAAGTATCTGAGGGTATTCCTACATTCAGCACTTACCTGGCAAAGACATGTTGAGGAGAAAATCCAAAGAGCGAACAGGGCTCTACATCAATGTGGGAGGGTGTGTGGGCGAAGGTGGGGTATCTCACCAAAGGCCGCATACTGGATCTACACTACGATGGTGAGACCTATTATATCATATACCTCGGTGGTCTGGTGGCCAAGCGCTTCAAAGTCCACCGTAAAAAGGCAACTGAGTAAGGTTCAGAGGCTAGCGTGTGTGGCGATAACAGGGGCCTTTCGAACCACGCCGACAATGGCGTTAGAGACGATACTGAGCTTGCTGCCTTCAGACATATATGTGAAGAGAATTGCTGCATCAGCAGCTCTTCGCATGGATCGAGGCGCAAACTGGTACAGATCTCCTGATAACCAAGGGCATAGGACAATACTAGAACTTGTCAAAGATGAGATACCGGAATTAGAAATGCCCCTCCCTGAAAACTGGCTAACCGACGTTACAATTTTCACGGATGGATGAAGAATTGATGGGAGAGCAGGCACAGGAATCGTCAATGATGATCTGAATTTGAATACCCATCTTTGCCTGGCGGCATACACCTCAGTATTACAGGCAGAGATGCTGGCTCTGGTCTACGCACTGGATTACATGCTGGAGAGTCGGGTGACGGGCAAGAAGATAGTGGTGACACCCGATAATCAGGCGGTGATCAGGTGTATGGACGGTTCAGAGTTCATACAGCGCTGACCGAGAACGTGTAATATGGTCTCGTCTTCTTCCCCACATCCCCTGCATAGACCCTTCCCATTTTTATGGCATGCGCCCTTAGTCTTGCATGTGAGTGTCACAAGGCCAACAAGAACTTTCAGTTTGGCTTTGTTAAGCTTAATGATCTTTTCAGATTCATGTGCGTTGACAGTTCCCCAAAACGCCTTTGTGATATCGGATCCCTCCCATTTTTTTGTGCCATTCTACCCATTCTATGGTTTCTTTTTTAATTTCATGTATGCGTATGCTCAGGTTGAGCATAATTGGAGTGTCCTCATTTGCGCCTCTCCGCGCCAGCTCATTTTCTTTTTCATTACCTCGGAAGCCACAGTGCTTCGACACGTATATTAGGGTGACATCGTTTTGTCTCCCTAGCTCCGTTAGGGTCTGTTTACATACCTCTATTGTTTTGGATTTTACCGCTGCGTTAGTTAAAGATTTGATGAACGCCTGGCTATACGTGCATATTGAAATCCTAGAGGATCTTATTCCCCGTTCTATTAGCTGTTTAGCTCCTATCTCTATCGCTGCAATTTCACATTGAATAACCGAGGAGGAGTCGTTTACTCCACCCCATAATTCCAGGTTAAGTTCCTCGCACGATATTCCAAAGCCACAGCCACGCTCGCATTTTGAGCCGTCTGTGTAATCCGAGCCTGTACTACCAGTTAATACAAAAGGCTCCGTAGCTTCGTCAAATTGCGTTACTTTCCAGTGAAATCTTCCAGAACACGCTCTTAAGGTATGCTGTTTTCAATAATTCGACTTTCGATTTGATTACAATCGACCCTGGAGGAAAAATTAACAAGAAACGTTATAAAAAACAACTTACCTGAAAGTAAAACGTGATGGACTTGTTTAGCTAGAGAGTACAGATGTTCCAGGACGCTGTACTACTTGACTCTCAATAACTGCAATATTTGCTAAATTCAGAGCTACTATAATCTTATCAGGCAAAATTTAGACAGCTTTCCTTTATTTAATGTTTTCGTCTTTATTTATTATAAATTAAATGTAAATATGTACAAATTACATAGATGTGATGGAGTCTTCTACCGTTCTTATAAAAATGAGCGATTTTCATGTTTAAATGCAAGAAAACGATGCAAAAGCATCACCCGTCCCATATGGGGAGCAGGTTCGGTTACATAAATAAAATAAAAAAGTTAAAGTTAAAGAAATAAATAGCACTACTACGCTAAAGTACGAGGCAAGTCTTGAAATAGATTTTCTTCTGCAGTCATATGGAAAAGAGAACAGTGTTCAAGGGGGGAATGGGAAACAAACTAAAATTAAAAGAAAATAAATTTCACAGACTTGTTGCTATCATGAAATCCTTAGGAGATTTCTTGTTCTAATCATTACCCAACGATTATTTTAGTCACATTTCGTTGTGTTTAAATTATAAATAAATAAAATATATTTTTCGCAATCTCTATTCGAGTTTGAAATGGCCTCGGTTTTGTGTCGCGACAATTTGTTGTACAAGAAGTTGCTTGAAGGTGGAACCGACTGCCATTTCAGTCGTAATGATTGGAAGGATACGAACTTGTACCTTCCAAGTTCAGTGGTGTGCTTCCAAAGAACCTCCGGAGTCCCTTAGACCGCCACGGGTGGCAAGACTGAGTCCCAGTGTAGCTCCAAGACAATTCCTCTTAAATTCAAAACGACCATTCGAAACTCGATAGAAAGTGTTAATACCTAAATAAACTAAAAATTCCGCACGTTTCGCACTTTGTTTTTGTTGTTTTAAATAAATAATAATTTAAAGAATTTGAAGTTATCCTTAAAATTACACTTTGCCTTGTTTGTAATGCACAAGTACGTCCCTATCAGAGCGTCGACTATTCTTTTGTAGTTGTTCATCGTTTAAATTACACTAAAAGCTAAAAATTATCAAATTACTGTTATTCGATGGTTGAAGTTGTATCCGTTGTGTCTCTATGTCTCTACGTTTCGTTGTTATCTAAGCCACCTAAGCAACTACCTTATGGGGTTGCATCCACTTCTTCATGTAGTAACAGAATAGCGTCGAAATGTATAACAGGATCATGAGAGCACATGTAACGGCTAGCGCAAGTACTGACGTTTTTGTTGGGCACGGCTCGATTATTGTAACAGTCTTATCTGAAAAATACAAAGAAACATTTAAAAGTGTTAAAAGTGAGAAGAAAGAGAGAGAGAGAGAGAGAGAGAGAATAAGGTCTGAGGAGCAATAATTAGCGACGCTTTAGTAAATGTTAAAAAATAGTGGTCCAGTACTCTTGATAGAAACCATATGTTACAATCCCAACATGCCTACTGCAAGGGAAGATCCACAGACACAGCTCTTCACGAAACGAATACAAGGAGTTCACTCTAGCTGCGTTCATAGACAATCAAGGGACATTCAATAACGTTCGCTCTAAATCTATTGTTGATGCTCTAACCGAGCTAGGTGTAGAACAAGGTCTTGGCCGTTGGATTTTAACAATGCTAAGATCAAGGATAGTAGAGTAGAGAACTGGGCACCAGTCGTGTTGTTTGACACATATTTTAGGGTATGCCTCAGGGAGGAGTTCTGTCTCCCCTGCTTTGGTGGGTAGTAATGAATAGTATACTGCTGAAACTCGATCAGGGCAGAATTAAGGCTGTCGCATACGCTGACGATTTGGTAATCATGCTCTCGCTGAATCAGCGACATAGAGGAGAGAGCGCTAGGCAAAGTTAGCAGATGCTGCAAAGATTGTGGACTGTCTGTGAATGTCTGTGAATGTCTTCACTACAAAAACCAAAGTTCACAACTTTGTCATGCCCAAACTAAACGGGCATCAAGTCTCGTTATCCTCCAAGATTAAGTACTTGGGGTAGGCTGTCAACCCCAAGTTGAACTGGGAGCAAAACATTGAAGAACGAGTTAAAAAGGCAAAATTAGCTCTTTATGCCTACAGCCGCACGTTTGGCAAAAGGTGGGGACTGAAGCCTAAAATGGAGGTATACAGCTGTGGTACGTCTTATCCTAACTTACGGCTCCGTAGCATGGTGGCCGGCCATGGAGAAGGTGTATAAGAAGACCAAATTAAACAAGCTACAAAGAATCGCTTGCATCGGGGTAACTGGGGCGTAGCGAACAATCCCACAGAAGGCTCTCAATGTCATGCTGCACCTACTCCTACCCTGCACCTACTCCTACCTCTGGATCTCCACATAAACTATCAGGCGTCATGCAGTGCGGTTAGACTAAAGGAGTCTGATTGCTGGGTTGCAAAACCCTACGGCCACAGTAGGATCCTCGACTTAACACCGAGGGGATTTTCTAATATAGTGTCCGATTCTGTGACACTGAATCCCTTCGCAAAATCCAGGTTAGGTACAGCTTACCTAACCTGGATTTTGCGAAGGGATTCAGTGTCACAGAATTCCGTCTAGGAGTGAGTGGTCAAGGTTCGAAGTGCTCGACTGTTACAAGACTGTACGGTTCACTGACGGCTCCTGTGATGTCGGTGCGGGTGTCTTTTCTGTTAAGTTACATATTCTACAGACTGTCAGGCGCAAGTGTATTCCAAGCGGAAGTTCTCGCGATCCTGAAGACATGCTATTTGTTGGGACTCAGTGAAGTATCAATGACGAACGTTGGCATTTTCACTGACAGCCATGCTGCCATAAAGGCATTTGACTCGGTTACCTCCTCCTTTAACCTAGTGAGGAGCTCTAGGGAGAAACAATATCAGTCAATATCACCCTTGGGTTCCAGGTCACAGGAACATTCCAGGGAATGAGAGAGTGGATGAAATTGCGAGAAATGGCTCTGCCCTCCACTGATCTGGAGCAGAAGCAGTTCACATTCCACTAAACACCCTCAAAAAGGAGTTTCTCCAACAGTTCTTAGCGAAACCTAATCTCAGATGAAGTGCTTCCTCTACCTGTGTCATTTCGAGAGCGACTTGGTCGAGATTCAACATGAACAGAACATCGGAGCTGCTAAGCAAGTCTCGTAAACTCATCTCAAAAATAGTTGCCGCCTGCACGGGCCATTTTTTGTTCGGCAAGGTGAGATCTATCACCCCACTACTCACTTCTGCACGACAAATCTGAGACATACCATAGTATTGTTGATTACAATTTGAATTGTAGATATCGTCCAGTCAATGTTGGTGTTTGCGCGGTGCTGATTGCACTATCTTGCCTCCTCTTGCTGACATTCTGGGTGGCTCGGACTCTTTGCCAGTGGTCCAACTCATCTCATTTAGCGCAGTACCAATCTCGGCCTAATGGCAAGTGCCGCAATCGTGTTAAGGGCCGTGATCTTCTACCTACACCGTCAGCTGACAGCGTGGAAGCTCACCCTATGTTCGATGCTCAGAGATAGATCTGAAAATTCCTACATGCTTTCGCACCCGACGCAGTGCACCAACTCAGAGGCTATCCCAACTTCTGATGCCTCACGTATGGATTCCAGAAATCTGCATAACCCCGCGGGCTTTACATCAGCTTCTCCGACTCAAAGTGGTGTCACAGAATCGATAGATTCCTGCTTCGACGTGGTCCGCTTCACTGAAACCGGGATTGGTGGAGTTTCATGAAAGACCCGTTGGTGAACTCCATGTTGTGAGGCCTCCTTAGGTTGTCTTTGTCCCAAGATTATCCCCGGACACTGCCGTTGAACGCCTTCTGAAGTATATTTCCGGCGGACGCAAATGCACACTACGTCAGATGGAGCAGGAGTGATATTAACGAAAGACCTGTGTCTTTGTTGCTCTACATACTAACCACTAACTTATTCATTGGTAACAGGTTCAACGTACCAACGTACAGGGCCACCCTTTTTATACAAGTGGATTGAAGGGTGCTAGAAAGGCCCTCGCGGTGACCGAAATAAACTATAAGGAATACATGAACGTGGCAAAGATCGATTGGGAATAATTCGGTAGGCCAGTGCAGGAGAAACTGAAAAAGAGATGCGCAGCTGCAATTAGGAGCACCCAATACTTATAATCCGTAGTAAGACACATTATGGAGCCTTCGAATTAGTCTGTCCTGTGAGCAGGTCTTGGTAAAAATCTCATACTATTGGTGGAACAGGAGTATAACTGAAACACGCAGAACAGTTCGCGCCAATTTAGGCTGGCAAAAACGAACAGTCAGCAGGCAGCGTGGATAAATTATAGGGCAGATCTAAAGGACTTCAAGATCAGAGCAACTAAGCGCTGGGTCTCCTTCTTCGAACACATCCAAAACCCCTTAGAAACGGCAGAAACAGAAGGTTAATGAAAGTAATTTTGAAAAGTCTTACACAACTTATACTCAATGTAATAATAGCGACATCTGGACAAAGAACAACGAGGAAACGTCGGAGGTCCTGATGGACAGTCACTTCCCTGCTGTAAAAATCTAACTTCAGGGGATAACATTTTTGCAAACTCGAAATACAGTTCTAAAATTATCTGCCAACCCAAGGTTAGATGGGCGACCAACTCTTTTGATCCAGAAAAGTCGCCGGATCTAGACGGTATACTGCCAATCATATTGCAAAAGGTACTTGAGTTAATTACTCCCTGGTTGACGGCGATTTTCAGAGGTTTTTTGAGGCTGAACCATGTACCCGAGTCCCGTCATCTCTCACGTGTAGTCATCATCCCGAAGGCGGGTAGATGCGGTCACGCCAAGACCACTGACTTCAGACTGGTAAGTGTAAGTTCCTTCCTACTTAAATCCTTGAAAGAAATTCTGGATCTGCATATCAAAGAAAACCTCGAACTCAACCTAATATCTAGGACTCAACATGCTTGCATGAAAGGTAAGTCGATCGATACAGTCTAACATGAGGTGGTGTTCGAGATCGAAAAGTCCCTGCACTATGAAGAATACGCCTTGGAAACCTTTACTGATACATAAAGGGCTTTCAACAACGTAACCATCTAGGCAATCGTAGACACTCTGGAGACAGCAAAGTAGAATAAAGCCATCGGCAGATGGATTACCATGCTGCTTAAGAGCAGAGTAATAAGCTCGGAGTGGGGTAGCTGTAATCACAGCAAGCCAGTTGACTGAGGCACACCACAGGGAGGAGGCCTCTCGCCACTGCTGGTTGTAAAGGTAAACGACATATCAGTGATGCTTGAGATTAGGGGTGTTAAAATTGCAACTTGCACTGATGATGTAGTTATATTAGTGTCAGGCAAGTGTCTTAATACGATTAGCGAAATCACGGAAGCAGTTTTAAAGAAGCTAAGTTCCTGGTCGAAAACCAGAAGGCCTGGCATTAACCCACGCAAGACCGAAATGGTAATCAAAACTAGGAAGTATAAGGTACCAATCCTTAGGGCACCATGCTTAGATGGTATACTACTAGCAAGAACAGAGAACCTGCAGATAATGTAAACATCTATACAGATGGCTCAAAAACAAGCTCCGGAGTAAAGGCATCAGTGTTTTACCGGGAGCTTACCATCTACTCGACTTATAGAATGACTGCAGCACCTTTGAGGCCGAGGTGGTGGCTATACACAAGACACATAATCAGGTGGCAACAAGGACTTCAATTAGTATTTCTATGGAGTGCCAAGCGGCGCTGAAAGCTGCATTGGTGCTTCCGATACTGATTTACGCATTCATTGTCCGGAACCCAATACGAAGGAAACTGAAGAACACCTTTTATATCGGTGTCCTGTGCTTGCAAAGACCAGACAGAAACTACTAGGTAATAACTCTATTAAAGAATTACAAGAAGCTTCGAACATCATCATGAGAAGCATTCTGACGTTCTGAACGGAGACAGGTGCCTTTGATATAACTAGAGTAGGTCTCCGACGTTTGTAAACGGTATCTCTAGGACGTAGGACATCTGATTTTGGTAGCGCTATGAACGCGGTGTGGTCTATGCGTAACCTACAATCCTGGGCTTTCAAGCCGACTATGTACAGTCACCTCCTTCTGTTAACCCCTTTTAATCTCAAATTTACTTACATATCCTTTTTAAAAACTGTAAAAAAATCATTTCTTTTTTTTTCACTTACCTTTTGTAAAATCTGTGCTAGGGTCTGCTTTGAAGAACTCTCGCTTTTCATCACCAAAGTCGAGGACGAGAATTTCTTGTGAAATGTTCATATCATCGTCAGCCTCTTTGGTTTCATTGCTAAATAGTAAACAAAAAAAACGTTATATTAATAAACAAAATAAACCCACAAAATATTCACCTTTCAACGGAACGTTTCTTCCTGCCCCATGACTCCACTGACTCCAAATTCCACTCACAAACAGCTGGTTCGCACGGTCCCAGGCAGTACTTAACATTACACTGGAAGATCACTCCGTAGCTCTCTGTAAACCGGAAAGCTTCGTACACCGACTGAAGAGCATTGCCATCAGGTGTAAAGCCCGGGAAGATGGTTGGATCTGTCGGGCATCCTTCGTCATCGATGATTTTGAAACTTGTTCGTGCATCTTTAGCCATGGCAACACAAGATCGGGCAAAGATACCATACGGAGCTGAAAGGAAGAGATGATTTTGTGTAAGAAAATAAAATTCGATTTGCAAAACGCGAAACTTACTGTCTTCGGGGATTTCAATGCGGAACATAAGCCGATCACCAATCCTCACTGTTTCGACTTCACGTTGCCGGGTATCCAAAATTCTAATCCTCGGTGGTGGAGCTTCTGGTGACGAGTTGATGTGAATCATTTCTGGATCACGGATTGGCATCATTCCGAATGTGATGTTCTTCGAGCTCATGTCGTATGTACACTTGACTTTGTAGATTTTGTCAGCCTTGGTCATGACAACGCTGTGATGTTGCAAAACGACTGTGTTCGTGTACACTCCAGTCTTGGAAGAAGATTGTTGCAATTGATTTTTGTACATATGATTCTACAGTTAAAAAAGCCATATTCGAGGGAAATAAGTGTTTTAAACGAGTCAAATGAATTGAATTGTATATGCACGCATGTCCATATCCCGAATTTATGGTATTTACAGTGACATGCGTTTGATAGAGAAATGGTAATGTGGCGGATGGTGGTATGTCTCATGTGCACTAGACTTATGGATGATGACATTGAGAAGGGCCTAAACACCTAAATATAATGAATGCGAGCCTTCTTCACAAAAGTAAGAAGATATTATGCGAGATCTAGTGAATGCAATGAGTGATGAAGTTACAACATTTCAAGATTGCGTCGAATGCCAAGAAGGTCTATGCGATGCTGATGACATCAAAATTTATAGTAATCCGATTAGTGGAAACGAAGTAGGCGAAGGTATAGGATTCCATTAAACTCGCTATTAATGGTTATCACATCTTCTCGTCTTGTCAATGTGTTAACGAATCACCATCGCGCTGCCCTAGCTCAATATAAGAATAAATCGAATTCAATTACGTTCAATTATCCCATAGCTAGAAAAAGAGAATCCTTTTTTCCGACACAATCTTGCAAATATGAACATGGAAGGTGTTTTCCCCAAAATTTTCCAATTACCACAAAAACATTTTTTTTTAAATTGTTTAGCTTGCTAACGAACCCATTGACTATATAAAGCACTTTGGATTTCCATCGAATCCGGCTTGAGAACACCAAAACCATAAATAACCTACCACACTTTGAGTATTACAATCCTGGCCGGCCATTGTCAAGTCCAATCTGAACGCATCCGAATTGATGACGTCAATATTGCAAGTCTCGGATCGTCCAAGAGCATAAATGCGACCGTTGAAAGGTTTGTTGGTTCGAACTTGAACAGCAATCCTGGTGTCCTTACAGTGAACGGAAACTAAAATTGAAAACGTGTTAAAACCAATCAGTCCCATTTGCTGAATTTGGTTAACTTACCATCATAGCATGTTCCAGTTTTGTCACAATTAACATCGGTTCGTGTCATGTTGTTCAGATTTGGATCTTCAGTGGCGTCGAAAGTAACCGGGAGGGTGTGATCTGTTTGTCCAGGAGCAGGTGAAGTTGCCTTTTCGCACAAATTCTCGAAGTACTGTCCGATTGGTTCGCCGTGATCAATCAGTGGTCGTTCGCCGTTCAGATATGTTGAAGGTCCTTCAGGAAGTGATTTGTGATCCAAATGATAGAGTCGGCAATTATACTGCGATCCTTGTGGCTGCCCAAGATAGAGGAATGAACGGCACAAGAATTCGGTTTCGATTTCGCAAGCCAGACGACAAGCCGATTCGGATGTAACCTGGAGTTCCTTGTCAGTATAGTAGTGCAGTCCAACGTACTGAGCAACTTTTTCGTCTGAAACTCCGATTCTTGGATTCTGGAAGACTCTGTTACTCTTACAAGCTTGTTGTGGTTTAATGCACAAGTTTTCAAAATAGTCAGTACCTTGCGCATCGACTAGTTGCACAAACTGTCCAGTACTGCGCCTGTCCGAATCGCTCAGAACACATTTCATGTTATTGTAGTCATACTCAGCCGATCGGCAGACAAATCGTTTCTCGTTCAAGCAAGCAGACAAACAAGCTTCCTTGGTGCTGGTGTATATCAAAGCATTGTCTAAGCCTCTGATAATTTTATTGGGAACCCGTTCGAACGCCCATGGTCGAAGACACACGTTTTCACTGCGCAGCTGCAATTTCACCATATAGTACATGCTCGCTGATCTCTGCGCTATTGCTGTTGGATTGTGTGCATTTGAATCGTTTTGCAATTGACAATGTGTCTCTTGCGCTGGCGACAGAGGATTGACTACAAAACTGAAAGCAGCAGCCTGGCAGTCTGGTTCCTCCCGACACCAACCTTGGCACTCGTACAGTGACAGATTTTTCACACTGTAATATGTCGTGCCTGAAAAGTCGTAGTCAGTCAGCTTCTCAAAGGCCATTCTCCCCAGAACTGACGGTATCACCGCTGCTAGAAGTACCACAGAACAAATCAACATTCTCGACATCCGCATCTGAAATAGAGAAATATAAAAGGTCAATGCCTTGAATGGATTCGTAACGTAATTTCATAATGTCATTTCGTAGGAAAAAAAAACTTTTTTTTTGTGTGCAAAAATCTCTTGTACTCGAGCGCTCATTACCGGGAATCGCAAGGTTCTTGTTTGTACTGTTTACTAGTTCGAAACCGGCAAATTTCACTGACTGAGTCGGAGAATTTAAAACTTTCAGTGCATTTTGGGTATATGACCGAGACGTGATGTTTACAAAAGTCAACGAAAAGTCCATAAAAATGTTTTAATGAGCTTGAAATTACACAAGACGTGTGTGAGCTCACCGGGAAGAAATTTTTGGTGGAAATACGACTACTTACCTGCGGAGGGTAATTAAGAGGAAAAGACAACAAGTAACAAGATCTTGCCGTCGTGATCTCATCACGTTACGTTAAATTGCGCCTTTTATGGAATGGGATTTGCTCGTCGTGAGCCCGATTAAAAGTGCATGAAAATGTGATGAGGTGGGTAATGAACCGGCGAGATGCAGTGGCAAGGAAGTGAGTTGGTTTATTTTTTTTTGTGGGGAAGCCGAAGAGAAACTTAACTTGATTAGGTAGCCCTCAATGTTTTGTGGATCAGGTGCCATTTCGAAGAGAAATGCGATTTTAACGATGCCATTGAATGTGGAAGTTATTTGTTTGCACAAAGTAGAGTGGAATTAGTTAGAGTCGATAAAATGTAAATGTAAAGGAGAGGTTTGATGTGTTTTTAACCTTAATTACGCACAAAAGATTAATGGAACGAGCTCGGCGAGCTCTTTTGAGAAGAACGAAGCAAAACGAAATGCTTGGAAAGGGATTTTAGAGGCGTTAAGTTTGTTTTGCAATTTCTTTTTTGGGAATTCTTGAGGTGGTTACGCGCTGTTTAGAATTCTTGAATGTTAAGTTATTCTGGCCCTAAGTGTTGAGGCGCGAAGTGTATGAACGATACGATAAGCGTTCACTGCGAACTATTTAATTGGTTCCTTTATTACCTGTGGACAAGAAGTGTATGACAAAAACTTGGCAGAACATCAGAAGAGGTTAGGTTAGCCATGTAAGGTATACCTAAAGATCTCAGTTATATCTTTGAAGGACTGAGCAATGTTTCTGGGCAGTTTTGGAAGTCGTGTATACTCCCCCACACAAACCAACAGGAACAGTAATCCTCTTGTCAAGATTTACATCCATTTAGTACTTCTGGCGTCATCTCTGTTCGGGATATGATCAATTCTGTAGTGATGACGTTATTTCGTTAATTAATCCAAACATGTGAGTATAAAGTTCGCTCAGTAAATTTTCGTACCCACAACAGAGGTTTACGCGATTTTGCATTATCGATGGCGGATGAATTCATCATTAGTATCAATGGCAGCGCCCACAACTTCTCAAACACGCTTCTGCTAAGGGGAGGAAAACCCCGACAGAAAACCATTATTAGCAAAATGTTGATGAGTCGACCATTGAGAAACAGGATAAATGCCGCGAGAGCTTAGGAAAAAGATCCTGCCTAGCATGTAAGCGTCAATCTTCCCCCAGAAATAACACCACCGACATCAACCGGGAGAGGGATCAGATGGCTGATAATAGACGGGCTGAGAGTAAAAGTGACCTATTTATAAGGTTCGGGCAAAAGTGACTTAGAAAATGTTCCGCGCAAAAACGAATGGCGTGAGATTCCGGGCAAAAACGAATCGTAGAAAATTTCTGGGCAAAACCGACTTAACTACTTAACTGCATTAACTTTGCATTACTTTTTGTAGTTAAATCGTTTTTGCCCGCAAATTTTCTACGATTCGTTTTTGCCCGGAATCTCACGCGATTCGTTTTTGCGCGGAACATTTTCTAAGCCACTTTTGCCCGAACCTTATAAATAGGTCACTTTTACTCTCAGCCCGTCAATCATCTATCTCTAAATGCGAATAATCAACTCACTTGTTAAGAAACCCCAACTGTAGCGCTTTGGACGGCACCGTCTAGGGGACAAATCAAAAAATCCAAACGACGAAAATTTCCCAAATTCTTCCATTCGTGTTAGGTGGTGTTACACCACCTTAATTAATGTGCGTGTGTCAACTGAGGAGCGGAGTGACGATTTCACGGACCCCTTCTATGAGAAGCTAAACGAAGTCCTTAGTAGCGTTCCTAGGCACGACATCAACATCTACGACCGATTATTGGACCGAACAGCTTCCATAGGAACTCTAATAATAATGGCCAACAAGCAGCACTTTCTTCCCACAGCGTGAAATACATAGGGCCACTTGGAAGAACCCAAGAGGAGGGTGCACGCAAATTGATCGACAACATTTCTCTCACATAATGGGTATAAAGTCTTGCAGGGGAGTTGACTGCAATTCTGATCACTTTTTGGTAAGGCTACGCTTTCGATGGCGTCTTACTAGTGCTTATAGACAAAGGACAACAAGATGACCACTCTTCGATACAGCAAGTTTTAAAGACGAGCGGGTAATTACAGCTTACCAGCAAAGTCGTGAGGCCCATATTCAGCCGCATAAGACTTGGATGTAAATGCATGCTGAAACAATATCAGGACTGCTGTTACGGAGGCTTTCCATCAGAGCATCGGTTACTAAAGGCAAACAAACCACAAAACCTGGTTTGACGAACAGTGCAGAATTGCCCTGCCGGCGCTTAAGGCGGCCACGTGTGTCTACCGGCTTTTCATTTTAAAGCACATGGAGGTAATACCTGATGATTGAAAGGAATCTGTTATAATTCCTTTCCATAAAATAAACTGGGGGACTGAACATAAAATAAACAAGGAGACACTCTCTCAGTCATTTTGTTCAATCTGCCATTGGGCTGCGTCCTGCAGAAATGCAGGATATTGGACGATTGTACGATTTTTAACAAATCCAAGCAAGTCCTTGGACACGCTGACGGTTTCGTTCTCGTGGGTAGAAGTTCAGCAGATACCATAGAAATGGTAGTAAAGGTGGATGACTATGGGGCCTGAAATCAACGAACAAAAGACGAAGTACCTGACGACATCAACATACATAGAGATAGACAAAATTTAATAGTTGCCGATTGGAACTTCAGAAGTGTGGTATCTCGGTGCACAAGTCAACTCCACCAGTAATATTATATTAGATATACGGACCCGCATCATACAGGGTTACAGGGTCTTTGTTTCGGTGAGGTCCTTTTTGCGATCACGTCTCCTCTCTCATTGGTCAAAAGAGGAGATATACCGAGCGATATAAGACCTGCGGTAATGTCAACAGCTATTCAGGCGGAGAGCCTTACGCTCCATTTATGGTGGAGTCCAAAACGAACGCGAAGATTATCGGCGAAGGATGAATCACGATTTATATGAGATCTTTGGGGCTCCCAGTATAATAAATTTCATAAAATCTGGCAGACCACCAAAGGATCCCAAAGTTGATCCTAGAGGGAAACCGGGAGGGTACCCGAAAGCCCGGAAGGCCGCCTTTGAGGTGGCTAGACAACGGGGAGGGGATGCGGATGTTGAATTTTTTTGATTGACGGGGGCGTACCCGAGATTTTGACATTGTTGTAGAGGCGGATAAAAACCTCCATGTTTCGTTATAGCAGTGATGATGATGACTAAACTTTTCGATTTAGCGGATCACTAATGAATTATTACTAGGCTTTCTTATTTCTGATATTTAGTTGTAGAATCAAATGGTGAAACATTTTTTCTACTTCCAGTTTAACCGGGGTCCCCCGTGGTTCAAATAATGGTCCCATATTGTTATGTAGTTTACTAATGAGATCAAAGTAAACCTTAACGACTTTGATCTACTAAATAGGGCTTATTAAAGATGCAATCTCAGAAAAGAGTTCAAAGATTGAATGTCCTAATAAGTGCTAAACTATGTATGCTAAAATTTTTATTGTAGTGGCCGGTTCGGAGGTTATCATTAGAAAAGCTAAGAATTTGGAATGAATCAGAAATATCAAGTTTTATTAATATGATCAGCTGACGACTGATTTAATCTTATAGAAGTTTCATGGGAGTTTAGAGCTTAGAGTCCGGTCAGTTGGTTAGTAAGTTTAAGTGGTAAGCGTCGCTTACGTAGTAACGCTGCCGTTTTGATGGAACAGCTAATAAGGCCCGATTGTAGGGCTAAGTCTTACTCCTTCCTCTGAGATTCTTTCTCAAATCTTATGAACGTTGGTCTCAATCATTACGAGTCACTTCCTTCTTAAGGCCACATGGGATGTGCCTTCGCCGTGAAACTACTAATTTTTCTGGAATCCCATTTCATCGATGGCCTACTCGAGGCGAGGGCTTGGGAATGAAAACCTTTTTTTCAAGTTCGTGAAGGCTACACGTTGTGTAAGCAACAGAGACACGGATCGTGAGGCTTATCTGATGGTGAACAATAAACCTAACAGTAGTCTAACTTTATATGTTTTTCTATTTTCAAACCCCTAAGCAATCGATCCATCCAATGCTGTCAGAAATTTCGAAAATGTCGAACGATATCAATGTGGCAGTGAAGATTGTAAGCCTCTGAGAGAGAGAGAGAGACCTGGTCTCGAACCCGGGACCCGTGGCATGGTAGTTGTGCCGATCAACGAATTAATCCAACTCCGTCTCCTTGAAATCGCTCAAACTGAATTCGATGAAGAAGTGGGTCTCAAACTTAAGATGCTTTTCGAACCTGCAAACACCACTGGCTTTTAGCCTAGTTGATTTTAGCTTCACCGTGTGACGTTTACCTAATTCTTAAATCAACTCCGATTCCACGGTCTTTCCGTCGCTCACTAAAGCTCACCTGTCAAATCACTCAAATTTAAAATTTTTTGACGTTACGCACTGTTTCGTGTTTAATTTGATTATGAACGAAGGTACCCTCCGAATTTCAATTGAGTTTAGAAGTCTGCCGGCCGAAACTTCATCACGTACCGTCCATTCTTCTGGAGTCTTTTTGTCTAGTTATCATTTCACTATGATCCCCATCACCTTTTCTCACCAAGTAGCCAGTAATAATGGCTAATTACGTTATCTCATCAGCTGCCGGATCCAAATTAGCCAGCAATTTGAAGGAAGAATTCAAGCAAAGAATGTTTTCCCCTCATTGCTGTTCGGAAGGCGCAAAAAAAATGTCGGAAGACTTTAGTCGAGATAAAAGTTGAAGAAGTAAATTAATGGCACGGGAGCCCCCACAGTTCGAACTTGTCCATCTTTTGTGTGAACCCGTGCTTGTACCTGTGCCCTTTCGTTGTAATTATCTTACACCTTGGCTCACGTAGGCTGCTGTTTCTTGTTGCTATTCATGTGTTCTAGTGAAAGCGTACGATTACGGCACGTCACTGGGTCACAAAGGTTGGCAGTTATTAATAATTTCTTGAGTTTTTAGTGTTCGGCTAGCGGGAAAAAAAAATTGCTCATCAATTCGTTTGGACACCTCACGGTTTTTGTTCGAGTTCTTATTCTTGTCAGCAACTGACTGATGGTGGAAAGAAGCCACACGCTGCTAATTAGCAAATTTGTAATGGAAGGTGTGGCAAGGAACGTTGACTTGCGCGAACTTGTTTGAACTTTGTGATTTTTTTTAAATGATTTAAGATAAAGTGAAAGTGCAGTTTGGACTCTGATGACAGAAGAATCAAGATTGTTAGAAAAGTCGTGCTTTAAGAATTTTTCAATTTCCGGTCGTTTTACAAAAGAGTGGTCCATTTTTGAGATGTCTGCTATATCGTTGTTAGAGTAAGGATTTATTTGCAGACTATTCATGATAAAAGCCGCCGAAGTCCGAGAAAGGTTGTTTTCTGCTTACAACAGGTTATGCTAAAATATCGTTCAAGATTTCCAGTTTGTATCACATTTCGATATTTGAAAAATTTTAATTCCAGTGAGATACTGTTGGACACATTGATCAGTAGAGAATTTTTTTAAAGAATTGCGGCAGTTGAAGGAAAGTGTTATTGAAAACTGAACTTAGGGAAAGAAATACCTCATAATGCTAGTGCACATGCGCATTGAGCACTTTTTATTCATTATTTGGTAAGACGTCGTTCTCCACTCTCTCTACTCTCCAGATTTGGTTCTTGAAGATTTCTTTCTGTTTTTCAAACTTAAATCTACGTTAAAAAAGCGAAGGTTTGATTTATTTATTTCAGATTCATCAGATGCTGATTACTTAACAAATTAAAAATACTCACAATAACATTATAATAATAAAAAAAACTCGACCTCTCAAGGAGCGATACGCGATCGATACATTACAAGAAGACAATAAGACCGGGGAGTCAATATTGCCAATCAAAAGCGAAAATAGTTTTGAAGGATGAATTTCAAGCCTATTCACGTAAAATAAGATGGTTACCCTATGGAAGCCCGCTAAGTGCAAAACGAAAAAAGCGGCGCTGAACTGCCTCGACCCGGCTAATGTGATCGCAATGATATGGCGACCAAACACAGCTAGCCTATTCCAAAATTGGCCTGACGAAGCTACAATAAGGGAGTTGCGTGCTATAAGGATCGTCAAATTCTTTAGCTCATCGTTTATTAAAACCCAAAGTCGAATTAGCTTTAACACCAATCGCATCAATGTGGTCGTTGAATGTAAAACAGCTGTTGAGGTAGATTCCCAATTAGTTAAGTAATTAAGTCTTTGCAGGACACAAAATCGGGCTGAGGTGGCTTCCTTCAGGCACACCAGATGTATTATAAATATACTTGAATAAGGAACACCGGAACGACAAACGCTTGGTTCGACATAATAAGGATGAAAGACCTATAAAAGACCCCAGTCAAGCCGAGGACAAAATATAATCATGCGATAAAATGATTTACTAAAATCAGTGAAGATATAAGCTACTTTGTTACCAGCTTCAATTTTAGATAAGCAGAAGTAAGAGAATTTCAGAAGGTTTGTCGTGGTGCATCTCCTTTTCATAAAACCGTGCCGGAAAGTACCAAGAAATGGTTTGCAATGAAAATGAAGTACATTGTAAACTAATGCCTCAAAAACTTTAGCGATGGGAGTATAGTTTGCAATATCACAACGCTTGCCCTTCTTGTTAAGAGGAATAATTAGGGATGATTTTCCCGATTTGGGAAAAAAACATGAACAAGAGAGGAAACGCAGTTTTTTAAAAAAGGAAGCAGCAACACCATTAGGACCGCATGAAAAACTATTAGCCAAACTATTGATGTGATTGTATCGTCGTCAAATATAAGATCCTTTATTTCACAGTTATCACCAAGGAACGAAACCTTTAAAAAGGTCACTAACAGAGCAATAAACACGCTCTCACCCAGAAATTTTAGAGCAGCATACATCAGTTCCAAGTCATGTGAATCCGAAAGCTCAACAACACTAAAAATACTAGGGTAAGGTAAGGTTGGAGTAGCAGTCGTCCCAAGAAAAGGCTCACTTATGCCCATTTTGGTACTACGTTGGGGCTAGATTTCCATCCCAACCAGTATTAGCGTAAACTATTTGGAGCTCTCGATGTGCCGAACTAGGTCCTTGATATCAGCATATTCTATATCGGCTAACTCACTAAGAAAGGGGGAGCTTAATCGACAGCTCCTGCGGTTGGCTAGAGCCGGTCAGTTGTAGAGGAAATGAGGTATGCATTCCTCTTCTTCCTCATCTTGACAACAACTACAAAAGTCCTTCAACCGAGTCTGTCAGCGTATCTGGATATAAGGCAATGACTCGAGATGACACCCACGACAACGCTTATGATATTTAGTCTGAGCGAAATAAGCTCTTTTGACTCTCTGACTCATGAAGTAGGAATGCTACTAAAAATTGTGGATAAGTAAGAGGATTAATTAATTATAATTTTTCCTAGTAAATTAATAAAAAATTAGCCGTTAAAGTTTTGTAATATGCATAAAGCCTCACTTGCTGACTATCAAATTATACGATTGGAACGAGAACTCTTAGTCGATAAAGCAATGATCTACCAAAAACCCCACTAAATTGAACTGGTAATGATACTGCAGCTCTTAAATCTTCTACTTATAAACAAAATCTGCCTTGCAGCTGCTTGTTCTGAAGCTCTCTGTATTCAGGTTTTAGTCTGTTTTTATTAATTGGTTCTGTTCGTAACTGTCCGGTCATACTCAGCGAGCCTTGTTTCGCGCAGCTCTTTCTGAACCAATTTTTAATGCTGCTAGGGTGCCACAAGACAGCCATCTCGGACCATTGCTTTTTATTCTCTACATCAATGTTGTTTTTTGACTTTGTCTCATTCTAAAATTAAAATCTTTCGTATTGTGTCGAACGTTTTTGACTCGAAACTGGAAGGCAGAGTAGCTGGAGGTATCTTCTCGTAACATCTAGACCCCAAATCGCTTACCTGACTACTGAAGTGTGTTTCAAGCGGAAATCAGGGCTGTAAAGGTAGCGGTGGACCGTCTGAAACATTTAACGCTGCCTACAGATAGCATCTGTATAGTTACAGATAGTCAGGCAGCTATTAAATCCTTCATGGGAATATATACTACCTCCAAAACGGTTGTAGCATGTTGCTCAGCTCTGAATGACGTAGTTGAGCATCTGAAAGTACGGCTCATCTGGGTGCCTGCACATAGTGATATTCCGGGCAACTGTAGAGTCGACGAAGTAGCGTGAATAGCTACTACTCGTCCCGACTCAGACATTAACCACCAGCTGGGAAAGCCGCTAGCCGCTGGCGGCCATCTGCAAACGAGATTTCATAGACATCTCTCAAATGTTAGTTGGCAGGAGGAACACACCTGCCTGATCACCCGACAGATGTGGCCAAAGCTTGACCCTAAACGGTTAAGAGAGCTCATCTTACTCGGACGCAAATTAATTAGCATTACCGTGGCCGTTATCATGGGTCACTGTCTCATAGGTAGACACATCGATAGATTCGGAGCACCTTCAAACGACTTCTGTAGGGGCTGCCATGACGAAGGGGAAGAGGAAACCATACTCCACCTCCTCTGCAACTGCCCTTCCCTAGCCAACCGAAGGAACCGGTTTTTATGCTCCCCATATTTTGAAGAACTAACCAAATCAAGCTCCACTGACGTCAGGGACCTAGTTCGATTTATTTGAAGCTCCAAATGGTTCCCGGAAACGTGTTAAGGCTAAACCCTTTCCGCCACAGCCAATATTTATATTGAGTCCTCGCGAACTAAATTCCACTGGAGACATCGAACTGCCCCGATACACAGAGAGTAACAGGTAGACTCTCTTCTTTTCTAGGGGTTTATATGAGGTTTAAAATGCAGTCTCAACTGTGATATAATAATGGGCCTCCTTGGCCTAAGTGTGCCTTTTAAGGCAGCCACTCTAACGTAACTTAACCTATGGATGGAATGGGATGTGTTACCACATCCTCCATATTCGCCAGACCTGCCACCATTAGACTACCATTTGTTGTGTTTTGTGAAAAACGCTTTGACTGTTAAAACTTTCACTGTCGACTAGAAGAAGTGCATTGCACATTCTAGATCATCTCTTATCTAGAGATGTCTTTTAATTTTAGATCATCTCTTTCTCACCGTTATATCATCTCGAAGGTTTACTGCCTACAGCTACGGTTCCTTCCGTGCATTATACACTTTTTAGACACCATTTCATTTAGGGACCACATTAGCCTGTGACGTGCATCTAAGGTATACTAGTATGGATAGTCGCAGGCTATTATGATTATTTAATTCTATTTATTAGAGTAATCTAATTATTATTAAAGTACATATATTTATTGCAAGTCTCATTAACTTTAATGATCTTTCTGCAGGTTCACCTACGAAAACTTTGTTACGACTTTTACTTCCTCTAAATAATCAAGTTTGGTCAACTTTTATCCCGGAAATGTTTTGAGTGGGCATAAACTTTGGGCTGTTATTTTGAATATAAAGGCAATTTTCTTGGAGCCCCATCAATCAAACTTCTCTTTTACCTACGCGATCGATTAAGTAAAGTTTAACAAAAGATCTAGCTTCAGAGTTCTTGATACCGAAGGGCGACTTTTACCTTTAATTAAAACCTGTCAAGTCACTTTATCGCAAATTGTCGTGAAAAAGTATAAAATCGCTTAATTACAACTACAAAGTGGCCTCGGACAGATCACTACTTCAAACGTCTTTTAATTGCACGAAGAAGATGTTCACAGGTAGGTATGGTATGCACTTTAGTCACATAGAAACAGGTAAAAGATTTCAATCGAACCCCGAAGTGACGGTAATGATGATGCATTCTACGGAATTGCAAGACATCATCATTTTCTTCTTCTTCTTAACTTATCCGTCAAGATAGACTATGAAGCCTTCAAGTTCACTTCTTCAGCACAGACACAAAAAAAAATTCTTTGATTATGAAAGGGCACAAAATAATTGGCTGCACCTCGCGTGTTGATAAGCATCTACTGCACCTTTGCGGTCCATAAGGTCAGCATCAATGCACTGTTTCCGGTTAAAGCCCTTTCCGAGCAAATAGTGTGAAATGGATTTTCTGATGGTGCTCAGAACTGTCGTGGGAAATTAAAAATTCATTAGAATGCCTTCAATGCGGGATCGGATAGAAGACATACTTAATTCCGATGAAGACAACTAATTATAGGTCATGACTTCATTATGGGAAAACGAATAAATTGCCAGTTAAAGGGCTTGTTCTGGTGGATTTTTCCTTGCAGATGATTACAGGCTCAGACTCTTATTACAGAACGTTTCCATGTAAGTTAATGCTAACCCTGCTGTACGTCATCAAACTTGTTGAAACCTTGGGCTGGCTTACTCCAGGTTTATTAAACTAATTAGTATCAGTCCAGACACTTCAGAATACAAAATTTATCGCTCAAAAAGGTGTTCAAAACTTAATTATGCCAATCAACTTTCATTTGATGGAAGAACTCTATAAGTTGACAATTTCAATTCGAATTCGAAGTTGTCCCAATAGTGATGTAGAAGACAATATCCCGCGAACTTAGACCAATTCCCAAGTAGCACAAATAAGTCCTTTTAAAGTCGTAGGTAGTCGTGGTAGGAGTCAACTGCTGAGTCCCTGGAGCTTCTAATGAATATCCAATTTCCTGGATGTATGGACCGCTGCCCAGAGCCTCCGGATTCTCGGGGTGTGCCATGTATATAATGGGACCATTAAATCCAATATTACAGAGGAGAAGGCTTCCTGAGCAATAAGAAGCATCTCCCACTATGAATCCTCTCACCTGGAAGGCAAACTGCCTATTATGCTACCAAAGTTACACAGACAAAGTAACATCGATTAGTTTAAACTGGTTCGTACTAAAAACCCTGGAGAGAACACTCGATATACATCTGCGGAAGATCCTTGCAGATCTCAGTAAGTATACCTTAACTGGATATCCACTGAGACAGCTTTCCACGAGTTAGTGCGCACTATCGAGCAAACCATACAGTATAAAGAATACACCCTAGCCGCCCTTCAGGATATAGAAAGTGCTATTAACAATGTATGGACATTGAAGCTATTCAAGAATCCCTCATTAAAGTGGGCGTAAAAGAGGGTCTATGTCAGTGGTTACCTTTAATACTAAGGGCTCGGATTGTAACGTCGGACCAAGGTAGGTAACATCCAAATGACCAAGTTCGTGTGCAGAGGGATAGCCTAGGTTGGTAACATCTCTATACTGCTTTGGATCATTGCAATAAATAAGATCCTGTCCACAATGGCCACAGAGGGATTAAGGCAAGTGCGGATGATGTGGCAATTTTGGTTTCAGGAAGGTTTCTATCCGTGATAAGCGAAATCATGGAAGGTGCTTTGGGTAAAGTAAACGCTTGGGCTACCAGCTGTGGACTTAGCGTTAAGCCAGCAAAACTGAACTGATGCTTTCCACCACAAAAACCAAGATACCAGTCTTTAAACTACCCAAAACTAAACGGACAGACACTATCACTATCCTTCAGCGCCAAGTAGCTGGGGGTTATTCTTGACCCAAAATTTAGCTGCAAATTTAACGTGGAAAAGCGAATTAAGAAAGCCTGAATTGGTTTCTATGCTTGTAAGATAACCTTTGGTAGAACGTGGGGTCTCCATCTAAAGATGACTTTATAGATGTACACGGCTGGTGGTACGTCCGATCCTCACCTACAGATCGCTGGTGTGGTGGGCCGCAGTAAGTGAAGAATATAACATAAAGAAGCTGAGTACTATTCAGACATCTGCGGAAATATATATCGCCGGTGCGATGAGATCCTAACAAATGGCTTGTTTAGCCATGCTTTTGTACCTACTACCTCTAGATCTACACATTGAAAATATTGTCAGACTGAGAGGATCAGGATGTTAGAACGCCAAACCTTATGATCACAGCAGCATCCTGGATCTGCTGCCAAGAGAACTGGCGACACCACTCACTAACTACCTCATCCTAAAGCTGAACTTCGCGAAAAACTTTTCGGTAAAGATTCCCACCAGAGCGGAGTGGCAGAACGGCGGAGGGAGAAAGGCCTTCGACACAAGAATATTAACCGACGGATCTAAGACAAACTGCGGTGTCGGTGATCTCCGGTAGACAGGTCGACATCTTCTCCGACAACCAGGCCGCCATCAATGCTTTCGACTCGGCTATCATATCTTTCAAGATGGTAGAATGTTGTCGGGATGAACTTTCCCTTCTCTGTGAGTATCTTGAAGTCACCTTGCTTTGGGTGCCAGGTCACAGGGGCATATAGGGAAATGAGACTGTCGATGCGCTGCTGGTGTACGGCACTGGTCTACAGGGCTCCCCTGCGGAAACTGTTCATATTTCCACGGGAGCTTCAAGGGGTGCCTTTCTATCGTACCACTTATCTATGGCTAAGTCCAGGTGGAGCAACCTATCCACGTGTGCCATATCCAGGGCGATATGGCCGTCCTTCAACAAGAGTAGAAGCCGTGAACTCATTTACAGATCGCGCAGAGACATTGCTAGATGCGTCTCAGAAATAACGAGACACTGGCCTGTGGAAACTCATGCGGCTAGACTGTTTATTCCCTTAAACACATACTGCCTCAGCTGCAAGGATGAGAGGGAGAGAGAAATCCTTGTTCACTCCTTTTGCAAATGTCCGGCTCGCGCTACGGCCAGCTAACGTGCACTATAGGCAGTTTCTTTTTTAATGACCTTAAGGAGGTCTAAAAGCTAGGAGTTGAAGAGATCATCCATTTCCTAAACCTTACCGGTGCTAGGTACTTGCTTTTACAAATATTCACCTCAAACAAAGCTCAAATATTCACCTCGGTTAGGCTGCTAGACATTTCTCGTCTTTAATGGTACCAATGACGGTGCTCCTAGTACGAGATCAAACAAACGTGGTTTAAGATGTAAAATACGAAATTATTGTCAGTTCTTGCATTTATTTGAGTGGAACTTCGTGGACTTTTTGACACTTCCATCAAGTTTTATTCTAAACGGCCGTACCATTACAACCCCACCTGTTTGAGTACCTTTAATTACAAGAAAAATCACCCGTCATTGCGGTAATGGTACAGGCACGCTAAATTGTCTTCCCACCCAGTCATATTTTAAACTTAGCCATTCTGCCATTATGCTTCGCACGATCTCTCGAAATATTTCTCCTGTTATCCCCGCTCATTTAAGGACTTTGAAGTTATTCAATTGCGCGACCGGGGGAAATGTAATTTTCTAGCCGCGAGTAATTTTCTTTCAATTTAAAGCGCCATCTACTTTAATATTTGTACGTCGTCATTACCTGACCTCCCCGTGCCACCACGGTACTGTACCTATCTGCCCAGTAAAGACCAAGAATCCAAGACATTACCTAAGGGAATGGATAATAATAGACTAAAAGTGGTGTATGCACGTAGATCCCAGGCCACAATACACCATCCAGTTGATGGAGAATGAGGCTAGGTAAGTATCGTTCTGACTTTCGTCCGACTTTGTGGACGCTCAACAATTTCGTATTCAGGCCTAGGAAGAGGCATAATAGATAAAAGGTAATTGAGCATGCGCTCATATAGTCGAGTATACCTGGACTGCAGGAAGGAAATGACTGATTATGAGTTTCCATTTACGTCATTAAGATGGCAGCCTGTATGCAGATGAGGGAAGCACTAGCCAGGCTGCTTGCTGCTGAGAGTCTTTTGCAAATGCTGACAAATTCTAAAAAAAGGGAGTTTTTTTGCATCAACATAATACTGAACGCGGTAGGGGGGCTTTGTTTGGCGCCCGTCTAATGTAGTGTGAACTTTGTGGAAACGAACCGATGGCGTTTCTATTTATGGAATCAATTTTACAAACAAATTATGTTGACGGGTAATCAGGTAAGAAAAAATTTCTGTTCGAAGCCGTCAGAGAGAAATGGGAAAATGCATACAGAAACGAAGCAAACTTCTGACCGTCTTTTTCCGGTTTTCATCTTCATTACGACTCTGAAATGCGTGAAAATTGCAAAAACTTGTTCGATTTGCTAGAGAACCAGGTATGCCAGCCAGACTTTGTGGTGTTAGTGATTTGCTCGGGTATCTAAAAATATCATTGAACTTCCGGCATGTTCTTGGATGCGGATAATCCATGTTGAAAGAACAGTTGGACTGTATCGGGGGCGCTGACGTTAGCATCTCAAATCAAACTCTGCTCTAGTTATTGGATTATGTTGGATGCACTTGGAGAGTAAGTCTTTACCTGTCGACAGTTATTCATGTTGGAGTGTTTATTTTGCGGTTTTTAATAGGCTTAAATTAGGCTGAAAAGCTGTTATGGACTTAATTTCTAAGATAACTATGGATGGATAAGCGAGCCATGAGTGGAGGTTACACTGTTGTAGGCTTTAATAAAAGAGATGATTGAACGTTTTTATATCTGCTCTGGGATGGAGATTTTCTGGGTATAATTTGTTCAGAAAAAGGTCATCGTAATTTAAGACAACGAAAACCAGGATAGCTCGTACCACAAGCAATGCCAAGAACTAAGTGACTTCAAAATGCAATTTTTTTGAGGTAAGATATTGTCTTTGATCTTAACATGGGAAAGGATGAAGTAATAAAGAAACTCCTTCTGTTTCGGTAACCCCTTGTAATTTCACCCGATTGAACCTACAATTTAAGGTGGAGTCCAAACCACCGGAATTAGTTTGCAGCCGCAATGACCTTCCAGCATAATCTGTTGTTAACAGAAAACAGCCACGGTCCGGTGTTGTTCGAACATACGACCCTCAGTCCGCCCTAACATATGATCTTCCAGTGTAAGAGGAGCGGTAATTTTAGGCAACATCGGATTTTCATAGATGGGTTATCTTATGGATTCTATTGTACCTTAAATTAAATTCTACCCTGGTTTGTACCTTGGCGTAAGTTATTCATAAAACGCGTTGCCCGTTGAATGGCGAATGATGTTGCCCGTGAATTGCGTTGTCCTCTAAAGTGAGTTTTCTCTTGAAATTTATTGGCCTCCCCTGAAGAAGTTGTTTCTTAGTGTGAATTGAATCTTGAAGTGAGTTTTCCCTTCAAAGGTAGTTACCCATCCTCCAAATCAACCAGGACTACAAAATTGTTAGGAATCAGGACTCCTCGGATGAGCTAGAAAAGTATACCTAAACGGGCATCCTGAAATGTTGTTTATGAGAAGCAAAGACAGCCAAACTTCGCTTCTGGCTTGGGGCTCTCAAAGGTAATATTAAAATATGGAGCTCAATTTTTTTCTCTACGTTCCATTTTCTTTTAGAGAAGTCTGCCTAACTCTCCACTTTCGCATGCTTACTAAGATAGAGTTGAGTTACATTCCAGCTGAGTTCAGCCTAAATTTGAAAGCACTTTCTGAACCTTCAGATCCTATATGATGCTCTATGTTGAAGTTCTCTCCTTTCAGATAGTCAACGAAAATGAGATTATGACAATTTCAGAAAACGTTTCAACTCTCTACGTGAGCCCATTGCCAAATTAATATCGCGTTGACCAAAAAACAAAAAATAACTGACGCTGTCACGAATTAAACCCAGTGTCATGCGCATGAATGGAATGCGAAGAATTGGAATCAGGACTGTTTGACTAGTAATTAGAGGAGTAAAAACTCCTCTAATTACTAGTCAAACAGTCCTGATTCCAATTCTTCGTTCCTTTTATGAAGAAATGTCGACTCCACATACATAGCTGCTTATTTGCATTAACTCAACGTGCAGTCGGAATCACTCTACACCTCGCAACGAAAAATAAACATCCACTTAATATATGATTTCGACTAAAAGCTTCTTCAATAAAATAATTTGTTCCCATTAAAGTTGTAAACATCAAAAGAAATTATCATGGGTGTTTCCATTTAAAGAAAATTCCGCTAAATAACCGTAACACATTGCGAACATAATAAAACCCATAAATATGCGAAAATTAGCACGAGAAAATCTCGCCAAAGTCCCGTAAAATGCTTTTAAGTCTAACACTATCCAGGTATCACCTGTGCCATTCATTATAATTCTGTCCAGAGTATTGCAAAAAATCGAAATAGTTCAGTGGACGGACGGAGTCTCTAGCGATAGCTATACTTGGAAGTTTGCAATTACAGCACGACGCGAGGGCAATTATCATTCAGGTGTGAGATAGTTTGGACGAAAACCGAAAATTAATGTTCATGAAAAGTGAGATGGCACATTTACGTGAGGAAAATATATTGCTAAAAGATGCAGGTTGGTTAAGTCTTGGGGTGATAATGAGTAAAACGAAAATTATGCGAGAATCACCAGTAACCGTGAAGAGGAAAGATCGCAAAATTAACCAATTTTTATTCTTTATGAAGTTGATCATATTCGTCTTGTCGTAGATTATCTTAATGACTACTGGCTGATGTAGAGCTCATTAACTTTCTAAAGTAGGGTAACGGATTCTTTAGAACTGAATGGATTTGCTAATAAATCACTTTTAATTTTGCTTTTCCGTATGGCAGGCCTAAAACATCATTAAATCCCTAAAATGGACATTAAATGGCGGCTGTTTTGCTAACAGTAGTGGGCTGTCACTTTTCAAGTACTTTTATAAACCCATCGTTGGAAAATAATAACAAGTGAAAATGGCGCCCAACGTGGGGCTGAAGACAAAAGCACTAAGTTTAGTGGGTTAATAAAAATTACCTAATTGGGCGCTCAAGTAATAAAATATCTGCTCAATCTAATATATTTATCGAACCTAGTTTTGAATTAGAATCGTCGCTAGAAGTCTTCTATTCGATTTTTTCTAATAGTATTTGAATCTTGTAAAATTTATCTATACGCCAATGAGATATATATTTATCTTTTATAGATTGCTGTGCTTATTAAAGACTAATATTCTGACTTCAAGTGTGGACGGGTAGACGGCTAGATATATTAGTACCTACTACTAAAACTAATAAACATAACATAAGCGAAACAACAAAAGCGTACTATTGCTTAGTCTAGATCGTTTCAGCTGTTACATCCAGCGCGCTGAGGAAAAAATTTAAATCACAACTGGTAGGGAATAACTTTGTAAGATTTACTTACTGTTGACAAACCTAATCCCTAATATCTTTCCAAGAACTATGTTTTCAGCTTAGCGGCAGAACACGCCGTTATCATTCAATGACTCGCCCTGCCGTGACCCAGATATTAAACGGGTTTCACGTAAACACTAATCAACGGCCTGGTTTGGCTAAGTTACAGTTACAACTTAGCCTAACCAGATTGTTGATTGGTGGTTCATGCTCATTGCCGTCTGCTTGGTTGTTTATCAAAATAAAAGTAGAAGCAGAAAACTAGTCGTCGGTGGAGTACGTGACAACCTGTCGGCCTACCAATCCGGAGGTCCCAGGTTCGAATCCCACCGACGGTGCTTCTTGGTCGGTTTTCTGCTGACAACAGATTATAATACAAAGGCAATGTGGGTTGCAGAGAATATGTCAGTGGTTCGGAATCCAATTTAAATTCTAGGTCCACTTGCAATCGTTGTCTCGAATTGGGTGAAATTGTTCTCCCGCCCCATGCTCCACAAAGTGTTACGGGAACTAGAGACATAGAGACAAACTAATCATTCATATCAACTTTATTCAAGGCTATCAAATAGTTTTCTGTTAAGGCCACAAGTAGTCATGATTGTTTCGGAAAGTTTTCTCTCCCCACTGCCTTCCGATTCGCATCTGAGACTAAGGTACTATTCGTAAGGACTTCATTCCAATTTAATTACAATATTTTTTTCAATTTCCAAATTAAATATAATTTTTTTCGATAATAAAATTTTTCTTTCGTTTCAAAAATGTGACAAATCCGATAAGACACTGATCCCACGGAAGTAAAGTCTTCTGTCAAAGCCCTAGAGTGCACCAATCGCATCCCACTTCACTCGATTAATTCCGTTTCAGCTGTACATCAAAAGTGCAATGAACTTAGCTACAGATGCAAATAGAAACAGAACTTTTTTGTATCTTGTCTTTAATCCGTTTCAAGCAACATTTCTGAAAACATAACAAAAAATCATTGAATCGTTTCATCACTGTCATGGTAACTCGTGCGCAACAAAGCAGCACTTGAGTCAAACAAACTCCGTTGATGTTATGTTCTACGAGCGACAACATCTTCTACAGTAAGCAAAACCCATTTGAAATGAATCCCCCTTCCGTCTAATATGTATGTAGCTGTTATGCGGAAAATGAACTAAACCATAAGATCGACCATCCGATGATAATTTCTAATGCCATTGCCAAGGACAGATGCACCTCCACACTTGTCGTTAGAAAGTCTTTTCGCTTTCGTTACGTTTTCTCGATTTGACGAACATGTGAAAAACTCAATTTAAATCGACATTCAAGATGGCATGTACCAAGGAAACATGCACAACTGCTTAAGTCTAGATTTGAAGAGATCTGAAAGATATTTGCCTCAAGAACATTCTAACAAAAAACGATCACCGGAAAATGTACACACAAGTCACTGCAGCAAGAAAAATAAGTAGAAGAACTGCATGCTGAAGAAGACAGGTAGATTCGATCGTTTTTTATGATCGCGCGCATAACAACATAACCTCACATGACCTAATCTCGTGCACATAAGTTGCAAATTCTTGAGCGCTTGATTGCTTTTCCCTGCTGTGCTCCCCGACCTGAGGGCTTTCAGATGTCATGCAAATCCTATTTATAAGCATAAACGGATGGAATCCCTCGGATATACAGCATTGGACACGGATGCGGGTGCGCCTAACACACAACATCAGTGCCATCTAGCCAACAACATTAACATTATTGAAGAACGTAAAAATGCACCAGAGTGTGTTATTGTGCGGACAATTGACATCCGTACATAACCTCTAAATTGTTCACTGTCATGTTAACTGCAATTGCTCGTTTGTTTTTTGTAATTTCGATTGGCAGGTAGCGTTCATCTGTACAGGAAAGGCCAAAACATGCATGACGATAGCGCGCTGCGCCATGTATTTCACTTGTTCGTTTTTCAATTTGTTCTTTCTCCCCCTCTAACGGAGGGGGCAACACTGAACACTGCAATGGCTAGTTCTTCTTGGAATGTGTTCGTTTTATTCAGCTGTCAAGCACAAGTCATTGGGGTTTAGTGCGGCGCATTTAATGCCCTTTTCTTATCTATTCAAGTGGGATATCAAAGAGAATCGTTTTCATTGCTGGGATTAATTGGTTAATTAAATTAATGGAGAGAATTTTCAGGGAAATTGAAAGTCAGAAGCACACTTACAGTTCGAATTATGAGAGTTTCAAAGATAGGCAAACAAGATTGCCGACACGAACAGAGATTTGCTTTTTCGATACGGCGAATTGAAGTCTTTGAACGGCTTTTGTGTGTTCACCTGTTGATTATAGGAATTATTGTCGAGAGTTTTTTATGGTTGAACAGTTGCAATTAAGGTTACTTTAGATAAGATCTGCGAAAGTAATTGAATCCGAGCTTAAAAGTGAGGTTAATTGTATGTGGCCCGTCTTTAGTAGAAGACATAAATTTTCAAAGATTGAACAAAGACAATTTAGATTCAAACCCTGAGGGGAATTAGGGAATTAAAATAGAAGTAGAAGACGATGCAACAGGAGCCCATACAATAGCATTCGAGTAAGTTTTATTTTGAATATATTTTACGACCTGGCTTCCATGTTTGACGAATGTCTGCTTCTGCCCTGGGAAACCATACTCTGTTTTACCTCAGTTGACGGACAGATCGATCTCTTTACGTCATTAGCGTCGTATTTATTTGACAAGTATGTCCCACTAAGATCGAAATGTGTTGCTGAAACTGGTATAACAACGCTGGAGAAGGCTTAGAACTGATGAGGCGAGATCGTTATACAAATTCGCACGCAACAGGACTAATACGGCGATAAGACGTGCCAAACGACAATTCTTTAGCACCAACCTGAGCACGGATCTTGACTCTAGTACGTTATGGCGCAATCTACGGCAGGCCGCAGTATACGGCAAGGACCGAATTCCATGCACCTTTAAACCTGACGATCTTAATACTTTTTGCACTTCCTTAAATTATGTCCCTCCAGTAGCTCCAAGTCAGGCCACCGTTTTTGATGACCCATCACGTTCTCCTATGCTTGGTAATTCTACCAACTTCTTTTCTTTTCGTGCGGTCGTAACAGCTATTAGCTCAATCAAATCAGGCGCAACAGGACCAGATAACCTTTCACCACGCTTTATCAAACTTATATATTCCCTATTATCGGTAGGTAACATATATTGACCATATAATATATTCCCAACTCACTAGATCTACGTTTCCCATTACCTGGAAGACTGCTATAGTTCTTCCCATACCTAAGAAGTCTTGTCCAGAATCACGCGCCCTATTAGCCTACTAAGCTTTTTGTCTAAAGTTTTGGAGAAGTTTATGTATAGGCAAATACTGGAATATTTAAAAAAATATAACTTGTTAACATGTTAGCAGTCTGGCTTCCGAGCATATCACTCCTGTGAAACTGCCATTCTTAAGTTTTTTCAGACATAAGAAGCGCTCTTGATAGGAATGAATTAACTACCTTAATTCTTCTTGATTTTTTCATTGAAATTTTCTTCTTATTTTAGGTTTGATACATTGGCAGTTCAAATGATTATTAATTTCCTCTCGGGCCGTTCGCAACAGGTTAAGGTTGACAACACATTCCGCTCTGAGGCAAGGCGTGTCTCAAGGATCAATTTTAGTTCCCTTACTGTTCAGTTTATTTATTAATGCCGTCGGTGATCCGCGATTCAACTATTCATCTCTATGCGGATGATGTACAATTATATTTAAGCCGGCCGATGGGACTTATTGAGGACTGTACAGCACGCATAAATTCTGACCTTGATAGTATATGCATATGGTCCCATTATAATCGATTGCAGCTTAACCCTAGAAAATCGCAGCTTATCATTTTCTCCAACAGCGTAAGTGATCAGTCTAATATTCCGTCGGTGGTTTTAAACAGGTATTCGCTACCAGTTCTAGAAAAAGTTAAGAATCTTGGGACTACTATGAACCAACAAATGAAATGCTGCGACAATACAAAAAGGAAGCTTGGCGTGATTTATGGTGGCCTTCGTAGGCTGTGGCTCTCGGCGCGCATTTCATCCGTTAGTACATTATTATGTTAATTGCTTTCTACTTTTTTTTCTTTTTACCTACGAACTTTCAAAAAATTGTTCCAACAAGTTTCGTTCTATATTACTCCTCTCCTAAGGAAGTACGGCGCAGCTGATGTGATAGACCGAAACATCTAAATTGTGGGTTGTTTGCGGAGGTGACCATACCTGGCTGGCATATTCAAGGAGAGGTCTAACGAAGGAGATGTAGAGAGATTTTGGAAACATAATTGGAGAACTCTAAAGACCAGCGCTTCACAAACCCTAGCGCGGAGTTAGCTCTGTTAATTATGCTGTCAATGTGGGAACGAAAATTGAGTTCGCTATCACAGATTATTCCTAGGTCACACAGAAAGGTAACGATAGGGACTGGTACGTCGGTTAACAAATAGACTCTCGGGGTAGTGGTAAGACGCTTGCGAGAATAAGAGATGGACTGGCATTTGGAGACATTGAGCTCAAGAAACTTTTTCATGCACCATGTGGTGAACGAATCGAGGTCTTTTTGCAGGAGAACAGAGTCGGTTGTGGATGAGATATGTTTGATTATTTTCATGTCGTCAACATAAATGGACAGCTCTGAGTATTTGATGATACATTCAACATCATTTATTGTAAGGATAAAAATCAATGGGCCGAGGTGGCTGCCCTGAGGGACGCCGGAATATGCGACAATAGGGTTAGAAATGGATGAGCTGAAAAGAACATTGTACTGATGGTTGTTGAGGTAGGATCGAATCCAGGAGATGATTCTGGGGGGGGGGGGGGAAGCCTAGGCGATCAAATTTGAACAAGATAACGTTATGGGAGATCTTATCGAGGGCTTTACTAAAATCGGTGGCGATGACATCAACATCTTACCGTTTTCCAGGGCACATAGTGGGAGAGTGAGAAGATAGACTTACAGTGTAAGAACATGGAATCATACACCAATTTTTCGAATAGTTGATAATTTAGCAATGGGTCTGTAGTTGGACACATCGTTCTTGCAGAACGATGGCCGGAATGCCATCTGGACCTGGGTGAGAGTCGTCCTCAAGCCCGTTAATACTGGCTCCGATTAATTCAGGATCAGGGTCAAATGATGTAAACGACGATAGAGAAGGAATTATTTGCCATAGTATGGGCCACTAAATATTTTCTTCCTTATTTCGGGCAGTTTTTTTTTCTTCAATTTTATTAACATTTAAGTGTAGGCGTCTGTCGTTCCAACCACAATAATTTGAAACACGACATTCTAACGGTATCGGTGTAAAAACATAACCAACATAAAATATTCCATAATACCATTAATTTCCCATTATGCTGTACACGCATGCATGCTATCAACCTGTCCGCTAAAAATAGCACAAAACTCCATCTGGATGTGAGAATGCACAATTGCAATAAAATTACCACAAGGAAAATCCATTGAATTTCCCACCATAAAATAATTTAACCTCAAAAACGTGGTAATTCGACATGCACATGTTTGTTCGCTTATTCAAATTGATCAATTTTAGGTTATGTTGAAAATAATGTAGTTATGAAATGTTCTGTCTGTCAAGGCCGTCTGAATTCCTACTAAAGGACTTAATCACGCGCAGTTTGGGTTATTTTCTAAATTCATTTGCAAATTAATATTTCCGTTAAGAATTTCAATAGCGAGTACTTGACATAAACATTAAATTTATTCGTAGAAGATCAGACCGAACCGTTATTATCTTGCTCTTTTCCTCTATGTTCGCGTGCTAATGCTAATGCCCGTAGTTAGCAGTTGGCCACTTTTCATTCACCTGTGTCTCATTAAATTCATTCTCTCGGTGACTTTTCATAAAATTTCATCTCGTCTGTGACGATATTTTTGTTCTTTAACTGTAAACAGGTATTTTATCGTTTTCAGCTGATTTCGCGCTTTTAAGTTTTATGATTCATTATTTCGTCATTTCGAAGAGGAAGAAGAAGAAACGAGAAGTGTTTTCGTGTAATTACATAAGGAATGCAAATTTTTCGCGCTCTGTATGATGTTAAAGTGTTAAATTGGAACGGAAATAAGTTTACAGTAAATTGCGGCTAACTTCATTATGAATTTTGACGAAATTGGTTTTGCGAGATTAATTTTAATTTTTTGAATGATTTTTGCTGTTAATGTTGTGAGTTGCAATAAATGTGAAATTGGTTAAAGATGGTGGTGACGCTGCCCTTATTCAAAAGGGCTTAGACACGTTCCTAGAGTGGTGCGGGCACAATGGCTTACATCTCAATTTTGAGAAAAGTGAGTCTATGCCCTCTTCTAGGAGCCTTAATCCACATGCTTGTGATTAAAATTGTTTTTTATACGATGTGGCCAAATCCTAGGGGACAACCCTTTGATGCGTTAGCATAGTTTTGGCCGGAAAGGAATTAGAGTAAGTGAAGTGAGGAAACTTGAATTTCCCGTTTTTTCATTGCTGCGAGCTAAATAACAGCCCAGAAACGGAGTGGATCATTTTAATTTCTTAATAAAAACTCACGGGGAGACCTGGTTTCGAACCCGGGAACCATGGCATGGTGGTGGTGCAGCTCTACCAATTGACTCAACTCCGTCTCAACTTCCATCGCGTGCTGTCCGTAACTGACCCTGGGGTAAAACTTGATAGGAAACTTGAAATACAACCTCCAATACGGTTATTGCATGTTGCTTAGCTTTAAATGACATGGCTGAGCGTCTGAAAGTACTCACAGTCTACGAACTAGCGAGGATTGGTACTACCCGTCCCGACTCGGACATTAAGCACCAGCTTGGCCACTTGCAAACTGTAAATTTCACAGGAATCCTTCATGATTGTGGTAGCACAATGGCTCACTTTGGCCTATGTGTGCCTTGTTAGGCAGCCCTTCTAACCTTACCTAACCTAAACTACCGCCGGCTCTTGACTTGGCCACCATATCCTAAAGATTGGTGAAACGGTGCCGTGATGGGGTTTGCCGGGTTACAGGAAAATTAAGGAGAATAAGCGGGTATCGCCTTCCAAGGCTCTTTTGCGGAAGCAGTTTACATCTTTCTGGGAATTGTCACTATTTATCCACCGCCAATTCCGGGTGGAGAAGCCTGCCTACCTGTGCCATAATTAGGGCGATGTGATCCCTCTTTAATAGATGTAAAAGCCGAGAAACTCATTCATAGGTACCGTAGAGATATTGCTGGGGCGACCTCGGTAATTACGGAACACTGGTCAGTGTGGATTTATGCAACTGGACTGGGTATCCAATTCGACATATACTGCCGCAGCTGCAGAGACAAGAGTGAGAGCCTGACATCGAACATTAGGCGGCTACTTTTTCAATGACCTAAAGGAAGTCGGAAGGTTAAGAATTAGAGGATTATCCACTTCTTGACACTGATGAACTGTTTCCTCCTGTTGGAGGAAACCTTGTTCCGATTTCTGCTTGGTAGGAATAAAGGAGTCCACGTTTGCTGAAATTAGGGTTGAGTATGGTATAGTTGAAGTTTTTTTTGGATACGTGCATCCAGAATTTTGGAGCGGCCGTAACCGGTAAGTCTCTTTGTTTGGACTGAATTTAGCCTAACAGCGATTGAGAATGCAATTTGCTTGTCAAAGAGTTCCACAGGCGTTAGATAGAAGATGGTATAAGGACTTTGAAGAATGGTATTCTTTGGGCACCTGTGATCCGTAGTGATCTCTCTAATTCCCGTAATCCCTTGTGGGGAATGGAGAAGAACTTCACCCGATTCGAAACAACAATTGCAAGTGCACATACAATTTAAAATGGATTCCAACGCATATTTTCTCTGCAACCCCCAATGGTCCTTTTATCGTAATATGTTGTTAGCAGAAAACAACCATGTGGGATTGGAACCTGGGACCTTCGGATTGGAAGGCCGACGCATTATCACTTATTGCACCAGCGACTTCTGTAGTGCCGCCATCCTCTGAACTTTCCCTAGTGCTATCGAATGGGTCACTTTATGACCACCCCGCATGTAGCTATAGGGTTGATTACGCTAACATAGAGTCTGAGTGAGTGAGAGTAATATTGTGCACTGGTCAATTCGAAGCTACTAATTTTTGGCTTATTGTCCTTTTGCACGAGTACAAGGTCACTGTCGTTTTGCATACTCATTTTGAACGTTGGATTTCCAGCTAAGCTTTCTATCCAAAACTACTTAGTCTATCTAGTTATATCCAAAACGACGTAGTCACTTAGTTTTAGTTTGACTTCATTTAGTATTGGTATGTTCAAGGGAAGATCTTTATGCTTCCTTGAGAAGAGTATCAGCTCTATTTGATTCGGGTTTATACCTAAACCACACTTAGTACTCCAGGACAATAATTTCGAGAGGGCATATTGCGTCACCTCAACTAGGATATTTTTGTGTTCGCCCGAGGTTAACAAGACAGCGTCCTTAGCGTAGCCGATAATCTTATGCCCGGAACTAAAGTTCATAGTAGTCGTCCGAACTACTGGCTCCCATTCAGTTAGATCGAAGAATGCTAAATATCCCAAGTGTAAAGGTCGTCGCCATTATATATTTAATGTGGGATCGAGGCCACTTCATAAAAGATCTTTAGAACGGAGAATCAGCAACGGCAAAGGTAGTCGGTTAGTTAGGGAAGTGGACTGTCAAACGTATAGTGGACTATCAAACGATTCTTGCATATAGTACATACATGGATCCAAAGTGTAGATATCCTTTAAAAGATAGAGAGAGTTCAGTTGGTCTTTTAAGACTTTACCGCAATTGATAGTGACCTAATTATTACTGGGTACTTGTCTTTTGCTTGCTGTCAGCTATATGACAAAATGTTGACAATTCTGAAATTCTACGCTCTTCCTGAATTAGGTTTTGTAGTGGTGTTTTAAGTAACTTTGATAATACACAGCAACCAAGAAGGAATATGAGCGACATAATAGTAGGTATAAATCTGTTATATGTGTGCTGTAATTACAAATTCACTAGTTGAAAATAGAAGGACCATAACGGTGCTGGTTGTCTGTAATTGGAGCCACTGAGTCGAATTCCGACGGCAGCAACACATTGTTGTAAACTTGAACATAAAGTGCGTCCAGGCATTTAAAATCACTAATCCAAAAGGTATTAATTAAATAAGTGTCACTGCTAACGTAGAGTGCATATCCTCCTTTAACAGCCTTAGAAAGGATATTCTAACTGAAAACGATCTCCGGAAAATAAATAACACCAACATTAATTTTCGTTCAAGCACGTTGACCACTTTGAAGGTCTTCTTTTATACGCACCTGACCGTATAGTTAACTTACTCATTAAGATTTCGCTGTAAATTACATTTTAATTGAATTCAGTTTAAACTCGTCAAATCTCAATTGACAGACAAAAAAATTTAATCGAATCCAGAAGCCAAAGATATGCCGCGTCTTTTGTCCAACTATTAAGCTCACGTGGAACTAAAGTGTTAGGGCCTTGGTAAAAAATCACAAAAAAGTAATAAATCACTTTATCTTCTTCTTCAACTTTTTTCTGTGTTCAAGAAGGTAGCAAATTACCATCGTTATAGAGCGTAAGGTCATTTAATTACAATTGCTCGACGCAAATTAAACAAATCAACTGAAGAATGTTCTGTTTGATTCCATGAATGAAATTCAAATTGCCATAAGTTTGAATAAATATTACTAATTTTACACATTATTCCAAAACGCTTAGAGTCGTTGACTGATTTTATGGAAAAGTACTGATAATTCGAGCTGGCCCGACGTTGGGCGCCAAAATAATTACATCGTCTAAACTCATTTGAAAGAAAGTAGAAACTCATTTAAGTGGTCGATAACGTAATGAATGTAAGCAATTAGCGTGTTTTTATCGAATTTGAAATTAATTGGTTGCGTTCAGAAAATCAGAAAATGATGAGAATGGCGACGTAATTAAGTTTGCAATTATCGAAAGACGTTAAACAGCACCTGAAGCGGGACGTTACCAATTCTTGCAAAACAAAAAAAAAAGAGGAAGTCCTTTCTGTAAAGTCCATTAACAGTGTGTACGTTGACCCTGAAAATCAATTGGTTCCCGACTAAGGGAATGATTTAGCAGAATTTTTCATCACTTTCGGATACGAAAAATAATTTTCTCACGTATACCTGCCCCGCTAGAGTTTACCGCATTTTACTAAAGAAACGCAAGCGCAACCAAAGTATCATCTCTTGCTGGTAAATTTTTCTACAAAATCATTCGTTGGCCTGCTGTTTTTCCAACGGCGAACTGTGCATTGAACCTGTCCATTACCCAATAGTTTTGTATTGTTCAACGTGGGGCAAATGTTTTTTTCTTATTTATCATGGTTTTTTCATCGGTCAGTGGACACTGTGTGCACCGACGTTCTTATCCTTCCCTCCTTTGCCCCCAAATAACTTGGATGGAATAGTTAACGACTCCATTCTTAATCGAAGAGGATCGTCGTTGGATTAATTTTTTGTTTTCGACTTCAACTCATGGAGGGTTAAAAGCGCTAAAACCGCAAATTCTAATCTTTCCTATGATGGGATGCGTTGCAATTTGGTGTTGTCGGCTGGTGGTTCAATTTTTGTTGAGAACTTATTAAATTTACTTTAAAAAAAGCGAAGAAGAGTATTGCCTTCGTTAAAGCATTTTATCTGTATTTAGACATGCTTCGATAGATTTGGATTTTTTGATTAATTTCAAGTACCCTCCACGTTGCTTTTGGTCATTCCAGTCGACTGAGATCATGTGGATTGTAATCAACGGCTAGTTTGACTACGTTGGATATTTCCGCGAACTATTAAATGAGATTTTTTTATTGAATATTATTCTTATACTTACGGGATTGACCCAAACGATTTTTGAGTATCCTTTGACGAAGCTTATGGCAAACGTTATTTTCAGATTAATGGAAAAGACTTGTTAGTCTGGATGATAAACATTTTCGCCTTGAATTACTTTCCGGGTACTCTTGGTAGAACCATAGCTGGTAAAGAATCAAATTGGAAGCTCTCGCTTAAAGCAGAGTTCATTGGATTACAACTGATCCCGGGTTGGTACGTTGGCAAGTTGGAAGTGCTGTGTTATATAATTCCCCGGGTAGTTAGAGCAATCCAAGTACAGCAACTACTGTGGTTTTAGCTCGGCTTGGGAAAATGTTTATAGGGGAACCAAACGAAGAAGTTCCGAGCGGATGAGGGTAACAGAATCTGGGGTACCACGAACACAGTCACACGTAAGCCAAGGACTTACATCCTGGCCAAGAAAAACATTAAATTATTTTTATTGTTTAAGTGCAGTACCGGCGAATGATGACTGAAAAAATGTGCTACAGTTAGCAGGAAAAATAAGAAATCTTACTCAGCGTACTTCAGAAAGCTCATTGATCTATTATTCCTTGGCTCATGATGATATATAGCAGCTGCCTACCCCACTCCTACTTGCTTGGAAACAGGTTAAGGTTATATTTATACCTAAGACATACTAAAACGGACATATAACCGATAGAGACTTCAGACTTATTAGCTTTTCCTTGTTCCTTTGAAAAACACTGGAGAGACTTCTCGACGTGTACCTTCGCGAGCGCACTCTGTGCACTTCTCTTTGCATCAAAACTGTGCTACATGGAGTAGTGGGCACTATCGAAAAATCCCGCAGATAAAAAGAATTCACCTTAATTTCAATTTATATCGACAGTCAAAGCAGATGTAGCTTGATTGGGACATTAAGAAAATGGCTATTCTGCTAAGGAGAAAGCCCATGGTTCTTCGAAATATTGTGGTAGTCATTACTGGCGACTCTTCTTTCAGCGGACACGCAGAACGTTTACGCATAACTATCAACGACTTTTACAAAAGTTGTCTGGACGAGGAAGAAGACATTCACCACTTAACTTTGAAGACGGAGTTGGATCAATTCGTTGAGCGGCATGACCACCATGCCATGGGTCCCTGGTTCGAGACCAGGTCTTCCCATGAGCTTTTATGAAGAAAAGGAGACTCGGTCTCTGGGCTGTTGTCTAGCTCGCACCAATGCAAAAACAAGACTTAAGTTTCCTCAGCTCCCTCCTGTTAATGCATCAAAGGGTTGTCCCCTAGGCTTTGGCCACATCGTATACAAAAAAAGAAAAAAAACTGCGATTTCCCGGGTCTGGTCAAGAGAATGTATAAAGCTTTAGGCTCGTACTTTTTCGGGGGACTATGAAAGTAAGTGATAACGGGTCGGTTTTCAAATATGGAGGTTTGAGGTTCGAATCACACAGATGGCGACCCTTGGTAGTTTTCTGCTGAGAACAGATTACGATAAAAAGCTCATTGTGGATTGCAGAGAAAAAGTGAGTGGTGAGTGAATTGTTGATTTGTTCACTTGCAATCGTTGTCTCGAATCGGGTGAAGTTCTTTACCCGTCCCTTACCTCACAAGGGATTACGGCAACTATAGGGAGAGAAAGTAATATTCAGGTGCGGTCCCACTGGTGTGGTAACACTTCGTACCGTTCTTACGTTTATGTGAGACTGATCGACTATCGATAGCCACCACCCTTATCTACCTACCTACATAGAGCCGTATGCAGACGACCTGGTCTTAGGGGTTTCGAGGAAGTTCCTAGGCACTAGCAGCAATAGGTGAGCTGCAAAGAGCATTGGATAATCAACTCAAGGGACGGATGCAGTGCTCTTTACAAGAAGGAACGTTAACATTCTTGTTTCCTTGAAATTTTCTACTAATAACGATGAAGTGATGGTTCCTAGACAGGTTGAACCGTAGTTTTACTTGCAAGACCACAAGTGTATTTCTATACTTGACCACCTCAGGTATTAAGCGGTCTTTAGTAAGATTACCTGACAGGAGTACAAAAATTACGCTATGTCACATCAAAAATAATTTAATATAGTTACCTAGGTTGACGAGTTGCAGAAAATCCCAATACACAGGTCCAGAGAATTTCCTCTGAAGAGACCCAAGTAGTGACAGATCACTGAAACTGAAATTTCAGACATTTTGAAATTTTGTTGACTAATTGGAATGGTGTCAACTTTGTCATCTCGAAGAGCTAGCTGTCCTGACAGCAATGGCGGACCAGCTCTTCTATTCAAACAAAATTACTGCCGTCCTCATTCTGTCCACGATGGAGGCAATTAATATTTCTTGTAGTTTTAATTACTACAAAATCGCCACCAAACGTCAATCCTCAAAAAACTAGGTCTCACTATTAATTGCAAACTGATTCCATCTAGACATCCGAGATGCGACCACATGTTTGCTTTTCTACTTCTTTCCGCGATTTCGACCTTTCTCCGTATCCATCAGGCTAAGCCGGCGAGTGCCATGCTATCGCATCGATGACAATAATTTAGGTAACCTCCTTTGTAGCCTGACAAAGCAATTATACTTCGATTTATTGCGCTCATTTTGTCCAGCACTTTTGGTTCGATAAATTTCGCGAAAGAGATGTGTGAGGAGGCGCGTGAACTTGATTTATGATGGAACAATAAGTTTTTTTTTTCTTTTTTATTTCTTAAAATACATCGCTCGCTCCAGCAATTACCTGCTGTTCTTCTTCTTGTAGCACCCAAACAACAGCTTGACGGATTTTTAGGCCAAATAACGGCCTCGAATGCGCTGATCTACAAAACACTGTACCTGCCATGCAACTGTTTTATATTGGTGGCCCTGACCATGATTGTGGTGCATGCATGCAGTTTTGAACGGAGCAGCTCGTGTACACCTTTACCGGGGAAAGATCACCTGTTTTGTGGCACATTCTTAACGAACGCAACCTTAAAACCAGCCCAGGTCGGGGGCATTAAATGATATTTTTCGTTGGAATCGATTCATCTTTTGGCCGATCAGTGATCGCGACTTGATTTGTTTTACTACATCGCAATGCAACGGTTCTCTGAATTTCCAACAAAGTTAAAAACAAGTTGGCCGGCCAGCGTTGTGCAAGCAGCAGCAACCTGTTAAGATTCGCTTGATGATAGGGAAATGGAGAATCAGCGAATGCATTAATGGGTGGGTATTGATTGTATACAGTTTGAGACTTAATGGTCCGGAGCGGTATCTGAACGGATCAACAGATTCTAGATACATTTTCCGGTGGGCAAATAAGAAACAAAAATAGTCTCACCTGAGCCGGTATAGTCATGCAATCTGCGGAAAGAAGATGTACCGTGAGCTGTGCTGGATCGGGAAAATAAAGTTTTCGTTGTTGATGAGATTAATTAACGTAAAGAGGTGCTATTAAGCGATTTTAATTACTCGGCAGTTTTTGCAAGATTACGATTTATTGTTGTCCATGGTTAGGAGCATGATTTATGCTAATTTCATTGTAATTGAAAACATCACCATAAAAACTCAATTACTGCTGGCATTTCTTTGTTTTATGTTCGCGGAGCGTTCTGGAACGTCAAAACTGTCATGTTTTTCCTGGTACTTGAGTGGTATACGTTTAGCAGAAAGTAACAGAACAGTGCTAACTTATTTGAGTAGGGTTGTTCTGTGGAAGATATGTTTGAGAGGTGTACTCTTACTTGATACGGAGTAATGTAGACACGGTTATATATATATTAAGTTTGTCAAAAATATGAGCACTATTTTTCAAAGGAATCGACAAGTAAAGTATCGTCGTTGTGGTCGTCAGGAAAAAGAAAGTCAGTCCATTACAATAGAATCAATCAAAAACCCGATCCTTCCAACATGAAGAGCTTAAGTCGATAACAAGGAAATCAGCCGACTTCGAATGAGTCAGTCGATCAGTCAACAAAGTAAATATCACTTGACGAGGAAGGAATCAGGACTAATTATATCAGTTAAGATCACATCAGTCAGTTGAGATCTCAGATCTATTCGACAGTTAAGGAGTTAGGTAACGACAAGGAAATAGTCAGTCCATGACGAGTCGACTAAAGAAAGTCAATCGAGATCAAGAAAGTGAATCGATCGACATTGATAAGTCGATGACGACAACGTCAGTCGTTGATGGAGGTAGTGAGCCAGGCGGCTATAAAAGGTTCAACTGCGAAAGTCTTAGTCGACTAAGAAGTTTGTGAGAAAAGAATCGACGGTAAGAAGATTATCGACGTCGATGGAGTACGAAGGAGGCAGTCAATGTAGAGTCGATAACGAAGGTATTAATTGACGATGAAGGAATTAGCCGATGAAAAGTAGTAGAGCTGAGAAGAAGGCAGTTCATGCCGAGAAAGTCAGTCAACTGCGGAATACTCAATTGAAATTCAGTAAATGACGAGTGAATCGATTATTTAAAAACCGTTAAATGACTCCGTTACATAATAATCAATCGATAATGAAAATATCATAATAAAAACAGTAAAAGACAAATAGTCGACAACATGTTAGCCAATGGACTGCCAGTTACTTCGTCTCGGTTTTTTTTATATGTGGCCAAATGGCCAAAGCCTGGGAGTTTTCGGCCGGAAGGAAATTAGGGTAAGGGAAGTGAGGAAACTTGAGTCTTGTTTTTGCATTGCTGCGAGCTAGACAGCAGCCCACAGACGGAGTGGATTATTTTAATTTCTTAATAAAAGCTCACGGGGAGACCTGGTCTCGAACCCGGGAGCCATGGCATGGTGGTCGTGCCGCTCAACGAATTGATCCAACTCCATTAAGGTAAAGGATATAAGTCAAATGCAATAATATGAGTTGATGATGAAGTCAGCTGTCCATTAGGCATAAGTAAACGTTGTGTGGATGGTTAGAGGAAGGGACGAGGAAGTATAATGTTCCGAATAACAAAGAATAAGGTGATCAGACGAGGAAAAGAACAATGCGTCCACAGTTGACAATTAGTCGTCAGCTATTGTGAGTCAACGAAAGATATATTACTCAATGGCAAAAATATCGGCAGAAGAGTACAACAATTAGTCGATGCCCAAATAATCAGTCGACGACTAGGAAATTTCTTGCTCGACATATAAATAATCGGTCAACACGGTAGATGTTAGTCGGCGACGAAGATATAATTATTTAAGATTGAGACAAGCTACCTTGTGAGGACGAAAAACAGTATACAGAATACAGTAGATCTGGTTTCTGGCGACCGTCTTTTAGGTTCTTACACATTGTTTCTCAAGATACTTTCCTGTACAGCTATTTGACTCTGAAATTGAAAAGCTACCTTTTCTGAACCCAGCTGAACATGAAAGAATCCTCTGGAGTTCATAGATAACCCAGCAGTTCATTTGATATTGGAGGCAATGCAGAGAGACTATGAAACACCATTTGGGGTAGTCATAACGGCCAGAGAATACTGTCATCAAAAATCCAATTACTTATGTAAAAGGTGAGCCTTCATATGGTACAGGCATTGCCGTACACAAACCTAAATTGGAACTGTAAAAGGAGCTAGGTACAGTGTCAACCGTTTTTTAAGCAGAGATACATGCTATCGAACCCTGCGCCTACCGGTGAGATACTTCGATGAGGTTTCCGTAGTGCTAAGGTGCATATAATGCCCGATAGTCAGGCGAAGCTTAAAGCACTGAGGATACATACCCTCGAACCTAAGCTGACCTGTGACTGTGTCAATGTACTTAAAGAACTGCCAAAAACCAATACCATAGCCTGGGTGCCAGGTCACGAAGGCATTAAAGGAAATTAGATTTTGGGACCGCCTTGCAAAAGAAGGCGCCAAATCCCTATTTGTCGGCCGTGTTCCTTTTTATGGCTACTCAAAAAGCCAAGTCGTCGAACAAATTAAGTCCTGGAAAAACAGGATTAAGCAAACGTATTGGAAAAATCTACTAGGATTTAGACAGGTTTCTTTACTACTGGCAACAGGGGACAAAAGCATACATCAAACTCAGCAAAACGGACCTTCTTACTGTACACTGGCCTCTGAGATATCATCTAAAAAAGATGGGAAATGCTGAGGACGAAACATTGTTTTTATATGGAAAAGGATAAAACAGCAAAGCATAGTCTCTGCCGCTGTAAAATCTTCGGCCGCATAAGATTCAAGCATCTAGGAATGGTGTTTCTAGCGCAAGAGGATGTTGTAAAAGCGGATCCTATGTTAAACCAACATCGCATTCATTAAGGACCTAAATTTTGACTGGTTTTGATAGTACAAGGTTCACAAATAACCTCACTGGTCGAGGTGACTAGGGTGGCGCCTTTACGACCCTCTAGGAAAAAATTTCCCTGACCAGGCGTATAGCGTATTTAGTTCCAGATTTAGCAAGCAAAGCCCTTGTGAAAATAGTATATTGCCACTAAATACAAATACTAGCATAGAAGTTTGCCGATTTGGTGATAACTTGTTATATGAAATTCCCAAAGTAAACTGGAAGACCTTTATGTTTTCGCTGGTTTAAGCAGAACATGTTGAAAGAGCGTCTAATAGAGTATAATAAGAATGTTAAAGGGACTTAATAGTATTTGATTATTACTTAGTGCAGGAAGGGATCAGTACAACAGTATAACATTATCTAGGGTGTGCTAAGCAAATCGAATATTTAGAACAGACAACTCTTGCGTGAATGCTATTATATAGTATATCAATAAAAAAACAGTCGACAAAATAACAACTTCCTCTCATTTAACCTTTGTGGAGAATTGAAAAACTGATTGAAACTTATGGTCAAGAGTTTCTTAATCGTCTTCTTAAATATTCCCTCAATTCATGAGCTTTTGTGCGATTTTCGGTGTTCCATCAGGTTGTATACTTTGGCCAAGGCTTTTTATTTCATACTTTAGAACTTATTTTAGGAAATATGCTAAGGAAAACTGTAAATTATTTAAACACTTGGATTTCGGTTTTAATCATCATCAGAGTAGAAATGTTGCTGAAAATTCTTTGCTGGTTAATCGACGTCAAGATGAAAGCAATCTTCCGCGAAAGTGCGGGCCAAAACTCAGTATTGCGAACCTGAGGGCACCAAATGGGCAGCAGAAATAGTGTAGCACGATATAAGGGTATGGACCCAACATAACTAACAACTTGATTTGGTATATTCCTTAATTTAGCTGGGGATGGTGGATAGGTAGTAGAGGTGGATAGAGTAGACTTAAAAAGAAAGACAGCGAGAGACTTATATGCTCCATCCAAAATAATATAGATGACTAGCGTGACCTAAAAAAACCTTATTTTGGCTGTTTAACTCATTCACTGCCAAAAGTATTCTAATAAGGTCGACCTGGCTAGGGAGAGTGAAAATTTAAATAAAGTAACAATATCCTGCAAAGAATTTGAATTGAAATTAACCTAGCAAAAATCCCATTTTTGAAAAGGCTGTTCGCCTAAGCAGATCCAGAAAGGAATTAAAACCGTTTAATAGAACAGAGTCTGTTGGATGGCACTAGTTTCAGGCTATCGTCTACAAGAATTTGCCGATGTTAAGAAGTTATTCTGAACTTCTGCTAGTAAATGGTCGCCCTGTATTGACGTTGATGTATGGTACAACGTAATGGTCTTATATATATTATAAATGCTGCAAATTCAAATCCCATTACTGGCGTTACTATTTGGCTGCCTTTCTGCTTACAACAGAATGCACTGAAAAGGCTATTGGAGGCTGCAGACGAATACCACCTTAAGTCGTATGGTAAAATAAATAACGTGCTGGCTTTCTACATAATTGTTGCAGGTTCAACTCCCGCCGACTGACAACAGCTTACATGTAAATGCCATTAGGAGTTACAGAGTAAGTTCAGGTGTTCATAATTCACTTTAAATTGGAGGTTATTGCAAGTGGACTTTTGCAACCGAATCCAGTGAATCTCCTTTTATGCTCCAAATTGTCAATTATTATTGAATTGTATGAAGTTCCTCTTCCGCCTCATACCGTACAGGAGGGCCGCCAAACCTATCACTATATATAACCCACGGTTAAGATTCAATCCATTTCCTTCAAATACTTCATTAGTTTCCTACGCTTAAAACATGTGTCTCGATCGTTCTTGATTTTCGCATCTGATCACAATCGAACGGGCAAAACCGGTTACACCTAATGTCCAGTGGCCGGTAATAAATCATCGCGCGCACTTTCTCAATCAAGATCTTTGGCTGCTCCAGTTTTAGACCCGAAACCGCCATCTGATACTGATCTGTTGACGCCTTTTAATTTATTTTCTGGACTCTCGTCATGTTCAGTCCTCCCGTGTTCGGATCGTGTACGGAGGATGAAGACGTTACCTAAGACATCCTATAAAATTTCTTCCTTCTCGATCGACCAACTGACCCAGTTCAATTTAATTGAAAATTTCTCACGCGCTAATTGATTCTTAATGGCCTACCAGAACGTGATATCTTCCCACAATATCCGGTTTTGGGTACAATTCTTTTCCATGTGTCATCCGAACTAAAAAGAAGATTAGCGCGCAAACGTAAAACGAGAAAAAAAGAAGCATGCGAACCGGCAAAAAGGTGATTGATATCTCACCTCAAGAAATTTGAATAAAAAACCGCACATAGGTAGGTGGTAGACACAGACAGGAAGCTAAAATTTCATGTCACACACATCGGGGAGGCCGACATTAACCGGGTTAAGATACTTCTGATCTTGAGATAGATTTGCAGGTAGACCCCAGACTGAGCGCCATATAAATGTATCTTCAAAACTTTTTTGTGATGCTTCAGATGGGACTGACATAATTTAGAATTTTTTTTTTGCTCTTTTTTCCCAAAAGGATGTAAGTACGTGATCGCCATTTGTAAAACGTTGTAGGTCTTCCCATTGAATGGCAAACGGGCGGGCTTGGCGGGAAAATACTTTTCGTAATCCGATGGTACATGGTTCGTAGACGGGCGATCATTGATCATAACATTGAAATTTATGGTAATGGCAGAGATCGGTAAGCTTCTTCAGCAGTTCAGCGGGACTCCTTGAGCGGTACATTGTTTTGGGACTTTTGTTTTCGGATGTAAATCAAAGGTGCGGTAGATGATATTTCGAAAATAGAAGAAGATTTGTACACTTACCTTGAATGTGTTTTTTGTGTCTACTGCTATCCAAGCGAAAGAAGCCGATCTGAAATGATAAAATGAGAAGGTGGTGGTTAGTTTAAGGTGCATCTCACGTATAGTTTACATTTAATGCAATTAGAGAACATTGCTGCTGAGTATTTATAAATTTATTTTGGTTTTTAAAGTTTGTTTTGGAGTGGTAGGGGGCGGGGGGGGGGGGGGGGTCTGGTTGGGTAGGTAATATTTCGGGAAGTTGGTTATTTTGACAGCATCAAGAGCTCTTTAAAAACTATCGACAGTATTGGCTCGTCTGGTGTGTAGAAATCGTCAACCTGCCCTCCTCGTGGTTGCCGACTGGTCGCGATTTAGCAGAAATAACGTATTAGCCAAGGTTAGGAAGCACCCTGCCAGTGGCGTATATAGGGGGGGGGGCAACTGTTCGCTTACAAAACTAAAGTACTTTTATTTTGGTGCGTAGTACTATGAACAAATCAAATGATATTAACGAATATAGTTTTTTCGCCATTTTAAAAATTGCGCGCTTTGTAGAGTGAGCATGTCTGGAGTGGGGTCAGCAAAGCTGTTGCTACTATTTTCGTAAAAAAAAGCATGGAAAAGCGCCTCTCTGGCGAGAAGTTGTTTTTGATGAAGAAGCTATACATTCAATATTTTAAATAAAATCTTTTCATCAATGACATTTTTGTCGAACATACATTAAAAAGTTACGGTTTTCAGGGGGGGGGGGGGAGGTATCCCCCGTAGATCCGCCCTTGAATCTGTCATTAGTTGTATTCTTTCATAACCTCTGCGTACATATGCTTCTTCAGCATCGTTGAAGGTATCTAATTTCAGTGGTACATTTGAACACCAAGCGATGCCGAAGCTAACGTACTTCGTCCGATGCCCAGCCAAGGTTGGTTGTATTTAGTACCTTATCCCGGTATGTTGGCTCTGTCATACTCGTGGGACCCAAATGAACAAATCATCTTTAATAAAATCAAAAACCACTTCAAGATCCTCGTAAATCACACTTTTTGGCCTCCAGTTCCAGTTAGGATCGTTGTAAACGTCACCGGCAATGCGAGTTACCGTCATAGTTCCGCCAAACAGAAAAAACACTTGCACTGAACTATTGCCCAAGGCAGTCGCCAACCATAGCGACAATCTGAAACCAGGCAAAAATGGTCTACCGCTAAGGGTGCACAAAAGGAGCGACACAAAAAAAAATACCCAAACTATCAATAAGCTCACCGCAACCAACTAGGCTACTGACCGAGGTGGTTCGTCGCCATCTATAGGTAGCGCTTGTAGACGAATGCCCCAACGATATATGATATTTGATACCGGTTCATCAAATGGGAAGACTAATTCTCGAAGGATTTCCTTAGCAGCTGCGTTGCTTAATTCCAGTTTCGGAGATCCTAAGGAGGAATCCTAAGGAGACCTAGGGCTCGCATTTTGTTTATCAACATGAAACTGGACGACAATAAGCTTATGCGGCGTCTAAAACTCCACAACCCCGCAATTACCATGGATTACTGTGTGTTCATCAAGCCTAGGGAACTGCAAAAAAAAATGTCTTACCTGCTGATCATATATGAGGAGTGCATAAGAAAAAATGAACTTCAGACTTCTGTTTGGAATAAGACCGGTCAATGTCTTCAGGGATTCAGGATCCAGGAACCCTGGGTTAGGAATTCAGCCACAAGGTGCCTGTGCAATGGCAAGATCTGTGGAGACAGCGCTCTTCGAAGTAGCACGAACAATTGAATATAGTGCAAAGAATACACTCTGGCCGAGCTCGGTTCAGAGCAAATTCTTGATCATTAGATAATAATAATGCTAACGGCAGAGATAATACAGTCCGAGTTCGGAACCAGTTGTGCTTCCTACTCTGGGTGATGCTCATGAATAAGGCCCTGTTAACACTGGAACAAAGGGAAGTAAAGGTCGTCGCCTATGCAAAAGATAGACGGTGTGATAATTCTGGTATCGGATATGCTCTCCTACGTGATCAGTGGGAGTATGAAGAATGGCCCGAAGAAGATAAGCAGTTAAACGAAGGAGAATAGATTGGCTGTGAATCCTGGTAAAACTGAGCTTATGTTCCTTACCAAACCTTTGCCATACATTACTCTATTGAAACTAAACAACTCTTACTATCCTCTAACTCTAAATATTTGGGTTTAATCCTGGATCCAAAATTGAACTGGAAGCTAAACATACCACAGCGAGTCAAAAAGGCTTGTAAAGCCGCTTACGCGTACATACGCTTTGGAAAAACTTGAAAACTGAAACCTGAGTTGACGCTGTATTTATACACAGTAGTGCCGTTCTCACTTACGGCACCTGCGATGAGTAAGGTATAATAACCAAACCAAACTGAGCAGAATGCAGTGATCCGCGTGAGTGGGCTCTATCGGCGCGCTTCACTCCTCTCCAATAAAAGTTCTTAAGGTGTTTCTGCATCTGCTTTCCCCCGACCTTCAAATCAAATGTCATACCATTCACGAATAACTCAGGTAATTTCGCCATAACCGGTCTCAAGCCTTGTTGAGAAAGGCGGAGAGAAACCCACGCTCCAACCACAACACTTCGGCTTAAACAGAATCTACGCGATATAAAAATACACTCTCGGTGACTCCCAGTCCTCCTTCTGGGATAAAATAGACTTGTAACCTGCTTATCTGAAAAAAAAAGCATACAAATAAAACGTCTAGTACGCCTCTATCACCTCGGACTGATTTTGTGATGACGACCTTTGGCTATTAAATATTACATTTATATTGTATATATACATTGTATATTACATACCCCACAACCCCAGAAGGGGTTAAAGTACTCGCAGAGAGAGATAGAGAGGAATGAATGACTGAACTGAACAATAACTTTGATACCGTGCTGCTTACTGACGGTACTAACAAAAGATGTTGGTGCAGGGGTGTTCTCTTAGGCACTAAACATATCGAAGCCTTATCGGCTACCGGACAGATCGAGCGTCCTCCAGGCAGAGGTACTCGCGATTATGAAGGCATGTTTGCTGCTTAAACGCAGTCGCTCATAGGTAAGCTGCTATTAACGCGCTTGTCTCAGTTAAAATATATTCAAAAGTGGTGCAGGACTGTCGAGAAGGACTTACCTCTCTGGGAGTTGGTTAACAATTGGGTTCCTGAGTATAGGAACATAACTGGAAACAAGATGACCAACTTGCTAGGAAGGGCGCTGTGCTGCACCAATGTTATGCTATAGACATTTATATCCCGCTGTCTCGATTCTTTCTACATTCCCTAGCGATGACAAACTCCAGATGCAGAGCCTTGACTTTTAACATATCCAGGGCGATTTGGTCAAGTTATAATAAAAATAGTTCTTAACAGACCGAGAATTGTACATGCAGCTAGGTTGGGCGCTCCTTATAATACTCACTGTCGCAGCTCCGACGATATGAACGAAAAGCAGACCATCATTCAGCAGCTCCTTCCGGGGCTAGGGATTACATCTTACAAAAGCTTAAGGCAATCACCAATACCCTCAGGTTAAATTCCTAAATCCCGCAAGTTGACTTTAGACTAATCCGTAATAAAACTTAGCCGCCTAACTGACTGATTCCGAGTTGGGAGTAGAACCAAGCCCTGTACCCGGATCTTATAAGTTGTCGCATCATAACGGCGCCATAACAGTGCTAATTGGAGTGGTTCCATAATTCACGCATACATTTATGGACGGAGTTAGATCAACGGATAAGTGGGCTACGCTATGGTTCCAGGATTTGAGCCTCGCCCTCCTCATGAGTTAAAAAAAATAGAAAATAAGTCCATTCCATCTCTGGGCTGGTGTTTAGCTCGCAGCAATGCTAAAACAAGACATTCATGTTCCCTTACTCCGCTTATCCTAATGCCGTTTCGGTCAAACCCATGCTAGGGTTGTCCCCTACTACCATAAAAAAACTCTTATCTACCGTAGATACAACAATTCTCTTCCGATTGTAAGACAGTAGTGAATATAAAAATGTCGCGACAGAATTCTTCCATAATAGCAATCATTTTCGTGGTATAATTGAAAATTTGCGGTCCAAAAATGAATTCCTTTCAAGTCTGTATTTACGAGCGAAACCTATCGGCATGATGGTTTCCATTATGCGCGCCATAAAGCCCCAACAACTAATTTTCATAAATTTCTCTCGTCTTCGATGGAAAAAAGGTAATATTTCCCTCATCGCCTCATTTGCATACCAAACCACAAATACCATCATTGGATCGTTGCCACCATAATTTTCCTACTATTGTTTCGCGTCTGCCATTGGAAAAAGATCGAATCGGCGGCGCATAAAAATGCGGCAATGAAGAAAAAAAAATTTAAGTAAAATACAACAACTCTCCGCAGCGCCGAGATAAGATATCTTGAACTAGGTCTATATGGATCCTGGAGATATGGCAATGCTGCACGCCATTATCATGCCGCGCGCTAAACACCTGAGAGAACAAGAGAACAGCAGAAAATTATTATAGAAACGGTCGGTCGCCATTCGTTATGCGGCCTAGGTCGCGCTGATATAAGACAGCACAAAGGGCCATATACTAAGCGAAGGTGAGGTAATCTCCATAGAAAACTGAAGATCAACACAATTTGCCCCTGAAGAGTTCTCTACGTTTGTGGTTCTGCACTAATGCTAGATCTGGGGAATCTGGTGGCTCTGGATTTCAAGGCAAGGGAAAAGTGTGGCTAGCAAAAACAAAGACCTCCACGGCCCAACGAAGGAAAATTATGTGATGGGGCTTCGCTGTTGTTGCGTCCAGGTATTTCGCTGGATGCATCTCTATAGCCAGATGAAGCAGGAAAAGTGAAAGAGCAACAAGAACTGGAACATGATGGCACTTCAGGTAGCTCAGGGAAGAATTTTCCGTAGTTCATCGAACTTTCGTGGAGTCCATAGATTGAGTCTCTTCGAAGCGATGGAGATTTTTCTGTTTTGTTCCATTCTGAAATGTTTGCGCCAAAGTTCTGCATGAAAATGGCAAATCCACCTACATCTCCATTAGAACGCGATGGCAGTGATTGCATTACGGAGGCACGTAAAACGTGTTTGCCATCACGTTCATTGTCCAGGGATTTACGGAATTAGTCTCGACACTATCGGTGTCTTGTAAGAAATTAAGAAATGCCTCGAAAAATTTTTAATCAGCAGGAAAAGGAGCCAGCACGGGTTCAGGCTCGGGATCGGATTAGGAATCGCACACCTATCACACCATCATCATGAAACGCTGAAGGAGAACGTGACTGGAAAGTAAATGGTATCACGACACCACTTTCGAACCGTATATGCACACGTACAACCTAACAACGAACTATTTTCGCCGGGTTTGTTCCTGTTGCCCGGAATGGAACCAGAAATGATCTCACTACTCTAATAGCGCTCCAACTACAATCGGCAGCCGTTTGCCGCCTTTCAATTTTGTTTTTCGCTACGCTTGGTAATCTGCATTTCCCCTCCTCGATCCCCGACAACTATTGTCTTGTCAGAAGTTTCGCAGGGTCTAATGTGTCCAATGAAGCCTTAAAATCGGATCAGATCCATTTCAAGAAATAGATACCTGAATGAGTGCGGGGCACCGAGCAGCCAGCGCCAGTCATCACGATAGTAACGAGCCAAATTGAGGTTAAGTTGTTCAGTTTTTGTCTGTTCTCAGGCTCGGAATTGAGGTTAAGTGAACTTCTGAGGTAAATTGATGCCATTTCTTTGTAATTAGTCCCCGTTTTCTTTGATCAGGCTAAAGACGTTGTTTATCATTAAAAAGTGATTGGTCATGCCTCCATTTCAGCAGGTAACTCCTCTCGTCCCTAAGCAATATCAGTCGGGTTAGTCAGAATCGCATTGCGCCCATGACCAACAGTAGTTTGATAGATGGACACAGTGTTTAGGTAAAGTATAGACACAGAAGGCGCCCGCATTCCTCGCTGTTTGGAAGTGATAGAAGCCGCGCTGACATGAATGCAAATTAATGGATGAGAATTGCTGGTTGGACGGAATGGACGGAATCACCTTTTATAGACAGTTTATGTGCTGTTTTACGCCGTTAAATGTTAGAAATAAGAAAGTAGTTAACCTTTGGGTGTTGTTTTATGATAGATGATGGCAAAATTGCTTCTATTCTTCGTTGCTTCGAAGGTAAATTTTGTAGGCACTAGAATGAATGTTTCTGATGATTTGATCGTTAAATTTGTAGATATTCGAAAAATTGTATGTTTATGGCTGCCAAATGTTAGTGGGACAGGCTCCTGCAGAGATGCGGAATTGTTTGAAAGTTTCGAGAAGGCAAGTGAAAGCTTCTGTTTGTTGATTAAATGGAAAATTAAAAGACTTATGTGTGCTGCTGGAGACAAACTGGCAACAGTATGCAGCATTTGTAATGAGTTTTAGCAAGTTTCATAGTATGTCCTACAAAATAAAATATTTGTGTCATTTCCGTTTTGAAGCCTTACACCTGAGACAGACTGGCAGCATAATGGGTATTTATATAATATTCAACGGTTACCAACTGTTTTCAGTAGGCGAAGATTTTCTAATACCTGCAAATGCATTTCCTAATATACCTTCTGATTTTCGCCGTATTAGCATATTTACCTTTCTTTCTTAGTCCTTAGAGGGGCTAAAGCATTTGGAGATTTCAGAATTTGTGGTATCCCATGAATTGTTATTCTCAAATCAAAATGGTTTTCGTAAGGATCGCTTACAGCTTTGTTAAATATCTCGTCAAGGTGACTGTGCTTGTCCTGCTCGATTTTTCAAAGGCTTTTTACACGGTTGATCATAGCATTATGTTCAATAAATAAACTTAAAAATGTTTTGCCAGTTCGTACTGAATTACTGTTTGGTGTACCACAAGAATCCATCTTGGGACCACTTTTATTTACTATGTGTATTGATGAAAATTTGAACTGTAATCTAGTCAAATATGCAGAAGATGTGCAATTATAGGAAAGGACAGAAGAAAGGCTTGCAGTGTAAGTAGAAAAAATTGCAAATAACAGGCGTAACAATTTTAAAAAATACAGCAAAGATTAGCAAATAGCCCGCAGTTCGAAATTTCGAGCTTATAATTTTTTTTTGTGAAGAGGATTAAGCAAGGAGACCTTCCAACCTTTCGGAAAAACCACAGACATATTAAATAAATAACACAGAAGAGGAGCAAGATGAGAAATACATTTGAATTCTAGTTATGTAGTTATTATAGGGAAACACTAACTCAGATAAAAACTGACTGTGTAAGTTGTAAAAGTTCAATAGTCAGCATCATTCCTAGAAGAGCAAAACATTTCCAGGTCTTATTTTTAACAGGTCGCAAAAACCAAACACCTTCCACCAGGTTTGCGTTAAGCCTAACAAATCGAGCCTATCTATAAAAAAGAAACCTAATTGATTGGTAGATCGAAAAGAAGGAACAAAGCCGTCCTCCGAATGAGAGAGCTCCCAGGCATATTAAGGTCGGTGAAAAGTAATAACTCGTAGGAAGGCATCTGATCATAGACGTATAAAGGACATCAGCCTCACAATCATTGCGAAAGACAATTATTGAAAGCTAAACAGTTCCTCATATAAAATCCCAAGGCACAACCAAGTTTTCGTCAAACGATTCACTTTGAAGCATGAGATTCTGGAGCCGTCAAAGAGCCTTGTCGATTGGGAATAAAGACCAGTTAAGTTTGCATAGTAGATTGACATTTCCGTTATTCGGGTTTATAGCCACAATCGAGAATCGGCAAAGCCAAATCGAGGTCTTGGAATAAATTCACGCAAAACGGATTGTTGGCGCGAAATCTCCAGGGATAGAACTGCCTAAAATAAATCCTCCGGAACAATTACTAAGGAACCAATTCTGTTATATGAAATATTACCCGGTGCATTGTCAGTACGAGAAAAAAGATGGGCGATGAGCTCGTCCTCAGTAGTCTCGGGATGGATTCTGTACACAAAAATATACCTATGGATCTTAGCCGGTTGTAACGATGTGAGCGACCGGGCATGACAGAGGGGATTGAGGAGCTATCAAAACACCACCCTGAGTACGCCGCACGCGACATCGTCGAGAAGGATGGCAGAACCATTGCCCGACGTAGAGGTACCATATGGGACACAGCTAATCGCTTGAGAAGTCGCAAGAACACGGGCTTGTCCGCCCCTAACGAAGGCATCCGGCAATACCAGCAGACGTACCAACTTTAGCTATAACATCCTTTATGTCCGACTAAAATTAACGTTGACGGCCGGCAGCCGTGAGTCTATATCGACTTTAAACTTTTTTTTACGTATGTCTTCGCAAATCGGAAGAACTGAACTGGAACCGTAATTGAATGAATATTCGGCGCTGGACATAATAAAAAGTCTATGCGAAATCTCATGAGATCTGTCTAGTCTCAATATATAATTCGGGTTGGATGATATCATTAATGTTGTACAAGTTCAAATGATATCTACGGTTATCTCTTTGCTATCATCCAAAACAATACGCTAGGATTCATGAAGTAGTTACCTCAATTGGAGGTCCAGAATGTGCAGGGTCATCGATGCTTGTATGATCTCATTTGAATTCACTGAACCATTACCAAATGTTTGTTTTCGATGGAGCAGATGTGCCGTAATGCTTCTCAAGTCATTCTTGGGTTTGTGCGGTTTTCTTCGCCGAAAAGCAAAGTTTATTCAAAACCCGACACTTTTACTGATCCACTATTTTCAGGAAAGTTAAGCTAAAGGCACTTACACGACTACAGTACAGCTAGTAAATGTCATGAAAATTTGACACAAATCGTTTAAAGGTTGATACTTTTTATTGTGGATATATGTTTGGTGATGCCATCTAGCGGCGAGTACCAGAACTTTTCACTCTATATACTATATGAGACTTCTATTGATTAAGGCCGTAGCTACTTCGCGCCCTGACCGAACAAAACAAGCTCATTGATACTTGTGTGTTTGGCTACAATGGAACCGATTTGAACCGCATCGAAAAAAAACCGAACCGACCCGTTCAATCTAAATTGTTTCTTTCGGTGCATTGGCATCCCATCCCGAAGATCCCAGCTTGAAGCCACACTATTTGATGAAGAGATGCCAATAAAAATTTGTCCACTTGCTCCATTGACTGCGGTGCCGTCAGATAGCTCTCCTTAAATCCTACAAAAACTGTTTTAGGACCTTTTGGTTTTGATTCTTCCATCCGTCACGAGATATTTGTTTTCAAAATCTTTCTGACAAGGCTTTTGCGATAAAAAGTTACTCTTCCTTTTTTTACAATAAATTTCTCCAGCAGAAAATAGTATATTCTATTCGTCAATGAGCTAAGATTGCTAGGAAAAACCTATAGATCTGTTGAAGTTAATTTCGTTTCCTCTGAAGTGTATGTGTGTCTGTAAACTATTAAACCGGACACATTGATTTTAAAATGACAAGATTTAGCACATCTTTAAATCAGAAAGGTTTTACGTTCCTTGCAAAAAACCACCTCCAACTACAATAAAAAGGATCGCAACGTCAGCATACTCGAAGGAAACATGTGTCTCAAGTCATGGACATTTTAAGCGTCAAAGAAATCCCAGAAAGCAACTATTCACGACTTAAAGGTAAAAAGTCATAATAACTCTCGTCCAATTCCCGACTCTCCCCGTCGCGTGGAAAGTTGCACCTTTTGCGAAAAAGGGAGGCCGGCATTACTTCAAAAGTCGTGAACGGCAGACCACCTCCTTCTGAAGATAGCCATGAAGAGTGCTGCAAAAAAAGTCCTCTTTTTCCGCTGATCGTATTTTAGCGCTTCCATAGACAGCGCGCAAAACGAACGACTCTTGAAATTCTTTGATAATTCCACAAGTCCACTGCAAGTCCTAACAACAATTGACCATTGACTTGTGTCTTGTGGGGGGGCACCAAATAAGAAGATAATGTTGCTGTCATTTGACAAGAAAAAAACCAAACCGATCGCCCTCACGATCCTCCAGTTTATGTCGACAAGCATTAGCAGCTTCTTACCAAGTCGTGCTCGGTAGGACTTCTGTTCGCTGGAGCAGATGCGGGACGGGAATTGGTTGAATTTTGCTAACACGGCTACCATGACACCGTTCCAAATGTTTAACCGATTCTGTTCGCGCATCCTCGACATAAAGACTGTTGGGAGTTGCTGCAACAATTCGCCCTTCCTCTGCTCAGCAACCACTCACTTATCCCCAGCCTGACGACTATCACATAATCGTGATAGCATCCTTCGGACTCCGCGGTCACGTAAATAAGTTGTTCAAACATTTCGCGGTTTTATTTCATTCACGATTTCCTCACACGACTGCGGCCCGGATCAGCCTGAGCAAATATAATAAAAAAAAGGTGTTTTGGCCATCATGTGGCAGTCCTAAGCATATTTGATGTTTGCTCTCGAGACTTTCTTATCTGCCGAAAGAATTTCGGTAAATTGGTTTAGGCCGGAGAATCGGATCTTGCCTTGAAGATGTGTGCAACAAGTTATCACCTATATACCTGACAGACGGCAATATAAGCCACTCGAAGATGATTCACTTCCACCACGCACATAACCAGTCGTTATTTTAGCTGATCGCAAGAAAGTGGACACTTGTTGCTCCATAAGTGGCCACCAGACATTGATCGGTTCCTGCTCATCGCGAATAACTTTGCGGCACTTATCCGCGAATATTATGCGGCTGCAAGCCTATTATTTCTTGTTTTATCTCTTGGTTTGTGATAAGAACGCTTTGGTTTGCAAGTAAAAGCTAGATTCGCCGTTAACCGATTAGAGAACACGTTTTTGGCCTGAGAATATTTTTCTTAGCTCAAAAGAAAGCAGATACGCAGTTAGAAACAAGATAAGATTCCTCCGTAGAAACAAATGACCAGAACCGGGAAAACTGTGTTTCGAATTGATCATCAGTTAAAGACCGTTTATTGTGGCGAGATCGAAACTGGTTGAGAACGAAATATTTCAGTTGTCAGCCTCTGGATTTTACCTTGTTTAGTGAGTTTTGTGAACGATTCCTCTTCTTGTTTTAATGTGTATGATTAGCTCCAGGTCATTGGAAATAGATACAGAATTGCCGAGGATCATTTGCACGGTTTTGTGTTGCAATAAATTAAGATTTTGTAAGTGGGATAATATGGTCAATAGCGAAATAATGGAACTGATCATACCTTGGCGAGATTAAATCAGGTATAGGTCATAAATAAATACGGAATTGCATGAAATCCGATAGGATACTTATCTCGACAGAATATGCACCTGTTCTTGGTGCCATCTAATGGCTGTCGAATACGGTTGGAGGGTGATTTTAAGCAAATCAAATATTTAGACAGCAGGATGGTACTTGGGAGGTTATGACAACAATATGGAATATGGTTTCGGGTTTATCTTGACAATATTAATTTTCCGAAGTGGTATAGATCACATTTTTTTTAAAAGGTACATGATTAAACCTCGACAACCAAAATTATTATGACAATATTGATCAAAACGTTGATCGACAAAACATAACAACAGTTAAATTTATTGATAATATGGCACGTCTTGGTTCTTTATGACATCTATGTGGATGAAGCTTTAATTCATCATGGCTAAGCTGGATTGAGAGAGATGTCATAAAGAACAAAGCTGATTTCTATGTGCAAGGAATTCGACGACCTTAACATTTTGTCGTTGGAGCAAGTGATAACATGACGACCTACCATCAACTTCGAATCACATCCGACGTCGACCCGTGGTTGTTTGCTACTGACAATCTTGGGTGTTGCAAAGTAAATGTTAGTGGTTCGGAATTCACTTTAAATTGTAGGCCCATTTACAATCGTTGTCTCGAATCGGTGTGTCCCACAAGGTGTTACGGGAACTAGAGAAGAGAACGTTTTGGCAAACCCACAAAAAAATCGACGTCATCGATAGCCTTACAAAACTCTCACAAGTACATACTTTCGAAGTAAGAAAAGAACCTACATTGGGTTGTCGAAGTTGTGGCGGTGTAGAAGAGTAAAAAGTTGAGAAGATAGTAACAAGAAGAGTGGAGATAAAAGAGTAGGTACGAGAGAAGAGTGGAGAGAATAGTAGTGTGCATTGGAAGGGAAGAAAGAAAGTCAAGAAGAGGAATTGAGAGTGAAAAAGAGAAGCGGAGCTATTAAAATTGAAGTCGAAAAATATTTCAAAGTAATTGACTATAAAAACTATGAGTTGAGGACAGTACCATTTCAATCGAGCTGAACACCAGGAAGCAAGTGATACAATCTTCTAAGATTGGTAATATGCTGTTGTTATAAGATCGAACTTAAAACTTTTTTTGTTATCGAAACATCATCAACAACCGAAAAAGTTTTCTTAAATAGGAGGGCAGAAACCGTGATAAGATAGGAAAAAATCGCTAAGTGCAACAACTCATGAGAGCTCATTGTTGCGATAAAAGAGAATGCCTTAACTTGGCCAAAGAATAAGGAATCTTATCTTAGACAGTTAATCCACTCATAATCAAAGATAATCAGACTAATGAAAGTTGAAATTCTTCCACCGTTGCTATACAGACTTTCGTGGCCTTCTCTGCTAGAGTGAGCTGAACAAGGGAATTATGGAAAGAAACTGAATGAAGAAGAAGAGGGGCGCAACGAAAGAAGAGGCAGTCAGCGAATCTAAAAGGTTGAAGTAAGAATCTGGTAAACTAGACTCCAGCAAATAAGGCACTTGCAAAAAAGGCCTTAGTAAACAGGTTTCGAGTGGAAAAAGGAATTTAAGCCTGGAACCATTAAGTTTAGATGGAAAGGTGCAAAAAGCCACTGAGGTAACAACAATTGATCCCTCACTGGAGCGCTGCATTTTATAAGCCTAGGATGAATCTTGGGGAAGGTACCGGGACTGCAAAATGCTGGCTGCGGATTACTTCGGCACTAAAGTAATTTTTATAGTAAATGCATCAAATGAGACGGACGGATGAAGGTCGATAAGAACAATCTTCGGCAGGTGCTGTGCAGGCACAAGATACTTCTGTAGAGAAGTGGGAGGTGTCAGAAGAATTAGAACGGGATCAAGGCCTTTATGATTCGTGTTCACTATGCTTCGGTCCCTACCATAACACAAGGTAGGCTCCACTTTACAGTAGAGGAAGAGTTTAAGACGAAAAAATCTGCTGACGGTAAAATTAGGGAGGCGGTGGAAGGTATAAACGATGAAGATTGGACAGTTAAACATCCACTACACAGTAAAGCTGTCATAGCAACCATTCTGCTGATCCTTATTACGAAGAGCCTAGATGCGAACCTTGAGGACATCGAAGAAGAAGCTATCTATGGCATGGTGTGTGATCTTGGCAAGTACTAGACATTTGCTAAAAAATTGGAAACACTAATTCATTTATTCCTTCTAGATCTTATAGGCAAGCAGATGACTGCCATTAGACTCATTGCCATCTCTCAGTGGTCCTATGTTCGTGTTCTTATACTCTATAATTTGGAACTTTTTATCGTTCTTCTTGGGAACCCTCATCAGACAAGACTGAAATAGCGATGAATTGCCTTATTGAAAATCCTTTACATCTATACAGGCGATTCAAAATTGTAGGGCAAGATGGCGGGTGAAATTTTATCAGAAAAACTCAATATTGATATATCGATCCACCTTCGGGACTACTGTAGTATATTCCAAGCGGAAGTGATGCAAATTTAGAAAGCCCTGGTTTTGCTGGTTTGCCCATATTTGTATCCTCACGGACAGTCAACACTTCAAAGAGCTGCGTATACAGTTGTGCTGGGATCCTGGACGCAGTGATATGTTAGGGAACTGTGAGGCAGATGAGCTCACTAGGAATTGCACTACACTAGAGATCCAACCTGATAAAGCTTCTTTAAGAATTACTGCTACTACCTAAATTGGTAGGCCTGTAAGCTTCTGCTTAATGCAGGGGCAACTAATCAGACGAATTTTAGATGGGCAAATGGTGCTAGGTGCCATACGATCTGACAGCATCTAGCTTAAGCTGAATATTAAACGCTCCAATCGTCTAGCTTCGGTGGATAGAACCAACTTAGGCGCAGTAATAGGGGTGATCACTTATCGCATACTCATGCGAGGAGATTAGGACTCCTCTCAAATGACGCTGCAGGGACCAGGCAGAGGACGAAACAATTTTTATACCTCTTCTGCTCGTGCTCTGCCTTTGCATGCACGCGGTAGGCCTTCCTAAGTAACTACATATGAGTATTTCCTAGATAGTTGCTGTGATCTTAAAACGACTCTCGCGTCGAGATTCGGTCTCGACCCCGAGAAAAGTGGCATGGCGGTCGTGCCGCTCGAAAAATTGATCCAACTCTTGCTTAGTAATAGTAAAACAGATGTTGGGATTGTTGGTTCTCAAAGAACCCTATAGCATGCTAGATGACTAGATCGAGTAAGGAGCTGTAAAAATCTAGAAGAAATCAAATCAATTTGTCATTTGCATAAGCGCGTCCAGCTCTAGCGACGTTAAGAAGTAGAGAAAAGAGCGAGTAAAGCAACAGAAGATAGATATATTTCTATAAATTTGTTATGTGCAATGGATCCGTCAAGTGGCGTAAGTGTTACTGATCGAAAGATGTTTTAGCAGCGTTCTCTTATTTAAATACTAATGAATACAAGTTTCTTGGCATATTCTGTGAACTACGTCATCATAAATCAACTTGAACTGTCCTTTATGAGGCGACCGAAGGTAACCCCATCCAGAGAGTCCAATTACTCCTATAAAGTACCTCTCATACCTCAAGAATTACGGCTAATAAAATGTAAAGGTGAATAAGATTCCACATAAACCCAAGTAACCCCTCAAAACAACATAACAGATAAGTACAACTTCAGTCCTGTTCCCAAAATTAGTCTTAATTAATTACCTTTGGAATGCACTTCCTTCTCGTGCAAAAAACTTGCCACTACTTCAGCCCTGTACACAGAAGCTCATCCAAATTTCCGGCATAAATATCTTAATTTCAAAGGAAAGAAGCAAAAACACTCTCAAGACGTCGCCTCTTCCCCAACGACGTTGGTGTCATGCAACATTGAGAATCACTTGAACGTTAAAATTGTTTCCTCAAATCAGAGCCCTCCCAAGAACTTTGCGTGTACCGAAGAATCTGTCAAAAAGTGCAATCTTATTATCCACTTTGGGTGTAACCTGTAACTGGTAGATTTCCCATTTAGGACTCCACTCATGCTCGCCTCCGGCAAAAGGTTCTCGACTTAAGCCTTTGACTTTCTCTTAACATTTTCACCAACCATATTTCTTCGGAGTCTCATTATTTTCGCTTATTGTTTTCTGCCCTTTCCCCCCCACCCAACATAACCAGGGTACACTTATGACTACTTCATTAAATCCAGGCCATTGCACCCGGCCGGCGCCGCCGCATGCACTCCACACATTTGTGGACAATGACCCTACCTCTCTTCGAGTTATGCAGAATTTGCAGTCGCAAGACCCAAAAGGTCTCTAGCCCAAGAAATTACACAGGAAAATGACAAGTTCTGATAAATGCCCCGGCAGAATGTTATGACCCCGTGGACTGTAACAAGAGGAGTGTGATTACATCACCTGGTTGACATGGGGAGAATGGGGTCAATTCGGAGTGAATCGTTATTGGTCGATGGATGGATACCCAACCGGGCAACAAACTGTAGGCAAGGCAACAGAGAATTTAACACCTTTTGGGTGGACTGTGGATAGAACTTGAATTTGCAGTTAAGTGGTTTTTGTAGCATTTGCCTGGAGGAAATTGTTTGAGGTGCGATCGTAAAACGTTTTCTACGTCGCCGTAGATATGGCAGGGTGTGAGGATTTGCATATGATAATAAATTTTCAACAAATGCTATCTTGTTCGACTCTGACGCATACACGTGCGAAGGAAATTTATAGGTTTAGGGACAACGAGAGATTCAATCTTGCGAAACATTTCAATTGATGACGGTGATGACCTCTTAGAAGTCCGTTTGAGTGCGGTAAAGAAAAGGAACTCGGCTGCAGATTTTACGACGACGATTTATTGGTGTTGTAGGAAATTACTGTCTTAACATTTATTCCTATTAAAATTGCGTAACTTTCAGAGAAGTGGCAGTTTGTAGTTAGGATTTAATGGAAGATCTGCAATTCCGATCGGTTGATTGTAACTCGAGTGATGGCAATGGCTATTAAGATTTTACAACTGTGAATATAATGGAAAATTGGAGTCAAGGGATTAATTGAGAAAATTCCTTACTCTATCAGTACGAATGGACGTTTATAACAACAAAGGGACGTACGAGTCAGAGGAACGTGATGGTCCTAAGGTTAAGGTGAGAGAATATGACAACACATGAAAATTCATAACGAGAATCAGATCATATCCCATTAATCACCCGTCCCGCCCCCGCTCCTGTGGAGCATGGTTGTCGAGCTACTCATAAAGTTATTATTACTATTAAGGAAGGGTCGCTGTGACGAAAGAGGGCTTATGTGTCATAACTCCACTACTGCAAAATACGCTCTGCTGACTGGGGCGTGGTGGTCTTTAGCAGGGGAGAATCTAACGTCAGCTAGATTCAGAAATTCCCGATTAAAGATCCTTCTTCTAAGTCATGCTTAGGTAGAGCAGAATCGCATGTGTGCACTAGACAGTTTTAAACGGTGTAGGTGATACCTTAGCCCATAGTGGCTACATAGTTATCTTATTAGAAACTTTACTCCAAGACGGTGAAATCGTTGTAAGCATAGGTTCTATCAAGTGCCTTAGCCTGAGTGACCCCGGGTAATATATCTTCAGTAAAGCAGTTGACTCCTAGGCCAATTTTCTAGCTCCAATAGAGCTCGGCACTCTAGCAGCGAGAGGATGAACCCTTCCGATTCCCAAGTGACTTAGTATCTAAAAAATTGGGCAGTTGTTGGAGGGTGTCAGAGCACTCCTTCGGAAGCCTCGAGGAAAAACTCGACGAGAATAAAGCTTTGAGGTCTATTTGGCTATCAGAGGAGATCGCTTAATCAGTCTCCCTCAGTCCTTTATTAATGTTGATCAGGGCGAAGGCTTCAATGGCATGGATTTCGGGTTGAAGACACTGGGCTATCAAGACCTAGTGTTGGTTCTAAACACACCAGCACCGGCACCGTGTTCAATTTTTGAACTATCAGTGAAATATTAAAGGTTTTAAGGTCCAAACACGGGCCACCGCTATAACATAGTTAACTAAGCAGGATTCTTACACCGTTGTGTATGTCGACGGCATCGTTGTACCTTTTCTTTATCTCGAGTTCCAATAACTCTTTATGTGGCGAGGGGGGAGGGGGGGGGGGGGGTTGACAGTTCTCCCAATTTGAGACAACGATTGCAAGTGAACCAATTTAAGGTGGATTTCGAATCATCAACATTACTTTGCAACCCCAAATGGATTTTTTATCGCAATCTCTTGTCAGCAGAAAACAACCATGAGTTGCACCACCGACGATTTACTTATTAGGGGAAAGTTTCTCAATAATATTTGTGAGCTACAACAGAAAGTTCTAAACTTTCACGAAGGTTGATGGCCTTATGGACATGACGACGACTATTTGGAAATACTGGTGGGACTCATACCCAAAATGGTTCTCTAAACCTATCAGGTAGTTATAAAACTCCTGGTTGTATAGACAGTGCTGTAACGGGAGCCAAAATGGAAAAACGATAGCACAGATGAAACTCCAACGTGTGTTGCATGAGTGTTTGCATGTTTAGGAGTAACCGGGGCCATGAGCAGCTTTAGAAGTACTTCTAGACCACCCACCCTATACTGTGTATGTACATGTAAGGAAAGATGTAGTTCTTAGTGATATAAGGCTACATAGAACGAGTCTCGTAAAATCTAAGAATCCTTGAGAAGTTCATAGGTGACCCAGAAATTAACTCGATAACACACGAACTTCCGAAACAGTACAACTTTGAAATATCTTTTAGGCCGGTCGTAGAGGCTAGAGAGTCCTGGCATCAAAATAACCCCTCACATGAATGAGGAGCTCTAATATAGTACACGAACGGTTTCGAAATGAACGGATAGGCTGGATTTGGAGTACATGGACTTAAATTTGAACTCCAAAACGCACTAAGCATCGTGCCAACCTTTTCTCAAACCAAAATGGAACTCTGCGTACTGGAGATAATACTCCAGCGGGGTATCCGTGGTGCTAAGATATATATAATGCCCGACTGCTACAAGCGTTAAAGGCACATATCCTCGAATCTAAGCCGAGCTTGGATTGTCTGTCAAAGAAATTTCGAAAACCAACAGCCTGGATGCCAGGTCACGAAGGCATTGAAAGAAATTAGATTGCGAACCGCGTAGCAAAAGCAAAAGCACAGCCATTTTGTGGTTGCTCGAAAAGTCAAGTCGTGAGACAAATCAAGTCCAGCGAAAACAGAAGAATGCAAACATAATGGAAAAATCTTCCAGGACTAAGATAAGCGTAATGGTTTATTACCAGAGGCCAAAAGCATACGTTACACTCAGCAAAACAGATATACCTACAACAGACGTAAATACAATACAAAAAACATTAATATAGTAATCACTGGCCACTGGGCTGAACAAGCAACGAGCGAACTTATCGCCTAATGAGCCACTGTGGGGAACGAGATTAAAATACAGGGCAGACTTTCATTCTAACGCCAGTACAATGGGTCATTGCGGTCTATGTGCAGAGGAAACTAGTAGTCAGTCTCCTTAAAATCTACAATCTACATTTAGTTGCTGTTACAAACTTCAGTAAGTGATAGCACATCAATAATGTCTCAAGTAAACCAAAAAAGCTTTAAAATAAATTCTCACAAGGTTCGGTCCTTGGCCTCCCTTTGTTTATTTATGATATAAGAAAGCAACCAAATTAGTAAATCACCTTCTATATCTTACCAGTCTCTCTTAATTCCTCATAAGACGTAGGGTGGAGACAGTAACCGCATCCAAGCTCTAAATTCCGCCAAGAATTTCACATTTACTGTAAACTCTGCCAATACCTTAATCGAGGACGTGCTTGGCTAGATTGTCATTGTCATGATGTAGGGCAGGGTACTACAATTCTTCATTTATGAATCTAACACTGAACTCAGTAGAAGGTTGTGTAAGTATTTATAGCCTAACGATCATGCCTATCTACCATTTAATCATCATCTAACTTTATTTGTTAGGGTTCTTTTAAATCATAAGTTGAAATATTTTAATAAATTATTTACTCCTACTTAATATGTATGTCTCCTTCTAAGAGAGACGGTGTTATATCAGAGAATTCAAAATAACGTTGCTTGCAGACACATGATAATTTGCTCATTATTGAGGAGGAAACAAGATTCCTTTATTTCTTTTACGACGAGGAATATCGTTCAACTGCCTCTCCAACAAATCTTCTAGTTACTTTCAACGTACGAACTTTAAATTTAATGCAAATTAAGTCATAAAAGTCGTTAGCTAATCCAATATGATCTAAAACAAGGGCTACCTTCTCCCGCCCCCTTTTCAATAGCAACTCGGTCGTTCAATACATGGAAAAACAGAAAACCTAATTTGCATTCGGCAATAAACCCAAGCACCTATCAATCCGAAGTTAGTCACGATCTGGATAATTTGCATTCGTAGGAAAGGCAAAACAAGTGCAAGCACTTCGCATGCCGCGTCGATCATTCCCCTTCAATATAAGGAAAAAACTAAGGCTTAACTAGCAAAAAAATTGCAAATATTTTCGCTTTCAGTCCGTCAGCCATTTTTCAATTAAGTCAGGAAGCAAAGCGATTAGCACGAAACAGGTGCTTCACTATGTACCTCACGATCGCTCAACAAATTGATCTTTCCACACATTTTTTTCACATCCAATTTTCCTTAGTGTGGTGCTCGATCAATTCTTCGCCAAATTAATCGCTGCTTAATTTTTGGGCTGTTTACAGTTTTAGCATCGATCACCGTTGAACAAAACAAAACACAAAAAAAAATGCAATCGATCGCGAAATCAATTTATTTCTGCGCGGCAAGTTCATCCGGAGTTCAACGACCTCCCCCCGGTCTCCGTAATTCAATACGGAAAAGAGCAACACACGAGAAATAACAAAACATTCGCGTTCACCGCGAGATCGCTTATTGATCATCTTTTTTCAATAACGTAATTATGTTAAGACAAATGTTCTGCTTGGATCGCGAGTGTTGAGATGAGTTAAGTTGAATGGAAAAATAAAACATGGCGCGAAACAGGAGCGCACCGAGAGAGAGCACGGGGGGAGGTGACAAATACAAAAAAATATATATATTTATATATATAATCTAAGACACGGTGAATATTCGCGGTGCGCTCAAATACTAAACAGAAACTACCGTTAGGTGTTAATTACATCAGCGATCATGGCCCTGATCTTGAAAGATGATCGTCGCTCTTGTGGTCACGCAATTGTTTCTGCCTCTCTGCCTCGATCTCGGTTGGTACTCTTTCGATTCCTTCGAGAATTATTTTTTTCGCATCGTTCATTATGTGAGTTGTCATCGATACATCTTTCACCTTGTGACCGCATTCAACGACAATAGTCGTTCAATTGATCGTAAGCCGTTTAGCACAGTAGGGGTACGATCGGAGATACAACAACAAATACAACACGGTTACAGTTAGTTTCTTATTGTCAAAGAATGTGAGAAAAACTTGTCACAATTATCGTTTGGGACAAATTGGGACAGATAAGAAATCGCTTCGGATTATGTCATAACCTCGCTTTATTTTCAGTGCCATTTTTACGACAGTAATTTAATTCAACAATTGAAGTCATGTGAAGCCAAATTCATAGTAGAACAGATTCGTGGTGGCATTCATTTAGTGGCGATTCGTTGAAATTTTTTTTGTGAAATGGAAAACAAGAAACAAAAGAGCTCATTCAATGCGCTGGCTGGTTGCTTGCCCCATTGAATATTCGAAGACGGCCGCGGCCCGAGAACAGGTTCCATTTTCCCCATTCACTTTGGGAAGTTGTGCCAAAGTGTTTTCTTAAATATTGAGGTTATGGCATGAATTTGTGACATGATTTTCGATTTTGTTTGGACAATTTCACCGCTCGCATGTATGCGATGTAGGCGAATATGTCGATCTTGATTGAGATTAGCGTTCGTTGGTGGGTTTTAGGTTATGTTGGTCGAAAGAGATAAATTTCCAAATTTTTGAATTAATTCAGTTTTTTTTGGGAGGGGAAATCATTGAGAATTTTATTTTTACGATCAGAGTTTTAGTGGGTCACTGGATTCTTATATTCTGAGAAGATCGTTAAGTGAGTTATGGTCGAGTTTAGAGCTTAAGATAACTTTATGGCACTTTCTCCCACATTTTTGGACATGCATGGTAACAAACAAGGTAAATTGATATTAAATACAAGGAATGCGTTGAATTAACGGTTTTTTCGAATTAACGTGAACTTTATGTTTCGATTAGGCAGTTTTTTTAGGGAAAGGTTATTGATTTACTAAATTTTGACCTGAAAACTTTCAATTTTTGGCAGTTTTTGTTGTGAGAAATTTGATTGTAAATAAATTTATTGAGAGCAAGAGCGGAACTGAAAAATATGGTTTACTTTATCGCGATAATGCGCCGATTCACTCGCTTTCAACAGCAATCCTTAACCTTCCTTTTGCGGAAGATTGAACTATTCTTTGTATTTATACAAGTAAATTAGACATTAACACGGGTACGTAACTTTTTTTGAGGCTAAAATTTCGAATACAGATAGTTCCCCCCGATCAAGAGTATAAAGTGGCAATGCGGTTTGTTTGGAACAAATTATGTACTCTTCTTTCTGAAATCTGAGTTCTAAAATTAATTTTATTGACTAGCCGCACTAAAAAATTTCCACCTAAGGTCCTTAAAAGCTCTTCTGTCCGATATAGTTAAAGTAAAAAGGCTTCTAAAAGTTTTCTTCTTTTGCGAAGTTATAAACGGGACTTAAAGACTTAAAGTCTCGTTTAAGTTTTAAATCTTTTATTTTACCTTAGATCTTGGGTTATTATTTCTTCGCCCCCCCCCCCCCCCCTCGGGGGTTTTAGGGCCATTAAATATTATGTTCTATGTGACGTCAAACTTCTTAACCCGAGGACCTCAGCCATACCCAGGCTACACCAAGAGGACGGCAAATAGCGCCCCCAGAGTTTGTGGACCTCTCCCCCACCGTCCTGGTAAGGGCTTAGCACCAGCACCAATCCGGCCAGTAGGGTAAAGAGTTAAAAACTAGGCGCACGTTCAGTACATAGCAAAGAACAAGCTTGAATCTGTGGGACCCGTAACCTCCGCCAGATTAAAAGTTTATTAAGTTTATTAATTGACTCTTAGACCATTATTTAGGACATTACTTGCTGAGCTTCTATGCTAACTAAGTGATTTGATCTTTTACCAAATAACATTGGCATTATTTAGAGGCGCAAAATATTCAAATACTTTTCACTTAATTCTTCAATGTTGGTAAAAATAGTATAGGTCATAATATAGAGCCTGCTGGTACACCGTTTTTTATGATGTAGCTAGAGCCCAGGGGACAATTATATGCTGTGTCAGCATGGCTTTGACGAAAAGGAAATGTATTGTTTTTGTATTCCTGCGAGCTAGACAACAGTCCCTAGACGGAGTAGATTTTTTTTAATTTTGTTTAAAAACTCACGGGGAGATCGAGGCTCGTACTCTGGAACCATGGTTCGGTGATCGTGTCACTCACCCACCGATCAAACTCCGTCTCTAATTTAGAATTTTTAGTTGACGAAATGTTAGAATTATTTATGAGTACAGAATTTAACAGTGCACAATCGAGTTCAATTAAAATGGTTCGAAAAACCTTTGCGTCATTCGCACAACAGAGCAGTTGTAAATATATATAGTAGTATCAAGAATACGTCGTTAATGTAAATTATAAAATGTTACGGTCCGAAATGGTTGCCTTGTGGTACACCAGGCATAATCTCATTAACATCTGAGCATAAATTACTAAAGCGAACTCGCTGAGGGCGATGGCTCAAGTAGGATATCGCCCAATAAACAAATTTAGAAGGGAAACCAAGAAGAATTAGTTTATGAAGAAGGATACTGTGGTCAATCCGGTCGAAGGCTTTTTTGAAATCAATAAAAATGATTACCAGCTTCAATGGAGATATGCAGAAACTTGAAAATTCTAATAAGTTGAAACCCAGAAATGGTTTACAGTGAAAATAGAGGGTTTCGCAAATTAGTGCTTCAACAATTTTTGCGATACAGAATAGATTCGCAAATTGGCCTACAGTTAGTTGTGCATCGGTAGAATTAGAGAGAGTTTCCACACTTTCGGGAAAGTGCCACAAGATATCGATAAATTAAATAGATAGCAGAGAACCACACAATAGACAAACCACATCTTTTGAGAAAGGCAGCAGGAATACTATCGGGGCCACACGAGACGTTATCGGCTAGAGTCGTAAAGTCGTCAAGTATAAGGTCCTTACTAGTAAGAGTAGTAGGTGAAAGAGGCGTCAAGTGAGTAAAGCAGTTAAGACTAAGCAATTAAAGCAGAAATTGAAAAAGAAGTTATGGCATCGAAATTAAAACAAAGTAAATTTAGTGAGGAATTAAACCCAGACTTGGTTAACGAAGGATCCACGGATAAAAACTTATTTCTTACATTTGACAAAGAAGAATTTCCGGTCACCAATTTAATAGGATTTTCTGCTAATTGCTGCACTGTTCAGAAAACAATTTTGCATCCTGCCGCCTTAGGGAACGTCGTCGGGGTATAACAATAATTAAATTAAATGAGTCTGGAAAGAGGTGGAAAGAGGGGAGGGTTGGATTTGTACATCAAAACTTGTTATTAAGAAAACGATGATTTTAAGGTGCAGCTTAATGCATTCTGCATAAGTACGATCTTCTCTTAGCTATGGTACGACACACCAAAAAATATAGTTGGCAAAGGTAGCTAATATTTGGTATGTAGTGTGTATTATCTAAAAAAGGCTTTACAAAACTGTTTTCGAATCTATAACTTTATATATATATTATATTGACCGGTGTATGCACATCTGAGACCTGTCCTACAAGGGAAATTGTCATTTATCTCCAATACATCGTCCATCCTATCTAATTTAGTTGAACTTAAATGATGTAACGTTGGAGAAGTACTTCGTCGGTGGAGTATGTGATAATGTGTCAGCCTACCAATCCGGAAGTCTCAGGTTCGAATAGCACCGGCGTACAGTGGGGTGAAATCCCAAAAACCTGGCCAAAAGTCGAAAAATCAAGTTCGAAGAGGAGGATTTTGAATGGTCAGAAAAGTTTTAATAGTGCCTCTAGCATTATTTTTTACTCATGGCAGAATACAGATGTTTGCACCACCCTTTGTATCTTATTTCTAAACCGGACGTCTCGCGTGCATCTTCAAGTGTCAGTTAAAAAGTTCCAAACGGTTCAACCTTGCAATTTTAACTCAAATATCTGGACTGCATTCGTATAAAACATATCAAAAAACCAGCTGCAGATAGCTGCTGATTCGGCTTATAAGAGTGATATAGCGAGAAATTCTAAACAGCGGCTCGGAGCGTGCTCCTAAGCTCGCATAATATGGTGGACATATGTTTCTTGTCAGTAAGTCTTTTTTCGACCGTGAATGAGTGAGGATAAATAATAAATAATAATAATTACGTGCCATCAACATTAAGTTTTACAATAAAGTTGTTTGTTTGTAACCGCTCATGTAACCACTCATTGGTGGACCACTATTTTTTTTGTGATGTCACCTATCGATTCTTCCGGTAAGAGCTACACGTGAAGAATATTGACGATGAATAATTTTTAACGTTTATTTTATTCTAAAGTCCTGTTCATGTCTTAGGAATCATGCAAAAAGTAAAACAAGCGTCTTTATCAAGGAAAGAATAATTCACCCTGATGAAGGAACAACTAGCCAGCAGTAACAATGGGTGCTATGAAGCCATTGAAAATGAGCTGTCTGCGAACAAATGCTACGTGAAACCATCAAAATGGACTTGAAGATATTGATAACGACGTTCCGAGAAAAGTGTAAGCAAATCCATAGAATAAAAAAATATGCAGATTGGTTTAACGTTAGGATGGTTTTCCTCAATGAAAATCCTTCAGCAGACGCGTCTAATGATAAGACTTTCGGCCACCCACCACAGATCTTCCAAGAATCGAGTGAAGGGATCAAAAGGAGAAAAATGAAAATAAATCGACAGGAGCACGGTTCCGATGTATTGGGCTTCGCTACGCAAATGCAAAATTGGAAAATTGGATGCAGCGAAAGTTGTGTAGGACATTCTGACCGGAAGCCCCACTACAGCTTCAAGATGCAGACAATTTTTGGATATACAAACTCGAAAAAGTGTTTTCCAGTGATGCCACTCTATCTGTCATAATTTAAAATCAATTATCTAGGAGTCAATATTGTGGTATACGATCTGCTAGTGTTGATAATAACTGCAAAACAAAAGTGTTATTCAACCAAATCGGAAATCCCAGTAAAAGAATGTGTAACGCTGAAGTCAAATTATTTACGCAAACTGACGTTATTAAGATGTTTAGCATAAACCCTTAATAACCTTACGTTCAGATTCGTAATGAGCGGCCTCCAACCCCCCCCCCCCCCCCCCACCCCAAAATCAATTTTGAAACAAATCAATTTAATTTCCAAAAATAAGTCCGCCATTTTAGATCTGCAATACTGTTTGTGAAAAATTAGAAATCAGATTCGTAATCAGCGACCTTAAAAGCCGCCCCCCCCCATATACAATTTTCAGAGTGAATCAGTTGTATATTCCTAAGACTCGTCCGCCATTTTGAATCCGCCAATTTAGCTTTCGGCCAAATTAAGATCAGATTCGTAACCAACGACCTCGAAAACCCCCCTTTTGTAATTTTTAGAACGAATCAGTTTTTCAAAATTCGTCCGCCATTTTTAAGCCGCCATTTTGTTTTCGAAAATGTATTATCAGATTCGTAATCAGCGACCACGAAAACCCGCGAGTGCTGACTTTTTCAGGAATCATACATTTCAGACTTTTGGCCATGTTTTTGGGATTTCACCTCACTGTGCGCGGTGGCAGCCCATTGTTGTTTTCTGCTGACAACAGATTACGATAAAAGAGCCATGCAGAGAAAATTGCAGTGGTTCGGAATCAAGTTTAAATTGTAGGTCCACTTGCAATCGTTGTTTCGAATCGGGTGAAGTTCTTCTCCCGTCCCATACCCCACAAGGGGATACGGGGAAATAGAGAGAAATGATGCAACACCAAAAATCATTATATCGTTTTTAACAGATTTCGAAAACGAGCAACATAAAAAACTTTGATATAATCCGAAAACATATTCCGAAATAATCACCTTGATATTATTAATTGCATGTATTTTTTCTTACTAACTCGTCAACCTTCCAGCAGAATTAGTCATCTCGTTGGATTTAATTTAAGTTTGAATTCTGATTATAACGTACAGAGCTGCATTATCCTCGCTAATTTTCATTGAAATAATCGTACAAAACCTGCAACTACAGGGAGACTAATTACGTTCCGTGAATGGTAGAACTCTAAAATTAATATCGATATCATTAGCTTCTTCGGATGTGGTCTTAATGGATGCAGAAGGCAATCGACGTAGACGTGTGCACCCATCAATTATGCTGCTCGCCATGGAACTTATCCTTTAAAAAAAAATATTCTTCTTTTTTTCAGTTGACTTAATTCAATACGCGCTAGCCAAAAGCTAGTAAGGTGGCAGTGAAGTGGAAATTTATGAAGAATTTGATGGCGATGCAGTGAAAATTTCTAAAAGATTTGGCCAGAACAAACCGAGATAAAAAAAAATTAGTTTTAGTTTAAACTTTAGTATGAGTGCCTATTGAATTGTTTTTCTATTGTGATGTCTGGGTATCAATTGTTGAATATCAAAACCATTTTTCCTTTCTCCAATCCGTCCTTTCTCAATCACAACACCTTTTCTTATCAACCGACTTCTATTGAGAATCTTTTTTCTACTTTTCTATCAAACGTAAAAAAAAAAATAGTAAAAAAAATCAAAACATTTTTGATTTGAAATATGAACACGCACAGGTTCTGGTTGAGTTGCTCGAGTTGTATGGCTAAATTCTTGGCGTTCACTCATTGGAAACCTTGCGAAGAATTATGAGAAATGCATCCATGGATCTGTTTGGCTGATTTCAATTGCAAAAATTCCTTTCGATTTCTTGTTTGTATATTTCTTTTGTTTTGCTCTCCCAAGAAAAATTCTAAATTCAAGAGTCAAGAAGAGCGTGTTTGAAAGGAGTAAAAGGAACGGGTTGGTAGCAGAAGATGCAAAGAACATCATTAATATTGCGAACAATTAAATGTTTGTCGGTAAAAAGAAAGATAAACCAAGCAAAATTACCACAAATAACTAAATGTACTCAAAAGTTATATTTAGAAACCATAAAAGGTCCGATGATAGATCTCTGTAGGGCCCCATATTGTTTTTAGATATTCTTAGAAGTACACACTCGTTAATGCCGTGGAGTAAATCCAAGAACAAATAAAATATAGATAATGTTAGGGATAATGTTAACGACAGACAAATTGACAACAAAATCAAGTATTTAGATAGATGGATAAGAGTTTTTTCAGATTACAACGAGCGATCTTAAGTTAATTAAGAAGATTCAGACAAATTTAACAAGAAGGTAGATTAAAAAAACGAACACGGAAGAGTCCGTAACAAACTTTCAGCAGTATTTCTACAATTCTCGATCCCAAGCACAACATTTGCCCTATTTCGAGAAAACCATGGATAAAATTACGCGCATTGCGGTGTGGGTGGGGGGAGGAGTATATCGAAATATATCGCCATGGGCCAGAGCGGGTCTATTGTTTATTTTCCGTAGCTTACCAAAGCAATTTTTTACTATTTTCTTCGTAAAGTCGAATGGTGTTAGCAGAAAAATAATTGATTGCAAGTTCATCAATCGTTCCTTGAAAAAATGGGAATAGTAATAAAATATTCCGGCTGAAGAAGTAAGCCGGGAATAATATATCAAAACATTCTAAAAGTACAGAAGAAACAAGACCTGGAATTAATGGAGTATCGAAATGCAACAGCCTAGGTCTATCAAAATAAACTTGTTATGTAAAGTAGTTGTTCCAAGGAAAGCCGAGGACAGAAAATCGAACGGCGATCAGACTAGAGAGTTATGTTTCAGAATAGGGCTGATAAAAGTACAATAGAGAAGCTTCGTGATGTTCAAGTCATCAAAAATCATAAAAGGCAGATCGTTCTCAATAGAAAGACATAGATATGTACTTGCCGATATTTAGAGAAAGAAGGATGGTTAACTGAAGACCAGTTTTGAAAAGTGTCCAAGTTAAACTTTGGAAAGAGGCATTCAACATTATCTGAAACAGTGCGGAATATCTCTTGGCGTTATCAACATAACAAAGAATATTTCAAGAATACATCCACGTTGATGTAAGTGATGAATAGCAATGAGCCAAGGTAGGTGCCTTGTGGTACTCCGGAAGTATTGAAGAGGTATGGTTTTAGAACAAGAATTCGATGATTTATTCTGCCCAATGCTTTGCCCAAATGCTTAAGTAAAAATGCAATCGATTTGCTTTCCATCTTCAATTTCAGAGATATCAAAAATCCTCCAGTGAAAATAAAGAACATCGCAAACATCCTCAAAGATTTGGAAAGTGCAGGAAAGATCAGCAATAGATCTGTAGTTCAATATTTTGTACTAATCATCCTTTCGGAGGCCATTAAGCTAAAAGAAAAGAAAACAGCATGGTCCGAACTTAAAACCATTCAGATCTCTCTAAGAATCTATTTAGATCCACCAGTGCTATCTCAGCTAAGCCATCCAAGTTGTCAAAGAACTTACTCCCACGACGTTTTTTTAGAGCTGGACATTCACAGAATAGATACACTACGGATTTAGTTTCCTCCTCGTCTCTCCAACTTTTACAGAACTCATTCGATGGTACGCCGAGTCTCATGGCCATAACTCCTATGGGGCAACGGGACAGTGATCACACCGACGAGAGTTCAGATGCGCCTTCTATCGAAGGATAAGAGACTAGAAGTTCTATTGAATTTCAGTTTCGGCCAAAAACTTCGTATTGTGAAACCAGGCCCGTAGAGACAAAATTCGGGCCCGGGGGGTACGGGCCCCCGCGAAAGGAATTTCGGTCCGACTAACCGTTTACGGGTCCATATTCAATCGAATGAGTGACTTTCAATTTGAAATCAGTCTAGTAAATTACACTTTTTCGATCGTGAAACATTTTTTTTTATATATAATTAAAATAGAAAATTTTTTTCTGTTGATGACTTAGATAACAGGGCCCCTTTTTAAAGCCCGGGCCCGGGGGGTTTACCCCCTTCGCCCCCTCCCTCTCTTGTGTGAAACAATAGATAATATGTTCCCACCGTTCCAAAGTTTTGATGGAGTTAAATCTTTCGATTTCCTACGTTAATAAAGGGTGAACCCTATTCGTGAACGTGTTCATATCTGTATTGAACTTTTCTTAGCTAGTTCGTCGGCTGTTTTGTTACCCTCTATGACATGTCCCGGAACCCAACAGATCCTGACCGTATGGTCTGAAAAATCTTTTAAGGCTCTGATACAGTCTTTAACGCATTTTGATTTTATCAGGTGGCAGTTGAAAGCTTTGAGTGCTACTTGAATGTCCACACTAATAGTGATCTTGATTGCTGACTTGGACAGTGCAGCTTTTATTAGACTCACGTATTTACAGGCTTCCGAGAAAACTCCAGCTCCAACCCCCTCTCCGTTTTCGATCCGTCTGTGAAAATGGGAGTTCCTCTAATGATATTTTCAGTGTGCTTCCAGGTATGATGACGGAGAAGGGTTTTCTAAAATCATATTGTGGCCTCACGTAATCAGTTATAGGGTGCAACCGATTTTTATCAAAAGAGTTAAGTATGGCTGTTCTCTCTCCGTCAGAGTATTGCCAAGGTAGCCACTTTTCTTGCGTAAAGCTCTATGGGTTGAAGGTGTAAAATGGTTTCCAAACCAGCTTGTGGTGTGGATTTTATTCCACCTGTTGTTCGTCTCTTCCATATTCCGTTTAAAATTCAGTTTGGAGTTGAATATGACGCCCAGAAATTTGGTTTCCGAAGAGAGTTTGAGTGCCCTACCTAAATTTTGGTGGCTTATGTTTCCTTGTGAATAGAAAAATTTCTGCCGCACGTGGGTTTACCTAAGAACGTCATCTTCTACCCATTTTGATATGTCTATCAGAGCAGAACTCATAACATCAATGACCATTTGCAGGAGGTTTCCTTTTGTCAGCAAGACTTTGTCATCTGCGTACGATATCATTTTAATGCCTTTGTTGACGAGGCATTTAAGAATTTTGTTTATAGAGATGTTCCAAAGCAGAGGTGATAAGACTCTTCCCTGTGGTTTGTCTCTTTTCGGCCCTGCAAATATGTAGGGTTGAAATGATTTAACCGCCCTACTTCGTCTTCTCTTATAAAATCCCTGATGTCCTCTATGGGAAGTGGAGTTGCCTTAAAATCTTGTTGTGCACTTAGGGGAGGGGGTGTATACGAGTTTTTTAAGAATTTCCAGACTGTCCTCTCTCCAAGAGCCATCGTCTTTACAGATGTACCCCAGATGTGAATGACATTTTGATAGATAGAAAATCAAAAGGTCCTAAAACAATTCTTGTTTCATTTTAGGAGACTGATCTAAAGAAATCAAAATAAATTTTCTCTGCTTTTATTTATTCTTGGAATAACATTAAGCTGAAGAAGTGCTGTCAACTTGAAGCTTAGGAAGATTTAATGTGGATTACGTAGGGTATAACTTTTTGCGAGAATTTTACCTTGTAATTGTCTTAAAATAATTCGAATGAACCTGTGTATTTCAAAGCAGGAAAATGGATTTGTAATGATCCTGTGTGACTACTGTGCATACAGTCTTAACTAATATTCGAAGTTTCGATGCTGAGGTGTCGCAAGGTTCGGCTCTATACCTTTTTCTTTTGACGTAAAATCAAAAATTGAAATACAAATATTACAAAAGTCAGCAATATGTAGAGTAATGAGTCAGATTACGTTGAAAAAAATAGAAAGATTTATGATTTCCGGGCGTAAGGCTCTTTGGGTCTCCACGCAACATGATGGCCGTAAGAACAAAGACATCTGTCTAGAAAATCGTAAAAAGAGTGTTGCTCATCCGACCCCCTTGAAACTCATATACGCTGCCGGACCACTGCAGTGTGTTTCAAGAAGAGGCCCTGGCCATTAAAAGGGCGACAAGAGTATTGCTATCGCACAAGGGCCTACACAAGCGTAATGAAATATGTATGTACAGTGATAGCCTAGCGGCCATTAAGGCGCTATACTCAAACACGGTTAAGTCATAGCACGTGCGTAGTTGCTGGAGCGCTTTGTAAAGCTTGGGGACTTAACACAGTGTGTTCCTCTGCTGGGTGTCTCGTTATAGTGCTGTATTTGGTAATGAGGCGGCCGATGTTTTGGAGAAAGAAGGTTCGTAGCTGACCACTTCACAGATTGACAGAGCGATCGGCCGATCGAGGAATCGAACTGAAAGCTGTTCAGATCGTCGCGCACAGATGGAGCGATCTGATAACACGCAAACTATAAAAAAAGATGTGGCTTAAGTGGAATAAAATAAGAATGGCACTTTTATCGGGAGTAGGCGTCGAAATTTCCATAATATCACTGATCACTGCTTTTTTGGTAGGCATGCCGTTCATATGCGCATTCCTGTCAACGGTATCCGAGAAGGAAGGAAGTTAAAAGCTTTTGAAACTTACTTTCCGAATATTTGGAATTTTTCAAGAGACGATTTCAGACTCTTGGTGGTTACTCCCTTAACGGACTTGAAGAGTTCCGTAGCGTCGAACTAAAGTACATGCCAGTGTTGCTTCAGTGTCCCTAATAATTTCGCAACTCACTGTAAATCCTATAATTAAATAAGCGCTCGTTCTGAAAAGAAATGTAATCGAGATATATTTTTGTGAAACTACTCCCGACTACTCTGCATAAAAAAACCAACTAGAACATCTTGGGTATCATTCTAAGTGGAGTGAGTGAGGAGAAGAGAATTATCTATAAGTGCTTAGCACCTTCGGGATCACAAATGAACACATTTCATTTAAGTGAACATATTTCCCACAGATGCATTCTTAAAACCATCTGCCCATCAAATTGTTGCATATTATCTCAATCATATGGTGCTATAATTATAAATCACGAAATCTGAGAGTTCATCTTTAATCATGATAACACTCCTAACCATACTGGAATAATCTCAAAGAACATATTACTGCATTGACCACCTTAGATAACGGCGATCTAGTGGCTTCGAACATCTATCAGTATTGCACTAATGAACTACTTCCTTATATTTTTAATGATCGAAAAATTACAGCATTCGAGAGAAAACGGGAAGTGAATTAGGGTAAGGGGAATGAGGGAACATGAATATCTTGTTTTTGCATTGCTGCATTGCTGCAAACTAGTCAACAACCCAGAGATGGAGTGGATTTTTAAATTTTTATTTTAAAAATGCACGCGAAGACGGAGACTCAAACCATGGAAACATATTGCGGTGATCCATCGATTCAATTCCGTCTCTATAATAATAGAGATTTACTTATATTTTAATTGGCTTTCGAAACAATCATATCAACAAATCAAAGAACCAATTTTGCTGAGCCATTCAAACTACTTAATGAACTACCACAAAGCTGCATAGTATCACCTTTACTTGTTCGTGTTTTAATCAGTTCGTTGCGGTTTCAGTTGAAAATGTGATTTAATTCCAAGGGCTAACAATTGCTATCTTAGGTAAACATTGATGTTTGTAAATGGTAAGGGTAATTCCTAAGCAATAATTAGTTAAAGCTAAGTTTCAAGCGGGCCAATTTTATAACCAACACAATAAAGTTCACTTATCTCTCCCAAGACCAAGACTAGCTAATTTTAGACAGACCTGTGCCTCCATACTTAGACCGAGTCGAATTCATTTTATTCCGTGTCAAATTCATCTGAAATTGAGCTAAATTTACTTAACGCTAAGCGAGTTCCCTTAAGGCCGTTCCGATTTTATTAAAAAAAATCCGAGCTCTGCTAACGATCTTTTTACGTGTGCAGAGGCCACTTCAGGAGCGAATAAACTGAAAGCTAATTGAACTCACTTTAAGTCCAATAAGGACGAGTTCAGTTCATTTAAGGTAGATTCGAATATACCTACGATTTTTATTCCTTTGTTGAACCAAGAACGTGCTGACCTTACTCAAGCCCACGTTGAGGTGACTTAAGTCAAATCGAATTCACTAACGGCCAAGTTTAGTTTATTTAAACCAGAATCGAGTCCAATTTACTCAATTCCATGTTCAGCATACTTAAGCAGGAGCTCCTGTTACTTACGACAGATTCGAATTCTTTGACGTTTTTATTTTAAATTAAGGCTGAACCAAGTTTACTTAGGTCCAACTAATGTAAAGCTGAGTTGAATTACCTTAGACCTCAGCTAGATTCCATGAAGAATGAGTTGAGTTACTAAGGCCAAACCAAGTTTATTTGAAGCAAATTTACGTAAGGTCAAATTGAGCTTGTTGGCAGGTTCTAGTTCAATCAAAGCTCTCACTTGAATAAGAAAGAAATTCTTAAAAGATTGTGCCAGTTAAGTGCGAGCACAGTATTCTTAACTTGAAGTAGAGTTCATCTAGGCCCACACCACAAACAAACAAGAAGGCTGAATCGACTTTGGTTAAGGACAAGTCGAGGTCACTAAGAGATGAGCTGAGCTTACTTGACATTAATATAAAGTCGAGTTCAGATAAGTTTTTTCAACATTTTCTAAATGAATAATTGAAAGCCCCGGTGTAACTGAATTGTCCTGAAATCAAAGAAACAATTTTTTGTCAAGATAACGCATCCGACCACACTGCAAGAATTTCAAGCACAGTTTTTTCACATGCTAACTTTGATTTAGAAGTTTGCTAAGAATTTTAAGTATTTTAGACTGTTCGTTTATTTAAATAAATAACTTAGCTTTAATTGCACGATAAATATCCGCCGATTTTTTGCAGGACAAATAACACCTGGTTTTATATGAAAGCAAAAAATAATTTTTCTATAAAACTACGTAAAGTGGAAAAATTTATTTTTAACAAGATAATGTTCCCAATTACACTCCAACTCTTTCGAAGACTGTCTTTAACTCAATTTGGAAATTTTAGTTGAAAACAATTTGTTATTTCTTGAGATAACTTTCGATTTGAAAGAGATTTCGTACATCTTAGAGAATTTGCCGAATTTTTTCGACCGGTCAAAAAAGACTTCAACTCAAATCCCTATCAGTGCTCGCATTTTCTTCAAATAAGCTCTTTATTTTATTGTGTACTAATTGCTAAAAATAGATATAGAATTTAGAGAAAAATAAGCAACTAATCTCATCGAGAAGTGAACCTTACTTCATGCCTACTACACTACCAGTGCTTGTAACCCACCCTAAGTTGAAAAGTTCTTTTTACGGAAATTCTTTCATTTTACATGAATTAAATGGAGAAATTGTTTTTTCAAGATAACGCTCCCGATTATACTGCAGTAATTTCAAAACTTGTTCCAGAAAGTATTTTAGTTATTAGACATGAAAATTCGTTTAGATAATATTCCTTTCAGAAGCCTTTCACACTACTGAATGTCCACACTTCCGTTTTAGAGTGTCATAGATGAGGAAATTTGTATACCAAAAGAATAAGTGGGAATTTTTTGTACTCATTAAAAATATACATAATATTATAATAAGAAATACTTGAAACCGAGAAATTAGATTTTTTTCAAGATAACGTTCCCGAACACGATTTTAAAAACTAACAATGGAGCGCCAACCATATTAGGGCTCCAAAGAATAACTAAAAATTTCAACTTTCTTGATCTCAGTCCTTACCCTAAACACTTCTGACTTGGGAACAAAGGACTTTACTCAACGCGAATTCCTAAAGAAGAGTACCTAAACGGGCAGTAGATTGCTCCCATTTTTCTTCATTTATTTGAACTACAAAAATCGCGAATCAATTGAAATTCCTTATAATTGGATATCCACTCAACGACAATGGTATCATTGTCCGGACAAAAGACGTCGCCATAATCCACTGGAGAATCGCTTCACCCCCGCGCGTTTAAGGTAATTAAAAATTCATTTGCAGCAAGCTAAACAATAACATTGTCAATGACCGCAATCGAACCACCTTATCTTAACGTCTTCTATAAAAAAAACCGTTTTCAATAAAAATTATACAAAAATCTGCAGAGATTGTTCCAATGATTAATCCTCACTGCGATGAGAGTTGGAGCCAACTAGGAGGACTGTAAAATTTACGACAATCATTTCGACATAAAACTGGAGTGCATTAAGCCATATTAAATCTCTCGGGGAGCAACAGAACACAGAAGCAGAAAACCATTTAAAATCGCCGGTGGAGTAACGGCAGGGAAGGTACTATTTCTTTTATGCATATACCTGAGATGCCAATTCCCGCGCACGAAAGGTGCAATAGGGAATTTTTATAGTTGCCCAGTATAATCTGGACCCAATTATCATAAAGTAAAGGTTTATAGCAAAGTCACGAAGGTAGTCGTAATCAGAAATTGCAACAATTTAGTAAAGTGCAAAAATGTGTTGGTTATAGTATAGAACCTTATGGTATTCCATAAGTATCAGGAGTTTTAACAATTAAAAAAAAAAATTTTTTTAAGACAAAAAAAGAACCATCGCTTACCTTGATGTAGAAGTTGCAGAACTCCGCACTAAAGCAGCTTGCCTTGCTCTCGAACGTTTGCACTAACTGTAAAAATCCAACAACTATCTGGTTCTACAGCTATAAACTGTTACAAATAGAAGCGCGCAACCCGCGAATTCTGAGCACTTTGAAAGCCAAGAATTGGTCACTGCACTATAGAGTGAATAAGACTGCAAAAAATGTTCGAAAATTTTCAAATCATTTGAGTCACGCACGATCACGATCACGATCACACTATAGATCACTTTTTTTGATACTGTACTGATTGAATATAATCCTTTTTTGTGTGTGGGGAGATGGAAGGGATGAAAAACACATCCACAGCCGCTGTAAAATATCACTATCGTTTCGATCACGTCACAAAATATCACAAGATCACTCGATCGCTTGTATAATCCTAAAATTCAGATTGCTGCGAGGACTCGGGTGTCGGAATGTCCTTGATCACTGGATCACTTTTCTTTTGTTCCACTTTTGTGCGTCTTCTCGAGAGGATGTTACCACATCGGTTGCATCATGGGCAATGACTTTGAACTGTGAAATGAGCCTCTTTTTATGCCTTCTCTTCCCCGTTGACTGGAGGAATGGTTCTGTTTGCTTCTTTCGTCGTTTGAAAAGAAGTTTTATACAAAAAGAATCGAAAACAGTCGGGAAGTGGCCGCTGGTAACTGGCAGCCGTTCGCGGTTCTACCTTGACGAACGATGGTGAAGACGATGACAGCTATAGGTGTGCTTGGATGAGTTCTTTCCAGGAAAGAGGCTTCCAACGGGGGTCCCAATTAACATACTACACCGGAACGGGAAGAAAGAAGAAAGACCTAGCGAGAGAAAGGTACCGGTCGTGAAGATTAGCAAAAAACTGGACAACAGCAGAGATGAACAGCAAATGACCGTGTGCGCACAGGTGGACCATTTCTCTTTCTTCAGCTATGCGCAGGGGAACTTTCTTTCCAACCTCTCTACGATTGGAAGGAAAGTGGAAAATTTACCTAATGACGGTTCGGGCCAACTCGAAGCAATTTATCTCCAGTGAACTTGGTGCCATGGATAAGATGATTCTTCTTTGTGGGCATGGGCAACCACTTCGTTTCCCATTGCAAACTTAATCGCTTTCTGTGGCAGCACTGACTGGAATTTGCTTTGGTTATGCTCGCATTAACCGAACTCTGGAGGTTTCTTCCACGTGCCCTACCACTGCACTTCGGGTAGAGGAAGGAAATGATCCTGATGATCGTGAAATTGTTAAAAAAATTTTCGGAGATGAATTATTATAGGTAAATGTCGAGATGGATAAGTGTCAAGTTATGCATAATGAGTTTGGAATAAAGGTAGGCTGCTGCTGCTGCTGCTATTGCTTCTTAACGGCAGGGCGAGTAACGGAAGCACTGGAGTGCAGCGGACAGATAGACAAGACGAGTTCGATTTGATTCTGAAAGTCGGACGTGCCAGTTTTGCATGGTTTGATTAATTACTGGTCGAATTGAATAATGTTTTACATGCTTGTCGTGTGGATGGGGCCTTGGAATAACGAATTGGTTTTATGATAGGACAGAAGCAACTGCGAATATTAAATTAGTAAGGGATCGACCGGCAAGGTCGTAGTATAAATTGTATGTCGAACACGAGATGAGAGCAGTTTGCATTGTCAGACTTCTTTCTATAGTGATCAAGGCAGATACTAGTCTAAAAATATTTTTGTGATAAAATCGAAACTTCCAAGGTATAGTTGGGACCATAAGTCAGGTAGCTTGGGTTCTATCTAGAGATCTTCATTGTGAGAGATAGGATTAAAAAAAAAAGAATTAAAAAATCCTCTAGGCTTATTCCCCCAGTCTTTTTCATCAAGAGGCACTGACCCATTCAAACAGTAACAAAAGCACACAAAATGATCTTCTGCAGGATTTTCCACTGTGACTTTTTGTATGCTCTGAAGGGATAAGTAGTCGGTGTAGTAAGTGATAACGTGTAGGCCTACCAATTCGGAGGTCTCAGGTTCGAATTCCACTAGCGGTGACCCATGGTTGTTTTCTGCTGACAACAAATTATGATAAAAAGACCATGGGGTTGCAGAGAAAATGTTAGTGGTTCGGAATCCACTTTAAATTGTAGGTCCACTTGCAATCGTTGTCTCGATGTGGGAGAAGTTCTTCTCCCGGTTATGGAAACTAGAAAGAGATGTAGGGACCAAATATACCTCGTTGTGATGCCACGAAAATTCCATACAACTTCTTACTGAAACCATCTGGAGCTATCAAAGAAGCGCCGGATGCCTTTACTGCAGCCGTCTCGAGATCGCAGAGATTATCAAAAAATCTAGTCATCTAGGAAGTCCTATCAAAGGCAGAGCACGAGTTGGAATATTGTCTACTCCTCCTCTTCCCTGAAGCATCTGCAGAAGTCATTTGAGGGGAACATCCAGCTCTTCTCTAGCACATGCGGCAGCGATTTGTAAACACCCCTACACCTAGGTCATTTTAGCAATGGTCGGTCGGCAGCAATATTACAGGAGGCTGAGAATGGCCAGAATTCTGATCCAACCCGTTATTATGTCAGGAAGAGGCGACGTCAACATGCTCTATTCAGCGAGGGATATAATGACTTTTAAAAGAGTGTTCAGGTTAAGTTTAGCAGAGTGACATATGTGAACATATAACAAATCGGTATAGTCAAAAGTAAAGCTGTCGTAATCATCATTCAGCAAGCTTCATTTAGATTGCTGCATGGATCCACTGTGTCCCAAAGATTCATGAAAATGATTCATGAAAATCTGACCTAACTTATACCCCTGCTTCCCTAAATAATCTCAGCACGATTTGCAGCTCTACGCCGTGCAGCTTCGCAAGTCCTCGGAAGCAGTAACTACCGATTAGCCTGCCTTTTTTGATGCTAGGACAGGACACTCACCGAGCACTTGACTGATTTGATTTTCTCCGGATAGCTGCATCCCCGATAGAAATCATTTGCCACTCCACGCAGTCTTCTGGATGGTTATCTATGGTCCAATGTTCCGTTGAAATTCCTACTAGATTTCTGGTGTCCGTTCTGCTACCACTAAAGGGTACCTTAATTATTTTCTTGCTGCACTCAATAAGAGTTCTTCGAAAGTATAACATAAGTCACAGTTTGTTCACCGATAATTAGCCCTTATGTGGGTATCGTTGATAATGCCTACCTTAAGGGTGATGATCGGAATTTTCCCATAGGTGATTGCGTCAGAACTTTACTAGACAAACTCTGGTGGTACTGAGAAAAAAGACCGACCAGGATACAGAAAAGAGGCACCCTTTCTTCTGGGTGAGTTAGTCCATGGTAAGATCAACTTCTGCTATGAACGATGACTGGGTAAAACTCAAACTATGATGACACCGAACTTAAGGGGTTAGAGGCAATACAAAGGAAAAGAAGGAATTAAAAAAGTGTTGTTAAGATTTCCGGTAAAATTTTGGCGTGCACCATTATCAAAGTCGCAGTTGACACTAGCGTACAGGGCGGAACTAAATGAGGAAAGACAGCTCTTGAATCCGGGATGGATGGTTAACATCTTGTATCTAACGACGCTTTTAAAGAGTTCTACTTGTCTTAGAGTGGCTTCTAAGGAGGAGGTTAAGGAACGCGGAGCAGGAAGGGAGCAAGAACAGCGAATTAGTGAAGCTAAACCAAAGCATCAACAAAGCGAGTAGGTAGGATGGCTTCAAAGGGTTCAAGCAGACCGTGAAAGTTTAAACGCCGTTTTTTTTATACGATGTGGCCAAATCCTAGGGGACAACCCTTTGATGCGTTAGCATGGTTTTGGCCTGAAGGGAATTAGGGTAAGGGAAGTGAGGAAACGTGAAAGTCTTGTTTTTGCATTGCTGCAAGCTAGACAACAGCCCAGAGACGGAGTGGATTATTTTAATTTCTTAATAAAAGCTCACGGGGAGACCCCGAACCCGGGACCCATGGAGTGGTGATCGTGCGGCTCAACGAATTGATCCAACTCCGTCCTTTTGAGGATGTATAAAAGAGGAACATATCATCACACATTTTTATGATGTTAACTATGTGTCCTTCTAGTTCAATTTTCAGTTTGGCCAAACGTAGATCTGCCCCACTTTAGACTTGCAAGTCTCGTTGAAAGTCGAACTTTTGACATTGGAATTTATCATCATCTTTCCGGCCATCTTTGTGCTGGGCATTGAACCCTTAATCTTTCAGTCCATCAGCTTGGCATTTTCAAGTAATGTTGTCCTGAACGTTGAACCGTCGGTTTCATAATTTTGGCATCTCTGTGATTTGTCTTCTCGACTTTCTGCTCCTGAAATACGAAGCCTCTAATACTTGATCATCGAGTACATCAGATTCAGCTTTCCTAAAGTAATTTTCATGAGACTTCGGCCTTAGCAGCCATGAACTTAAGCTTTTGAAGTCTTTCTACGCTGAGGGTCATATTCCAGAGCGTTGAATCCCCCACCTTAAAGCTCATAAGCTGAAGATTCTTTATCCTGAACGTCGTATCCATAAGCACCGTACACTTAATCTTCAAGTCAATGGACTTTGCCTTTCCAAATGTTGTCGTCCTGAAGCATCTTAATTGACATTCGCATAGTCAAGTTTCGTCTTTTTGAGGTTTGTTGTAAACGTCGTATTTCCAAGTGTCGAATCCTTGATATTTCCAATCCATAAGCTTCGTTTTCCGGAATGCTATTGTTCTTAACATTAAACCGTCACTTCCTCCACATTCGCATCCTTAAGCTTAGTCTTCTTTACTTTCTTGCTGCTAAACGTCGTATCTATGAGTGCCTGATTCATAAACTCTTCCTTTACAAATGTCGTTGTTCTGAACGTTGGAACGTCGGGCCATTGATAATTGCGTCCTTCAGCTTCATCGTTTCGACGATCTTATCTTACAGTTGGTGAGCTTTGCATTCCGGAATATTGTGGTTCTGAATGTTAACATTTCGGTTCTTCAACATGCTCATCCCCAAACTTCGTCTTACCAACTCTTTGTATGGTGAATGCCATATCTATGAGCGTCAACTCTTCATCTTCCGCGAGCTTCGCCATCTCAAATGTCGTTTTCCTAAATGGTTAATCTTCCGACATTTGAAGTTCATATCTATTGTCTTCTTGATTTCCGTGACGAATTTTTTTGACGAATTTTGGGCACGATTAGAACTTAATTTCATGCCCTTAAAGGAAGCGATTTGACATGACCATAACCTATTTTAGAGCAAAGGCTTCATCAACAAGCTCCGTTTGACAGTACATAGAGCTAGAGTGAGAGGCTTTGCTGCTATACTTCCAGTTAATAGCAATTACGAGTAGTCAGATATTCTTCAATGTCTTGTTTTTGCATTGTTGCGAGCTAAACAGCACTCCATAGACGGAGTGGATTTTTTAATGATTTGTTTTTTCAAACCCACGGGGAGTCCTGGTCTCGAACCCGGAAACCATGGTATGGTGGTCGTGCCGCTCAATCAATTGATCCAATTTCGATAAAAGGCTATTAGGATTGCAGAGAAAATGTCGGTTGCTTGGAATCCACTTCAAAATGTAGGTCCACTTGCAATCATTGTCTTGAATCGGATGAAGCTCTCCTCCAGCCCAATGCCCCACAAGATGTTGTGGGAACTAGAGAGGGAAAGAGAGCGGTGGGTTAGCTCAATTAATTAATACGAAGTGTTACACTTTCTAAATATTCCACCAATATTGGGTTCTATACGTTTTGAAATTAAAACGATTCACGCAGCCTCAGTCGCAGATAAAATAGTCGCTGTATACAGAAATACTAACTGGGAAATCTATCGGGAGCACATCAGGACGAACATACAAGAAATCGATGACACCCCGCTAGAATCCCAGGAAGACCTAGAAAGGGCCTCAAACCAGCTACAAGATCTGTCCGTCAAAAGCTACGAAAATAGTAATCCTATCAAACACAGAGAGGCAGCCACAGATGTGCCTTGGTGGAACAGGACACTAAGTAAATTAAGAACTAAATCAAGAAAATTATTCAGTAAAGCTAAGCCCTCAGGTGCCTGGAACGAATACAAGCAGGCCCTAACTGAGTATAACAAAAAATTAAGAAGGTCCAAGAGAAAAACCTGGAGGAAGTTCTACGAGGAGATTGTCGATCTACCTACAACTGGCGCAAATCAACTTTAACAGCACTACACAGTCTAGTTGAAAAATTAGAAGATGCTGTCAATGGTAGGGGTGTTGCCCTTTGTAATTTTCTCTTGATATTGAAGGTGACAACACGTCGTTCTCATCCATTGAAGGAGCGGCCAGTGACAGAGGTATTGATCTGCCGACGGTCCGATGGATTACGGCAATGCTAAGTAAACGGAACATCACAGCGAGGCTGGGGACAAATCGGTAACAGTAAGGGCCACCAGAAGCTGTCCTCAGGTGGGAGTTCTTTTCTCTCTGCTGTGGTCACTTGTTATCGATAATCTCTTGGCTAAACTGACTGATGGTGGCTACGAATGCCAAAGCTACGCAGATGATCTGGTTATTACCATCATGAGCAAGCGGGACAGAACTTTATCAGTTAGACTGCAAAATGCTCTCAATATAGTACAATCCTGGTGTACAAGGGAAAGATTCAAAGTCAACCCTAGCAAAACAAATATTGTATCATCACAAGAAAAAGGAAGCTATGGTTAGAGGCTCCTACTCTTGAAGGAACATGGATAGAATTCACAAGTGAGATTAAATATCTAGGAGTGATTCTAGATCAAAGACTGACATGGAATCCTCAACTCAATAGGGTCACAGGAAAGGCTATGACTGCACTATGGTCCTGTCGAAGACTCTTTGGAAAGACCTGGGGTCTAGGCCTAAAATGGCCCTTTGGGCATATGAAACAATTATAAGACCCGTGGTCACCTATGGAGCTCTCATATGGTGGCCAAAAACAGAACAAAAGACATCGCAGTCCACACTGCAAAAACTGCAGAAGTCAAAATATCTAGGAGTTAAGGGTGCCGTGCACACATACCCCACGGTAGCTATTAGACCTCGCCCCCTTTACACCTAAACCTAAAGAAGTAGGCTGCCTCAAGTGTAATAAGGCTACTTGGCACCAATCTCCTCTCAGCGGGTAATCTGACTGGTCACAGGAAAATTGTTGAATTATTCAAGGCTGATCCGGTAATCAACTCAATCTCAGATGCCATGCCGAAAAGGCACATACCATTCAAGCTGATCCTTGAGAGCAGAGATTATTGGCTCAACAATAGACATATCTTTGAAAAGGGATCTTTGGTTTGGTATATGGATGGATCCAAGATGGAAGACAGAACGGGCATCGGGGTCCACGGACCAAGAATATGGCTGCACAAATTGCTCGGTTCTGCACCAACCATCTTTCAAGCAGAGATACATGCCATCGAACACTCCGCAAGTGAAATTACTAAAAGAAGTATACGCGGTGCTAAAATATATATTATGTCCGACATTCAGGCGGCACTCAAGGCTCAGGGGTCCTACACCTTTGGTCTAGAATCATGGGAATCATGGGAGGGCAAACGCAAGCACTCACACTGGACAAATATTCCAGGGTTAAAACATGCAAAGAGGTTTATAACCTAATCAAAACAGAAAACGGAAGCGCTGCTCTCACTCAGCAGATCAGATTTAAGGCTCATAACAGGACTTCTAATTGCTCACTGCCCCTTGGGCTACCACCTAAAAAAGTTACGGCTAGCTGAAGATGACACCTCGCGCTTCTGTGTGGAAGAGGAGGAGACACTAGAACACATCCTCTGTCACTGTGAGGCCCTCGCTCGTATAAGGCGCCGACATCTTGGTGAGGCATTCGTATCACCACTAGATATAGATAAGGCAGCCCCCAAAGAGATTTTATGCCTAATTAAGGAACTAAAGCTTGACTGGGTAGCTTAAACCTGAAGCTGGATCAAGTCACAAAAGATCATCTTGTTTGAAGTGACTAAAGGATGTTGTGAGTTCTTGATTCACTCCTAATAATAATAATACAAAAATTAATTGAAAATATAGTAGTTAAAATAAGAGAACCCTGAGGTATACCAATTTTAAGTAACTATAACGAGACATTGTTCCAACCATATTTTCTATGCTTATTTGAAGCTGTAAGTTGGCGTTTGATCGATAGATGAGTGTCACAATAACCAGGTCTTGATTCCAGGATTTAAGCCTCGGTCTCTCGGTGAATTTTTAAGATAAAAAATTAAAACATCCGCTCCATCTCTGGGATGTTGTCTAACTCGCAGCAATGCAAGAACAAGAAATTAATGTTCCCTCATTCCTCTTATAATAATTCCCGTCCGGTTAAAAACATGCTAACGCATCATAGGGTTGTCCCCTGGGCTTAGGCAACATCATAAAAACTAAATTTAAATACAAGGGGAGCTGGAGAATAACGAAATAAACTGTTGAAAACTTCAAAAGCGGGGAGCGTTACATATACCACCGTGAAAGTAAAAAGTTTACCATATAAAGTTTCGTCTTGAACTCGTAGATAACTCGTTAAATAAGAAAAAGAAAGTATGATGGAGGACGACTATGAAATAAGAAGCTATTGGACACGAATTGTATTGATGCACATTGAGGGCTTCTGCAGAGTACGGGGTCCGCTAGAGAAAGGCTGCTACTACTTTCTTACCTTGATCTCCAATGCTGTAAAGGGGTAAGGGTAAGGAATAGCTAGTTTGCATTTTACCATGGAAGTCGCAAGTCCGAATCCCTACAGTAGCTACATAGTATTGTTTTTCTGTTAAAAACATAATAATATCCGATGGTTCGGAAAACACCTTAATCTGTAGGTCAATCTGAAATTATTTGTCTGCTCCCACCCCTGAACTAAAACAGGAAACAGCAACTATAAAGAGAGAGAGACAATACTTAAGAAAAAAATCAAAGCCCGCACAAAACCTTGAAAGAAGTTGAACATGAAATGTGGGTCTTGACCCTTACTCATACAATGGAAACAATTCTATTCCAATCTTGAAGAAACAATAAAACGCTCAGTGTTCCAGATCCATTTGAGCTGACAATTGAGTATTTAGCCTACTGTCATTAAGGAATATAGTGGTTCAAAACCTACCCGAAACTGTAGGTCCAATTTTGACATATATGTCAGAAACAGCTGATTCAACTATTTCATTAGCGATTGCAACAACTACAATTGCATTTTTAACTGGATTTTTGTCAGTAATGTAATTTTCCTGTTCCTTAATGAACAAATACCCCAACAATTCGAAAACGCAAACGTTATTGTATCACTCAAGGTCCAATCTATTTCTGAAATGGCTACCATCGCATAAATAAAGCGATGATTGACGTAAAACCGTGGCACAAGATCGGATTGCCTGCACCAATATTGACAAACGAGAAACGATCTGACTATTGATTGGGCTCAATCCTTACTTACTTTAATTGAATTCATTTCCTTGGCAAGATGCAGTTCAATGGTACATCAGACCAGTCAGATAAGTGATCTTCATGTACACCCTGCACTCACTCAAAGTCATTTGCATTTCGCACGCATTTTAGCACGTTGCAGCATGTTTTTTTTCGCGCACGGTCGAATGGCTCAGCGATTCTTGGCTAGGTTTTCGATCTTGTAGATCGGTCTAATCATAGTGCACTGCACTGAAATTAGTATGCGACGCAGACAAGGTCAAGCAATGATATCAGATGGAAGGTACAACGAAAAGGGTACACCCTTTACTTTTTTTATTTGGGCTAAACAGCGATAATCACGAGTCCAGTAAAGTTCTAAGGGACTGAACAGAATTGCTAATGATTGGCGTCCAGATGACCGTTGGCGAAATGCGTGCACGCGGACAATTTCGTGCAAAATTTATTATCGTTCGATCGATTTTATTCGACAAAAAGTGGAACAGAGCGTACTGTAAAATTTGCTGATAACCTCGCAGGAACGTGACGCGTAAGCGGTCTACATATGACGTGATTATCGCGCGCGCGCGGTTTTGTAAAAACCACGAAACGATGTAAAGCCTCCAGTCGAACAGTTACATTGTTCGGTTGTTGTCTTTATGTTTGCCACATTTAAGGGTCTCAGCACGTTTTCATTAATAAAATCGCGCGTCCGATCGCGCATCGAAATGACCAGATGCCATTCTCACGGGAGGCATTTTACATTCAGCAAATTCCCGAATTCCTAACTGCCTTTTGATGGCTTTTACCTGACTACTGTTGTTGCAGCTCCATTGAACTTCAGTTTGTTGATCACCTAAAATCCACCGGAACAAAATGCCAAACGCCGAACATTGCGGACCCGGGCCGGAGTGCGAATGCGAGTATACGAGTTCTGGGGGCAACAATTCCAATTATACCGTCGACAGAGGTCGCTGAACCGGTTGCGGCGTCTTATCCCACTTTGTTTGTTATCTTTAGGTTCTTTGGAATCATAATTGTCGCGCTATCGAGCGATATGTTCATCCGACGACGCACATATAACGAGAGCATAATTTACTTAACTGCTCTGCTGATGATCATTGCATGACAAATTTCCATCTTTCAATTGGTTTACGGCAACGCAGGTATTTGAGTACTGATATGTACCTGCTCTCGGACAATTTTCCAACTGTTCTGGGTACGGGGAGTGGCAGGAAAAATTTCCTGCAAATCGGTGTTCTATGGAAACAGTTAAGAGCTATGACTTGCCGTGCAAGTGCAGATCGTTTGTTGCGATAGCGACGATAGCGATAAAGTAGTTTGCTTTGCTCTTAATGAAACTCCTGCAGAAAATCGTTCCCCCCTGCCGCGAGCGAAATCATTATGTTGTCGTGGTTAGGAATTCACTTTTTAATGGGCGGCTTGGTTTGAAATTTCGTCAGGAAGTCGAAACCCAATAATGACGTAAAATGCAAACATTTAATTGAAACTTCAGGTCTCGTTGTCACCTGGAGAGACAACCCGAAGCTTGAGTGGGTGTTATAACCAGGATAAATTTTAAAGCTTTCCTTGATTTAACCTTTGATAAACCTAATTTCTTACCACTATTACGGAAAGAGGTCCACGTATTAACCAAGTTGAGCTTCGAGTTTTGACGGGATCGTTTTCACCAATTTTATCATTCGACTTTAATATCTTTCTATTTCTTTCAGCTCCATGAAAATTATTGTGGTGGGGGTTAAAGATGGGTGGGAGGGGGGAATTCTAAAGAAGAACTTAAGAACTCAACTTCTAGATGCCTACAAGCCCATAATTGAAGCGATCGACACCTTACTTGAGAACGCTAATGCCTCCGATGAATTACTGGGTGACTTTAACTTCCCTCGTATTCAATGGTCATTGTCTGAGGACTGTTATCACTTTGTCCCCCTCAACACCACTTCCACCAAAGAAGCCTTTTTTTTACCGATCAGCTCTCCGTTTGTGGCCTCTTTCAAGTTAGACTTAATCTTTTCTTCAGACCCAGTTAACTCGGCTGTCGCAGAAAGCAACCATCTCCTCTCCTCCCTCGATCGTCACCATCCTCCCATGTTCCTCGTTTTCTCCTATGTACACCCTCACGCCCTTTCAAGCTCCGATTCTGCTCTTTCCTTCAATTTTCGTAAAGGCGACTTTTAGAAATTAAATCACTTCCTCCTCAACTCTAACATTGGCACTATTCCTCAAAATCTTTCAATTCGCGTTGCTTTAGAGGCATTGTATTCGGAAATCCACGCTTTTCTTACACAATCTATCCCTCTTCTTCCTCGTAAAAACTACTCCTCAGCCCCCGTATGGTACGACAAAGAATTGCGCTGTCTCCGCAACAGGAGAAATAAACGTTGGCAAACTTTTCTTCTAACCCAGACTGAGTCTGATTATTCTTCCTACCTATCTAATACCTCTTTTTCTGAACGTTGTGATACCCTCTACTATAAGTTCCTCCAACGCATGGAAACTAGCCTCATATCCGACCCTAAACGTTTTTATAACTTTATTAATTCCAAGAAGAAATCCAATGGTTACCCCTCCGACCTAAAGCTCGAGAATACCTCTTCGTCTGATCCTAAGGTTATCGCCAACCTCTGCACAATTCTTCAGTAAATCTTTCAGCGACAATTCCCTACAACCTGACCTTAACTAATTTTCATTCATGGACAAATGCACTCAAACGTGACTTAACGGGCTTGAGGACGACTTTCACCGAGGTCCCAGGTCCCCCCCCCCCCATGGCCAGGCCCGTAGAGACAAAATTCGGGCCCGGGGGTACCATTTACGGGCCCCAGCGAAAGGAATTTCGGGTCCGGGACTAAGCGTTTACGGTTCCATATACAATCGAATGAGTGACTTTCAATTTAAAATCTGTCTAGTATATTACACTTTTTCGATCGTGAAAATTTTTTTTATATATATAATTAAAATGGAAAAAAATTTCTGTTGATGACTTAGATGACCGGGACCCTTTTGAAAGCCCGACCCCGGGAGGTTTACCCCCTTCGACCTCCCCCCCCCCCCTCTCGGCGGCCCTGTCCATGGCATTCCGGCCATCGTTCTGAAAAAGTGTGCCGTGCATCTAGTTCAACTCCTGACTTTGCTTATCCGCCTCTCGGACACTCACGGGGTTTTCCCTCCATTATGGAAAAACTCGTATATTTTTCCCATCTTCAAAAAAGGCTACAAGAACGATGTATCCAACTACAGACCCATTGCTAAGTTATCATCCGTACCTAAACTTTTCGAAAAATTGGTTTATGATTACATGTCCTGCCAGTTTAAGTCTATCTTCTCCCTCTCCCAGCATAGCTTCCTCGAAGGTAGATATATAACCACCAACCTAACCGACTTCGTCTATAAAACACTATGTGCCTTGTCTCCAAAACACTATGTTCCCTGGAAAGTGGTAAAAATGTTGATGTTATCGCCACCGATTTTAGTGAATCCTTCGACAAGATCTCCCATAACGTTATCTTGTTCAAACTTGATCGCCTAGGCCCCCCCCCCAATTCATCTCCCTTCGTTCAATCCTACCTCAACAGCCGTCAGTACAATGTTCTTTTTAGCTCTTCCAGTTCTAACCCTATTGTCGCTCGTCCCGGCGTCCCTCAGGGCAGCAACCTCGGTCCATTGATTTTCATCCTTACAATAAATGATGTTGAATGTGTCATCAAACACTAAGAGCTGTCCATTTATGCTGATGACATGAAAATAATCAAACATATCTCCTCCACAACCGACTCTCTTCTCCTGCAAAAAGACCTGGATTCATTCACCACATGGTTGCATGAAAAACTTTCTAGAGCTCAATGTCTCCAAATGCCAGCCTATCTCTTATTCCCGCAATCGTCTTACTTCAACCCCGAGAGTGTACATATTAACCGACGTGCCAGTCCTTATCGCTCGCTCCCTCTTTGTGTGATCTAGGAATAATCTGTGATAGCGAATTCAATTTCCGTTCCCACATTGACAGCATAATTAAAAGAGCTAACTCCGCGCTAGGGTTTGTGAAGCGTGGCTCTTGAGAGTTCTCCAATCCTTATGTTTCCAAATTTCTCTATACCTCCTTCGTTAGATCTCTCCTTGAATATGCCAGCCAGGTATGGTCACCTACACAAACAACCCACATTAACAGGATTGAATCTGTCCAGCGTAGGTTCACTCGCTTCGCTCTACGTAATCTATTTGATCTGATATCTCTACTGATCGACTTACAACACCTAAATAAACGTCGTGATGTCTTCGACATTCTTTTCATTTATCAGCTATTAACTGGTGCCATAGACTGTTTTTCCATCCTGCAATCTTTACCCATCTACACCAATCCCCGCAACCTTATGTCCACTCCCCTTTCCCGATTCGACCGCCATCGCACGAACTACGGTCAACGCGAACCAATTACTAGGATGCTACGAAAAGTCATCGACCTTTTCTCCTTTGACTTCCATCTGAGTAAATCATCCCTTCACAAAGCCTTATATCTTGATCCCGCCCATCTTGATCGCCTTTTTAAATTCTTCTTATTTCCAGTTTGCATTTATTATAATTATAGCTCATATTGTAGCTTATACTATTTATTATGACATCATTTATTATAGCCTGTAGTAGTAGTATTAGTATTATGTTAGGCTTTGGTTGGGATCTACTACTGACACACATGATGCCCTACGTCCTAGGGGTACCATTTTGCGATCGTTGGAAGGCTACTCTAAATCTATCTCCGTTGCGAACTTCAGAATGCTTCTCATGCTGGTATCAGAAGCTTCTTTAAGTCCTTCAATAAATGAATTACCTAGTAATTTCTGTTTTGTCCTTGCAAGTGCAGGACAACGAAACGTTCTACAGTATCCTTTGAATTTTCTGCCTGACAATTCTTGCATAATAAGCCACCTGTACCCCCGTGAGATAATGGCCGATGTAGATTTCAGCTATAGCTCTATATTGAATCCTAGTTAGACTAGGTAGACAATTAGTCTTCTTTTTCATGTAGTTTTTGCCAAACCCAACATTGCTGTCTTTTCACATCTTTTCGCAAGATCTAGTAACCCATCGTTGAGATATTTGCTAACACTTTGTATCGGAGAAAGTATTTGTTTCGCTACCAGAGCTTCCATTCGAGGTCCGCTAACTGCTGTTTGATTTCCGGTGATGTCTCTAACTCCGGTTACCCAGCAGGAGGAAAGTAGCAACTGTAAATAAAGAACCCGTCTATTTTGACTCTGATGAAGCCTTCCTCTGTCGCCGCCATAATCTCCTGGAATGGCTTCCATCTACAAATTCATAAAGCAGATTTACCGGCTAAATCTGTTGCCTATACCGTACTGCTTAGCCATTTGTATGGCTCGCTGATGATACCCACATCTATGTTTAAGTCGAGGACTGATACTGTTAAAATGTCATGTGCAGCTTTGCAGTCGTTTAGATTTATTTGAATGAACGTCATTTGCGCGCGGAGTTAAGTGCTTTCTTAAATAGCGAACACCTGCTACTCCCGCTCATGTGTCAACTATTACCACAATCTGTGCTCTTACAGAGCATGCACTTCGGCTCCTTTTTGCATGTAGTTTTTTTTCCCCGCACCTTCTGTATTGGTCTGACTTGTCCCACTCACTCTTACAGGACCTCGCCAGAGGTCCGTATAGCAGACATCTAAAGCACCTCAGAAGTATTATCTTTACCTTAAGTCTAGACAGAACCCATCATATTTTCACCTTGTAATTTGTTTACGCCTTCTGCTGGCAGGCTAATGGTTGCTGCTATGTGCCCCATAAGCCCTTCTTAGGCTTTTAATTGGGCAATTAAGACAGTTCAGCTAGTTTTTTATGAATATGCTCCCTTAATTCCAGCAAGAGATTCTACATAAATATTCACATACAACGGGGGACGTGCCTGATGAGAGATCTGGCCACTCCTCACAGGACCAAGCAGAGTGGTATCTTCCATTCGTTCTTATAATTTCCAAGTAATCAAAGTAGGATCTAGATTTGAGCACGAGCTTTTAGCAAAACTTCGCAGCCCACATAGATGTATTTGAAGTACTCGTTGCCAGCTCAATGTGAGCCAATTCTGCCACCTTGTGAATCGCCACAATGTCGGCCCAAAAAATGGGTAAATGTTTAGCTCTTGGCAGAAGACTGATGCTGATGATTGATGACTGATGATTCTTCAGAGCTTCAGAAATTTAAGATAACATGACAAGCTGCAGCCGAATATTGACAAAACGCAAAACGAAATGTGGGTATATCTGCGAAGGCCAAAAACATACCACCATGGAATTAAAAGCAACCTGAAGTATGTAATATGACTGATAATCGGATCTCCAGAAAATTTCACACGAGAAGTGACCGAACTAGGAATAGTTTTGTGTTAAGAGGTAAAACAGAACTAAATAGAAACAATATACGGAGCTGGACATGTGCACTATTGAATCAGAATTTTAATCCTCGGATAGACACACAGGACAGATATAACTGGGCATCATCGGCAGAAGAATCTTTCTATACTTAACACACTAATATTAATGAACATAATAAAGAGTAGCGGCCCCAGGTTGGAGCCTTGTGGAACCCCAGCGATAACCGGTTTAAAATAGCATAGTCTATCGTCTGATAACAGTCATCCAGATAGTGGAAAATAAATCGCAGTCTTAAATATATTTATATAAACTTTTCCTGCAGTTTTGTGAAAAGGTTTGCACGGTCAACACAGTGCGCCTTAGAGAAGTCGAGGAAGACAATGGAAGTAAAAATATCACAATCCATTGCGTGTCGATATCGTTAGATTCATTTAGCAAAACAGTTATGCAGTTGTGCCCGGCCCGAAGGGAAAGCGAAAAAGTATACTAAAATCGAGCCAGAAGTTAGTGGTTTCGATTACAACGCATGCAAAATGTCAGTTTGTCATTTAGTTTTTTAATAAAATGAATAAATCTTAGAAAACGAGAAGATAGAAAAGCTGAAAATTGGAAAAGAAACTGAAAAACAGATGGAAAAGTGACATATCTTGGACGGAAGGCATACCATCATTACACCGATCAAAAACTTGATTAAGAACGTGTGGGCCATTCACGTGATAGGGATTCGTAGAGTTATTTCTAATTTTTTCAATGGATTTTCTATAAGGGATCTACAGAAACAAAAATACGCACAATAAGTAGCCTATAAGAGTCCACACTCCCTTTGGATCCAAGTCAGAAATAAGAACCGCATTTGCAATGCAATGGTTAACGGTAACGTCCGAGTTCTTCAAAGCCGATTCATGCCTCTCAACAACTCCACTGCACCCAATTCAGAAAATAGCCTGGAACACCTATCCTTTTACGGTAAATTGAACAGTTGGTGACATTGTAAAAATACCGAAAGGGACTTAACCGTTTGCGATAACTGCAGAGGCAGCTGTGAGTAAAGTCCTATCTCACAATATGCTATCTAGGATAAAAGAGGCAATAGATCGAACGATTTGAAGGCAACAGGTCGGGTTTAGAAAGGTTCACTCCTGTACAGACCACATTAAGACAAAAATTCGTTAAATTAAAGTGGCTACCATCCAGGGGAGGAGGAGGCGCACTATGGCAAAGCGGCACACTGTGAAGATAAATACTTTAAATATGAAATGTTAACTCTTTTCCCTGTTTAGGTTAAGGAATCAACAGTCACTAAATTCATCACATAGCGCCTTCACGTTTTCATCAATAGATGCCTTCGTCGCATCCTAAAAATTCGCTGGCAGATTAGAGTAAGAAATAAAGAAAAAGTGCCGTTCCGGCTAGGATAAGGTTCACGATAACATTTGGCTAAGAAAGTGGGACTGGGTTGGCATTACTCTGAGGTGCGATGATGAAAACCTAGTCAAACATGCCCTCGATTGGAACCTATAAGAAAATCGTTTCGTCAAATTGACAGTCCGAGAGCAACGTGGAGGAGAACGATGGGACGCAACAACTGGGAGATCCTGGTCAGAAGTGAAAGCTGTCGCACAAAATAGAGTCCGTTGGAGGGCAACTGTTTCCCACCTATGTCCCACAAGGGATTAAAGAGGCTGGTAAGGTAAGGTAAGTTAATTCAGTGCTATGCGTCGACCGGGTATGTCCCACAAGGGATTAAAGAGGCTGGTAAGGTAAGGTAAGTTCAGTTAATTCTGTGCTATGCGTCGACCGGGTAAGCGGGTATAACAACCAAAGACGCACCTTTTATAAGACTCCTAAAGGTGATATCATGGGGGATCTCAACGTCAAGATTGTCTCTAACAACATCAGCCTGGAACATGTTATGGTGAGAATTCGCGGCAACTTGTCATAAGTGGTGGATTCATCATATTGTGTTTCAAAAAGCTAGAGAAAGTGTCTTTTCGATGTAATGCTAAACACGGCATTAATATTGGCAGTGATCTCCATCTTCTTACATCTAAGTCTCGCTTATACACGACAGAAGTACGCCCACATAATATAACATCTAATATGCCACGACTAAAACACTAAACAGAAAGTAGAAATCTATACAAGATTGCCAGAATCTTCTAGGAAAGACTCTTACAAAGACTGAACAACGTGTAAGAGATACCGAAGAATTCATACTTGGCAAACATTACCATTAGACCTGCGACGACAAGATTGGAGATAACAGACGCAATAAAGTCGATGGACCTCAGTAAGGCCCAGGGATTGTTAGAATACCAGCAAAATTACTTAAGAAGGATCCCAATGCTGAGGCGGATATTTCACTATCCGTAATCCAGGAATCTTGGAAAACCGATACATATCCCACTGAATGGAAAAGATTGTGATGGTTTTCAAAAAAGGAAGTCTTTTAACTACAGTATGTGAAGCAAGCAATTAATAGACCACAGTCCTAACAAGGACTTCATGAGGGTTGCTCCTACAACGGTAACGTCAACACGCACCGTCGAATGGACCTCCATTATATGTTATATTCATCGATTTTTTGAGCGCGAGTACATAATATGGACAGCTTTACGTAGAAGAGGTATCCCAACAAAATTATCATAAAGGAGTACTATTTAGAAGCCCAAAGTTCTTCACAAAGGAAAACTGTTGGAGCCCTTCCAAGTGCTTAAGTGCTTCCAAGAAGAAAAATCAAGTGGATTACAGTATCCGCAATACCACCTTACGGACAGGTTTCAGTCAAGTAGGGTAAGTAAATCAACAATCCGATATGGTTAATAAAGAGCCAATCCAGTCTTGCTAACAAGTTTTTGTAGGCTTTAGAAATAGCAGTGACGGTGGTACCTTGGAAATGAACTAGGTTAGTTTTTTGTATAAGAATACATTAAGGAAACCTTGCAGGCCTTAAAGTAATATAATCGGTAGAGTGATAAATCTCCAATGCCTTTGCACCGCTTCTAGAGAAGACATCCAGCTGAACGGAGTCATAACTATTCGATGATACGAACCAAGAAATTGAAAGGTCGTTTTTAAAATACCTTGAAGTAACACTTCTACGAAAGATCTGCCTTAAAAATGTTTTATTATAAAACGAACAAAGCGCCGAAAAACAATTCCTGCCTTGATCGGTCATGTAAATCGTAAGAAGTATCTTGAAAAAAGCAAAAGATCCGTAACAGATAAATCCTCAAGAAATTATTTAGGACCTAAGTAAGATCCTTGAGTCAGACGATCGCACTTGATGAAAATACATCAAAAGGTGTTTTATAAAAATCGTGCTGAGGGTAGAAGTATATGCAACCACGCTAGATGCAGTATTGGTGTTGTGGAACCGCATGGTACGGGAACGATTAAATAAAACATAGAACCAAAGATTGACATGTTCTTTTTACTCACAGACTGCAGTTAATGCGTGGTTATTGTGAGTTCAAGTTACGAGAAATAGTTTGGTCAGTGTTAGCGGTACATATTACATAAAGAGAAAAGTTCAAAGAAAGACCTAGATCCATCTAAAGTACCTAGATTAGTCTTCAGATTCAAAATTTGAGTTAACTAAGAGTGCAGCCTAAGTCTGAAACTACCAAGAACTTCTTTCCAAACAATAAGAGACTCAATCTTGCTATCGTAAATAAAATCCACCAAATTAGTGGCAATATATCACTCAGAGTGTGGCCAGCAATGATGGCCTACAAAATTTTTGCATAGAAGGGAACCCATTTGTTTAGGTCCCGCTTGAGATCATTAAAACTCTTTCAAAGCCGAAGAAATGGCTGAAACTGTAGAGAACATGATCATGATAAGACGCAAACCGTACGCGGGACTCTGTACCAAAAGTTTGCATTCATCTTGAGGCTGTGATCATCGACCTTGGGTAATATTCCGCGGGAAAAAAATCACCTGGACAAGCAAAAGAATGTTTCCGTTACCTTAAGGTATACAAAAGATTTGGTAAATAGCCCAAGTGGAGTAATGCAAACAATTCAAGATTAAGCGCCAAGCGCGACCGGTTCAGGTCTATTGCAGCGATCAAGAGATCAATCGCTGGAAGATTCTAATCCGTCGAGTGTTTGTTCTTCGAAATCGAGAGAAATTGTAAAAAGCACTTTCCTTATATCTGCGCGGTCCGATTTGTTTTTTATCTTCGCTCACCTGGACAATGGGCAACGGTTTGATATGAAAAAGAAATCTCTTTTCACTTGAATAGGTTCGTATTAAGTCTTTTCCATTCGAGAGGAGGTTCGGAGGGGTGTCGATCATTCTTTGGCCAGGAATCATTCTGCAGATGGTAATTTCTTGCATTCTGTGGCTTTGCTCAACTGGAATTCAAGAAGTTCAGCTTTCATACGTTGAATTGCGGTTATAAAAGGGGGGAAATCAAGAATCGATTAATAGGATTTCTTTGATCAGTTAAATGCGGCCCACTTAGCACTGTGCTACTCCAAATCTCCGTATGCCGGGCAAAAAAGTCAAATCCATCAGCATCGGGCACAATAGTTTTGCACCTGACAATTAGTAGAATGGCTTATGAACTTTAATCACCGCAAAGAAAGGAGGAACAAAAGGCTTCACCTGAATGAAAAATCCCACAGCCTGGAACCGACCTAATCATAATAATCGTAACTTCTCCACCAAACAGGCTCTCCCTATTCACATATCCCATGCTGAGGGTAATCTACACCATCCACATTGTCTCCTTTGGTCATCAATATGAAGGTAATGTGAAGTAGCCATTAAAATTCTCCACGCACTGCAGCAGCATCCGATACTTGAAGCAATGGGACGACCCCGCACCATAGGCAAGTAATCTGTGCAGATCTGATGAAGATCGCAGGAATCTCCAGGTGGTGACCATTCTGGCAGTAAATCGTGACAACATCAAGAATTATGTTAATATAAATGCGAGCACCTAAGACGATTCTGGTTCTATCACCGCATCCTGTGCAGCCCGCCATAATAGGGCAATGGCATAGGCACCTGCTGGCTTTAGACCCGTAATGGATCGATTATGACACGATCGGTGACGGCAAATGCATTTAGTAAGTTTATTGGACCAGTTTTTGCGACAATAGAAAGTGACATGTGACTGGCAGTAATTATGGCTTAATTTACAAAAAGGAATCACTCTTTAGTCCTTCAGGAAATTTTATGAGATCAATTGCGTAACTGGGTATATTAGGTGATTGCGGGTGGTCTTTAGATAACATTATCGAAGCTACACTTTATTGGCATTCATTTGTGCGAAAGTAAAATTTTCTTAGCAATTACAGTAATTGAACAACTACAATTCCCCGACAAGTGCTCATAATCAGTAATAATTAGACTTGATGCATGGTGAGATTTGCCTTACAAATAAACTTGCCCGACACATAAGCTTTCCATACAGTTCAATATTTGCGACAGCCTTACATATTTAACCGGTAGGTACACTTGTCCGACATACGCTCAAAAGAAACACTTCCTTGATAAATAATCACATGATTTCTAACAGGCTTAAACACATACGATATGCCTTTGCTCCTAAGAATACCCTTTTTCGACAGGCATATTAAATGACATGTACATTTCCACCAAAGCATATTTTTCGGATTCAGTAATTTTTTATTTTTATTTTTTTTGGGGGGGAAAAATGCTTTATGCACCGTCACGGCGGTGCATTTCCCTGAAGTGTGGGACTCGCACCCACTAAAAAACCTCCTCCTTTCAGGTGTGTCTCCACCCCGGGACTATTTTTCGTATTACTTCAGGGTAGTGCCTATTACGCCATCATTGGCTTCTTATGTTCTAGGTCTGATCTTACCACAGTCCGCCCAGTGCTTCTGGGGTTTCCTTTTTCTTTTGTTGCAGGATCTTCTGGATAAACTCAGTCCCATTGTGCTTTACCTCGGAGCATGCTGTTCACCATGTCCTCGGTCAAGCACTGCGTCAGGTTTAGTCCGTGTTCTCGCTTTAGCCACTTCTTCAGATCTGGTATTAGTCTAGCGGTCCATTTTCCTCTGGTCTCTCTATCCCAGCGGTCTCGCCATCTCGTAGCTTCGACTTTCGCTGCCTCCTTTCCGATTTCGAGCTGCCTGTCCGCTTTTGCGCCAATAGATCTATGGGGGTTACGGCTGCCAAAACCAGAAACGCCGGCTCCGTACCGTTCTGTAGCCGGAGGCGACTGTAAGAGCTCCTCTCCTCTATACAGCCGCCATCCGTTTCATGTACTTTTCGGCCTTCAGCGGGTCAGCCCAGATCTCACATCCGTACAGTAGGATCGAGTGCATGATCGATATAAGCAGTCGCCTCTTACTCGCTAATGGGCTTCCCACGTTGGCCATGAGCCTGTTCACCTGGGTTGTGGTCTTTGCTGCCCTGTCTGCCGCATGCCTAATATATTCCCAGAAGTTGAGTTTGGAGTCTAGCCTTATTCCCATGTATTTAACTGCCTGGTTCGTCAGAATGTCCTCATCCCCGACTGATGGAATCCTTTTAATAATGCTAAAAAAGCTACCTGACTTACTAGAGAAATGCCTGATGGTTACTGTTAGGGATTGCATTGCTTTCAAGTATGTTCCTCAGACCTGCAGAAATGTAAAGGTTGTGTTTATCTCTAAGGTTAGTATACAGGATGACGAGCTTGCAAAGCACTTCAGAATAATCAGCCAGCTTCCTTCTTGCTGAAGACTCTGGAGCGTGTGTTGGACGTTCACAGCACGACACGGCTCTTTACAAAGTTAAATATAGAAGGGGTATTCAATAACGTTCGTTCTAAATATATCCTTGAGGCTAGAGGTAGGCGTAGAGTAGTGCCTCGACCGTTGAATTCTAAGGATATTAAGATCAAGGGTAATACAGTCCGACCTAGGTACCAACCCTGTTGTAAGACATGGCTATAGGGGTAATCCTCTACCCTACTTTTATTTCGAATAAAATAAAAATGAAACTCGACCGGACAGGATTAAGGTTGTCGTAAAAGCCGATAATTTGGTAAGCTTGGTACGGGGGAAGTTACTTTCCGTAATTAGTGACATTCTGTAGGCTGCGCTAAACAAGGTCAGCAGGTGATGTTAAGAATGTGCACTATCTGTGAACTCGGTAAAAACCGAGCTGATACTTTTCACCACTAAAACCAAAGTACTCAACTCTGCAATGACCAAATTAAACAGACGTCAACTCTTATTACCCTCCAGGACAACTTGGGGATGATTTAAGACTCGAAGTTGAATTGAAAGCAAAATATAGAAGAGCGAGCCGAAAAAGTACATTTAGTTCTTTACTCCTGAATCCGATTTTTAGTAAAAGTTGGGATTGTGACCTAAAATCACACCGTGGATTTACACAGTAGTACGTGTTACCCTTACTTATGGCTCCCTAGTTTGGTGGCCGGCTATGGAGAAGTGATATACAAGACCAAATAAAATAACGTGCACAGAACTGCTTGCATTGGCAATACCGGGGCGCTTCGCGCTACTCCAACCGATGATATCAATGTTGTACTACACTTTTTTTCCGACAGTATTATCTACTACAGTGTCTAACAACGTAATACCCGGCATGAATTTTACAAGGGGCTTAAGTGTCAGAATTCCCATCAGGAGAACTACTTAACTCCTACGTCACCGTCCTATTCACTGACGGCACTAAGATAGACTGTGGTGTCGGAGTGGGTGTTTTCTCTAAAATATTACATATATCATATATCCTATAGACTGTCAGGTAACGCAAGCGCATTTCACGCGGGAGTGCTTGCCATTCTGAAGGCATGCTTGCTGCTGCGACTCAGTGAATCATCAACGAAGAACGTAGGCATTTGTACGGGCAGCCAGGATCTATAAAGGCGCTGGACTGAGTTACTAACTCCTTGAAGCTAATGAGAGATTGTAGAGAAAAACTCACGTCACTAGGGCATAGATTCAATAACTCCCTTCTCTGCCTCCCGGGCCATAGAAACATACCAGGGAACGAGAGAGCAGATAAACTGTACGCTGTACACATACCGCTGAATTCCTTTAAAAGTAAACTCCTTCAGCACTTCTTTGCAAAAGCTAACCACGGGTGGAGTGCTTCTTCGACCTGCTCCATCTTAAGTGCGACTTTTACAGGTTCAAACGAAAGCAAAACAGCGGAGCTTCTTAACAAATCTCGTTTTGTCGTTTCAAAAATACGCACTATTGCAGTTGTGGCAATGGTAACGAAGAAGAAACCGTACTTTAGTTACTGTACAAGTGCCCAGCTTTGGCGGTTGCCAGGAAGAAAATGCTGGGAAATTGTTAATCTCAGGGGTAAAGATTAGGGTACTAGCCTAGCCTAATTCCTCAACTCCACGGGCTGCTCTTAGCGCAACTAGACAGTACTCGGCAGACGTCAGCACAGCTGGTTTCTTGGCTCTCTTATATTTAAAAAGGACTAAACGAGAGTGGCGTTTAGGGAGCATGTTCAGAAAAGTTTCCTGTAGGAGAGCTTTAAGTGGAAACTAATAGCTCTTCTTTTAGTAGATTTCATCGATACCTCTTTTAGGGGCGTTCGAGTTATTGTATTTGTTTAAACTGACAAAATCCATTCCGGCCAAAAATTAATTATTTGTGAACCCGTTTCGGCACCATTACCAGAGTCAACAAAATTTCACTCCAACCCACATAAACCTGATCGCTACCGAATTATGAAAACGAAAAAATTTGCGAACACTATTTGAGGTTAATCGATCTCAGAGCAAACACAAACCGACACATTTCCTTGCTTTCTGAAAATAAAAAATGTTTGGCCTGGTTTTCTCTTCTTCTGTCGTTTTTCGACAAAAGCACCCACATCTCGCCATATATGACCAAGTGGTCTTTTAGAACCTCAACAGTCCGACAACGCAGTGTGGGAACATTTCAAACGCACATTCTTTCACAACTTGCTTAGCAATCAAAGGTGCTCCCCAATAAAAAAAAGCCTTTCGAGCTTAAGTAATCGATCACAAGAACTTTCTTCTTCGCCAGTAATGGACGCTGCAAGCAATCCGCCGTGTCCATGTCAGTATTAATCTTCCCACAAGGTAGCCAGCCATTCATTCCTCTATCGTTGGCGCATTAATTTATCAGAATTGGTCCCATTTCACTCTCCTCAGGGTGTTAGACTTGGAATTGGACGGATTGAAACAAACCCTTCAATCACGTAAACGATCGATCTTCTTCAATCCGGCGGGCATTAATTAATTCAATCCGCGGACCAATCTCGTTAGCTCGCCAAATAGATCTTCAATTCAATTGCTGGGAGGAAGCGCGCCTCCTTAAGTGCGACGTGATAAGTCATGACATTTATGATCATTGCGATCGTCCACGATCAGTTGATTGCGGGTTTTTTGTTCAATATCGTTCCGCCGAATTTGTTGAACACAAGTTTTTTTTGTCTGCAATATCAGATTCATTTAAAGTAACCGTTATATTTGGTCGCCTTTAAATGCGTTCCATCCGGCAGCGGCAAAGATCGGCTCAGGCGCAATGATCATGCTCTTTTTATCCCCGGAGGTCTTTTTGCGAGTACAAATATTTGGTAATCAAACAGGTAGAAATCTCCCGATGGAGGTGTGAAGTCAGGATGGATTTGTTTGTTTTTTGTAGTGATCCTCCTCGCGAGTTCTATCTTTTGATCTTGTTGATCTTCTGATACGACTCAATTGAGTGCAGATTATTAGGCAGACAAAGACGAGGAAGTAATCTGAGAAATTCTTGAGATCACGATGATCGCTACTTTGCGCTGAATTGGCTATTATTCGGCACTGACTTTAACCTAATTACAATTTAACAGTAAATTTTGCATTTTCTTAAAACATGCGGCCCTCCAAACTCCGACATAATTCGCTGACAAGATAATGTCGCCATAAAAGCGAATTGAGATTAAGAAAAAAACTCTTCACGGGCGCAGCTAATGGTCATTAAATCCAAATGGACAACGGTTTTCGGGGTCCACTGTTGATGATTTTTATGTGAATACTCAGGAGATTACACCGGACCATCTTGGCTTAACACAGAACAGTTAAAAGATCGTTTCAATGTTTGCTTTGCAAGTTGTGAACCGCCCAATTATCGTAGACTAAAATTTAATTACTCATGCAGTGTGCGATGTGGGTGGAGTCCACCTGTCATGGTGCTTCTAAATTACTTTGTGATGATCTTAATTAAGCAGATCGACATTAGAATAATGGTAATTTGCACCTGAAGTCAGTTTTGTGTGAAACCACCACAGGAATTCGATCGGATACTTATCACCGCGTGTCATTTTGGTTCCCGTACAAAAGGAAAATGAGATGCTGTGGCCACAGTATGTAGCTGCCTGAGGAGAGGGTAATTACCGGAGCACAGGTGAAATGAAGATAATTAATAAGAAGCAAGAGAACTGAACGGTTCTTTTGGAGGTCTAAGGAAGCAATGGTTTTTTTTCGATTTTTTAAGCCTCCAGAACTTCCGCTGTCGTTGTTGTGTTATTCGTCGCTTAATTGCATCGAGCAAATTGCCCAGGTTTCTTTTGAACACTTTGCGATCAGGCAATTGTAATTTAAGTTGCGCCTAATTAGTCGCATTCCCATCACATTTTGATATTTACCTTGCACCGGCACAGAGCAAGTGGATATCCGTGGAAAATTAGCTTTCTTCGGTGAGAGGACTTTGCGGGTAAAATATAGGTAGATTCATAGTAGAAGTCGTTATGTTGATCTTTTCCAAGCAAATATTTATAACTGTCAATTGAAGTGTAATTTTCTTCTACTAGATCCACTTTACTAGTTTTGTTTGAAAAATATACTTGTCGTCCAAGTGTATATAAAACAAAATGTGTTTTTTCAGCAAACAACAGGGCAACAGGCCCACATTTATTACTGCAAATAGGGAAGAGGTTTTAGATATGACACTCGTAACGGAGTCAAATGATCTAAAGGTGGAGGACTGGAGAGTATCGGAAAAGAGGTCGTTTTCGGACCTTTGCTGGATACGCTTCAGAATCAACCTCCTGCCAGAGCCTCGAATCCCCTTTAGAAACCCGGTCAGAGCAGACTGGGATGAATTTAAAAGACGAGTAGCGCAAAGCGTACCAGCGCCAGCTTGCGAGATTGTCGAAAACACCCTATCCCTTGATGCTTCAGTGGAGGAACTATCCAAAGCCTGTACTGACGCCTTCAAGGAAAGCTGTCCGTTAAGTAGACCACCCAAAAAGTCTTACCGTGCTTCGTGGAGCATTAGCCTGAGCGCGCTAAGACAGGAGGCGCGGAGGCTTTTCAATAGGGCTAAGTCAACAAAAACGGCTGAGGATTGGACCGCCCACAAAAGGGGTCTTAAAGAGTATAAAAACTCCATTAAAAAGGCCAAACGCACTTCATGGAGGACTTTTTGTGAGTCCATTGAGAGTGCAAGCGAGTCTGCTAGGCTCAGGAAGGCCCTCGCAAGCAGCCCCAGTGTTCCCACTTTCTTGATGCGGGGCGATGGTTCCTTTACAGAATTGGTAGAGGAAACAATGGAACTGCTTATGAGCACGCATTTTCCCGGTAACTCTGATGCAAATAGCGCGGCAAGTTGTGCTGGTAGACAGGCTAGATCGGAGCTACCAAGCCTGGATTCCGCCAGCTACATAGTAGCACAAGATAGGGTTGAATGGGCAATTAAAACTTTTGCGCCATACAAGTCACCAGGAATAGACGGGATCTGGCCTATCATGCTGCAAAAAGCACAGACTTCAGTTATTCCGTGGCTTAGGGTGATATTTAAAAGTTGCCTCTTCCACGCCTATGTCCCTCTAGCTTGGAGACAGGACAAGGTGATCTTCATCCCCAAGGCAGGAAAAAGTGGACACATAATCGCTAAGGACTTCAGACCAATTAGCCTTTCCTCATTTCTACTTAAAACACTAGAAAGACTTCTCAACGTATACTTGCGTGAGCGTATTTTACCAAGAGGGGTAAGCGGCTCCCAGCACGCGTATACAAAGGGGAAGTCAGTCGAAACCGCGCTGCATGTAGTAGTAAGAACGGTTGAGCAGTCACTTAGTAACAGGGAATACACGTTGGGTGTGTTTCTTGATATTGAAGGGGCTTTCAACAACGTCAAGGCTGAAGCAATTCACGATGCCCTTATGTCTCACGGTACAGACCACTCTATCGGCCACAATGTTGTGAAGCCGCCAGATCCACACGAAACTGGGCAACCACGAGAGAGTCAGGTCCGTAGACAGAGGAACACCACAAGGGGGTGTATTGTCAGCATTATTGTGGCTCCTAGTGGTCAACGATATCCTGATCTCACTTGAAAGAGATGGGATGAAGGTGGTGGCTTATGCAGACGACCTGGCCTTACTGGTATCAGGAAAGTTCCTAAGCACCATGAGCGAGTTGATGGAAAGAGCACTAGGTAAAGTTCATAGGTGGGCGAAGAACTGTGGTTTATCAGTCAATCCTCAGAAGACGGAGGCAATCCTATTCACAAAGAGGAGTGTGATCGAAGCCTTCGAACCACCTAAACTAGCGGGTAATACCCTAGCACTAAAAACCCAGACTAGGTATCTAGGAGTCTGGGGCATGAACATAGATGAACGCGTGAAGAAGACGTCTAGCGTTCTACGCCTGCAAGAGGATGTTTGGCAAGAAATGGGGTATAAGCCCTCGTATTGTCCACTGGATGTATACCATACCATATACCATAGTAAGACCTATTCTTACCTATGGCATAATAGTCTGGTGGACTGCTCTAGGGAAGGAGAGCAATCTAAAGAAAACAAACAAGATTCAAAGAGCTGCCTGCTTGGGCATCTCCGGAGCTATAAGCACAACGCCAACAGCTGCAATGGAGACTATGCTCCATCTCCTACCGCTCGACGTCCACGGCAAAAGTATAGCTGCACGCAGTGCCGTAAGACTGAAAGAATCCAATTGCTGGAAGAGCTCTGATAACGGCCATAGCAGTATACTAAGGACCTATCCGGGAGGCTATCTGCAGGTGAACACCGAGTACACCACCCCACTACTTAGTTTTGGGAAGGTCTTCTCCACAAGAATTCCTACTAGAGAAGAGTGGGAAGAGTGTGAGGATGCCACCGGTACAGAAATATCGGTCTTCACGGATGGGTCTAAGGCGGAGGAAGGAGTGGGAGCGGGGGTCTTCTCAGACTGCCTAAGCATACGCAGTAGGTACCGGCTACCGGACCATTGCAGTGTATTCCAAGCGGAGATCTTGGCCATATAAAGGGCGGTAGTACTAATACACGGGCGCCCAAAGCTACCAATGGATAGCGAGATATGTTTGTACATCGACAGCCAAGCAGCTATCAAGGCGACTCAAACTAAATCAGGTCACGGCTGGTCGGCAGGTGTCTGGCTGGTCTCCGGACGTTAGGGGCGAGACACAAGGTAACTCTCTGCTGGGTCCCTGGTCACAGTTGTGTTCAAGGGAATGAGGCAGCTGATGAGCTGGCAAAAGAGGGATCACAATTGGATGATTTCTCTATTGACAGATCGATCGGCTGGCCGCTAGAATCAGTAAAGAGAGAAATTTGCGTTAAGGCTATTCAGCTCGCTAAGCGGAGATGGAGTAACTTAACCACGTGCAGCCTGTTAAGGCAGCTGTGGCCTGAATGGGATTTGAGAAAAACCGCGTTCCTGCTAAACGGAAGCCGGATAAACCTCCGAAACATTGTGGCAGTTATTACTGGCCACTGTCTTTTGGGTAGACACGCAGAACGTCTGCGCATTCCCGCGAATGACTTCTGCCGGAGCTGTATGGACGAGGAAGAGGTGGAAAGCATTCAGCACTTGCTCTGCGAATGCCCGGGACTAGCAAAAAGAAGGTACAATGCAATGGGCGTGTACTTCTTAGGTGGCATGGGCGATATAGCCGGCATCGGGATGAAGCAGCTCCTAAGGTTTATTAACGGCTGTGGCTGGTTTTAGATAAACCCGGCAATCAGGTACGGTTCTACGGATGTGGTAACACAACGGACCATTTATAGGTATATGTGAGGCTGATCGGCTGTAGGGTTGATAGCCGCCACCCTAACGTAAGCTAATCTTCAGCAAAATTTAACCACCAAGGAAGTTTCTTACATCTGTCGGACAAGTATAACTTCGTGTATAAGTGTTATTGTAGTGTCTTCTTGTCGATTCAATGTACCTACATATATTTTAAGAAACATACAAAAAAAAACATACAGTCGAATTGATAACCCTTTTTAGAAGTCGGTTAAAAGGAAAGGTACCTGCCGGATTAAACTACGTTTCTGCTTGACTTTCCATGGATGATACTTTTTAGGCCTAAATTCCAGGCTAGAAGCAAATAAGATTCGATAACGACTGCAAGCTTTCATCTAAGAAATAATTCTCAGAATAGCCATTCTAGAGCATTGTTGGAAATGCTTACCAAGAAATAACGCTTCAGGCTTAGTGAATGAGTGAGGTGCTAAAACAGTGGACTAGGGGACAACCGTCTGATGCGTATGCAAAGTTTTGGCCGGAAAGGAATTAGGGTAAGAGGAGTGAGGAAACTTGAATGTCTTAATTTTGCATTGCTGCAAGCTAGACAACAGCCCAGAGACAGAGTGGATTTTTTAATTTAATTTTAAAAACCCACGGGAAGACCTGGTCTCGAACCCGGGAACCAGGGCATGGTGGTCGTGCCGCTCAACCAATTGATCTAACTCCGTCTCCTAAGAAGGAGAAAATAAAACAAACTATCCCACTTAAGAAAGAATAAAGAGGGAGTGAGGGTTTGATTCTTTATTTCGTGTAAATACAAGTAAGTACGAATTCATAGGAGAAATTAAAGATTAAAAGAAGTGAGAAAAGAAAATTAGAATCTTAAAAAGGGGAGAGAAGAGAGACGAAGATAGAATTGAAAAAAGTCAAAGTGATGGGGAGTAAAGAAGGAAAACCAAAAAATAAAGTAGCAGTGAGGAATTCAATTTTAAGGAAAAGGTGATATTAAGAGCACCTTAAGTCCAGTAAACAAAAAAATTAGTACATGTGAGAGACGATAAAAAGAACAAAGGGTGTAGTTTATACCTTAGCTGGCTCATGCGTGTTCCTGTGTCGTTGACTCCTTCTGCGGTTGTTTCTTTAACTTTAAGCAGTGGGGTTTTGGCTGGCTTACCTTCTTCTTCTATAAATGATGCTATTGTACTTGAATTTATTGGCTCTTCTCGTGATCCTACTCCACATTGTCCATCATCTTAGGTCTTTACCCTACGAGCTACACAGCAGTCCAGGGTCTCGTCTTGATTTGTCTACAACTAAGCATGATGTACTGAGGTTTGACAGATTGAAGAGTGGTTCCGACTTATCATTCCCGTTTCTTCTTTTTATTGTTTTCAAGCTTGGTTTTCCTCTGCTCTCATTCATTTGTTTCAGTTGTATTTGACTGACAGGACATGCCAGGTTTTTTCGCAATTTAACCTAAAGATTAATCAGAGCGACATCTGGGGTTCCACATAGCAGTTACCTTGGCCCCTTGCTTTTTATTGTATCCGTTTCTGAATTGGTTACCTTCCAAAAAGCTGTAAGGTCTTAATTTATGAAAATGATATAAAGATTTATCATTTATTAGAGATGCTGGTAATTGTGTCCGGGTTCATGGTGATCTCAAAATTTTTTGGTGGATTGATGTGTCGGCAATGGTCATCTGCTTAATCTTAACGACCCATGAAGTGCGAGAGGGTGACTTGTACCTATATTAGGAGCATAACTTGAAAATCGATAGAACACTGTGATAGTGTGAATGATGATGATATACATTGACATCACCAAATAGATCACATCTGCATCAGCTAGTCACTGACGATGTGCGACTACGAACAGCTACATTCAGAACCGCAAGCACAATTACAAAGCAGAAGCGACTAAGCATATACAATAAATATATTAGGAGTACAGAAAAGACCGCAGAGCAAAGCTAGAGGAAGGCTTTAGAAACGAGACATTGAATGAAGAAAGCATGAAGTAGGTCTATCGATAAATAGGAGAAAATGGTGGGGGAACTCCTCTACACATGAATTAACTTGAAAAACACAATCGACACAGTACGACGAGCACACAAAAGAAATAGTTACTAGGAAAGCTAAGACAACTAATCAAAGCACTACATGATAACGTTGAATTAGCCATCCTAGTCTAAACAAACCGGTACGAATACATCTGGGAGTCAAACAAAGATGTCCACTCTCCACTTTCTGTTCAACATCGTCTTATAAAGGAAATAATGAAAAAAGCAGCTTTGGTACCAAAAACAATAAAATAGATATGAAATGTCCAACTAGAGGAATTATACTATGCAGACGACATTGCCCAGAAAGATCAAAGCACTCCAACACCATGCAAAAGAAGCAGGCCTGATCATAAGCAGAAGAAAGACAAACAGCATGAGGTTGAATACTTCTAAGAATGAACACATCAGGATTTACAACATGGAGATAGAAGAAATAACCATGTTCAAGTACTTGCGAAGGTGTCATCACCACAAATAGAGAAACATATGTGGACATACACGATAGGCTCAAAGAGTCAAGAATGGCCTTCAGAAGACCATAGGCGGTATAAAAATCATCCCACTTAATAAGAGTAACCAAAGTAAGATATTTAACTCTTGTGTGATAACGCGTCGGCCTTCCATTCCCGAGGCCCTAGGTTCGAATCCCACCGACGGTGACCCAATGACGTAAAGGTACCCAAATAAAAAGTGGTATGTTTAGGGTAATCGCTAAAAAAAACTTCTGCATAAAGCCGACCCTACTATACAGAAGCAAAAAATGGCTAGTAAAGAAAATAAATATTTATTTAGCTTAAGACAAGCTATAATATAATATAATACTAATAAAATATGAATAAAATACAAGTCTTCATACTCTCAGGATATTCTAATAGAATTAACCCTTCTAACTCAAAAGGCGCACATCTACGGCAGTAGCCTAGAAGCAGTTAACCTATTCACTAGAATATAATAATATATTGAAGTGAATCAGGCTCCCATACCAACATGCAAAAAACAAAAATAATCAAAACTAGACTACGCAGCAACATAACAATCAGGGGTGCACAGAGAACAGAGATTCTTTAAGTGAATCTTTAGTAAGAGTTAGATCGAAAACAGGGCACATATTCACGGCTTTACACATGCGATTTATGAGCTCATGCATACCATAGTTACACCGAGAGTGAACGACATGTAGTAGGTAAAGGCAGTCTCCTAAAGCTATACGGGGTATGTCTATAAGAAACCTTACCTGCGATGGCGCGAGAATCTATGTTCGAGTTCAAAAGCTGCTGAATAAAGACCAGGTCAGCAACACTATGTCGTGCCTCCAAAGAGTGCGTATTAAGCAATCGGAGGCGATCCTCATAGGGAGGAAACCTTAGTGGATCAAGGTGACCAAACCTCAGATTCATACTCGAGAATTGGTCTAACCAAAGAAAAAAAAATAAGTGAATTAAGGTCTGCCGATCAGAAAACTTCCTTGACCACCGCTTGACATAACCCAGAACTGAATTACTCCTAGACACAAAACAGTTTATATGCAGAGTAAAATTGAGCTTTTTGCCTAGCTTCACACCAAGATCAGTAACGGACTGCAAGCGATGGATAGTCGTATCCACAAAGGTATAATCGAAGACGAGCTGACTGAGGTTCCTAGAGAATGGCATAACTTCACATTTATCCAGGTTAAGTTGTAGGTAATTTGATCCACGAACCTGATCCATGCAGGAAGAATCATAACCGTTTCTAACGCAAGAGAAAATCTTCATATCGTCTGCATAAATTAAGACTTTGGAGTGTTTAATCAGGGGGGCAACGTCGTCAATGGCAAGAATAAACAGCAGCGGACCAAGATGGCTTCCCTGAGGTACACCAGAAAAATCCCTAACGACTCTAGATATAGTCTTACGAAAAGATACTCGATATATATCCTATTTGTTAAGTGGGAGGAGATCCAGTCGAGTATCAAAGGCGGAAAGCCAAAGTTTCTAAGTTTGAGCATAATCACAGAGTGAGGGAGTTTATTAAATGCCTTACTGACGGCGGTGTAGATGCAGTCGGTCTGGAGACCCTGTTGAAAGGCAGAGATTACGAGGGAGGTAAATTCAAGCAGGTTAGTTGTCGTCGATCTACCAGGCAAGAAGCCATGTTGATTAGACGAGATTAGCCCCTTACACGGCCACACAAGCTGTGAATACATGACAGACTCGAACAACTTGGATATGCAGGAAAGCTTCGTGATTGGCCTATAATTTTTAATCAAGTTTTTGTGACTCTTTTTATAAACAGAAATTATAAAGAAACTCTTCCACAGCGTGGGAAATCTACCGGCCTGGAGGGACTTCCTGCAGAGGAGTTCCAGAGAAGTGAGTAAGGCGTCAGAGCAGGACCTCACGAACGCAGGTGGAACAACGTCAGGACCAAAGGAAAAGTCCATTTTATGCTCCATGATAATATCACGAGATATATTGGGCAAAGGAATAGAGGCAGCAGGACGATCCTGGACTCTTTCAGGGAAGGCGTAAAATTGCGAGAATAAAAGGCAGTCTCGAAGAACAACGCAAAGTTACCGGCAGTATCGGGCGCGTTTCAGCTGGAGGACCCGTTGTACCACATTGTAGATGGATAATAATCAGAAGAAAAGGTAAAGACTCCGCTCCACCCTGCTTTGACAGAGAATTGAAAACTCTTAGGAATAGGAAGAACAGACTTTGGAAAAAGTACCTTCGTGTTGGCAGTGTTGGATCCTGGCAAGAATTTAGTATTTGCCATGAACATTTTATAAGCCGTTCTCGCTCTCTCTATGAAGAATACCTTCAAAATTTAAATAACACATTATTCTCTGACCCCCGTTGATTTCATTCCGGATGGTGTAAACTTTACGCACATAAATAGTCGAATTTTACACATGGTATCAGTTCCATCTATCACGGATGAGATCCTCTTGAAGCATATTACTGCACTTCCAACTGACTTTTCTAGTGGTCCTGACGGGGTTCCTGCTGCAGTCATAAAGAAATGCTTTTCGGTTTTATTATGGCCCTTGCTCTTTCTATTCAGGAAGTCTCTCTCGCGGGGCCATTTCCCAGCACTCTGGAAGATGTCCTTTTTAATTCCTATTTTTAAGAGTGGCAATAGAAGAGACATTTCCAATTACAGGCCGATTGCTAAATTGTCCTGTATTCCTAAGTTCCTAAGCTTTTCGAACTGTTAATTCAATCCCAATTATCCGATGTGTGTAAGGGCTTAATCTCCGCTCGGCAGCATGGTTTTCTTCAGGGTAGGTCCACGGTTTCAAACTTGGTTGAGTTTGTTTCCTGCACTTTGGGTGGATTCATGGATGGTTGCCAAACTGACTGTATTTACACTGATTTTAGTAAGGCCTTTGATAAGCAGTCTCACTCTGTCTGCCTTTAAATTGGCTAAGTTGGGTTTCCCGCCCTCGCTTATTGGTTGGAGTATTTATCTAATAGGACATATAGGGTACGTTTTCGTGGCGCACTCTCTGATGATTTTTTGGCTCATTTTGGCGTTCCCCAGGGCAGTCATCTGGGTCCATTGCTATTCATCTTATCTATTGATGATATTTCGTATTTGCTTCAAAGTTGTAAAATTCTTATATATGCTGACGATATTAAGATTTTTCTCCCAATCAAATCTAATGCTGATTGTGAGATTTTGCAATCAGAGTTGCACATTTTCTATGAATGGTGCTGTAACAACAATATTAAACTGAACATTGAGAAATGTCAGGTTATGTCCTTCTCGAGGTCTCGCAGCTTCCGTACTTTTCAGTACATGTTTGACGGTACTGGTATAAAACGGGTGGAAGGGGTGAGGGACTTGGGAGTGTATCTTGATGTTAAATTGGACTTCATCTCCCATATTAATAACGTCGTTGCTAAGGCAAACTCTATGCTGGAATTTATTCTTTGGTGGTCCAAGGAATTTCCAAGCCCTCAAATAAGACTCCATATTTTTACCTCCCTTGTTAGGCCCCTGCTTGAATATGCTAGTCAGGTTTGGTCTCCGTTTTACGGATGCCTTATTAAACGTATCAAGTCCGTCCAGCGCAGGTTTGTGCGATCGGCCCTGCGTTCTTTGCCTTGGAATGACCCTCTTATTCTACCACCTTATTAGGAGCGCTTAGAGTTACTGCAACTTGTTACACTCGAGAAGCGTCGTTGGGTTGCAGATTTGATATTTTTGCATCAGCTTCTGCAGGGAAAGCTAGACAGTGTTGAGCTAGCTTCCAAAGTATTGCCTAGAGAACTGTCCTATTCCCTACGCAATCGATCACCTTTACAGATTGCTTTTTCACGCACTAATTACGGCATGTTCGAGCCTATTAACCGCATGTGTAGGTCTGCTAATGATATCGGATTATATTATATCATATTATATTATATATGATTTTTGATACTAGTGTGGACAAGGTGACACTTAAAAGGAGTATCTACAATTTGTAATTCATTCTTTTGCTCGCACTAGTTTTTGTTTAATTTCTCGTTTTTGTTTGTTTTGCATTTAGATCCTTCTGTATTCGAATGGAAACACTATTATTATTATTATTATAGAACGCATGTATAGAGTCGTAAATATGTGTCCTCTTTTTGACCTGACTCTCACAACGGATTTGCTTCAACGATCTCTGTTATCTATGCACCTCTGACTGTTGTGGGTAGGCGTATTTTAGTGTGTTAACTACTAATGTTCTTTTATTGCATGTTGGTGCAAGCTAGTACTTGGTACTAGCAAAAGCTAGTAAAGTAAGGGAAGACATGGACAGAAACCACGAGACAATACAGACGATAATGGAGGTATCTTGTGGAAGCCCTATACGCCCAAGTCGGGGGAAGAAAAAGGAAAAAACACGCCACCTTTAAAATTGGTCGGCAATATGAAACAGTGATGAAGACCATGTTGTTTTAAAATACATGACCGTGGAAAGGACTCCAAGGCTTTGTGTTATCCTTGCAATTTGAATTAAGAGTCCCTTATATTATGTTTCCTTCAAAGATATTCTGAGAAATTTTTCAAACATGGCTCTCGAAAGATCTTGCCTAGGTTTAAAATTTTACAATTTTCTTGTCACTTATGCAAATCATTAAATTATGTTTAAAGCAGATGACCATGATCTTTGTCAGTAGAATAATGGAATTTTTAATTTGTTTAGTTCTTGGGGTCAAATCCTATCCAAATTGTTGCCTGAATTTACAAAATATAAGCCGAACCAAACTATGTTTTTCGCTTTAAAACAGTTGATCTGCGGGGCTCATATGGCCTGAAATAGGAGAACTTGTTTAATATCCAGAAAAATACACAGAAAATGTGTCATAGCTTTGTCATGAGAGATCATTTTGAACTTAACGAACGACCAAATCACTTACTTATTCAAATATACCTTTTGAGAATACTCCATTTTGGCACAACTTCTTACAGTACAACCAATTCGAAAATATCTCTACGCTATCTATTAGAAATTGTATAAATTCCCAATAGAGCAATAGCACACTTTTAACAATTCCGCCATAATCTACCCGGAGATCTACTTAAGGCATGTAACCGGAAACGCAAATTGCCTCCGATCGACACTTAGTACACGAATTCGACACCAGCAACACATGTCGCCTGTTCAATGCAAAACTTCCTCAAACACTCAAACTAACCGCAAAATTACATAACTCGAAATGTCCATTTACTTAGTGGGTCACAACACAACGAGAGATAGGCCGCACTGCAACGATAGACAATCTGCATCCATTCCCGGAGGGCGAAGGTGGAAATTGTCGATTTGAACTCGGCAATTTGCGGGATTGCGGCTACCTACTTAAAACGAAGAAGAAGAAGAAGACGCACAAAAACAAAAAGCAAAGGAACCTCTGCCCCTTTTGGTGTTCATTTGTTGGTTTATGAAGAGTCACATATGAGGGTATTCATGTACTTAGCAAAAATACTCGAATGGACTTAGGGCAGGTAAAAGACAAGCACTATTGCAGCGGGGCCGCGAAATGACCGTACACAAAGCAGCTGCCGAGATGCATTAGATTCGCTGTTTGTGGATAATTTGCGAACAGTTAGATTTATGTTGTTAACGCTCAATTGCGACTAGTTTTGCTACAAAGACAAATGTTTGCGCGTTCTGGCAATAGGAAGCGATTCAAATTGGAGTTTGTTCAGCATTTCTGGAATCCAGGAAGAGAGCCCCTCCCGCCCCATTAATAATAGTGGATAGCATTTGTTGGCCATTGATACAAAGCAGCAAGCAACAAAGAGATTTTGAAGGTTGTGATTATGATAACGCGAAACAGGTAATTATGTGTGACATACCTGGTATAGGCTTGGCCAACTCGCCGCTCCACTTTGTTCACATGAATAGAGTCCGCCACTAGTTTGCGCCGGTTTTCCGTGGTTGCTGTTGTGGAGAAGAATATACGCAGACTTCCATGGTACATAGAAGCCTGACACGTGCACAAAAATTAACCATAATCAGTGAGTTAATGCGGCTATCATTAGCGCAGAGGTAAGGAACAATGCTGATTTTTACCTACATATATACATGCCGCCGACGAAGATAATACCGTACCCTCCCTCGATTTGGACGAAGGAATTTTATTTTTAATTTTGCGGTCGCGACGAGGCACCTCACATAATACCTTACGTGATGCTATTTCTTGCTATTCCTTCGAAAAATAGATTAAATAAAGGTTGGCGAATCAGAAAAATTTCAATTATGGCAGCGAAGATAATTCACCGGAACCGTTAATTAAATTTTTGTGCACCTGGGCTTAGACACAGATATGCAGACTTCGTTCTTCGTGATTCAATTTGGCAAAGTCCCGTACTCAAAAGAAAGTCCATCATCATTGCGGCACGATATAAACCGTGACGCGTGAATGTCATATCAAAATCAAATTAAGAGCCCTTGCTGTACCGCTTTGCCGCCCACACCTCGTGTACCGGCACAGGTACAAAGAGCTAACAAATCACTTCATGTAATAAATCATTCGATCCGATCCAAATGATCTCCGATACGAATCTTGGCGACAGGTAAACTTGGGTGTACATCTTCAGATGCAGGACAGGTGAGAGAGGACGCAAGTGCGAGTTCTGAAACGACTTAATCTTGACCGACAATTAATGGATTGCGTTAATGGAAACTTGCAAACAATGGAAATCTTTGCTCTTGGCCTGTCGAATAATTGGTTGAATTGAATGGGAATTTAAGCGTCGCGTCGTAATCGAAGTGGAATGAGATGGTTTTCAGGGTCCGGGCCATGACGATCAATACGTTGATCCTCGGAGGCTACTTGTAGCTGTTTTTCTTGCCCCCAGGTTCGAGATGAATACCTTTATTGTGTGTCATGTTGTAATTCTATTTATTTTTGACGTTTATTTTGAAGTTATTTTTAAATCGAATCTACCGAGCAGTGCATAATGTGGCATCATCTGCTTTTAGTGCCCAAGTGCCTCAGAGCTCTGTTTTTGGTCCCCAGTTTCTTTCTTTCACCACGTGGTAGCGGTATGTTGACGGGCTGCTGCGGAAAATTGTTTTACAGCCATTATTATTGCACTGAATCTTACTGGTGTCACACAATTATTTGTAGGTATGTATTTCAGTATGTATATAATTTAGCCATCAGCAATTCTGGTTTTCTGGCATCAGCAGTTGTCTGGAAAACCGCTTCCCTATGAACCAAGAATCCGAATTTTCCGAATTTGTTTTGAAGAGTGGTGACAAACTTATCATCCCATTTTATTCTACCCCAATGTGTCCAATGGTATACTTGTATAGCGTAGACTCTAGTAGGTGGTCCCGAACCCACCGCGACACATCATATTACCGAACCTGCCTCTTAAGTGGAAGGGGGTCCAATCGCAACTTCAGGAAGCGCACATAGTCCGCCTCAGAAAGACCAAAACCACATCTTATTCAGAATGTCTGTGTGGTTTACACGGGCTAAGTCGCGACCATCCGTTTTTGACAGAAACATTCGTGCCCAGTAGGAACATGAGGCTTTTAAAGACTTCTGACTGTAGGTATTGCTGTTCAATAGGTTGACATTCGCAAATTAATTTTCAGAAGTTGCCGGTAGCGCCGGCTGTTCTATCTAATTTACCACAGCAGGGGCGTGGCGAGGATGCTACATTCAATCGGTCCAAGTGACACTTAAATCGGGAAATCTTCATTATCATCTGTGCGCGACACACACGAGATACCACTGTGTTGGGGCTAAGTGTTCCGTGCTGTATTCATTGCAGTCTCAGCGTAGCTCGTCTTGTAGCTCGGGATACCGAATTTGATAGGTGCATAGCAAAAATGTAAAGTCACATCAGCTGGTAAGTGTAACGACTTTCGTAGATTCACACGGAATCGACTATCTAACATTCTCACAAAGGAGGTATTGGCTCTTCCTAGAACCCAAGTGTGCAGCAGTCGAGGTAAAAGGTACTCCCTAACTAGCGCAGCTTTCTGTTGTCGATCTTATCTAGGTTACAGGTTAAAATTTTCCTGACCCTAGCTCCCTGGAAATCTACACAGAGAGACATTCGCTGGTCCACAAATTGCTTTTTCTGGTTGTTCCCCAATGTAGGCCAAGGAAGACGTTAGTACGATTACCTGTTTGTCTCTTTCATGATTGATAGACAAACCGCTCGACTGCTTCTTGGAAGAAGTGGAGGTTCCCCGTTGAGTGGAAGATATTCAAATGATATATTTAGCGTATGCGATTGAGTTGGCCCGTGAATCATGAATCTCGAACCCAAGATCACAATCTAATCCTTCAAAAGCAGTTTTTAGCACAAATTGCGTCCTATCCAAAAGTTCTTGTAAAATGAACAGCTTTTCTCTACGCACATCTTTGGGGAGAAATCCACGCTGTCGGAGATCAACCCTGTGCTTTTAGTATATATCGATTAGCAAGGATTTTGTGAAACTCTTACTACTTTTTCTAGTTCACGTAACCCTTTGAGGGGCATGGGGCGGGGGAAGAACATCACCCGATTCGAGACAACGATCGCAAGTGAACCTACAATTTAAAGCGGATTCCGAACCACTGGAATTCTACAACCTCCATGGCTTTTTATCTTAATCTGTTGTTAGCAGAAAACAAGTGCGGGTCACCGCCGGTGGAATTTTAACCTGAGATCTCCGGATTGCTAGGCCGACACATTATCAATTACTCCACCGACTACCTTCTGACTACTACCGAACCAATAGAAATAGGGAAAAGTTGGTCGTACCTGAGGGATCTTCGACATTAAGTATAATTATTGATCTATTGAGCAATAGTCCAATAGGTAATTCACCAATGAGCAAAAAGATGTTATACAGGAGTGCTCTAACAAGGTTTAACACTAAGTCAGCTGTATCGGTTGCAGACATGGGTTCCCAAATGTTTGAAAGCCTACTTTCCACAGACTGGTCAGAGCAGAAATATTCTTTATTTGGCTGGTAAAAGAAGTTTTTTTAGGAATTAGTCGAAACATACCACTTTTGTATTTGGGTTCCTTTTCGTCCCTTGGTCACCGCTGATGGGATTCGAACCTAGGAGCCCTGGGATGGAAGGACGACACGTTATCATTACCCCACGGACGACGGCTAGAAGATGATACTTCAGCTATGTGCGGGGCCTTTTTGCTGATATCAGGACCCCATCAACGTCTGAGGATCTTAAAGGAAGCGATGTCAAAATGTTCGAACCGACGACGTGCCTATCCAAGATAACAAAAACAACTATTGCAACAAGCTTATCACTCCCAGAAGTATTGCCGTTAGTGACTTTAGCTTAGTCCATTAGGCATTGAATCACCTAGCCAGCAGCATTTGGAGAATGTTAAAGGGCTAATGGAAACCTAGGTCGTGTCAACTTTAGTCAAGGGTTATACAAAAAATCCTTAAGGACCAAACGATACTAATATTCTTGTTAGCCAGTGCGGTGCATTCAGTTTGTTAACCAAATAGGCGACTTTCTTCAGGAGGAAAACTGAAAATATTGATGCCGATTACCTGCAGACATGATGGGTCATCTATGGGAGAAACTGTCGTAGGCTATTACTTTTCCTGGTCGTCATTAATGACGTAGTGTGCAGCGCCCTAGATGACTACCCATCGCAAGAAATTAGGTGAATAATTTTAAACCACCTTACGCACCTGGATTGCGCCGACGATGTATGTCTCCTGTTCAACAAACATAGTCATGTAGCCCTAATGTCCGAAACCCTCAGCACAGAAGGTCGAAGAGCAGGGGTTAATATCAATGCTGCTAAAACGAAACGTATGAACTTGGACTCCAGAAGACAACATGAAATTTATCTTGAAGAACAGCAAATAAAGGAAGCGGATAAATTTTGCTATCTCGGAAGCATAGTAATAGCGGAGCTGAAGCTGATGTACAGGCTAGCATCAATAAGACGTAAAATCTGTTCGGTTGTGGCTGATCAACATGGAAGGTGACCTGTCAAATATAATCTAAGTTACTAGCCTTTATCAACCGGTGTCTCCGGCGCATCCTTAACATCCATTGGTCACTACCAACGAAAACTTATTCAGACTTACAGTCCAAGACGGGTTAGGCAGCAGTATTCGCAGGCGAAAGTGGCAATGTATAGGCCATACACTAAGAAAAGATCCAAACAACATCGCACAATAGACTCTAGATAGAAACCTGCACGGGACCCAACGAAGACGAAGATCAACAATCGTGACCACAGTTGAAAGCGTTGGAGCAGGTGAACAGTCGATGTGGTAGACATCCTATGCCTATAAGGGCTTAAATAAACCAGGAAAAAGATCAAGATTAAAGCTTGTGCAGGCCTATTCAATTTTGCATGCCAAGCAGGCGATTTCAACAAGCAGGGCGATTTCAAGAAAAGTAATTTCAACTGCCTTGGAAACTCGAAAGAAAAAAGAGCGTACTCTAACATGGGAATCGTCTATCAGCTACTTAACGATGCTGCCCTTAAGCTGCATTAAATGCACTACATAATAATCCGGCAAAAATCGCACTATATAATACCCCGGCTGGCATGAGTAGTGCTTATAGAGCCCGAAACAAATATGTCGAACAATAACATTCCATAGCTGTCAACATGACAGCTACAAACCACTTGGGATCGTCTTACCACGGCTAAAATATCGATTATAGGAAAGGTATTATAGGGGCATGCGGCGGGAGAAAACTTAACGCTATTCGAGACAACGATTGCAGGTGGACCTACATTTCAAACCCCCACCGCCTTTTTATCGTAATCTGTTGTAGGAAGGCTATTCCATAGTCGGGCAGCCTGGACAGTGATGGAACTCTCCATAATTGACTTATTGAATCGAGGAATTAAGATATTACGATAACACGAACTCAGTATCGCAACAACAACACCGTACCCCACTCGGAAGCATTGTTAAATAGGCGAATTCCAAAAATAAAAGGTGTACATTCGCTGAAAGCCAGCTGTACGTTACGAGCACAAGTACTATCAAATCTAGGGTAAATCGACAACCCAAAAGTGGAAAAGGGCATTATCAACGCTTTTATTTTATACTCCATTTGATGCGTTAGCATGGTTTTGGCCGGAAGGGAATTAGGGTAAGGGAAGTGAGGAAACTTGAATGTCTTGTTTTTGCATTGACGGAGCGGATTATTTTAATTTCTTAATAAAAACTTACGGGGAGACCTGATCTCGAACCCGGGACCCATGGCATGGTGGTCATGCTGCTTAACGAATTGATCCTACTCCGCCTTTACCAACCTCAACCTAATTCGAGTACTCATAATACTCGGCGATAGCCACAACCTTTCTAATCCAGCCGACGCGTTACCAAGCATCAAGCTGACAGTATCACAGCACTTCATTTGGGAGTTTATGTTGGCAATATTCCTAAGTTGGTGACTGCAAGAATAAAGCCATTCTGAAAAGCACGTGGGATTCCAAAACTTACCAGTGTGCCACTATAAAATAAAATGCATTGCGATTTGGCAGGATTACGCAATAAACCGTTATCCATAGACTACTTATATATTTAATTCAGGTCGTCGTTAACAAGTGCGATACAATCCTCGAGTAGCCCATCCCAATATGTCTGCTTAAATATATCTGGACGTCATCAGCATAAATGTGAATGCATGAATCTTTATCAACTTAAGAAAGATTTATAAAGAGACTGAACAATAAGAGACCAAGCACAGAACCTTGAGGAACCCCGCAAACAGCTGGAATTTTACCCGAGTAATTGCCATTGTTGTTTACGACCAAAGATCAGCGTGATAGCAGCCGAACTAACTTTGTGATAATTAGAAATTTTGTGGAGGCGAATATTATTGTCGATAGAATTAAAAGCGTAAATAAGTTGTCCTCATTCAATGCAACTCTAATGTCAACAAATCATTTGATTCCACCAAACCCAAATCTGTCCATACAAGAGTTTCTCCAGAACCTTATTATGCACACCTTTACAGTACGCGTGTCGGGGCACCGATAGTTGTAGTGAGATATACATCCGATAATCCTTAGGAGTGATATGCGAGCTTTTTATCGTTTTGGGCATAAAAGTTACTTTAACACCTTTTCATAGCCTTGGGATGTAGACCAAGGTGAGGCAGCCATTAAATAGCGAGTTATTAAATCCAGGTAGCGTTGAAGCTCGGCAGGGATAATATCATCAGGCCCTGATGACTGGAACAATTTAAAACTGCCTATAGCCCAGCGGAAATGAAGAGAAGTTATTTCAGTAGAGCACTGCTTCCTGGAAAATGGGTTTCCAACAGCATTTCGAGAGACTCTGCGCTTGATGAAGGCTTTACCAGATGTCTTCCCAAGTCTGGAGTCCTCAGAGGTTTCCTCTATTTTTATCGCGGTACATTCAATGATTTCCTCTGCATCCTCGTAATATCATTTTTATAGGCGTTTAGTCTTTCCTTTCAGCAGTCCCATCCGTGCGTACCCCTACAGGCTTTTGCAAAATTAAAAAGCTGCTCATTTCAACATCGTGATATTAGTTTGCCCCTGCATGTAGATCTGGAGCCATGGCACTATTTACGTTCTTGTGGAGTTTATCCACTTACACGTCGAGATCCTCAACAACAGTCCTAAACTTATCACAATCAGTTATCTTGTAATTCCTGAAAATTGGTCTTTTCCAAGGACGATCGTCTAAATCGAATTAGATGTAATCAGAGGAGTATTCTTTAGAGACCTTTCATCTGCATCTATGTCAATGTTAAGACTTCCCTAACCCAAAATTACGACCAATAATTTCCAATACCGTGTTGGCTAATTACCTACGTCCGCTCACCGTATAATCACTTCGCCAACCTGAAACACCGTTTACATCTCTCCGATTTAATCGTGGCCCACAATTCGTTCCACTAACAATCCAACTGTTCAGCTCTTTTGAATATTTCTGACTATTTGCCAACAATAATAGAGTTATTAATTGAACGGTACTCATGGGATTCATTCTGAGCTCTTCATTTGAGCACGACATCTTTAAAGAGATTCTTCCGGGCGTAAAATGCTCCAGAACTAGGTCACCGGGGAAGAAAAAATAACTTTATCGAAACACAAATTGCGCGATGCTCCTCACGAAATACTCGAAAAACTATTTAAACGGCGAAACACTTAAACGAAAATCCAAAATCTTTGCCATTTGCACGAGAGATAATCATGCGAACTTTTCCGAGGCTCGACCACACGGATCGTTAACCCTAATAGCGGTCTTATCGCGTCGAGATCGCATTAGCGCCCAGCGGGATATTACCATAAGCCTGAAAACAATTGTTGACCTAATTTTGAACCATAAATTTCAGTGGGATTTGAACAGGACCCGAGGCCTATAGTGTATCGTCATGTCATTCCAATTGTCATTCGACCAAATCCTAACCTAGTGCAACAGTTTTTATTGGAATGATCGTGATCTTCAGTCATTAAGTAGTCATGATCGCGGTGGCGACGGCGCTCAGTGTCAAGATCAGGTAAATATCTTGTCGACATGACTACGGTTATTCAGAAACTCAAATGGATCTGACATAACAGATCCAACAACTGGGGCCCCCACAGCAATCCGAGTGAGTTGTCTTATGAGAAAGATCTCACACGGCCAATGTCATTGTTCATGGTGATCTTTGCGATTCTTGTTACTTTCTTGATTCGCGTGATTTTTCTTTGCTTCTCCTAACAAGCTGCTGCCGAGATACTTGAAGATGTTTAGGTGTACATCAAGTTTGCGGGTCTGATTGCCGAAATGAAATTACATTCGTGACCAAAACAACGAGATTTTCTCATCATTGTTCACTCAGTACTGCAGCAAACTCTGCCGGTTCTCACCGGTGAAATCAATTTCTAGAACGGATGGCGGATAGAAGCCGTTGGATTTTAACAAGTTTCCGGTAAAAGAGAGATTTCTTTTGGAGATTAGAGTGATCATCTTTTGGGTGCAGTATGCGTACGGCTGTGATCGATGAAAAGAGCAATTACTGTTAAGAAGCTCCTAATTTGCTCGAGATATCTATCAAAACGCAAAAACCATCACTGCAGGCAAGTTGTATGTCACACACGTCAGGTAACTGAAGAAAGCGATTACCTCCGGTAAAGTTATCCAATCGCGAAACAACCAGACACAACTAATCTTACTTTTGCTCAGCATATGGCATTTACCGGAATTAGTTATAATTAACGAATCCTATTCATGCTCCGTGCCAGTTTGTTACGTAAGATAGTGGCGTTGTCCAACCGTGTCACTGAATGCATTTGCCAGAGCAACGAGGGAGCGAGAAACGTTGGTAAATTTTCAGCGAGAGGAAAAGCACACAGCAAACGGAAAGTACAATCGAACGGCAACGATTTTTTACACATGACGACATTCCATAATAATGACAGAATGGGGACCATAAAACGACACCTTGTCGCACTTTACGCATCACGACCTTGCTGTAACCACGGTCATTGGAGGTACAAAATGAACGAACAAAGTACAGTTTGAAAAGTGATTAGCGAAATTATGAAGCAATTAATGGTGCACATGTCAAAGACTTTATAGCGAAGACGTGTAGGGTGTTGCTTGATGGAGTTAATTCGTATAATTTTCAACGCAATTGTGGTCATAGTATCCATGTTGAAAGCTATTAATAGCCGTAATCTATCAAATGAACTTTTAATTAAGATAACAATGTACCATAGAATGTCCACAATGTGTTAACTGATCGCAGCGTTAGGGTTACGTTTAATATTTATGACCTGCCCCAGGGTTCAATCTTACGACCACTGTTATTTTGCATTTGTGGTCGTTATGTTAGTAATCCTGCCTCGTTATGATGAAATTAGATAAAACAAACTTTTCTGTAGGTGGTAGACGTTTCTCTAAGGACATCTAAGTGGATGACAGCAAGAGAGGCTTAAGAGCTAAGATCTGTAGACGCGCCAACTATTCGGAATTTTAACTTGGAAAGTAACAAGTCAGATAATATCTAAGTTGCAAGCGTTTATCAACCATTGAAATCGCAGAACATTCATTACCGGAGGTCATTACCTTACTTTCATAAGCCAAAAACGGCAATAGATGGAACTCACATTAGGAGAAGGGTCAAATAACAGCCTTGATAGACAACTGAACTTCATCCCCCAAATTAATAATATCGCTTCCAGGGCCACGTCTATGCTGGGATTTATCCTTCGTTGGTCCAGGGAATTTCTTAGCCCTCACTTAAAATTTCATCCCTTGATAGACACTGCTGGAGTATGCTAGTCCGGTTTGGCCTCCGTTTTACAGATCTCACATTAAACGTTTTTAATCCGTACAGCGTACATTTGTGAGATCGGTCCTTCGGGCTTTGCCCTAGAGTGACCCTCTTATTCTGCCTCCATATTAAGAGCGATTGGGACTGCTACAACTTGCTACTCTCGAGAAGCGTCGTTGGGTTGCTGATATAATTTTTCTACACCAGCTTCTGCAGGGGAAGATTGACAGTAAGGAATTTTCTTTCAAAATGTTACCTAGAGAACTGTCCTATTCCCACCGAAACCGTGCTAGCTTACGGATAGCTTTCTCGCGCACTATATACGGTATATTTGAGCCAGTTAACCGCATGTGTAGGTTTTCTAATAATGTTGGTGATGTTTTCAGCACTAACGTGGACAAGATTACATTAAGGAGGAATCTCTACAACCTGTAGCCATCCTGTTGCACTCACTCGTTTTTGTAAGGTTTTTATGTTGGTTTGTGTATATATTGTATTGGCTTGGCTCAAGTGATCTCTATTGCCTGTGCACTCCTGATTGTTGTGTTTGGGTGTGTTTTGTGCTTTTGGGTACTAATATTTTTTTGCATGCTAGTGTGGGAGCCTCATTAACCTCAATATTTTCTTATATTCTGGTGGGTAGGTGAATAGAGTCCTGGCTTCTACCTGTGAAGTGCGCCTTCTGAGTGAGAAGGGTTAATTCAACAAAAAAAAAGCAGCAATTGAAACATGAGGTCGGAAACGGACTGGATCGTTGTAGCGTACAACTTACCCCCCTCGCAATTCAGGAAACAAATAGAAAAACTGTACTAATGAACATACTCTGTATTATAGAACAAAAATCATCAAAATCAGCCCACGCGTTACGAAGCTAGGTGGCGGGCTAATATTTTGTCGTAGAACTAAAAAAGTAAAAGACGTTCTATAACCCAAAAAGAATCATCAAATCGGTCTACTGGTGATGAAGTTAGGTTTCACCCCTACCCTAGATCTCCACCCTACGATCAATATTTTTGTTATGGTGCTGAAAAGCCAAGATACTTTAGACCACTAAAGAGAACTATATAAATCGGGTCGCTCCGCACAAATGAATACATATTGAGAAGCCTTTTCTTGGCTTCCAACCTGCGCTGCGCATCAAATTTAACGTCTGTGGTATTTTTTTCTCACAAAGGGGTATTTTTTTCGCACAAGACATTCGCACAAATTAACAAAAGCATCACCACTATGGGTTTTATATGAAATAAAGCAAAGTAAATATCTATCAGAGAAGTTGCTTTGACTTTATTTTTGTGGAAAGCAGATGTAATGCTTTATGCACGCTAGGTACCAACCACTTCCCAACAGTGCGGGACTAATGTGGCACAAGTTTACCAACTAAAGCACCTTCCTTTGTTCTGCGGACACTAACCTGGAACTGTGCTGGCTATGTCCCTTACTGCGGGTTAGGTTCTTTTTATATTTTACCTATTAGGCTGCTAATCCATCACCAGTTGACAGCTGCTCCACGTCGTTTTTCTTCCGTCGAAGAACATCGTCTACGCACCTGACTGCATTGTTCCAGGCCTCCTCATTGGCAATCATATCTTTCACTATAGTCTCCGGAAAAACTGCCCCTCCTGGGTGAGTCATCTATATTGCCCTTCTCTGCGAGTCCCATTTTTCGCCCACGGCCAGTACATGAACTCCGCCAAGGCTTTCCTTCCCATCCGATGAAGGTACGATCGAAAGCATCTGAAATCACTCAACAGTGCGACTGGCACGCGATATGCAAAGGCTCCAGAATTCAACGTCGTGCGTTTCTGCACACAATCTCCTCTTGTAGATTTGTTTGTTTAGGTCATCCGCCCATATCTCAGCACAATATAGCAAGGTTACCTATGTCCAGAGACATCTCGGCACCTGGAAGTTCTTTTTAAGTGCTAGCATAACAACGCTCCATCTCGCCGAATTGAAGGTGTTTTTGCCATCTAGGGTGACCAGAAGGCGGTTCTGGTCTTTTACACTTCTAACCATTTCCAGGATCGCGTCTACTGCCGATCTGCCCTTGCAAAGGTCGTATCTACTTTTCCCTTGTCTATAAGTACAAGGCGCGCGACCTATCACTTGCTATAGAAGACTTCCTCTGACAGTCACGCTTTCTATATACCCAGAAGTAAATATGGATCGTGCTGGAACACAACCTTGGGATCCCATGTTTCCACTTTAGTTCGCATGTTCCTTATCGCAGTTAATTATTGCTAATATGCTACTATTATCGTAAATTCTTGCCAAACGCTAGTGCAACGGAAAAGTACGGTTTCTTTCAAGCCCAAATCTAATGGTGACTCCATTTAGTAACACTTACAGAGGTCTTGACCGTTTTTCAATGTTGTACTACGACAATCTCTTTCACTGTTGTTCTCGTAACGCCTTGTGGGGCATGGGGTGGGCAAAGAGCTTGACCCGATTCGCGACAACGATTGAAAGTAGACCTACAATTTATGGTGGATACCGAACCACCGACATTAATCTGCAACCCCAATTGCCTTTTTATCGTAATCTGTTGTAACTGGAAAATAACCATGGGTCGCCGGTGGAGTTCAAACCTGGGACCTCCGGGATCGAAAGCCGACACGTTATTACTAACTCCATCGACAACTATCAAACAATATGAAAAGCACTTAGGCATGCGTCCAACAACCGATTTGCCATCAGTAAAAGACGAAACCCAGTCGTGGGAATGAGTGCATCTAACACAAAACCTGAGACAACAAAGCTTGACAAGGGAACTTGACACAATTCTGAGTTCAGTTGACACCGTGCACTTACCGCTGTTCTTCCGCCTTAGAACTGTCTCTGGTCCCGTTGCTTGCACCGATACATCTTGAATACGACGATTTTTAATATTTGCAAGGAGGTATTATAGCGGTCTTGGCATCCCCATTCAGAGACCGCTCATAAATTAACTCATTAAAATCGAAGAAAACAAAGATGCGAATTCCGAACGTCATTCCGTGCGTGCGTTTGTATATAGGCAACATTACGTTCGCTACTGCTGCTGTTAATGTTGCTGTTGTTGGTGCTGCTGGACCGGTAAATCACTTGGTGCCACTGATTAACATGTGAAAGATACTCGGTCACTGATGCAAGCACAATGGAACGCCCTATTATCTCACATCTCGACTAACATTGAATTGAAAAAGAAGAGATCTGTGCGCGGTAGTCGGCTAGCTATTAGTCGATTGCGCAAGATTTCATTAGCCGTTGCAAGGTGTCTTGCACAAATGCGCGGTTTTCAAGTGCAAATGTTATGCTGCCGCTACGGCCGCAACATATATAACTGTTGTGAAATAACTTGAAGCTTGACAGAGTAATTCTATAGGTTTAGATCAACGGTCACAGAAGGTTAATTTGTATTTGACGAAACTAAATTGCATCGGATCGATACAGTAGGCTTTGGGTCATTGTCTTGCAGTTTATGGTACGAAAACAATAACAAGAATGGAATTCAAGGAATGGACTTCTTTTAAATGTCTTCCGAAATGAGCATAGATGTCTTCATAGGTGCAATTTTCAATAAAATGACATGGGTTTTGTGGTTCTCGTATTTACCCGTCAGTTGGCACTTCCGGGTTTCGCCTGTGTTTCGTCAGTTAATTAAATCGAAAAGGTTGATTATTACCGTCAGATAAATGCGCACGTTTAATTTGCATCTTTTCTTGTCGGTTATAGCTGCGTGGGCTGTGTTTGTAGTTGTTTTTGGCCCTAGATTCGTTTAGAACAGACACGAACGTTGCTAATCTGTTAGATCTTAAGAGAACCCGACTAGACCCTCGTTTATGTCCACCGAAAGGTTTCGAACAAGTTAACGTTTCCAGTGGCAGTTAGTAATTACGCAGTTGTAGCTCCTTGGTCAGAAGATATCAATTATCGTGGGGACTATCGCAAGGTACTATCTCGGGACCGCGTGAATAGATTTTAAATAAATGTTAACTGAATGCCGACCAAGAGGTTTGACGAGTGGTGCGTAAATTGGTCTGAAATGCCTTTCAAATTAATGCCTTTACTGGTTCACTTATAATTGAGTTAGGTTTAAGTCATATTGTGGGAGTGGTTCAGTTTTATAGTCTTACCTGTGCGGACGGCCGTTAACTACAATTTTCATCATTGTCAAAGAGAAGCAAGGTACCAAAGTCTGGTTTTAAGTGTAAATTTCACTCAATCAACTCAAAGTACTTTCAGTTGACATAACTATACTCAAGGCCCTTATGACAATAATAATAAATACAATAAAGCGGTAATTGTGTGAATGGTGGCATCTTGTATTCATTTATATAACGGGTCAGTAGATGGCGTATACGGGCCTAAATATGCCGCAGCAGTATATTTTTTTATGTTCCATTCTATGTCGATAGGTTCGAGTGAACACATTGATGTTAAATTTGTCCACAATTCTTCTCTGCAATTCAAAAAAGCTTAGAAGTTCTTCTGGAGTTCAAGACTTCCTTGTATCAGAGTTCTTGCAATAGTGTAAGTGAATATTTTGTCTTAAGTTGAAATGTCACTCTAATTTTCTCAGAGTTTCACAATTCCTAATCATGAGATCGCTGAAATCTGGTTTCTATTTCATTCAATTGTGACCTTTTTTGGTATTGGTTAAGAAACAAAATTTAAGAGAATAAAGAGAGAGCGGGCAACTACAAAAACAGACTGAGTAAGCGAATAAGTAAAGGTGGGCGAAATAAACATTTCGACATTTCTAGGATCTATTGACTTAAAACCGATTGAGACACTGTTCAGTAGTGAAGACTTCAATTTCAACTTTATACACCAAACTTCTAGTACGCCACGGATACCTCAGACTGGTTTTTTCATGTGGTCCTTTGGTTATAAATACAAAACTTCTATCAGGCTATGAAACTTGAGAAGCAGCATAGAAACTGATTCTAGCATCGGATCTCTGGAACGCCACCTATGATAGTCTGCTCCGAAACGAGTTGCCCGAAGAAACGTGTCTGATCGAATATGCGGATGATGTTGTGGCATTCATATCAGCACGCGACGTGCACGTGCACCTGGTGTAACTTAAATTGAATCCCGGCGCACGGACTGTTGCTGGCCTTAAGCAAGACGAAGCAAAACCATCATTCCAGAGCAATTCTACGAGGACATTATTCAGATGAAGCCAGCGAAGAGGTACCTCGGTGTGATGACCGACACCAATGTGAGTTTCTTCCAGCAGATGATGCAGCCAGGTGCGTCACATCGCTAAACAATCTGATGGCCAACGTTGGACATCTAAGCTCGAGAAAACGTCGCATCCTGATAACAGCAGCGCAATCCCTTCTTGTATGTTGCAAAAGTATGGGCGGAAGCCCTAAGTTAGGTGTAGGAAGAGACTGTATCAGGTGAAAAAGGGAGTGGTCTCAATGTATCGCAACATATAGGAGCTAGCCATTTTGGTGACCGCAGGGTCGATTTACCTCAGGAAGGCAGAAACAGAAAAGCAAGCATCATAGAGATTTATTTATCTTTTAACAAGTTCATCAATTACATCAACAAAAAACTGATCATACAAATTTATCGAACTACTTATACTACAAATAGTTAAAAACAGCTAGCAATACATAAATAGTACAAGAGTAAGGTAAAACAAATAAAAAACGAAAAGAAATCAAAAATTTAACTAAGCCGACCGGAACTCAAACATTAAAAAAACAAGCTTAGGACTATTTATAGAGCCCTGTATGTCGTCGAATGCAAATACAATACGGAAAATATTGCATATACTCGCAAGAGTACACAGAGCATGAGCTTAAGTCTACCCACGTACGCAGGACAAGGGTATCGTTTCATGGAAGACCGAATCTGTCGAATCTACGCTGGACTGCTTCAATTTTGTTAATATGTGACGAATAAAAGGGAGACCAAACAATACAAGAATACTTCAAAATTGGCTTGACAAAAGTACAATAAAGTAGTCTTGTGATACACGGACTGTCAAATTCTTTAGACCAACTTGTGTAAAACCTAGGGACGCATTAGCCTTGCGTTTAGGCAAACGTTCAAGCCTTTGATTTTCTCGACTCTAGCAAGAGAGCGTCCGTTTATGATATAGTTAAAAATCAATGGGTTCCTCTTACCTGAAAAGGAAATAGCATTACACTTGTCGATATTGAGTGGTAGAAAATTAGTAGAGCACCACTTCCACAACCACCATCTACGTCAAAAACCATACGGAAAATGTTATTGTCGTCAGCATAACAAAGAAACCTGGAACTACTAAAAATAGTTGATATGTCATTAATATTAAAGATGAACAGTAGAGGGCACAAATGTCAGCCTTGTGGAACACCTGAAGTATTATAGATAATATCGAAAAGACCACCCGGAAATAAAACGTTCAGTGTACAATGAGACAGGTAGGAACACAACCAATCAATACTGGCGGGTAGTGATTGTTAACTTGCCTTTTACAAAACCGTGTTCAAAAGAGCCGAGAAACGGTTTGCAGTGAAAATAAAGCACAGCAACAATTCAGTCTCTAAGCAACTGAGAAATACAACACATGGTGGCAATGGGCCTATAATTGGTGATGTCACAAATGGTAACAACTTTTTATACAGAGGAGTAATTATAAAGATCAAGGAATCTCGGCGGGAACCTCGTCAAGTCAGCAAAATCTTTAAAACTGTCACAGTTTACAGATGGATAATCATTTGTTTTACGTTAATTGCCATAACGTCCTAGGGTTGTCTTGCAAAATCAAGTTTAACCGAGCAATGCACGCAGTGTATGAAGACGCTGAAGCCGACAGAAATTGGTGACGCAAGCAAAAATTAATAATTCAGATAATCTACATCATTCGTTAATTATAGATCTAGGATCCATAGAAAACACAAGGTCGAGGGATCTGCCGTCGTCAGTTGCAACTCCACAGGTTAGTGATAACCCACAGTGATACTGTCGACGAAGGATGACTCACGCCGAGAAGTAGATAAAATACCTCGAAGTTGGAGATCTCCCATGAAATGCCAGACAGACTGAAGTGGCAAAAACCAAACGTTCATTAGATGGCGGTAAGTTGTCGGCGAAATGATCAATGTAGCAAACGGTGTATGTGGGGGAATATAGACAGTGATGACGTAGATATTTTTATTAGGCAACCGGGGAACAATAGCCATTGAGGATCTCAACGCCAAGATTGACTCACACAACATCGGACTGGAACATGCAACAAAAAGGTCTGCATTCGGAAACAGAAATGAACCATATCGACCATATTCCCGTACACCCACGTAATCTCTCTCTCTCTCTCTCTCTCTCTCTCTCTAGTTTCCGTAACGCCTTTTGGGGCATGGGGCGAGAGAAGAACTTCACTCGATTCAAGACAATGATTGCAAGTGGAACTACAATTTTAAAGTAGTTTCCGAACCACCGACATTACTCTGCAACCCCCAATGTCCTTTTTTAATCGTAATCTGTTATCAGTAGAAAACAACCATGGGTCACAGCTGACGGGATTCGAACCTGGGACCTCCGCGTTGCCACTTACTCCGCCGACATGTTATTACTTACTCCATCCACGTAATGCAACATCTAATATGCCATGGCTTAATGGGTATAGAATTAAAACACCAAACATCCGCAGCGCATATTCCACTGCATTGGGCCAAAAATCTCATGCACGGCGTCATAACACCGATGACTCCTCCGACCAAAAATCGGAAAGTGCGATGGAATATTTTACGTGCTATGGACGCTTAGAGAGCGGAAGACGAAAATGGGGCAGTGACACTAAATGATCCAAAACACTAGAACGGAAGAAGATGAAGGCCGGATTGATGCAGCAGTTATATAGCAGACAAACAATTTCTTAGATTTGCGTGAGGTTCTCCAATTATGTATGATGTAGCGTAACTACATCAACACACTGGAAGAGAAGGCAGAAAAAACGTCCCACCGTGGCGACAGTAGGACCTACATATATAAGATTGCTAAGGAATTGGCAGGAAAGGCTCCCGCAACTTAACATCCTGTAAGAGACACCGACGGACCTCTACGAATTATGAAGGAGCAATGACTGCAAAAGAAAGAATATTTTGTTAAAGTTCTGAACAATATCTTTGGACCGTCGAATACCTCTCATCTCATCTAAACCGGAAGAACTGCTGGCTCTGAGATATATCCCACTAAATGGCATAATTGTGAAGATTCTGAAAAAATGCAACCTAAGGTGTTGTGGCAATATTGTCCTGGTATCTGTCTATTAACTGCATTCTCTAATGTGATGGCAAAATTATGTTAATGTGAGTGAATCAAGAAACCAATCGAGCACACTCTTAGCGATTAATATGCGGGTTTTTGCGGGGGTTCTTTTCTGCTGCGACTAGCCCGACACTCTAAAAGTTACCATCAAGAAATCCGCCGATTTCGTTTGACAGCGATGATCGCGAGTATATTTGGGCAGCTTTACGTAGAAGAGGTATTCCAGATAAGCTTATAAAACTTACTTCTCAGGAAAAACGAGCTAGACGAGCTCAAAAGTTATGATAAGTTCATCGTACCAGGGCTTTTCCCTCCGATGCACTCTCAAAGATCTTTAATGCAATCTCCTGCCACTAAATCTTATCAAAGACTATACCCCCATGCGATGCAAGCAGTAGTTGATCTAACCCCTCGAACGGTTCAAACTCTCATAATTAAGGCGGGGTCATTACCTAACCAAATTACTGCTGTTACCAAAATCCACTTTAACCACGCTAGCACAAATGAAGTAGTTATGTTTTCTCGAATTGTTTTCCTCTGGTTATCTCATCCACCACATTGTAGGCCACTAATGACTCCATATGAGCCGACAAGCACTACACGAAGATCCCACTTGTCAACTTCCACCAAGAATCCCATTACTTTGGGTCCCATTGAATGATGCTCAGAGGTGGTTTCCCACAAATTCTGAATTCGCATGTCAAATATTTGCTGGCAATTGACGTAGATGTAACCGTTAAGAGTGACGAGCCACTAATAAGGCGCCATGCCATGTCCTAAAAGAAATCGGTCAGTGGGAACAAGTCAGCAAAAGAATATGCGCTCATTCACTAGAGAAGTCTGTAATCAACCTGACTAATTAACAAAGTGGGGACCCCAATTAGTTCTTCTCTGGCATGACAGTACCGCTCAGTGGGCCCTGAAAACAACTGGAGGGCTTAAGACCAAACATCGGTTATGGTCCATCAAAACATATGGAAGACCTATTCAACTCTGACGACGACGTAGGACAGCAAAGGTCGCATTAACAAGATATGTTTTACCTTGAAATGCGGTGCTGCGGTGGGCCCCAATTCATGAGCGATGGAATGAATGCGTTAATTGGAGGAAATTAAGGTAATTTCAGGTACCCACGAATAAACTATTCGGAGAAAGGGGGAAAGGGAAGTGATAACTTTTATTGTTGCCTTGCGACGGCCAAGTCCGCACAGTTTACCGAAGAAAGAAAGCCAACAGACGCGCATTGTTGGTTATCTGGACCAATTTCGAGGTCAACGGTCGCTTAATAATAACTCAGTGGACCTAAGTCAACCCAAATGATTTCCGCGGGTTTTCTTGATTTCTGAAATGATTGAGATCTATTGGTGCCGTTAACCTCGAAATTGAGTGGGTGGAGAAGGTCAGGAAATCATCATAACAAAGAAGCGAAGCTCTATTCAATCGAGTTGAATCGACAATTTGCATAGCTTTCAATGCGATTGCACTTTTCCGTAAATATGCTTATGCGATCGCGCCGCTGTCAACCATCATTTGCAATATTCAACGGCATAAAGAGTTTTGAATATGCAACGACAGTTGTCGGGGCGAAGATCAGATCAGGTAACATGGATTCCAACAGATTTCTAGTCCCTTGTGCAGCTAATACTAACTAAAGACAACGGAAAAAGCCTAAGCACGTCTAGAACGAAGCTTCTATCGTACATGGGAATCTGACGGACCGCAGTGTTGCTCCTCATTATCTTGTAGCCAGAAAATTGAGAATAACTGGGCAGATGGGATGCCTTGTGGCACGTAAAGAACGCTTTTTACGCCTTCGCGATACATTTGTGGGATTCGCCGCAGAGTTAGAGAAAGAGAGAAAAAGGATAGAGAGAGCAACAATCGGGGCCCCGGGAAAATTGATGCAAATGAACTCTGGCGTTGTAATTTGAAAATTTTATTACCTTTGATAAAGCGGCAATTGTGGATTTATCGTGATTCGCGTCTGAAATTAGCCTCGTCGTGAAATAGACTCACGACAAAAGGTAGGCTAGCTGCCACTTGAATTCCATGCTAGACATGTTGACGAGATCATGATGAGAAGCCCTCATAACCCACATCCTCGAGTCTGAATTGACCGAGTCCAATTGGATGTAACCTAATTTCAGAAGCCGGCCATGTACGCTTATATTCGACATAATAATGAAAATTTCAGTTAAAACAAACAGGGTGATATGATGTGTTGTCTTGTAGAAAATGTATGGTCAGTTATGACAAATAAAGTGCGAATTGGCTCCGAACAGTTGTGTAGAGTAAATAAAGACAAGAAGGATAGGCTAGCCTTTCCTCCTTGTCCTTCTTGTCCTTATTTTTCTTTTGCTATATATTTATTGTTATCTATTTTGGACTTGTGCGTGATGATATAGGTAGAATAACGGAGACTTTGGTGAAACAAAAGAGATCTTTTTCGATTATCACTATCCCGAAAGCTGCAAAACTGATATACCTTAGCCCTTTATGAAACAGAGGACAGGCAAGTTGAAACAAGACGTACGATTGATTCGTTTGATCCATTCAAGACAGCAGAACCAAATGGTGTGTTCCCTGCACAAATAAAATGGGCACTAAGGTCTTGGTTCCAAGGCTTAGAGGAATTTAAATCGCCTGTTTGGCAATTGGATATATTCCGGTCTTACGGAGAGAGACCCAGTTCAGAAAGCGTTACGTAAATCCACTGATCATACCGGAAATCGAAATTTCTGAGTATAAAGAGGAAAGGTGGGAGCTTAAATGGGATATCACCAGTACCAAACATCGAAAATAGGAATAACTGGAGAAATTTAAATAAAGACGACTCTTGGAGGCTCGGTTATAAGATCGCCATGCGCAAGCTCGGAGTTCACAAACCAAACCCGTGTTTAAATGCAGCATGTACAAAAAACATAGTAGACGCCTTGTTTCCCATCTATCAAGTAAGAATAGCACCCCACAATGATGGAAGAAGCGCCGCCCTTTAGCTTGAAGGAGCTCAATAACAACAAAACCTCAGGCACTGTCTGAAGGAGGGAAGGAAGCAATCAGTGGGAAGTGCAAAAGCTAGTACTAATCAAAAAGTAAAATGAGGCCCGAGGAGCCCAGCAGTGTACAGACCCTTATGTAAGCTGGATACGACTGGAAAACTGCTAGAAAGATTTTTGAAACCGCGCCTAGCATCAGCAGGCCTCTCTAACAAGTAGTACGGTTTTCAGAAAGCAAGATCAGACATCGGAGCGGTAGAAGAAGTGGTAAAAGCATTCAACGTGGCGCAATGAGGTAACCATCGCTCTGGAAAGGTTGTCCTGCTACGGGCGTTGAATGCTTAACACTTCTTCAAATCCACCAGATGATGTGACATGCTGAACGCCCTGGAGCAGACCTTCAGGATACCCTGGTATCTTCTACGGATGTGGAAGAGAGAGCAACCTTTATAAGACCACGGAAGGACCAACTAAGAAGGAAATTACGGCAGGTGCCGCTCAAGGGTCGATCCTAGACCTAGAGCTGTGGAATATATCTATTGATCTCTTAACGCAATAGACAGAGCGAAATCGAGATGAGGCAGGAAAAATCCGAAGCCAGCGAACACGTCACTATGCTGTGGCAAGGCCGCTGGAACAGAAAAATCAGGAGGAGATGGACCGCTAAGAGCGGATCTGAGGAAGAAGCTAAAGAGAGAACTCAATGAGGTGAACAGCTACCTGACACAGTGCTTGACCGGATACTTTAACGCTTATCTCCATAAAATTGGAAAACCAGGACGTTCAGTCTGCAGTAGGGCGACTCACTGAAGGACGACGTCCAACGCACCTTATTCGAGTGCGGAAAATGGACCGCGGAGAGATGGGAGCTAGAGAATGAACTCGAGGGATACGCGCCAGAAGAGATGCTCTGAAGTAAGGAAAAAGGAATCCGAAGATGCACCGAATAGACAGCAGTAGAATAAGGTCTAGAAGCAGAAGCCCAATGATGATGGAATAGGCGCAACCCTGAAGTTATACAAAAAATTATCCCGGGCTGTAAGACAAGCCTGAAAGGAGGAGGTTTTTAGTGGGTGCGAGTCTCACTCACCAGGGCAATAATTATATCTGGCGGAGCATAGAGCAAAGAAAAGCAAAGAAACACAAACTCAAACAATAATTACTCTGAGCAGAAGGTGCAGCAAAAATATGATCAAAGGAGACGATTCAGTGAAGTGCACAATGAATAGATGAGACGGGGACCGAAGAGCTCATGCAGCACGTTACCACCCGAGTTACACTGGGATCGAAGAGGAGGAGACAGCGGAACATATCCTCTGTCATTGTGAGGTCCTCGGCCGTACCAGGCTCAGACATCTCGGTGGGGCTTTCCCATTCCCACTAGGTATAGCTAAGGCAGCCCCAAAGAAATTTTAATTCTAATTAAGGAACTAAAGCTTCATTGGGTTGCTTAAGTCTGAATTAGGATCATGTCACAAAAGATCATCTTGCTCTAAGTGACAAAAGGGTGATTAAGTGATTAGGTGATAAGTTTTTTTAGAAGACTTATTATTCTTGTTGGAGCCCAAACGGTGCCTAGAGATGAACTCAGAAGTAAGGGCTTTATCAGGCCAAATATCCTGCAAAGTTACCTTAATAGTGTAAAGCTTCTGGAATGATGATCTTGAAAAAAATAGATAAACAGCCAGCACTGTTGCGAGATTTGTCGATACGCCTACAAATTATAATGTCAGGAGATACACCACAGTGTGACGAGATAGGACAGGCGACATCCTTCTCATTGTCAGTGGTATCGGGGTGGATTATCAAGACAAAGATGTATCGCGGAAGAACAGCAGGTCTTCGGACCTGCATCGGCAACTGCCGTAGAAACAGATGAATTGGTCTTTCGAGCAGCTTGTCCAGATGGGTCCAATATCAGTGTGGCGGCAGCAGAAGATAAAAAGGTTGAAGACGAAGCGGCGATCACTAGAGTCCATTGAACAGAAATCGTCAAAACTTTTGGAGTTTTCCAATGAGAAGGCATTTATTCTTAGACCAAAATTATTGAGGGTCTTTGGTCGAATACTATCGAGCACCCGCTTAAGACAAAGGACGGTTTTCATTAATCAATGTCTAATGAAAAGAACGTCGTGTTCCGCTGTCAATCCTTCGAGCATCCGTACACCTGTCGTTTTGAATCGCAGCAAAAACAGCATTTGATTGCTGGACACAGATGACAGCCAGACAAAATGAGACGACTTAATTCTCTTTGACGATTGAATAGAAAACTTCAAAAAAAAACGTAATTGAATGGAACCCCCTAGATATAGTTAAATTGATCTTTGGACAATAAAAATAGATCGCAGCTTGCTTCCTAGAATTCCAGTTCATTGGCCTGATTTCCTTTAATCAAAGCATTTCTTTTTCCAAACAAATTAAGTCGAATGTGTCGAAAAAGTCCACTTGGTCGTCCAAATTGTGGGTAACTCGGTCAAAGGTAATTGAAAAATTTTAATCAATTACACCAAACTTAAACCGAATTGATTGGATTCTATTGAAAAGCCAACAACCGAATGGGAGAGTCCCTAGACCTCAATTCGTGCAAGTTTTAGTTTTTCGCCGACTCAAGCAAAAGTCGTTATGTACCGTGCCAAGTCGGTGCATTGTCCAACTCTCAACAGTAAAAAGTTGCCAAAAACGTCTCCTTCGCGACAAATGTAAGTACGAAACTAACTGCATGACAGTCCAGCCATGAAGGTAGTTTGACAATTTTTCAATACCAAAAATTTCGGGGGAAAAAAAACCGAAAAAAAACAACGAAAGAGACGCGAAAAAACTCGCGTTACACGGTTCAATTAAAATCATTCAATCGCCGAAGAGTAACGTTTCCATCGATCATTGATCGCATGAACTCTCGGTTCTTCGTGATTTTCAGAACACTCGATTTTCGGGCAGATGATCACGACCGTGCATTTCTTCCTGATTCTAATTTGAATACCATGCGATGCGATGCGATACTACGCGTTGTTTTTTTTTCGGACATTATCGTTCTTGAAATGTTTTTCTAATTGATTCGCTCCAAATTGATGTTGTCGTCTTGTACGAAGAAGCTCCGACAATCGGTAACGGTGTTTAGGAGGCTTAATTGATTCTTACTTGGATCTTGTGCACGATCAGAGTTCGCCTTTTTGTGCGCGACTTGCAAATAACAAAGATTTTAGGTACAAAACTAAACCGAGCTTAGGTCGTTTTTAGAACTTAAGTGGAATTCCAGCGATTGGCGGAGATTCGATTTTGATTAGTTTTAAGTGATCGCAATTTGAAGATTTTGTGCAGATCTTTCGGAGCGGTAGTGTGAGAATAGTGACGTTAAGTGGTTTCGCTGAGCTGTTTGAGAACTTCCAATCCTAATCTGACGTCTATTTTAGCATTTGAATGGACGAAGACAATTCATTTGGCAGCTATAGCGGAGAAATTTAGGAAAATCTTCAAATGATCGGTAAATTCCAGCACGTAGATGTTTACGTCTACAATAGACTGAACAAGATGTAGTCATTAAGACTTGCGATGATTGATTTATCCTTAAATTGAAGAACGGCACTGTAAGTAATCTAGCAAAGAATTGGCCTGCATAACCTTAGAGCGGCCCTCACACAGAGTTAAATTTGTGCGACTAAGAAATCTCCGCTCTGCTGTAATCCTAAGGCTCCATAAAGATAACAAGAGCATCAATGTATGCCTCCGCATTTAATTAGCAAGATCTATTCGAAGTGATAGAAGGCTGATATACGCACAAAGATCAATATTTATTCATTATTATATCCCCATATTTGCTCTAGCAATAAAATGCAAATGATAAGAAATTGGTCAGGTCTAATCACAGCTAACCACATTCACCGGATGAAGGTAGACAAATCACATCCGGAGAAGACCTCTGACTTTTCTTCTAGCAAACGAAGATTATCTAGTGGAAAGGTTGGAAATTTTCAGAGTTCTTTAATCTAAGGGCGACTGCTGTACTGGCCCTTCTCTGAGTTACCTCGTTCAAAACTCGTCAAGTTTTTTCATCCGAGATACCAAGAGATATTTTGAGCTCCATCTAGGGTCCACTGGACTCTATGGTAGAAGCCATCCTTTACCTTTCCCTTACTCAACTTCACATACATATATGTGGAAGTTAACATGCATTTTGCAAAACAATTAATGTTGTAACACAACTCTGTTACAGAAACAGTAGGGAATATAAAATGACAAGTGGTGGAGTTTTCTGGGTTCTGTTCATAACGAACTTCCAAGTTGAGGTTTTAGACACCACCGCAGTGAGAACGTTAAGATTTTGTATTAAATATTTCTCACAGTGGTCCTAGAATTTCAAAATAAAGATTTTGAGAGCTTCCGAAGACCCCTAAAAAGAAATTCCTTAGATCTCCTGTAAAGAGTTTTTAGAAACCGCAAGATTTGAAGCACTCAAACAGAAGCCCTTCGTTTGAAAGGTTCCACAAAAATATCGTTAGGAATTTCATAATAGGATCGTAGAAAATGTCTAAAAAATAACGTTAGAAGCTCCTGGTTAAAAGTCGTTTAAAGGTCCCGGAATGTGGCCGGCGGTAGGAGAAGTCGGCTGAAGAGGTTAGATAGTCATAAGGGCCCTGTACAACAATTGCTGGTGGCGTTTTTGAAGTTAGTAACAACAGGAGAGAATTTGATAGGAACTTTAAGATTTCTTGAGGCTCCCATGCACGGGGCTATAAAGTCTTTCGGCTGAACAGGCGGAGCTGCTACACAGTAGGCGTTAACGTGAAAGTCATTAAGAGATCACTGTAGTCGTTGAAAACTACGACACCAGGAAGCTGGTAGCTTCCAAACAAAGGATATTCCTATAAGTTTCCTTCGCACATGCTGAACAGGTGTCATGACAGTTATTCTTAGCGCCACATATGACAATACACCTTGAAAACTGCGAAGCGAATACTGTTAGATAATTTTGGACAATGGATTTTAGAAACTCCTGCACAAAGTTTATTGACGGCTCTTGACAAAGAGTTATCAGGGCCTTCCAAACAGTCGAAAAAATTGTTTCTTCTAACAAACTCCACCGTAACCGATCCAAATTTTGGTTGAAAAAGAAGGAGGGAAGCTCACGCCCAGCCAGCATATCTCTGCTAGAGGAGAATCTATGCGCTATAAGAATGCATTAGCGGTGATTCCCAAGACATTTCAAGGAGCTGTCCTCCATATGGGGTAGGATAGCTACGCTTGTAACTCGCTTATTTGAACCTCAGTCACTACACACGAAACGTCTAGTACGCCTCGCATACCTCGGACTGAATTTGTGATGACGACCTTTAGCCATAAACATCGGATCGTGACAACTCTGTGCAACGAGTGTGGATATGTAAAGGTCATGGAGGTGGCCCAGTATAAAATAAATATTTTAAGGCTAGACAAAACTAGATGGAAAGGAAGTGAAGAGTTTACATCATCCACACCTAAAACTGTGATGCTAAACTCTGACCAGGAAGAATCAGAATCACTTCGCATGGAAGATGTAGGATTGTTGATTACCAAGTTTACCCGCCGATCATCCAACCGAATTATCGTCGATATAGATATAATAGCCAAAGAGGCCTTCTTCCAGCTCCTTGGCGACATCAAAGGCGAATGTAAAAATAGTTATCTCCCTCTGTAAACCTTTGTAGGGCATGGGACGGGAGACGAACTTCACCCCATTCGAGACAACGATTGCAAGTGGACCTACAATTTAAGGTAGATTCCGAACCAATCACATTTTCATTTGGCGCCGCCGGTAAGGTTCGACGCTGGGACCTCCGGAATGGAAGGCCGACACGTTATCTTCACTGATGACCTTAGGTGGATCCTTTTTTAAACACAAGAAATGCCATTTAACATCCAGGACGTGAAAACCTAACAAATCTGCACTGCACTGCATGCACTACCGCGAGGCGGTTGATGCGTGCAGTGAAGCCCATACAAGCCTGGCGTATTCCAGAATTCGTCTGACAAAGATGCTGTACAGAAGTTTAGTTAAGTAGGGTTCTCCAAGTTCCCTGGACCATCTTTTTACGAAATCTAACGTAGAATTCGCCCTAACAACGATAGATTACACATGAAAGAATGACGAGAACCTCACTAAAATCTCCAGCCTTATCAACTCTGTTCAAGACAATACTATCCATAGAATAGTCAAAGAGTAAAGCACGATTTCTACGAAAGAAAATCATAGTGGTGCACTTACTGGAATTTAAGGGAAGGCGAATACGAGCACAACATTGGAAAAACGGAGACAAACTAGTGTTTAGGAGACCACAGTCAGAGTTCAGAGAAACAGTGCGATATAGTTTGGCAGGGTACGCATAACACAGAATTTTAGAGTGGGATAGAAGAAGCAAAATATCATTGATATACAGAATGAGAAGGAGCGGGCCGAGAATGCTGCCCTGGGGCATCCTAAGTTGACAGAGGTTTAGTCTGAAAGAACTTCCTGGAATCGGACACACTTCCTACAACCTGACACGTAAATGGACAACAATATGGCGAAACAAGAAGGAGGCCCAAGCAGAGATAGCATATGAACAAGAAACCTATTATCAATCCTTGCGAACGCCTTGCTAAAATCCGTGAATATACAATTCATCTGTTTGCCTGATTCAATGGCCGGTAAAGTTGGTGGTTTTTGATTCATCCTTAAGGAGTCCACGCTAGAAAGAATCCATGAAAGGCCTACAGTGAAAACGAAGTACGTCGCTGGCCAAAGCCTCGAAAATTTTGACAACAGCTTCGCAATCACAGGAAAATGGGCGGAACACAAAGACAGGTGGAATGAATAACAAAGAACACGACAAGAGACGATTGGCATTTTTTTTAAGAAGGAAGGAACCTATCAGAACCGAGAAGCCGTGTGACAGATTAGATAGGTTATCACTAACAGATGCGGTCATCGAGTACTAGGTTCCTAGACTTAAAGGAAGTAATGAGGAGCCTCGTCAAGAGGGTTAAAATCAGTAAAGGATATATCAGAGTTTGAATCACAGGGGGCAGTACATAACTCACTCTCACAACCATGATAATTCAGAGAGGATGGATAAGTGTCACAGCCATATTTGGAGTTTATGAACTTTTTTGTTTAGGGTCGGCTTAAACCTTGGATTTTATGTTAGATAATAGTTCAGCATAGGAGACCTGCAGCTAAGAGGAAAACCGATGACAGAAATCCTTGTACAAGGGACGAAACAAATACTACTTCGAACAAAGCATGCGTCACATTTCCAAAGTACGCTCGACTAGTAACTAGTCAGGAGCTAGTCATTGGCGGTCGCAAAAAAAACCTATTCGAAGTTAAAAAAGCGATCACCATTTACAAAGGAAAATGTGTCGGCAGTAACGAAACACATAACAACTACAAGTGAGGAACTAGTCAATGGATGCAACAAGTAGTTCGTACACTGCGAATGTACGGGCTGAAAAAGGGGTCATATAAACAGTAAAAGCGACATCTACCAGGGAACCTCACAAGAGCTCCAGATCACGAGAACCAGCATCATATACGACATGCAATAATAATCCGTTCTTGAAGGCTCACAGAATCCCATCACCGACAGGGGCACACAACTCGGAGGGGTGAGAGACGACGGCCCACAATCAGGTCAGATCAGTCAGGTAGACAATATCAACGTTTGACGCTCAAGAAGAAGAAATGTCATGATGTCTATTAAAACTTAGAAGCAATTTTAGTATACTGTTGTACTGTCGACAAACATCCGAATGAGCTCAATTGCATCACAAGATGTGAATAGATGTAGACTTCCAATATTACCTCTAAATGTTGCATTTCTTATCGGGAAAAGTCACTTTATGTTAATACCCTATAACTCATAAACATCTTTCGACACTCTTTGACGCTTTTCAGCATTTCTCAAGAGTATTTTTTATGATGTATGCAAAGACTTGGGGACAACCCTATGATGCGTTAGCATGGCTTCGGCTGACAGGGAATTAAGGTAAGAGATTTTTTAAATTTTTCTTTTAAATACACACGGGGGAAACCAAGGCTCGAACACTGCAAAAGTGGTAATTTTGCCACTCAACCAATTGATCCAACTTCGTCTCTATATCTAAGAATACCGGTATTTGGACAACGTGGAAGTCGACACCTTTCAAAAACAGACAAATAATCTCTTAAAATTTCAGTATGAATTAAAGATATCTTTCGAAAATGTTCAACGCCTTTCGACACATATTTAAGACACTTATTATTTCTTTGTTTAGACAACGTGCATCGATGCCAATACTTTATATTAACTTGTAAATAATCCACCTAAACGTCTATATGAACTGCCACTATCTCTTACAAAGTACTATCGTTTAACAAAATACGCTTAAGAATTTAAAAAACAACGCAGCCGTACAGGATTGCTTCTTGTCACCTGATCACAACCAATCAAAATAAATGAAAGTTAGAAAGAATGCCGTCGATTAAATATCGTCGAATTAATTCACTCTTTCTTTACCCAAAAAATTCTGCCGACAAATAAGAAAATCGAAACCATTGCTCAATCGATATGCAAAAATTCTAGGTTTATTGCCAGATTAAGGTGGTATAAAACACTTTCGCAACAAACTTTCTAGATATCGGCAAAAACATAATCAATACCAAATTCGAAAAACTTAATTAGCAACGACACATAAGCCGTCATCATCGTCATATCGTTATTGTTGGTCTCGTCAAAATTCACGAGGTTTCTCTTTCGTCAATAAAATTTTTGTAAACATTTACCTGTGAAGCGTCATCATCACCTACAACCAAAATCAAACAATCTCTAACGGGTTCTTGAATTTTAGAGAATTTTCAATTTCCGCGATCGCACGACCTTCTTTTTATCGAATTTCGCCGAAGTAATCTGGGTCTGAATTCAAATTAATTTCGAGGCCGCTAAATTTCTAATTCTGAAAAGAGTAGAGCGCGTAAATATTTATGCAGTCGAAAGCCGCAAATATAGGACTGGCCAAAAGCCAAAATATGATCATGAGAATGATTCAGGTACCCTCCCCCATCATTGAACACCACTGGGAGGTATGACCCAGCCAGGAAATGATATTCTTCCAAAAAATTTCTTAAAGAAAAGTATTCGGTCAAAATGTTGGTGGACCCCGAAATGCTAAGAAGATAAATTCTCTGAAGAGATAACGGTAGATTATCTTCATGCTGACTATGGTCATCGTTGGCTATTGTAATTGCCCAACTAGATGGATGCCAACAGATATACAAAGAGGTGCCCGCCTGGAAGCGTATATAGGGAAAAGTAACGAAATCGGTTCTTTTGCTCCCATTCGAAGTATCTTGAGTGTTGAGCTGGTTGCCGGTGTCAACAAAAACTGACCCAATTCTTCGCTTCTTCACCCGTTTCGTGGTCAGCAGAATGTGATAAGATACTATAGCGGCGTGTTCCAGCAACCGAGATGGAATATGATATCGCTGGATGCAACCTGGATGGAATTTGACCTCTTTTTCTGGAGATACATACTCGCGCCAGGCACGCCAGTGCTGCAACGCTCTTGCAACGAACGGTCTCTGGCACTCTTTTCGGTTGGTCAACTTTGGATAGCTCGCACATCGACATGTACCAGTAACCCTTTCATTCTCATGTTAATTGAATTCCATAATTTAACGTGTATTTACTGACCATCAATCAGCGAATGTGGGATTGAGTGGATGACTATCTGTGGTGAGGCGTTCGCGCATTTTACTTTACTGATAAGCACATTATTACTTCAACTGGCAATCCTCGTTTTCGGACTGCAGTCACTTCTGACGTACACTTGACACACTGCCGATTTCAATTTATGACATGTTTATTAGCCAGTTCAATTTTTTATTATACTGCAGCTAAGTAGCATGGCGTATTAACCTGCTTATCGGGTAATCAGCAGTGGGTTATCTTTGCACATCAAGAACTCGGTTTTAGCTGTAGACGTCTTCCGATGAACATTTTAATTAAAACCTGGAAGGCTTCATTTAAGAAAGTCAGAAGTTCTCAAGAAAAGGTTGACGGTCTTGTCGAGTTTCACAATCGCAAAGAAATTAAATGACCTCCAGGTAATTGGCTAAGTCATAGAATCACTCGCCAAGGCAGAATATATAGGCAAAAGTGAGTGGCAATGGATGTGACCCCAGCAGCTCTGAACTAGAACCCACACGAGACCAAAGGAAAGACTCCTGCATGGACGGCGGCGAAACATTTGTAAAACATCTTTTGAGCAGAAATGTAGCGAATAAATCGTGGAGAAAACCTAAGTGGTGGTCTTTTTAACCGACTTCCCAAAAATAAAGAGGTTCTAAGTTCGACGTGTATTTTTTTTGTATGGCTGGCCGGGCATAATTTCGTAACGCATTGACCGATTTTGATGATTCTTTTTTTGTTGGGTAAAGTATGTTCACCGATTGGTACCATGTCAAAAAATGATTGGTGGAGTGGGGGTGGGGGTGAAAGTAGAGTATTATCCCCCATTGATCTCCCATTGCTAATAGAAGAAAAAAATTCGGCCTAGTGTGGGGGAGGAGTGAGGGGTAGTCTAACTTCGTAATGCCTGGACCGATTTGGATAATTATTTTTCTGTTAGGTAGAGAATGTTCCCTGGTTGATACCACGAGAAAAAAAATATTAGTGGGGGTAGAAGCTAACTTTGTAACACATGGACCGATTTGGATGGTTCTTTTTTTGTTGTACAGAGTATGATCCCTCATTGCTAATAGGAGAAAAAATTTGGTCTAGGAGGTGCGGGGAGTCTAACTTCGTAACGCGTGGACCGATTTGGATAATTCTTTTTCTGTTTGTACTCTACCCTTAATTGATGCAACGAGAAACAAAATGTTAGTGGAATGGAGGTGGGGGTATGGGGTTGAACCTAACTTTTAACGCGTGGACCGATTTGGATGGTTCTTTCTTCGTTGTATAGAGTCGGAGACACTAAAAAGTGAAAAATAAAATAGTTTAAACAAGTTAAACCGACTTCACAAAAGGCGCTAAAAAGCATAAAATAATTTTGAATTTTATATCTATTACGACATTTTGAAGTCGGTGCAAATTAAACAAATAAAACAACTACAGAACCACAATTGAAGATAATACATAATACTACCTGAACGTTTCAGCTCAGGAGATCATAAGAAAGAGAAAAAGATTAAATACTTTTTTTTTATACGATGTGACCAAATGCTAGGGGACAACCCTTTGATGCGTTAGCATGGTTTTGGCAGGAAGGGAATTAGGGTAAAGGAAGTGAGGAAGCTTGAGTCTTGTTTTTGGCATTGCTGCGAGCTAGACAACAGCCTAGAGACGGAGTGGATTATTTTAATTTCTTAATAAAAGCTCACGGGGTCATCTGGTCGCGAACCCGGGACCCATGGATTGTTGGTCGTGCCGCTTAACGAATTGATCCAACTCCGTCTCCGTAGTATTTTGGTTTGTTTGATTTGCACCGACTTCAAAATGTCGTAATAGATATAAATTTGAAAATTATTTGATGCTTTTTAGCGCTTTTTGTGAAGTCGGTTCAACTTTTTAATGGTACACCACCGACATAATTCTGTAATCACCAATGACCCTTTCATCGTAATCTGTTGTTAGTAGAAAACAATCATGGGTCGCCTATGGTGCGGCTCAAACCTGGAACCATCGGGATGGAAGAACAACACGTTATTAATTACTCCACCGAGAACTTAAAGAAGGTTAAGTTACTGATCGGAATGTAGAGATGCAGATCCAAACATGAACTTAATTGCCCGAAAATAGAGTTTCTAGTGTAAAGGTGGAAGTACGGATTCAAAGATATATTTTATAGATTGAAGGTAAAATTGTTGGTCAAAAGCGGATTTTCAGCGACTAAAATTAAATCGCCGGTGCGAATGTCATCCAAATGTAACGATACCGAACAGCTATATTTGTTTTATGTATTAAGCGAGGTGGGTGGGAGTGTACTCTCTAAAAACTCTGCAATTTAATCTATATCATAGCAAGGCACCATCTGATCTGATGTGCCGCTATTCCGTAAAGAAAATGCTAGATATTGCTCTGATACTAAAAACTTGGATCTTCAGAGAAAGAATCAGGGTTCTTCCAGAACGCAATGTCATACTGTATCACAAATAGGCTGGTAAAATCAGAGGATGTATTTTACAGGCGGTTTCACTATCGAACTCTATACTGATGACCTTGTATTCGAACGTATAGGAATCGGGGAGGGAAATTTCGTGATAGCCTCTATATAGCTGCAGTACAACTCACTGGCCCTCCTCGGAGTACGGAGATGAATGCCCTTTGCAATGATCAGTAACCCAGCTCTTCTAAACAGCGAAACTTAACCGACTTTCATCGATGCCAAACGTAAGGAAGTTATTGAGTGACTCTCTGCACTCCTCCTGGATAGGGTTTTTAATTAGAATCGATATTCGCCAGCGGTCCCGCGTTGAATGAGGCCAAACGATGGTCAGGACTCCCAAGAGCATGAACAGGAAGCCTTGACGAATAAGATGTCATTTGTAGTATCGAAAGTACCTAGCTATACCACTCAAGGGGAATTACAGCTACGTGCCTTGTAATCGTGGACAAGGCTTTTTGTAGAATGTAATATGCACTCCAGTTGGTAAAAGAAAGGGACTCTACCGCGGGTGGAGATGGGAACTGGAATCACTAAAAAAAAAGCAGTAAATAAAGCCTTGAACCAAGTCATAAGAGGCTTGAGCCGGAGGCTTAGAACAGCTACATGGCCGAGAAAGACCTAAAGTCGCAAAAAGAGAAGGACGTAGCAAGATTTCAGCAGGAACACTAGGGCCATTCTGATATTTGTCGACTTCAGAAAATTATATGCAGTCTCTAGGCTTCGACTCCTTTTTGACAGGATGAGAAAGATGTTAGATTAATGGGGCGAGACAAATAAGATCCTGCTGGAGAGTTAATTTCCGGAAAACCTAAAGTACGACATGACATTGATACTCAGGAACCAGGGTCACATGCTGTGAACTAGATGGGGCTGAACGCACAGTGAGGAATCAATCGAGTCGCTTACTTCTTTCAAGTGAAATGATATATTCCCAGCCCTCATACAATGGGGCTCTGAAATCTTGGCACCTAGACTCAGGGGCACATATAACGCTTATCTAACAACGGGTTATATTCCAGTTTCATAGAGAGAGACGAAAGTCATCTTTTCACGTCTGCTCCCCAATTTGCTTTATCCTTTCTGGACTCTGTAGCCGCTTCTAACATGGCTGGCTCAATGCTGTGATATTACTAATGATTCAGGCAGATTTCTGGACCTTGTGTTCTCGTCTGACCCTGACTGTACGACTGTTATGAGATGCCTGACCCCCTTGGTTCCTGAATCAAGTCACCACCCCGCGCTTCTGATTGTCATGTGTTTCGACACCGCTGACACGTTTCCCTCCCTATTAGGTGACCTCTACTTTAACTATTAACGGGCTGATTTCACACCCATGAATAACTGGCTTCTTTCTTGTGATTGGTCGAGCGTGCTGGAGGAGTGTGACGTCGACCTGGCTGTGAGCGCTTTTTACGATGTCCGTTACGCTTGTTTTACCCGATTTGTCCCCATCGGCACTTCTCGATCGCGTTCATCACATTTGTTTCGTCCCTGGCTTGACGGTACCTCACGACATCTGAGGAACTTAAAGAGCAAAGCTTGAAAGAGGTTTTGTGCTTCTGGATGCCACGATGACTACTTGGTTTAATCTGATCTCTGCCAGCGTTTCTCCGCTCGGATACAGGACTCCTACGCCGAGTACTTGTCTAACATGAGAGCCACGCTGCGTTACGATCCTAAACATTTCTGGAGGTTCATCAACTCCAAACGTAATTGTGACGCTTATCCTTCCTCCTTGAGGTATCATGACTGTGAGAGCGATGACTCTTTACAATTGCTAATTTTCTCGCGGAATTTTTCCGAACTTCTTTCTGTGATTCCACCTGTGATATTTCCACCTCTGACTTCGACCACTTGACGCGGCTCCCGCCTACTTCCCTTGAGTCTAAGTACTTAGTATTTAACGACGCATGCGTTGCTGAACATCTATCTAATTTGGCAGACGGCTTCTCGAGTGGTCCCGATGGTATTCCAGCTTGCTTCTTGAAGAAATGCCAACTGCCTCTAGCTGGTGTTCTCTGTTACTGTTCAATTTGTCCTTGCGTTCTGGTCGCTTCCCCGAACTTTGGAAGACTTCTGTTTTGATCCCGCTCCATAAGAAAAGAAGCAAATCTGACGTTTCCAACTATCGACCAGCCTGTGCCATACTGCGAAGGTCTTTGAGTCTCTCGTCAGCGATATACTCCGATTTCACTGCAGTTCTTTTTTGCGGTCTTTCCAGCACGGCTTCCTTAAAGGAAAATCGACGACTACAAACGTTCTTGAATTCGTTAACCATTCTCTGCCTACCATCGAAGCGGGAAAGCAGGTGGACTGCGTGTTTACGGATTTTAGTAAGGCCTTCGATAGGATTGACCATGGAATCCTAATCTATAAACTGTCTATTCTTGGGTTTCCTCATGGCTTCGTGGATTGGCTGTCCTCTTACCTGTCTACCCTATTCCGTGGTGCTCTTTCCAACCAAATCATTGTCACCTCCGGAGTGCCTCAGGGTAGCATTCTTGGCCCCTCCTGTTCATCATATATATTAATGATGTTTCGCTTCTGCTATCCCATTATGTTACCCGCGAAATAGACTGCCGTCTCCTGAACTCTGAATTGGCTTCGTTCTGTGATTGGTGTTCACGCAACCGCCTTCCGTTAAACCAGACAAGTGCACCGTTACGACCTTTTCCCATAGAAGATCTCCTTTCCTCTTCGACTACACTGTCGGCGGTGTTGTCTTGGGCAGGGTGGACAAGATGAAGGATTTGGGCGTGGTCCTTAACTATCGTCTTTCTTTCGAGGATCATGTGGACTCGATCGTTGCTAAGGCTAGTTCGATTTTGGGTTTTGTTAAAAGATGGTCTAAGGAGCTTGATGATTCCTACTTAACCAAACTACTCTATTGCACCTTCGTTAGGCCATTTTTGGAATACGCTAGCCCTGTGTGGTCCCCCTGCTTTGCCGTGCACGTCAACCGCGTCGAGGCAGTGCCTCGAAAAGAGGCGCAATATTGCCAAAATAGTATTTTTGTTCGATATATTGCAGGGAACGATAAACTCACCCGAATTACTGGAGGCGGTGAACAACTCGATCCCGCAACGCTCCTTAAGAAATCGAGAGTTCCTGTACGTCCCTAGTCATCGAACTCTATATGGGATGCACGAGCCCATCACGTCGATGTCTCGCCTCTTTAATCAACTTTTCACCAACTTCGACATAAACTTCTCTAGGTTGCGGCTGAGTGGCTTACTCAGGCAGTGCCTAAGCTGATGTGGGTGATTTGAACTCTGTTGATTGCTGCCCCACAGTTATTTTTAGTATTAGTATTGTGACGAATCTGTATTGAACAAATAAGCAAATAAAGAAACGGAAGGATTTAGGCATCTTGAGAAGTGCCTATTCTCATAGAGACAGAAAAGAAGCTTAAAGATAACTTGGTTGAACTTTGAAATTTTGAAAACATTTTCCCAACTTGTGCCTTATTTTTTAACCCAAACGTCTTTAATAGTTCCATCACGAGACTACACCATTATATCACTCTGCATCCAATTTGATTACCGTTCATCCACAAATTTTCCCATAAATTTTCGATTTGATTGAAATATTTCTAACGGGCTCTCATCATCTCAGTACCACAGAAATCGGAAACGACTACAAATTGCTGCCGGGAGAGAGAGTATCCAATTCGAACGATTATGTCAATTTGATGGCACCATAACCTACCTGGAGAAGAACAAAAGGTCCTACATAATAGCGCGCAGTACTCAATTACAGCACGTGGCGATATATTCCAACCAGCGTAATCCAATCTATAGATCTAACGGCCTTTTGTGCTCACTCGTTCACAGACTCCAATTGATCCTCCACAATGAGCTCTCTTGTTAGATGCACTGGCGCACTTGAATTTTCTAAGATTTTAGAGCACTTTTCGACGATGATGCAAGAATAAGATGAAGAAAAAGAAAATTTCCCGACAGCAGCAACAGCATCAGCAACTGTGTTGCAATTATATAATTTTGTGTGCGGTGACGGATCGCATTAAAGAAACCGTCACCTAACTGTACTTGCACATTTGATGCCTTCATACAGTTGGGAATAGACCCGAGTTGGTCCAAGGGCAGAAGGATAAGGAGCAGAATCGCAAAGTGGAGGAAGATGGCATACCTATGATAATCAGCGTCATTAGACGAACAGAACTTTTGTTGTGGTTCACCTATGGGATGGGATTATTTACCTTTTCTGACAGACGCCTCCCATCGGTGCATTGTGCCACACCACCTTTGTAAAGATAAAAGTCTTCTGGGATTTGCGCATTCTATCAACGGGACATGATGTGACTTTGTAAAAGTCAAATGAAAGACAGAAGCCGTTTAGATGGTCCAGAATTATTTCAAATCGGCTTAAGAATTTGTAAGAACCGCTACCGTTTAATAGCCACCAGGAAGAGTTTATAGCTCATCTGTATGTCGCTGTTAAATTAGGGAAAGTCCATAAACCACACAATGCACACCTTGCAGTGAAAATAAATCAGAAAGTCACCAACACTCGCAGTTCTAATCCATCTTAGCAAAATGACTTATGACATCTCCATCAAGCCAGAAACGGCTGAAATCTGTTCGCCACTCAAGCTCTGCTGAAGAATCATTTAAATAACATGCAGGCGGTGGACGAATTATGAAATAATTGATATTCACTCGAGTAGAAAGGTACTGGGGGTACCGTAAGAACTAAACCCAAATTCGGTTTAGAACTGGGTCAAGACAGCTGCCAAAACTGTGATTTGGGGCGTAAATAATTAATTAAGTCGCGAATGATTGATTTACTTAGAATTTGCGCTAATGAAAAAAGCCACCTGCTAGTATACAGAGTACCCTCGCCAGATCTTCGTAAAACATGAGTTCTTGGTCAATCTTCGGTCCATCACCTCTGCACGAGTTAAATTTTTTGAATGTTTTTTGAACTCGACCGTCAGATCTCATTGGCGCTAAGCATAAGATGAAAATTCACATGATTAGTGCCCTCGAGGGACCCGAACTGCCAAATTATAGCGAATTGTATACATCAATGGCTGATCCAATCGTTTATCAATTTCGTCTCTAATGTGGTCACGCTCGTTACAGGGTGTTTATTAAATCCAATTAGCAAAGCGATTTGTTACGCTCGTCTGCGAATCGAGTGTTGAAACTACCTGCCGAGCTTGAATTTATCTGGTAATTTGTTGGGTGCACCGTTCTTGCCTGTGGCCATTAGGGAGGCGAGTAATTTAATTTCGCACACACAAGATATGATTGCTAGTATGATTGACGTCCAATTTTACCTAGCCATGGAACTTGCTATTCAATAGACACCAGAAACCAGTTGCACGTAGAGCTCTATGCAAATTAGTTTTTCTAGAAGCCGACAAATTGAAAAAAAAACGGGAATACATCTCCTTGTATTCTTAATGATTAGCAGAGATGTCAGCGTAATAATTCCTGGAAGTCATAATTTTGGTAAATATAGGCATTATAGTATGTGCGGATGGATGCCTTTAAACAAAGATTCCCACGAACAATCACAAGAACTGCATATTATGTAGATGGGAGGAAATTGGTTACACAGAAGACAAGTGTTTAGGGTTATCGGACACCGGGCAAGAGATTCTGAGTAGAATAAGAGCTCTGTAGGTTCCAATTACCCTCACTAAATTGATAGATCTTGTGTGTCTGATATAAATTCACCAAAATCTCGGGTTCCCACCAAACAAAGGTTAAAAGGTATTTCAATCAAAAATTCAGTAAATACTTAATATTTTCACAAGTTAAATTATATGAGTGACAAAATGTATCATTAGCTAATGCAAAATTATAGGAATATTAAATCTACTTACAATAAATAAATCCAAAACCATGAAATCATCTATTCCAGTCTCCAGCATGGTCGATGGTATGAAAATATTGTCGGCATGCAAAACTCATTTTGCACAAATTCGTTGAAAAAGTCACTATAGAAACACAACAAAACTAACCCATTTTAATGAAACAACTACTATTTATAATTCTTTAATAGTTTTAGTTATTTTAAAACACTTTGAGACACAAATTTAAGCAATTTTCACTCCGCGATGCGCAGAAATACAACCTGAAAATAAATTACATTAAAAAAGTGACAGGTCTCAATAAATTATTTTTGTTATAGTAACGACATCTGGATGCTAAAACCCGAAGACTTCATTATAGTATTAAAATTTTTTTGAATTTATTTGCAGTGGCGACTTTTTGAAATTTAGTTAGCGATGGCAGTTTAGTTAGCGATTATCCTGACACCTTGAGGTAGAAATATAAAACGGTTAATAGGCAGTTACTGATATTTTCTGAAGACACGTAGAAGATGATTTGAGGACATTATGTTGCAAGAATTTAGAATTTTGAGTCATGGACTATGTGATCTCCACCCTATCTGAGGACCTAAGTAGGGCAATTTGGATAGGCTTCTTTTTTGATGTAAGAATCCTCGAAAGAGCTCAGAAGGCCCTATTGGGTCCCTTTTCTTCTCTTACTTATCCGATATTGATAGGAGGGAGGGAAATCGTTCTTGCTGGCGATTTCAACGTCCACAACACACACTGGGGCTCAAGCATTCTTCTACCACAAGCCCGTCTGACTCGACCTGGTCAAGGACCTGGGCGTGATTCTTAACTCCCGTCTCTCCTTCGAGGACCACGTGGACTTCCTGATCGGTAGAGAAAATTCCACGCTAGGCTTTGTAAAGAGGTGGTCTAGGGAACTTGATGATCCATACTTAACGAAGCTTCTTTTTTGTACATTCGTCAGACGTATCCCGGAGTACGCCAATCCGGTTTGGGAGCCCTACTTCGCCGTCCATATTAATCGAATTGAATCAGTTCAGCGCAGATTCCTTAGGTTCGCTCTTCGTGGCCTCCCCTGGCGTGACACTATTCACCTTCCTCCTTATCCTGCCAGGCTTAGTCTGATTAGCCTCGACACTCTTGAAAAGAGGCGCAAGGTCTCTAAAATTATGTTTTTGTTTGATTTGTTGCACGGGTCGATTAACTCTACCGAACTACTCAATGAAGTGAGCATCTCCGTCCCGGCTCGAACCTTGAGGAATCACGAATTCCTCCGTGTGCCTCACCTCCGAACGTTGTATGGAATGCACGAGCCCATCGCCTCTATGTCGCGACTGTTTAATGAATTTTCCACCCACATTGAGTTCAGACGTTCCAGGCAGCGGCTGAAGGCTCAACTTCAACTAATAATTGTATAATGAATAAATCATATATCTTAAGTTTAAGTTTCAACCATGTTTCGTTGTTGTAGTAATCGGTCTTGGCGAATTTTCAGGAATAAATAAATAAATAAAGACACGTCGAGTTATTAGTGAGTCCTTCAATCTACAACTGGTTGAGTGTCCGACTCGTGTTCCTGATACTATGGGGCACAACGCGCATCTTTTCTGTCTATCTCTAACATCGCATCCAGATAAGTACTAGGTTTCAGTAAATGCTCCCTTGGGCAATTCAGACAATTGTCTTATCTCCACCCCCTCTCTGACAACCACTAACCTAAATTCCACCAAAAGGTTAGTGTGGCATTATAAAAATGCTGATTGGGCGGGACTTAATAAATATCTCAGAGAGCTGGATTGGTCTGATTCCTTTTCTATGGGAGACGGTAACAAAAGCACCGATTATATCTTGAACATCCTATGGTTTGGAATGCATCCTTTTATTCCTCATAGCTTCAAAAAAATCAATCCAACTAACACCAATTGGTTCAATTATAAATTGTGCCCTTCAGAGGAATTGAGACATATCCATAGAGATGCGCGGAATATTTGCAATTCAGTAATTAGCCGGGCAAAGTTCAATTTCGACCAAAGTGTTAGACGGAAGGTATTTTCTACTCAAAAGGGTAGTAAGGGCTTCTGGTCTATAGTAAAACAGTAGTAAATAATGTCACCTATTCGTCAACACCACAACTCATTTATAATGGGAATGTTTTTACTGAGTCATTGGACAATACCAAACTGTTTGCTGTTAATTTGGCTGCTAAGTCGTTCTTGCCACTATCATCGCAGCCACTTCCATCTCCATCACAGGCAAAAGCCGCTACACTTTCGCACTCGGGAAGTCTTTAGGGTACTTTCGAAACTGATTTTAAAATGCTGCGCCTCTGCTTTGGCTAAACCTCTGCGCAAACTTTTTCACCTGTCAATCGAGAACGCATGTTTAGATCATTTAACAACGACATTTCTATGGTCCAATGCTGTTTAATGTCCCAAAAAAACGCCCAGTTCACCCCCAGCCCATTTCAACATCCCCCCTAAACATCTTGGGTATTGAAATATCCAGCAATCTTAGCTGGACTGATCATATATTTGCAATCGCCAAAAGTGCAATGAAATGCTTTTCTACAGAGATCTAAGAAATATTACACCCCACCTGACTTAGCGCTGATCTACAAGTCCCACTTCAAACCTAGACTCGAATATAAATCCCATATTTGGGCAGGGGCCGGACACACCGCATGTCCGGGATAGACAAAGTCCAGCGTAAGGCTATTAAACTTATTGGCGATTCCGCAATCTCTGAGGGCCTTGAGTCTCTCGAGCATCGACGGAATGTCGGTTGTCTCTCATTCTTCGCTATTTCCATGGCCATTGTTCTTACGAAATTACTAGCCTGATTCCTTGTAGACACATAACAACGCGCGATACAAGAGCTAGAAGTCGCTCCTATCCTTATACTCTCCAGGTCAAATTTCGGGAATTTTTCTAAGCAGAACAACAGGAATGTGGAACAGTTTACCATCTTCTGTTTTTCCCTCGTCATATGAGCCCGAAACTTTCAAACGGGGCGTACATCGACACCTCTTTCACTCAACCTAACTAACCATTTATTAACAATTCCCTCATTTTTAATTCCTTTCCTGCCAAGGCTGTGCATCATTAGCATCATAGGGCATCCCCTGAGCTTTGGAAACATCATATATAAAAAAAAAAGAAGCAATTTCCCGAGGTTTGGCTGAATTTCTCCAGTTCTCCATCAATTCTTTTAGTAATTGCATTCATGTGCCGAACGCTTCGTCTTCAAACCCGTGTTTCCCTAGCAGGCCGAACATTGGCACACTATTAACACCGCCGGCTCTACATATTCCAGTCTATAGTCAACAGGTATCATTCTTAATGAGATTTGAGTAATTTACTTCTCGAGAGCCTAATGGGTAGGCCGTTCTGCTTTTTACGGACGCACGGAAGGCACTTAAAAAACCTTTCCTTTCGATGAAATTCCCAACGCCTCCTGGGAGCCTCGTGGACTGATTTCTATTAAACTTTATGGGCTGGTCGTCAGTTTTCTAGGGACAGAGAGAAAGAAATTTGAGGACGTTACCTCTTAAGATTTTTTAGCGAGCCTTAAGGATAAGTCCTGATGCTTCTAAATACACAAAAAAATCGATTTGAAGGCGTTACGTGTCTAAAAATGTATTTGAATCTTAGGTCATAATTCTTTCTGAACAAAAGAGAAAATTTGAGAAACTTCCTTTTTTGCATTGAAATTTTTTCAGGTAAATCGAATGCTTTTCGGAGTTACTTTTATAGAAACTTATTTTATCCTTATGTTTTCGCGTGCTGGCGGGAATTTTCTGACAATTTGAGGATGTTACCTCCCTAAAAATTTCTTCAAAAGAGAGGAATTTTAGCACATTAACTTTACAGAAGTTTTTTGATCCACATGGGTGCTCTTATGACAAAAACAAAAACCGAAAACAATTAAACGTCTATATGTTGTTGGAGCTTCATGGAGACGCCTCAATGCTTTCAGATAATTTGCAGAAAGTGATTTGTGATTTTTCTAATTCCATTTTTTTCCAATTCCATATGCAGGTCGCAAAAATTCCACAGGACCCAGAGAAGACACTTTGAGTACGGTTCCACAACATTTTTTTTCTGCCACTCTAGTGTTTCTGTAGCCCCAAATAAAAATAATTCAGTTGTTATATTCACGCCCAAGGCAGGTAGTATTATGCACGCTCCCAACATTTAGAAAAACAAACAAATACGCTCGTCAAAGAGGTAAGCACGCTCCCGCTATCGGCACAACACTTTAACACATCCGAAACTGGTGATCAATCGCGTGGGTTAAGTGAAATCTCACACGTATAGACGCGTGTGCACTGTGTGGATCATAGGTCACCTGATATTAAAATTAACTGATATTAAATTAACAATTACCTGACATTTTTTATTTTTATTCTTATATATTTTCCAGTTCCAGTTATAATCCTTATTAATCCGAGTAAAAATAAGACTCAACTGCACAAGCGTTGCCCGCTACTGCGCAGGTAGTTCTGTTATTTCAGATGCCAGTCTCGAATGAGTTAATTTACGAAAATACTTTTATTGTTTTAATTTTAAATGTTAGTCTAGAAAAAGAGTTAGAGTACCTGCACCGGGCTGGCATTTGAAAAAGTATAATTTTTACGCAGGCGTGCCATGCCTCAGTTGAGTGTCATTCAGGCGTTTTGATGCTGAACGTGCCTGTTTCAGGCTAGGTATGGGCGAGTCTAATTATTACTCGGAGCTCAAGAGAAGGCGAATTAAGCTTCCTTTGTGTTAATATTTTCGAGCCTTATTATTTGTATATATTTATTATGAGCGAACAAATTCTGGAAATTTTTCTGCTGCCAACTGGTGAAGTCTTTCCCACCCTTTAGTCAGATAGTTTACTAAGAGCCTAAAACGGAGACAGAGTTATTGATCCAACTCTGTCCGGTTGATCACTACACCACGGATGCAGATTCAAGCCGCGGCCTGTCTAGGAGTCTTTCATAAAAAAATCCATTCCGTCTATGGGCTGTTGTCTCCCTCACAGTAATGCAAAACCAAACATTCAATTTCCCTCATTCTCCTTATCACGAATTCCTTTCGGCCATAGCCATGCTAAGCGCATCATAGAGCTGAACAAATTGAGCTTTACTCAATTCGATGACAAAAATATTTGGGGTAGATTGCGAACAACCGATGTGTTCTTTCCAATGGTGTAACTTTAAATTAGAAATCCGCGAAAAATACAATAACTTCATTACATAATATGCAAGTCTATCTTTTTTCTGGGACAAGTTAAAATCTTCTAGAAAACAGCGATTAACCTAAGCCCTCTGGTAGTGTGAGATTCTTACTCACTAAAAAGACTCCTCTGGGGATTAATCAAATCAGGTCACATTAAAGCGGGTTGCTTTTGTTCCCTTACAGTCGTTTATCCTACCATCGGCCCTCGCTTCGATTGCAATGGATTGTGTAAGCATGTTCCTGTGCAATACCGCCTACATTCTGTTGGCATCCAGTTGCCCAACTTCCAGCAGACGGAATCATATGCTTGACAGGGCAGGGCATTGGCATATTATGTGCACCACCATCCCTTGTTCTTCCAGACACAATCTGCAGGTGTCATCTTCGGAGACGCATAGCTTTATTGGTTGATACCCGAAGTTACCACAATCTTTCACAAGTGCAGTCAACCATCTCAGGGTAACCTTATCCAATTGAAGTTGTTTCCATTTGGTAGTACCATCGGTCAATTGATAAGTGATAACATGACGGCCTTCCATTCCAAGTGTCCCAAGTTCGAAACTCACCGGCGGCGAACCAGGGTTGTTTTCTCCAGACAGCAGATACCGATAAAAAGGCCAGTGGGAAAATAAAGTCGGTGTTTCGGTATGCAACTTAAAGTGGAGGTCCACTTGCAATCGTTGTCTCGAAAAGGGTGAATTTCTTGTCCCACACAAGGAGTTATGGGAATTAGAGAGAGATCAGTCATTTTCAAGTCCAACTGGGCCTGTCTTTAGGAGTCCATGTTGCTCTACTAACCACTACTCTGCCCAAGCCAGTCAAGAGTTCCGAGACATGGAAATTTGAGGTCGACCCCGGTTTCACCAGATCATTCGCTTTCTCGCTTTGATTCCTGTGTGCCCTCTCACGCAGAAGAGTGTTAAATCATTCTCACAGGCCCTTGCTTTGAGTATAATAACACACTCCAATGCGAGAGAAGTGTTGATCTTCGTGACATATGAGGATGTTCCTGTTCATCACACGACCTTCTATCAGGAAGTCCAGTGCATATATCAAGGCCAACTTCTCCTCTTGGTGTGACGAGGTATACATTCCCTACGCCTGATGATGACAGAAGTTCGGTGCCATTGAATAGATACCTATACCAGCTCTACGGGTGCTGATCCTTCAGAGATTAGCGTTTCGTGGTATCTTTCGATTTCCCTTACTATACTTATTCCATCCATGGACATTTCAAGTTCCTTTACCACATGCTTTATGAGGTCCGCAATTTTTCTGTACCAAACCTATGCCAATTTCTATCATAGTCTAATCGAAGAGCTGTTGTTGCTGCAGTTTTTATCACTTAAAGAGCCAACGGCAGCAGACCTAACAGTACTTTCAGTTTGATGCGAAATCATCCCAATCATTGGACCTTGCTCAGTAGTCTTTTGGCAATCGTTTGTGTGGCTAGCAGCCACGGGACCACTGAGGTTGTGTGCGGAGAAGCCTCACCATCATAGTACAAATAGATGCTATAAATGATATCCAACTTTACCACAATGGTGTAGCGCCCTAATGTGTCTATATGTCTATTCCAGGTTAGTTTCGAGTTCAGGAATACTGTTCCCCCCAAGTTCGCCATGCGTTCTATCTGATCCTGTAACATTCATCGTATTTCCTGAGTATACATGGCATATCGGACTTGAAGCTTGTCGGAAAGTGAGTCTTCAGTAGGATCTTATTAGTCTCGTTCAGTGTCTCCGATATTTTTCCGGGTCTGTAACGAACGAATCGACGCCTATAGATAAGGTAATCGGAGATTATTATTTAAAACCGAAACACCCAAAACAAGATTGTAGTGCATGCCGATGACAGGGCATACAACCGTCATTCCACTTGAGCCGTAGTTCTAGTTATTCACGGTGCTTCTGTTGACATGTTATTCGTCAGACTAGAACAGCAGTAGTTTGTGGGGATCTTGACCATCATTTAGATCCACTCTAAGTGGAAGGCTTAACGAATGTCAAATGTTATGGCTTTGTGGTCCGATCACAAAAAAAAATCAGTCCGTGGTATCCGGGGCGTACTTAACGTTTCGTGTATATGATTTGGTTTTTCAGATAATCGGGTTACTTACCTAACCTATCCCAGAAGGAGGGCTGCTCCTTAAGGCATACGGGAAATTACCGAGAGTGTATTTATATAGCGCATAGATTCTCTCTATGTCGAGATGTTCTGGCTGGCGGATGGATTTCCCTCCTCTTTTCTCAACCAAGCTTGTGATCGGCTTCGGCGAAAACGCTAGGAAGATGCCGTATTGCACAACTGCGCAACACATAGAGAACACCCGTAAAAAAGAAAGTTGCCCAGATCAGTAAATCGTGCAAGAGTTGAATGCGTTGGCGCAGAACCAAACCAGGCGGATAGTCGGTGTAGTAGACGCCCTATGACCCATTAGGTATGGAAGGAAACAGAGAGAGAGAGATAGAGAGGTTCGATATCGATTATCTGTCACTTTCCAAATAAACACCCTATCCAGTAGGGTGTGTCACAGAGGTCATACTAGTGACTTCCTCATGTTTGGTATCGACAAAAGTCGGTACAATTCCCCTGTTTAGGATAACCGAGTTATTGGGTAAACCTATTTTTGCCGACATCCATTAGTTATAGAGAAGTAGTATAAGTTAGTAGTGGTGGAATCCACCCTAGTTTGTGAAGAAAATATATGTTTTTTCTATAGAAGAACAACATGAGTGTCCATAGATGAGTTATGAGTTAGAAATCCTATCTCAAAAAAGAGGGCAGTATGTGTTCTTAAAGGCTTGTATCAATAATAACTTGAAAAAAAGTTAACTAGATTTCGCGAAGGCTTTATTTGAAGGTCGGAATTTCAATTGGTAACTGAAGACGGTATTGCGTAAGGACCGAATACAGGAGGCTTGTGTGTGTAAAAATCTGGGTACAAAATTTAGGAGATACACCAATTTAAAGATCTTCAGCGAACTAGGAAATAACTAAACGTTTCCGCATGCACCTAAATCATATTCTAACGCATGCACTGACAGGTCTCTGATACCTTAAAGGAAACAAATCACGCAAAGACCGTCGGATTGACCATCAATCTTCGCCCATAAAATATATAGGCAAATTGCCACTCAATTATTAATTTTCTCTCGGGAATTCTTCAAGAATCAATTTCCTTAAGTCTTGCAACTTGTGTAATCACGTCATATCTGTCGCATTAGCATGACCATCACAGGCCGAGGACAAGAGAGAGACGACCAGGCAATTTCCATTCAAATCGTCTCGCCTCATCAGAATTCCTCGACGTGGAAGTAATTTTTCCGAAGAATTACAAAAACGTGAATTTCAATTCCAATTAACATTGATCGTGTCTCACCTGGTTCCCCTGTTAAAAAAAAAAATTCCTCATCGACACTACTCTTGTCCCATCTTCAGCTCACGTAACACTATGGATGGGACATACCTGTACCTGGTCGTGGTGGCTCTTAATGTTGAGCACCAACGAACCATCCGTCGTCGGATGAAGAGATACTGACCACTCATGGGCAGCGTGTAATGCACTCAACGTAGCTGCGCGGAATTTACACCACTCACCTACATTTTTCGCTGCATAATCACCTACGATATTACCGCTATTTGTGAGCGCGCAATTCGATCCGTTCTGGTGGATGTGCGTAGGCGAAGAGATTGCGCCATAGTCTGTGCTCATGGGGCCAGAACACTTTTGACACCTTTTCGGCGAATTCAATACGTTTTTGCCGCGGACTGTGTTAGTTGGGTAGACAGTCAAAACCCAGTTACGTCGAACAATGGCATCACGCTGCAGTAGAACTATGAAGAGGTGTAGATTGCGTTTTGCTTGCAGGTCTCAGGTGTGAGGTGCGATACACTTGCGTGCTATTCAAATGTCACAAAGATCATGCAGAGTCGGTCAGTTGGCTAGTTTGCTTATCCAAATCCAACTGGTTCGTCGATTTGTTGCCTCAACAGTTATGATTGCTTGCAACGCGTGATAAAAGGCAGTTGGATGTGGATTGGTCCATTTTTACGTAGCGAGAACCGCCAGCGGTAATGGTAATTGAAACTAATTGCAACTAGATGTGACCTGGATGATAATTATCTGGGACTGATTAGGATTCTCAGAAGAACATTGACATGCAGATGACGACGTTCGAACCTGTTCCCTGTAGGATGCCTAGATTTCTTGCATGACAATAATAGCTCTGCTCGAAAACCCACAATCGATAACAAGAGTTTCTGTCAGGTAATTAATACGGCACGTAACTGTTAGGAATTCCGTTCAATAGTCTCGCTACTTCCGCTCAGGAGTAGTCACGTACGAATTTCTACTCCAACAAAAGTGAAAAGCACTCTAATTCTCTCATTCCTTTAATTGCTGACTTAATCGGCTCGGCCCGGGCTGTGTTGAATAGAAAGAGGGCTCATGTCAGATCAGATGAACTGAAAGTGTCCGAATCGAGAGCAAGAACATGAACAAGAACAAGTTGGACCGGTTTTAGGATAAATTAAACCGTCACAAGTGGCCAGAGCCAAAGCATTATGCTAGCGCATTTTGACGCAGTGCACTTGTGCGCATGCTTAAGTCATTCAAGTGATTCCAATGCGCATGAGCGCTTTTCTCTATTGTCCGAATTACCCAAAAACGTAAAACTTATTGTGTCAACGCAAAATGTCAAGTCGCACATAAATTTCAGTTTTGTTATTTGGATCGAATGCCATGTTGTTTTGTGACAGATTCCGTTTTGGGGGTCAGCGAAAGATTATCATAAAATTGATTATATTCGCGTCAATTCTGGGTGGAATGCATCGATTCTTTTCACTTAATTTTCACTGGTGAGTTACGACGTGAGAGTGGTGGACTAAATAAAGTTCACGGAGACAGTTCGAAAAGCAGGTAATTTTGAAGATCAATGCCAAGGTGATGATGTCGAAGAAGAATTTACTTTGCTAATATTCTGAAAGTTTTTGAAATTCTGTAGGAGGTGGTACACCTAGCTATGGAAACACTTTTACTTCCTAAAGACAGTCCATAGAATTCGACGGAAACTATTTGGAATGGAAATGTGGGCAAATTCTTTGATGGGACCGAAGTGAAAGGTGTCATGCTGATTGGGGTCAATGATGACAAATGTGTGGTTGGAAATAAAGGCTTATAAAGCGGCGGAACTGCCAAAACCTATTATGTTGACCATCTAAATTTCTTAAAATAAGCTGACAATATCGACGGGAGGAAGCAATGGACGCCCATGAACTTAGGCAATAACGCCGAGCACCGAAAGGTCTTATTTATGGTATACTCGACAACGATTAGCTAATCATTGTAGTATTCTGTTACCTGAGTATACAAAGTCTCCGTCTCCTTAAAAACCTGCCAATCTTGAAGGACGCTCAAGGCTCGTCAGTTAAGTTGGTGATGTACACTGATATGTAACATTCTTGCCTATCACCGATCTGGCTTTAAGTCCCTATAAGGACTCGTGCCAACACTCATATTGCCTTCCTGCTTGCATAGATAACTATGAGATCGTAGAGGTGACTACTCAAGGCGAACCGAGATAACAGAGAACCCTAACACATGGATTCAAAAACCAACTCTAAAGAAGGCAACGACATCAGCGCTGAATTGATCTCTTTCTGTTCAAAAATGTTGAGATCTCCTATCGACACACTATCTCTAAGACCAGCAGCAAGAATTTAATAAAGCTGGCATCCCGATGTAGCGGTCGCGACATAATGTTAAACACAGTTTTATAAAGACTTTTACTTTTCAAACTTAGATTGTAGTTTATAGGTGAGACGTAGAAGATATTCCGATGATCTAGAAGATTAGAAGTACGATACTACTCATGAAGAAGACTCCAACTCTATAACGGACTTGGGAGCAGCCGGTTTTTTCCTTAACTTAGAGTTCAAATAAAATAAAGTGGTTGATATGCTGCAGGAAGGTGAGAGGCGTTCCGAACACCCGCCAATGATAGATGGCTGGTTGGTTGGTTTTCGAGAGGAGAAAGATGTGTCTTCCATGCACTGAGGCCTATAGTGGCCCGTTGTACGCCCCCTGCTCGGCAGCGTAACCGAAAGTCCACTGTCGAGCCAACTGATCCCCGTAACGAATTGGATAATTCGATTATAACCTGATTTCTTAACTTCTGCTAAATCTTCGTAATGATAGATACTGTAGAATGTTTAAAGCTCTCTACGAACTCTCACCTCGGCAATAAAAATTCATGATGAGAAAGCAAAAGCAGCAAATAGTCCTCGCAACCGCCACCTTGCCTTAACGCAAAAGAGCGTAAACGAAATAGGAACCCCTTTCAAATACATATGTCTGAAGCGAAACGTCGATCTGGACCTACAATGAAAGACAGGAATAAACTGAAGACCGCAACATAAAAAAGAAGTGGAAAAAGGCTCAACAACAGACTATCATCAACCGGAGAATCCTGCTCCTGTACCTGTACCCGTTTTAGATCTATGCGTGTACATGGAGATCTCTCATGTTGTCACCTCTTCATTCCTGTTTCAAGCGGCGGTATTAAAACTTATACCAAGAACGGTAATTCGTTTCTATTCTAAATATTCTAATTCTAACTTCCGAAGGATGCTAGAATGACCGTTCATATCCTTCTTTCAGCAAGTCTGACTGCGATTGTCGCTGTCATACTTCTTCAATATGTCCAGTACCAACAGGTCGAGCATGATTCCCAAAGCCGCTGTGGGCATAGTGCACAAACACGTAGTTATACTCAGACGAAAAGCTCTCTATAGTTTTCAAGCTGCATCTCTTACGTATAGAGAAACGCTCTTCTATATTCCTCTTCCAGTTAAATTTAGAGTCTAATAGGTACCTACGTGGCTTCACCAGAAAGAGTTAGACCTTTTCCTCCCATTATTGCGAGCCTGAAATCTGAGATTTCGTCCTTTTTATGACGAGCACAAGCCCCGTCTTTGAGCGATTAACACTCAATCCACTGTTCGAGGCCCATTTTTCCAGCTTTCCGAGTGCATAACTATTCGAGCTTCTCGCTGATGGTTGTCAAGAATCTGCCGGACACCAAAATCGCAAGGTCATACGCATATGTAGAAAGTGTGAAACCTTCCTTCTCAAGGATTTCGTCCGTTACCTCTAACCATAGGTGTGGGAATACTTCCTGCCGAAGGGTCGACGCATCATAGTGTTGGACCCTGGCCTGTGGCTACATCATAAAAGAAAAGTGAGCGGAGACAGGAGGTTAAATTAGGTTAGAGGTGGCGCCTGCTAGTCTACTAACCAGCCAGCCTCACGCAAACCATGTGATACCATGTGTTTGAAACTCCTCCTGTTTAGGTACTAACAATGCTGGACGATGTTACAAACAGCCACAGCAATTATGATCCTAGCTAGTTCTTTAAGCTCTACAGCAATCTCTCTCAGTTCGCAGAAAAAGTATTTACTGAACGTCATATACCTTCTTTCTGCCATTTCAGGGCATTAACATAGCACCTCCTCTTCTTCCGTACAAATTCTGCAGAAGTCATTGTGAGAATTACGCCTGCGGCCTGAAGTCTTTACCGAAGAGACAATGTCCAGTAATTACAGCTGTGATATGTCTTACATCACCGCCATTTCTCTCCAGTTAAACCGCGGGGGTTTTTTTTTAAATTTAATATCGGCCAAGCTGCCTCGAGAGCAGCCAGGTTAGTAACTTCCCCATACATCATTGGCAGCTGGATTGCCTTTGGATCATTTCCTTTTTTACGGACTCCAGAGGTCTTCTTACCGATCTGTCTGCTAGGGAAGCGGTCATACTTGAACCGATGGGTTGCCTCAGCACCCGTTTATACACTGCATTAGTCCTGTAGTCGATACGCGTTGGGATCAAATAGTCAGTGGTTCCCTGCCGATATCTTCCAAGATAGTCGCATTAGTCAGCCCTTGCACTTTTTGCAACTATACATTTATTATGGAAGTCTAGATGTAGGAGATGAAGCGTAGTCTCTGTTGCAGCGGTTGGCGTTGTATGCAAATCCGCTGTGATACTTAAGCAACGCTTTGTTTGACATTTCTAGTCTCAGTATCTCCCAGTCTAGATTTAATCTGTCGCCTTTTCATCATTACCTCCAGATATAAGGTTCAATATATAAAGTCCTTAGGGCGTCGTGAATGGCCTACGTCTAAATATTAGTGAATAGTTAAAGCCCCTCAATATCAAGAAAGGCACCCATAGTATATTCTTTATTCTTAAGTGACTTTTCCATAGTACATGTCACTACCTTTAGCGAAGTTTTCACCGATCTTTCTCGTAAGCATCTTGGGAAAGGCAGGAGGTTGTCCACAATCAACACCGAAAACAGAGGAGATTATAAATCTTTTTGTGTAGCGCCTGTGAGAAGTCTTCCTTCTCTACTTTAGTCACTTCAGCGCAGGACATTATTTGAATAAATTTTCAAACAAATAACAATTTTTAAAAAATGGATTAATTTTTTATTTATTTTAAGTAATTCGCAAATAATTATTTGTTATTTGATCGACTTTAGTTGAATTTTAAATAATTACTTGTTATCAGTTCGTGCGTTATTAATCAACTAATTATTCGCAAACAATTATTTGTTATTTCTTTCTGGTTCCTTTAACCTCTTGCGGGTCATAGGGCGTCTACTACAGCAACTCTCCACCTGATCCTGTACTACGTTAACGCCTTCAACTCTTGTCACGGTTTGTAGCTCAGGGTACTTTACTTCCCTGCGAATTTTCTCCATGTGCTGCACGGCCGTCCAATTCGGCGTTTTCCTTAAGTCCCCTACGGATTCCAATCAAGAGCCTGTTGAGCGATGCCAATTGGCTCTTTTTTCAGTGTGTGGCCTATCCATTGCCACTTCTTGCAATTAATTTATTAAATAATGAATAATTATTTGAAATTTGAAAAGTTTTCGAAATAATAAATAAATTGGATTTTTGAATTTATTTGAGTTTTCACCTTTTAATTTTATTCAAATAAAAAATGCCCATCATTGCTTCAGCGTTATTGCCATGTTCAGACATTGAGGCAATAATTATACGATAAATGGCAGTCGACGCAATGAAGATAGTCATCGTAGAATTCATCGTATAGACGAAAATCTCAGCCCTTCCGAAGAAGAGTAAGATAAAATCTGTTTCTATTCAAGGATTACACTTTACTCAACGAGGTTTCAATAGTACTCACGTAGCAGATCTCACTAAAACTCCTATAATCCCACCCAGTGCCAGTCACCGGCTTTCATGCATGTTTTCACACTCGAAGATGCCATCCATTAGGATAATATTAGTAGCTTGAAAGCAAGTACTCAGCACCTACCAGAGTCTATAACACTGTCCTCGGCTTGCGCCCCAATGCACAAGAATTTATTACTCTCTAGTATAATTCAATGAATGGACTTTTGATGGCCCCGTTTTCTAAAAGATTTTAGTTAGACGTGCGGAACAAGTAAAGTAAGTGCAAAGCTTTCAAAGACACTTTTATTGTTCCACAAAATGTTGCGACTCTAGGCAGCTTCCACTTTGCGGTCTGTCACCCCAACTATAATTAACCTAAAATATCCGAAAAGTTAACTGTCACGGAAAGAATTGCTTAAAATCAATTCTTATCTCAATCTTCAGGCGCGAATGAGGAATCTAATTGGTCAGGCACACATCGCACAAGTCCTTAATTGAGCACATCATTAAAATTTATGACCGAAGATTGCCTATCGACAAAACGCGGGAAGTAAACGAAATTATTCGCGCTAGAAACGAACCGGCTTTGATCGGTAAAATATTTTCATCAGTTTCCGGATGACGATGGCGACATGCTGCGCGGCCAAACCGAACCTTCTCTCGAATTCTTTTCCTTTTAGAGATTTTCTCATTGTTCGCAAGATCTTTTGCCCTTTCAGTCGTAATCTCTTGTGTTTTATTATGACGACGATGCACATATGTAAGTCCAATTCTAACGGTTCTATCAACTACTAGCAGCAGGTATGGCATTATCACTTGGCTCGCATAATTGATATCGAATTACACCGGCCAATAACCGACCCGGGTCGGATACCAGATGGATTAGGCGATCTGCAGAAGCATTCGATCATCGACAATCGTCGGCAGTAATATAACTTGATTGAAACCCTATGCCAAGTGGATTGGATACCAGGTAGTGGGTATAAGCGCGTTCAAAATGCTATGCGTGCGCGTTCTTACTTAGGCTACTCGTACAGAGGAGATCACGGGGCTTCTGTGACGACGACTGTCGAGTAGGTTTTATGGCAATTGCTACTTAGTCCGCGTCTTTGGTTTCCTAAGGAGAGGGGGGTGGGCTGGATAGAATCGTTTTTGCGCGAGATTCTCATGAGATTGATGACGTTGAATTTCTACTGACATTAGATATCACCGTTTCTAGGCGTGCGGTGGACCTCTGTATGGTCTCAAAGTCACCCCGCATACAATTTTTGCATCGCCCGCAATAACAGAGAGACACATAAATTGCGACCATTTGCTACTAACTTGCCGCTAATTTCGCGAGATGAATGTAGAAGGACGGGTACCTGCAGGAATTCTAGGTTTTTATTCAATTTTTCTATTTCTTAATGACATAATGGGCTGGCACCGGGCAGCAGAATTGGACCTCACCAACCGGATTGCTTGATGGTTCAAGACAGTGAAGTGATCCGACTCTGACATCTAATAAGAGTAAAGTGAAAAGTGTGTTTACGGCTCCTCTACCTTTGATGGTTTCGCCCAACTATTTATAGACGACTATAACTTGGAGTTCTCTTCAATTGCCCGCGGGAATTCATTTCAATTATTTTCAAATCAAATGAAAATTTCTCGACTTGTTTTACGTTTTTATTCGGTTGCCAACTTGATTGCAATTTTTTTTTTGCAAACGGAAAGGTGCGCACAGTCTCAGTGGTGGAAACAATTTTCTTTTATGATGAAGAGAAGGGTTGGAAGCGAGATGCCAACTAGCCAACTAGCCAACTAAGAAATATTCAATTTTTACGGCATTATTGCTAAGTTAGATAGTCGTGATTCAAACGAAGCAGCTGGACTAATGCTTTGGCTTAATTTTGGAATGTGTTCCTTAATGCGTTTTTACAAGTACTTTACTTGGCTGGGCAACGAACCGCAATTTCTCAATTGGGTAGGTCGACGCGCATATTGCTTTTAAGTCCCCGATTAGGGATGGTTGGTGGAAGTCACGACCCAATCTTCTTGTTCAGGGTCCAATCAGTACTAAGGTGTGCCATTTTGTACCACATCTCGTGGCCAAGTAGTAATTGTATGTCTGCGCGCGATGGGTTAGGAGATCGTAAAGGAGTTAGAGTAAGAGGTATAGGGAACTTAAATGTATTGTTTTTGCATTAATGCGAGCTAAACAACAACCCAGAGACGGAGCACATTTCTTTAATTTTTATTAAAAACTCACGGGGAGATCGAAGCTCGAACCCAAGGATCGTGGATGAGAATGAGCTCACGACTTTTACTGCTATTAAAGGAGGGACACATCGCCCTGGATATGGCGCACGTGGATAGGCTGCTCCACCTGAAGTTGCAGGTCCCAGGAAAATGTGAACCGTTTCCACAGGAGAGCTTGGCCTGCACCGCCAGTACATCGCCCCTCCTTTTTTCCTCTGTGCCGCTGTGACCTAGCACCCAGAGCAGGGTGTCTCCAATACGCTAACAGAGAAGGAAAAGTTCATCCCGAAAACGTTCTACCAATTTGGAAGATACGATAGCCGAGTCGAGAGCATTAATATCAGTTTGGCTGGCGGAAAAGATGGCGACCCGTCCTCCGGGAGGTAGTGTTTGTTTTGCAGTCTGACAAGCATTTAGGATAGCGAGCAATTCAGCCAGGAAAACTGTCGCATGATCCAAAAGTGGATAAGGCTTTGATATGTAGAGTGTCTCCGAGAAAATACCCGCACCGACACCGCAGTCGTCTTAGAAACCTCAATGAATATCGTTGTGCCGAAAGCCTCCATCACTTGTCGTTGTTTCACTCTGCTCTGTTAGAATCTTCACCGCACAGAACAGATATTTAGGCGCTTTATTGAGAATTAAATTATACATAAAAACTATCAATTTTATTGTACTATCGTATCATCTAAAGAGTGTCATAAAACGTGCGGAATGAAAAAAGAAACGTTATAAAAGCATCGCAGTCCATATATAAAACGCAGATAGTTACTAAAAGTGTCGTTAAGCCACACAACTACAACAACTATCAAACGAGGGAGACTACCAAACATAAAATGATGAAGAAGCAAATTTTTAACTAATTTTGCACCCAGGTTTCTAGATAAGATATTGGCAAGGTCTGCGAAGTCCACCATAAATCCCTCCAAGAGTGTTATTAACTTGATCACATCATTTCATCGAAGAATCAGTAATTACTTCAAGATTCCTCGCATAATCCACACATGGTAACTGCCATTCGATTAGTCAAATATCGGACCATCTAAGATCCTGATTAAAATTGTAACTGCTACAGTATACCTGCACATTGTCCGCAGACATATGGACTTTTACATCCTCAATCACTCTAGGAAGACCATTTATAAAAATACTGAATAGAGGAGAACCCAATATAGAGCCTTGAGGAACTATAGATGCAAGCGGGAGAAGCTCCGACAATTTATACTCCAATTTAATCTGCTGTCTGGCACCTATCAGACAAAAAGCTCCGTATCATACGGATAGCTGAGAAAGAGACAGCGAAAAGGGACGACAATTTAAAAATAAAGATCTTGTGATTAACACTGGGAAAGGTCTGAACAATCAGAACAGTCAAGCAATACTAGAATACTTAGCAATACGAAAGTCATGTGCTATTTTGAGCAAAGCTGTTTCATAGCTGTGTTGGGAACGAAACCCCGACTGCCAGGAACGAAGAAGCCCACTTGCCTCTTTTTAGGACCTTAGATAGGAAAGACAAGTGACTAATCGGGCGGAAATCATTTACATCAATAGGAGATGAATTTGCGCATGTGGCGAAAACAGTGGTCACTTTCTTTCCAGAATGAAGGGCAAAATCTTAAAAAAAACGAGAGTGAATTTCATCCAGCTCAGTGGAATCAGATCTTATCGAGATTATATCTCATCAACCTTCAAACAGCGGAAAGAAAAGTTACATCCAGGCACAATTGTTGTTTATTCAAAGGCATCAACTGAAACTTTACTCGACCCCGTGATGTAAAAGGGCATTCAACTCATTCGGATCATAATTACACAGAGATTTATTATCTTGCCCGTCACAAACGCCAGATTACCTGAGATTTTTCCAAAGCTGCTTGGGAGGCATTTCAGCAAATTTTTGAAGTAACGCCGTTTAGCTCACATAATCACTGCAGCCGTGATGAATACGGTAATAGAACTCCTTCTGCGCAATAAGAGACGATATTTTGGTAAAGAATAAGGAAGGACTATTGGATCGAACATTACATCTGATCAGAAGAACATGTTGATCATGCAGATATTTAATATGAGAAGTTAGAATTTCTACTTTAGAGTCCACTAGAAGCTCCTAACCAAGGTTGGATAAATTTATATTATTATAATTACTAAATGACACACTCTTAGGTTGGTAGAGATACAGAGGTAAGCCATGCCATAGAATATCATGATCGAGAAAGCTTGGAGGAAAGATCTGGTTCAAAACAAAAACGCGATTAATGCCAGAGACAAGAATCAAGTCTAGCTGTGATGGCCATACCGAATTGTATGTATGTAATATTAAGACAAAACTGCTAGAGCCTAAATCATTACAGAGGACGCCGACATTAAAATCTCCTCCTAGAATCACGTTCCGATACATCGGAGTACAACGACTTAAGGTTTCCTCAAAATCATTCATTATATTTAGTTTGAAAACTCACGGCGGACAGTATATGGCTCCCAAGGCACACCAACTTCCATCCCTTCCTGCGAGAAAAGTCAATAATTTTGGCTTTAACATCCTCCTTTAAATATAATGTCACGCCACCTCCCAATTGTTCTTTCCGATCATTTCGAAATAGTTTGTAAATCTGTAATGAAATAGGGGAAGAAGTTATATGGTGCTGTAACATCAAACATGGCAATAGAGTGACTCACTTTCAGCTGTAGAATAAGGGGAAAGTGTTCGGAGGGTATCATAAAAATGTGTATAATGGAACCTGATCGGAGGACGTTGGCCTGTTGGGTGATACTATGTCAGAAACTAGGAAGTGTCCACTGTGATATCAATTGCGCATAATTTTTCCGTTACTATTAATGAGTGTATCGCCGCAGGCAACACGCCTTGTATTATAGTCCCCTCCTTGGACAAAGCCATCAAATTCTCCTAGGGTAGCTATAAGTTCGTTCATATCATATTTCAAATGTGGTTTGTTGGAATGTAGATACTGCCTTATAGCATTTTCCTCTATACGGGTCAAGCGGGTCATCCCTAGAGTCCCTGCCCGTTGTCGTCTTAGCGTGGGGTACCTGGACTCATCCTGTTTTCCTCACTTGACCTTAATTTCTCGAGTCAACACAAGCATTTAGTTATGATACAGCACTCCGAGCCATTCGGCCTCCATCCAATAGTGCCCAACAGCCTTCTTCTTCTGCTTGCTAAAGCAGGACTATGACGCACTAAGTGCAACGCGTTTTCCTGCTCCTCTAGACAATACCTACAAGTATCATCCTTCAAGATATTCATCTTCCTTAATGACAGTTGAAGTTTCCATGCTCTGTCACTAGTACCATTAGCCATCTCAGAGCCCTCAAATTCATATCTAGGACCCTCCTCTGTTCCACAATTCTGGGCGATTTAATCGCCAACTTAACCTGACCATGTCTCAAAGAGGCCCGCTGTATTGTCCCTGTCCAGGCAGTGAACGGTTCCGGACTCTGGAAGCTCGAAGTAGCACTCAGCTTAGCCAGACTGTCTACTCTCTTCGATTCCTATATGTCCTCTCACCCAAGCCAGTGTCACCTCATTCGATGAAGCACACCAGTTGAGTTTGTGGATACAATCCAAGACCAAAGCTCCATTGAACTATGTACTGTCCATACACTTGATTGTCGAGTACCACAACAATCTTATCTCCAGCTGATGATCTAGTGCATAGACCAGAGCTAACATCTCCGCTTGGTTGTCTGAGGTATATGACCCCATGTTTAGTAGGGTATTCAGATTGAAGTCCTTAATAAAAATTCCTGGAGATACGGTCTGGTATAAATCGAGATATGAGCGATCGAGAGGATCCCTCCTGTAGAAGTCAGGAAGTGGATCACTTCTCCACTTTTCCTCCCCAATATCTCTTCCAATTCGCTGAAGCATAGACTGCAGAGTGCCTGATATCTTACCCTGGCCAGTGCCACACAGGTAGTAAAAAATACTTTATTTCGTGCCCTGCAACTGCGACAATATGCGTTAAAAGGGATGCCGATTGCCCAATGGCCCGTGCACACCGCCATTGCCCTGGCGACGTCCCTTCGGGATCTAGTTAAGAGCTCTTGTGTTTCTTTTATTTTATAAGTCGGCCATATCTTCCTAGACCTGTGCCAATTTGCACTTCCTCCTCCGTCCTCTTCACATATGCTGAACTGCCCACTTACAGAGATCTTTGATGTTCATGTCCACAAGGCCCTGCTGACGCTTTGAATTGTTTCCTCTACATGTCTTTTTCAGGTAAGCCTTGAGTCTGAAATATCCCCAAATACTGAGAGTTCGACTGGTCTAAAATCTACATTTTTGCTTCTCCTCGTGAAAATTATGAGATCAGAATTCCTTGCATTTATAAAAAGCTCCTGAATTTTCCTCTTGCCATAATTGCTATCAAGCTATAGCGTAGTAATGAGTCAACAGTAATTTTCCACAGAATATAGTACTCCTCTCTGTGGACATATGAGGATTGAAAGACCCTCCTTCGACTTGATTCTCTTCTCGGGATATTTACTGCTCTCGTCTTTAACATATTGATAATCCATCTCCTCACGATAGGATTAGTTCCACGTCAGATAACAACATCCTCCAGCCTTCTGAAGTCTATATTGTCAAAGGTTCCTTGCTATTAAGCGTCTGATCTGCTACACCCACCATTCGGTGAAGTATCGTCCCGGTAGATCTACAAGGGCAATAAGGGCGCTGGCTCCTACTTAGTGGATAAATCACGAGCTTCGTCCTTTCGATGTGATAACCAGTAGCCTTCTCCATTGTTTTTAACAGAAAAGACGTCAGGTGCAAGGGTCTGAAGACCTCCGACTCCGTGTAGTCTTTTCTGTCCGGTTTTGGAAGAAATATAACCTTAGTCTTTGTCCAAGAAGCTGGGATGTACTCTATTGACAGATATCTTTCCCGTTTTATCTTAAACCAGTCCGAGTCGAGGGACCGGGTTATTTAAGACCATATTCTGAAGTCGATAGACGTCACAGATATTTTTGATATTACTTGAACCCGATTATCGACTAGTCACTCATGGCGCTCGAAACCCAGAACTCGTAATGGATCACTCCTGCGATCTTGGGAGGTCGCTGACACTGACATTAATTCGAGAGAAAATTTTGCAAACAAAACACAAAGCAATTTTCCATACATCACGGATTAACATAAACAAGCACTCGAAGTCAGACAATTGCGTAAGTACATGTAGCGCTGAACACTACGCTTGGCATGCTAATTAAGACCTAGAGAAGTCCGCTCGATTATAGTCCATGGTCAGTAGCAAGCAACCGTCGCAGTCGTCAAGTTCAAGACCATTCATCAAATCGCAAAGATTGGGCTGCGTCTCAGCGACTTGATCTGTTGTCAATTCGAGTGCGCGCGCAGCTAGGCTAGGCACAAATGGCAGAACGACAAAGTATTGTAGTTCGGTTCTTCAGGCAAGATGAAAACAATTCAGTTGTTTTGTGGTAACTGTAAAATGAAGAGAAAGCAAATATAGACATGTCCACGAAATTTACCGCGAAAAATCAATTTTATTACCTAAGGATGGGGACCATGGCCAAGATGAGATAGCAAGGCATAAGCTCCCCCTCCAGCTCCAACACCAAATGGTTAAGGAAATAGTTGCCGTCGTTGAGTCAATAGAAGGCAATTTTCGTACTTTAGGCGGGATCTTCTTGCGATTTATCAAGTGCGACAGTGTAAAATCTCCTGCCTGGAAGTCTGACACCAATCCCCCCAGGGAAACAGGTGGTGTGGATTGCGGAGGAGTTATGTGACCCCATTTACTCGAAGGTCAAACGATTTTGCGTAATGTCTTGATTCCCACCTTAAGTAAGAGGTTTCGGTAGAAATTAAGTGGCTCCCGAGGTGATTCTCGAAAGCAGGAAGAGTGTGGTATTCAAATAATAGCCGCAAAAGGTTAAGAGATGGTACTCCGAGCAAGGAATGGTTTGTGGCATAATCTTCAGAGAAAGACTTCAATTTATTTCTGTTTGGACACGGTTGAGTGCCGGTATTTCTACAGCAGACAAGTGTTATACAAACAGTGGATAGTTACTTCATCCTAGATACCGCTGCTGCCGGAAATCGTTTAACTAAAGTTGTCACACGTTACTCCGATGCATATTAAAGGTTTTGGGGAGAAGTAACAGGCGAAAAATTTACAACCATTCATCCTGACTAGGAACAATTATTACCATTTCCAATGGCACTCAAACACTGTCCTCAACCATTGTGCCACTTTGTAAACAAGTCCGAGTTTGAGGCTTCATTACTCTCCAGCAGTTGCAAATTGTTTCGCGAAGTTTTCATCGCTTGCCTATGTAAAAACTTTTCTTGTCCGCGGGTTTTCCCCTATTGGAAGTTATCGTGCAATTGCGAAAATAGTTTCCTTTTCCGTGTAAAACTAGACGCCGTAAAAAATCTTAACAGCGGCAATTGAGCCTCACCTTTTGTAATTAGTTCGCCAGGAAAACAACCCACAAAGTATCCAAGTCCGAGGCCACGGCACCATTACAAACGTAGAACTGTCTAGTGCGCCTTGATGGCGTTTCTTATCTTTCTAGGGAAGTTGTTAGCCGTGTACTTTATGCCATTTGGAGTCGTGGCTTAGGAAACTTGAACGTGAAACAGAATCAACAGCACTAGAGGTCATTTGTTGGTCCCCAAAGTTCTCACCTATGCTGCTGTCGTCAAGGTCCAGACGTAAGCGATAGAAAGGTAAGAATTTATGTAGCGTAAACTTGAGCCTGACTTACAAGGAACATAGCTTTACTTCGAAATTGTCTAATCTCCTTGAAAAGATGCAACACATCACTTTGGTTGAATCTCTTCCGCTTGGGGATTAGTCTTCAATTAAGCTCTTGGCACGTAGAGTGTCCCATCGATTGGAAAAGGTTCTCTGTTTTGTGATTCTGGTTACTCTTGTTAGGGCTAATAAAATTTTAGTGCTACCTCACATGCTGCCAGCTCCACCAACGCTGCTTCCTCTGAGTGGACAGCTGCAGATGTTCGATCAAAGTTTCTTTATTAATTCTTGATGACGTGAGAACCGTAAATCTTCCATCGAACGCTTTTGTGAGATAAGCAAATAACATGCGAGTTGTAATGGAAATTGCATGGACGTGTGCAGTGGAGTAGAAACGAAAAATTGCCCATTTATAGCGAGTAATTGTAGTGACAAAGCAAATTTTCCCATCAACAAGAGGGAGAAAGATATTAGAGGTTTGCAATTAACGAACGAACTTGAAATATGCTTGCTTAACGGACGGGATTTTTGTGACCTCGTCAAAGACTGGGAAACCCATTAGTTCTGAGGACGAAAGGATTCCAGTTCATTAGATATCGGAAGGTCAGTGCAGAACTAATTAAAATCTTTGATTTATTGCCTGTCCACGTACTGCTGCAGTATGTCTCTAGTTTTATGTGATGATTGATAGGAGGAAGCTAATTGCGATTGGAATGAAACCGCAATCCCGGTTGGAATCCGTTTTTTATTTTGCTTTCAAAGTTGTCGTGTTCATTCGAAAAGTATCGTTTTGTCATTCTGTCTCCACAAATGTAGCTTCGATTTTAAATTTGCCTCTCTTTTAACAAAAGTGCCAGTCTCCGTTCAGTAGAGTGAATTTTTCAGGAACCACCTCAACAGATTCTGAAACACCTGACAGAGATGGACATACTTGTTCTATAAAACTCTAGCGAGAACCGTCGGACGATCTATACTCTGAAGAGCATCATTCGTCCCTGCAGTCTTGATAATTACATGTAAACTAAAAAGCAATAGATCAAGAATAGATTCCTAAGGAAGACCGGAACGAATTTTGAAGAGAAATTATCATATAGAGAAGAAATTCGAAGTCTAGAAGAAGAAGAAGAAGAAGAAGAAGAAGAAGAAGAAAATTCGGATCATAAAGAAACACATGCCGAGGCATCCAGACTTAGGATGATCGTCTTCAATAAGAATGGAAAAGGAACTTTGGACTACCACATACGGGAAGCTGTTAAATGCACTTCTTGAGAACCACTTCCCGGGGAGTGGGGACGTCGCCCATAATCAGAGAATGCTTTCGGAGGGATCTAATACTGACAGGGCTGGCGATCTTTTAAGGTCTATAGTCAGCGAAAGAACCATAGGATGGGCGGTAAATTCATTTAGTCCCCTAAAATATCTGGATCGACGGGATAAGACCACTTATTCTTCAGAAAGCACGAAGTCATATGATAACATGGCTGGTGTTGGATACAGAAGGTGTCTCTGACTCGGACACATACGCACATTCTCGAAGTGCTAGGCTACTGGACATGTTAAAAAGATAGGTAAGGCAGGGCTACCAAATTATAAAAAACCTAGCATGCCTATACTAAGGGGACGTCGATAGAGAGCGCTGCACGCAGATTGAAAGATCTCTGGAGTTCATGCAATATACACTGTGGGGGCTTTCTAGCCGTTGACGGTATTTTTAAAAATATAAATACGGAAGTCATTCATAACCGACTGAGGTGGATGGGGATTCATAAGGTTCTATGTGAGTATTGATTCAATGCTCCTCAGCAGAAAGGTAAGCTTACGCATGGACGACTCAATGCTGAGTGGCAACTCAATGGTAAAGCGCGAGTATGAGGAGAGGAGGTATTACAACATCTCTTGTGGTTGGAGGTTATGGACGAAATCTTGAATAAACTGGAAAACTAGGGTTGCATAGTTTCTCCAGAGAGAGGTTCGAATACGCGCTTGGAAAGCGAGAAAAGTGGGTCTTTAATAGCGGCCTGCACAATAACTCTCCAGAGATGATGCTTGTGCTTTTCACCAGGAACAGGAAAACACTAGAGTATAGGCTCCCAATGCTGGCCCAATTCTTGTGGTGAAATGGGTATTGATTCTTTACTACGGCTCACTAATTTGGTCGACGGCTTTGGATAAGAGGGGTAACCTATAGACCCTAACGAGGCTGCAGACAGCGGCCGGCCTGAGAATGACTGAATGTCTGTATACCACGCCCACAGCGGCCGTGCAGGTCATGCTGGACCTGTTGCAGAAGTATTGCAGCGACAAGGACAGGCAAACTGCAGGTTGTAGGGTACTAAAAGGAGAGGGCGAACGGGCTTTCTAGTATCTTTCTGAAGTTAGACTACATCGATTACAATGTCGACATGGACGACCGGGTCTGAGATATGAACTTCAATAGAAGCTCAAAAAAGGAAAAACACTTGTTTTTCTTCCACAATTAGGAGTGAGATGGATGTTTCGACCGGAGTGCAAGTGGTCATCATCAGCATGGTGCTTGCACTCCTTACCATGGACATGGTGCAAGCACCATGCTGATGATGACCACTTGCACTCCGGTCGAAACATCCATCTCACTCCTAATTGTGGAAGAAGAACAAGTGTTTTTCCTTTTCATTTTTTGAACAAATGACTTCCACCAAGTGCTGCTGAAAGGTAACTTCCTGATCATTCAATAGAAGCTTTAGTACAAAAAATCTGCTAGTGAAAATGTGACAGGGATAAAGTAGCGGAAGCATTGATGGAAGCATCAGAGATTTCTATACATACGGACGGACTAAAACAAGTGCCACACAGCTGCTGGAGTATACTCCAGCAAATGGGTGGACCGAAGAGTTGAAAGCCTTTTAGGATACGGCGATTCTCATCTGGAAGTTACACATTCAAGTGGTAGCAACCGGGCAATGTATCCTAGAATTTAGATAAGTAGCTAATGCGGGAGGAGATAAACTCTTGAAAGATCCCCCTAACTCCAACACAGGAACAGCTCAACCTTCTGTTGAATTCTAGTTAAGTAGGGTGCGTCTGGGCAAATCTTTGCTCACCTGGAAATTGAACTTGGCGATCCTCTTATCAAACTTATTGATCTCATACTGAAAAGCAGGATCATTGTCTCCAGTTTGGGAGGATCTAATATTCAAAGAGTGGTCACTAGAGGTACTCCTCAGGGAGGAATCCTTTCACCACTCTTATGGAACATTACTCTGGATGAGTTAATCATAGACCTGGAGCAGTCTGGTCACAAGGTTATCGCCTACGCCGATGATATTGCAATGATATGTTCAGAAAAGCACCCAAACACACTGGCTGAAGTGTTACAACGGGCCCTCAACATGATATTATTCTGGAGTGATGGGTGTGCATTGGCTCTACACAAGTGTCATACTTACATATGGGGTGATTGTCTGGTAGCCTGCACTAAATATATCAACCCATCACAAAGCAATGGATAAAGTACAGAAAATGGCAACACTGCTGATAACAGGTGTTCTTAGAACCACACCTTCTAAAGCCCTGAACACTATTCTCCACCTTCTACTGTTGGATATCTTTGACAAGCAAACCGCATCCTCAGCCGCCATTATGCTTAACTCAATCCAGACCTGGAAACGAACTGACTTCGGTCACTCCAAAATCTTGGACAGAGGAACTGCCAGCAATATCGACTTTACCTCGCCCAAGCCTTTCTTTGAGACAAAATTTGGCTCCTTCTTTCCCACAATATCGGAATGGGAGGAGGGTCCTCTACAATGGGGTGAGTCAGTGCATCTCTATACTGACGGCTCCAAATTAGAACGCAGAGTTGGTGGAGATATCTTCTCGGAACATTTGGACCTCGATATCTCATTCCGCTTACCTGACCATCGCAGCGTGTTTCAGACGGAAATCATGGCTATAAAGGTGGCCGCGGACCGCCTGAATCATTTAATGCTACCTAGAGACAACATATTTATTTTTACAGAAAGTCAGGCCGCTATTAAATCCCAGACGGGAGTATATACTACCTCCAAAACGGTTGTAACATGTCGCTCATCTGGGTGCTTGGACATTGTAATATTCCGGTTAACTGTAGAGCCGGCGAACTAGCGAGAATCGGACATGACCCACCAGCTGGGAAAACCGAGCCAACTGATCCCCATAACGAATTGACCTCTTTACTTCTGCTAGAACTTCGCAGAAGTAAGTTCCTAAGATTCTAAATCTTCTTTACGTCAGGGCTGGACATTAACCAAGAACGTGCAACACAGTCTCGTCGTCTTCCCCGCATGCCTTGCACATACTTGAGTTTGTAACTCCTATCATTTTGACATGAGCTGTTAGTCTTACCTGCGCTGTCACGATTACAACAAGAAATTTGGGCCTATTCAGCTTGATAATATTTTCAGATTCATGTGAATTAAGAGTTCCCAAACCGCTTTTTTGTTAATGATTTGATGGGCGCCGGGCTATCTGTACATATTGCTATCCTAGAGGATTCTACTCGCCGTTCTGTAAGCTGATTAGTTCCTATCCCCGAAGAGGACTTGTTTACCCCGACCGGTAAAGCTTTTGTTCCTCGCACGATTCTTCGAAGCCACAGCCACGCTCACATTTTAGGCCATTTGTGTAAAACGCTATGTATTTTCTTGGATCATCCTATTGTTGATCCACCCACATTTTTGTCAAGAAATAAGTTTTGAAGATTACCTCTATATTAGGGTTTCCGGTTTTGAAATCCCAGCAATCTTCTTCTTCAGTCTTTTGACGATCTTATCATGTTGGGTTTGTATTCCCATTTCCTTTCACAGTTTATTCATGCGTAAACGTAAGGCCGAGTTAAGTGCCACCTGTTTAGCACCATAGAATGACCTCCAGGACACTTGTCGGTGTTGACCAAGTAGCTCCTGATATGCCTTGGGCCAGGTCCATAATCTTCCGGTTTCTGCCCACCTCCATTGCTTTCCACCAGACTACCGCTCCTTGCGTTATTATGAGTCTGATTACGTATGTGTACAGGTATATATATTTTATAATATAGGGTCAGTCTTATCTGGATTTATCTTCGCAATCCTGCGCCAAGAGGTTGCCGTGTTTTTATATACGATGTGGCCAAATCCTAGAGGACAACCCTTTGATGCGTAAGCATGGTTTTGGCCGGAAGGGAATTAGGGTAAGGGAAGTGAGGAAACTTGAGTCTTGGTTTTGCATTGCTGCGAGCAAGGCAACAGCTCAGAGCCGGAGTGCATTATTTTAATTTCTTAATAAAACCTCACGGGGTCATCCGGTCTCGAACCCGGGACCCATGGCATGTTGGTCTTGCCGCTCAACGTGTTAATCCAACTCTTTCTCTTGATTGCTTCCTGAAGTAAGTATCCGAACATGTTCTTTAAATTTTATAATTCTGATCAGTATCAGTGAAAAGAATGGTGAAAGAATCCCTTCTTGTTCCTCTATCTACCAACGCCGTCAATTGTTCATTTCTGAAATTTGTTTTAATGATTCGATCTTCCAGCATGGACTTGACCCATCTTATTATACTATGATCTACCCCCTTGTCGCTCAACCTATTGCGAATCTTATCGATTCTGACATTGTTGAAGGCCCCTTCTATGTCAATGAAGTAGCCCAACGCTACTTTCTCCTTCTTGCCTTTTCCACTTGATGTACCAGGCTATGTAGAGCGGAGTTAACCAATCTATTTCCTTAATTCGCATTAAATCAGCCTTCTCAGATTTTCAGTAAGAATCAGGTAAGGCTTATTGGTCTATATGCATTAGATGTGCTATAGTCCGTTTTGTTGGGTATGGGTAGAAATATTACCTTTGCCACTTTCCAATGTTTAGGAGTCCAACTGAACTTTAGACACGTTCTAAAAAGTTGGGTGAGTCTGTTCCAAAGTCTGCTACCTCCTTTCTGTAGCAAGACGGGATAAATTCCATCTGTAAGATTACCTTGCTCACAGTACACAGCTTCTTCGTTTCCTCCTCTTCCATCCCTACTTGGGATCTACAAGGGATAGCGCCTTTTCCCAACGATTCTTCATTCACTAGGATGCCTCAAGGGAAGCTGCTCATAATCAGCTTCTCTAGAAATCCCCTCATGTTGGATGAGTTCTCGATAAGTGCTTTCAATTTGGCTAGTAAAAACTTTCCATGATTCCTTCCGGACTTTTCGGCACTCTGACTTAAATTACCTGAGTACCGCTTCATACTCTTTCTAGAGTTGCTCAATTTGCTGTTTGGTTGGTTCGTTCGTTTTCGAGGGGGGAAAGATGTGTATCTTCCGTGCACTGAGGGCATTAGTGGCCTGTTGTACGCCCCCTGCTCGGCAGCGTACCCTAAAGTCCACTGTCGATCCAACTGATCCCCGTAATGAATTGGATAATTCGATTATAACCCGATATCTTAACTTCTGCTAAATCTGCGCAGCAGTATGTTCCTAAGATTCTAGACCTTTTTTGCGTAAGGGCTGGGCATTGGCCAAGAACGTAACGTCGCCCTTCCCATTTTTATGGTATGCGCCCTTAGTCTTGCATGTCCTGTCACAAGCCCAACAAGAAGTTTCAGTTTGGCTTTGTTAAGCTTAATGATTTTTTCAGATTCACGTGCATTGAGAGTTCCCCAAAACGCCTTTGTATGTCTGGCGATATCGGATCCCTCCCATATTTCCTTGTGCCTCCTCGTTACCCATTCCATGGTTTCCTTTTTAATTTCATGGATGAGTAGGCTCAGGTTGAGCATTATTGGAGTGTCCTCATTTGCGCCTCTCCGCGCCAGCCCATTTGCTTTTTCATTTTCTGGGATGCCACAGTGTCCCGGCACGTATATTAGGGTGACATCGTTTTGTCTCCCTAGCTCCGTTAGGGTCTGTTTACATCCATCTATAATTTTGGATTTTACCTCAGCGTTAGTTAGTGATTTGATGGACGCCCGGCTATCCGTGCATATTGTAATCCTAGAGGATTTTACTCCACGTTCTATTAGCTGTTTAGAAGAACCGAGGACATTGCGTTTTGGTTAAAACTCTTACTCTTACTCAAACTTAAACTAAGCAATAGATTCGATAAATTATGCATAAGTTTAAAAATAATATTTTAACTAATTGCAAGCCTGTTACGTTTTTATTTTAAAGAAATTCGTCAATTGAAGCAGTGCGGGAGGAAAGCCTACAAACTTGCCGGATATAATACATATAACCCTTTTTCCATTATTTTTGAAGAAAATTTGTTTAAATAAACGATTAAATACAATAATATTGATGGTTTTCGCATTAAATTAAGAATAAATAAAAAAATTATAAATTTTTTCAAACCTAGAAGGACCTTATTGACCCACCAATATTATTCGTTTTTAACGTTGTATATAAAAGCAATTAAATTGTTTTAATAGATGTAATATAAGAAATAGTATTTAAGATTTCACCTACCTTTATTAAATTCAGCACAAATGAAGATATAAACACTTTTTTCCACAAAAATATTCACTGCACTGTACATTTCGTTGCGCCAAGGAATAACGCAGTTGATAAAATTTGACATTTAAACTTAAAGCTTGGCAATGGTAGTGCTGCCAACTGCCAACTGTAATAGAAATTTGATGAATTAAGTTCTACGTCAATTTATCAAAAGTACATTTACAAAAATATTGTTTAGAATGCTTTAAAATTCATATAATTTTAAATTTAATTAATAAATTTTGGATACACCGCAGCAAATTGACTTGTAATTTGCTTTTTATCGCAGGAAAGCTTAAAATGCATAAAAGCTTTCTGTTCTGCCTCCAAGAAAATACTTACCATTAAAAGCGCCATCTGATTCTTAGTAGATGTATCAGGTAATTTTGTGAGTTAAAGCTTTGTAGGGATGGGCGAACTTCGATTCAAAGTCTTCGAACTGCCGATTTTTTAATCGATTTTACGCGGGACCGATTCAGCTCGAATCGATTGATTTTTTGCCGATTCCCATTTATTTAAGACAAGACGCGACGCGCCAGAATAAAACCGGTGGAATTAAACCGGCGATTGCAAGCTTTGTTTCCATAAAACGAAATTTTAAGGCAAACTTAATTAAGATTTAGAGTTGTGATCCCCCATAACTATTTTGATATAATCTTTAGGGCCCTTATCAAAGGTTTCGCCAAGGAGCTGGTAGAAGGTCTCCTTACTTGTTACATCTGCTTGTCCATTCGGAGCATAGCATTAAATTATTGAGATGTTACGCACCCTGGTTCGGAATGGGGCGGTGATAATTCGGTCGAATATTGGTAACCAGTACAGTATTGATTGTCGAGCAAGCTTGGTTAGCAATCAACCTACACCTGCCAAGCGTGGTATATCTAATTCTTCCTGGCCAGAATATAGCAGCACGGTTTCAGATGTGGGTAATGTAAATAAACTCTCCACTTCCTCTCCATCTAGTTTCGCTTAATCTCAAGTTATTTATTTCATAATAAGCCATTTTCCGCTCTACCTCCATGATCTTTGCATGTCCACACTCACACAGTGTTTTTATAGCTTTAATAATTCTAAGAAGAAATCCAATGGTTACCCCTCCACCCTAAAGCTCGAGAATACCTCTTCATCTGATCCTCAGGTTATCGCCAACCTCTTTGCACACTTCTTCAGTAAATCTTTCAGCGACAATTCCCTACAACCTGACCTTAATTACTTTTCATTCTTGGACAAATGCACTCAAACGTCGTTTACATCTTTCGACCCTGACCCCGAACAAATCGCCGCCAGTATTAACGGGCTTGAGGATGACTTTCACCCCGGTCCTGACGGCATTCTGGCCATCGTTCTGAAAAAGTGTCCCATGCATCTAGTTCAACCCCTTACTTTGCTTTTCCGCCTCTCGGTCACTCAACGGGTTTTCCCTCAATTATGGCAAAACTCTTATATTATTCACATATTCAAAAAAGGCTGCAAGAACGATGTATCCAACTACAGACCCATTGCTAAATTATCATCCATACCTAAACTATTCGAAAAATTGGTCTATGATTCCATGTTCTTCCACTGTAAGTCTATTTTCTCCCTCTCCCAGCATGGCTTCCTCAAAGAAAGATCTACAACCACCAACCTTACCGAATTCGTCTCCAAAACACTATGTGCCCTGGAAAACGGTAAAGATGTAGATGTTATCGCCACCGATTTTAGTAAAGCCTTTGACAAGATCTCCCATAGCGTTATCCTGTTTAAACTTGATCGCCTAGGCTTCCCCCTCGATTCATCTCCTGGAGTCAATCCTACCTCAACATTCGTCAGTACAATGTTCTTTTCAGCTCATCCATTTCTAACCCCATTGTCGCTCGTTCCGGCGTCCCTCAGGGCAGCCACCTCGGTCCATTGATTTTCAGCCTTACAATAAATGATGTTGAATGTGTCATCAAACAGAGCTGTTCATTTATGCTGATGACATGAAAATAATCAAACATATCTCCTCCACAACCGACTCTCTTCTCCAGCAAAAAGACGTCGATTCCGTCACCACATGGTGCATGAAAAACTTTCTTGAGCTCAATCTCTGCAAATGCCAGTCTATCTGTTATTCCCGCACACGTCTTTCTTCCACCCCGAGAGTCTACATGTTAACCGACGTACCAATCCCTATCGTTACCTCTTTGTGTGACCTAGGAATAATCTGTGATAGCGAACTCAGTTTCCGTTCCCACATTGACAGCATAATTAAAAGAGCTAACTTCGCGCTAGGGTTTGTGAAGCGTTGGTCTAGAGAGTTTTCCAATCCTTATGTTTCCAAATCTCCCCATACCTCCTTCGTTAGATCTCTCCTTGAATATGCCAGCCAGGTATGGTCACCTACACAAACAACCCACATTAACAGGATTGAATCTGTTCAGCGTAGGTTCATTCGCTTTGCTCTACGTGAGCTTCCGTGGGTAGACTGATTCGACCTTCAACCTTATGAAGACCGTCGGAAACTGATCGACTTACAACCCCTAAGTAACCGTCGTGATGTTTCCGACGTTCTCTTCATTCATCAGCTATTAGCTGGTGCCATAGACTGCCCATCAATCCTGCAGTCTTTACCCATCTATACCAACCCTCGCAACCTTAGGTCCACTGACCCTTTCCGACTCGACCGCCATCGCACGAACTACGGTCAACGCGAACCAATTACCAGGATGCTAAGAAAAGTCAACGACCTTCCCTCCTTTGACTTCCATCTGAGTAAATTATCCCTTCACAAAGCCTTATATCTTTATCCCGCCTATCTTGATCGCCTTTCCTAATTCTCCTTCCTCCCAGTTTATATTTATCATAATCATAGCTCATATTGTAGCTTACATTATCTGTTATGAATTATTGTGGATTTTAGTTTGTAGTATTTATTTCGTTATTTTGTATTTTTTATGTAATAGCTTGCATTAAGCTTAAATAAATAAATAAATAAATGGAGATACCATGCTCTACACATTTCTTTTTCTATAAACTACGGTATTTGCCGAGAGCTCCATTTCCACCAAATCCAATAAAACCGGCACCTCTCCGCAAACGATTTTATTCATATCCACTCAATTTTAGTAATAAAATAAAATTTTCCTAATCATATTTCACTCCTCCTCCAGGTAGTGTTCACTGTTTTCATATCTTTACCTCGGTAAAACTCCACTTGTCAATCCTTTTTGTACCCTACAGCAAGCTCCTAAAAATTGATGATCAAAATTTCTGCACTACACTCTTCCCGTGAATTTTTTATCCTGCGGTTAAATTATGGAGGGAAACGCAGACCTCTGTTCCGCATATTATGCATAATGCCAGCCTCTTACACTCCTTTTGGCAACCCCTTAACACAACAAATAGGCGCCCCCTTTATCTCGGCAGTTGGCGAAAGTTGGGAAAGTTGCAAACACTTTTTCCTCCAAGTCATGTGGCGCTCGAATAATGTGACTTCCTCCGCAATACACGTCTCTCCAGATAACGCCACCAAATTTTCCAACGAGGACATTTCTTCTGAATATTGAACATTTTTGAAGGAGCGTGGTATCGTTTGGCGTTATTGATTTTTTCAGGAGCTGTACATCGTTCTCCCGTTGTGTGTGCTGGAACAGGAGCGGAAGGAAAAGAAATTCGGGTTTTAACTAAAACAACACCTTTCCCCTTGGCAAGTTTTTACTTACAAAATCGTTAAAAAAAATATACAAAAGTCTGAATCTACCATTAAGCAACACTTTTTCGCTCCAGAATTCATCGCTGCCAGTCTTAATTTTCTGAACCCACCCGAACGTGCTACTTCCTAAAAAATAGCTTGAGTAAACGGATCACAGGCGCCTCGAATGTCACGGAGATGAGAAACGCCGTCATAAAGGACAAGACAGCATTCCCAAGGAACACAGTTAGTACCATAGAGTGCTCCAAGTGTATCGGCCCCTCCATTTGGAACGATGTGATCAGCATCATGACAGGATGGACCAAGTAAGTGCAGTACGTCAGGCGACTGAGTGGCAAAAATCCTCTGTATGAAAGGATATCATTAATCGGACGTGACAATCCCCAGCAGCAGGAGAGCGTTATCCAGACAAGACCGACACCCCAAGCTGTAAAAATATTTATTGGATTATGGCACGGGAGATATGAATGTAGTTGACCTTTACCTGTATGTCCGATGCTAACGTAGAATGCAGTGGCAAGGGTGCCCAGTTCACCTTCCCATACTCCAAAGATTAAAATAAACAAGAGTCCAACACTGGCGATCCAGAGTAGTACATTTGCCATAAATGGCACCTTTGGCGGGGTTTTAACCCTATGAATTATGTGTCCCGTTATCATACCTAGAACATATGGGGAGTGGCTATTATTTTCAAGTCAGTTTGTGTGACAAACTTAATTGGATTTTATTGTAGTCGCAGTGGCTTGGATTTATATAAGCCAGACGCTGTTGAAAAGAGTGGAATTTATTGGTGTTTTAGGTAGTTTAGGTGAAATGAGGCTGCTTTATGGTTTTCATTAGGTTTATAGTTATATGTCACGTCTGCCTTGCACAACAATTTAATGAATCCTTGAGTTGACATAGGTTACACCTTTACTACATCGGCATGCAGCAGACACATTATTTCCAGATGTTTGATCCGCAGTCTTCGAAGGAATTAACTGAAAGCTTTTGGCCTCAGATTCACCCAAGGAGGTTAAGAGTGCAATGTTCTATAAAAAAACTTCAAGTCTGATTTGCTGGTCAATAAGTTATTTTCCTCTATTTTCTGTAGGTAACGAACCCTTTTGCTTGTCTCAGATAAGGTAGAATCTACTAATGTCAGTATTATTTTTTGATATGATAATGCCAAAGTTCAGGGGAAGCCCTATGATGATAAAGCGCAGCCTTAGCAGGAAAGCAATCATGGATGAGGGAAATGGGTTAAGGAGTTGAGTGAAGGAGATATCGATATATACCACGCTTTAAAGTTTCGGGTTCATACGACTAGGAAAAAACAGAAGATGGTAAACTGTTCCACACTCGTAACGGTACATCCAAATTTGACCTGGAGAGTATAGGGGCGGGAGCGACTTGAAGCTCTTGTATCGTGCGTTGTGATGGGTCTACAAGGTATCAGGCGAGCAATTTCTTTAGAACAATGGTGGCGTAAATGGCGATAGAAGAGTGAGTGACAACAGACATTCCGTCAATTCTCTAGAAAGTCAATCCTCTCAGAGATTTTACCATCACTACGGCTTTTGCATGCGAGTCAGCAATACAATCAAGCAAAGAACGTGAAATCAAGAATAATATCGCCTAAAAGATTGTAGATGGGAGTTTAAGTGTAGAAAATAATGTATGAACAATGCTGGAAAATTGTTGCGAATAAGGTCGGAACCTTGGGGAACTCCGTAATTAATATTAAATGGCCTGGGAATAGTTCTTTCGAGCACTACATCCTTGAACGATTTACCGCGTAGCCCACTCGAAACTTTAAGGAAGCTCCAGACTTAAAAGGGGTTCTAGGCTTTTAGCGACCCCGGCCATCACGGAGGCCTTCAGGTGATATTAATATACTTTTAGTGCGTATTAGCGCTCGGCCAGTCATTAAAGTCCCATATGCTAGAAAGACTCTTCTCTAAATAGACGTTACACGTAAATTTAACAGAATACCGCAAAAACCAAATTGAGAGGGATGAACTCTTTGTGCGAGGAACAGGCAACCTCGACTAAAGAACTCCAGCTTGACATTAACGGCATACGTTTCTGCGACTTTATGGCGAGATCACATGTGAGTACACTCCTGAGTCTCATTAAGTTCAAGTTGGTTCCCTTATCCATTTCTAATGTAGCAGACGTAAAACGTTCACTGAAATAAGAACAATAAGAAAGTAAATTTGTAACACTACAAGTCGCCAGTCCGTCAAAAATTTAACTCAAACCATGCCATGGGTCGAACAGACGACAACAATAAACTGCGAGTTCCTACAAACCTGCCAGCTCAGAATCTTTAAAACAAGTTTCTATGGTTTCGAAGACTTTCTGAGCTTACTGAACACGTTGGGCTATGTTTGATTATTATTATTAAGGAGGATTACGCATAATGCGGGCACATTGACCAAGGAGGTCTTTTGTGCCCAAAGCCCGATATTGCAAATATCAGCCAACCTCAGGTAAACAACATGTCCTTAGCAGGGGAGGATCTAACGTCAGCAGTTTTCTCCACTGAAGATTCTCCTTCTAAGACGTACTAAGGAAAGCCGACACTTCGTCGCACTAGAGAGACCTATCCGGTGTAGATGGTACCTATGTCAACAGTGACCAGATAAGTAGCCTAACAGCAACCTGAGATCTACTTTACTTACGGATGTGGTGAGTTAGCAACAGAAGCGGCTATACTCTGTGAGATCCTAGACAAAGCCCCAACACAGCATAGGCACTTCTGTAAATACAAAGGCTCTTGGACAAAAGGCAGTTAAAAAACTATTGAACACCTTATCTCCACCCATTTCCCTGGGTGCACGAAAGGAAGTATGCAAGGTCGACAACAAAAATCCCACTCTCCTTGGAAGACCCAGCGTCCATCAAGGACTGCACAAGCGAGGATAAGATGGCGTGGGCGGTAAAATCCATCCATTCCTACAAATCTGCAGGGCCGGAAGGTATCATCCCCGCTATGCTGCAAAATAATTTTGAAAGTATTATTCCCCGGCTTAAATCAGTTTTTGAAGCATGTCCCTTCACTGTATACATACCGAAAATATTGAGAGAGGTGCGTGCCGCTTGCATTCCCAAAGCAGGAAATCCAAGCCATTCAATTGCCAAAGACTAAAGACCGATCAATCTCTTGTCGTTTTTATTAAAGACAACTAGATCTGCATCTCAGGCAACATTTAGAGTCAAACGAGTATCTATGTAGTGCACAAAACACTTACAGTAAAAGTAAAAAAGGTTTATGCGATTTATTTGTTAGTAAAAGAGTTAATGAAGGCACTTTACAGGGAGGAGTCTTACCACCTCTGCTTTTATCAAAATCCTCAATTCACCCGTCAGCAAAAATATCGCGAACGCAAATGACATAGTCCTATTAGCAAAAGTAAAACTTCTACAAGCGGAAAGTGATGACATGAACTTTGCATTAAAGGACACATCAAGATGAGCAGAAACCAATGAACTAACGGTAAACCTCCATATAACCCGTGCAATAAAAACCACACCACAGGTCGAGAAAATATCCTACTCTACCTACACCTTATAGAACTTCACGCCAAAAAATGGCACCCACAGAACTTTGGACACGCAGTCATTCTTGACCTTTTTAATCAAAGCGGGTGCATCCCATAAATCTCAGTATGATTTTAGGATTTTAGGATTTTAGGTATGATTTTAGGAAGTGCTTTTCTATTTTTATATCAAGCAGAGAGGGTAGGGAACACCCTGACAGTATTATTAGGAGAACAACCATCTTCAGTTTTTCACAGACGGATCAAAAACAGGAAAAGGTATCGGAGCTGGAATCTTCTGGAGAGCACTAGAAAACAGAAGTCAAATAGACGCACAGATGAGTGCATCGTCTTCCAAGCGGAAATATATACACCCTATAATTAAAGCTGCATTCGCTGTCCAAGCAAATCAGGAACTGAGTTCACTATTTTCGTGGACAGTCAGCAACACCCAAAGCTTTAAACTCCAATATGAAGAATCACCCATATGGTTCGGTTCTTCTGGGTTCCAGAAGATATCGACATAGATGGTAATTAAATAGCTGACGAACTGACCAAAAAGGGTTCAAACACAGCAGAGACATTCCGAATAAAAATAATTGAGTTGGTATACTCACGCCCAAAGCAAGTACAGACGTTAATATTTTTAAAAGTATACATGCGCCCATTGTGAGCACGCATAGCGAACAAATGCACACGGTGATAAATTGATAATATGCACGATTCCGCTACAAGCTCAAAAATTTAAAGCCCGCCATAAATGCACGCCTCTGTTACTCCGCTCTGGCTTTACTACAGTGATGTCCAAACCTATGCCCGCGGGCAAGTGAGCTTTTGAGCTTTTAAATTCGTATATGCACATGTTTGGTTGTATTCGGTTTACTGTTTTTGCGTTTTTGAATTGTTAAAGCATACAAAAGTTAGAGAAATCGTCATATTTAAGAAGTTCTGTAAGCAATCATACAATATCTTAAGATATACAACCTTTTGCATGCATTTTAAGGTTCAAAAATAAACATACAGTAGGAAATGCTTCTAAAGCTTTTAAGCATTCATCATATTAAGTGGTGTGAGTTTGGCCATCACTGCTTTACTACATTCGAGACTGGTAAGTCACCGCATGAGTAATGTAAATTTCACCCGCATATGCGGTATAGCCGATGACACAAGAGGTGACAATAATAGTCACAACAATTAACTGAAATTTGTTATTTTTATTCTTATATATTTTCCAGTTTCAGTTATAAACTTTATTAACCTTATTTAAATTAAGACTTAACTTCACAAACGTTGCCGGCTACTGCGGTGATAGTTGCGTTATTTCAGACGTCGGTCTCGAATGTACTAATCTACGAAAATAATTTCATGCTTTTCATTTTAAAATTTAGTCTAGGAAAAGTGTGAGCGTACCGTGCTTGGTTTGGACTATTTCGTGCGTCTTTTATTGATACGTGCCTTCAGCAGGCTGGCATTTGGAAAAGTATAATTTCTACTCACGCGTACCGTGCCTCATTTGGATGCCATTCGGTTGTTTTGACGCTGTGCGTGCCTTCTTCAGACTAGGAATGGGCGAGTCTTAGTTTTACTCGGGATAGCCGTGGAAAGGATTCACCGTTCCCGCAGTACAGTAAAAAGTCAAAATGAAAGTTACTCTTCCATTACGGCTTCGGAACAGTGGGAAAATATTACCTATTGTTTGATAACATGTAGTTTATGGCCAAAAATATACAATAAAAACGCATCAAACCTTTTATCCTTCGACAGAAGGCACTACACTCTACGTGCCTTCAATAGGTTTTGTTAGTTTTTTAGAAGCTGTAGGAAACTCTGAAAGAACGACTTACCTGCTGGATAGCAAGGTTCATTCACATCTTGCACGATTTAAGTCTAATTGCATTGGTCTTTATTCTGAGGGCATTTATAATAAGCTTAATTGACGTCCAAGTGGAACTGCTATTCTCAGCATCGAACAGCCCGACTAACCAATCAAATAATGCGGTGGTGTCATTGTAATCATAGGGTCTAAAACGTGTCTTGACCTGTGTAAGGCAGAGGACAGGACCTTTCTGAATAATTAATCAGCGACCTCATTACCCGCGATACCCAAGTTATCTGGTTTCCAGCAGAGCGTGACCCTGTTACCACTCTCTATACCCCACAAGGGTTTACAGGAACCAGAGAGATTACCCTGTTATGGCTTGACAGTAGTTAGAGAGTTTCGAAGTACTCCTTAGTAAGGCTCGAGGAAACACCCCACGACGATAGAACCTGAAGGGCCGCTTGGCTATCAGAGGACATTCAAATCAGCACTATTTAGTAGTTTATTTAAGTTGAGGAGGACGCAAATTTCGATGGCATGGATTTCGGCTTAAAAGACTCTGGGCCATCTAGCTAATTCAATCGAACTCATACCCTACTGAAACTCCTGGAGACGGAGTTGGATCTATTGGTTAAGTGGCGCGAGCAGGTCTCCCCGTAAGTTTTTATTAAGAAATTAAGACAATGCAAAAAAAACAAGACATTCAAGTTTCCTCACTCTCCTTTTCCTAATTCCCTTCCGGCCAAAGCCATGCTTATGCATCAGAGGGTTGTCCCCCAGTCTTTGCCACATCGTAATAAAAGCAAAGAAAAAAAACGCAATTCCTTGGTCATGTAACCCGTTACGGTAAATTGCTTGAAAGTCTCGCGATCATAAGACGACGGAAAAACAGAAGATGGTAAACTGTTCCACATTCGTGTTGTTCTGCTTAGAAAAGATTCCCAAGATTTGACGGTACGTCCAAATTTGACCTTGAGAGTATAGGGGTGGGAGCGATTTGTAGATCTTGTATCACGCGTTGTCATGTGTCTACAAAGAATCAGGCTAGCAATTTCGTTAGAAATTGATAAAAGAGTGAGACACAACCGACATCCCGTCGTCAAGGCCCTCAGAGATTGAGGGATCGCCAATAAGTTTAATAGCCTTACGCTGGACTTTGTCTAACGCGGACAGTGCGGTGTGTCCGGCCCCTGCCCAAATATGGGAATTATATTCAAGTCTAGGCCTAATGTGGGACTTGTATATCAGCGCTAAGTCAGGTGGGGTGAAATATTTCTTACATCTCTGTAGAAAACCCAAACATTTCATCGCAATTTTAGCGATTGCAATGATCAGTCCAGCTAAGTTTCCGCGAATTTGGCGATTGTTAAGCGTTGTTGAACCTTAGACCACCAGTGCAAGGCGACGTAGGAAACAATCGATTTGACAATCGTGTTGTATAATTAGAAAATCAGCTTCGGGGGTGCAGCCAAAGTCCTTCCAAAGAAATTTTGGTAGGCCCATAAGTCTCGTAGTAGCCTTATTTAAGGTATTGCTAAGGTGAGCGTTCCAATTAAGTTTTTTGACGAGTATAATGCCCAAGTATTTTACCTCATTGGCGTATTGGATTGGTCAGTATACAACTGCCGATTCGAATGCATTAGAAATTTATAAGCTGTTTATGTGGGATTACTCTATCAGATATGTTAATTGGCGATAGACAATCTTGTAAATCCAATAGAGAAAAGCATTTAAAAAGATTGTGCATATTACCAGCATCAGTAGCTTGTTAATATAAAACGACAGGTAGACAGCTCTTAACAAATTTGTGTATTTGATCTTCCAGCCCACTGTTTATTTCTTTAAAGTTGAAGGTCAAATTATTCTGAACCCTTCTAAACTCCACAAAAAAAGCAGACATGCTGTCTGATTTCAAACCACGCATCCTACTACTTCTCCCGTTTTATCTGTTAAGCTCTGTTATACTTACCATTCAGTCCCTTACAGAATTTTCAATTTATCAGAACATCCCATCTTTCCCACTTACCCACAATATACGTTCCAACTCTTTGCCACGGTTTGTCGTAGAGAAAATCGAACGATTCAAATGGTTCGGCAACTTTGTGCGTGTAATGATAATGAAGTGAAAATATTCCTGAAGTACCCCAGGACGTCACCAAAAAGAATAGAACTGTGAGAAATGCAAACTTAAAGTGCCTGAAAAAATCCTTTAAAAATCTGCTCCTGAAATTATTTAAACGAATTACCTGGTCGAGATGGTCAACAGAACAATTGCCATCACATAAAATTGCATGTCGTTTGCCAAGTACCAGGACCAAATCATACAAAGTTCCTTGAAAGGATACCAATTATTTATGAAGAGTATATTTCTCCACCAGAAGGCAGCACATGTTTTATGGTCTCCTATAGTGGGGTGAAAAACTGATCCATCAAAAATGTACCTGAAAGTCGAAAAGATTTTAATTTTGCTTCTTTTAAGCTTGGTACGATTTTTACGTTAAGGCCAACTGATTAAAGACTATAACAAATAAGTAGGCTGGAGTTAGACGAATGTATCTGTAGATGATCATCGTTGCACTTTGGATGGATCCTTTCATGACGAATTCTTTCGTCGATCCAATTTTGTCTTTTTGATGTCTACGGAAGAGCAGTGTCACTAAGAGGCCACTTATGAAAAAGAACGAATCCACCGAAAACGTAGCGTTTCCAATCATTTGATATGAAAATGTTCTTTCAGAGACTTTTCGTCGAAACTGAAACATTACAAATATATTATAGTAGTGCACTAGTACATCTTATGAGTCTAATAATAGATAGGAAATGGTCTAAACAAACAGATAACAAATTTTGCTTATTACTAATCAATAGAATAAAGGTTATACTATGCCAATACTTTTTATTAGACTAAAAATGAAGTTATTAAAGAAGACGCCTCTGTCAGCTTTTTAGCCAGTACATATGCTGTAAAGTGGGTGGATCATATCCTAAAGGAGCGAGAAATTACATCCACTCTGGGTAATACCTTTTTGTGCATTACGACACCTAAGGGGCGCCCACAAGGTGTCGCTGCTTCTGTGATCACTACTAGCATTCCAACCAAGCAGAGTGAGCTTGGATACCGGACCGTCGGGAAAGGGAAGTTCGACTCAACGTCACTGATCAAATGGGATCAACTTTGCGCATAGTTACTAAATGATGTGCAAACGAAGAACTCACTAGTAATCCTGCCAAGAATGTTCTTGTGCCTAATTGGACCTTGTTCTTATTTCGATCCAAGGCACGATCATTAAGTATACAAATGAATTGAAATACTTGGGCATTTTGCTCGATAAAAGATTTAATTGAAACGCTCACCTTAACTCCATCCGAAATAAAGCTACACGAGCCCTGTGGGCCTATTGCTAACATTGAAAGACTTAGGGTCTCTCTTACTCGATGAGGATTTTCTGGTTATCCAACGCGATTGCTTGTCCCTGTTTTCTACAACGCCGCCTTAGTCTGATCGCCTAAAGTTCAACAAGGGTTGGCAATCGCCAAACTCAACTAGCTACAGCAGCAAAACGAGACAAACTGCAGTGTCGGTGCGGTTATTTTCTCAGAGACACTCTGCATAACAGAGTCTTACCGCCTTCCCGATCATACGATAGTCTTCAATGCTGAAGTACTCGCTATCCTAAAGGCTTGTCAGATTGCGAAACAAACACTAATCCCCAGACACCTATCGATGCTCTCGACTCGGCTATCATATCTTTCAAGCTGGTAAAATGTTGTCGGGATGAACTTTCCCTTCTCTGTGAGTACAGTGAAACCTCCCTATAGCGGACACTGTTAGTTCATAAAAAAATTTTTGCTATTAAGAGGTATCCGCTTTTCAGTGGTGGAAGTTTGAGGCAAATTGATTGGGATTAGAAAAAGTGTCCGCTTTTCGAAGGTGTCCGTAAAGGAAGGTTTCACTGTATCTTAAAGTCACTTTGCTCCGTGTGCCAGGTCACAGGAGCATTGAGGGAAAGGAGAGGGCCGATGCGCTGGTGATGTAAACTGTGTGGAAACTGTTCCTATTTCCATGGGAACGACAAAAAGTGCCTTTCTATCGTACCACTTATCCATGGCTTACTCCAGGTGGAGCAACCCATCTACGTGTGCCATATCCAGGGCGTTGCTGCCGTCCTAGTAGAGTAGAAGCCGATAACTCATTCACAGATCTCGCAGAAACATTGCTAAGGCAGTCTCGGTAATATCGGGAGACTGACCGGTGGAAACTCATACGGCTAGACTGCTTAACACCTTTAACACACACTGCCGCAGCTGCAAGGATAAGAGCGAGAAAGAAACCGTTGTTTACTTCCTTTGAAAATATCCGGTTCTCGCTTCAGCCACGCATCGTGCACTAGGCAGCTTCTTTTTTAATGACCTTAAGTAGGTCTCAAGGCTAAAAGTTGGAGAGATCATCCACTTCCTAAAAGGGAGAGCGATGATAGAAGAATGGGATAGGGGCCAATAGCTGCTATACTGCATAAATGTCCCCGGGCTTACTCAGACCAAGGTGCTTGTTTCGTCTTATGCTTACAATGATACCATCGTCTAAGTAAAGCGGGCCTCACGTTCTTATCAGGATATCTATCTGGCCACTGTGGGAAAAGATATCATCTACACCGAGTAGGTCTATCTACTGTGAAACTCAAATGCACATTTTGTACTTTTGCTCTGCCTTAGCATAGTTTAGAGGGGTGATCTTCAGTCGAGAATTTCTGAGCCCGGCCGACATGAAATCCTCTCACCTCTTTGCTTACCTGAGGGTGTTTTGAAATAGCGGGGTTCTGGTACAAAATACCACCAGATAACAACTTGTTTAATTCATTTGTGGACTTTAGCAACTAAATATTTCATTACAGCTGCCAAGTACAGTCTGTTCAACAAGGAAGAATATGTGAAAAATAAGGCGTCCAGTCCCCAAAGTTGTCAATAATAACTTGAAACCTTCTCGGCAGGCTCTCGACCAATGTTTAATCGTACTGTACAAGTAAAGAACGGCAAAATTGTCTGATGCGACGAGACAACTCAACGAAAGTGAAGACGCGTATTCCTGCAAGTCTCCTCTTTGTATAATTTTAAATATTTTCTATCAGATTAGCATCTGCGAAGTGTGGCGGCTATTTTATTGTCTCTGTGCCAATTCTAGCATTTAACTCTCTACACTGTCGACTAAGATGTTTTGGATCGTTGTCTTCAGCAAGTTCCATTCCTTATTTTTAACATCGAACCACTTTTTTACAGACCTCAAGAGACAGTGCAGACTAAGTTCGTTTAATAGGAGACCATATCCGGAATTATGCTTTATCATAAAAGACAACGTTGGAGAAGTCGCGATGAATGTCCTCGGCTGGCCATAACCTAAGCTTTTTCATTTGAGAAATCAGACAGTAGAGGGTTTAGCCTCGTACTAGGACACCGGATACCAGCCAAATAAAAGCGTTGCCTTATAGTGTTTATGCTACAGGGCAGGGTGGGGGGTGGTGTTTTCTCAGAGGCACTGAACATTAGCTTATCCTTCCGCCTTCCAGACAACTGTAGTGTGTTTCAGGCGGAGGTCATGGCTATTCAGGAAGCTTTGAAGTGGCTGAGGGAGAACGAAGCTCCAAAGGACATCTGTATCCTTACAGATAGTCAGGCTGCTCTGCTATCTCTTGATTTTGTCCTATCGACATCTAGGGCTATTAACAGCTGTCGCTCGCATTTAAATGAGCTAGCCGAACGGTATCAAATTCACCTGTGCTGGGTCCCGGGGCACTGGGATATTCCAGGAAACTGCGTAGCGGACGAGCTTGCTAGACGTGGTACCACCCTGGAGATTGAATCGGAAAGGGCTACTCTTGGTTGGCCCCTGGCAACCTGTAAGATGTTGCTTAGTAGGAGAGCAATCAACTTAGCGAACCACAGATGGACAAACGGCACTACGTGCCATACGTCCAGACAGATCTGGCCTAAACTGGATCTAAGGCGCTCCAATTTTCTGCTCTCGAGGGGCAGATCTGACCTTAGAATAGCTACTGGGGTTATCACAGTCCATTGCCTTATTGGCTTACATGCGAAGAGACTAGGGATCCCCTCAAATGACTTCTGTAGAAGCTGCATGGACGAGGAGGAGGAAGAAACCATTTTACACTTCCTCTGCCAGTGCCCTGCACTGGCACGCAGGCGAAAGTCCTTCTTAGGAAACTATTTCTTTGATAGTCTCTGCGATTTGGCGGCGATTGACGTTGCAGATCTTTGGCGCTTCATCGGCAGCTCCGGATGGTTCCAATGAGAAGGTGGAGGGAATCCTTGGATTCCCGTGGCATCACAATGGGCCTTTTGAGGTCTAAGTGCGCCCTTTAAGGCAGTTACACGAACCTAATCTAACCTAGTGTTTATGCTGACATGTATATCTTTTTCCCAGCTTATTTATCACATCTCGTAGCTATAGACTACGGGTACTCTTGAAAAGTTTGACAATGGCAATGTAGTAGTATCTCGTTTTTCCGTGTTCAGCATAATTCTCTTTTCTTAACAGACGATCAATTCGTACAACTTGAAATTGCAAAGCGAAACTATTCGATCTTTACTTAACTTTTCCCCTGACTTTTTAGCTTTGACTACTCTTTACTTGTGTTTAGAAAATGAACTCACAGATAATATTAATAATAAATTGCACAATAATATATTAAAATAATAAATTATAATAAATTAGACAATTTTAAAACAAAAATGGATCACTCCGACTTGCTATGCAAATACTAGAAATAACCGAAACCTTAAAAAAGGGTATTTTGCCTCTCCACCCTATGTACCTTTTCTTGTACACACCAACTAACTAATAGAAATTCTGAAAAAAAGTTATTTTACATAGTTTGTTTTGTGATCTCTTACCGGCAAAAGATAAATTCGTCAAATTAATTTTGATACATTGCAGTTTATCAAAGCTTTCGAGGTGGCGCTTCAATCTTGCAAAATCGTGTAGAAAAAAAATTAAAGCTTTTGGGTGTAAAGCTGCTTAATATTTCAAGTAAGAGTTGAAAGCTCGAAGTCAAAAGCTTTTTTTTAGTATACAGTTTATATTAGGGTTTCGTGGTTTGAGTTTCCGCTGACACAATTTTATTTAAACTCAAACCATATTTAAGCCGTAGAAAGCAATCCTTTTAAGAAATATTTGAGATATACTGATCAAATGCTCAGTTAGCCTACTGTACATATAATGTTAGAGAATTATTGTTACAACTTTCAATAGTTGATGAATGTCTAAGTTACTGGCAATTTTTAATTTCACATAGTAATAAGCACTAATTTAAAATTAACTGAAACTGTTAGTCAATAATCGGATTATCATAAAATGTCACATACCCGATTTTCACCAATCGTAAAAATTTGCAAATAAGTATGAACCATTACCGTCCACAGTAACGACAGTACGCGTATTCCATGCACACATGATATAACGTCCTGAAATTTCAATCAACAAATATTTATAAATACACCAACATTTTACAAAATACTAAAAAAATATTGAGAAAATACCTCATGACTTTTTTCGAACGACAGTATTGCACTTGAATTGGAGCCCAAAGCAAAACACAGAAGAACTTTGTGATGAAAACCTTAGCAAAAGTTGCAATTTCAAATAATTTCACCAATCAAATATTGTTCAAAATTTACCTGTCTCTTTCTTCTGAATCATTTCTCTGTTGGGTACAACTGTTTCAACATTTTTATCAGGTTCTGCTTTCCTATACTTACAATTTCCTTCGACATCAATATTATTATTGTCCGCGACGACATTCATTTGGTAAAGTTCAAAACCTTTTCCATTTCGATTTTCCGTAACAATTTTTCCATTACTAACTGTAGACGGAATTGGTATAACTGTTACCTTTTCCGAACTTTCGATATCATTCTGTCTCGCTTCAAATATTGTTGCTATTGCAATTATTGTAGCTAAACCTAAGCAGACACCGCTGTAATATTTATGAAAAAATTTCATATAATAAATTGTTTAAATCTTACCATCAATACTTACCCAAATATTTGAAATTTGGGGTCTTTCCAAATACAATAGCCAGCTGGAATTCGTCGAACTGTAAGCACTTCTACAAGGGACATTTTGGTTTTATTTTGGGCAGCAAATATTCTTGCATGCGGATCAAGATCCATAATTGCTTCAATATCATTCAGGGTACAGGATTTTGGTAGACATTCACCGATTTGTATGATTTTGGACTGAAAAAGTTGAGATTTTGGAGAGTATATTTGAATTGTTGTTTTTCGTTATAACTCTTTTTATAACAGTTAAGACAAGATTTCTAATAGAAATTTAAATTTGTGAAATATTTTGGACAGGATAAAACTTGACAGAATTTTGTATTGGTATAACGGAGAATAACCATTTTACTTTGTATAACAGTTTAGATAAGTTAATTAGTATAATACAATTTTGAAAACTGAGATAAACTCATTCAATTTTATGTCCTGACTTGAATTGAAATTACCCTCGGTACTAACAACATCAACGTCGTACACCAAGATCCAGAATAGACAATATATTATAACAGTTAGGGTTCTACCAGAGTGCCCCAAAACCGTCAAAATCTCGTTCATTTGAGTACGAGAGTAGTCTTAGCGCTGATTAGTCTAGAAGTATTGAGGTCTCTATTGCACGTCAATATAACACTGGCATGGTGTTCAATGAAACCGTAATGACAGACCTTAACGACTAATTGACAATTTCTGGACCAAACACTGTAAAAGCTGTTACTGGACGTCCTAAGCAATGGCATTTTTGTGAGTCCTTCAGTAAGAATAGCAAACTATTTAAAAACGTTTTTACCTAAGAATGTGATTACAAGTAATAAATGATTCTCAGCGAGGCGCATGTCAGGTCGTTTCACTCCCACTTAAATGTTAAATGGTTTAAATTTTGAAAGGTTTGAGGTTTTTTACCGTTTGTGACCTACGAGGACAACCTGCATAAGAAATTTTATATTTCTACTTACCACATTAACCATTGGTGGCATTCGAACAGCAACTCTAACAGCAAAAAAACCAAATTCAAACCTCTTCCTGTCCGCCTTATTGCTCATAATATTCACCTCCTGACAGAACAATTTCTGGCCCAACCATAGATCATTTCCATAGTGAAACTGCCCTCGATATCGTCCTGACGAGTCATAAGCTATTAAAAGTTTTGAATTATTTCTTTACTGTACCATCTCTCCACTTTTCTTCACTTTACCTCTCTGCGCCCACTCAAAATTATTATTTAACGCCGATAAATACGCCAACAATTCAACTCCACAAGCTGGTGAGACTCGAGTACGAATTTCTGTAGGTTGCCAATAAAAATGGTCGTACAAGTTCACCAACAATTGAAAAAAGTTCTCATTGCTACTGCTGACGTCACTCGTATTGCCTTGATCAGTTAAGTATCCATTGACGCTGTTGAATTGATTTCCAAACTTAAACTGGATTTCGTCCTTTTTTAAGAGTTCATGTCCTTTGCTTTTCGACTTTGGGTTTTTAGTAATTTTGAAGACATTTCGACTAGAATTGAACCCTTCCGCCACAGCAGTTCGAACCAATGTGGGCGACGGACTTCCTTCATCCAACAGTTCATGGACCGATGTTGTTTCAATAAATATTGGTGGGGTGCTGTTGTCATTCCCTGAAATCTCGTCGTATCTCAACTTGCTGACATCGCGTAATAAATGTACTTCTTCCGAGCTCAAGTCGCCTTTCTTAAAACTTTGATGGATATCCTCAAGGTCGTCCAAATTAAAATCGAAGGCCTCAGAATGAGCATCCAAATCCTTGTATGGAAGATGCTCGTTCAAATCACTGGCTTTCTGCGGTGTCCGATATGGTTTCTTCTTAACCGGCTTGGCCACAATTTCATGAGATTGCTCGTCATCCGGTTCATTGTATGCACTCGAGTCAATCTCGTCCGGAAATGCACTGTCCACTGTAAAGTTAGATGACGTCACTAAACCTTGAGAGGAATTGTTACTAATTTGATCCTGTAGGGCACTTTCACTGCAATTCACTAGTTTTATTACAATTGGTACTAATAACAGTAAAATATTTTTCTTTAGAAGCATTTTCACGCGTTTTGTGACTTATTTCAACTGGTCCACATCAATCACGAGATTCACTTTTGCAAGTCGTACAAACTCCATGCATTCGGCCGTGGTTAATTGGATTTCACCTGTCTCTGATTGAGTCACTTTGAATTTTGAAATTATTTTCACTTGTCACTACTCTGAAACACGTTAAAAGTCGAATTCAATTTAGAGTTTAGTGTGTTACTTATTTTCTGAGGAAAATGGATTTAATAATTAATTAGCAATCTACAGATGGTCGTAGTGGAGTTCACGAGTTCGGATACGTTTGTAGTTAATATAGGTGGAGAATTGATTTAGAATGAAGAAAAATTTCCCTATCTAAAAAGTACTGTTGCTAGCTAGTTTAACACCCACAAGTGGACTCATACTCGTGCTCTTAATATAGTTCAAAACCCAATAACGCCATTATGACGAATGGTATTCCATTCGTGAATTGTTTATTCAACTTTATACTACAATTTGCGAAAAAAAACAACTAACTCTCCTCCTTTATTTAAAAATCTAATAATCGTAGAAATTTCGAAAGAAATTTATTTTATGTAGCTAATTTTGTGATCTCTTAAAGGATTACGGATTAAGCTGATACAATTCGTCAAATTAATTTCGATGCATTGTAGTTTGTCAAAGCTTTACGAGGTGCCGCCTCAATAACTCATTCTTCAAATGATTTGCGTGCAAAAAAAAGCTTTTGTTTTTTTTGCTTCACTTAAGATTTCAAGGAAGATTTGAAAGCTCGAATTCGGAAGCTTTATTTTGTAGTGTGCAGGTAAACATAATAAGGGTTTCGGAGTTTGAGTCTCCGCTGAAACAATTTCAACCATATTGTTTCAAACCATGTTTAAGGCGTAGAAAGCAATCCGTTTAAATTTTTGAGCAAATGTTCAGTTAGGTTATTGTATATATAATCTTAATACTTATTATATAATCAAGTAGAACAGCCATATCTGAACTGTATACTCTTTACACATACCATATATCCCAGACACCTATATACCTTGGATACATGAATCTGCAATTGATCAATTTAAAAGCGAAAATGAAATCTAGGGAAATTTTAAAATCACAATAACAAATTATAATTACAAGTTACATTAGTTACTGGCAATTTGTAATTATACACAGTAATAACACTAATTGTAAATTAACTCAAAAAGTAAGTCAATATATCGCAATATCATCGAAATGTCACATACCCGATTCTCGGGGAGTCTAATCTGTCAGGGTGTGGAACTAGCCGAGTATGTAATGTAACAAGAAAACGCGGCGGGTATATAGGCATTTTGTTCATAGCTTCATATTTTTTACTCAAATTCGCGACATTTATTAATGTAACATTTGATTTGATAAAAGATCGACGATCCGGAATTGATACAAGGTCCTTTAAGAAAATTTTTAAATGCAATCTACGCTAGGCTTTGCTAATGTTCTAGGTAGCCCAAATCAGTATCTAACCTATTTAAGGTAAAGCCGTGTATTTTTTTTATACGATGTGGCAAAATCCTAGGGGACAACCCTTTGATGCGTTAGCATGGTTTTGGTCGGAAGGAAATTATAGGGTAAGGGTAGTGAGGAAGCTTGAGTCTTGTTTTTGCATTGCTTCGAGCTAGACAACAGCCCAGAGACAGAGTGGATTATTTTAATTTCTTAATAAAAGCTCACGGGGAGATCTGGTCTCGAACCCGGGGCCCATGGCATGGTGGTCGTTCGGCTCAACGCATGAGAAGAATTGCCGTTAGGATTGGTGTATCAAACAGCACAGGCACCAGAATTACCCATACCATTTCCAACCGGTGCAGGTCCTTGAGCAAAGAGATTATGCAAGGCGAAATCTCCTTTGTGAATGGTTGCTCAATCGCCAAGAAAGTGATAGAGAATTTATCTCAAAAATTCTTTTCACTGACGAAAAAATAAAACTGTCAATTACTTTTGAATGGCTGCAGATATCGACTTAATCTTTTTTTCTTTATAAGGAGCTTCCTGAGAGCCTCTTAAGGAAAGAAAAAAAATGATATCCTTGGTGTAAAAATTTTACAGGATCAAGGATAACATACATACTAAAATTTTTTGCAAAATTTTCCCAATATTCATGTGTGAGATTCAATAACTCGAAAATGTTGGGTACCATTAGAAAGAATAAGATGTCATCTTTCAATAAATTAAATGCGATGTCCTTGAAAGAACTTACAAGCATTTCAGTGAGCACACCTCCTTTGAAGGAACCAAAATAAAATTTGAAGGGGAAGGGTTCATTTTAGGGGTTTAGGGTTCCTACAAATTTTCTGAACACCCTGTATGTATATATAGGGAAAAACAGGAGATGGTAAACTGTTCCACATTCGTGTTGTTCTGCTTAGAAAGACAAAATTCAGGATACGTCCAACTTTGACCTGGAGATTTAAGGGGTGCGAGAGACTTGCAGCTCTTGTATCGCGCATTCTCATGTGTCTACAAGGAATCAGACCAGTAATTTCGTTAGAACAATGGGCGTGGAAATAACCATAGAAGAGTAAAAGACAATCGACAATGCTCTTAGATATTGCAGGATCGTCAATAAGTTTAATAACCATTATGCTGTACTTTGTCTAACGCGAACAATGCAGGATGTCCGGTCCCTGCCCAAATATGGGAATTATATTCAAGTCTAGGTTTGATACGGGACTTGTAGATCAATGCGAAGTCAGATGGGGTGAAATATTTCCTACATCTCTGTAGAAAACCGAAGCATTTCATCGCACTTTTAGCGACTTTGCCCCCAGCGAAGATCATAGAAATGTCGTTGTTTAATGATCCAAACATGCGTTCTCGATTGATTTCTGTAGCATTTCCACGTGAATTCATTACATAATCAAAAGAGTACGCGAAATCAAGGGTACTGTCGGCGACGAAAATATGAATATGATTGAGACTAAAGGGAAAAATGTCATTAATAAAAAGAAGAAATAAGATTGGTGAAAGAACTGAATATTGAGGTACTCCGGCATTTATTTTGATGTAATCAGGTGTAACTCCGTCAATTTCTACACGAATTGAACGGCCTGACAAAAAACTCTCTACCCATTTAACGAGGTGAGGGTTCAGATCAAATGTTTGAAGTTTGACTAAAAGGGCAGCATGCCAGACTCTATCAAAAGCCTTTGAAGTATCAAGAGTGACGATTTTGGACTCACCAAAATTATATAGACAATAACGCGAAAGATGAACTGGCAATCGTTGTAAGATGGTTGTTTTCTAGATATTTCAACAACTGAGAGTTGATGAGTGATTAAAAAACTTTAGATAAAACCGAAGTTAGTGCAATTGGTCTATAGTTATAGGAGTCGCATGCTTCTTCTTTTTTAAGTATTGGCTGGACATGAGCAAGATCCATGCACCTAGAAACACTCCTGTTGAATATGACAGATGAAAAAGGTTGCGCAGAGGTTTAGCCATAGAAAAGGTGCAGCATTTTAAACCCAAGGGCGATAAACCATCAGGTCCAGTAGCTTTGGACACGTCGAGTTTCGAAAGTACCATAAAAACTTCCCAAGTACGAAAGTGTAGCGGCTTTTGCCTACTAGTGCACTATGAAGGAGATGGAAGTGGCTGCGATGAAGATGGCAAGTACGAATTAGCAGCAAAATTAGCAGCAAACATGTTGTCCTTGTCCAATAAGTCAGTTAAAACATTCTCATTATCAATCAGTGGAGGTGTGGACGAACAGGTGAAATTTCATTTCATCATCATGAATAATTATTCTTTACGGTTTTTGCTAGAGACCAGACGGCCTTACTACCCTTTTGAGTAGAAAATACCTTCCGTCTAACGCTCTGTTCGAAATTGAACTTTACCCGACTAATCATTGAATTGAAAATATTCCGCGCATCTCTATAGATACGTCTCAATTCCTCTGAAGGGCACAATTTATATGCCTGGAAGACTGCTTTTTTGACTTTAATGGCTATGCATTTATTTTTTTAGGTACAAATTAGAAAAGAAAGAGGTCACACTAAAACGGCTAATCAAATGGAGTTTTTAGGGTTCCGTACTTCAAAACGAAAAAAAGGAACCCTTATAGGATCACTTCGTTGTTCACCCCTCTGCTGGCTGGCTGTCAATCTGTCTGTTAAGACCCTTTTTCTCAGGAACGCGCGGAGGTATCGAAATGAAATTAATATCAAATATTAAGGTCCACGTTCCCTTAGAGCTGTAAAAACATCAAACTTCTATATCAACGCAATCAAAAGATACGGCCATTTATGTCGCGAAATACGCCTATTTTGCCGCATATTTTGACACTCAGAAATAAATCAAAGCCTATTGGGCATTTCCCGTTTACTTAGAAGCATGAAATTTGGCAAAAAGCAAAGTCTCACTGCACAAGTAAAGAAAAAAGTCCGAAAGTCGTTAATTTGTAGTTATATCCGTCTATCTGTCTGCCTTTCAAGACAGATTCTTTATTTTTCAGTGTTGCTATTGTAAGGTTTTGGATTTTGCTGTTGTTGGGTTATGGCGACTTTTATGCCTTGGCTCGAATAACTTGGGGGGGGGGGGCAAGTATATATATTTGTAATTTGCTTTTATGTAACTCCTACGAAATATTTAAAATAATTTTGCTTTTGAATATAACTTAAGTAAGTACTTAACCCTCGAAGCATGAGCAACGTTCAAACTTCACTTCATTTTTTTAGCTTTAGACAAGTTTAAGTCAAGTTCATCCCAATGATCATTCAAAAGTCGAGACAAAGAATTAATAGGTTCATTAAAATCGTAGTTAGTACGAAAATCCCTCACTTAAAGAAGTCATATTTCGTGAGAGAACAATAAAAAACCAATATATTCAGACACATAAGTAGCTTCGGGGAATTATAACATGATTGTTTCATGGAGGGCTACGAAGTCTACATTTTATCGCCTCGATCCGATTAACATGTACCGAATAAAATGGTGACCAAACCGGGGAAGCGTACTCTAAAATCGGTCTAGAACAATACTATCGAGACCATCTCTTTACGAAGCGGCAACTGAAATAAATTGGTATTTGTAGAAAAGCCAGCAAAGGCACCCATAAATAGTTTACAGTCAAAGTACAGCGAATCAAAAATAATTGCCTTAAAGACCTTGCCAAGTCCAGATAGGTTGAGTTCCAGTAAGGTTTAGGAAGTATCTACATATAACAGAGAGCGGTTTGAAAGCTGGCTCATTCGGCCACCAGCAGTGAACACTTAAGGGTAGGTTCTAGTCGAGCAACTTCAAAAAATTGATTTTTCTTTTTTTGCATATTTTAAATCCTTATAGAATAAGCCTCTAAAATTATTTGACGAAGTTTGGAAAAATGCAAAAGTTACAGCAGATTTAGTGCGAACGCGTACCGGTCGAAAATCATGCCTACGTTCGGGCTAAATGCAGATGCACGCGCGCCGTATTGTTTGCTCAGCAGGTATAAGAATTCTTTTATTTGGACAAAATAATGTTCCTTGAATATAATAATCAAAATCAGTTTCACAAGGAAGAGAAAGGATTGCTCTAAGGTCCAGGAACAGCTGACTAGCTGTAAGAAATAAAAATTATATTTTTTATAACTTTTTTTTCTTCGTCAAACTTTAAGCGCGTTTTTCTCAAAACCATGTTCTTAGACACGCCGTGCAGAGTTGCAGTCGAACTGTTTAACCGATTGACTTCTTTTTTATATTAAATAAAGATTATTTAATTTAGGGGGCCATGGACCATTTTAACAAAAAATATTAATTTTTACTATTTTTTAACCACTATGAACAACAACAAAAGGGTAAAAAATTGGTTTTTTTCTTCAAACGGTCGCCATTTTATCAAAAATCAATGAATTTTTCTAAAAATGGTCCATGGCCCCGCAAATTGATTCTACTTTGCAAATAACTTTTATTTTTATATTTCTGATAAAAGAGGAAGGCGGAATCCTGCACGGCGCAGCGCGTTGCACGTCCTGCACGACTCCAAAAGCGCGTGGATATCTTAAAAATTTTACAATTTAAAGAATTACAAAACATTTCTTTGTGAACTTAAGTAAATGTACTAATAGCTGAAAAAGTCGAATACTACATTATTTACCTTCTTCTGTGAGGAAAAAATTCATAAACTTCAGCCATTTTTCAGGCCCTTCGACTAGAACCTAACCTTAAGGAAAAAGTGGAGATTTTGTGAAGCATTATGACAAGTTAGTGAAGAATGTAAGCACAATTTGCTGGTTTTGTCGTTCTAAAATTTGATCACCATCAAACAGCTAAAAGGTGAAACTCTTCTCCGGAAGACCAAGAAGAACAACAGCTGTAAAATCGCGATCGTGATCGTTTCTTGGTACTCCAAAGAGGATCTTAACAGCGATCTTAGACGTGCAGCGGGGAAACAAATTTTACAAGTTTAATCAAGAGATGACTTATTATAGCAGGCTTTTATGCACTCTTACCAATACGCATGCCGGATTTTTTACCTTAAATGAAGCAAAAACATCTTTTCAGTAGCACGATACTTGGACACAGGAAATGTGGAACAACGTTAGATGGTAGAATCCTAGTTCGAAGAAAATCTGGATAAATGTCTTCGAAAACTTCCCTTGAAAGCTTAATGGTGTGGTCGTGGTGTATAATGGCGTTTCTTTGATGTAGAACGTGGTCGATCGTCATAGAGGTGTTCGGTGACACCGCTCGATTTATTTTTAAACAGGACAATGCACCGTACCACACCGCGAGAACGGTAAGCAGCATTTAATTTTAATTTTTGTATCTAAGGTCATATACTTGACTTTCAAATAAAAATTGGTGCTTTAAAAAATCTCCAATTTCCGTTTTTTAAAAGTGAAAAGATACTTCGAGGAAAACAATATCGATGGCTTGGACTGGCCTGCTTATAGCCCAAATTTAAATTTAATTGAAAATATCTGATCTATAATAAAACTATAAGTTGCACCAAAGGGTCCGAAATACATAACATCACTTAAGGACTTCTTGATAGAGTCCTGGAGGTCTATTCCCACATCAACATGGGAAAGTTCGATGAATTGACGTCCTAAACTCCAAAGAAATATTGGAACTTATACAAATAAAATAATTTAAAAACACAATTAAAAAAAATTGAATAACAAAAGTTAATTTTTAATTGTTTGGCCGAAAAACACTTTTACCTTTTGAATCCTTTCTTTTTCTTATTTACTTATGTAGCAAGTAAAAACAATAAAATAAAAGGTTTTATACGTGGGGGGGGGGGGGGGGGGTATTAAATCAATTAAAATCGCACTTAAGGTATTTTCGAAAGAAGACAGAAGCTGTTGTAAAACAAACTGTATCAACAATATTTTTAGTACATAAGTCTATTTCAGAACTAGGAGCGTATATAAATATTTGATTACTTTAGGTAGGTGGAGGCGATGTGGATGTTCAGCAGAACTAATGGGTTGTTATATTATATATATTATAGAGCTTATATTTGCTCTAGAAAGTCGAAATCTATTAGTTTTAGATATAACTTGAACCAGTAAGTCTTTCCACAAAGATAAGAAAAATCCCAAATCTCTTTTGAATGTAACAATTCAGGGGTTGTTCTGATTTTTGAGGCAAAAAATTGAGGATTTTTGGAATTTTTGTTGTTTTTTTTAGAAAACCTTTATTCTTTTTATATACAAAGTGTTAGGCAACTCTTTGAACAATCCACAAATCGAAACAACTTCTTAAAAGTTGGAAGTTGTACCGTAGTCAGACAGGTTTGAAGCCCTACTACACGTTCCAAATGTAAGTGAAATTTTCTCATAGTCTAACGTTAAAGGATCAGAATAAAATGAAATGTTAAAAAAATATTAATGTGTGCTCTATCGTCGGAATTAAATATCACGCCATCAGGTTGGGAGTGGGAAATCAATTTAGAGAAGAAGATCTTCTGCAGTCTCTCTCTCTAGTTCCCACAACCCCTTACCCAACATGGGGCGGAAGTAGAACACCCGATTCGAGAAAACGACTGCAATACCTACAATTTGAGGTGAATTCCGAACCACAGATATTACTCTGCAACCCCCAAATGGCCTTTTTTATCGTAATCTTTTGTCAGCCGAAAAAAATCATGGATCAATGCCGGTGGGGTTTGAACCTCGGACCACCGAGAGGGAAGACAGGTTGTCACTTACTCCAATGACGGCTACTGCAAAACTTTGATTTTCACGTAGTTCAAATAAAAATTGTGTCTTCTATTAATTCTTGCTTGAATGTAATATTTTTAGAACATTTTACTTTATATAATTCCTACTTTTTTTAACAAAAATATTTAAAGGCAGTCAAACTACTATTTATCCTGTGACAGCTAAGTTGTTGCCATATAACCTTCTATTTTGGACTTTTCACGTATTTGACCACCTTTTTTTAATTAACGTAATTTTTTTGGTAATCTCAGTGAAAAAGGAAGTCGGTCGGACGTTTCTTCCATTCTCCTGCTGAGCTATTCCCAATACTTTGGAAAAATTTTCTTGTAACTTAAATTTACTGGTTAGGAAATGACTTGGAAGCAACCCTATGACTTATAAAAATGTAAACGACCAAAAGAAAAAAAATTTGTTTCTGCAAAGACGGTGTTCATTAAAAACCTAAATTTTTCCACCTTACACCCCATGATGGTCATCATCAATGACGAGCACTCCTACTATTTCTACAGATCTCAATGATATCGACTAGCTTGCTACAATCAGTTACAAGAAAAAACTGTTCATTTTATGAATGATTCAAGTCGCCCAAATTTGGACAACAGTTTTCCTAAGATCGTCGACGAAAACCTGAACAAGCCAACTCCTTGCCGAACTGGTAAACCTTTTGCTTTAAGGAAAATTGCAGTTGTACAGTTCCAAATCCGAAAGGTGCAATGAACGAGAGCAAAAACTAGTTACTCGTGCGGCTGGGCTGCGGGTATCCAGTTTATTTCGACTCCGATTACACAAGCGCACTCCACCAGATCACCAGATAGCTACTAAAAACGCAACTAGAAACCACACACCACACTCTTTGCAAGCTCCAAACTGCACAAGTTTCACTTTTCACGCACAAATCGAAAAGACAAAAGTTTCTCAAGAAATTATTTATACAAAAAAAAAAACGGAAGAATATCTGGCAACCTTCAGGTGTCCGTTCCTAATGAGCAACACTTGCACTATGACTGCTCCGCGCGATTATCGTTTCCGGGCAATTCACAAATCTGCAGCTTTAATTATAGGAGATTTCGCAACGATTGCGGCTACTCGTCGCTTGCGACATGTTCGGGAGGAATGCACTTTCGCGTTAGCTAGACGATTACCGACCTCGGACAGGAGACTGAACTCGATGGACGAAAGTAAAATTCGCAACTGACTGCATCTAGTGCAGCAGACCAAATTGAAGGCGATGCCTCTTACCACCAACCGTACCACTTCTTCTAGGCTTCGGGAATCTATAGACACGACAGGCCTAGTTTACTCCAGGCAACACGCTACCCCCATAGGCAAATAAATGGAAGGTGAAAGAGGGCATCGTGCGCCATCGGGAGGGGAATAGCAAAAATGCAAATTTTTCGTATCGAACAAAATTATCAACGTCCATTTCCTCGGCGATTGAAGATGTTCCGGTGATCACTTCCTGTTTTGTCTGAAATTGATTACTTCTGGCCTCGAGACCTTATCACGTAACTGTCTTCTTCCAAGATTCTTTAGATCTTCGAGTGATGTATCGCAGTTCCCTTTCGTGCCGTGTGCAGGTACGTTTTCATTAATTTTTACGGTGTAACTTGCATCGGCCAAAAGTGGTGGACAGCAGTGGTACCGAGATCCGTGCAACCACTTGCCACGGGGACGTGAAAAGCAGTTTTTCGGTTATATAATATTTTAACGATGGAAATGGTAAAAGTTAGAAAAATTTTCGAATAGCTTTGTTTACATGCGAGTGGCTATTAGGAACGTGTTTGCAGTTTCGTAATTGTCCGCAATTTTTAGGACACCTGAGGAGCAGAGTCTGTTTCGAGTGCAATATGTGGTAATTTCATGAAATGGAAAATAGTTGCGTAGTAGTACTTCAATTTCTTCGATTGGGAAAGCAATTATTTCGCAATTGGATATCTCTTTTATTAATTAGATTTAGAGACGTTACTGGTAAGGGAGGAAATCTATGTGTTTTCTTAGTCGAGCACTTCTTGTACGAGGAATCCGAGCAATGGTGCGTTTCTACCACTAACCTACTGATCTTTCCAGCATGGAGACTAACGTGGCTAAAGTCCACAATATTTCGTCTAACAAAAAAGTGTTAAGCAAAGGCCACCACTAACAACTGTTACGCGTACTTAATATCCTGATAAGTAGAATAAAGGACGACTTTTAGTATAAGGGCCACAAGTTTAATCCCTGAAGTGAGACCCATGAATGCCTTCCTCTTGGCAACGACTTGTGCTAAATACGTCTTGCTGATACTTGCAAGCTGAAATAATCCATTTGCACTTACTTGTCGTTGAAACTAGGACAGTTCTTCTATTGGTTCTATGCTTTTACTTGCCCATCATCCGCTGCTAGACGGAATAATAAGATAACATACACTTTAAACGTTAAAGCAAAAGTGCCAGAAGATTGCTAAGAAATCTCGGCGGAAGCACGACAACTCCAAATTTCAAGTTAGCAATCTCCCTAACCATATAGCAACCCGAGTAAACCGTAGCGGTCCAGCCCCAGCTCGCCCCCCCCCCCCTACACCCACTGTAGTAGTCAGTGCATTGTAACCCAGTGGCTGCGCCGAAAACCACCACCCAATTGCCCTGCTAAGTATTAGATATAAGCTTCTGGGGAGCCGCATATATAACAGAATATCAGGCGGCATTCTCGACCAAGTTCCAGTTGAGGAGGCGGGGTTGAGACCAAGCAGAAGCCATACGGACCAGGTGTTAACCTTGAATACATTTAGTGAAGCTGGCTTTCAATAGTGCTTGAAGACCGCATTCAGTGCAATACGTTGCTAAGCGCATAAGTAATCAACAACCGAATGTCACAAGATTCGGTACTTACTCCACTGCTCTTTGACCTATACATATCAGACCTTCCGGACACCGTCCGCCGGAAGTTTACATTGTAAACATATAGTCGAACAAGCGCCTTAGGCTGGGTATGGCTACAGGGCTCCTGGCCTTTCGGCCGAGAGTAATAAACCATCCTGGGTAACTCATCCGCGAACCTGAGTGACCAGGTGTCCAACAGAGCATGACTTTGCTATGGTCGGCCAGTTGTCGGAGGGTGCCGAAGCATTCCTTAGCAAGCCTCGATAAAAAACCTTCTGAGGATAGCGCCTTAAGGGCCGCTTGACTATCAGAGAAGAGTGTTATATTAGCACCTTTCAGTCCTTTGTTGGCATTAATAGAGGCCAAAATTTCAATGTCATTGATTTCGGCTTGAAAAATACTAGGCCGTTTACCCAATGCAATCGAAACCTTGGACTTGAACCACAGCCGTTCCAGTCTGCTCGCGCTGGAAAAAACATCTTCTTTTGCCAAAGTGTAGTTCCTTGATTATGTGTTTCGTTACGGTGCACACATCTATATCAGGAATACGTTGAAGGATGCCCATGTGTCCCCTGTCACCAATTATCCACTGAATGGCAGCTGTTGGACAGGTCCACATTGCTCCTATTATATAGAGACAAGCAAGCCGCTATTGCTTGTTGCACTTGACGGTTACCAAACGTTGTTGAAATTTTGTCCACCACTAAGGCAGCGTCGATAAAAATCGGTGTGACAATCATATTTTGTAACCAGAAAATCATATTAGGGATAAGACCCCAAGTCCTTTCGTGCCTTGGATCGAAAATGGACCACAGTCCAAACGGTGCCTTCTGATGATTATCTCAAGAATAGCGTTGGGCAGTGCCCACCAGTCAGTAATCGAGCTGATCTCAGTAAATCAGTGACAGTAGAGTCGAACTTCCCTGAAAAATTAATTGCAAGGTCATCCGCATAGCCGACTGCTCGATAACCAAGCTCACAAAGATTTTTAAGAGGTCGTCTACTACTAGTGACCAGAGAAGCGGCGGCAGTACACCTAGTAAAGCTCCTTGTGGGCATCCCTGAGCTGACCTAATGCACACAAAGGTTTTATCCCGGGTGAATGTAATTTCTCGCTCTTTTTGCACGGCATCCACCCACTTCACAGTATGAGAGCTCTAGATTTGGATACCTACTTTTTATGTCAGGAAAATCACTAAGAGCTATTTCATTATGGTGAAGATCTTGCTTACAAGATTATGTAAGGCAGCGTCTGGTGATCAATCTATCTATCAATCTATCAATCAATCAATCAACTAAGTAAAGTAAAAGTGAGGTGATTGGTCCATTTGGCACCTGATGCGGAGGTGTAGCAGTCTCTCCATTGTCTTATACTTAACATAACGGAAAGACTGCTAGACCTCTACATCTACTGAAAGAAGGTAATACTGATGGTCTAACACTCTTTTCCTTTATGATAGGGGTATTTAGCTCCAATTATAGCTGGCTTTAAACAAATTTATGAATGGAACAAGGTTGGTATCTATGAAGTTCTGGTCGAGGGCTGGGCAAATACCGTCGCCCCAAGGGCTTTAAAATGTTTAGAGCCCACTGCCCTTTTAATATTTCCCAAAAACGACGCCGGACAAGCTTGAGGCTATATGGCTCAACAAAGGTCCTTCTTCACCTTCCACGTGATGGACTATGTCTGGTCCCAGTGTTGACCATGGGATGAAAGTGCACCTGTTTCGGGGTTTCCCATTCGGCTTCGGTGTACATGTCCTTCTAGCTAGTACCTTTAGAAGACAAATTGCTTCTGGCAAGGATTCAATGCTTTCGCAGCGTATTCTCCAGGGCTCGCGTTTGAAACATTTTATTTCCTTATTATATTATAAGTATGAACCTGTATTGATCCCACGGTTGGAAGCGTTTAGCTGCAAAGAAGCGGAGAGCTGTAGCGCACTGGCTACTCAAATGTCTTCTATTATCTTACGACCCTACTGGTATGGTCACAGTTTGATGCACATAAAGCGGCATCTGGTGTTTTTCGTTAGAATTCATGCCTTTCCCGCGAGTAAACGGGAGAGGAGAGTCAGCCGCAGCAGAGCACGTTGCAACGAGAAGTATTGGTTGAAACTGGAGGCCGAGAACGCATATTAAAGACCAAGCTCAGTTGCTGGAGGAAGGACGGATGAGTTGAAGGCTTCTAGGATACGGCGATCCTCATCTGGACATTCTCAAGTGTTAGTTACACCTCCAAGCTGTAGCAACTGGGCAATGCATGCTAGAACGTAGCCAAGTAAATAATGCGGGAGGAGATAACTTCCTGAAAAATCCCCCTAACTACAAGGTTGTAATAGGCCATACCAAGAGAGTCTGCAGTGGTTTCCCCCTATCTGCAGGACCCAGAGGTAATTGGGTCGCGAATGGCGTCTCCTCAGGCATTTCTGTAGGATGGGAGGTGGAGAATATAGTAGACCCTTACAGGTTGGCTATACCCACGGTACCCACAATACAACAGAAGCAGCTTTGGGAAAATTACCTTTTGAAGGTTCTGCGGCGACTGTGGAGGCTGGTTTGCGCCGGCTGAAAGTCCTGTAGCAGTCCTGGAAGAAGGTGCCATTGGCAAAATAATAACTAGCTCTTCTCAGGTGCGACGGTGCAGAGATGGTAGACTTTAACGAGTCGGCTGTCTAAGCGGTACCCGCACCCGTAGAAGATTCAGACCTGCCTTCCGAAGAGTTAGCTGCAGTTAATCCGGAGGAGGTTACTGGTCCTGGCTCTGGAATAAAGCTTTATGGCCTGGAATCCTTCAATGCCGTGGACAAGGAAGGGGTGAAGGTCGTAATTAACGCATGGACCAAGAAGGAACACTGGTAACGGTGGGACAACATGGATACCTGCAGATAGGCTAGGATGCTAGCAGTGACCCAGGAAACCGATTTTAGTGGCGACAGTGTGATAACTGGATACTCAGTTGCCTCCACTAAGTTAGACTGGGAGGTGGTCTGTTTCGGCTAATCCCCAGAGAGGTGTTTTTAGTGAGAAAGAATCTCACACTATCGAAGCACGGGCTGTTCGGTGTCTTTTGGACGATTTTCACCTCTCCAGCCGCTACCTCGAGAAGGTACACTGCCATCAGTCTATACAGTTACGCCACATGCGCACAGAAATGGCACGTGCACAATATGTTATACATGTGGGATCCCTTTGTGTACGTGGCGGCTGACAGCCAAGGAGTACAGTAATAGAAACTGTAAAAACTAAGTAATTCTGATACGAACTGTACATGAACATGCTTCCCTTTCCCCATGTCCGATTACGAAATAAAACACGTCTTTAAGTAAAAAATTAGCTCTCTAAACTGTTAAAGAAGTAGACAGCCTAAGAGATAAAGGCTGCAAATAATGTTAGGCCATAGAATTTAAAGACTTTGCACAGACACTGGTTCACGAAAGCTTGCAGTTTTGGCAAAATATGATTTAAAGTTGCCTTATTATACAGAATAACATATTTTTATGTTTTTTTTTTACTACTTAGAACTTTGGAATGGTAAATAGTTTAATACCAATAATACGCGAAAAGCGTTTATGTATGTAAGCTCATCCTTACCACTGTAACCCTTGGTCCTTCTGTTTCATCTTGACATGCTAGTGTACATTTTCGAAGTATTTCTATATGGAGACTAGTCTGGCATATGAAGCACTATCGCCTGTTATACCGAACATTGACCAGCAGCACTTTATCTTATTCCAATTAGAAGCCAGGTATGCTTGAGGTATTCTACATAATTCAAAAACCGCTCGTTTACACCACCAACTGACATAGTTAAAGACAATCTGCACACTCAGAAAGTAATTTCCCACGCTGCAACCGGCTGGTATCCAGAGCCTTGACTGGTTTTTTACTATTATTTCTGCAGTCTTACAATTTTGAGCACAAATAAAACGCTACTTAGCACGACCTGCGATTGCACCTGGATAATTTCTCGAACTCTAAATGACCATTACTTCAACCAATTTGTACACGTCTTTGAAGATTGTAATTTCAAGTAATTCAGCGCGCGTCTGTACGATAGTCAGCATGAGCGCACGCGCAATTAATTTGCTTTTCTTCATTGACCTTAAGAGTTGCGGGCAATTTCGAACCAACCGCGCAACGATTATCTTCGGCAAGTTCTTTAGCCTCTCAACACCAACTGAATCTAGCTCATGGCAAGTGAGACCCGAAGAAGTTCTAGAACAATTTTGAACAAGAAAATTACGAAAAATGGTTTAAGTCTCGAATGAGCTACAAAAGTTGCTCGTAACAAAAACTGACACGACATCGCACGATTTACGCATGTGCAGAAATTGTTTACCTAACCGAAATGCACTTTCACGTGCAATGTGGCAATCGTAGAGCTTTCAATCAAATGCCTTACGTCGAAAAACACTAAGTGTGAAAGCAAGCGTCTTGTAGTCTTTTTGTCTGTGCTTGTTTTGTTTCTTGTTTTTTTGTGTCGAACTAATGCACCATCTTCCAACAAATTAATCGATTGATGTATTACTCAACCGCGACGATGAGTAGAAAATTTCAGGTGTGCATACAAATGACGAGACCTAAAAGACGACGGGGCAAATGCAAGGCTTGACGTGTTTCTAGAAAGCCATGGCCAGACTCGCTTATGTACAGACTATCGTGGAGGAAACCAAACAAACCGACTTACGTGAGCGGCGCATTCATCTCGTCCAAGATATTAGATAACTATGAAATCGCAGTTGCAGCAAGATTGCAGGTGTGTATGGTTCGTGCAATTCGCGTGAAATATGCTTCAAGAAATTGCCAAGGTACAGAAAGTAATCAATTAGAGCACCAGATTGGACCTCTTTTTGTTCAATCTATGTCACTTTTTGTGGCAGCAACTGTCCTATCAGGTCCAGAACCAAACAACATGACTTAAATTGCACCATGCCAGGAGCACACCCCAAAATAACCGAAACTATTTTACGGTCGAATGTGGAAAACCTGTCGCAATCGAAATGCACGAATTTCTGCAGCCAAGCGTTGCAATTCAAATAAATACAAAATCGTTTAAACCTCGAATATTGACTGATGCTGAAATCGTTACCAAAGTCAAAGTAAATGGGAAATTTATGAACGAGTCTGGCGCTGGCATCTCTACATTTCCTGCTTCAAAAATACTTTCTCCTTCCTCTAAAACGGACCGAACTGTGCAGTTTGGGGTTTCGAATAGAAAGCAGCAAAATATTTATGCAAATATCCACTTGATTGCACCCCGTCTACTCTTCCCCTCCTGCGGTAATTTTAATATAAATTCATGCGGCTCTGTAATCGCTCGATCTACTCCTGGTCTCGGACAATTGAGGGGATAGGGCACAACTGCTCCACACAATTATCAGATTGAGGTGGAGCGTGTGGCGGTTTTTAATTAAACAAAGAACTCGTTAATGATGCGTTACTCTTTGCGGTTTCATTCGATTAGTTTTACAGAACTGCCATTGTTAAGGGAATGCCATATGACGTGTGTGTGTTACAGAGCAGCTGTTGGTATCAATACTAGCAAAGGATACTGTCTCATGATGGACACTTGTTTTGAAGGGAAATGGGTTAAGAGGTTGAATGAAGGAGGTGACGATGAACGCCTTGTTTGAAAGTTTGAACTCATTACACGAGGGAAAAATAGAAGATGGTAAACTGTTCCACATACGCGTGGTTCTGCTTATGAAATTTAACGGTACGACCAAATTTTACCAGAGTATAGGAATAAAACTTTTGTAGGTAGGCCTATAGCCTACGAGGAAGTAACTAAAGGAGAAGCCCTGTTGCCTGGGTCTAAGCTGTCAGTTCAATATTTTAAAATACGCGTCAAAACCCCCGAATATAAAATACTTCTCTAATCGCCTGCCTTTCGCTTATGAGATTGTATGCATGGGAATCTCACACATGCTTAAAATTGCCACGATTTCCTGAGCTTCTTTCTTCTCCTTTAGTTACTTCCTCGTAGCCTATAGCTAACTCCAAGTTGCTGGTTAGCACGAAGGTTAAGGCAAATGGCATTACGTTGTACACGACCATATCTGCCATAAGCTAGATCTCAAGCGCTCCAGGCGTCTATGTTCGTTAGATAGAGCCAACCTAGGCATAGCCATATAGGTCATCACTGATCAGTGCCTTATTGGTACAAACGCGAAGAGAATAGGACCTTCTCAAAAAGCTTCTGCAGAAACTGCAGGGACGAGGAGGAGAAGGAGACTATATCTCACCACCTCACAAATGCCTGTTCTGTCACCCATCTTGGACCCGTCAGTATACAATATCAGAGATCTCTTTTCAAAGGTGTGGCCAGGATTATCTTCATTTTAGGATTGGTTTGAGTGGTATATCAAAATTGTGCCTTTTCGACAGGACATCTGACATTGAGTTGAACACAGAAACATCTTTGAATTTTTCCAGGATTTTTCTGTACCTAGTCAGAATCCCTGATTTGAGGAGTTTGATGCTGTGCAGCCTTATTGCACTCGAGGCAACCTTCTTTTTTTAAATACTAATGTAAGGGAAGGAGGTCCAAAAGAGCCTCGCAGCTGCACATGGCTCCCGTTACTCCCAGATAGACTGTTCTCTGCACTTTTTGTAATGCAGATTGTATTAAAGATGATTAAGGGTCTTATAATCGCTTGATATGTTCATGGGGCCATCCTTCAACAATAAGAGCTTCCAGCCTTCCTTTTCCTTGTAAAGGGAACAATGGTTGTCTTATCTCGGTTCACTTTGAGACCTTGCCTAAGACACCAAGACTGTACCATATTGAGGGCATTTTGTTGTTTTCTAGGTATAGTCCTGTCATACTTTCCCAAAATGGTTATTACCAAGTCATCTGCATAGTCTTGACTCCCTAAGCCGGCATTAGTCAGTCTTTGTAGGAGATTATTGACAACAAGTGTCCACAGTGGGAGGAAAAGGAATTCACCCTGTGGTCGTCCCCTGATGCCCCTTATTGCTACCGATTTTTGAACTTTTGTGACCTGATCCGGGTTCATTATTAAGCTACCCAGGAATCTTTAGTTCTTTAATTAGACCTAAAATCTCTTTGAGGGCTGCCTTAGATATATTTGATGGTGATTGGAAAGCCCCAGCAAGATGTCTGAACCTGATACGGCCGAGGGCCTCACAGTGACAGAGGATATGTTCCGCTATTTCTTCCTCTTCCAAACAGAAGCGACAGGTGTCATCTTCAGCCAGCCCAAACTTTTTTAGGTGGTAGCCCAGGCGGCAGTGACAGGGTAGAAGTCCTATTATCAGCCTTAAATCTAGTCTGCTGAGTGATAGCAGCTCTTTCGTTTTCTGCTTTGAGTAGGTAATAAACCTCTTTGCCTGTCTTAACCATGGGATATTTGTCCAGTTTGAGTGCTTGCGTTCGTCCTCCCATGACCTGATACACATTGCTTGTCGGCTTTTCGAGTAGCCACAGAATGGCTCGGGTCCAATAAACTGAGAATTTCTTAGGTATAAGGACGACCCTCACCTTTCTCCATAGTTGAGTGATAAAGCTAGGCTCTTAGCTGTCCCTGATGGTTTTGATAAGGTTTAGCAATATGGTCATCTATTCCCTGCTGCAAATATGATGTCGCAACCGGGAGATATATAGGCTTTAAAGGAGTTAATATATCACTTATTTCCCAGAGAGGCTCCTCAGTTGACGTGTTGATCCACACTTCGAGTTGATTGACTGAGTTCTCTGTGTTCTTTGATTTCTGTACGCTCAGAAAAAATGTGTTTCCAAGAGTTGTTTTAATGTTTTCTCTGAATCGATCTGACCATCTATCCTCTGGAGGAGCATAATGCTATTTAAGTGATTTTTTGAGATAACCTTTTGGAGACATGCTGTTTCCAAGTTCTTCTCTTAGACCTCCTTGTTTCCTTGTTGTATTTAGTCAGGGCCTTCTTGTTTTCATTTCTCTAGTCGCCTCTCTGTCAGGATTATTATTCTCGTAGCTGTAGACGATCAGGTGTTGCAGCTGATTTGAGGCAATTTCTATGGAAATGTCATCAAGTTCTTGTATGTTAGTCCTGATGTGCTCCCGTTCGCCCGCTTAGGAAATCTGATCCAATCCAGCTGCACGTGTGGCACCTCAACATCAAATCTTATGTGTTTGTAATATGATAGGAAGGGCTCATTAGAGACGTACTAGTTAAGTATGATGTTCTATAAGTTGGGGCTGGCCGGCGTAAAATCTAGTACTTCTTGGCCTACAATATAAGGATAATAGGGAAGTTCGATTCATTGCCCTAATTTAATATTTCAATATTATTTTTTATGAAATAGTTGAATAGAACCTTACCTTAATCCCGGTGTTTCCTTAGATAAAGTGACGGGCATTTGCATCGCAGCCAATAATGAAATTTTTTCCTATATATGGAAACTAAACAATCACAGTTCTTCCTTATAGGATACTTCACTTCCTTAATCCGACGCCTAACTTTTAGGATATAAAACTTTCTAAAAATTGGATTCACAAATTTCAATTTCACTCAATTGACGTTTACGCAGTTGTCACTTTGACAGAAAGAAGATTTAAGCATATTGCAGCTGGTCAAAGTTGCTGCAGAATTCTTAAATTTTCTGTGGGAGGAAAAGTTGTGACGTAGCCAAAATCTTCTTGGAGAAGTGCTGCAGCATACTGCAGTTTTCTTCGAAGCGCTGATAATCTCTGCAAGAACGGGAACAGACCTAATATTGCAGCCGCAAGTCTTCGTTAATCAATGTGTGCCTGGAATTTTACCTTCTCTAAGAGTATAAGATTTTTCAACCAACATTTTCATGCGACAACTTGCAACATGCAGTTTTCAGTGTGTTTTTTCTAAAACAATAGCAACGTCTGTATTAGTAAATGTATCATAAGTGAAGTCAGTTTCCGTCAGATATGATTTTTCGAGGTGTTGATGTAGTGAGGAATAAAATAAAAGCGATGACTAGTCTTTGAAATATGTTAGAAAACCGTTTGTAATTAAACTCTCGCCTGAAAACGTATCATTAACCCACTTTTGAAGGATTTCTTTTTAAATGCGACACCCGCGAGTCGACTATTGTATCCTTTAAATCTGCCTGGTTTTTTTTTGCACACTTGTCTTAACCGCAACTATTCTACGGTTTCCTGAAAAGCATTCAATGACTCCTTGAATCTCTCCTTCAACAAAAAAGGAGTATCTCGTAATTGCAAAAGGTTTTCCGCATAAAGAAGTAAAAATAACAAGAGCTTTTCTTTAAAAACATTGAAAAGCATGGAGAAATTTCTCTTAAATGTTGGGACATTTTCTCCTCCAATCCAAAAGCTCTCTCATTCCAAGGGCATTTCCAACAGAAAGAGCTTAAAGCACTCTTCAAACCGCAAAGCTTTTGAAAACTTGTTGAAAACCTGCTTTACCTGAAATAGACTCTAGTATTTAAAAGTCGACGATCTGCAATTACTTAATAAGCCCTTCAAAAGTTACCGGTACTCTTAATTCTTAAGATGAACGTTGTCTTAATTAACTTATTGTTTTTTTTCATCGGGATTTTAGGAAAAAACAGCAACTCACCCAAGTAGAATTCCATGTCCTACGAAAAATTTGAAAAATTTTTCACTTAAAAAGCAAACATCCATGGAACTTTCCTTTTTTGCTTGCAATCCTTACGAAATCCTGAAAATCCTGAAATTCCAAGAATGGCAACTTTTTAAATACTCTTCTCTCTCCCCTTGGAAAGTATAAAATTCGCATTATGTCGCAGGATATCGTACAACTCGCTTTATAAAGTCAAGGTGAAAGCACTTCTGTTTTTATTTAACTTAAATGGACTTTCCATCCAGGGCTTACCATCAAAAAGAGTTTGTATAGCAAAAACATTGAACTCCTCGTTGAACGACTGTTGGGAAGGTTTTTAAAAGAATTGGCAAAAATCTACAACCGGAACGCATTAAAGTGAAATCATGAAAGCTTTTGTTGGAAAATATTTAAGTAACGAAACTTCTATGGAAAATAATTTAATGCATTTTATAGTAGTCATTCTTGTTGAATTGTGAAAACTTCAGAAAGGCTTTTTTTTTTTGCTGCAAAAAACAACAACAACAGATGCACGTGAATTAAGGACTTATTTAGAGAGTAAATATTTTGAGAGTTTTGAAACTTTCATGACTTACTGCTTCCTGAGTTCTTTGTGAACTTAGGGTCTTTACAGGGCTTTCGAATATAAAAGTTAATTAAGAAACTGAAAAGTGCAAAAAAGTATTTGTCCAGGACCTGACTATCGTCGCAATTTGATTACTTTAAAGAACAGATTTAATGTACAACAAAAAAGGCAACTTTATAGCCAACTTGAAGGAAATGAAAGATATCAAAGTTTGTAGTGCCTTTTGTAAACACTAGAGTTGGTATTTGGTACTGGACTTTGTTTTGTTCAAAGTACTCTTCTCGTGTATGCGGCTTTCGGGAAAAAAGTTATCAAATAGAGACTTGAAAACAAAGTAATAGTATCTTATGTGCGGCTGTTATAAAAAATCGAAACTTGTCACTACTTTGCTGTTTATTCTTAGTTTTCTGTATTAGCATAACATTATGTTTAGGCTAGTGACCTACAATTGTTAATGTTGTTTTTCGTATTTCGAAGATACCGGCATAACTGCCTTTGATCCATTGGTAAGTTTGGGTATACATTTGTCATTTTTCAGAATGGTGTTTACACAGTTTGCAAGACTGTGATGTAATTTTCCAGAGGTAAGGCTAAGTCATCGGTAGAGGTCAGTTCGGACTCTCATAGACCTTAAAATAGTCCGTTGTGAACACATTTCGCCGGAACCTGACCTAAATCGATTTATTACCGCTATACACTGATTAATTGAACCGGCCGCAGCTATTGAGAAACCTGGTTAGGTTCTTTAGCTCCACGATTGCAAAGTCTTTCAATACATTAAGGAAGTGTTTACCAAGGGTCTTAAATCTTCTCGCAGCCAATCCCGGGCATTTTTAGAGTGGTGAATGCTTTCAACGTCCTCTTCGTCCAAGTAACTCCGCAGTCAGAAGTCGCTAGCAGGAATGCACATGTGGACGGCATAACTACCAAAAAGACAGTGTGCGCGGTGATATTACACGGTTATGTTACGAAGGTTCCGGCGGCTACTCTTCAATAAAAGCATCGTTCTCTTTTTATTCCACTTAGGTCACATCATTCTTGGTAGGTTGCAAGTTGTCAGATCGCTCCACCTATGCTCAACGAGCTCAACAACTTTAAGGTCGATTTTATTAGAGGCCGGCCGATCGATTTGTCTATCTGTAAAGCGTTGGGCTGCAAATTTTCTTTCGCCAGAACATCAATATCGCCTCATTATCTTATATATCAGTATGGGCGGGTACCCAGAAGAGAATCAACCTGTGTAAAGTATCAGCTGTGACTTAGTCGTGTTTGAGTCGAGCGCCTTGAATATCACTATACAACAATATGTCATTACGCCTTTGTAGAACCTTGTTCGACAGTAATACTATCGTCGCCATTTCAATTACCAGGACCTTTGTTTGAAATACAATACAGTAGTCCGACAGTCGATACAGGTACCGGATGTTAAGACGTTCGGAGAAAACCCACGCTCCCATCCCATTCTCCACTTATTGAGCCGTCTGCACAGATTGGCAAACCTGTCATTAGCAGCCAACCACTGTTAGCCTTCCAACTCCTCTCTTCTAGTGAAGAAAGCTTTTTCGGAGATTTTTTGATTAGAACCCTTTCGATCGATTGATTATTGGCTACTAAACGGCAGTGATTTGTCCATCTGTGTAATATGCACAAAGCTCTCTACGTGAGTTCGCTTCCCTGATACCAATAACAGAAAATCGTCTGCTTAAGCCACCACTTTAATTCCGGTGCTCTCTAGCATCCTTAGAATTTTATCTACAACTAACAGTCAGAGCAATGGGGAAGAACGTCACCCTGTGTGGAACACCACAGACAGCTCTCACATTCACAGGCACGCCCTATATCTAGAAAAGTACCCAATGTAAATTCCTTACACCTGAGTGTCTTTTAATGGTGCCCACCACCTCATGAAGTGCAGTCTCAGCTGACCTCCCCTTTGTATAGACGTGTTGAGCACCGCTAACACCGCTGAAAAAGGGGCAGAACGTAGGTACACATCTATGAGTCTCTTAATATAAAAAAAAGACGAAAGACTGATTGCCCTAAAATCCTTCGTCATTATGTGCTCATTCCTCCCTGGGATAAAGATAACTTTGACCTGTCTCCAGGCACTAGGAATATGAGCGTGAAGTAGGCAACTTTTAAAAATCGCCAAAAGCCATGGAATGATGGTTTTATACGCTTTCTGTAGGATACAAGGCATAATTCCATCTGTCCCGGCGTCTTGAAGGGATCGAATGATTCGATGTTCCATTTATATTTTATCATATGCCACAATGTTCGATAAATTACCTCCGATACCGGACTAACGATAAACGCAACCACTGATTGCCATCGAATTATCGGAAAATTGCGTCCTTATGAGCAGTTACAGTTTGTTCTTAGTCGACTCTGTGTAAGTACCATCACTTCACAAAAAAAAGAAGGAACACCGGGATTGCCTGGTACTTCATTTGTATCCTCAATCGATTCACAAAATGCCCGCCATGACGTATGATTGGCTCTTCTAATTTTTTTTAAGTGTGTTGACTTGTTTGAAATGCATTCCAGTCCTCAGCTAGTATAGTCGTTTTAGCCTTGTTGAATAGCTTCCGTGAGTGCCGTCTCAGCATATTCTTTTCCCATCAAGCAGGATAAAACTTCTTGGACGGTTTAATAATCGGACAGCTATCACTCGAGGCGTCTTCGATCGCCTCCGATAGTTTGTTCACCACTAAGACAATAGATTCAGCGCTGTCAAGTGACTAACCAACCGGTCGCGGACCACTACTTGCGACGCAACCGAAAACTTGGTTCTGCCTGGGTTTCTGAAGGGCTTGTTAGGCTCTCTGGACAGTTCGACACTGGAACGAATGTTCGTGGTCCGAAAGGGAACCGTTTTTCGACTCTCTTCAGTTATCAACCTTTGGATTTTTTCCATTCCGCCAGAAACGTCACATACAAAACCTCCGATCTTTTTTGTGATAAAAGTGGGCCTATTACCTCACTTCAGATACATAAATTTATTTGTAAAATGAAATTTAAGAGTGAGTCACCTCATTCATTGATGTTTGTCCTACCCCAGATGGTGTGGTGGGCGTTAGCGTTACATCCTAGAATAAAGATTTTCCTCTTCTTGTTGCCTATGTCCACTATAGAGTGAACAACAGCCGGTGGATGTGGGTGAGTGCTGTTATGCGCCATGTATGCAGATGGCAGTAGAACTGGTGCTCTTTCGGCTCCTTTCCACTGAAATCGTTGGTGTTGTAATCAGACATTAAAAATATATTTTTTCTTTAGGATGTGACCGAATTCTAGGGGACAACCCTTTGATGCGTTAGCATGGCTTTGGCCGGAAGGGAATTCGGGTTGCTGCAAGCTAGACAACAGCCCAGAGACGGAGTGGATCTTTTAGTTCTATTTTAAAAACCCACGGGGAGACCGAGTTTCGAACTCACGAATCATGGTGTGGTGATCGTGCAGCTCAAGCAATTGATCCAACTCCGCCTTCCTGAATTTCTTTTCCGATCTGGCCTTACCTCCACCTTTACTGTAAAACAAAGTATATTTGTTGTGCTTTAATCCAATATAGCGTCCCACGTTTCTTGGGCTAAACCAATCAATTTCCTCCTCATTAAGGAGAAAAAGTAAATTCGCAGAGACGAGTTTATTGTGATGAAGATTTATTTGCACTTCTTGCATAAGCCGTGTACTAATCCCCCTGGGCGGACCCATTTGGTCCCAGCACAGGAGGATCTATCTCCATCACAGATTTTCTCGTGCTATCTGTTCCAGCCTTTTGGTCCGCAGTGACTTTAGTTCCCTGGTTCGTGTTCTCAACCTCAATGTTATCGGCTGTCGCTCAGGGTCTTCGTTCCCGCTAGTCTGATCTGCCATGTCAGTAATTATCGACACGGTAATCCCAACTGCAAGACATCAGCCTTGTCTACAAATTCGGGAATTGTAGTATCGGTTTTCATCCCTCGATAGATATAAATCAAAACCACAACTACAATTTGTACTCGGCTTCTTCAAGAAGCGGCAATAATTCCAACTGTCAACTGCGAGAGGACAATTTTGCCTGTTGGCTTTCTCCGATCTTAAGACCTCCAGAAACTCCTTTGTTAATAGGGTGTGCTGTGGCAATTAAAGTCTCGCTCTTGGACATGCCAGACTGTCCAATCCGGGGATTACCTTTATCGCAGCCGTCATCCATATCTTGTCTACTTTCCATACGCTAACTCTGACGAAATTGAGCGAAAACTGGTATTTGTAGACAAACAGTTTTGTCCTCCTCAGCCAGCCATATTTATCGTATTTCGGAATCTGTCCCGGTATTCCACCAAAGTGTCCATTAGCTTCTGTTCCTCTAGCTTCAAGCGTTCTCCACTAAGGCTCCAAGGTTTGCTTCCGGTGTCAATCACCGCAACGCTTAGGCTTTCGAGCGCCGCTTTCGCCATGGTCAGCACCTTGGTTGTCTTCGTGCCTTTCGAAGCTTCCCTTCACTTTGGCTTCCCTTCCTTTCCCCCGATGGGCCTCACTCCACTCTTCTATCGGGATATAGTCTCCCTAGAAGACGTGCTTGGTCCGCCTTTCGCGGAGCTCATCCGGCTTCTCGTCGACCCCGTTTAAGTCGCCTATTCCTGTCTTATGTATGATCAAACTAATTTTTGTATTAAAATTGTACCTTAAATATTAATTAGTTAAAGTAATTTACGCAATATTTTTTTAGTCAGCCCTTAAATATGCCCATCATTTTCGGTCTTTTACAGTGAAGTGCTCCCTTAAGTGTTTTACTGCAATCAATAACAGGCGGTCCTTTGTTTTGTAGACTATTTTTAAGGGCAATTTTGTACTTATCCCAGTTTATCCTCTTTCTGTTCTGGCAGAGAAGATGAACCGGTGCCTGTAAATTAAGTAAGAACTCAGTCTATGAGTGATTGGAGAGCTGCCCCATGCTGCCTAAAGAATTTGTTGAGATAATTGCATTTTTCCACCACAACTAAACAAGAAAAAAACAATAGAAGCAAATGCTATTCCACTCGAGCCTTAATTAAAACGTTTATTTCCCCCAAAGAATTTCAACAATTACACAACGAGAAATATGGATCCATTAAACAAACGAAGGCTTCGCAACTGCAGTATTGTGATTTTAACCTGAATTCCATTCTTGAAGTAGCGGTTTTCTGGTATCCAGTGATTTTAATTTTCGTTTATGTGGGAAAATTGGATGTAGTCAGGTCTCTATGGATTCCTCCATTGCTATTCTCTCAATCAAATCATATCACCCATCCTCCCGACCGAAATCCTAGTTCCCATTGGAATTTCATAGTTATCTCAATTCCAATTCGAGTCGATTTTTGTTCTTAGAGCAATCCAAGCGTGGAATCTATTTAAAGCACAAGCTTGATTTATGGTATCGATTTGTGGTTTTTTGGAGCTCGATCTGTTTCACTTCAAAGGATGAGACAAAAGTCTGGCTGATAACCTAAATTAAGTGTCAGAAGTCAGGAGATAAAATTTCCAAATGAAGTAGGATAGTCTTCTGTTTTTAGATTCGGTTATAATAATTTCCAACTTGTAACTTGGATCGCGAAGGTTGTGATTGTAGTCTAACGAGACGACGAAAATGAATTTTTACTAAAAAATTTAAGAAACGTAGAATACTTTAAAACTTATCAAAGCGTAAACTTAAAATCGTAAAAGTTCTGCTACCACTGAACGTAAAATGCTTATTTTTCAAACCAGGAAAATTCCAAACTTTTGTGACCTTTTCAAATTCAATTAGAGAGTTTGAATGAGATTTTTCCGTCGAGGTGATAATGCATATAAAAAAAAATTTATAGTCCCTAGTAAGACTCGGAGGAGTGTTACTCCTCCATCATAACTTGGAAGGCACACAATAGCAATGCTATTGTACTGATTTTAATCAAGTCCTCCTCCTCCGTTTCTTGGAATGAACATCAATTTTGAAGCATTTGTGAAATGCAAAAATGTTTTAACGTTAGTGAAGTGTGCGTGAATACAAAGTATGCTTTGTAAAAGCGGCAAAGGAGCACTGAAATTATTTTGAGCACGCAAAGGATGCTTTTTAGAATTCATCACGGCAAGCAATAAGGAATTCTCAAAGTCTTTCAACTGCTTTTGTGGTGCAACTTTGTATTTCGCGTTTTACTCAAAAGCAAATAGAGAGGAATTCGTTAGAAATTTTATGAAACGCGAGATAAAAGGGTAGCGTTTGAACTAAAAGGAGTCCACAATAAGACTTTTCAGCTACCCCATCTAGGATTTAGTAAAGAGCTTTCCAAGGTTTTTTCTAAGAATTTAAGGAAACAACTTAACAAATTTAATGACTCGTAACGAATCGCTCAATAGATTCAATTGCCAAATCAAAACGAAATCCTAACTACTATATAATGAAACTGACTACAAAGTTTCCGGGCAATACCGATTGTAAAAGCGGTGCGGGTGGCAGCCAAAAGCGAGAGCAAATAAGAACATCTGTGAAGAGAACCCAATATAGTTATAATTTAAAGGAGTTCGACATGGAGGCAAATCAACTTATGGCAGCAATGAGTGAGTTACTTGATCAAAAGTTATCTAAATTAGCTACAAGAGAAGATCTAGCTTTACTGACGGTTGATATAAATAACCTTAGGTTAGATTAGGTTAAAGTTGCTGCCTAAGGAGGCACACTTAGGCCAAAGAGGCCCATTGTGATACCACGTTGAGGCTACAGAAACTTTAGCAACCCCCATAAAAATAACCTAAGAAATGGGAGGGTGGACAAGTTGCCCCCTGTGCACCGAGCCAGTTCCCTGTCTCCAGTGGGGCCAGCTCTCGGGAAGTCAAAATAGATTTGACTAGGTTGGGAAGAGTGTACAGCCCTAACCCGTCGCCGGGAACCATTTTTAAATCCTGATAAATCGAACCAGGTCCCTGACATCAGTGGAGCCTAGTTCGGTTAATTCTTCAAAGAAGGAGGAGCCCAGAAACCGGTTCCTACGGTTGGCTAGGGCCGGACAGTTACCGAGGAGGTGAAGTATGGTTTCCTCTTCCTCTTCGTCATGGCAACTCCTACAGAAGTCGTTTGAAGGTGCACCCAGTCTATCGGCGTGTCTGCCTATGAGGCAGTGACCCGTGATAACGGCCACGGTACTGCTAATTGTTTTGCGTCCGAGTAAGATGAGCTCCCTTGACCGTTTAGGATCAAGTCTTGGCCATATCTGTCGAGTAATCAGGCAGGTGTGTTCCTCCTGCCAATTAGTGTTTGCAATCCTGAGAGACTCCTGTGAGAGTTCCAGTTTGCATGTGACCAGCGGTTTACCCAGCTGGTGGTAAATGTCCGAATCAACAGTGGTACTGATTCTCGCTAGTTCGTCGGCTCTGCAATTGCCCGGAATGTCACTATGTCCAGGCACCCAGATGAGTCGTAATTTCAGATGCTCAGCTATGTCATTTAGTGCCGAGTGGCATGTTATAACCGTTTTGGAAGTGGTGTATACTTCCGAGAGGGATTTAATAGCGGCCTGACTATCTGTGAAAATACATATATTGTCTGTGGGTAGCGTTAGATGATTCAGGCGGTCCGCAGCTACCTTTATAGCCATGTAGTCAGACAAGCGGAATGAGACATCGAGGTCCAAATGTACCGAGAAGATGCCTCCACCCACGTTGCCTTCCAATTTGGAGCCGTCAGTGTAGATATTGACCGACTACCCCATTGGGGAGGACCTTCTTCCCATTCCGATATGGTGGGAAAGAAGGAGTCAAATTTTGTTCCAAAGAAATGCGGTTTGCTTACTATGGAGATCCAACGGTAGAAGGTGGAGAATAGTATACAGGGCTTTAGAAGGTGTAGTTCTAAGGGCACCTGTTATCAGCAGTGTTGCCATCCTCTGAACTTTATTCATTGCTTTGTGATGGGTTGATATATTTAGTGCCGTCCACCAGACAATGACCCCATACATAAGTATAGGTCGTATAACACTTGTATAGAGCCAATGCACAATGCGTGGCTCCATGCCCCATCTTTTCCCTATAGCCTTCTTACACGAGTACAGCGCTCCCATGGCCTTTCGTACTCTTTCCTGGATGTTAGGTTTCCAGGTAAGTTTTCTGTCTAGGACTAGACCTAGATACTTAACCTGATTTCCCAGTTTCAGCCTGACCCCGTTTAGTGTAGGGCAGTTAATAAGAGGTATTTTATGAATCGGAGAGAAGAGTATTAGCTCTGTTTTGTTCGGGTTTATACCCAGACTACACCCATCACTCCATGATAAAATCCTGGCGAGGGCGTATTATAACACTTCAGCCAGTGTGTTGGGGTACTTACCTGAATATATCAGGGCAATATCATCTGCGAAGGCGATAACCTTGTGACCGATCTCTCTCTCCGGTTGTGAATGATAAGGCTAATAAGGTGGCTGCTTCCTGATGGGTTTAGAGACATCTTGTGCACGTGGTCAGTAATTTCAATTCAGCTTAACTCGTTTATTTAACACCATTATTAAACTGTATAATCTTCCGTATAAACTTATAATTCAAATGCAATTTAATTCACAACTTAAGGTATTGCCGGTTTGATGCTAACTATCCGCAATCCTCAACCAACATCTCCAAACCATGGCTACAGTACATTTTTCACCCGTAACTGATAAGCGGTTGATGTGTTTATAAATCGTTGATCAGAGATGTTTGGTGAGCCCAGTGTAAGTGCGGCACAGTATGCTTAATTACTTTCTCTAAAATATTTACAGGTAGGTAACCTGTTAATTTAGTTTTAGATGTATTTATTTCAAACATTCTCCCCGCCTTGAACTTCGTAGGTTGTCAATAAGTTCGAACAGAATAATAGTATTGTTCCCTTAACTGAAGTCAGACATTTCCTTCCGACGTGATGGTCGTTATTTATACAAAGCGCAACTACTCACCTTAATTGATATTCAATAGTTGGATGGGATAAGACATTGGAAATTTGTTTTAGGGTTTATGGCTTAATTTTACTAAGAGCAATTCATTAATACTTTTCTTTAACATTTCAGTCATTACTTTCTTGTACGTTCTTTATCTCGTCTTAGGGTGCAAATTATGAATAATTTCTAGGTAGGACGGCAAATCTTAACAATAGGGCGTCGTTTAAAAAGACTTCCTCTGCATTTCAAAGTTACGACTCTTACAAGTCCGTCTGAGTCTGGGTGTATTTGTTCAATCCTCGAGAGTAACCAGCGCGACGAAGGCAAATTCCCATCCTTCAGAAAGACTAAGACCTCGATCTTAACGTTTGGCTGCCGTTGAAGCCATTTCGGCCCTTGCTGCAGTCTTGTCAAAGCTCCTTCGGGAGGTGATTGCAATGCGTCACCAACCAAAAAGGACAAGTCTCGAGAGTGACTGGAACACCAATGATTTACAGTTAAAGCTTGGTTAGAGCTTGGGCGTGGACTGACAACCAAACCAAACCTTGGCCAAAGGATAACGAACAGGGCTATAGTTTAGAAGCCAACGCTTGGCAAACCAGCATTTGGCCAAGTTAGGCCCCGTTATCAAGCCTCGTTATTCCTAATTTCCCTGAAAAAACTCCCATCAAGCAAGCTCTGCGCGGTGAACTTTGAATGGAGGGTCGTTTGTATTACTACAGGTACAGGTAGTTACTGGAGTCTAGAGGAAGATAGCAGACCTTCTTAATGAATCTTCGGAAAATAATGTCATTGATGAAAGTATTTTATACAAAATATTGAATGTATAAATTTTAAATCATTCAACATTTGAACTTTTCGCCAGTTCAATCTTGTAACGTCCGTATACCCAACTTCATCTTATAAGTTTATAAATTAGAGGATGGGTGGGGCTGTGATATAAAGTCGGGCGGAAGAATAGACCGAAACTATAATGTTTCCTTGTTGCTGGGAAATACGAAAACCCAAAACCTCAAATTAAATTTATTGATTGAGATAGAAGGGATAGGAATCTAAGCAAGGCCTTATGACGATGGATAGATGCAATGCTTTAATCACACAAATTCACGTTGGTCTGCAGTCAGAATGGAGTTTTATCTCCACTTTGTCAATAACACAATGTTCGTGGCAACTGGAGATACCGGTTATACAGTTACTGAGCCTCTGCAGGCAGCACTAGATAAGGGGAAAGAATGGTGCGGCGAGGTTGACCTTAAGCTTAACCCCAATTAAACCGTACTCATTCCTTTTACCATAAAGAGGATTTTCAAAAGGTTAATTGAATCTTGCTTGCTAGGGACTACTCTAACCTTTAATAAACAGCTGAAGTATCAAGAGATAACGCTGTACTCCGAGGAAGCGAGAAAGTCCTTCTAGATTTGCCGCAAAGCTTGCTTGGAAACCAAGACTATGCACTGGCTTAACATAACGATGATTAGACCCATGATTACTTACATCACCACGGTGGTGCTGGCTGGGTAACATTACATGATCTACAACGCTTGAGAGGCGAATTATCAATCTGAATACCCAGCTCCTACAAGCATTGTATAGGGTCATGTTATGACATGCAGAACAATCCACTCACAGACTCTTTTCAGAGCCGCCCGATAAGAAATCTATGATCATCTGTCCGGGTTTGCCAGAATTGTGAAGGTCTAAGTAATTCAAACAAATGATCCCCTAGCTTGTCTGCTTAGCTATAGTAATATATACCTTGCTAACACACAACAACAGTGAGTCTGATCAAGGAGCACGAGAAACTGTATATATGTATTTTTCATAGTCCTTCCGGTTCGGCTACCTATGTCCGCTCCAATATAGAAAACGCCGAATTGACATCTATTTCCGAGGTAAATAACGTCCGCCTGATTATTGTCAACACCGGGGGTACGAGGATCACCAACTTTTTGAAACCATAAAATTTTCTCTGACCAGACAACATCCTACCAACGCACGAACATTCAGCAATATAAGAAGAGAAGTACTACCGGGATTCCTGTACAGCTAGCGCAGACCAGCGGTACTGACTACGAGCATCGAGACCCTTCCTGGAATAATCATCTAAACGGCAAAAAGCACATGACTAGAGGATTTTTTTTCTCTAGTTCCCTGGCTGGAGATGAATTTCACCCGATTCGAGACAACGGTTGCAAGTGGACCTACAATTTAATATGGATTGGAAATTTTCTCTGCAGCCTCCAAGGCCTTTTTAAAGTAATCTGTTGTCAGTAGAAAACAACGATGGGTCGCCCCGGAGGGATTCGAACCTGGAACCTCCGGATTGGTAGGCCGGCACGTTATCACTGACTCCATCGACTACTTCTGACGAGAGGATTTAGCAAGGAATATGGAACGAGGAAACCGAGAGCCCTTATCAAGCGAGAACCCTGACGCGTCTACAGACATGATCGCTAATCACATCGTGTCCTTATGCAGAGTGTCCGCTGACAAAAAACACACTGATAGAACGTGGCATGAGCTATTCCATCTAAAGTACCAGATTCATCAGAGTACTCTCGGTCATTTATATTGACTGAGATCGACAAGGCATTGGCACAGAGTTAAAAAACGACAAAGTCGCAGGATACGACGGCGTGTACCTGGAATTCCTAGCATATAACGGAAATAACACCGGACGGGAGCTCTCCCAGTTCTTTACCAATATCCTGACCACCAGAAACTTGCCCAAAGATTTCAAACGAACAAAAATTACAACAGTTCTAAGACCAGGTATCGCCCTATTACCACATTGAGGATTTGAAAGGCACTTAAAAACATTACTATTTGGAGGTTTAATATGTTTCGAGTAATAGTCTTATTAATGCAATCGTGCATTCTGAGGAAAAAAATGACCTACAGGATACTCAATCCAGAAAGTTTACGCGCGCTGGAGGACTTGACCATCGCTTTCAACACCAAAACATCAAAAGTTCCGTGGGAATCCTGGCCTTGCATTGCTCAGTCAATACTTCCGAAAATGGAAACTCCTTCTTAACAACAAAACGGTGTCCATAAAGCAATCCGTCGTTTTCAACTGCATTGTTCTCCGCCATAATTCAACCACCAAATATCTGGATGTAACTCTGAATTGCACGAAAGCTAAAAACACAGAACAACATTCTGCAGAGGCTGACTGGAAGATCTACTGCACTCAGTCTTATTTTTTCTTTTCACACATGCACTAAGTTGACCCACAAAACAGTGCAGCGATAATACCGAGAACAATCCGACCAACATCCATTTGTTAACTTCCAGTGCTCTGCCATATCACATATCCACGAATGAGACCCTGTAATGCATTACTCCGTGAATATGAAGTGGAAGTGTACGCATATATACACTACTGCAGAGCCGGCAGGCTGAAATCTTTACACGGAACGCATGGCAGCAACTATTTTCCCGCCTGACGAAGCTTGGTTAAATGAGTGAACAGCAAAGGCCCTGTATCCCTGAGTACTTCCGTTAAACCTTCAACGTTGACCCGAAGGTGTTGGTCTACATCGGCACACATGCTCGTTAAATCACATTCGTACGAATCATGGCCGCTGTTTGGACTCCTTCTTTAGGTGAGACTTGTTCTTATCTTCGAGCAATACCAACTCGGAAGAGCTGAGACAGACAATCGAGCACGTTATTGCAGACTAGCCGCTCCTCTCACATTATGGCACTCTTTCTGATTTCGTACATGTAGCTGATCCTGTCATCGATTGGCTAGCACACTTAGATATATGATTGCGACCTCATATACTAATGCTTGCACTCATACTAACCAAAACCAAGTAAAATTTCGTGTGACGAATCTTTAGATAAACTGGGAAAAACAAATCGATTCAGCTTGGTTTGGATATCGGGGCATCGGGGTTTTCTCGTTAATGAAAGGCCGGACAAATGGCCACACAGGGCCTTGGCATGACACTTGTGGAGCCATCATGAGTAATTTCAGAGTACATTGCTGTGGGCCATTTTCCTGACCCTTACTTCCTTTCCTGCCAAGGCTGTGATTAGCATCATAGGATATCCTCTGAGCTGTGGCATTATCATAAGCAAAAGACAAAGCTTAAGATGTCAGCTCCATCACTGAGTGGAACTAAGGAGCTCCTCAAGTTTGGCAACTAAGAAAGCACTCAGCAAAACTCGGCAGATCTCTATTTGTAGATTGTGTCTTGAGAAAGACAAAACTCCACTTCACATCATACGCATGTGCCGGCCATTGCCAGACGCAGAGTGTCGATATTTGGGAAGCCTCACACACAGGATCACAGTGAACTGAAGAGTAGTGCACTCAACGAATTGTTCTGAGGAGGATTAGCAGAATAGGCCTTACTGTCCGCGGCGTCTCTGCTCCTTAAGTCTCCACTCTAACATAACATAGGTGAGCGCAAAAGAATAAAAATTTTAATATTTCTTTCTACGCTCGAGTTAAGCAAGTGTATTTTGCATTTGTTTGTCAAAAGAATAAGTTAGAAAGGCGCTGCCAGACTGCCTCACCAAGCTATATGTCAGCGAAGCACCTTAAAGACCTAAAAGTTCAAACAACCGAGACTCATGGTCTATAAAGAGAAGGAGGAAACTTAAATCTAACCATGGCATTTTGGTATACCCTTGGACGGTATAACCAACAGTGAAGATGAATAACTAAATGAGGGCTAGGAAAAACATAATTATAATTGCAATAACCTTCTAACGAACTAACTAGGAACTATGCTGTACAACTTGTGCCGTCTGAGAAACTTCGAGGTGTATCGCTTCTATGGGAGTCGCGGGTATTCGCAACATGACGACCTCTTAAGGCTGCATATGAAATTTCTGACTGACTTCTTATTTCAGTTTTAAGAATTTCTTTATTTTCTACAGTCCTGAATTAAACAATACATAAAAACTTGTGCAGAAATTCCGCTCGAAACCAGATAAATATGAGCGGTAAACGAATCGAGCCGTGCGGCACGCCACTACATACTTTCCTTTCCTTTACTCACTCTATTGGCGTACGTGTTATATGATGGAGGATTATACTACTTAGCATATTGTGAATTAGATACAGTGCAACTGCTGAGTATATCCTTGCCGGCTCGTATGCAGGATTTAGTAATTTAACATTAATAATTCAAATCATCATAAAAATTCTTCAATAATGTGAGATTAATCTGTGGAGTTAGGTTAGGTTAGGTTCGTGTGGCTGCCTTAGACCTCAAAAGGCTCATTGTGATGCCACGGGAATCCAATCCCTCCACTTTCTCATTGGAACCATCCGGAGCTGCCGATGAAGCGCCAAAGACTGCAACGTCAATCGCCGCCAGATCGCAGAGAGTATCAAAGAAATAGTTTCCCAAGAAGGACTTTCGCCTGCGTGCCAGTGCAGGGCACCGGCAGAGGTAGTGGAAAATAGTTTCCTCCTCTTCCTTGTCCATCCTCCTCGTCCAGCTTCTGCAGAAGTCGTTTGAGAGGCTACCCAGTCTCTTCACGTGTAAGCCAATAAGGCAATGGCCTGTGATTACCCCAGTAGCTATTCTAAGGTCAGATCTGCCCCTCGAAAGCAGACACTTGGAGCGCCTAAGATCCAGCTTAGGCCAGATCTGTCTGGACGTATGGCACGTAGTGCCGTTTGCCCATCTGTGGTTCGCTCAGTTAATTGCTCTCTTGCTAAGCAACATTTTACAGGTTGCCAGAGGCCAACCAAGAGTAGTCCTTTCCGGTTGGATCTCCAGGGTCCCCCACGCAGTTTCCTGGAATATCCCTATCCTTTGATACCATTCAGCCAGCTCATTTAAGTATGAGCGACAGCTATTAACAGCCCTAGATGTCGATAGGACAGCGATAGCAAAGCAGCCTGACTATCTGTAAGGATACAGATGTCCTTTGAAGCTTTGTTCCCCCTCAACCAATTCAAAGCTTCCTGAATAGCCATGACCTCCGCCTGAAACACACTACAGTAGTCTGGCAGACGGAAGGATAAGCTAATGTTCAGTGCCTCTGTAGCTTAGAGCCATCTGTATAAATTTGAATGGACTCCGTACAGGGATTGGTGTCCCCATCCCAGTCAAGCCTGGTTAGAATGGTCAATAAGAAACGCCTGACAAAGGACTAGCTAGGAGTGGTGTAGTCAAGATGCCCCACTTGGAGTGAAAATGAGTCCAGAATTGTGGAGTGCCCAACTCTAGTATTGGACCACTGATATGTGGCTGTAAGTCTAACGGGAGCATTAGCCGCCATCTGTGTACCCGTCAGATCTAAAGGAAGTAAGTGAAGAAGTATCTCCAGAGTATCAGTAGCAGTGGTCCGTAGCGCTCCGGTGATACAGATGCAGGCCGATCTCTGCACCTTCCTCAAAGCGTTGAGGTAAGTGGCTTTGTCCAGTGCTGGCGACCAGACAACCACGCCATACAACAGGATTGGCCTAATGACTGCAACATAGAGCAAATGAGTCAACTTGGGTTGAAACCCCCATTTCCCACCGATGGCCCTCTTACAGGAGTATAGAGCTACAGTTGCTTTCTTGACCCTCTCCTGAATATTAGGCTTCCAGCTGAGCTTTCTATCCAGGACGATACCCAAATATTTATTTATTTAGCTTCCTCGGCAAAGTCTAGGCGGGAGCCATTCAGATACAGAGGGTCAACGGGAGGAATTTTATATTTTCTAGTAAAGATGACCACCTCGGTCTTGTTAGGATTAACGAAAAGCCCACGCCCCACCGCCCACCTGGTAAGCTTGGTGAGGGCATTCTGCATAAGATCCCTTATAACAGGCATAAATTTGCCCGTGATAGCTATAGCGATGTCGTCCGCATAGGCAAACACTCCATAGCCCTCCCCTTCCAGGATTAGAAGCAGTATCTGTGGAGTTAAGACAGATCGTAATTTGGCAAACATATGCACTGTTTAAATGCTTACAACAAGTAATTTTAATCTTTTTATATATTTTCCGTATGCCCTTGTGGGCCGAATTGATGTTAAATATTATGAATTGAATTTACGCCGTAAGATGGATAACAAACTGCTATCAGATATTACCAGAAAAGGTGGGTGCACCTGTTTTTAACTTTTTCTAAATATCTAATTAATTTCCCAACGTTTTTCTGTAAAGTCTTTAATTTGTTCGACTATTTCTGCTCCCAACAGAGGTTTAATTCATTAAATCAGCCCCGCCAAAATTCAAATCCTTTGTCTGTCCGTAAGCTGTTCCAAACAACTTAAATCCGTTCATGGCCACAGAAATGCTTACTATTCGCATGTTAGCACCCTTAAAGTCAAATGCGAACACATCCCCAGTAGCTCGTACTCTTTTTAATTCCACTTTAGATTCCCAACAGCAACAGCTCCCCTGCTCCTAATCAAAAGGCCACCCTTACAAGTTGACGAAGTTTACTCCATTTGTGGGTTTTAAGGTTATTCCACAATTCGTCGCCTAGCCCTTAATTAGTCGAAATTAATATTTAATTAAAAACTAGGTCAGAACCACTTGTCGTCATAATTTATGCAATTTATAATGAACGGAAAGGGTAGGCATCCGGATTCCCGAAATCCAACCGCTGGTGGAGCAGCCAGACTGCCGTACACCTGAGACAGATTGACTAATGCTGGGATGACTACTAGGCTGTCAATTTCGTAGAAGAGGGAACATTTATATTTTATCCAAATTTATGTAGCCAACAGATGCCCATTTATTTTTGGAGCTTCGCAAAAGGTGCGGCTGAAAGGGTGGAGCAGATCGAATATTTTAAATTCACTGTCATGTCAGAAGACCACGATGATAATGGGAAGCTATCTGCAAGGTCGTTATCTTAGAATCGTTAATTACAGAAATGATGAGGGTTTTTAATTACCCGCACTGAAAAAGCTCACGGACCTCTTGTTTTCCTAAGAGCCATCAAATAATTTGGATTCCCTGGAGAACTTTGTTTCAAGTCCCAAAGTTAAAAGGACTGATGTCACCGTAAATTAGTAATTAGATGTCGCCTAGTTTTAAACAGGTAGACAGGAGAGATTTTGAAGTAATTAGTGCTATTGAGTGCTAAAAGTGAAATGTAAACAGCTTTTACAGAAAGGTACGTCAAATATGAGGCTAACAAGACTACTATTAGGTTCTGGATAGGATATATTAGAGCTCGTGAAATTACATCCTATTTGACTCTATTGTTGTCCCATAGCTTTTATCAGGGTTTGTTGGCTAGAGTACTTTGGCTTTCCCTGACTTGTTCTGGCTGCTATGCATGAATGGGAAGAGAAAGTAGTGGCGTGGGAAAATTATAAAAGAGAAAAGTCATTTGAAAAAATTCTTCCAGTTTGATTTCAGATCCTTAACGTTTTAGGCTAATCTGTTTTTCGACGAATATTACCAGTGACAACGAGAGTTCCGAATCGATGCAAAAGTTCTCTTTAAATATCACTCCGGATCGGATAAATTCGATATCTGGAACAAATCATCCCAAATCGTTAAGGTAACTTCTACGGAGCTTCACAGCCACACCAACCATCCATCTGAGTTCCTTTTTCATCTCAGTTTCTCTAACTACAAGACATACCTTATTAAAGTCGTAGGTGGTGTACACTTTCTTAAAATTACAGAATCCTTTGACTTAATATCGCTCCAGGATCAGTTTAGATCAATTGTAATTTAAAACAATATCATACCACTCCGAAACGAAACGATATTCTCAAGTATGAGTTCGAAAATTTTGAACTCAACTCTAGTTAATAGAAATCCATAATGCAACCTGCTCAGTTACCACGGTTACTTGTAATAGGTAAGAGCATTACTCCTTCATATAGCAATGCTAGCCTCTGAACCCTGTTGTTCGGAAGTTCGGCCCTAAATCTTGGCCCCGTGCATTCACTTCAAAAAACTTGAAAACGAAGTCTCAATATACTACGTCAACCGAAGTGGCTTGCACTCCAAGACTACTAGTTTGGTTACTGTCTCGGCGGAATCTGGATTTGACGTTATATGCCTCTTTGAAACTTTGAAACTTTTGAACTTTTTGATTTTAAATTCCTGATTTTCCCTCAAGATCGCCATTTATCTTGTTTTGATGCTCCTGTTGTCGGAGGCAGATGGGGAATGCTCCTATGCGGTGCGTGATGGCTTGTCTTTGATAGAGATTTCTTGCCCTGAAACCATGGAGTCTATCTGCGTCTTCAGTGTATTATCTTCTATCTTCGGCTCTGGAATTTCTCTCACAGTTGATGTCTCTATGCGGTGGCCTCTTGTTTCTGGCTGAATTCAATATGCCATCCGTTACATAGGAATATCCGTGGACGACGATTGCTTGCTACCGATGTTTCCGCGGTCCTCAAGCATTAGGCTGCTTTTCCGTCATCTGCTTCTTCTTACGGTTTCCTTCAGACTTGGGTTCTCGGTATTGCTCCTGGGGGTATACTCGACCTGAATCAAATTCTGCCAGATTCCAACTGAGATTGCCTTTTTTGTGAGCGCAATACTGACAGTGCCCGAAAGTTATTTTACGACTTTAAGTTTACATGTTTTGCCTCCCTTATTCCCGTATCTCGATTTAGAGACCCTAGCTCTTTTTGGCCTTGGCTTAACAAGCCTCTAAAATATCTTAAAACTCTTAAAAATACGGCTTGGATGGGAGATTATTCAGAACTTTTGAGTCCGAGCTTACCTATTGTAACTATCTTACTGAAGTTGGGCGGTCCATCTGTATTACCCCAGAAAGTTCTGGAGTTTCGCTAATCGTAAGAATAGGAGTGATTACTATCCCCCTATAATATGGTTCGGTGACCAGAGTACTGACGATCCTTTGACTGCTGCTAACCTCTCTGCCAGTTTCTTTGGAGCTGCCTTCTTGGCAATAATTAGGTTAGGTAAGTTTGATAATTTGATGAATAATTCAATTATGATGGAAATTTTGAAATTGTCCAATGGTTGTTTGTCCGGTCCCGATGGTAACCCTGTCTCTAAGAATTGTGGCCAGTCTTTGGCTCATGTCCTTGCTTATTTATTTAACCCGTCCATGGACTACGGTATTTTTACTTAATTGTGGAAGTCGTCAACCATTTTATCTCGTTACAAAAAGTGTAAGAAGGACGATATCTGCAATTACAGACCCATTGTTAATCTATCTGCCATTGTGAAGCTCTTCTAAGCAATCGTATGTAATGTTCTTAGTTTTCACTACAAACCGATCTAGGGGTTCTGCCAATATGGATTTTAAGGCTTTTGATCGCATGGATCCAAGGATTTATTACTATATTTTGTTTACTTTCCTGTTTCGCGACTTCCTCACTAATGAAATAGCAAACACTTCTTGTGTACCCCAGGGCAGTCATTTGGGTCATTTATTATTTTTATCAGTGTCATAAATTCTTAGCGAACTTAAAAATTGCTGATGATGCTAACATTTTTCGTGCTGTCTCTGATATTAATGGTTGTTTTGCGCCAACTCGGATCCTCAATCTTTTAATTCTTGGTGTATTGCGAAAAATATAGCTCTGAATGTTGATATGTGTACGTGATCTAAACGGATGTACGCTTATTCCGTCGGTGGCAACTGGCTAACCAGGCTTTAAAGAGTAAAGAATCTTGGTATTGTATTGGTCTCCGTCCTATGCGGTACATATGGCTCGTATTGAGGCTGTTCAATGCAGGTGACTTAGACTACAATTGCGTGGCCTTCCATGGGATAACCGTTTGATTTCGCCCGCGTATAATGACAGGCTTATACTGCGAGATAGAGACGCAGCAGATCTTGAACTTCTGTAATATCTTATATTTTTCAGGGATTTGTTAACTCACCGCAACTGTGCGGAACATCCGGGTTTCTATTTGCTCCGACAGACAAAGGGGCCTTTTCCAGGTCACTCTTCGCCGCAATAATTATGGTTGACGTTAATGTCACACCATTTTAATAGCTTTTATGACCGCATTGGTTTTATTCTTTCAAAATCTAAAGCGAGGCATCAGCTGCGTTAAAATCACTTTAGGCCACAATTGTTATTTTCTTCCTTAGTGCAACTGGAATTGTATTTGAAATTGTATTGATTTGTAAACATGACTAACTCTTTTTTATTTTTTTCATTGTCACTTTAGTGGGCTTTTTATTGCATTTTTATTTTTTCACTTTTAGTGAATTAGTGAATTTTTATAAAATAAATAAATGATATCTTTCCGCTCCGGACCGGTTCGATATTGCCAAATATCTAAAATACGGTGATAAATTGGATTGATTTGGAACCCTGCTGCCAACCTTTGTCTAACATACCAAGTATATAGGTAATTTTAAAAGCCATCTGGAAATCCTCGAGGCATACGAAAAATTGGTTAAATCATCAAAGTCCATAATGTTCCTTGAATTTAACCCTGAACCGAGGGACCAATCAAATTGCTAATAATAAGATAAGACTTCTAACTGTATTTAGTGAAGAGCTGTATTTTATCTGATTGATGATATCTCTCTCTCACTCTCACGATCCCGTGCGGACACGGAGCGAAAGGAGAATTTCACCCGATTCTAGAGAACGATTGCAAGTAGACTTATAATTTAAAGTGGATTTTGAACCACAGATTTACCCCGCAACTCCGAATGACCTTTCTATTATACATGTGAAACTCCGGAATGGAAGGCCAATACATTATCACTAACTTCACAAAGACGATTGATGATACACCAAATATTAAATCTATAATAACAAGAAAGCAGAAAGGAAGGAGAACTAATAATGGGATACAGCAAGGCTCGTTCCTTGCACCACTCCTATTTATCTTTATAAATCTTGTTTTCTGCACAAGCTACGTCACAAATTAAATTCTTTTATAATATTGATTAAGTTTGGTTTCAGAATATATTATCATTTCCATAACAGAAAGCTTAATACCATCTGGAGTATTTAATACAGACTATCGGCTAGAATCTGCTGAGATAAAGTAAGCTTCTCACAAGCAATTAACCCCTTGTATGTGGTGGCGCAGAAGAACAAAACGTTTGTCGTGTATGGGCAGATCCTTGTTAAACACATAATCTTAAATAAACCGAGTTGAATAATGTATAGAATACGACGCTATACACTCATCATAGCCTACTCTAAATACAAGCCCGGCAAACACGACTTTTCGGCCATATCACCACCAAGAGTTTCGTTATGATTTAATTTTTCTTGTACCAAAGATTAACCAATTCTTGCAAACAAATAAAATTGCACACTTTCCCAACCAAAACCAAAGAAAAATGCTGATGTCATTCACGCATTTAAAGTTCAATACTTCAACAAAATGAACAGAAGAGAGAGTTTTCCCTCTAAAACACATAACAATTTAAATTGAGTTTTTTATCCTGACAAGAACGTTTGCAGTTTCCCGTCAAGTGAATAATTGTGTACCGTGGCAAATTTCTGTTTATTTACACCACCAATGCTCAGCTGTTCGTGTCAGCTTCCGGGCTGCGTACTAATCTAAAGTGACAACATTAACGAGTTTCGGACAACAGTCCGGTTGGTGTGGTTGTTCAGACTTATTTTACTGTTCAATGGATCAGGCATTTGTCTGTGCATTTTGATTCAGGAGTGAGTTTTTTCTATCTTTTGCAGCGGTTTAGCAAGTCTAAAACTGAATTTTCGGGGTCGGGGTGCTATCATTTGGCCACCGTCTTTAATATGAGGGTGTAAATTGCTTTCTCCTATATTTCGTTAACCACTCAGTGCTTTTCTGTAGATAATAATACTAACAAAATTATCCTAATCCGGCAACATATTACGAAATTAGTCACGGTCATCTTTTTGGTACCATCATCTTAGAAAATTCTTAACATGACCCTATTGCGCCACTTTTCTCTATACAGCAAGAGAGAATTAGAGAGAAAAATTGTTACCATTTATCAATCAGGAAACGTATTCTGTGCAACCGAATCAAAATCGGTCTATGCCTTATGAAACTGGGTGCCGTCCATCCTCCAACTCTAACCATAAGCCATAGTTTTTGTCAGAGTACAAATAGATACTTTATGCATTCAGAATAATCTAAATCAGTCCACGCTTTACAAAGTTAGGTTTCTCCTCCCCCCACTCTAAATCTAGGTCAACATTTTTCCATAGACTAGCAATGGGGGATCATATAATACACAACAAAAGGGAATCTTCCAAATAGGTGTGTGAATTAAGAAATTGTGTAACGCCCCCTCCGCACACCACCCAACTTATAAATTGTTGTCGTCGTATCAGTGGAGCAACATATTCTACCCATCAAAAGAGGAATCATCGAAATCGGTCCACCCACCCTAGGCCAAATTTTTTTCTCCTATTAGCAATGGGGGTATGATCCCCTGTATTTATACAACTAGAAGAAAATGTCTACCAAAGCCGAATTAGCTTGCGTTTACTCTGTCTTCATCTTGGTTGATGATGATGTTGTTGTTACAGGTGAAAAGATTTCAACAATCTTGAAGGCAGCCGTTGACGTAGAACCGTACTGGCCAGGACTTTGTGCCAAGGCTTTAGAAGGCGTTAACGTCAAGGATTTGATAACTAATATCGGTTCTGGTGTTGGTGTTGCTCCTGCAGCCTTCGCTGCCGCAGTGACTCCTTCAGCAGCTGCTCCAGCAGAAGCCAAGAAAGAAGAAAAGAAGGAAGAAGAGCCGGAAGAATCTGATGAAGATATGGGATTTGGTCTCTTTGACTAAACTACATTCTGTGTGTACTTGACAGTTTTAATGTACAAATAAAGTTTTTATAAAACAACAAAAAATGAACCACCCAAATCGGTCCAAGCGTTACAAAGTTAGGTTCCCCTTATTTGCTGCATATGTCCTGAAACTTTTTTGCTTTAAGTGAGTACCACTTTAAAGCCCTAACACAGCCTCACAGAGCAAACTTTCAATTTAAAATTGACTCTTGTTCGAGTCGACAAAATCTTCCTGCTAAAACCACACAATACATACAGGTCAAATACCTGAACCTAAACCCACGTATCCTGTCAAATTTTCAAGTTATTCTCGCCTTACTCTTGTGTCACATCGAAAACTGTCACCTTGATGAAAAATTCCTAAACAAAATAAAATCCTTGACCCTTTTGCTTCGGTCGTAATCCTTACAAATTGCCTTGAAAAAAAATAACTGAAAACAAACTAATAAAAAAATCCTTTTCCACGGAAGACTTACCCTCCCCCTCTTCCCACCCCCTTCCCACCCCTGCCACTTCATTTTTCTAGTGCCAAACAATGAACACGTGGCGACGAGATTTTCCGTCCTTCCAAAGAAAAACAAAACAAAAATTTGGTGAAATTTGCGGATGGACGTGTTTTGTCTGGGAAGCCAACCGTATCCTTGTGTTACCTAAATTCAAAAGAATTATGCAAATTTAGAATACTTAGAAACCCCGTTAAAGGGTGAAACTGGTGGATACCATTTCTTCGAAATTGATATAATAACAGGGGAGAGGGTTGGTACACAAAATTTATATTGCAAGGAATTACGGTAGAACTTTGTTGGACTATACAAGGAAAGGTGCAGGTGGGACACGTAAGCGTTGATGATGGTTGAGGGGGAGGGATTATTCTTGATGGAAGCGTTTTAAACACAACCGCGTCCAGAAGGGGTTCCTTGAGGCGAAACAACAAAAGATTCTATGGGGAATCTACTGTGCATCATAAATTTATCTAGAATCATTGTGGAATGGAGTTCATTACTGAAACACTTGAAGGTTTTTTGGAGTCCTTCAAATTAATTCAACAAGGGTTTGCCCCAAAAGGTAAATCTTGAGAAAATTCCTTAAGTAAGAGGATACTGCGGAGTAAATATCAGGACAGGAATTTATTGTTCTGTTTAATTTGCTACGGAAGAGGCGAAAAGTAAGTGTAAATTCTATTCCACATTGCGGCGTGAAAGAACGCAAAAGTGTAACTTTTGTGCAACAATTAAAAGTTCTGCAATATTGCTTCGTTCGTTTTATATTAAAAAAAAGTTGAGAAAAATCCACTGGGGAAAAATCCTTCCACGGTTTAAGGTTTCACAAGCTCACTGGTAGGGCTGCTAAGTCTGTACGTTTGGCATGCATATATGTATTTATGCATGTTCCAGCACAACTCTGAAATATCTGGAGCAAATATTTGAACTTCTTGCCAGTTTTCCAAAAATCTGACCAATTTTCTTTTTGGTAACGTCCGTATACCAAATTTCACCTAATAGGTTTATAAATGATAGGATGTAAAATTCCAAAAACCCTCACCATGGTAAAATCCTAGATACGCCACTGGTAGGACTGTTGTGTACATCCACAGGGTCAGCTTAGGCTGCAGCTCCAGCCTTTTACCAATAGTGCGGCTGTAGGTACAGAGAGCCCGATTCAACTTATGACACTCTTTTTTACATATTGTTTCCGGTTCAACTTCGAGTCTAGAAAATCTCTCAAAAAAAAGTTGCAAAGTTGAGTACTTTGGTTTTAGTGGTGATTAGCATCAGCTCGGTCTTTCCTAAGTTATGAGTTAGTCCACAATCCTTGCACCATCTGTTGACCATGCTCAGCGCACTTTCTGTAATTTCACTTATTACTGTAAAGAATTTACCCAATACTAACTCATCAGAATATGCGGTAGCTGTGATTTCGTCCTGATCAAATTGCAGCATCATTTTGTTCAGTACCATCCCGCAAAGCAGAGAAGAAAGAACTCTGCCCTTAGGCGTTTCTTTGAACTGTATTATCCTTGCTCTTAGCATCGTTAGTATCCAACGGCCAAGTCCCTGTTCTACGCCTAACTCGGCTAAATTTAGAACGAACATTATTGAAGGCTCTTCTATGTCTAGGAACGCTGCTGGAGTACATTCGTTGTATTTTATTGAGAACTCAATTGTACACAAAATTTCATTGACAGCCGTCTCTGTGAATCTTCCCTTACTGTAAGCGTGCTTTGATCTTGACATTCACTTTGCATCTACAGTGTGCCTAAGGTGAATGTCAAGCACGTGCTCCAGAGCCTTCAACAGAAAGAAGGCCAGGCTGATTGGTTTGAAATCATTTAAAGTTTATGACCCCGATTGCCAGTCTTAGGAATGAACACTACTTTATATATATATATATATATATATATATATATATATATATATATATATATATATATATATATGACGTTGCCAAAGCTCAGAGGATGCCCTATAATGCTAAAGCACAGCCTTGGCAGGAATGGAATTAAGGATAAGGGAAATGGGTAAGGAGGTTGAGTGAAGTAGGTGTCGTTGTATGCCCCGTTTGAAAGTTTTGCGATCATATGACGAGGGAAAAACAGAAGATGGTAAACTGTACCACATTTGTGTTGTTCTGCTTGGAAAAGATTCCCGAAATTTGACGGTACGTCCAAATTTTACCTGGAGAGTATAGGGGTGGGAGCGACTTGTAGCTCTTGTATCGCGCATTGTCATGTGTCTACAACGAATCAGGCTAGCAATTTCACTAGAACAATGGCCATGGAAATAGCGATAGAAGAGTGAGAGACAACCGACATTCCGTCGATGCTCCAGAGAATCAAAGCCCTCAGAGATTGAGGAATCGCCAATAAGTTTAGTAGCCTTACGCTGGACTTTGTCTAACGCGGACAATGCGGTGTGTCCGGCCCCTGCCCAAATATGGGAATTATATTCAAGTCTAGGCCTAATGTGGGACTTGTAGATCAGCGCTAAGTCAGGTGGGGTGAAATATTTCTTACATCTCTGTAGAAAATCCAAGCATTTCATCGCACTTTTGGCGATTGCAAATATATGATCAGTCCAGTTAAGATTGCTGGATATCTCAATACCCAAGATGTTTAGGGAGGGCGAATCGGGTATATTCACTACATCGACTGAAATTGGTTGGGGGTGAACAGGGCGTTTTTTTAGGAACATTAAACAGCATTGAGTTTTTGATGCATTAATCGAAACACGATTTGCTCTGCCCCAAGCGAGTACCATAAAAATGTTGTTGTTTAATGATCCAAACATGCGATCTCGATTGACTTCTGTAGAATTTCCACGTGAATTCATTACAAAATCAAATTAGTAAGCGAAATCAAGGGTGCTGTCATCGGTATAGGATTGAGAATAAGCGATAAAAGATCATTAATAAAAAAAATAAATGAGGTTGTGAAAGAACTGAGCCCTGAGGTACACCGGCATTTATTTCGTAGGAATCAGATGTAACTTCGTCAATTACTACACGAATTAAACGGTCTGACAGGAAACTGTCTATCCATTTAACGAGGGTAGGGTGCAGACCCAATGCTTGAAGTTTGGCTAGAAGGGCAGCATATTATCCTCTATCAAAAGGCTTTGAAATATCAAGAGCGACAATTTCGGACTCACCAAAGTTATGAAGAAAATGATTCCAACGCTCTGTTAGAGCCGTTAATGTCTCCGGTTGAGCGGTCAGCGCGGAAACAGTGCTGGCAATCGTTGATAAGATGATTATTTTCTAGATAGATTCAAAAACTTTAGATATGATCGAAGTTAGTGCAATCGGTCTGTAATTAGAGGGGTCGCATGCCTCTCCTTTTTTAAGTATCGGTTTGACATGAGCAAGTTTTCATGCATTTGGAAACATTCCTATTGAATATGACAGATGAAAAAGTTTGCGCAGAGGTTTAGCGAAAGCAGAGGCGCAGCATTTTAAAACCAGGGGCGAGAAATTATTAGGCCCAGTAGGTTTGGACACGTCGAGTTTGGAAAGTACCATAAAAACTTCCCGAGTGCGAAAGTGCAGGCCCGTGCGCACGGGGTGTTTTGGTGGTTAACCCCCCCCCCCCCCCCCCAGGAACTTCTTAACTTCTTTATTAGGAAAAATTTGACTGAAATACTAAAAAAATAACCTTAAATGTATATGAAATTAGAAAGCCCCCCCCCGGGAGCAAATCCTGCGCACGGGCCTGCGAAAGTGTATCGGCTTTTGCCTACTAGTGCACTGTGAAGGAGATGGAAGTGGCTGCGATGAAGGTGGAAAGAACGAATTAGCAGCAAACAGGTTGTCCTTGTCCAATGAGTCAGTAAAAACACTCCCATTATAAATGAGTGGTGGTGTTGACGAACAGGTGAAATTGTTCTTTACGGTTTTTACCAGAGACCAGAAGCCCTTACTACCCTTTTGAGTAGAAAATACTTTTCGTCAACGCTCTGGTCGAGCTTTGCCCGACTAATTACTGAATTGCAAATATTTCGCACATCCCTATAGATACGTCTCAATTCCTCTGAAGGGCACAATTTATATGCCTGGAAGGCTGTTTTCTTGTTTTTAGTGGCTACGAAACAATCATTATTGAACCAATAGGAGTTAGTTGATTTGATGTTTTTGAAGCTATGAGGAATAAAGCGATGCATTCCAAACCAAAGGATGTTCAAGATATAATCGGTACTTTTCTTAACGTCTCTCATAGAAAAGCAATCAGACCAATCCTGCCCTCTAAGATATTTATTAAGTCCTGCCCAATCAGCATTTTTATAATGCCACACTAACCTTTTGCTGAAATTTAGGTTAGTGGTTGTCAGAGAGTAGGTGAAGAATTGGACGGTGATAAGACAATGATCCGAATTGCCCAAGGGAGCAGCTACCGAAACCGAGTACTTGTCTGGATGCGATGTTAAAAATAGATCCAATAGATGCGCGTTGTGCCCCAAAGTATCAGGAACACGAGTCGGACATTCAACCGGTCCACGCGTTACAAAGTTAGACTACCCCTCCCCCCACCCTAGGCCAAATTTTTTTCTCCTATTAGCAATGGGGGATCACACTCTGTCATACTCGAAATCGGACCACGCGCTACAAAGTTAGGTTTTACCCCCACCCTACCAAAAATTTTTTTGACATGGTACCAATCGGTGAACATACTCTACCCAACAAAAAAAGAATCATCAAAATGGGTCGACGCGTTACGAAGTTATGCCCGGTCAGACATAAAAAAAATAAAATAACAAAATACAAAAAAAATATAATAAAAAATACGCGTCTTAGAACTTCTTTGTTTTTGGGAAGTCGGTTAAAAATGGAACGGACTCACCAGACTGTGCTTTTAAATAAAGAATAAAAGCCCTTCCCTTTGACGAAGATGGCACTCGCACTTAATAACTTTCTTATTAATTCGCAACCGTTCGTCAGTATTTCAACTCCAACTTTGTAGACTTTGTACACTTTATAGACTTTAAGGCAATTCTCATAAGGTTGGTCGAACTTATTCATGCAGCAGATGTTGAAGATGTCTAGAGTAATCTTTCTCAGTTTGAAGAGATCTTCATTGCACCAGGACGGCAATGAGTCTTTACTATATTTTAGTTGTTTTGTTTCTTTAATTTGCCCCGACTTCAAAATGTCGTAATAGATATAAAATTAAAAATTATCTAATGCTTTTTAGTGCTTTTTGTGAAGTCGGTTCAGTTTGTTTTTAAAAACTATTTTATTTCTCACATTTTAGTGTCTTCTACTCTGTACAGTAAAAAAAACCATCCAAATCGGTCCACTCGGTAAAAATTTAGGTTCAACCCCCTCGCGGTATCAATCGGGGCACATACTCTACCCAACAGACAAAGAATCATCGAAATTGATCCAAGCGTTACGAAATTAGACTACCCCTCCCCCTCCCTCCTCCCCTTCCCCCTCCCCCCTCCCCCCAACCTAGGCCAAATTTTTTTCTCCTATTAGCAATAGGGTATTATCCTCTGTACAACAAAAAAAGAACCATCCAAATTTGTCCACGCGTTACAAAGTTAGGTTTTACCCCCACCCAACCAAAAATTTTTCGACATGGGACCACTTCTGAAGTATAAAGTCGAATTGAGAACCTCCTCTCTTTTTGAAATCGGTTAAAAAGAGACTCACCTCGTTCACTATTTTCCCAGCTGCCTCATAATGCATGTCTTACGCTGGCCTCATTCTTTGCTATCTTTCCCAAAATAAACGTGGTCTTCCAGTACTGCTTCCTGCACGTGTTCCCGGCAGATATTTTCTTCTTTGCTGGCCTCGGCTTATCACTATGACTGTTGGCTGCCTTGGCCGGTTTAAGTTTTAGGTTGGGTTGCTTGGCTTTGAGGGGAATACTATGGCTGCTGCTCGCCGATCCACTAGCTTCTGTCGTGGTCTCCTAGCTGACGGTTAAAACCTCATTGGCGGACAAAAATCCTCTACTAATTCTTCTAAGTAGGTGCCTGCTGGTAATGACTCCCTTTTTATGAGAGTGTCAGCTCCTCATCATCGGTAGAGTTGTCTAATTTCAGTGGTAGTAAAAGCGTACATTTGTACATCTAACTGTGCGAACCATGAAATGTTGGGGCTTATCAAGCTCCCCTCGATGCCCTGGCAAGGTCGATTGTATAAGTGTCTTGCCTCGGTATTTCGGCACTTCCGGCACCAACCTACCACTTCGGACTTACTCATGGGCTCCTTAAGTAGTACTTTCAGTGAAAATTATAACCAACACTGTACTAAAAATGGTTTATGAAAAATTTAGAAATAGTTCTACCGAAGCCTATCACTTGCGTGCACAACACCAACTTCCCCAATTCTCTTACATACATTCGTTAGCAAGCATGAATGCGCCATTGGTTGCCATAGTCCGTTCATCGATTATTTTTTTAATTCTCCTTAAATCTTTTAATACAATTGAACGAAATGAGAAAAGGAGTAAATCACCCTTTTGTACCATTTCAAGGTCACGAACTGCAAACTTAAAAATTATGCAATTAAATTGAGATTAAGAAGTTTAAATTGAACAGAAGCCACAGGTTTCCTCTATTTCTGTGACTCTTATACCTTCGCAAGTTCATGAAGTTGAAACTCTCGACTACCTAACTCCGGGACCAGCACCGCCTTAGAGCAGTTGAATTTATCGTCGCAAGATGTAAGAGGCTGCGATTAATTAATAATCCCCGAACCCGAAGAAGTAAATTAATGACAACAATTGTAATTAATTATACAGGCGCCATCAATTAGTGACTTGTTTGACTTGAGCTGTTTCAGGCAGGATGAGGTGAAGAGATGAAATTCAAGTATGACCTTGCACATCGAATTCATCATTGGGAGAATTTCTTGAATTTCTAATCAAATTGGAATTGGGGAAAACTTTACTTTCAAGGGTTGAACCACTTTTACTGTGACCCTTTCACGGGTTGTTTATAAGGACAAAGTTTCGGTTCATTAAAAGTAAAGCCACCGTTAGGGGAGACTGCCCAAACTCAAAGAACCCAAAAGATTAGCTCTGAGCCGGAAGGAATTGAAATACTTCACTAAGATGCCATCCATAAGTGATGCTACTGTAAAATGTAATTCAGCCCAAGGGATACGTATTCTATTGTTTATTCGGGACCTGGAGAATTCCGTCAGAAAAACTTGTAAAACGCTCTGTGTTCTCGGCTATTCTCAAAAGAAAATGCGCCGCTTTTGTCATCCAACCGAAGCGGAAGGATTCTCGGAATTGTGCACGCTTTTCTTCATCCTTTTAGCCGAAAATGAAAAAAAAACAACTTAGAAAGTCTCGTTCTTGGGCTTATCTTATATATTCGAAGGGACGCACTTTAAAATCCCTTCAGGATGCACAGTGGGTTGGTTTTCGAATTCTGAACATTTCTCGGGTTTCACTTTAAGGAGACCTCCTTCAAGTTTGCACCGACTCCAAAACGAATCCCAAGCGAAACAAGCTTACTCTAAGACGGAAAATAAAGTTTTAAACGTTTCGGAAAAAAATAATTTCTTGCATGACTGGTTCACTTAAATGGTTCAATTAAGGCTGTCATAGTCGGAACCGTCTGCTCAATAGCCTAGCAGACAACGTTACAGAAAGCCCAGAAACTGTCCAGTCCAGCCTATAGCAAAGGGGATATCATCATCCTTGCTATGTTAGACAACGACAAGACATTTTTGATATTTTTCCTTTCAATTACACTTACGAGCCCCGAATTGTTCACCGGACGTTCTGTAACAGCTGCAGATAGACCGAAGTTCCATGTGATTGCCATCACAGCGTTTATGCGCTACTTTTACGGCCACTGGGGCACTTTTGTCTGAATTAGCCCCATTAGCAATTGTATCCCGTAACTACAGCCAGGGCTGGGTTAATTTGATTTATATTTCCCAAGGATTTGGTTCGAATTACGTAGAATTACAGTTTTTACGGCTCTTCGGCTCCCACGTAATTTACTTCACGCTATCTCTTCCCAGCTCTTTGCAAAATGGCTAGGCTCAATCTATAACAATACGGAGAAACTTTTTTGTAAGATTCCTTTTCAGTTTGTGTCTTTTTCTGTCTTTTCCACTAATCAATTCGGGACGAGCTCCAATTTGCATCAGAAAATTTTCTCCAAAGCCTCTCCCTAAGTGAATTAACCCGTCCAAAAACTTCGAACAATTTTAGAATTTTACTTGGTGAGTTTCGTTAGTTATCCTTGCAACTTACAGATATCCAAGAATCGCTTAAATTTATAAGAAACCTGCTTAAGGCTTGACCTTGCTAGCACGTTGCACAAGGACTTTAATAAGAGAGCCCTGATGTTGTTCCTCAACAGTCTGTGGACTGGGAAAAGTACGTCATTTTCTCCGGTTAGGTTATCTGTTTACATGGGAAATGGAAAATCGAAATAAGCTTTAGACAAATTTTGGGATTTTCTTTGCGAATTGTATTGGCTGCTATCCAAGAAGATGCTCCCTTGTGCCACGGAATGGATTAAGTTGCAAAACGAAACAAAATAAATTAGTTGTAGCGTGAATCTGGTTGCCATATGATTTAGAAGTGGTAAGTTCGAAATGATTAATGTTCATCCTTTAAGAATGTAATTTTCTATTTTGAAAGCTCGAAATAAATCATGCAGTTAGAGGTCTTAAGTTTTACTTAAAAATTGATTTCCCTATTCGTATATTTCTTATGGCTATAGGACATCGACTTCACATGATCCTGTTTAATAAAAGTTTCAGTACCAAAATGTTAAAAAACTTATATTTTGTCTGTCTGTCTGTTTGTCTGTTTGTCTGTCTGTCTGTTTGTCTGTCTATCTGTCTGTCTGTCACAAATGCTTATTTCAGGAACTACTAATGCTATCGACTTGAAATTTGGAATAGTTTTAAATAATGCTTGCTCAACTTTATTGCAAATGCGAAATAGTGAACCGTGTAATGCGCATGCCCCAGGTGGCCAGAAATCTAGGCAAGGAAATGTCAAACGTGGAAAGTCAAGGACGACTCGAAGCTATGATGAATATGTGAGGTGAAAATATGTAACGGAATAATCTAGAACTACGAGGAGGAAGTTTCTAGAATTAATCTAAGCTGTATAAATAGGGCTGAGCAGTAGCCTAGTTAGTTATAGCCCTGATTTACACTGCGAACGCAATAATGCGTATAGTTAGTTGTATTTTAACCAGTGAAGTGATAATTGATAATTATTAAAGTGGAACGTTATATGCTGAAAAAATATTGTCAAGAAAACTGTGATCCAGAATTTTTTTATACGCGTAGTCAGCACTTGACCTGTGCAACTGGGTCCATGCGTAGAACTTCTAATGTTGCCATTAGTTCTCTCTCCTTAGTTCACGTAACCCCTTGTGAGTCGGGAGAACAACTTTACCCGATTGGAGACAACGATTACAAGTGGACCTATAATTTAAAGTAGATTCCGAACCACTGAGATTCTGCAACCCATGGTCTTTTTATCGTAATATTTTGTTAGCAGAAAACAACCACGGGTTGCCGTCGGCGGGATTCGAAGCTGAGACCTCGGGTTTTAGGGGTGGTAGACGTTGTGGAGGTGTTGCGTTATACTATTACACTATTTGGCGTACTCTGACCTTTGCCACCGTTTCTTTGCTAGTCTGCAGGACTCCTATGCCGAGTTCCTGTCCAACATGAGAACTACGTTGCGTAGTGACCTCAAATTCTTCTGGAGATTTATTAACTCGATGCGTAAATGTGATGCCTATCCTTCCTCTTGAGGTGAAAGCGACGATGCTCTTTCAATCTCTACTTTTTTCGCGGATTTTTTCCGAACCTCTTTCTATAATTCCTCCTGTGATATTTCCACTTCTGATTTTACCCACTTGACACGGCTCCCGCCTACCTCCCTTGAGCCTAAAGATTTAGTATTCGACGCTGCACATATTGCTGAACATTTATTTAATGTGGCGGAGGGCTTCACGGGTGGTCCCGACGATATACCCACTTCCTTTCTGAGAAATTCCAACTATCTCTTGCTAGTATTCTTTGTCACTTGTTCAACCTGTACCTGCAGACCGGCCACTTTCCGGTACTTTAGAAGACTTCTGTGTTGATTCCTCTTCAGAAGAAAGGTGTTAGGTCCGAGGATTGCCAGCTTGTGCCATGCCGCGAAGATTTTGAGTCTTTCGTCAGTAACGTTCTTCATTATCACTGCAGGCCTTTTATGGGGTCCTTCCAGCATGGCTTCCTCAGGGGGAAGTCTACGACCACCAATATCCTGGAGTTCATTAACTATTCAGTACCAGCCGTTGAAGCGGGCAAACAGGCGGATTGTGTATTCACGGACTTTAGTAAGGCTTTTGATAGGATAGACCATGGCATCCTGTTCTATAAATTGACTCTTCTTGAGTTCCCTTCCTGCTTTGTCAACTGGTTATCCTCTTACCTGTCTGGTCATACCCAGCGCGTCCTGTTTCGAAGTGCTCTTTCTGACGGAATATTTGTCACCTCGGGGGTGCCACAGGGTAGTATCCTCGGCCCACTCCTCTTCATCCTATATATTAATGATGTTTCGCATCTCCTGACACGAAGTAAAATTCTATGTTATGCGGACGATGCTAAGATTTTTCGCACTGTTTCCCACGAAGCAGACTGCAGTACTTTGCACTCTGACCTGGCTGTGTTCTGCTATTGGTGTGTGCGCAATCGCCTTCCTCTAAATGCCGGGAAGTGCACCGTTATGACCTTCTCCCGTAAAAGACGTCCTTTCCTCTTTGACTACACCGTTGATGGCGTTACCTTGGCCAGGGTCGATAAGATGAAGGACCTGCGCGTGGTCCTCAACTCTCGCCTTTCATTCGAGGACCATGTGGATTCGATCGTTGGTAGGGCTAACTCGATGCTAGGTTTCGTTAAAAGATGGTCTAGGGAACTCGATGATCCCTACCCAACTAAGCTTCTTTACTGCACCTTTGTCAGACCACTTTTGGAATATGCCAGCCCTGTGTGGGCTCCCTATTTCACCGTTCACGTCGACCGCGTCGAGGCAGTACAGTGCAGATTCCTCAGATTCGCTCTCCGTGGACTTTCCTGATCTTTACTGATCGTTTGGGGCTAATTTCTCTTGACTCGTCGATGTCTCACCTCTTCAACCAACACTTCGCCAATTTTGATTTTAATCTCTCTAGGCTGCAACTGAAGGGCATGCTTAGACAGTGTGGATCGTTCCTGCTGATTTATTCTTGGCCTCGAGTTCGTAGTTTAGTTTGTAAGTTTTCATTATATCCTGTAGTAATCTTTTAGATGAATCTGTAGAAATAAACTATATACCAAGAAGGGTTTAAAGATTCACGTTCTTTTATCAGCTAATGTTGGAGATATCATATCTAACTCAGAAAATTATGGCGGAGTGTATCTATAATACATAGAGTTAATTAACCAATACTTATGACCGGTGGCCAGTCTCACATCCGGTCTGCCAAATCTTAGCTCTACTCAGTGAGAGCTTTGCATTACTACAAGCTTGACAAAAGGCCAGTGACGGAGTAGAAGATTCTTTTTGTTAAATTTGCATAGACAGGCCGAGAGTTGAACCGAGGGTTCGGTATTCAAAACCCAGCTAACACCCCAAGCTCTTCGACAAACTCAAAAGGATTTTCTCGCTTTCTTGGTTATGTTATCTAGGTTCCATTATAGTTTGGAGTCCAGAGTTATCCTTAGCTATTAAACTAGTTAACTGTAAGTTAGTGTAGTTCCTAGCAAGCTCGGTTAAACAAATCCCTCTAAAATCAACTTCCTGGTAAAAGAAATGAGTTCGGTTTTAGGGGCGGGGTTGATTTTGAGGTCAACATCTCGGCACTATTCTTAAACGGGTGACTCCGATTGCAAAGAGCAGGAAGGAATACTTTATACGGAACCTGACCAGAAGGTTATAAATTACAGTGCACCACAGGAGTGGAGTTAAAACCACCCAGAGGGCAACCCCCAGCTGCGGAAGCCTATATCATCTCTCCTCAAAGACTTACTGAGTGCGAGTTTGCTTGATCTTAGCTTTGGTTCAATCCATCGACAGAAGATCAATAGCCTTAACAAGAACATAGTATGACCAGCCTTATTCAGGAATAAAGGCTAATCTTCACGCAGTCGATAAATGAGTTGGTGTAAAGGAGCTTCTAAAAAGATTGCAGAGCCCAGGGGCAAGTACACCGTGGACCTTTTGTAAGAGCGCAAGATAGATTCAATCTGCGCCCCCCAGATTTAAAGGGTTCCAAGAAAAAGATGACAACCTTGATTGCTCTATAAGTTATAATTATAATACTTTATTAAAAGCATATACGAGATACAAAAAATCAGTGTCATGCACTAGACTCTATTAAATAAGTTTCAAACCTGAACTCAGAGAAAGATCAATGTAATAATCCAAGAGGAGAAGACGAAATTGGATCAATTGGTTAAATGGCACGACCATTACGCCATTGGATGTAGGTTCAAGCCTCGGCTTTCCTATGAGTTTTTCATTCTGGAATTGCAATAAATAAAAAATCCACTCCGTATCTGAGCTGTTGTCTAGCTCGTACCAATGCAAAAACCAAATATTCAATTACCCTAATTGCTTTCCAGCCACAGCCATGCTAACGTTATAGGGCTATCTCCTGGGCTTTCGCTTTATCATAAAAAAGGGATTTAGAATATATTAAATGAATTAAGATATATCATTAAGAGATCAATAAAAGATGAACTGAGGACCAACTGCATGTCATCAATATACAGCAAAATGGAGCAATACTTTGGAACCGAATCAATGTAGTTAATGTAAAAAGTAAATAACAATGGACCAAGTATAGATCTCTGCGGTACTCCCGCATTGACTGCCATTAATCCCGAACAACGAGTTCCCAACATAGTTGACTGACCATGCTTTCGACTGTACTATGCTTCGGTCTAAACCATGATTGTTATTTTGTCACCAAGATGCGAGTTTCAATGAATGCTTTAATTTTATTACAAAGAAGGCGCTTCAAAACCTTAGACATCATAGGAAGAATACTAAGTGGCCTAAGCTTTTACGTAGTGGATCAAAGAGAATTTAAGGAAAGTGCCACCTCATCTAAAGTAATATAAGGAAAGAAGAACTCAATACGATTGTTACTTTCTGAATGTCTTAAAGAACCTACATTTTTGGGTACAGCACTTGTACTGCTGCATACATTATCATCATCTTTGTTTTTGGGAATGACACCAATTTGCTTCAAAATCTTCCATAAAGTTATATAAGACAGTGGAATAACAAATCTATTGAAGTCTCTTATAATTTCTTTCGAGTTCGTCCTACCACACCTTTTTTCAGAAACTATAATAAAATATTGGAACATATGAACTGTATTGGGACGGTGATCACTTATACCAGAAAGGGTAATTTCCGTGTAAGAATTAATGTAATTGGGCACATTCGAAATTCCTTTATGTTAATTTCAGCAGAAGAAGATTAGAACGCGTCTGTATACATCACAGGAATCTGCTCTCTTTGCTGTACTAAACGGCCTTCTAGTTGTCCTAAACTTTGAAGTCCTCTCATTCCACCTGGAAACGTTCTTGCGATGGCACTTCACCCTGGCAGGGCAACAGTGTCTGAACGCCGCCCGTCAACACAGATTTGTTAACTATGTCTGTCACAATTTCGACGTCTTCTGAGGAACCTGATCGTATTAATTATATCTCTGAGTCTACTGCCCCTCTAAGTCACTGAACATACCGAAATCTTATCGGCAACCGGCAGGTCGAGCGTCTTTCAGGCGGAAATGACCACGCCTATGAGGGCGTATTCACTCGTCGCAGTCGCACACCAAAACAAAACATGGCCGTCTTTACGGATAGTCAAGCTGTCACCAGGGTATTCGACTCAATTAAAATATCTTCAAAAGAGGTACTGAACCGTAGAGAAGAGCGTACCTCTCTGAGGAGTCGGTCAATCGTTACTCTGCATTGGGTTCCTGGGTTCAAAACAAGATGGCCGACAAACCTGACTTCCTGGCCTTCCTTAAGAGAGAACTCTTTTTACATTCCCCAGCATTGGAGATGGAGCGCCCTGACAACATGTGGCATATAAAGGACAACTTTTTTTTATACGATGTGGCCAACGCCTAGGGGATAACCCTTTGATGCGTTAGCATGGCTTTGTCCGGAAGGGTATTAGGGTAAGGGGAGTGAGGAAACTTAAATGTCCTGTTTTTCCATTGCTGTGAGCTAGATAACAGCACAGAAACGGAGTGGATTTTTTAAATCAGTTTTAAAAACCCATGGGGAGACTTGGTCTCGAACACAGGAGCTATGGCATGGTGGTCGTGTCGCTCAACCAATTGATCTAACTCCGTCTCCAACTTGGCCAAATTATAATAAAAGCAGAAAATCCGATTGTCTGTAAAGAGCACTGGCTTATAGGCGAACATGCAGCTCGGCTGGACGTCGCACTCTCGAATGTTTTTACCATCTTCCAGCTTCTTTGCAATTTCCCAGCTCTTGTAGAAGGCTTTGAGAGATTACATTTTTGAAAACATTAAGGCAATCTTGGGTGTAAAGGTAAAGGAAGAGGTTTAATTCCTAAATTGCTCAGGTTGGCTTTAGCTTAATCCGTAATAAACCTCAGCCAATCTCAGCTATGATTCCAGAAATAATTTCATAGTTGCGAGTAGGACTGAGCCCTATAGCCGGATCTTAATAGCTGTGAAGTCAAAAAGGCGCTAAAGCAGTTGTAATTGGAACGTTACAGGCGACAACTTAAATCAACCATCCAACTACTGCCCAAAGGTAAAGGTAGTCAAGTTGTTGATGTTCTGATGAGGTCTCTGAGCTCCCTGAGTTTTTAAATTACCCATTAAAGAAGTTGAGAGTATTTGAGGCACTCATGCAGAATTTTTGGTGGTTTTAGCTTGCCACAATCCAAATCGTTAGCCGGTCTTAAACTCTGTCGGTTACCCTAAAATCTGTCGGCTTTGAATCGACTTTGAATTGAACCATTAACAAAATCACCTTATCAAATTTACCTTCAGCCCTTAAGTTAATAAAATGTGTACTCGGACTTTGGACGTACAGCAAGTGTGTGAACAGGGCATCCGAAGGAAATTTAGAGGGCTAGTAAGGAAGGGTAAAAATCCCAAATCGAATATTTCCTTAGCACAGAGAGACCACCTTTCTTAACCTATAAAACTGTTGCTGTGTATCAGCTCTTACATGATTTCGCAACATTTTCCCACTCAGGAATTGACCATCTTACAAAAACCACCTTCGGATCCATTAGTTAACTTCCCTAAACATCTTTGACTGGTCCAGGTCACTGTCATTAATCAATTAATGGGGAAAAAGCTTAGAAATCCACTTAAATTACCCTAGACTCACCCCTCCGCTTCTAAAAACCAACAAACAAAATTTTACCCACATATGCTCGCCCAGAAGGCAGAAGGAATCTGTTCAATAAATCAAACTCGTTTGTGCTTGAAAGGAGGCACAAGCCACATGACAGCACCATTTCTGAATAACGAGCCCAACAACTACCTACCACCCGTCTTATCTCCCTGAAAACGTACTGAGCCTGTTGCGAGGTAATCCTGTAAGAGAATGTATAGCTACTTTTGAACTTAACCCGACTCGTTCGTATGTAGACAACGCGCTCAACCCCAACAACTCCTGTTCATCCATTAGAATCGTTATCATTCCGAACGTGTTGAAGCTGATATGACACTCTGTTTACATTGCCTAGGATCCGGAATCCAGGTCCACCTTAGTGTACTCCTTTACTGTAGGAAATCTCGGTCAGAGCACACATAGTAGTCCTGCTATCTCTGTTCTGGTGCAGTGGGTCGGAATATTTCAAATTCTGCGAGCGCTTATCCTTTATTGGAGATAGTTTTCACTTGAGATGAGGTTGAATCGAGGACGAGTGGGACGAGAGAGATCGAAAAGAAAGAGCTCGGTGCTGCTAGGCAACAGCACAGCTGTGGAGTGAAACACTGTAGAAATCTAGCCTGTCATGGATTTGAATAATGTGAACCGCGCTTAATACATACTCTAGCGGCATCGTTAACAGAACGTGGTGCAATTTCGATACTATTGCGCTCAAGATAGCATCTGTCGTTGAGGGTGAGTAGCTCTAACATTAGTTCCGTGGGGAGAACCCGCCGACAATCGCGGGTAATCAGATCCAATTTCGAGCTCCGTAACGGCAGGATCCTGCGCCATTTGCACTCTTGGTAGCAAAAGTTTCTCTCTAATTTGACAGTTGACGGTGACACCGATAAATCAATTGACTGTCGACTTCTATCTGAAACTTTTCCAATTATCTCTACTCTAAGGGCTCATCTGCCGGAATGCCTGTGTTCGCTAGAAAATCATCGCGGCTAACTGCACACTTCAATTAATTGTTAGGTCAGAAGACAAACATTGTCACTTACCCAAACCACTTGAGCGCGCACCCATTCACCTGCGAGGAATAGACTTGTTTGTCAAACTCGAAAAGAGTCACGTCAAAAGCGGGATCTCTTTATTGAGTTTGCTGCCTAAGTGACATCCTCTGACACCTCTACCCAGGCAATGAAATTATCGAAGGTAAGACAGCAAAGGGTTGAAATCTGTAAGGGCCTAATAAACAGGTTGGCTCACCTTGAATCTCAGCAACTTTTAGGTCTGTTCATGTGTAAATTCAGCAAACGTCCTTACGGCTCCCTCTTCTACGTACCACGGAGTTTGACAAAAGGATTTCCGTCACATCAATGAAAGTCGACAAGGACGTTCCCTTTTTACTTACTGCAAATTTGACTGTTATTTAAATTTATTTCCCTCCGCCATAAAACTCAAACTCCATTTGCGAAAAAGGTTTCCTTTTTGCGTGAGAAAACAACTTCTTGAAATTCTTGCGGTTCTGGAAGACATGGTACTCCTGCTGCCATAAATTCATCAACGTGTTTATGGATTTCTACTCCATAAATCTTGGACTAAAGCTCTGGTTACAACATTGTTGGAAAAGCAAGCACAATTTTCCCTTCCCATACCTCCAAACTACTCAAATTTTCATTGTGGTGCAATGTAGTGCATCCCCCGGAGGCGCATTGTCGTGGTGGCTTATGCGATAGTTATATGGACATCCATGTCTGCAAGATGAATTGTCTCTGTTGCGGTCTGGTAGCCTGCAGATCATCTTCACGTTCCAGGTCAGAGCGTATGAATGCAGAATTTTACCAAAAGAGCCATAAATTCACGTGGAAACGTTTAATCGATAACTATACCAGTGATATAGGACAGCGAGGCAGGTGTTCATCTGCTGGCGGCTCAATTGAAACATGTTTTGCGGACTATGATGATATATTGCAAACTAACTTTGATGACATGGCTTTCGTTGGTTTCCCTTCAATCTCTGCTCTGGATAGTAACCATCACTGTTCCGCTTTTAATAACAGTAAAACTGGAAAATCCCTTAAAGCAAGACTCTGAGAAATTGAAAACTTTAACCATTTCGGTCGATTGGTGCAGGAGAATATCTTCAGGAGTTGGAAACTATGCAGCTCTAATTCTAAATAATCCGTCTCTATGTTCCTAAGCTCGACAATGAAACAGCATTAGAGCAGTATACCGATAGCTCTTCAATCGCTACTGGGACATGTATATACCATATACGTTTCCCATCCATATAGACATCGAACTAAGGGAAACTTTTATGAAAGGACTCCGTACATCTCTAAGAACCAAAAAAACAACTACGTCTGAGCCCGGATGGCGTGATAACTTTGAACGAACAAGACTGCACTTAACAGACGACACCTTCAAGCTAAATAAGGATCCCTATGACGTGTTTAAATTGAAAAACAGGGCAGGGATCGTATTAGCTCTCCATTCTTCTTTCAATTTTCGATATATAAATGGATGGCACTGAGTCCAATGATTACATAAAACAGGATTTCTGCCCTTTAGCAATCGTACGATTTTTGTTTTAAAAGAGATTCCATTAATTTTGCAGTTCCTTTCATATTCCACACCACATGCCTGAGGCATCAGAAGTGTTTAAATTAGGTCATTGCGACTCAAAATGGAAGGATACCTATGGTTAGCTCTTTGGATTCTATGGTTCAGAAAACTTATATGGGCATATTTACGGTTCATTAGAAATTAAATTTAATGTGCGATGGTAAGGGAGAGGAAAACATTTAAATTTGTTAAAATTTTCCGATAGTTGTCGGTGACGTAAGTGATTACGAGTAATACGTCAGAGCAGGACCTCACGAAAGGATCAAAGGAAAAGTCCATTTTAAGTTCTCTGATAATATCCATGATAATATCACAAGATATATTGGGCAAAGGAATAGAAGCAGCAGGACGCTCCTAGATATGATCAAACTCTTCCAGGGAAGATGCAAAATTGCGAGAAGAAAAGACGCTCTCGAAGAACAACAACAACAAAGTTATCGGTAGTAAAAACGTTACAACTGGAAGACCCGTGATACCACATTGTAGATGGATAATTAACACTTTTCTTCTTCATATTGACAAATTTGAAATAGGTACGAGGGTCACTATGCAAGTTATTGCGAACACTATCAAGGTATTCCATACATAACGATGAATAGAGATGGGAAATCGATTAAGAGCATCCTATCTGCAAGATCAGAGAAGTCGGTCCTTTTAAAATCAAAAACGAACTCATCCAAGTTGGGATCACCAGAATTAGAACCATCGTAGCAGAAAGAAATTAAAATGGGCGGGTGTAAGCTGTCGATAGGGGATAAGTTACGAGAAACCGATTCGAATCAGAAGAAAATATAAGATCTAACTGCCTTCCCATAGAGTTGCTTACACCACTCATTTGGTGTAAACTAGAGGAGGAGATGGTGTCAAGAAAATGGGAGTCTTTGGCAGAAAAACAATTTAAGGGAAGGTAGTCGTCGTCATCAGGGTTGAATACCCACTGAACGTTGTTTGTCAAGTTTGGAAGGATATAACAACAGAGCAGGAAAATGTTCATCTTTACAAGAGAGAACTTAAGAGCTAAGAGTTCGATTGCGAGAGTGTCGGAAAAAGTACGTATATCAACCAAATTGCAATCCAAATGTGATTTGCAAGCAACCAAACGCACCGCCACCACGAGCCATGAAGTCAGAGTATCTATCACTACGAAATATTTGATAGGACTCTTCAAGAATTTCTGCATCATTAAAACCGCTATGAAACCAGGTCTCGGTCAGAGCGATCACGTCGTAACAACAGGCAAGAGAAGCCTGAAATAACTGGCTTGTTCTTGTTCTTAGTCCCCTTACATTTTGATAGTAAAGGGAAAGGGTACTTAGTTTTTTTGGTTGTTAACAATGGCTCTATTGTGAGTGCCACCTACGAATTTACGACGGGGCACAAACTCGTATGCGGTGATATTTTCGGTGCAGAAATCGGGAGCAGACATTATCTCGAAAAGATCTGGGGAACACGTCAATTTAAAAGACGACATGAGTCCCCGAGAATGACGAGATCCTGGGAGTTAACAACGGAGGAGTGTAGAGTCTTCAACTCCACTCCTCTTCCGCACGGAGTCAAAAACGTCATCAACAGAAGTTAGAAGTCGGGAAACAAAGAAGGACTTCGTGATTGCGCAATCTTCAGAGTGAAACCCTCACTTCGAGATACATTAATATATCTCAACGGGTATGTGTCTTGTGACGAGTGAGGATTATACTGAGAAGCGCCCTGAGATATGTTCACAGCTGGGCCCGATGCAGCGGGGATGGGGCAAAAGAAGAGGTACCTGTGAAGGAAGTGGCAATGCGTCTTTCGGCAGACATATTCGTGGGAGGCCCAGCAGCATGAACATCAGCCATAAGAGAAGGTTTCGATGGTTGCGCTGAAGGATCACCGACAGGTGATGGGCCAATGGGGCCATTGCGTACCCTAGGATGCCGGCTTCTACAACATGAGCCAGACTGACGCCTAGAGCCATCATGCCGGGGGACAACGTCAGAAGACAAGACGGAGGTACCATAAACATCAGATGCATTAGTCTTGACAACCGCACGCGACAGCAGAAACTAGCTGACAAAAGGATAACCTAGATGAGAGATCATAATATCTCTCTAGCAAAGATTCAGAGCTAGATTTAAGGTCCTCCACAACAAGAACAAGTATATCCAACTTGCCGCTCAAGCAGCCGAAGTCATCAGCAACAGTCTGCAGAGATGCCCAGTTGGAAGACATACTATTAATTTTATTGGCGACGAAAGACTGCTCAGCAGAAAGCGATTCTGCAATGCTCTTCATAAGTCGAAGGACATGACAGGGCTTAATATCAAGGCACGCATTAGACGTAGTAAGTGCCGTCACAGACGATCTTGTGAGGCGTTTCAAACAATCAGCATGAAACGAACCACCACAGACACCATCGCAAATTATTTCATCCTTGGAAATCATAGAAGAAGAAGTAGAGGGAACAAATAAATAGACAAGGTCAACAGACGAAACAGCATAATAAAACTACAAGAATAAATAAAAAACTAAAAAATAAATTAAATGGAAATATATTAATATGCGTAATTACTGTAGATAAAGTCGCAGGCCCCAGCTATGCAGTTTAAAATCTATATTCGAAGAGAGAAATAAGTTATGGTAGCCGGCCAGTAGATGTGTCAAATTTACCCCCTTCCCTGGTTTACCAATGTCTGGAATTTAAATGTTAATGGTTACTTCCCACTAAAAGTGATCTTACACCATCTTGGAACACGCAGAGGTTAGAGAGTCGACGGAGTCCTTAAAATAGGTCTGATTGCAGAATTTGTTTAGAATACGTTTCAGCCCCACACGCGATAATTAGACTTGATCTAAAGCATCTTTAGCATTCGGGAGTTTTTACTACAGCAAAAACTGAAATCTAATCAGGTCAGCAATAACAGCTGTACCGGGATGTCCATCCATCAGTTGCCTTTGATTAAAAAATCCTTTGACATTGACAAAACGTTCTCAGTCGAGTTATTCACGCCCCAAAAATGTTATATTTCCATAAATAATTCATGGACTGAAATTTTCAGTCACAACATCAACCGATTCCATACAGTCGAAAAAGCAATGACCATTAATCTGAAGGGATCCTATAGCCTCTTTTATAGTGGCACATTCTCGTCACATAGACCAAAACTGACCTTGTCTACCCTCACCATAGACTTGCGGCAAGTAAATAAGTGGAAAATTTTCACACGCCACAATCTTAAATATCCCCTTAAACATGGGGATGAACGTCTTATACACCCACGCATACAGTCAAGTAGTAAATAAATGGGGCTACGGGAACAGATGGCATAGCATGCACAAATCGGACAATCAATTTTCTATAAGCTCGACATGCCGGCACGTTCGTTGAGGTCATGTAGGATATTCCACTGAAATACAATAAACAAAGGAAAAGGAGGTGCGAAGCCCCATTACGTGCTCTTTCAAATATTTATTTTCGTGCTTTGGCTACCATCAGCTTGACTTTATGATAAGGCCCTATATGGCAAAGGGATTTTCAGTTTCAATGGATGTGATAGAGGTCGGTTTGTTAAATCGTAGAAGAGACTGTACCCTCAGCCACCATTGTCTGTTCGAAAAATTTACAAACACGAAATTTTGAGCTTCAGTACGCGGTTGTGGAATCACCTTCACTTGTTGGAATCAATCTAATCGTGTTAAGGCCATGCTTTATGGTCAAAACCACACAACATATGTTGCCCCGATAACTATTTTACCTACCAGCATGCCCTCGGCAAACTATCACTAGCGGATTCAACGTATTCACATGGATCATAAGAGTTTTCCAGTGCTAATGAATTTTATTTGAAAATTGGAATTTGCTGTCATGAATACGGACTCCTAGATGAAGGAGTTCGTACTGGTTGAGATTGAATGCCAGCTCTATATAATATAATCAGCGCAAATAGTAACCACTCACGGATTAGAATTTCAATAGGTTTTTAGTCTTCCTCTGAGGAAACCACGAGCTCTTAATTAAAATTTGAACAGTTCTGGGAGTATTTATTTAATTTGCTATATTCGTTAAGCTCTCCTCATAGCACTCTACGAATGATTGCACCCAAGGTATTCTTGTGATTTAAATTTTACCACAACAACAGAATGCACAACAACACCTCATCACAAATTGTTTTCAATTAACTTAATCTTCCAAATACTCTTCCTGAAAGTGGTGGTGTCGTCCCACTGTCCTGAAACACAGTCATAACTTCAACCCATGTCCTCAGATTCTACAGAGCATTGATATATTACCAACGGCTTCGGCTCTCTTACCTGCTATGATTCGTTAATGAACACATTTGGTAAGTTCTCACTGAGATTGATAGAACAATTATCGATACTAAGCAATCCTACGATTCGAATGGAAATCTAGTTCTTCTAGTTTTTGGGGATACACGACCAAGCATTAAGTAGTTTAAGGATGAAGGCTTTTGCTTTAATCCAATAACGTTGAGTCAAAAATGGTGCCATGCTCAGAATAAAGCACAAAGTTTACACCCTCTTTCCAGGTAATCCAAGGACTTGCATTTTGGCCAAAAAAGACATTAACTTATTTGTAAAGCCCAATTACAGTACCGAAGATTTAACTGCCGTCCAATAGGAACTACTGCTACCTACCACTAGCTTTTAAAAAAGGCCTCAAAGAGTATAGAAACTCCTTAAGGAAAGCTAAGAACACGTCATGGCAGAAATATTGCGAGTCGATTGAGTGTGCTAGTCGGCTAGATCAAGGAAGATTCTCGGAGACAGTAGAGGTAACACCTAAGCTGCTTATAAACACGAACTTTTCCGGTAACCCGGCGATGTACTGTCACTCACAAGTCAACAGGAATATATGGATTCTTACAAACCCTACCTCAGAAAGCTCAGAGATCCATTATTCCTTGGCTTATGGTGATGTATAGAAGCTGTCTACTCCTCTCCTATGTCCCTCTTGTTTGGTGGCTAAGATTAAGGTGATATTTATCCCCAAGCTACGCAAAAACGGGCATATAATCGCTGGAGACTTTAAACCTATTAGTCTTTTCTCGTTTCTTTTAAAATCGCTGTAGAGACTTATCGATGTGTATCTGCGCGACCGTACTCTGCTCATAGGGCATAGCAGTACCCAGCACGCGTATATAAATTGCAGTCGGTGAAAACCTTGCTAGACGGGGCAGTGGGCACTATTGATAAATGGATCAGATAAAAAGAATTTTCCTTATAGGTAATCGGCATTGAAGGGGCTTTCAATAATGTCAAGCCCGATTACAAATAATTGAGTTGGTATGTTCGTGCCCAAAGCAAGTACAGGCGTTAATATTTTTAAAAGAATGTACGCGCCCGCTGCAAGCACGCATATCGAACAAATGCTCCCAGAAGTATTATGCACGCTTGCGCTAATGGCACAACAATTGAAAAATACGCTCTCCACACGGGTATGCACGCTCCCGCTACAGGTACAAAAATCTTATATATACGCCCGCCATTAATGCAAGCTTCTGTTCTGCGTTCTGTTACTTACATTCGAGACTGGTGACTTACCGCGTGGGTTAAGTAAAATCTCACCCGTATATACACGTGTGCACCATTTGGGTCATCGGCCACCTGATATTAAAAAATGTTCCCAATAGTCCATGACTCACAAAGTTCCAGTTTCAGTTATTATCTTTATTAATCCGAGTAAAAAGAAGACTCAACTGCACAACCGTTGCTGGCTACTGCAGAGGTAGTTTTGTTATTTCAGACGTCGCTCTATAATGAGTTAATATACGAAAGTAGTCTTCATTTTAAATTTTAGTATAGAAAAAGTGTGAGCTTGGTTTGGACTATTTTGTGCATCTTTTATTGATACGTCCCTGCGGTGGGCTGCCATTTGGAAAAGTATAATTTTTACCCAGGCATACAGTGCCTCATTTGAGAGCCATTCAAGCGTTTTGACGCTGTGCGTGCCTGTTTCAGGCTAGGAATGGGCGAGTTTTATTTGTGCTCGGGAGATTGTAGCAATACACCATGCTCTGAAATCCCACGGTACCGATAACCTAGCTTGCCACTGGACTGACGCAATATTAGGCTGTCGTCAGATACACACAAAATTGGCCAATTACGAGGCTCTGAGTGTCGTATGTAGAGGAACTCCGAAGGAGGTGTGTTGTCAGCTATACTCTGGCTCTTAGTAGTTGTTGAAATCCTGGTCTCACTCGAAAATGATAGGTTAAAGGTCGTGGCTTATGCAGACGACCTGGCCTTATTGGTCATCAGGAAAGTTCCTAAGCACCATCAGCGAACTAATGGAACGAGCTTTGAGTAAAATTCACAGGTGGACATAGGAATGTGGCTTATCCGTTAATCTTCAGAAGACGGATGCAGAGCAAGAAAGAGAGTCATTGAGTCTTTTATCCACCCAAATTGGGCGGGAGTACCCTGACACTAACCACCCATGCCAGGTACTAAGTGTCATACTCGACTTCAAACTAAACGGGGGCAAGAACATAGAGGAACGCGTGAAAAAAACGTCGGTAACGTTATATGCTCGCAATAACATGTTTGGCAAGAAAGGATGCGTAAGCCCATGTCCTCCACATTATCTAAAGGCTTTATCCTGGTGGCTGGCTGCAGGGAAACACCGACCACGCTACACCGATACTGAGCTTTGGCAGAACGTTTTCTACCAAAATCCCAGGCAAAGAGGATTAAGGAGAGGATGGTGTGGTGGTGGTGATGAGGATATAGCGATCTTCACTAATCCATCTGAAGACGGGGTGAAGCTGAGATGTTCTCGGATTGCCTAAGCATACGTAATAATTAGATTGCCAGACCACTGGAATATGTTTTAAGCAGAGATCTTGGCCATAGAAACAGCGGTAAGGCTATTATTAGCACGTCGAAATCTACCAAACAATGGCGACATAGAAATTTATATCAACAGTGAAGCGGCAATGAAGGCGCTGGACTCAAACGTAATAAGGTCGCAGCTCGTATACAGATGTTAAAATAGTCTCCAAAACTGCCTGTTGGGTCCTTGGTCATAGTGGGATGCAAGGGAATAAGGCGGCTGACACGCTTATGACGGAAGGTTCTCAACTGAATGTTTCCTGTGTAGACAGGTCGATGGGCCGACCTCTAGAGTCAGTAAAGAGAGAAGTTAAGCTTGCTAAGGAAAGATGGAGAAATCTGACAACATGCGCTCTGTCCAGGCCTACTACTAGGCCCTTTGTTCAGCCTGTGTACTAAGTTAGCCCGTCGCCTTTGTATGTAAGCTCTAGGATAACTTTCCAGCCCTCCACATCACTTCATGTAGTTCGTGAGAGAAAGAGGATCTAGTTTTTGCACTCCATAACCATTTTAGAAGTGACAGATAGTTTACTTAAGGTCTTGAGCGCGACCTGGTTGTCCTTCATTCTATTTGTGAGTTAAGGAGAAAGTTACCGGCTTCCAAAATGGCCTTGACCTCGGCGCCAAGGACTGTGGTGTATTTTTGAGGCGTAGAGTTTTTATGCACCTAAGTCTTCGCAGTAGATTCGTTATTCGTCTACGTTATACGTTACGGTGTAGAGCGTCCATGAGCGATTCGGTCATTTTTCATTCGGCCCCTGTGCGAATGGTTACTATGACGTTTTTCTCCGTCATGGTTTCTATAAGGTAGTCGCTTGCCTGACTGATTTCAGATAAGGTCAACAGTACCAGCTCGAATATGGATATATCTGGAACTCTTTGTCGTGAAAGAGCCCCGCATACGGCTTTTAGCAATAAAGCTACTTTGCTGCCCGTCTCCAAAGCTTTTAGTTATCGGCCCAACATATTTTGGGTGGTTTTGAGCAGAAAACATGGCTTTAAAACGACTAGACTGATTCCAGCAAGTGAGGGTTCCACAACCGCGTACTGACAGCCGCACTGACAACAACAGATCTAATTTCGTATTTGTAAATTTTTCGAACAGACAATGGAGGCTGAATGTACCGTCTCTGCCGCGGTTTAACAAATCGAACATTATCACATCCATTGAAACTGATAATCCCTTTGATGTGTGCGGCCTTATCATATAGTCAAGCTGATGGTAGCCAAAGCACGAAAATAAATGTTTGAAAGAGCACGTAATGGGGCTTCGCACCTCCTTTTCCTTTGTTTATTGTATTTCAGTGGAAAATTCTACATGACCTCAACGAACGTGCCAGCATGTCGAGCTTATAGAAAATTGATTTTCCGATTTGTGCATGCTATGCCATCTGTTCCCGTAGCCCCATTTATTTACCACTTGACTGTCTAAGTGGGCGTAAAATACCCCCACTCCATGTTTAAGAGGATGTTTAAAATTCTGGCGAGTAAACATTATCCACTTGTTTACTTGTCGGAAGTCTGACGAAGGCGAGAGTGGCCAATATTTTAACTTAGCTGAATAAATTCTAGGAAGATTCAGCCTGGCGGTCCTCTATTCCTTTTTGAAAAGACAAAGTCCGATTTTTTGTGGCTTTATACTCAACCCACAGCCCGTCCTTCAGTTAATAACCAGTTGCATCACGATTTGTAATAGTTCACAAAGTACCATCTGAAATTTTCCCGTTGCGGAGATTACGATTTCATCCGAATAAGGAATTACTTTGTAGCTGTTCCGTGAGGCGAAACTAGGAGCATATCCATCACCAACTCCCATAATAGGGGTGACAATATGCAACCCCCTGTGGAGTACCTCTGAACGATCTTCCTTTCCTTCTTTGGTAGCCCAGCTCTGCGAACGTTTTCGGGTCGTATAGCATAAGTGAATGCAATGCGTTTTGACTTTGTTCACTCTATGTTTAGTCATTGTACTAATGATCTTGTACAGAAGGACACCAATAAAAACTCCTTCCACAGCAATGCAAACGGCCAACGTAGATTTCCAGTACTAAAAGTCGTTTTCTATAGAGAAGACTACCTGACGAAATGGTGTCTCTATAAAGCTGCCCTTCCTATAAGCGTGCTGGTATGCCGACATGTTGTTCCTTGGTATGAGTGATCTCAAATCCTATTCACAAATCCGTTTCAACGGAATAGGAAGGAGGTCAGGCTGATGGGTCTATAGTCCTTGGCGCTAAGTGATTTGCTTAACCATCCTTGTATAAAAAGATCACCTTCACCTGGAACCAGGATTACGGAGTGTAGCCGACACTTAGAAACGCTTTGCATATAGTAATTAGCCTTCCCGTGAGCAGAATCCAAGCTTTTCGAAAAAGGGCTGGTAAGATGCCGTCACGGACTTATATGGCTTGAATGAATTTAAACCCAACCAACGTTTCCGACTTCCTTGTTAAGGTCTACCTCTCAAAACGGACCGGTTGAAACCTTTATTTAAAGGTGGGAATTTAGAGATTAACATACTGCAGTATGTCTCCTTATTCGTTTTGGTTAGGTTTCTTTAGAGCGCCGTTTGCCCAGATATCAACTTAAGCTTTAACGACGTTACATTTTGGCCACTAACGCCATGCATCCCACAACGAAGAAAAGGATAACTTCGTCACCCCAACCAGACTATAGAAGGGCGACTGACTCAGTAATTGTGGTCTGTCGGAGGCTCGCCGTCACCGAGACCAGATCCACCAGAAGGAGTCGCAGACCAACAGTGGAGCAGAACAGACCTAGCCAAACGATCAGCAGTCAGAGGAACTAGCAGACAACACAGAGTTGTAGTCCGGTCATTGACCAGACCACAACCTACCGAACGAGCAGAGGCCAGTCACCACCACTAAAGAAGTAGTTTTGTTCTAGGTAATTTAGAGCTACTAGCTATATAAGGCAGTCCAGCGCAACGTTGCAGTCAGTCCCAGACTATTGCGGGAGTACGTGAATCCATATTGCTGGACACTAATGAACTGCTGACGGGGATAGTCGGCAAAAGTTCCATTTCGGCCAGAGAGTTAGACGGAAGGTATTTTCTACTCAAAAGGGTAGTAAGGGCTCTGATCTCTAGTAAAAACCGTAAAAAACAATTTCACCAGTTTGTCAATACCACCACTCATTTATAATGGGAATGTTTTTACTGGCTCATTGCCCAACCAGTTTTCTGCTAATTCGTACTTGTCGCCCTCATCGCAGGCACTTCCATATCCATCATAGTGAACTAGTAGGCAAAACCCGCTACACTTTCGCGCTTGGGAAGTTTTTAGGGTACTTTCGAAACTCGCATTGTCCGATTGTCCTGATTGTTTCTCGCCCCTGGTTTTAAGATGATGTGCCTCTGCTTTGTATAAACCTCTACGGAAACTTTTTCACCTATCATATTCAAAAGGAGTGTTTCCAAGTGCATGGAAACTTGCTCATGTCCAGCCGATACTTAAAAAGGAGAGGTATGCGACCCCTCTATTTACACACCAATTGCACTAACTTCGATCATATCTAAAGTTTTTGAATCACTCATCAACTCTCAGTTGCTGAAATATCTAGAAAATAACCATCTTATCAACGATTCAACGGTTTCCGAGCTCACCGGTCAACCGGAGACTTCCTAACGACTCGAACGGAGCGTTGGAATCATTCTCTTCATAATTTTGTTGAGTCCGAAATCGTCGCTCTTGATATTTCAAAGGCTTTTAATAGAGTCTGGCATGCTGCCCTTCTAGCCAAACTTCAAGCATTGGATTTGCACCCTCAGCTCATTAAATGGATAGAGAGTGTCTTGTCAGACTATTCAATCCGTGTAGTAATTGAGGGATTTATGTTAATCTGATTCCTACGAAATAAATGCCGGTGTACCTCAGGGTTCAGTTTTTTCACCAATGTTATTTCTTCTTTTTATTAATGACCTTTAATCCCTTACTCTCAATTGTATTCATAGTTTCGCCGACGACAGCACCCTTGATTTCGCGTACTCTTTTGATTATGTAATGAATTCTCGTGAAAATGCTGCAGAAATCAAACAAGAACGCATTTTGGATTATTAAACAACGACATTTCTACGATCCTCGTTTGGGGAAGAGCAAATGGTGTTTCGTTTAACACATCCAAAACTCAATCCTGTTTAATTTCGCTCAAAAAAACGCCCAGTTCACCTCCAATCCATTACAGTCGGTGGAGTGAATATACCCAATTTGACCTCTCTAAACATCTTGGGTTTTGAGATATCCCGAACAGGTGTAAGGAATATTTGAATATTTCACTCCACCTGAGTTAGCGCTGATCTACAAGTCCCACATTAGGGCTAGACTCGAATATAATTCCTAACTTATTGCGATCCTTCAATCTTTGAAAGCATTGACTCTCTGGAGCATCGACGGAATTTCGGTTGTTTCTCCTTCTTCTATCGCTATTTCTACGGCAAGTATTCTAACGAAATTGCTAGTCTGATCCCTTGTAGACACATGACAACGCGCAATGCAAGAGCTGCAAGTCGCTCCCATCCCTATACTCTCAAGGTCAAATTTGGACGTACCGTCAAATCTTGGGAATCTTTTCTAAGCAGAACAACACGAATGTGGAACAGTTTACCATCTTCCGTTTTTTCCCTCGTCTTATGATCTCGAAACGAGGCATACATCGACACCTCCTTCACTGAACCTCTTAACCCATTTCCCTCACTCTTAATTCCTTAAGACACACATACATATATAACTAGCGTGAATCCTGGTTATCTTTTGTGCCTACCTCGTACAATAACAATAACGCATAACCAACGTTGCTTCCCTGTTTTTGAACAGCCGTTCATTTCTCTCGTACCTCTCTGCTGTAAGGTATTCATATATCCAGCGAGCCTCCCTGGTTATCTAGCTATCTCTCTTGTGCATCCATGGTACAAGCCACTCGCATAATCAGCGTGCCTCCCGGGTGTAGAACATTTGATCATTTCTCTTGCACCAGTATGCCTCCCTGGTGTAGGACACTCACATATCCAGTGTGCCTCCCTGTGTTGGCCGGCTTCTCTGGCGTAAAACACTCGTCTAACCAACATGCTTCCCTAGCTATAATTTAATTTCATACTTATCTAATAATACAGGCCGCCGTCATTTAGGCTATTATTGTGACCCGTTCAAATTTGTCTGTCGCTTTCTCTCGTAGGAGGAGAATTATCCGTTTTCCATCACAGAGAGAATTTCTGTGAGACACAAACATCTTGTATAAGTCACAGTAGGTGTTATTTGGTGACAAGATGATATCGATTACCTCCATACGACTTCTAGTTATGAATGAGTGTTTATTGCCCTTATTCAGTATATGTAAGTTGACTAATAAAAAGAATTCACAAAGTAACTTATCTCTGATGTTGCATTGCCTTCTAAACGCATGTAATATGATGCGATTTGGCATCTCGTCCCAGTATGAGCTGCAGATTAAGGCGCTCCCCATATCCTACGATATTTCCCATTACCATGGAAAGAGCGAAGTTCTACGTAAGTTGTAGAGTTACTGAAAAATTTTTAACCCATTAATCATTATCTATTATTAAGAGAATCCAATTTAGATCGTTTTACTCAAGATATTTTACACTTCCTGGAATATTAAGCAACAAAACAACCACAAAGAATTAGGCGCAAATTGCCCATTCTGGTGTCACTTGCACGTACTAAATGAATTTGCGTTGGTCGCCTTCGAGACATCGTACGAATCCTTTTTCCTAAGGACTTATGTATAACAGTTTGTAAGAAATAGAAGGGCGTCCTTGCTAATAGTAAGAAAATTTCCTTGTTTGCTATAAAATTAATTCTCAAACCAATTCTTATTTAAATTCAGTCAAATCATACCGAAAATGGGTTGAGTATGTGCTAGAAAATTGGTTTTGTCTTCACTTATAATACTCAACACTCAACTAAATTAAGTTTATTCAAGTAACCTAGACATTTGGAGAGTTGCAAATACTGGCGTTTGTTCAGCAACAGGGGACATAGACAAGGTTCGAACCACAATTACCAAAAACTCACACCTAATTTTTCAGTAGCGTAGTAGATTTCACTAACCCAATTTAATTTGGAGAGCTTTACAACACAACTGCCATATAGTAGGTAGATTAAGTTGGTTGCATTTCAATTAAAATAACCGTCATTTTATTTATATGAAATTTTTAAAATGAAATTCGCATTTATTGAACCGTTGGCTTACCACATAGACGGTAACCAATTGATCTACTCTTCGGGTCCGATAGTATACCGACCGTGTTGCTGACGACCTATTTGGTTGCCCCCGCTTATTCCACTAGTTATTCGTTCTGTGGAGGGATTCTTTTTATTATACCTGTTCACAAGAAGGGGCCTGAAAAGGATATATCTAACTACAGGCCTGGCAAACTCTCTTCCATTCTCAAGCTATTTGAATTGTTTATTTACACTTACCTCTTTACGTGTTGTAAGGTTCTGATATCTAACAATAAACGCGCCAACACGAGATCTACCGCCACAAACCTCCTGTAGTTTAGGTCTGACGTTGTATATAGTTTTGAACGGAATCTACAAACCGACTGAATTTACACTAACGTCAGCAAAGCTTTTGATAAGATTCCTTATTCCATCATCATTTTTATGAAGCTCAGGCTTGCGTTTACCAGTTTACCTACCATCATCCATTTGTTTGTCGTATTTAATCAACAGAACTTACCAGGCCTATTCCATTCAACCACAAGTATAATTACAAGCGACATCTGGGGTTCCACAAGGTAGACATATTCGTCCCCTACTTTTTATGTTATCGATGACGTTAGTAACCTCCTACAAATCTGTAGGATCTTAATATATGGATGAAGGCAACTGTCTCCATGTTCAGGAGACAGTTGCCCTGTTGGTTTATTTCGTGTTGGGGCTTCAGTAAAACTATGCAGCTGAATGTCATAAGTGTAGTTACGACATTCTCTAGGCGCCGGAATTCTCTTCACTGCTCTTACTCTTTCAGTAATACTAAATTTTGTAGCACGCAGTCCGTGGCTGACCTGGATGTTCGTCTGATCCTAAGGTTATCGCCAATCTCTTTGCACACTTCTTCAGTTAATCTTTCAGCGACAATTCCCTTCAACTTGACCTTAACTACTTCTCATTCATAGACAAATGCACTCAAACGTCGTTTACATCTTTTGACCCTGATCCTAAACTAATCGCAGCCAGTATTAATTGGCTTGAGGACGACTTTCACCTAGGTCCAGATGGCATTCCGCCATCGTTCTGAAAAAGTGTGCCATGGCTCTCGGTCACTCAAGGGGTTTCCCCTTAATTATGAAAAAACTCGTGTATTATTCCCTTCTTCAAAAAAGGCTGCAAGAACGATGTGTCCAACTACAGACCTATTGCAAAATTATCATCCATACCTAAACTATATGAAAAAATGGTCTATGATTCCATATTCTTCAACTGTAAGTCTATCTTCTCCCTCCCCCCAGGATGGCTTCCACAAAGGTTGATATACAACCACCAACTTTATCGACTTTGTCTCTAAAACACTATGTGCCCTGGAAAACGGTACAGATGTTTATGTTAGGTTCATTCGGGGCTTGTTTTTTTATGACATAGTTAAAGCCCAGGAGACAACCTATGATGCATTTAGCATGGCTATGACCGGCAGGGAATTAAGATAATGTGAATTAGGATAATTAAGTGTCTGTTTTACATTACTGCGAACTTCACAACAGCCCAGAGACGGAGTGATTTTTTTTTTTATACAACTGACTATTAAATCTTGAATCCGTTCAGCGTGATTTCCTTAGGTTTTCCCCCATGTGATATCCCCTGAGGTTCATCTGTGAATGTGGTTACACTTGAGAAGCGACGTATAGTTGAAGATATTACATTTATTCACCAACTTTTGAATGCTAGAACTAACTTCGATAAACTTTTTCGCCGGATTTTATTAGACAATAACCACGGCTACATGCAGACTTGAAAGTCATGTAACCTCGGATTGTCTACAAATCGGCTTGACTCAAGTCGATCCGAACAATTTTTCGGATTGACTTGAACTAAAGCATTGTAAGTAAAGTCAAGCCCTCAAGTAGGTAAGCTGTCGCCGCGGATTGAACTGTTTTTTTTTTGCGTGAGGGGTAAAAATCTTCCAAAGACACCAGGAGACCCGATTGTCTCTGGTAGTGTGAGATTTTCACTCACTAAAAACACCCCTCTAGGGATTAGCCGAAACAGACCACTTTATCCGGGTCCCTTTTCGTCCCTACCCCCTGTGATCTAAGCGAGAGAGATCCGGACTAATCCAGTTTTCTTCCCTCACCTCGATTCCTCGGGTCAGCGCAAGCATTTGCTTATAGGACACCTCTGCCATTCTTCCTTCTTCCATCCAGTGGTGTCCCATCAGCTTCCTTCTTCTACTTGCCAGTGCAGGGCACTGGCACACTATGTGTGCCGCCGTCGCCTGCTCCTCCAGGCACAGCCTGCAGATATCATCCTCGAGAATGTTCATCCTCTTTATATGACACCTGAAGTTACCATGTCCTGTTAGTAGAGCCGTCAGCCATCTCAAGGTCCTACGATCCATATCCAGGACCTCCCTCTGTTTCGCACATCTGATCGCTAAAATTGCCATCTTAGCCTGTCTGAATGAGTCCACGACGTTCCACCGTTCCCAGTGCTCCCTCGTGGCCCACTTTCCTAACAGGCCCTCTGCCGTGCTCCTGCCTAGCACAGTGAACGGCTCCGCACCTTGGAAACTCGAAGCAGCCCTTAGCTTTGCCAGTACGTCTGCTTTCTCATTTCTTCGACCCCCGCGTGTCCTCGGACCCACGCCAGTGTCGACTCATTTGATGAGGTACACGCGTTTAGTTTGCGAACACACTCCAATGACAGCGCTGTGTTGAACTCTGTACCATCCATACGCCTGATCGCCGCCTGATTATCGAGTGCCACCACTATCTTCTTGTTCCTCACTCGACTCCCTAGTATGCGATCAAGTGCATAGATCAGAGCCAGCATCTCTGCCTGAAATGCTGAGGTGTATATCCCCAGGCAAAGATGGGTGTTCAGGTTCAGGTTATCACTGAAGATACCTGCGCCCGCTCTCCCATCAATTCTGGATCCATCCGTGAATACTGTAACGCCGCTTACACAGTTTTCAGGTAGTGACCCTTCCCTTTTAAGCGTTTCGTGGTGCCTTTCAATTACCCTTACTTTGCTTATACCATCAACAGGCATTTCCAATTCCGGTATCTCATCTTTGACAAGTTCCAGAACTGTTAGTTCAATCTCAAGTCAAGTCCTCAATCCAACATGTAACCGTGGTAAATGTGATCAACCACGCGACTTTTTTAGGAATAGTTACGCTTATTGCGTCTTGATGGTTGACTTTTTTCTCTACACGTTGGATTGGGAGCATCGCTCATATAACCTTTCTATTGCGTTGTCCGGAAAGGACGTTCCGATTTATAAAAGAAATTCAAACGCAGCACATTTAAATGTCGATATACATTTATTAAATTAAGTAGGTGTCTTTTTGTTCCACAACCTAACTCCATCTTTCAAAATAAACTTTTTATAAACTCGAGCGACGTGAGAAATATAACAAAATTTCTCAACACGATCAGCTTTTCTGATAAAGAAAAACTAAACTTCTTTGGCTCTTCCTCAACAGCAGCACCAAAGGGTTAGTTTTTCTTTTGGTGCTGGATGCTTTCACACGAAACCGGAAACTAAGTCTTAAGCCAGCTAATTTAAACACCGATCTAGGTAGCTGTATCATATTCTGATCACTTAACTGTCACACCAGTTTTGTGGTAAAATATTTGCAAAAGACGCACAAAATATATTTATTTTGGATTTTTTCAATATGAGTTGTTATATCGACCAAAGAGTTAAAGTTTTTGCCGTTAAGGAACCTTTTTAATGACCTAAACACGTGAAAATCTTAGGGTGCAATGTCTGGTGAATACGATGGGTGGGGTTAAAGAAGGTATATAGAGAAAGTACTGCCAATTCGATATACCAAATTAAGAAAACAAAAACTTCTTCCCTCCCATATGGTCACTATTTCCGCTAGTTTTCGTGCCCTTTCGCGCACCATGTATATTTACAAATTTGCTGTCAAATGACAAATGGCGCGAAAGTTTAGTTTCCTCTCGGTAAAGTGCGCGCGCGAAATACATTGAAAAGACTGAATCGATTACATCGAAGAATTATCGTGCAATAAGTGTAAGTTTATTAATTTTGATTTAGATTTTATTAATTTTAGGTGATTTAGAACCATCATAGTGACATTTGCCATGTAATTAGTTGAGTTTTTCGTGCTTTCGTGTAAATGTTGTACCACAGCACTGCGCCATACTTAATTTAAGGGTAGAGCAGCCAACTTTAAAAAAACCGGATGAGGGAAGATTCTTCGTGCAGTTTAACGAACCTGGGCCATATTGGCGGTACTTTCTCTATATACCTTCTTTAAGTGGGGTAACACAACTCAACCAAGATCCAGCACATCAGGCCGCGCGTTGTCTAGATGAACAACGACGCCCTTCCGATTCACTAGCTCTGGACATTTTTAGTTCAATTCCAGTCTTTAATTCCACTAATTGTGAGCAATACTTTTCCGAATTTATCATCTGGTTGTTTGGTAAAACCTCGTAATACAGGTTTTCTTTCCAGTCCCCCAGACACAGAGCATAACTTTCTTCAGATGAAGACTGGCTTTTGGGTGAATGAAGGTAATTCATTTCGCTTTATTATTATTAAGGTTATTTTACAACCAAGCATGTCGTCATTATTTCATTTATTTTTGTACCACAGATTAACCAATCCATGCACACTGTGTTAAACAAAAGTAAAGAGAAATGTTGATGTCATTGACGCATTCTTATCTCAATACTTCAACAGAACGAAAACAAGAGAGAGTCCTCACATTAAAACATAAAAATTGTAAATGATAAATTTTTTATCGTGACCACAATGTTCCGAACATTTGTAGGTTCACGTAAAGTAAATTCCAAGTTGAGATTTCAAAAATACTGCGAGAAATAATACGAAAAAGTAGAGTTCCCCAATATTTTCATATTCTTTACGAATTGTGATACCAGGTTGGGACTAGATTCCCATTAAAAAAGGGGAGTGTAAATGTGTGAAAAGTAAGGATAATTTCATCTTCTTTCTCGATCTGCCGGGTAATTAAGCAGGCATGTTCCTGATATAACTCATCAGGCTAGTAGTGACAACTCTCGATAGCTCTTTTACAGTTACCGGGAATGTCACTATGCGCCGGTACTTGTGTGTGGTCTACCTCAGCCATGTCATTCCAAGCTGAGTGACATCTCTTGAGAAATTTAATATTAGCCTAACTGTCTGTCATTTAACGACATTGATCTGCAATCCAGAAATTCTAATGCTTCTGCTTTGAAAACACTGGCAAAATAAAAGAAATGCTTAGGAGGTCCAGGTGTCCCGTCTTTACACTGCCACCCACTTTACCTTCCAACTTAGAGCCGTCAAAGTGTAAAAAAGTAAAGTGTAAAGTTTCACTGATTCTCCCCATTGGGAGTCTTTCTCCCACTACTGCCTGATAGAAATAGAGGAGTCGAATTTGGCGTTGAGAGAAGCTCTCTCTTTTGTTCCCATAACTCCTTTGTGTTGCATGGGGCGGAAGAAACAACTTCACCCAATTCGAGACAACCATTGCAAGTGGACCTACAATTCAAAGTGACTTCCTAACCATTGACATTTTTTCTGCAACCCCCATGACCTTTCTATCGAAATCTGTTGTCAGAAAACAACCATGAGTCGCCGTCGGCGGGATTCGGAACTCTGACCTCCGGATTGGTAGGCCACACGTTATCACTTACTCCACAGACGACAGTACACGATACGCAGCTCCATGCCCCATCTCTTACTTATTACGTTTTTGCACGAGTACTTTATGTATTTTTTCCAGCTAAATTTCCTAACAAGGCCTAGAGATTTAACTTGGTTATTTAGTTTCAGTCCGAGCCCATTCAGTATTGGAGAGTTAATGGGAGGAACTTTATGCTTCCTTGAAAAGAGTAACAGCTGTTTTGTACGAATTTATACCCAGACCGCACTTTGTACTTCAGGAGGATAGTTTCGAGATGTTGCATCAATTCATGGTATGCATGAGCCTATTAATCGCATGTGTAGAGCCGTGAATATGTGTCCTATTTTTGACCTGGCTCATTCACATGTTACATTCTGGTGGATAGGTCAATTGATTCCAGGCTTCTGCCTGTGAAGTGCGCCTTCTGAGTTAGAAGGGTTAATTCTGTAGGATATGTGGGTGGTTTCCCGAGGCTAACAGGGCAACGTCGTTATCGCAGGATAACCTACGGTGGGAAGAGCCCTCTTGGTGCAAATTTTTGTATGCTGGTTTCCCCAGACTGGAGTATACAATCCTACTTTTAAACATGAGATATATAAGCTCGATAAGCTAACTACCTAGATGCGGCCTCCTTAATGATGCCGTTATCACCTCGTTTGACGTTTTCAAAAGCAACCTCAATATGGGAAAAAGCTGCGAAGGTGAATTCCTTATACATGATTATCGATCCTTCCATGAAAGACTTCTCAACCGATTTACTCTTGCTATTTGCGTGTTGTAGGAGAGACACCTTAGATGGCTCGACTGTTTCTTTGTTGTGGACATCAATAAGTCTCTCCAAAAACATCATAAAGCGCTAGTAATAAATGTTAAATGTAGTAAAGTAGATGTATTGCCGACTAGATCTATATTCGTGAGAAAGAAACCCGCACCCGTGAGGTTGCCTCCTAGTGACAGCATATCAATATACTCAACACTCTTTTTCCATTTACTTGCAAGTCATAGCTACGGAGTGTGTGAAAAATTTATATAAGAGCATTTTAACCACTTAACCTTATCTCGCGGCAGTAAGAATCAAACAGTTCAAAAGGATGTGCTCGTGTGACGCTCAGAATAGTCAGGACGTCAGCAGATGCACTGCCTGAGCGACGCTCGGGGTAAACTGTTAAGTGGTTAAATAATTTTTATAACTTTATATTCTTTCTTATATTATAAGCTTACTATAAAAGAGGATCCAGAATCAATTAACATGAAAAAAATCGTATGAATCGTTTTTGTTCTTGATTCCAAAATCATGATGAAAAATCACAACGCGGATACGTTGCATGTGCTGTTTTTAATGTAATACTGCTTTGAGACAATGGTTTTTTTTTAGAGCATGATTGCATACGAACGAAGTAGGATACAGAAAATTGGTCTTATCCCCAATAAATGATTATTGGCACAGTTATACTCTAAGCCAGATCCAGGACATGGGTATGATATTAAAGAATACGTTGAGCGAAGTCAGTAAAATGTTCAAAGATTAATTTTTCAATAAATTTATAAAAGTAATGGCATCCTAAGCGCTAATCCAGTTGATAAATTTACTTTCTTAATTAAAGGTTGATTAGCACAATCTCGTCCTAAGCCCTCCACCTAACTAATTATACTGAAGACAAGGTCGATGCAATCAAAATACTCCCACGTAGTAGATTCTGAGTACTTTATTTATCCAACATTAGAATTCATTGCGAGAGTCTGAAATGTCTTATCTCTATATCGTTTTATTTCCAAAATAGATATACACACAACGAATTATAAACTTTTTGTTTTCCTTATGAAAAGATAAATCTTGGTGGAGAACATCTTGCTGTAGACAAAGAGGTTAAGGAATTTAGTTCCTCTTTATTGGAAACGCCTATTGTGTATAAATTGCCTGTTTTCGCATAAGCAGAAAGGGTTTTCGAATTTTAGAAAAGAGTTTCCTTAATATTCATTCGAATCGAATAAGATTTTTTTTTAATTTTATGAACTTAAATCCTTTCACTTTGATAACAATGTCGCCCTTTCGTCGCGCTTTTCTCTCGTTTCACTCCTTTGAAAGTACTTAATAGCGTCATGTGTAATGATTTCCTCCAACTTCAACGCTTTTGCTGTCAGGAGTATTTGAATTTTCTTTACAAGTTTCTGATAACAAAAAAATACTTTGCAAAATTTAAAATTCAGTTTACTGCAGACACCGTTTTGTCAACATTACGAGCTGTCAGTATTTTTCTACTTTCCTGATTCTGTAATGTGTTTTAATCTGCATTATCCTTCCCATTAATTTGCATTCTTGAACAAATAGCGCGCTGTGTAATCGCAATTTAACGTTTTTGATGTATGACAATAAAAGTATCAACGTGTGTTTCCGAGACCGTGAGGCGCGAGTCATTAACTAACATTGACTAAGTCCCTGCCCTACTACTGATTGAATTATCTAGTGAGGTCTCCGGACGTGATCTCTGTGACGCCTTGGTATTACGGATGTTTCACAAAAGTTGGCCAAACTTGATTATTTGAGACGGAGTTGGATCAATTGTTTGATCAGCACGACAGCCATTGGCATGGTCCAGGATCGAGAGTCGGACTCTAAAAAATAGAATTTAAGAAAATCCACTCCGTCTCTGGGCTGTTGTCTAGCTCGCAGCAATACAAAAAGAAGGCACTCAAGTTTCCTCACTCCCCTTACCTTAATTCACTCAGGATTGGGACTTATCGCACAAAATTTCACATCCTTCGAAAATGAGTTAAATATAAATTGGTCAGACTTTTGAGATAAATATTTAAAATTTCCGTTTAGTTGGAAAAAAATTAGTACTTAAACACTAACTTAAGGGGGACTTACACCTTGTAAGCCAATTTTGGAGCTAGTTTTTGACAATTTATTGTAAAGAAACTAGAAAAGATTTTCATTTGAATTTTTTTTATTTATTAGTAGAACAATAGAATATCGCACATGATTTTTTTTTCCATAGTCATGTTGACTTACAAGACCTTGAGATGACATTAACAGCGTGCGCCTCAAAAGTAAAGGGTTGAACGGTGTACTTGATTAGATCGACCTTAGTTATCTGAAATCAAAAATTCAAGAAGACTTTCAATTATTGTTACATTAGTGAGGTCCCGATCGTTCACTTTTTCAAAATTTCGATTTTTCACAAAATGGCGGGTATTTGTTCACAAAAGTCATTTTCGTACTATGTTTTTTGTCTTATGTAAAACTGTCAAAATGCAGAAAATCAAAATTTCTTAAAAATGAACGATCGGGACCTTGCTAAGTGTTTTCTGAAAAAAATTTAAAAAAATTTAAGCCAATACTTTGATTTGTTCTCTCGTAATCGTGTACACCAGTTTGGAACATTAAAGTTTTGGAAAATCGCGTTCAAAGTTTCAGAACAGTACAACACGTGAATCATGGGACTTACGTGAAGTATCGTTAGAAACTGAGTGACTCGAAAAACCCTTTCCTTAAAATATGCATAGCATACACATTGACAATAGAATACAGGAAAAGCGTGAAAACCATTGACAGAACGAGTAGCTACACGTGAAATCATGATTAACGCGGAGGCGATCCAGGAGCGAGCGAATCTGACGTGACTTTCTATTTTTTTTTAGCTATACTCTCGAAATAGAGACGAATCCTTTTACAGGCTGATTTATAAGACCCTTTAGATCAGAAAAATGTAAAAAAAAAAAATTGATTTTTTTAAAGTGACAAGGTGTAAGTCCCCCTTAAACCCAAATTAATAAAACAGGCAAAACTATTCTCGGCGTACTAGATGTTTCGTTAAATTTGTCGGTTTTCAGATAAACAGTTTGCAGGCGTGCCTATACTTTCCTGCTCCTAGAGGCTTGCAGGTTTGTTTATCTCCTTCTACCTTCCGGTAGATTTGACAAAAGCGACAAACATCGCTCAACAGGCTCTAGATTACAACCCGCACGGGACCCAAGGAAGACGCACAAAAGCACAACTGTAGTTGACGCACTACTGACAACTAGTGTCACCGATTATGGATATAAGTACATATAAGTAAATCTAAGGTTTCGAAAAAAGGTAAACAAGCAATTAAAGCAAACGTTTATACTCAATTGTAAATACTTTTATTTTGCATTGATTTGCAAAGGAAAAAAATCCATCTTAAATTCAAAAATATTTTAAAGTACACATAACAACAAAGGGCACAACATATTATTTACGAGTTGAAAAAAATTCATTTATTTAGTTGTTCTTTCTTTTTTTTTATCATGATCATCATAATCCGACTTTACACAGAATTTTTATAAATTTCATTTAATTCATCATATACGAAATTTATAGACTAAACTTCTAAGTAGGTGTGTGTGTAGGTTGTAGTTTTTACAGATATTATAAGAGAGAAATTAAAGAAATTTTGTTTGTTTTGGTTTCTTTAACTTTTGTATTTGTTTTTATCTCATCTCCATCATCATCACATCGGCGCAATAATGGAAGTTTTTTGTTTTCTTTGTAGTTTTGAGATGTGAAGGAAGGAGCTAAATGTGATCTCGAAGGGAGAGGAAGGCTTATATAAAAAAAAAGAAAACATTACGAGAGTCTAAAAAAAATGAAAATAGAAAAAACTGGGCATTTCCTCTTAAGATTTCTCTTGTATAGTATTTTTTTGTTTTTGTTTCTTTTTTTTGTTTTAATATCTGCTTAAATTAATTTAACCGCTCTTAAATAGTAAAATCGCCACTTGGCCTAAGTAAAAGTAGATAAAATGGCGAGTCTCGTGCGTTACATATGAACCGAAATTTCTGCCAACGATACAATGCCATGTTGGATTGTATTTTTTGTCAAATTCTTTTTTGATGTATGCGGCAATGTCCTGTAATGAGAAAAAAATTGCAAAATTAACTTTGGAATAATAATTAAATTAAATTTATTGTCAATATATCAAAGGTAAACACAGTTTTTCTAAAAACAACTTCGTAATTTTTCTAATTTTCGCTTAAAATAAATTTGTTAATTCCTTTTTTATAGAAACTTTACAACTCAGGAAATTTTCAATAACAACACATTTGACAAATTCGACTCTCAAAGTGTGAATTCAGGTAAGTCGTTTTGAATCCATTACTTTATGTTCCTTCAACAGAAATTGAAAATTTACGGATTTTGCGTTACTATGCTTTCTTTGTACGAAAAATGTCGGGAATAAGTTTCAAGTCACATGTTCCCTCTCAAGCTCGAATTTACTCAACTTTTTTCCTAATGCATGGCCAGGTTTTCTTGCAAAAAGTACAAACAGCTGCTGAAGAAGTGATCCGTGTTTTTTAGAAATCTTCTTTTTTTTCTATGGCTACCAATCCAAGCTAATTCAAATTCATTTATTTTTTGCTTTGCACATGTAAAATTCTTGATCTTTTAAGGCAATAAATATGTCACAGAAACATTAAACGCAGACATTAAGTACAATTAAACAAGAAATTACAAACGTCTGAAGCAGATAACTGTCTACCAGAACCAAGGAGATAACTAATGCATAAAGACAAAAACATTTAATTTTTTTTACAAACAATCCCTAGAAACGTCCGAGCGTGCCCACCATGAGTGATTCTATTAAAAAAAAAAAAAAGAAATAGGTAACTTATTCCATAACTTGATAGTGTGGTCGAAAAACAGGCTGATTGTTAATGCGTTTGCTCGAGGTAAAATTAAAGTTGTCACCCTCATTAAGGTTGCGAATAGAAAGCAATCAGAAATATTTGGGATTACCGATATCTAATTATTTTTGCCAAATTTAAGATAACATGACAAGCTGGAGCCGAAGATTGACGAAACGTAAGACGAGATGTTGTGATATCTGTGAAGGCCATAAAAATACTCGTACTTAACCATAGAATTAAAAGCAACCTAAAGTTGGTGATATGATTAATAATCGAGCCTGAAGAAAATTTCACACCATATACTCTCCATGGAGTATGGAGAAGACTAGCTGTTTGTGTCCGTTGAGCGTCGTGAGTTACATGTCACGGTGTAAAAGTGGTCGCTTGCGCCGATGATGTAGTTATATTAGTGCCAGTAAACACGATTAGCGAAATCACAGAAGGAGCTCTAAGGAAGCTAAGCTCATGGGCGAAAACCAGGGCGATTGGCATCAACGCACGCAAGACCGAAATGGTACTATTCACTAGGAAATATAAGGTACCCACCTCAACGCACCACGGTCAGACTGTATGCTGCTGGAACTGAAATCGTAGGCTCATTCTAGACAGCAAACTAACATGGAAACTAAATATAATGAGACTGAATCTAAATCTGATTTGCTAAGTGAGAGCAGCACATCCGTTTTCTGTTTTGAGAAGGCTATGAACCCCATCGCTTGTCTTAACCTCGCAGTGCTTGTCCAGTGTGATTGCGGGCTTCTATCTCCTATGACCTGATTTTCATTCCAAACTTGCTTTTCAAGTAGCCACAAAATACCTCAGGTTCGATAAACTAAGAATCTGCGCCGTTTTTGGCAGGTCCACCAATTTATTACTTCAATGCCCTCGTATCTTGGTTCCCAGGCCAACATAATTCTGTTGCTCTGGACCAGTTCTTTAAGTGCACTGAGCCAGTCACAGACAATTCTAGACTCACAGGTATTAGATCCTAGAGCCCTGAATGCCGCTTAAGTGTATAATATATATTTTGACAACACGTAATCCTCTTTGCGCAATCTCGCGCGTGCAGAGTCTAATGAGATCAGGGATTCCTTTCCCATCGTGTGGCTATTATTAAGCGAATATTTTCTGCTTTTTAGGATCAACTTGAATGGCCAGACAGAATGCCTGCTTTCAGTTTCGTGCCAAGCAGCCTTATTGCGCTTAGCAGCCTCCTCATAAACGCTTGATATGCCCATAAGATTATTTGATTTTCAGGCCGCAGGTTTTCCCGAAGAGTCATTTAGCAAAATCAAAGTGTAATCATAGCCTTATTTGTTCTCTTTTCAGATGGGGTTCCATGTGAGTCTTGAGCTAGAAGCACACCTTGATATTTGACCTCACTTGAGAATTCTATCCGTGTTCCTTCAAGGATATTAGCTTCCAGCCTCAATTTCCTTTTCCCTGTAAAGAGAACAATGATTGTCTTATCTAAACTTAGTTTAAGGCTTTCCCTAAAACACCAAGATTGTACCATATTGACGGCATTTTCCAGTCTTTCAGATATAATTCTATCGTGCTTACCCATAATGGTAACTAATAAGTCAGCTGTATAACCTTGGCATCCGTAGCTGACATCTCCGCGATATTGCAGCTGCTAAGCATTACTCCAATGCATCAATTTAATTCCTCTGTCAATGGCCGCTCCTTCAATGGATGTGAACGACGTATTGTCGTGATGTGAAGATTTTGATATGGATTGGCAACAGATCATCTATTCCCTGCTACAAAAGAGCTGGATAAATGCCCTCGCCACTGGAAGATTTATAGGCTTTAAAGGAGTTAATGGTCCTCTTTACTCCACAGCTGTGAAAATTTTCCCTGCGCCAGCGTGCTGAACTACACACCTCGAGTTGATTGACTGAATTTCTCTGAATTCTTCGATTTCTGACCACTCAGGAAAATGTGTTTACAGTAGTTTTAATGTTTTTTCTAAGTCGATGCTGTAGGAACCATTCACCCTCTTTAGAGTAATAATACCATTTAAGAGATCCAAGAAGTTGCTTCAAGTTCTTCTCTTAGATCTCCTTAGTTTTATGTTGTATTATGTAAGGGCCTATTTGTATTAATTCCAAGCTCATGAGTTCTTGGTCTTATTAAAAAGCCTTCTCGATTTTACTCTAAGTTTGCTTAGCATCCTGTTCCACCAAAGCGCATCTCTAGTAGATCAAGTTTATCAGCAGATTTGAGATTTCTAAGTCCTCATGGGATTCTATTGAAATGTCATCGAGTTCTTTTATGCTAGTCCTGATAGGTCCATCAGTTCGTCAGCATAGGAATCCGAATTCCCCCTTGCCACACGTCATTAGACACGTGCCAATTAAATATGTTCTTCAAGTTGGGGCTGACCAGCGTAAGATGCAGTACTTCTTGACGAAAAATGTTATTGAAGGTCAGTTTATTACTCTTATGTGTTATTTTAATGTATTTTTTTAAAATAGTGTAACAGGTAACTCACCACAAATGTTAGCCCCGGTGTTTTCACAGATAGTGTTGTGGGCATTTGCATCGCAGCCAATAATTTGTTATTGTGTTTGTTACAGAAGACCAATAATCGCGTTACTTCTCCCAACCGTGGTATTTGCATTACAGCCAATAATAAATAGGTCAGAGAGCTAATCCAAGGAAAGTTTTTACCGGACAAACGAGAGAACAGACCTAATAAAAATCAAATCAACAAAATTGACTCCTCTTCTATTTATGAAATTTTACCATTTGTTTTTCCCTAAATCTCTTGCTTACATTTAGCAAACAATAAAAAATTTCCTAATACAGATAAATCCCTACTAGAGCTCTCAGAAACCCGACCCGCGGGTACCCGGTTCCTACCCGGGTATGCGGTTCTCACCCGGGTACCCGATTTAAGTCGGGTATCCGGTTCCTACTCGGGTATCCGGTTCCAAGGGAGAATCGCTTCCATTATAAGAGTCGGTTCAACGCCGGAATCGATTCCGTCAGAGGAATCGGTTCCTCTTGAAATCGTGCAGTACAGATTCAGTTTCAAGGCCAACAGAGGAAATTTTGCATTTCACTAAGGAAATGTCTAGTTTCTTTGGAAATTACAGATTTTTTTGTAGTGAAATTACAAAATACGACTCAAGATTTATTAATAAAAATTTAAAATTCCTTATACTCCCTACTATTAGTGACAATTTTTGCTTTACAATTTCACTCATTCTTATTAACCAGTTCATACGACGGAATCGATTTTCGGTGGCGGATTCGATTCTCACAGGAGAACCGGTTCCATTGATGGAATCGATTCCTATTTGGAACCGGGTACTCGCCTGGAACCGGGTACCCGATTGGAACCGAATTTTTGGTAGGAATCGATTCCTACCCGGGTTTTCGGGTTATCAAATTCCAACTGAGAGCTCTAATCCCTACTAGAATTAAGATTTCAGTTTTTGGCTATACTCAGTATACTTTTTTGTGACGTGTTGCAAGTCACTGCAAAAAGACTTCTATTCTCGAAAGGAATAGAGCCCAAATTAACGCAATTAACGTTTCTCGAAGCTTTTCAATTGCATAAATTTCTCCCTAAACCTGCTGCCTATTAAGAATCATATGGGGTCACAGTAAAGTGATATGAAATCTGGAATAAAAAGTAAAGCCTCCCCGCAGAGCGTGATAAAATTGATATGCTAAAAATACTACAAACCTTGCGTCAGAAGATGAAATGGAAGGGACAATGTGTTAAGGGCTCAAATAGAATTTTCTCAGTGGCTATATGAACACGAACGACAATTTCAATTTCTCATAGTTGTGCTAGAACCAGTCTTCACATGCATCAGTTAAGAACCAATAAAGCATTCTAAACAAGGATTGATCTAGACATTTAATGAAAACGATAAGAATTGAATGACCATATCGAATCGTTTCGCGCAATTCAATTTAGAAACTACAAACTAATTAAAATTCTCAATTTATTCAGACTTTACTCTTCGCCCAATCAGACGAATTGTGTCACCCGACCCAAAATCCAGCTATAAACTATGTTCATTATTATGTACCGTGCAACCTTCCAATGAAAATGTGTAATGTAGCAAATGGCATACGACCTTCAAGGGCGCTCCTTCAGTATTGACTGTGCTTAAAATACCACATTTGAAATTGTTTCCTTGAGCAAGTGAAAAAGCATTGAAAAAAAAAGACAATTCAAGTTAAGATGTTTCCATTTCGCATGCACTTCGATTTAACAAGTACATCTGGATGAAATCCTGCATTTCTACAAAGAGAAGCATGGGCTTACACTAAACTTTACTTGCAGTTCTCTTTCGGTTTATTAATTTTTTTTTTCTGATGCAACTCGATTAAAACATTGTCAGGTGAACATAAAGGCTGGGAAACAACGACAAAAGCTTAATAATTAGATTGATTATGGAAACCTGAGTGCTGAGCTGCACAACATTAAAAGCAAACCATATTTTATTTTTAGTCAATGCATCCATCCTACATCCGCATGGTGGGTAATGTATGAAGGACACGCACAACCACTATTTTGCCTCAAAATACTACTGCATGAAAGGATTGAAATCAGTCTCTCGCCGTTATTCCAGTCATATGACAAATCCTCTGCTTGAGAGTACACTAACCGAGAAGGCGGAAAATCAGGTAGAACGTATCTTGTTCCTTCCATAAAAAGCAATTATTCCCGCTTTTTGTTCCCTGATTCTATTTTCATCCCAGTTATGGTACCGTATGCAAAAAGCCAGGTGTTGAATGTGCGCCCCAAAAAAACTCCATTTCCACCTTTTTAAATGTAAAAGCTTTCGCCCAACTACCGTTTTGTCGTGCTACAGCGAACGCGTTTTGTCCTTAGGAAGGTACCAGCTGTGCATTGTTTCTGTTCAGTCATCGTCTTTTGAACGTGCTACTACTGCCGTCTGTCGATTTATTGACATAACATTCAGATTCTGTGTCACTGGTGGCAGAAGATGGTAACTTTTTTCGCTATTTTTAACCGCCCCCATCCATCGTTTTCCAGTGCGTGAATAAAATCAATCGATAAAATATTGTATCTCTGCAGAAGGGATGGGTGCTTGTACCCAAAGTTTTGTAATTGAAAGAGATATTTTTAGTTTGCGATAGATCTAATCTCTTCCCCCTCTTTCTATCCACTTTTGTTGGGTTTTATTAGATATTTATTAAATTGGAAGGTAGGCCCCCGGCTTTACTGTTTTTCTTTAGCACGAAATGGCTCAAGCCAATCTGACATGCGATAATAGAATCAAGTTCAAAACGAACATTTCAACCAAAGCGGGTCATTCAGCACAAGTTAACAGGAACGTGATTTACTGCCGTTGGGAGTCATTAAATTGCGAAATGAGAGATTTGTGACATAAGAAAGGTCTGGCGTTTTGCCTAAAATTGATGCTGTAACAACAATCAACAAAAAGTGCGTTCTAATGCATACACATTTTAGGTGTGATATTTTTAGCGAAGAATATATTATTAGCTGCTTTATCTATTTTTACATTTTTTGTATTTTCGATGTTCGCAGGAGAAAATAAGGATGTAGCAGCAAGCAAGCACGAGGGGAAGGTAAAATGTTAACCGAAACGAATGTTAAATTGTTTAATGTCAAATTTGACTCACAAAATGACGTCAAAACTGCGTGCTTATGAAAATGCACTATACAAAATGAATTATTACCGGCAAAATATTACTTTTGGTAGAAAAAAAACATGGACTGATAGAAACGAATGGAACCCAGGCAGAAGTCTGATAAAATATTATTTGCCTGTAAACGATGTTGTCGATGGCAACCCATGTTTTTCCTGGCTACTACAGATAACGCTAAAAAGCTATTGCAAGTTGCAAAGTAATGCAATGCAATAGAATGCATCTTAAATTAAAGATGCACTTGCAATCTTTGTCATCGCATCGACAGAAGTTAGTTATTGTTCCGCCCCGTGCCGCACACGTAACTTCTATTTTTTTAAGCTACCACTTTTAAACGGATTTCGATCGATAGTTAATTAGCCGGCCCTGGCTTTGAAAAAAAATTGGTTCGCCGACCACCACTTATTGGACTTCACAATGTTTGAATCTCCGAAGCGAATTGTCTGCATATCTTCACTTATTTTAGCAAAGAATTCTTAGGTCAAAACCTCTACTTTCTCATATTTTGGTTTTGTGTATTGGTTTTGTTTGTACCGGTTTTTCGTTCTCCGTCTACCAAATATTTTTTTTAATTTGTTAAAGGTCAAGTTACCTATGTAACTAACTAACTACTGCAGAAGACGCTCCGCAACCCTCAGGTAAGCAAGGAGGTCTTTAGCATTAACGTCAGCCGGACTCAGAAATTCTCGACTGAATATTCTCTTCTTAAGTCATACTAAGGCACGACAAAAACACAATGTGCATTGTAGTTTCATCGTCACACTGGACAGAGCTATCCGGTGTAGGTGTATCCCACAGTGGTCAGATAGGTAGCCTGATAGCAATCCACTTTTCTAAACGCCGTGGTATTATTGTAAGCATAGGGTCTACAAGTGGCTTGGCCTGGGTATGTCCGGGAACATTTCTTCAGTAAGACAGTTGTTGACTCCTAGCCCAATATTCTACCACAGCCCTTGCCGACATCCAGCTGAGGCTGTAATAAAGCTCGCGACCGTGGTAACGAAAATATAAACCTTTCCTAGCTAGTTCATAAGCGATCTCGTTACCAACAACAGAGCGTGACTCTGTTATGAGTAGTCAGTTGTTGGAGGGTATCGAAGCACTCCTTAGTAAGCCTTGAGGAAAAACTCCTCGGTCTGTCTGACCGAAACTTGGCTCGGCTTTGTGGAACGATTGCTGATGCTCTTTTTGGGTCCGTTTTTCGATGTAAAACTCACCACGTTGTGTGTGCTGTTCGATGCAGCATTCCCATGCCTCATTGTTAAGCTTTCGCACTCAAATTATTTGGATCTTATGAGCGTTGTCTTGAACTCACCTAATAAATTAGTCGCTTCCGCCACTGCGCACATTCCTCCGTGGGCGACTGCAGGCACTTACAAATGACTTTTCTCCCTCACTGACAAACTATCCAATGCTTTGTGACCATGTAACAATTGCTACTTTTTTGCGACTTGAACATAATGATGACGATAGCCTTACTTCTTCTGGTTTGACAGTGTTCCGATATTGCCAATGAATCCGGCAGATTCCGTGTTTAGTACTGATCCCGGTGGTACCTTGGTCAGGCGATATTCGACTGCTTTGCTCTCTGAGACGTCTCACCATCCTGCTCTTCAGATTGCCCTTTTCCTTGATCTTGTGACTGCAGCTTCTGTGATCCACAGATGATTATGATATTCTTAATGAATTTTTAATTAAATCCTAACAGTTCTGTTTTTAATGTCAGGGACATTTAAAGATTTTTATGATAATTTGTTTGGGTGTTTCTCCCAACGTGTTCCTATTTCTAGTTCAAGTAATCCTGGACTCCCTTCTGTTGATAGCTTGTTGAATTATTAAAAAAAAATTAAAACGGAAACAATGGAATCGATTCTGTCTATCAAGAAGTGAGATCGCTTTTAATATTTATTTTAATTTACCTGACCAGGGAGGTTTTAAATCCTCATACAATAATTATGTTGAGAGAATGAAGGAAATGTTACGAAGTGAGTCTAAATAGTTTTGGAAATTTGCGAATTCTAAGCGTAGGACTGGCGGATACCCTTGTTCGCTGCATATATTTTTATTGACTTTCTAACGACTACTTTCCTAAAATACTTGTTTTTAGTCTTAAGGGCGGATTTATAGTGTAGAAGCTAATTTTTGATATATCGATTACTTCCTAATTTTTTTCTAAGAAAAATAAGACAAATTCAATTAACACTTCTTCCCCCTTCTCATTTAAGATAGAAGGTACAAAAAATATATATTTTTTTTAAACCGTAAGGGGCTTGTGGCGCTACTGTTTTGACCTGATTCAAGTTTAAATTACAAAAACTCTCAAATGTCGCGAAATTCAGAAAAGATTAACAAATTTTGAATTTTTTTTCTTCTTCGAAGGGCCGTAACTTTGTTCTTAATATCGCGAAAAATCTGAATCAGATCACAAGGAGAATCACATATCTGCCGAACATTTTAAGGCCGCGTTTGTTCATTCATACATATCGAAGTTTGCACGTCAACTGAAAAAACAATGTTTCGATAAAAACGAGTTTAAGGGGGGGGGGGGGGGGGGGGGGGGGGGGATAAGGAAGCCTAGAATTGTCAAAAAAGTGTTTCTTTTTTATGAGCTCATTTGAAAGAGTAATATTTTGCCCCCTGACGCAACCACCGCTAGAGCACGAGAAGTGGGGTGAACCGGGGGTTTTTCAGTAGGCCAGCACTGCAGAAAACGTTGCTTTCTCAAATCATGATTTTTTTACTTTCTGTACATGATATCAGAACAACCATTCCATATATGTCAATTGTATTTTCAGGGTAAGATCAATACCTTCCATGTGAACTAAATTTATGACAAAATTGAAAAAATATTAGCTTTTTATTTTGGAAAAATAGTACTTTTTGAAAGCCTCACTTTAAGTAGATCCGAAAACATATTTTTCTAGCTTTAAAGTTTTGAAATTGTTTTGGCATCACCCGTCCTGCTGTCATGAAGTTGCATAATGAAAGTCCTTTTATTTGATGACGATGCAATCATACAACACATATTGATCGTGTTTGATAGTTTTTCGTGTGAACCAGAGGGTGCTTCTCTGCTAAAAACTTGTTCTCGTTCTCTAGTCTCTATTGATCGATCTATTCATCGAATTTAGTAAAGCATTTAACAGAATTAATTAAGAAATTTTGAACAATAAGTCGAATTTAACTTTGACGATGACAACATTTTCTATGTTCCTTGCTTTTAAATTCTTAGACTTAAAATAAGACATACATATCGAAGTCTGCACGTCAACTGAAAAAACAATGTTTCGATAAAAACGAGTTTAAGGGGGGGGGGGGGGGGATAAGGAAGCCTAGAATTGTCAAAAAAAAAAAGTGTTCGATTAACTACAATACCTTACTCTTAATATTAGTATGTGCAGAACTATGTCTTTTTCTCACAAAAAAATTTTGCTTCAAACTACACTATAAATACACCCCGTGCAACAAAAAGAACCGCAAGTTTAAAGTTAAATAACAACAATTTATTATGTAATTTTTCTGTATTTTCAAAACTTAAAAGTTTTAAAATTGAGTTTAAAAAAAAATTAGTACTTTGTAGTACCGCCCTTTGCCTTAATAACGTCTCGAACCCTATGTATGTATGCAACTGTGCACAGTGAATATTCGTAGCAGAAGAGTGCTGTTGCACATTAACAACCGTTAAAAGCAATTTAGACATATTGGAGACTATTTAGCACGAATTGAGCCGGGAAGATATGAAAAAGCAAACCACGTGCGGCTCTTTTTGTTGCGCGGGGTGTATGTGTGTACATTGACAAAGCCAAGAATTTTGGAGTCTGGCTGAGTAGTCGCTTTAGTTTGTTTCGTAAAAAGGTGGACTAAAGTTAGTTAATTAGTTAGTTAGTTGGGTTTCGTAAGAAGGGG